>JBBELK010000141.1:0-2400000 GCA_037783545.1 Henricia sp. BOLD:AAB3569 | reverse complement strand
GAACTATGCATTGTTGACTGGTGTGGTGCGGGATATGGAGTTTTAACACCCATAGCACCAGAGGCAGCTATGAGCTCCCAAGGGTGTTAAAACCCATATCCCACACTACACCAGCTGACCAGTCAACTATTGTTTTGTTATGTCCCGTCTTGGTCTCTGTGCAGAATATAAATTTGTGGAATTTAAATTGTATAAAAAGTTCAGTGAAATTTGGAGTATCGAGGTGCTTGATGTCCTCTTTGGAACGACTCAAAAACTGTTTTTTTTATCAGAGAATTTGTGTCATTAGTGTCTGTGTCCAGTCTTAGACTAACCTGGGATTGAGACAGATGTGCTGGGAAAGGCTGGTTTGCAAAATACACTCTGAAATTGTGAAAATGCTGCAAAAGTAATCTCAGACTGCATATACCGCCGCCGCAAACTGACAAGTAACATCGACATGTACTGACGCATTACGCGTGCTATGGAGGCGCACAACGCTCACGGCAGGGTGATATGAAGACATTTGCATACACGCGGAGGGTGAAATGAAGAAAGTTTGGATCTGTCAGTGGTATTCAGTTGTTTTTGGGCGTATTTGTTTCGGACGGATCCAGATTCAGATCCGCGCAGATCCAAGGTGAACTCGTTCACTTCGCGCACATCCTGATCGAGATCTGTGATCTGTGGAATCCTTCTCGAGAGATGGTTCAGCGCTAGATCAGAGATGGTTCAGCGCTAGATCCAAAATGGCGACATAAACATCGTAGAGATTTTGTGTGAGTAAAACCGTGTCGTTTCAGTTTTCAGAGGCAACACACGATAGAAACAAATTTAGAATGCTTGTTTATTTACGACGTATGTTGTGGGAGAAATTTGGAACGTAAAATTGCAGTATTCCAAGACGGGATATAACAATGTCTTTTATCTTATGGGTAATAATCCCCCTTTAATCCCGACACATTTGTCAATAATGAATCTGGGCGAGTAGTGGATTTTGCTACTCACGAGTACTCACGAGTACTTCGATTAATCGCGAGTAGTTGGCAAAGTATCAAAAGGGGAGAAAAAAACCCACAAAATGTAAGGGACACAATGAATTGAAATAGTCAGCATACATAACAGGTAATTAAGCAGTGGCTGCCTTTTAAGGTTGCCGTGGAATGACGCCTGTCACATACATAGTATGTATTAATCGCGACTAATCGCTAATTCACGAGTAGCATTATGAAACAAGCCGCCTGTCTGCAGGGAAAGAGGCCTGTTACGGTGTAACAGTATAGCGGTAGCGTAATCGCGAGTATGTAATGTTACTCACGGCGCCGCGATTAATCGAGTAGTTTAAAAATGATAATCGCGAGTCAGAGTACCGTTTACTACTGGCGATTAATCGAGCTATTCACCCAGCGATAAATCTATCCCTATGTACTCTAACTCCAGACATACCTGTACTTCATAAGTTCCGTTAAAAAGAATTCTCCAGTACGCTCCCTCTTTGGTTGTCTGCAAAGCGAGGGGTGGGTTGCTCCATCCAACAATGGACACACGGGCGCCCTCTATTGGTACATTCATGACATCTTTTACAATACCCTTGACGCCTAAAAGAGCGGAACACGCAATTGCAAGGGTCTAGAATATATTTGTGATTTATAAAGTTTCTACTTTTTTCAAAAGGTTATTTCAACTTCAGACCGTTGTTAAGAGTACAATGCTTAAATTTTAATTAATATATCAACCTTAAATGGCTTAAATGTTCGTTATGCTACAGTGCCTCTTTACCGCACTCTTCTATTCGTGCGTCAGAGTCCCTTGTTGAAATTTGCCCTATTTCGTTCTGGAAGCAGCGACAGAAATTTTGACGCCGCTCTGGGCCAATCAGGACAATTCTCAGTACATTGTGGGCGTTCAAATTTCACTACACGTGCACAGATTGTACATGCAGTGCATGTGCGCACTCAGCACGCTCAGCGATTGGCATTCCGTTCTATTACGTTTGTCATTCTTCATCCCTCTTATTATTAATTTGAAAAACTACGGCTTAAATAAAAACATCGCCGGAAATTTTGGTTGGATAGGATAGTCATAAAGAACAAAAACATGGTCCAATTTTGGGGAAAAAAGTATAGAAATCGTTTCTTTTCAGTACAACATAACCAAATTGATTAAATTACATCCAAGCCGAACCCACGTGACCACTTATGGCCAATCACAACAGAGCTACGCAGACAGCGCCCACATAGGTCATTGTGCCTTTGCTCACAAACAAAAACATGTGCTTGTAAGCACGTTGTCCGAACAATTTTGGTTTCACTGTTGGGCGATTCACTGTTCAAAGGTGAGAAAGCTCATATTTTATGAATAGAGGACATCCCTGAGCAAGCTCGGGCAGGCGACTATAGTTAACTAGACTAACCTACCCCCGGAGCTTGGTTCCTCAAGTCAGACTAGCTAGTCAAACCACGCAGCGTTCGGGTAACATCTAGGAGCAAGTTCTGGCGGACGACTATAGTTATAGACTAAACCATAGGATGTAGATGCCACCCGAACGCTGCGTGGTTTGACTAGCTAGTCTGACTTGAGGAACCAAGGCCCGGGGGTAGGTTAGTCTAGTTAACTTTATAACACGCCTCTTTGTGGTTCTCAATCCTGACTGGCTGAAACGCAGTCACGTGAGGTTCACTAATCTAGGCTAGTGCATGAAATTTGCGCAAGCGTGAACTAGACGCGCGTATCAAGTTTCGGGCGCGAGCGTTAAGACTTCACGCGCGCGTGTTTCCCTGCTAGTGTTCCTGACCGGTCACTAGTCTCAAAAACTAGTGACCGGTTACTGCGCCCTCTGGAGGTTGCTTGTTAATGTATTAAATTAAATGTTATCTGTACGTGTGTATTTTTGCCCGAGGCGTGTTATAAAACACATACGGACTGGCATAATTCGGTCTCTAGTGCACGTCTATGGGCCCCTCGTGACTGTGAGTGACCACAAGAGGGTCCTATTTCCCTCGGCCTTCGGCCTCGGGAAATAGGACCCTCTTGTGGTCACTCACAGTCCCTCGGGGCCCATAGACGTGCACTAGTGACCTCATTGCCAGTCCATATGTGTATAATAGTCGCCCGCCCGAGCTTGCCCCGTATCATAGAGTTGTATGCTCCGTATCGACAATGGTCTCGTTAACTATAGTCGCCCGCCCGAACTTGCTCCCTGTATTAGTGGTCGTTTACTCAGCGTGTGCTATGATAACTGTCAACCCTAAAACATAAATGAGTCTTTCCACGGTAAAGGGGGCATTTTGGCAACACAGACCATATTTTCCAGAAAATACCTTTGTCTGGTCTCAAAATAAAAGAAATAAGTTTCAGTTGTTCCAAAAAGGGTTACAAATAGTGTGATAACATGCCTTTCTAAAAACCCTGTGTACAAATTTCCTTTATATGCTCGTAACCGAGACAGACACTTGTGTTACATTTTAGGCCGTCCTGGTTACGAGTGTACATTGGAAATTTGTACACAGGGTTTTTAGAAAGGCATGTTGTCACACTATTTGTAACCCTTTTTTGGGCCCAAGTTATCTCTTCAGAACAACTTCAGAACTATTTTGAGACCAGACAAAGGTATTTCCTCGAAAATATGGTCTGTGTTGTCAAAATGCCCCCTTTACTGTGGAAAGACCCAAATACCTTAGAGTTTTCTCCAATGAATCTGTGCTTTTCATGCCAGTCCCCATTGCTTCGTGCATTGTGTGGCCATTTTTGCAATGGCTTGTGGGGCATAGCAAAAGTAACTAGGTGGGCAGTGTTAATTGGGCAATCTCGGAACCAATATGACCAACCTAATTCCTACAAGTCACTTCTAAACCACATACCTCGATGAACTTGCTCCAAATACGCCAGTAGTGCGAGCCTGTTATCGTCCCAATGCCCCAGTAGAGTCGACTCCGGGGGATATTTACAACATGCAACCTCTACGGTAATTTCAGGACAACCTCCGTAGATATAGTTGAAATCCTGCATACCACCTAGCATATTGAAAATTTAAATGCATTCCACCTTTTAAAGACACACTACACGATAGGAAAACGTTTAAAAACAGGAAAAGCAGCATCACGTAACTAAAAAATAATGTTGATAAATAATGTTGATTTCAGCCACACACACTCGACCAAAAAAGTTCTGTCACCAGTAAGACATTTGTAGATATTTATTATGAAACTGGATTTAATGTAGGAAAATAATATATCAAATTTTAGCTGAACATATCAAAGGAATAGAGCTCAAGAGAGATCATGATGGCAAGCTTCACGGAACACGAATGCAACAAAGGAGTGTGGGGTCAGAATGAAAAACACCGACTATGTCAACTTTATTGCACTCAAGCAAGGGGAGTTACAGTTCAGTATTTTGCTTCCACCATACATGCCATACCTAATGCAATGGCACGATTCAGATTGGACAATTTAACCATTTTGATTTGGATGTTTTTGACAAGACATTGATAAATCCAAACTCACTTAAATATTTCCTAATTGTCTACACACAAATTGCCCAAATCACAAGTTGCATTGTTCTTTGGTGTTTTTCATTCCGACCCCCACACTCCTTTGTTGCATTCCTGTTCAGTGAAGCTTGCCATCATTATCTCTCTTGAGCTCTATTCCTTTGATAATAAATATCTATAAATGTCTTACTGGTGACAGAACCTTTTTGGTCGAGTGTAGATGTAGTAATACTTTAGAAAACCCAAAAATCCATGCATAGTTTTTGGGTTGAATGAATAAAAAGCACCTTCAGTAACGTTTCGGATAAACCCGTTTACTGTCAATATTAAAAAATGATGGACTGTGTTTAATTCTCTTTGTATAGGCCTAGCCTATACCTGTACCTAGCATTTTAGAAACGCCATGCGTTTATTGCAGAGGTAGAGTTAGCCCCGCGAGCAGTGCTTCGGGAAAACCCTCAGCCCTGTCGTCTGATGTACTCCAAATCTGTGGCAAACTCACGCAAATGAAATTTGTCCCATGGCTCTGATATTTGCTCAATAGGTGCACTCACCCCAGTTTGCAAATATTCCGAAGAGTACGCATCGATCCGATGTCTAGTTTCGGTGAAATCGTGGGGAAAGTTTGAGACCCTCCGTGCGATGAAAGACCGACTTTTACCATGCGCGAAAGCGGAAAGGTCAACACAATCTAGACTGGTTCGCTGTCCTCATATTTACTTCCCTTCATCTTACGACGAAGGGAAGTAAATTGAGGATGTGGAACCAGTCTAGTGTTGACCTCTCCGCTCTCGCGCATTTGATTTTTGGTGAAAGTCGGTATTTCATCGCACGGGGTCTCAAACTTTCCCCACGATTTCACCGAAACTAGACATCGGATCGATGCGTACTCTTCGGAATATTTGCAAACTGGGGTGAGTGCACCTATTGAGCAAATATCAGAGCCATGGGACAAATTTCATTTGCGTGAGTTTTCCACAGATTTGGAGTACATTAGACGACAGGGCTGAGGGTTTTCCCGAAGCACTGCTCGCGGGGCTAAGGTAGAGTGAAAGATGTCGACTCACCTCTGACAGGGTACCATTCTGCTCCGTTGGTAATTCCATCCTCAAAACCTTCATCTCCGCCGCATTTATTTTCCTTTACCTGTTGCATTCTGGGATGATTTCTGGCATAAGCCAGCGATATCTCTCGGAAAAGATCATCATCCGGGCTTTTACTGTATGGTGAAGAGTTAGTCAGCAGTCGGGTGTCTCCTAGCGGAAAAAATGATAAATTGAAATAAAAATGGTGTATTCTCGATTTTGAATTGTGCTTCTTTAAAGTTAGAACACATCAATTGTGCTTCTTTAAAGTTAGAACACATCATTGGTAATCTCGAAAATCAGAAATGTTCAGATTTACACATAACTTACACAATATAAACATGATGACGGTAGTAAACACCCCTAAAATGGTTTTGCAAACTGACTATATAGAGTGCGGCTGCGAGCCGGCTCAAAAGTGTTTAAGGCTGGACATGTGACGTACGTACGTACTGTCGGCCAATAGGGCCACGGATGCGTAAACTGTCTATGGTATATGGGTCATTCCATGTAGTTGAGGAACAAAGTGTGACATTTCTTCATTTCCACAAAAATGGTCAATAAGAGAGCAATGAATCACCATTTATATAACGATGTTGCATGATGTGGTGGCTTACACTGTTTGGGGGTAATTTGGGGGTAATTTGGGAGTCTTCAGTGTTGACAAAGTGCTGCCATTTTGAATTATTTAACAAAGTGGTGGTTGTGGATGTAACTTGGAAACCAATGCAGTTCAGCTTTCACTCCAACTACACATTTTTTTCATGTTGAATTTGAAATAAACACACAGTTCTCAAACTAAACAATCCTTTTTAATTTGAATTTGAAAGACTCTAGATTATATTTGTGTGTGATTCAAGAAAATCTGCAAAAAAGCACTAAATGTCACACCTACATTTGAACAAAATTCTATTTAATTGACATCTAAAAATGGTTGTGGATGTAACACGGAAAACGTGTTCCTAAACTTCATGGAATGACCCATATATGAATGAGGCAGTGAATGGGCCTGCTGCTGGATAAAGAATGACCACAACATGTGCACTGGTTGTTGTGTTGGTTGCATGATTAGTGAGTTGTTTATATTTCTTTTGATAATTAAAGACTGTCCTGACCAATTGACCGATCCAGTAAGCTCCGCCCATTTTGGAATTGACCAATCACAGCCTCAGGTTCAGGTAACCAAAAAGCAGATCTCCATTTTGGTTACCCGAGTCCTCCAAATTTTGTGCACAGAGCTACGGCAAATGCAGCACGAGTGACGCAAAAACACCATAAACATCATTTTTATCAGCGCAGAGGCCTAGCGGGTTTAAAACGGATTGTATAAGACTATCCTAACCTACTTTCAATCTCTTCATCAATGTGTTTTTGTGTAAACGTGAAAAACTTACAAAAATTAGCTAGTGTCATTTTGCTAAGTTGTGCATTCACTTCGTTCTAGATGTGTGTCGAGATGTTTTTGTTCGATGGCGCGCGTTACGCGTATTGCAGGCGTGTTGTACATGCACGCATATGACCGGATACTTAAGTGCACATTTTGCTTTCGAGCGTCCAGTTTCTGTGTGCGTGTGCGTGTGCGTGTTTCAATACGCGCTGACCAGGGCGCGGACGCTGACGCACGGCACGGCCACGCGACTCTACTGCACACGTGCATTATGTTGCTAGGCAATTTCTAAATGGGCGGAGCTTACTGGATCGGTCTATTACCTGGGTCAAGATTGTCGAAAGGGTAATTAGCCAAAAGAGCGCCACCATGCAGATTGGCGGACAGAACGAACTTGTTGTCTTGAATCCATTTTATAACTGCCTTGGTCTCTGGCTGCTGAACTAGTACGGAGCTCTGATCGAAAAAGTCCGGAAAATTTCGGTTCAGATCGAAACCGTTACCATTTTCCCTGTAAGAAAATTAACATTTAGACAGGACAAATTTCATTTTTTTAATTTCAAACTTTTAAAAACAGCATTGCAAACCTAAAGAATAATATTGATGCAGTAATTCTTCAGAAAACCTTAAAAATCCATGCATTGTTTTTGCTTTGAATCAATGGTAATTATCACAAGTCTATCACATGTCCAGAGCCGATAAAATCACAAGTCCGTGACAAGTCCCGCACAAGTCCAGTAACAAGAACCAAAGGATGAACACGCACAAAAGAATGCCTTTGTTGGAGTTCATTTGAATAGCTTGTGACTTGAATTAAGACCCAGGAACTTGTGGTGGACTTGTGACGGCCTCGACTACAACCCTGGATTATATTGTTGTTGTTGTTAATTTCATGTCATCTTCGGCAACTAAGGCCCTTTATGCCATCCCTGGATTATACTGTCTGCATACAATTTTTAAAGCACCTTCAGTTGGCAATTTCCAGTATTGTAGTCGAGTCACCAATATCGAGTCCGAGTCTGAGTCCCGAGTCATTAGCCTCGAGTCCGAGTCTGAGTCACGAGTCACTTGTTTGCCAAATTAATGAAACTGAATCTGCTATAATTTCGTTCACACAATATGTGAAATGATGACGTACTCGTGCGCTCCTTGCCGGCCTAGTGGAGCAGGGTACATATTCACTGTTTCCCCCCCCCCCCCCCCCCCCCCCCACCCCCCCAAGAATCCTGCATTAAGCGGGCAAATGAATATCTTTTTTCTTTTTTGAAATATGTGACTCGTGAGTCACCATGTTCGAGTCCAAGTCATTTTCCAATGTGACTCGAGTCGAGTCACAAAAATTGTGACTCGAGTTTTACAACACTAGCAATTTCTCCCACAAAGGTACAATTTTGCACAGGGAAACAAATCCTGTGGCGTTTGTTACCATTACATTCCTATCAACACTTTTAGTCAGAACTCGTGAAGAAGTTTTGGATAACTGCACACGTTGTATAGGAGCTTTAAAGGCAGTATACATGACTGGTATCTCGAAAATCAGAAATGTTCACAGATTTATGCCTAACTTACACAATATAAACATGATGACTGTAGAAAACTTCCCCTGAAATGGTTTTGTCTGAAGTGCTATAGTCTTTGAGAAATGAGTAAAACAGTTAGTTTTCGTCTCACGAAAACCATTTTCCCCAAGTGCCATTTCGCCCCTAAACCACTTCGCCCGAGTGCCATTTCGCCCCAAATCACTTCGTCCAAACACTACATCGCCAAAATGCTACCACTTCGCCCTGAACCACTTCACCCTGAACCACCTCCTGTGCACGAAGTGGTTTTGGGGCGAAATGACTGCAAATTCTTTTCTTGACTGTTTTCTCAAAAGGTAGACGAAGTACGGAGCTGGTTTTTGCTCAGGTTGGTTTTAATCATGCATATCTTCAATCACACAGGGGGACGAAACTATTAGTAACAGTTTACCAATCATGTATACTATCTTTAACTACATGGTTACAACACGAAATCCTACCCACCTTCCTTCTGGTGAGTTGATACAATTGCTTCCTTGTGAAAACGCCTTCTCAAAACCATCCGGGTTCATGGAGGGCAGAATGTGCACCCTGGTCGTGTCCAAAAGTTTCTTTACTCGATCGTTGGTGTCGTAGTTCACCAAGAGGTACTCAATAAAGTGAAGCAAAATCTCTCGACCTACAACCTGCAATACAATGTACAATCTGCATTTGATATTTTGTTCTGTATACATTGAACAAAGATTTGACGAAAATTATCTCCTAGAATCAGCAGATGATTTAAAGGCACAGGCTCGTCAGCAATGCGCGCGCGTCAAATTCTTGCCACGAAATACCCAGCTTGAAATACACAACTTTTGATTCGCTTGAATCATTTTGATGCAATAAAGACTATTTTTCATGTACGAAGATTTCCTATCAGGATCTAGGGAAACTGATTCTTGCAGAAAATGGATTTTGTTCTCACCTAAGGTTTATATAAAATACTCCAAAATACTATCCATGGGAAGAAAAGAGTAAAATTGCAATCTCCAATTTGGATGTGGAAGCAAAAAGGTTGGTATAATCACTGCACTGCTTTATGATGGAACTGCGGATAAATTAGTTTACTAAACATTGGTGTTTTTTTTGACGATATCCTTGAAAATTAATATACGGATCAAGAGCATGAAATTTAAGAATCTTAATGAGACAAATATGACAAATGATATGGCAACAAATTATCAGCAGCCATGGGAAAAATGGGGGGCTAAAAAATGTGATCTGGACAAGCTCCTTTAAAATCTAGATATTTTGACTGTACTCAGTTCATACCTCGTTTCCGTGCATGTTGCCAACGTATTTGACATTGGGTCTTAGTAGCGGGAGATTCTTGTCCGGCGCGGTTCCAGCAATCGCCATCACCCAAAGTTTACGACCTGCAAAAAAAATAACGTCAATACATTTTGTGTATTGGTTTACGGTAGCACCATGTGAAATTCTTTCGTCGGTATTTTTTTCATATACATTGAACACGGATTTGGGTAAATTTATATGTTGGAATCGATAGCTTATTCAATTCTAAGATATACTTCCCACTGACACTTCCGTCGCAAATGTTGCATTTCTGAGATAAATAAATGATAAAATTACTGCATAAAGTAATGCACAAAATGACGTGGCGAGCGGTCTGTGCGTAAGCGCAACAACAGAGGGCGCTGCGCGCACGCGCGTGAATGGTTATCTTGTGCACTAACTGAAGGCAATTTTTGAGGAAGAAAACGTGATTTTTCTACAGAAAAGCAACATTTGCGACAAAAGTGCAAGTGGGAAGTATATCTTAAAATTACATTATGTGTTGATTTCAGGAAGTAATTTCCTTAAAATCTTTGTTCAATGTATACGAAAAAAATACCCTTTCGTCAATAGATGTGTGGTTCTGAAAAGAACCAGTGAGTGTGAACTCAACGTTTCGAACAGTGTGCTCTGTTCGTCTTCAGGAGTAATGCCGGACTCGTGATGATACAGGGCTATAAGTACTGGTTGAGGACATTCAGAGAGCATGAGTGTGTGCACTGAAGCGGAATGGCTTGGGTTGTGGGTATGCTAGGATGCTAATCCTATGGTTGGCTGTGGTGTGCTCACTGGCTGTCGTGGAGAGAACTAGGACCAAAGGGTTTGTGACCCATTAGTCTGGTTGGTTAATAGGGAGTGCCAGATATTGCTGATGTTGAAGCCAATGTCTTGGGGTACTGTGTTGTGCTTGTGTATTTCGATGGCTTCCCTGATGCGTCTTGGGTGCCATCTGTCGATGGGAACTATCAGTTGTGCGGCTTCCCGGTTGATGATGGTCCTCGCAAGTCTTTGACATGCTTGCTTCTTGGCCTGTTTTGACTCTTTGCACGGGCGGCCATGACAGGGGGCAGGTTTTCTTATTTAAATGATCTTGTGACAACAGATCCACAAGGTGCCTACTCGCGCATGACACTCGGGGACAATGTGCTACCTCCTGTCATGGTCGCCGGTGCAATGGGCCTATTCTTGGGTTTCACTTTCTTGACAACCGGTTGCTATCTGCCATTACTGTGTCTATACTATGGCACGCCAAAGCGAAAATAATTCAACACTGATAATTTAATGTTGACGCATATTTTCGCAAATGTTGCGCAAGAAAAAAAAAAGTTGGCATGACAAAAAACGTTGATAGACTGTTTAAAACTGGCATACCGTGCTTTTGTTGGCAAGTTTTTAAAAATGTTGAGACTTGTTTTTCAAGGTTGATGGCAAAATTATCAGTGTTGAATTATTTCCGCTTTGGTGTGCCATAGTATGGACACAGTAATGGCGGATAGCAACCGGTTGTCAAGAAAGTGAAACCCAGGAATTCCAAGTGCATTTTTTATTGGTTACTTACCTTGAACACTCGTTCCAATGCTGTAAAGATCCGTTTTGGTTTTATGTGCGTCTGCTAATGACATCATCAATGACGTCAGATTATCATAATTGTGGTATTCGTATTCAACTTGAGGTAAAGCCAACACGCAGGAAACCACCCCAAAAAACAGAAGAATTATCTTGCACATTTTGGAGAAAAAAATTGTTAAAATCACAAGGTCGGTATTTTAGTAAGCCTTGTGTGACAATGAATCTGTTTGTGACGCTGCTGTTTCCCTCCCAACTCGCAGTTTGAACCCCTTGTACATTAAGTACGACCCTTAAAACGACGCCCATAATTTATCACCGTTGTGTCGACTTAAAGACCGATTACATGATTGGAAAACTTTTAAAAACAGGAACAGCATTACATAACTAAAGAATAATGTTGATAAACTGCTGTGTAGAAATTTCAGCCACATAGATGCAGTAATACTTCAGAAACCCTGAAAAATCCATGCATGGTTTTTGTGTTGAATGAATGGTAAAGAATCGTTTGCAAATGGTCGCTATCAACTGTAGTCCAGGTTTTTCTTGTCAACTCGTAAAGTAAAATTTTTGGTAACTGCAAATTGTGTATTGTGGCTTTAAACCCACACAGAAGCCCGTGCAAAGGTTGATTGTTATCTGAATGTGAATCCAACAAATAATTGTTGACAACCGATTAACACTTTTAGTATATGGGTCATTCCATGAAGATGAGGAACACGGTTTCCGTGGCACACCCACAACCCAATCATTTCAACTTTTGTTTTGCCCCTGATAACCCCATGAGTCATTACTATTAAGAAATTCAAGCTGTTGGATGAGAGAAAATTAAAACATTCATTACTTGTAACAAAATCCTCATGGATTTAAATTTAGATGTCAACTAAATAGAATTTTTTTCAAATGTATAGGTGTGACATTTTGGTGCTTTTTAGCAGATTTTCTTGAATCACATGCACAGAAATATAATCTAGAATCCTCCAAATTCAAATTTAAAAGGATTGTTTTGTTTGAGAACTGTGTGTTTATTTCAAATTCAACATGAACAAATTTGTAGTTGGAGTGAAAGCAGTTGAACTGTATTGGTTTCCAAGTTACATCCACAACCACCACTTTGTTAAATAATTCAAAATGGCGGCACTTTGTCAACACACTAGACTCCAAAATTACCCCCAAATTACCCCCAAACAGTGTAAGCCACCACATCATGCAACATCGTTATATAAATGGTGATTCATTGCTCCCTTATTTACAATTTTTGTGGAAATGAAGAAATGTCACACTTTGTTCCTCAACTTCATGGAATGACCCATATCCGACCGACATTTGTAAAGCACTGTGTACAATCTTAGGCATAGAGTGGAATGTTTCTCAGATACCTAAACCTGGCAATTGAATCAACAATTAAAGGTTCTAACTTTTGAGAAAACAGTCAAAAGATGGTTTACAGTCAATTTTCCCCAAAACCACTTCCCCCTGAACCACGGCCTGTGCACGAAGTTGTTTTGGGGTGAAGTGGCAATTGGGCGAGGTAGTGTTTGGACTTAGTGGTTTTGGGGCGAAATGGCCTTTGGATGAAGTACTTCACGGCAAAGTGGTCCAGGACGAGGTGGTTTTAGGAAGAAATGAATTTACGTCCCGCGAGACGAAAAATAATTGTTTTGCTTATTTCTCAAAGACTATAGCACTTTAGACAAAACCATTTCAGGGGAAGTTTTCTACCGTCATCGTGTTGATATTGTGTAAGTTATGTGTAAATCTGTAAACGTTTCTGATTCCTCGAGATACCAATCATGTATTCCACCTTTAAAATTAATAAAAAATTGAACAAAAACAGATCTATATGGGTACATAAGTTTTTGTTTTCAAAACACAATTAGTAACAATTGCACGTAAAATGTACATCAAAATCTATATTTACTATATTATTGCTTGTACGTTCACATAACAGTGTTAGTTTAAAATATATGCATGGAGATCACGTAGCTTACATAATTTGAGAAAAAGCAGTTTGGAGTGAATTTGTAGTGAAACGACGCGCTGCGATTCCGAGATTTTCAGTGACTCGAAAAAGGTCAGTGTGAATTCACTCTCGTTTACTGGCTCGTATACGGCAGTTACTCATCCCCGGTTTATGTGGCATGGAGTGACTAGGAGCATTGCTACTCCTCCTGGATGGGATGCCGGTCCATCGCAGGTCGACCCCCAGCAATTTCCCAACCGTATTTGCTGGTACACATTTATACACCTGGGTGGAGAGAGACAACGTGGAGTGAATTGTCTCGCCAAGGACACAACGCGATGCAGTGAGTCTTAAATGACCAGGCTTCGAACCATGGACTTCTTGACCGAAAGTCCGACATGCTATCTGCTAGACCACCACGTCTCCAGCCTAACCAGACCAAATTGATAAATACATGTAATTCACCATGCGAATTAAAGTACACGTATAGGTGTAATGAAATCTTTAAATATACATGTACGTAAAATTTGGATGCCATAAAATAACACTTATTGCACAGTAGCCCGCATAAAGCCTTCATTGCACAAAAGGTTCTGTTCATGATTATCAATTTTAAAGTCTAGTGGCAAACAATTCAGTTTAAACCACCCGTTATGTAAATAAAGTACCGGTTCTTGAACTAAACTCCTCAAAAAAAGTTCGGAAAGTCAAGTTTGACTGACGATTTCTCTCTTGTTGCAAAATAATTTTCCTTGAATTTTATATAATTGGAAAGCCCCGTTATTCCTCTTTACGATGATGTGTCATTTGTTATGATTAAGCAATTGGGGGATGTGCAGCACAGCGAATACAGGGGCGGGTGTAAAGTGAAATGTCACAAAATGCATTGCTATTGTCAAAAAGTGCATTGACACATTCCCATCCTCCAAGCAAAATCTATCGTAACATTTAAATTGCACATCATGTGGTAAATTTGCTAAATTCACAATAATTTTTACATCTTTGTTAGTCGACAAACGTCTATCTGCTAGCTAGTACTGACCTTTGTATACCGAACAATTAAAGAAACGCACATTTTCAGTTTAATCAAAATTTGAAAATATCTTTTGTAATTAAGTTGACATCGAAATATTCACATAACAGCTTCATTATGCATGACTGCATAAAGCTTCTGTTTGCTGAAAATTCCCGCTCTCAGACCGACTGTTTGTTTTTTTTCAATCAAAAACTGAAGAAACATTTTGCGTTTATTTTGTTGCCGGTATAAGTTTAGACCCGTGGACAGGCTTCGGGATCCTCCGCCCTGTCGCCGTTTCCCACCCCAAATCTGTGGCAAACTCACGAGAATGAAATTTGTCCCTTGGGTCTGATATTTGCCAGATAGATGCACTCGCCCAAGCGTGTAAATATTCTGAAGAGTATGCGTCGATCTGGTGTCTAGTTTCGGTGAAATCGTGGGGCAAGATTTCGACCCTCAATGAGATAAAAACAAGGCTGTTTGCTCCAAAATCAAACGTGCGCACATGCGAAAGAGCAGGGAGGTCAACATGCTGCGTTCGAGCGTACAGACAGTTCTCTCTCATTGACCTGCGAGCTGCATGTCCTTTGCATGAGTATACTCATGTTAACAGTCGAGTACAAGCTCGAACGAAGCCCTTGTATTGACCTCTTGTACTTGACCTCCGCTTTGTGCATGCGCACATTTGATTTGAGAGCAAACCTTATTTTCTCTTACGGAGGGTTAAAATTTGCCCCACGATTTCACCTTAACTAGACATCGGATCGATGCGTACTCTTCGGAATATTTACATGCTTGGGTGAGTGCACCTATTGGGCAGATATCAGACCAAATGGATCAAATTTCATTTCCGTGAGTTTGCCACAGATTTTGGGTGGGAAATGGCAACAGGGCGGAGGATCCCGAAGCCCTGTTTACGGGTCTAGTATAAGTTAACCCTGTTTGAATTGAACACATCACCGAGTACAATTTTACAATCTCATAAATAAATACAACTTTGTATTACAGTTATTTGAATACTTACTACTAGTACTCTTAAAGAGGAAGAATCCCCTTGACGAAAATCCAGCATTTAGGCTTTTTTCGACAGTCCAAACATCCCTCTTGCCGACGTGGATTTTTATTATTTTTTAATTGTAAAAGTGCGCTTTTCGAAAATGAGATTTTCGCGATTTCTGAAACGCTCATTAGGTATTCATGATATGCGCGTGACGCAATCCTGAGAAAGAGAAGTCAACACGATTGTTAGCTCCATACGTTTACACGCAAAAAACTTAGAAAACCGTCTCTGTTAGATGGTGTTTTTTTAAGAATTCTGTTGGTCCAAAAAGCCAGAGATATGCCCAGTAGCTGCGTGGTTGTGTGTTTTACCAGACACTATGAAAAAAAGAGCAGAAATATTTTCTTTTCTATTACTAAGAGAGAAAAAAATTAGTCTAACTTGTACCGGCCGATGCCCGCAGGGAACCGTTCTATGCTGTACACAGACCGCTGTGAATGCCGCTCGTTCCGTGACAAGACCACCCGTCGCGCGCAATGCACCAGTATTTACTTCAAAAGAGCTTCATTGTGAGCCACAATTTCACCGTTTTTTCACAAAACAGGTAATAGTAGATTGTTGTCATATTACATGAAGTGTTTTTCACGTTTGTATTTTGAATTACAAGGACAAAACAGGCATGATAAACATTCACTTCGTGTATTTTCCATTCAATACTGCACAGGCCGTTTTGTATGTTTCTCAGGATGACGTCAAAACCCTGTTGATAAACAGACCAAGTGACCTCGAGCATTTCAGAATTTCGGGTGAAGAGGGTCGGAACTGCTTTACGTTTTAAGCAAAAGCCTGTCGATTTTTTGTGAAAAACAAGTTGTGATGGTGTTGTAGACACATACACCTCCATGATAAACAGAAAAACTAAAAAATGTGGAAGGGGGGATTCTAGCTGTTTAACCCTGTTTGAATTGAACACATCACCGAGTACAATTTTACAATCTCGTAAATAAATACAACTTTGTATTACATTAAATATGGCAAGACTTTGTTCACGGTTATTTGAATACTATAAATACACGCAATTCAGGACTCACTAGTACTAGTACATCCGTTTCATACTGGCGCACCAGAGTCACACAGAACTAAATTAATGCCAGAATTATAATTCTGAAACAATCTGGAGCGACTTGGTTCGCCAGAAGTCGAAAGACTGTTCCAGTTGGTCAGAACGACTGAAGAGCGACTTGGTTTCAGACGTCGATCTTCAGTGTGCGCACGGCTTGCCTTAAGAACACCTGTCGAGTAGCTCTTAATACAATTAGTTTGGCGCGACTCTGGTGCACCAGTATGAAACGGGTGTTATTCACGTCAATAATTTACTAATTATTTCAGTGCTTACGAATACACACGTAATAAACGGAAGTGATTTGCACAAAATAATACTGTTGGACTAAACCACGCGTACGTTTTCTAAGTACAGGTATCTTTAATTTAAAGGAGCGTGTCAAGATCACATTTTTGTCACCCCCATTTTTCCCATGGCAGTGTTCTCCACTGCTAAACGCTTTTCCGCGTGAGGGCGCTGTTCAAAACGAATGCATGCGCCGATAGATATGCGTGGTAAGTTAATGATGACACCAGTGGCTAGTGAATCATGTTTGGTGACTTTACACCTATTTTTGGAATGACTTGGCTGTATTTCCGAAGCGTTTTAGAGGAAAAAATTGATTATTTTCATTTTTGTCCGGGCGGCCGAGTTTTTTGTCCAGGGGGCACATTTTTGTCCAGGCACAAACGGTACCTCTGATGATTTTGTCCGGGTGCGCCGCCCGGACAAAACCGGTAGTGGAAAACACTGCATGGGTGTTGAACTTTTGATACCATATCATTTGTCTTATTTTCAATCGGTATATTTTCAAGGATATCATAAAAAAACAACCGATGTTTTGTAAATTAATTTATCGGGTTCCATAAAGCAGTTCATCCAAATAGCAGATTGCAAATTTCCTATTTTCTTCCCATGGATAGTTATGCATAGTTCCGAGATTGCCCAATTAACCCCGCCCCCTTGGATGTTGTTGCTATGCCTCACAAGCTATCGCAAAAATGGTGACACATAAAGCACAAAAGCAATGGGAGCTGTCATGGAAAGCACAGATTCATTGGAGAAAACTCAAAGGTATTTATGTTTTAGGGTCAACAGTTATCTTGGCATACGCTACCGCGTACGGCTTACAAGCATGTGCGTATTGTTGTGAACAATATGGGTAATTCTCAAAATTAGGGGTCCAAAAGTGTGACATGCTTTTTAAGATTTCCAAGTGTTTTTAATGATTTAAAGTGGTTTCCCAGTAGAAAATAATAATTTTTATTTAAACAAATGCCACTCAAATTTAACGTTTGTGTGTAAATATGGCACCAAGGTTAATGCAAACTCATTCTACAGCCAATGTTCATTGGCGTAGGTAACCCGGGACACCAAACTCCTATTCAATACCATGGAACAAATTATAAGCCTTTATGGTCTTTTGTTTTGAATATTTTTCAGGAATCAGAAAACAAAATATTGAAGAAAATTATGCTGCCTCCTATAATCAGGCCACAGTCCATTACTGAGAATTTGTGGTCATAAGTGGTGATTTTTGAAGCAGAGAGTGTCGTACGTAACTGGGACACCAAACATTTTGGACCCCTAATTTTGGGAATTATCTATATACTAGTGCACTGTCTGCGCAGCTCCGTTGTGATTGGTCATGCGCGTTCGGCTTTGTTTGACAGGTCAGAACTATGCATTTAGGGAGGTATTTTTAAAATCCATTTTCTGGAAAAATCTGAACACGCTTCTTGAAGCACATTTTTCTGCTAAACAGCTTTATGAAATTGACCCCAAATGAATGTGGTTGTGACATTCTTATGGCAGCAGATTTAAGTTTTGGATAAACGAAATGAATACAAGACAGGTAGCTAACAGGAGACTTGACAACGGAGTGCTAGTAGGAATACTAGTGTTGTAAGTACAGTTGGTAATCTCGTAGTTGGTCGGTGCCGGGCACCTGTTCTGACTGGCTAGCGAGGCAGCGACATCCTCGTGTGCACAGGTGCCGTTGATGATACGAAAAGCGCCGGTGGCAGATACCCTATTTGGCAAAACAGACCACTGTTTTGTAAGAGAACTGCACATGGTAGACCGAGCTAGCTAAAGATATATTAGTGTTGTAACGACTCAGACTCGAGACCTGTTTTTCACCGACTTGACTTGAGACTCGAAACCCGAGGGAGTATACCACTGTGCCTCATAGCTCAGCTGGTAGAGCATCTGCCCAGTGTGTCAGAGGTCTTGGGGGAAACCTGAGGGATGTACCACTGTGCCTCATAGCTCAGCTGGGAGAGCATCTGCCCGGAGTGTCAGAGGTCTTGGGGAAACCCGAGGGAGTATACCACTGTGTCGTAGAGCATCTGACCGATGTGTCAGAGGTCTTGGGGGAAAACCCGAGAGAGTATACCACTGTACCTCATAGCTCAGCTGGGAGAGAATCTGCCCGGTGAGTCAAAGGTCTTGGGGGAAAACCCGAGGGAGTATACCACTGTACCTCATAGCTCAGCTGGGAGAGAATCTGCCCGGTATGCCAGAGGTCTTGGGGGGAAACCTGAGTCAAAGGTCTTGGGGGAAAACCCGAGGGAGTATACCACTGTACCTCATAGCTCAGCTGGGAGAGAATCTGCCCGGTATGCCAGAGGTCTTGGGGGGAAACCTGAGGGAGTATACCACTGTGCCTCATAGCTCAGCTGGTAGAGAATCTGGCCGGTGTGTCAGAGGTCTCGGGTTCAAATCCTAATAAGGCCTATATGATTTTACCTGTTGGAGATGCGGCAGTTGAAGTTGAAGAACAGATCTTCTCGGTAGTCTCTCCAGTTCTCGACCACTAAGAGAAACAGGTTGGTTTTGGGCAAAGCCGTCACGTAGTAAAAACCCGACTTGCATGGTCCAGAAATGTTGCCGATGATCATCCCACTTGGTTCTGTAAAAGAACGTTAAAGGCCCAGTGGATCATTTGCAATGACCCCAAAAGGTAATCAACGAGTTTACAGGGGAAAAGTTCTGAAAGTAAAGATTGAATTAATAACAACTACCCAATGAAAGGTTTCCGCTCAAAATGATATAAGTTTCCGCTCAAAATGATATAATTTTCCCAGAAAATAATCCGGAAAGATGAAATTATTTAGATCGTTTGCCAATGATTTACTTATTTTTGGTTCGCATCTACGCGGTCCAAAATGCATGGGCGCTGTGTACTGCGTGTTCCAACGCGATGCATTTTTATGGATCGCGCGCACACGCAGTACATATGATGTGCACCACAGAGTGCATGACGCAAGCCACGAGCCCGATCAACTGAGAACGAATATTTGAAACACCCCGCCAAGACCAGGAAAACGCATATGGATTTTCATGTTTTCTTTAAACGTTGTACATTTGACAAAGCTGAAATTTCTTCGGATGAGTTTGTTGATGTCTTTCTTTTGATTTATAATGGTTTTATTCGCAGAATCGCTCAAAAACAGATTATCCACAGGGCCTTGAAGGTATTACATGTTTTGTCCATGGGAAGAAATCAGGGAATTGGATATGGTAACATTGTTGGCATTATTACCGCTGCCGTCAGGAAATCATCATAACCGTGGCCGAGTGGTTTGGGTCATTGACTTGCAATCATGGGTGAAAACTTGGGGTTTGAATCCGCCTGCGGTACCTGTGCCCTTGGGCAAGGCACTCAACCACACTTGCTCCATCCTTCTGAAGGGATGTAAAGCCGTTGGTCCAGTGTGTTAGGTAATGGTAACACACTCTAAAGATCCCAGAGCATTCTTTTGTGAAGAGCAAGGGGATTCCCCGGTGCTCTGGCCATTTATAATTCTAATTCTTCATGGGTTTCCAAACGCTTGCGAGTGACAGTGCAATGAGCACTATTGAGGAATCCTTGGTATGAATACCAGTAAGAAATAATAATACTAGGTGGCTACCTGGACAAGGCGCACAACCCCCAAACAGCTCCCCAAATATCATTGAGATTAAGTGTCTTGCCCAGGGCAATGAGCACGTTGTCACAATCTCGGCTGTGTACACTCTATTAGACCACACGTGCTCTCTAAATATTACATGTAATTAAACATTTCTCATAATTTTGACGTCATCTCAGTTAAAAGTTGATCTTACCAAGCACAGAGCTGTTTGCCTGGTACCCGACCACATCCTGAATGCAGCCAAACTTGTTGGAGAAACTCGGGATCGGTCCTCGGTTCTTATAATAATCGTCCAATTCTTCTGGTGTCTTTGCAATGCCGTTAAGATTCACCTTCAGATAAATAAACCAAAGTAGTCAGTTAATCAGAATCAATGACAATGACCACAATTCCCGAGTGCGCACATTGACACAGCAACGAAGAAGGAAGGATGCAGCAATTGTGGTGTTAAAAAAAAGTTGGGTTTTTTAAAGTTTATTTTATTTACGCTCAAATAAAATGAAAAAATGTTTGTCAAAAAACGTGTGAGAAAATCATTTGTCAGTCGCTTCACAGAAATTGAAATGAAATTGAGAAATTAGGTCATGTCCCCAGAGCCCTATATGTTTGCATGCAAATTGCGAACATTGTTTGTCATCCAATCCCATGATGCATTGAGAACGTCAATAAGGTTTATTATTATAGAAAATGCAGCTTTTGTGGGCACCGTGCGTTTCTGATACTGTGGAGCACAAAGCCCTAATCTGATGTGCGCGCTGCACCGAGTAAATGCATTGTGTGTGTGTACAACACGCGAGGGAGTATGGTATCAAAAAATACTGTACAACAATAACAAAAGCGCATGCAATTGTAAACGTTGCAAATGAACTGAAGTTTTCAACATAAAACAGACAAAAGTCTTGCGGAAATCTTCAAAAATAAAGAAGGTATAAGCTTCATTTTATATAACAATAATAATATTGGATGTCTTTTCGGGTGATATGAGAATATACCGCACTCGCTTTCGGCACATTCAGTATATTATCATATCACCCTTAAAGCCATCCAATATTATATAATTCCAGCCTTCCACAGAAACCAATGAAGACTTCAAATCTTACTCTTGGAGAGGAGGAAGACAAACTGCACGATCCTTGGAAGTCGATCGTTTCCTTGCGGATGAAAAACTTGTGATGATAGATAAGTTCTCTCATAATCTCCCCTTCTTTCTTTCCGAGAGAAACACGGTTATACTTCGCCGTGTCCAAGTCGCTGATTTCAATAAATTCTGGATCTATTACGATGTTCGCTGCATTGTCGAACAGGTAGCACCTATCGATGGAGTTGAAAAAAATAATACTTCAAGAATACCCTTAAAGACAATGTATCATTTGCAACGACCCAATTTTGTTTTTCATGAGTTGACAAGAAAAACCTTACTCAAAGTGTTGATAGCAATGGTAACAAACACCACATGAATTTATTTCCGTCCAAAATGGTATTTCATGCTGGAAATTGACAACTGAAGGTGGGTTTCTAAAAAAGTCCCGTGCATGGGACTTTTTTACTATTCACTTGTACACAAAATCCATACATTTTCAAGGTTTTCTGAAGCAGTGATGCATCTATGTAGCTAAAATTTCTTCAGGCTAGTTTACCAACATTCTTCCTTAGATATGTTACACTCTTATTCCACGAATATGTACAAAGTTTTATCTTGCAAATGATACATACATAGGGTCTTTAAAAGGAGCTTGTCCAGATTTTTCCAGAAAATGGATTTCGTTCTAACCTAACAATCATATAAAATACCTCTCCGAAATACTATCCATGGGAAGAAAACGGGAAATTTGCAATCTCCGATTTGAATGTGAAAGCAAAAAGGTTGGTGTAATCACTGCACTGCTTTATGGAACCGGATAAATTAGTTTACAAAACATTGGTATTATTTTTAACGGTATTCTTAAAAATGTACGGATTGAGAGTGCAAAATTTCAGAATGGTAATGAAAAAAATATGACACATGATACAGTATCAAAATCTCAACACCCATGGGGAAAATGGGGGGTCAAAAATGTGATCTGGACACGCTCCGAAGTATGAAATGGCTTGCAGGTTTGAAATAACATTTAGACTAATAGGCTATTAAAGAGTTGTAATGAGTCTCCCTCTGCTCGAGTCCCAATTCAAGTCAAGTCAAACTGCCTTCAAGTCCCAAGTCAAGTCAAGTCCCCTCGAGTCCCAAGTCAAGTCAAGTCAAACTGCTTTCGAGTCCCAAGTCAAGTCAAACTGCTTTCGAGTCCCAAGTCAAGTCAAACTGCCCTCGAGTCCCAAGTCAAGTCAAACTGCCCTCGAGTCCCAAGTCAAGTCAAACTGCCCTCGAGTCCCAAATCAAGTAAAACTTGCCTAAGTCAAGTCAAGTCAAGTCAAGTCAAGTCAAGTCAAACTGCCGTCGAGTCCCAAGTCAAGTCAAGCTGCCTTTGAGTCCCAAGTCAAGTTAAGTCAAGCTGCCTTCGAGTCCCAAATCAAGTAAAACTTGCCTAAGTCAAGTCAAGTCAAGTCAAGTCAAGTCAACTCAAGCTGCCTTCAAGTCTCAAGTCAAGTCAAATCATTTGACGTCAAGTCAGGCATGTTGGTCAAGTCGTCACGACAGTAAATTTGTTCAAGCTAACCTGAAAACTAGTCTAAACTTGCATTCATGCAGATTTATTTTTGTTGTTCTAGCTATGAATGCTCCATGTTTAAACAAAGCTTAGTCCTAGGTTTCTGTAGTGCTAAAATACAATTTGGTACTAAAAAAACAAATTAAAAATAAATAAATAAATAAATTGCATAAAAGTTCAATTTCATTTTGGGCAGACTCGAGTCAAGTCATTTGTGTCAGTGACTTTAGTTTAAGTCATTTGAGGTTCGAGTCTCACGTCAAGTCAGTAAAAATCGGAACTCGAGTCGACTCAAGTCTCGAGTCCGAGTCATTACAACACTATGAATTGGCCCAGGTTTGAAATAATATTTAGACTCGGAGGCTAAAAAATTGACGTACCTTGTTGTACAGTTTGGCTCCCCATCAGGACACGGGTACCGATCTTGGCATGAGAATGGCATGCCCTTATCTTGCATGATCTCGAAGACGTTGTTATGGAAGTCGTTGTACAAGATGTCCAGAGATGTCACTGCTTCGACCTTCTCAGACGCGCATCTTGTTGCGTCCGATAAATTTGCGGCTTTACTCTTGTAACACTTCGCTAGAAAAAAAAAGGGAAAAAAGGTCACACTCCTTTAAAATAGAAAGGAAAATATGAAAACATAGAAATATCCAAATTTGTCATGCAATCATGTGACGAATTCATATCATATTGGTTACCAAATGACGAAATTGCCTCATTCGTCGTACGTTTGGCAACTGCCGACGACAAAATCAAATAGTCTTGGCTGGTTGGGCATTTCTTTCTGACCTTTCGATCCAACCCCTCCCAGAGCAGCTCAATGGGATCAAGATCAGGTGACTGGGCAGGCCATTCCATGATGGACAGCACTCCAGATGACTGCTTTCTCTCCAGATACCCCTTACACCTCCGTTTGCTTTAATAGCTTGGTTTATTATGAATAAACAAAATAATACTTCCTTCTCAAAAACCTAAAACTTTCAAGGGGTTTCCAAGGTTTTCATGGGTAGTGAAGTACAAGGTCAAAGTAATAGAATTCAGTCTTACCCGAGATACAGTCCTCGTCCGTGTTACACTTGCATCCTCCCGGTTTCTTTGTTTCAATCTGATTACAAAGTTCTTCGTCGATGGACGGCATTCCTTCAAAGATTGCTTGAGACACGCTGATGATTTTTCCGACACCAGCGGAATCCATGTAAGCCGTTGAGATTGAGGTTTTATCGAAGTTCGTGATCACGCGATGATACCACGGTCTCCTGGTCAGGAAAAATCCAGGACAATAAACTGTTTGCATCAGAGGCCATATTAGGGGTCAGGGTTATATACTGAAACGCAAAAGAAACTTACCACTTGTTTAAAATGTAATGAAATTGTAACAGTTCAAAATAATACAAACCAACAATTGCTAATTGAAACATTGGCATTTTATTGATGACATGTCAAGTTGTGGAGGGTTTCTCTGTCCACCAGGGCCGATATCGTCTGGTGTGAACAGCCAAGACGACGTGCCACCTCACGATAGCTCAGTCCGCCTTGCGGACACGGCATAAGCGCGACATTTGAAGCGGGCCTAAGCTTTGTTTAAACATGGAGCATGCCTGGCCAGAACAACAAAATACATGATACACGAATGTAAGTTTCAGCGTTTAGACTCATTTTGAAATTAGCTTGAACGAATTTGACTTGACTTGACTTGGGACTCGAATGCAGTTTGACTTGACTTGGGACTTGAAGGCAGTTTGAATTGACTTGGGACTTGACTTGATGGCAGTTTGACTTGACTTGACTTGGGACTCGAAGCAAAGAGTCAAAGAGTCATACTTACTTAGTAGGGTCATAGTAGCGCTTTGATCTGTGACCCGGATAAGTTCTGAAGACTCCACTTCGACATCCGATGTACGTCCACTTCACGTCTTTTAACATCTTCTTGTTACGACTTCGCCAAATCTTCTCGATTTGTGACGTAATCAGCACATCAGCTCTGTTGCCGAAAAGACGCATTTTGATTTGAAAAAATCAGTGCATGTTAAAGCCCAAATACATCACTTGCAGTTACAAAAAATTTGACTTCACGAGTTGATAAGAAAAACCCGACTAAAAAGTGATATTAATTAGGGTTTGTTTTCCCCGTACCCGACGTAATTATTAACACTGTATACTCAGTGCTTTCCCGAGACACTATGAAAAACCTCATAGCATGTTCGGGTGGGATTCGAACCCAAATACCACAATGCTAATCATCAGAAGGAACTTATCAAGATATTTTTCTTTTTCATTTTGTATGCATCTAAACTCCTCAAAAAAAGTTCGGAAAGTCAAGTTTGACTGACGATTTCTCTCTTGTTACTAAATAATTTCCCTTGAATTTGGTATCATTAGAAAGCCCTGTTATTCCTCTTTACAGTGATGTGTCATTTGTTATGATTAATCAATTGGGGGATGTGCAGTATAGCGGAATACAGGGGTGGGTAGAAAGTGAAATGTCACAAAATTCACTGCTATTGTCATGCAGTGCATTCCCCTTTTGCTTGGAGGATGGGAATGTGTCAATGCACTTATTGACAATAGCAATGCATTTTGTGACATTTCACTTTACACCCGCTCCCGTATTCAGCTATACTGCACATCCCCCAATTGCTTAATCATAACAAATGACACATCATCGTAAAGAGGAATAACAGGGTTTTCCAATGATATAAAATTCAAGGAATATTTTTTTGCAACGAGAGAAATCGTCAGTCAAACTTGACTTTCCGAACTTTTTTTGAGGAGTTTATATCTTATTTTAAACCTGAAAAACAAACAGCTTTCCAATGGCGTATAAGTCTCTTGCCTGGTAAGACATATTTCGTACCTTACTCCTTTACGGAATTTGTTCCTTAGCGAAGTCCTGTTCGCCCCAGTGCAGCCAACGTCACCTTCGTACCCGTTAATAAACTTGTGCGCTTCTACGGTTTTCCTTGCTAAGTCATCATCGACGAGGTAAAGATTGGGATCGCAGTAACATCGCGGTGCGAAGAAAAAACTCGAATAGAGATAGGAGACTCGCAGATCTGGGTACTTGGGCTCGTTGTAAAACACCTGCATTATTTCAAATTCCCCTGTATCACGAAAACAAAACAAGACCAAATCTTAGAAGTTAAATCCCTTAGAAATTGAAATCATAGAAGTTAATTTTGTAGGACGTCTGCACATTCAAGCAGAAGGTCCGCGGTTCGAAGTTGTTTTTCACTCCATCCACCACTAATTTATCTGTTTAATAAAGCAGTGCAGTGATTACACCAACCTTTTTGCTTAAAGGGGCTATGTCACGGTTTGCGCATGCGCCAAATCCTTTCATATTTTGACATACGTGCGGGCTCAGATGAATGTAGTGCAATTTCGTTACACAACGCCATTGGTGCGTGTGCTATAGTTGTGTACATCGTGTACTTAGCACGTGCCGCATGGGCAGTGTGTTCGTTCATGAGTGTTTACAATACGTAGAATTCAACTACATTGTACATCGTGTGCGCGCATTTGTTCGATTTGGCATCGCGCGCGATTGCGCGATCAATGTCTGGAAAAACAAAATCGTACAGCGGTGGCGGCCACTGTGTCTTTCCAAGGACAGAAGGTATGCTGTAAAATTGCTGTCAGGACCAAAAAAGCATGTCAATTTTTATGGAAAACAAGGTTAAGTAAATTGCTGTATCCAACCATATCATTCGATGCCGTTTCTGTCATGTTTTGTCGAGTTTTTTGATGGGACTCTTTTTAGCGACGGCCGCACACACGGTGATGTCGATGTTTGGCGGCTTAAAAATACGGCAAACAGTGCGATTCCAAGTAAAAAGTAATGCATCAGGACATCCTGGAGGTTGACAAGTACACCACTGCCAAAACCACTTCGCCCTGAACCATTTCGACCTGAACCACGGCCTGTGCACGAAGTGGTTTTTGGGCGAAGTGGTTTTTGGGCGAAGTGGCATTTGGGCGATGTAGTGTTTGGACGAAGTAATTTGGGGCGAAATGGCACTTGGGCGAAATGGTTTTGAGGCGAATCGAATTTTCGTCTCATGAGACGAACACTAATTGTTTTACTCATTTCTCAAAGACTATAGCACTTCAGACAAAACCATTTCAGGGGAAGTTTTCTACGGTCATCATGTTTATATTGTGTAAGTTAGGCGTAAATCTGTGAACATTTCTGATTTTCGAAATTACCAATGACGTATACTGCCTTTAAATTACCTGGTAATTCCTTTCTGCCTAAGGTGCTATTATATTCTTTGAGAAGGTTAAAATAGCTCGTTGGTTGCAAGTAAGATCTGTCCTTGGGTTCCGCTACTCGCCGAAATACCTGCATTTTAGGAGATCAATTAAACACTAGGTTTAGGCATGTAGCATGTTTCATGTGAATTGGGACTGGCGTTCGGGTAACATCTACATCCTATGGTTTAGTCTATAATTATAGTCGCCCTGCTCGAACTTGCTCCTAGATGTTACCCGAACGCTGCGTGGTTTGTCTAGCTAGTGTGACTTGAGGAACCAAGCTCCGGGGGTAGGTTAGTCCAGTTAACTATAGTCGCCCGCCCGAACTTGCTCATTGCTATCAACACTTTTAGTCGGGTTTTTCTTGTCAACTTGTGAAGTAAAATTTTGGGTAACTGCAAATAATGTATTGAGGCTTTAAAGGCCCAGTGTATCATTTGCAATGACCCCAAAAGGTAATCGACGTGTTTACAGGGGAAAAGTTCTGAAAGTAAAGATTGAATTAATAGCAACTACCCAGTGAAAGGTTTTCGCTCAAAATAATATAATTTTACCAGAAAATAATCCGTAAAGATGAAATTATTTAGATCGTTTGCAAACGATTTACTTATTTTTGGTTCGCATCTACGCGATCCAAAATGCATGGGTGCTGTGTACTCCGTGTGCGTGTTCCAACGCGATGCATTTTCATGGATCGCGCGCACACGCAGTATATGATGTGCGCCACAGAGTGCATGACGCAAGCCACATAGTACCCGATCAACTGAGAACGAATATTTGAAACACCTCGCCAAGACGAGGAAAACGCATATGGATTTTCATGTTTTTTTTAAACGTGGTACATTTGACAAAGCTGAAATTTCTCCGGATGAGTTTGTTGATGTCTTTCGTTTGATTTATAATGTTTTTTTTCGCAGATTCGCTCAAAAACAGATCATCTACAGGGCCTTTAACACCCTAATGTCAAGCTTGAATACTTACTTCATCTGTTTTAGCGAGACTGAAAGCAAATGAATAGTCTGTTTGATCCAGATGGGTGTAGAAGTATGTAGCTGGCATGACTTGTCGCTTAACACCATCTGAAAAACTTCCCTGGATGAAAAATGTAAAATTTAGCATAAATAATGCATTCATTTTACATAGTTTTGCATATTCTTAGTTTGCAAATATTGAGTGGAATAGTACGGACAATTTCATGACGTGACAAATTCAATGTAGAATAGAACAATGAATCTGTCACTGAATAAAATTAATCGTTCTAGTGCACGAATTTTTATAAAACACCAGAATTAATTCCTGTCATCTGAACTCACAAATTTAGCATTTTTCTGTCCAAATTCCTGTAACTAAAAGGGCTATTCACAATCACGTGAATTTTTTTCACTTAAGTGGTTTTATAAATACTGCCCCGGCCCCAGAAGCACAAATTGTTTGAGCAAGAATCGATTTTATGATCTACTTTTACTTCAACATGGATGACGAAAGAATGGAATTCATACTTTAGGAACCCCACGCTGTGCGTTCTTGATTTCAGTGTGACCTGTTTCGCCTTTCAGCATGGCATCAATGACAATGCTGAATTCTTCTGGTTGACCTTCGGGCTGTTCTAGTTGTCTGATGGGAACCAGAATTGGATCCTCTAAAAGCTAACAAAGAGAACAAAAATAAAACATTAAGGTAATAATAATGCTGGAGTCTTATATAGACGATGTTCCCTCTGGCGTCACAACAAACCAAAACATGCCTGGCATTATGCGCACGCATCGTGGGTATGAAGCGGGACTCCCAGTCAGAGGTTGGGGGTTCGAGCCCCACTTCGACCAACGTGTCTGTGTCCCTGGGCAAGGCACTTAATCCCAGTTGCCTCGTCAACCCAAGCGATATATGGGAAGCTGTTATGGGGAATGCCACAATCTAACTGCTGATAGGATTGTGCACCTTAGCCGGGTTGCACACCTAGTTGAAGCGAAATGGTTCTGGTGATTTCCTGATGGCAGCGGTAATAATGGCAACAGCCGCCTCGGAATATGTTTACATAGATAGATGGCGCTTCACAAATGCATGTGTTATTATTATTATTATAAATTTGGTTTAAGAATAAGATCGCATGCCAGTCTTTGAATTATGTGACCTTTGGACTTTTGTAAAACAGGATGCGTGCACATAACGACGACCAATTTTGAACAAAGGGCGCTTTAGAGCACATCTTCTATACAGGGTGTCTCTAGGCCTATTGAGGGCGCTAAAGACACCATAACGTTGCGTTTGAGTTGCTTCCTCGAGTCAGCGCTAAACTCAGGGATTATGCAAGGTGTGATAAATCAGGGAAAACAAGGTTAAACACGTGTCGACCCATATCGAACGCCACCTTTATTTACAAACATATAATACATAATACATCGCGACAGCTGGTAAAGCGTATAGCCCAGCATTTGTCTCTTTTGTTAATTTTAAACATTTCTAGTTAATTACGTGACATTTTGATAATTGATTTTCACAACGACCATCGAAAAATTAATGTATAGGATGCTAGATTGCTACATTATGTAAACAGTATGCCGGTGTGTCCCTTTAAAGTGCATGAACTTCAAATTTCATTTTATTTAAAAACACCCCTATAATGAGAGTTTACTGTCTTAAAGTTTTATGATCTGACTTACATTACTACTTGGCTTTAACAGAGGGTGGAAAATGGTTCCTCCGTAGTTATCAATGAGGAAGGCATACACAGAGCCCCACTGCTCATTGACGATGAGATTCTCAATCTCCTCTAGTGTACAGTCAACGCCGACTACACCCAGAAGCCTGTTAAAGGTCAAAATAAAAAAAAACAATCAAAAAGACACAGACAGGGTTAGTAAAAAAACAAAAAATAAAAAAACAAAAAATAAATATATAAAAACGCTGTTTCGGTTTCGCAAATTGGTATCTCCAAAATAGCCTGACGCTCGGTTAACGGAAAATGGGCTGTTAAACCAGCTTTATGAAATTGGGCCCTGGTACTGACCCATGGGATAATTCTGTATAACACCACCCCCTCTCCCCAAGACACTCACACTTAGAACTGCTTACACCCCGTTTACACTCGATTCGCCTTTGCCGAATCGAACTCCGCAATTTCAAAAAAGGGGAGTTGAAGCCGGGTAGGCACTAAGTGTAAACGCAAAAGGTGAATTGAAAAAGGCGGATCAGACCCGGGTCTGATTCGCCCTTTTCAAGTCACCTTTGGGGTAGGGTTGAACCCCGCAATTGCGGGGTTGAACCATGCAATCGTCAAGGTCGCTTGTAGTGTAAACGCTACCCGAATACAGATTCGGCAATTTGAGTGTCCTTGGGGCGGTGCCCGCAGTGTAGTAGATTTAATTGACCAATCTGGCACTAGTGCAGCAACACCTTACAGCTCACGCATGCGCTGCAGTTACATTTAGTGGTGACTTTTGCGGTTTCTGAAGCAAGTTGAAGCGATTTGGGGTGTAGTGTAAACGCGGCAAATGTTCAGTTTTGTGGTCGCAATAAAAATGCTGGATCTGTATCCACCTTTGCCGATTCGAGTGTAAACGCGGTGATATGCAGTTTCCCGTCGCGAAGTGGTTAAATATAGGAACACAAACTTTTAGGAAAAAAAAAAAGAAAACTCACTTTTCTGTCAGATCACTAACAACTGGTATAGCATGAGTGACCATTTGTTTCAAGCCAAAGGCGTCAATGTACGGCGCGGTCCATTTTCCTTGGGTGGTCTTTTGAGAATTTGAGGATAGGAAGTTGAAGTAATCTCTCATCTTGCCGATTAAATTCTCACCGTCCGTCAACTTCTTGAAGTAGCCGCGATTTTCGCAGGCGAGATGACCTGGTAATTTTTCTCCGTTGTCGATGGTTCCATAGCTAAAGATACGAACCTACGCATCAAAAAGACAGGTATGAAATAAACCCACAGAACTCCATTAAAAGCTAGAACTGAAAGGGTGCCGCGACGCGCATAATAGACCAGTAAGCTCCGCCCATTTTGAAATTGACCAATCACAGCCTCAGGTTCAGGTAACCAAAAAGCAGATCTCCATTTTGGTTACCTGATTTTGTGCACAGAGCTACGGCAAATGCAGCACGAGTGACGCAAAAACACCATAAACATCATTTTTATCAGCGCAGAGCAGGCTAGCGGGTTTAAAACGGATTGTATAAGACTATCCTAACCTACTTTTAATCCCTTCATAAATGTGTTTTTGTGTAAACATGAAAAGCTTACCAAAATTAGCTTGTCGTTTTGCTAAGTTGTGCATTCACTTCGTTCTAGATGCGTGTCGAGATGTTTTTGTTCGATGGCGCGCGTTACGCGTAATGCAGGCGTGTTGTACGTGCACGCATACGACCGGATACTTAAGTTCACATTTTATTTTCGAGCGTGCAGTTTCTGTGTGCGTGTGCGTGTTTCAATACGCACTTACCAGGGCGCGGACACTGACGCACGGCATGGCCACGCGACTCTATTTTCTAAATGTTTGTGATGATCGCGTGTGATATGTTCAAACACGGTTACGGTAATGCGCCATTCAATAACACACGCGATTCTTATCTAGCATTTAACAGAAATCTGTGACTAAATCAAATGCTTTCTGTGACGTAGAACATCCGGGAATGTTTGGGTGTTACCGGTCACGCGCATACATGTACACACGCGCACCAATACTCACCAATGTATTTTCATTCAAAAATGCCGCACGCGCACTTTGCGAGACGTTCATTTTATTGAGCATGTAGTCAGCTTGTAAAAACGAAAGTGTTTGTCCTTGATCACGATTTTTAGCCTGAAGAAATACATTTTATATTTATCGATACAACAGCCGTTGCGCAACAACATAAATGTGAGTCTATTGGTGCGCGCGTGTATGCACGTGATCGTTGACCACCAAACATTCCCAGATGTTCTACGTCACGGAAAGCAATCAATAGGCCGTATTGAATAGCTGCCATTTTGTGGGGCAGTTTCTTTGTTCCTTGAGGACATGCATGGTTACACATATTGTGCTTCCATTGTTAAACGGTTTAAGTAACAAAAGGTGCACCACAAAATGGCGGCTATTCAATACGGTCTATTGCAACGATACGTACATCTGGGTTGGCGAGGGCATTTAGTTCCTTGACACGGTTCCATACTTTGGTCCAATCGTATTTGCAGATGGGGCCCGGTACGTAGCCACTTCGTGTGTAATATCCTGAAGACAAAATGGAGGTATGATAAAGGTCATTCCATGAAGTTGGGATATGGTGTCCCCTGTTACATGGGAGACCTTTTAACCCTATATTTTTGGACTTAAGAATTTCATTTTTAGTCCTGAGAAATACCAGCAATTGGATAACAAATTAACACTATGAGCAACTAACAATGGAAATTGGGCACACACCATTGTTAAAGACAGTATACACCATTGGTAATCTCAAAAATCAGAAATGTTCACAGATTTACGCCTAACTTACACAATATAAACATGATGACCGTAGAAAACTTCCCCTGAAATGGCTTTGTCTGAAGTGCTATAGTTTATGAGAAATGAGTAAAACAATGATTTTTCGTCTCATGAGACAAAATTCAATTTGCCCCAAAACCATTTCGCCCCAAATCACTTCGTCCAAACACTACATCGCCTAAATGCTACTTCGCCCCAAAACCACTTCGTGCACAGGCCGTGGTTCAGGGTGAAATGGTTCAGGGCGAAGTGGTTTTGAGGCGAAATGACTGCAAACCCTTTTTTGACTGTTCTCTCAAAAGTTAGACGAAGTACAGAGCTGCTCAGATTGGTTTTAATCATGCGTATCTTCAATCACACAGGGGGATAAAACTATTTGTAACAGTTTACCAATCATGTATACTATCTTTAATAACAATGGTTTGTGCACAATTTCCATTGTTAGTTGCTTATAGTGTAAGAACCTCCAATATTTGTAACAAAAAATAGCAACATAAGTAGAAGTGGGCTATTGACTTTTATCATGGTGCGTCCATCTTTGTCTTGTTCCCCATAGTACGTGTCGGGCACAATCAGTGCGTGTGCGCGACCGCACGATAGCGCGTGTAATCTGCCGTTGTTATTTTGACAGAATCACTGTCCGCGCTGTGCGTTTTCTTGATCACGCTGCGCGCATGTCATTGTGATGCACACAATAAACAATTTCAAAACAGGACCCAACTATTTTTCCTGCAAGCATCGCTTTGGTTACGTTCATTTTAATATGACAAAAGTGAAGATGGCCGCACCATGATAAAGGTCTATAGAGGGTCAAATTGAGGTCATACATGTATTTCCATTTTTGAAAGAAAGAAAAAAACAAAAAGCATAAAATCCAGGGTGCCCCAGAAAAAAATGTGAAAAATCCAAGATGGCCGCCATTTTAGCTGTAAAAACACATTTTTGGGCATAAATTATTTTGTCATCTTTTAGTCTGGTTTTGGTGTCTAACTAGATGTTTTAGGGGTCACTGAAATTGATAAGCTTTAGGTAAAACATCATCTTTTGTAAAAAAGTTAACGTTTTAATATTCTTTGTTAAATATGTTGCCCACCCTCACATCCCCAATTCACCAATTTTCAGCCTTCGAAAGTAAGACTTCCAGAAAAAATAGATATTTCTATCACAAGCAAATTAGTGCCAGATTCATTAAATCTGACTTTAATTTAAATCGGGGGACGTATTAAGTCGTGAACCCCAAACACGACGAGTGGAACCAGCAACGCTCTTAACTCGCACCGAAGTGCAAAGGGGACGTATTAAGTCGTGAACCCCAAACACGACGGGTGAAGCTGGTTACCGACTCTTATACTTTGGGATGCAACTATTTTTTTACAAAACATAAAATCAATGCAACTCAGAGTCTATGGTTGGCAGTCATTTGGGGGGAAAAAGTATTTTACAATTCTGAACTATGAATTAACATTTGGGTATCAGTATAAATTTGTATTTTTATTGTTGCAATTGATCACGTTCAAATGACGTCACTTCCTACAAATCGCCACGTGCATCAGAATTTTAAGCGTATTTTGTTTGTGACGCGCATCGGCTGTGCCGTATTTCGAAACATTTTCGAGCAACACGCGTGCGTGTTTGGAACATGTTACAGCGTGTGCGTACGCGTACTTGATGGCGTTTAATACGCAGTAGCATTTTTTCCTACGAAGATGGCGTCTGTGAATGTGATCAATAGATAGACGAAGTGTGACGTGGGTTGCCATGGCAATTGGCTCTAAACATCATGGCCGTCGGAGAAAGTACTATTAGAAAAGCACAGGGTATACCCAGCACGATATGTGGCAAAGGGACTCCCCCTAACGCCCCTATACCTCAACACACTCTTCCTTTTTGTTAACGCACCACCACCCCCTAAAAACTGAAAGGAATTCCTTGGAAATTCCCTGGATGTTTGAGACACAATGGGGGAACAATGGTAGGGGGTATACCCTCTGCCGCATATCGTGCTGCATATGGCACAGGGACGTGGTTGAGTGATTTTTAGTGTAGAGCCATTGCCTAGGCAACTAACAAAAGATGACGTATTCACTTCGGCAGTCTATATCATTCATGTGTGGGTTAGTCCTTGCACATGGAGAAATGGTACCTTTGTGTGAGAAATTTCTACAAGGCAGTTTATAAACATTATTCTTTAGTTATGTAGGGCTGTTCTTGTTTTACAAGTTTTCCAATCATGTAAACTCCTCCAAAAAAGTTCGGAAAGTCAAGTTTGACTGACGATTTATATCTTGTTGCAAAATAATTTTCCTTGAATTTTATATCATTGGAAAGCCCTGTTATTCCTCTTTACGATGATGTGTCATTTGTTATGATTAAGCAATTGGGGGATGTGCAGCACAGCTGAATACGGGGGCGGGTGTAAAGTGAAATGTCACAAAATGCATTGCTATTGTCAAAAAGTGCATTGACACATTCCCATCCTCAAAGCAAAAGGGGAATGCACTGCATGACAATAGCAGTGAATTTTGTGACATTTCACTTTCCACCCACCCCTGTATTCCGCTATGCTGCACATCCCCTAATTGATTAAACATAACAAATGACACATCACTGTAAAGAGGAATAACATGGCTTTCCAATGATACCAAATTCAAGGGAAATGATTTAGTAACAAGAGAGAAATCGTCAGTCAAACTTGACTTTCCGAACTTTTTTTGAGGAGTTTACATGTAATGTCTTTAAGAATGACTTCTAAGATGGAGTATTTTCTTACCCGGTCCACAGCGAACAGTCTCCCCGTCCGTGTCTTTACCGTCTGTAATTAAGATGATAACTGCCTGGCAACCGGTGCGAGATTTGCCAGACAGCAACTCAAATGCTTTCTCAAATCCCCGCCTAAATGCAGAAGAAAATGTTATTGAGAAAAATCAGAAAAAAAATTCATGTTCATGCCTTTTAAAGGCAGTATGTATAATTGGTATCTCGAAAATCAGAAATGTTCACAGATTTACTCCTAACTTTAACACAATATAAACATGATGACCGTAGAAAACTTCCCCTGAAATGGTTTTGTCTAAAGTGCTATAGTCTTTGAGAAATGAGTAAAACAATTATTTTTTGTCTCATGAGACGAAAATTCAATTCGCCATTTCAAGTGCCATTTCGCCCCAAACCACTTTGCCCGAGTGCCACTTCGCCCAAAATCACTTTGTCCAAACACTACATCGCCCAAATGCTACTTCGCCCCAAAACCACTTCGTGCACAGGCCGTGGTTCAGGGCGAAATGGTTCAGGGTGAAGTGGTTTTGGGGTGAAATGACTGTAAACACTTTTTTAACTGTTTTCTCAAAAGTTAGATGAAGTACGGAGCTGGTTTTTGCTCAGGTTGGTTTTAATCATGCATATATTCAATCACACAGGGGGATACTAACTATTTGTAACAGTTTACCAATCATGTATACTATCTTTGAAGATGTATTGTCCATGCGTTTTGGGTGTGGCACGTCGAAATGTAATTTTTAAAATTGATATTTTTCTAGAAACATAAAAGTCAGTTTAGTTATTGAAGAATTACTGTCAATATTTAGGAATATTGGCAGTCCGCCAATAATTCAACGCACAGCAAGGTGCGAAAACGTCCGTATAAAAACGGCATTTTTCACAGGGTTGCCGATATCTCAAATACAAAGTATGATGTTTTCCCGTTAAAATAAAATAAATGCTTTAAAAATTGTTTGGAGAAAATTTGCTGAGAACCATGGACTGTATATCTTTAATTTTCATTTAGGGTCATTTTTGAGATTATTTCAGAAAAGTCGATTTTTGGTCAAATTTGACTATACAATAATAATAATAGTGGAAATTTATAATGCGCCGGTATCCATCAAAAAAGATGCTTATGGTGCAGCGAGACACAAAAAAAAAAAATAATAATAATAATAATAATTTAAAGAACTCTGGATGCCGCAATAGGGAGACATTTCGGGAAGACTCTCCGAAATTTCGGCAAGAATCACTCAAAATGACACCTTTTTTTTTACCCAAAGCTTCCAGAGATGGTTACAGACCTAAGAGAGACGGTTCTAGACCTAATAAAAATGGTTCTCAATTTAAAAAAAAATGGTTTTTGACCTAAAAAATTGATTTTAAAAAAAAAAAAAAATTAGGGCGACACTAAAATGTCGCCCTATTGAGCGTGTCGCCCTAATATACCTTTTATACACACAAATTGTCGCCCTATCCTAGCATTCATAGTTTTTTTTCTAAAAATTAATTGTTCTCCAATTAATTTTTCTCCAAAATTTAGTTTGAAAACTGCCAAAATAGTTTTGGAACAGGTTTTTTTTTCTAGGATAATTTTCAGAAAAGCCGATTTTTTGTCAAATTTGACTGGCAAATACTGACTCAAATTTGTGGAAGTTGACATTTGCCTTTTTAAAAAGATTGCTATTTTTGGCCAAAAATAATCCCAGTGAAAAGAAGATTCTGTCACTTACTTTAGTTCGCTAGTTCCTTTCGGTTTAAGTGCCCCGGTTTTCTCCTTCAAATCTTTCCTGTGAGCCGTGGTAGCTGGTACAAGTCGGTCATCCTTACAACTAAGAACAGTTGTGTTGGTGGGATGCCAGCTAAAAAATGGCAAGAAACAATATGCATGTCGAATGGCAGCAAGACGCAAACATTTATGCCTGAAAATGATGGGTGTATCCCCTGCCACGGACGTTCTCCGGCCCAGATGAGGTTAAAAAGCAGACCCATGCGTCTATACAAAGCAGTTATATAATACACAGGCCTCTTGATGAATAGCGCTAATGTTCAGGGGCAGTATTTAAAAAACAACTGAAATTTAAGACTCCCGCTTAAATTCTAGACTTAATTCAAATCTAAAAGTTAAGTGCTATTTACAACGCGTTTTTATTTACTTTTTTAGAACAAACTAACACCCCGTTCTCACTAGAGAAATCGCTTCGTTCGACAAAGATTAGTTAATCATCGTTAATTAATGAAGCATGCATTCACATATCACTTAAGAAAGATCGAACGAAGAGCGACCGCTAACGAAGATCGAATGAAGCCATGGGAGGTCGTACATGTGCGTCGCGCATCAAGCGCTGAGCTTCAAGCGCTAGACGCGCTGTGTGGTTTTCCAGCAGTGCATCAAAAACAATTCTTGCTAGGCGCTCGACGTACAATGCGCTTGTGCAACAGGCCCGCCAAATCGCTTCGTCGAACGAAGGGAGCCGTTCACATTACAAATTTGCTTCGTTGAATGAAGCGATGTCTTCGTCGAAGGAAGCTATTTGCTTCATCGAATGAAGCGATTCTAATCATCGTCGAATGAAGAGGCGTGCGTTCACATCAGGAAAACTCTTCATCGAATCATCGTCGAATCATCGTCGAACGAAGTCTATGAAACACTTACTCTCCCACTTCATCCCAGTTGCTCGCTCGAGCGCAGATGACATTGACATAGTCTTGTTTGGTCAGGGTATCTAAGATGATTCGAACAACGGAAACGGCGATCTCAAACTTTTTCCCCACCATAGAAGTACTGACAACAGAAAAAGAATGGGAAAAAAAATGCAACACATAATTGATAAATTTAAAATTAGCACTTGGGCTCGAGTTGACTCAAGTCCCGATTTTCACTGACATGACTTGAGACTCGAACTTCACTGACAAAATGAAATTAAACTGTTGTGCACTGCAGAAACCTTAGACAAAACTTTGTTTAAACACGTAGCATTCTTGGCCAGAACAACAAAGATACCCTATATGAATGCAAGTTTCAGCGTTTAAACTCCTTTCGAAATTTCATGTAGCTTAAATAAATTTACTGTCACGATTACTTGACTTGACCCGACTTGACCAACATGCCTCACTTGACTTGACTTGACTTGGGACTCGAAGGCAGTTTGACTTGACATGACTTGGGACTCGAAGGCAGTTTGACTTGACTTGGGACACGAAGGCAGTTTGACTTGACTTGGGACTCAAAGGCAGTTTGACTTGACCTAGGACTCGAAGGCAATTTGACTTGACTTGGGACTCGAAGGCAGTTTGACTTGACTTGGGACACGAAGGCAGTTTGACTTGACTTGGGACACGAAGGCAGTTTGACTTGACTTGGGACTCGAAGGCAGTTTGACTTGACATGGGACTCGAAGGCAGTTTGATTTGACTTGGGACTCGAAGGCAGTTTGACTTGACATGGGACTCAAAGGCAGTTTGACTTGACTTGGGACTCAAAGGCAGTTTGACTGGACTTGACTTGGGAATTGAAGGCAGTTTGACTCGACTTGGGACTCGAAGGCAGTTTTACTTGACATGGGACTTACAGGCCTTTTGCCTTGACTTGGGACTCAAAGGCAGTTTGACTGGACTTGACTTGGGACTCGAAGGCAGTTTGACTCGACTTGGGACTCGAAGGCAGTTTGACTCGACTTGGGACTCAAAGGCAGTTTGACTTGACTTAGGACTCAAAGGCAGTTTGACTTGACTTAGGACTCAAAGGCAGTTTGACTTGACTTGGGACTCGAAGGCAGTTTGACTTGACTTGGGACTCGAAGGCAGTTTGAATTGACTTGGGACTCGAAGGCAGTTTGATTTGACTTGGGACTCAAAGGCAGTTTGACTTGACTTGGGACTCGAAGGCAGTTTGACTTGACATGGGACTCGAAGGCAGTTTGACTTGACTTGACTTGACTTGGGACTCAAAGGCAGTTTGACTTGACTTGACTTGACTTGGGACTCAAAGGCAGTTTGACTTGACATGGGACTCAAAGGCAGTTTGACTTGACTTGGGACTCAAAGGCAGTTTGACTTGACTTGGGATTCAAAGGCAGTTTGACTTGACTTGGGACTCGAAGGCAGTTTGCCTTGACTTGGGACTCGAAGGCAGTTTGACTTGACTTGGGACTCGAAGGCAGTTTGACTTGACTTGGGACTCGAAGGCAGTTTGACTTGACTTGGGACTCGAAGGCAGTTTGACTTGACTTGGGACTCGAAGGCAGTTTGACTTGACTTGGGACTCGAAGGCAGTTTGACTTGACTTGGGACTCGAAGGCAGTTTGACTTGACTTGGGGCTCGAAGGCAGTTTGACTTGACTTGGGACACGAAGGCAGTTTGACTTGACTTGGGACACGAAGGCAGTTTGACTTGACTTGGGACACGAAGGCAGTTTGACTTGACTTGGGACTCGAAGGCAGTTTGACTTGACTTGGGATTCAAAGGCAGTTTGACTTGACTTGGGACTCGAAGGCAGTTTGCCTTGACTTGGGACTCGAAGGCAGTTTGACTTGATTTGGGACTCGAAGGCAGTTTGACTTGACTTGGGACTCGAAGGCAGTTTGACTTGACATGGGACTTACAGGCCTTTTGCCTTGACTTGGGACTCAAAGGCAGTTTGACTGGACTTGACTTGGGACTCGAAGGCAGTTTGACTCGACTTGGGACTCGAAGGCAGTTTGACTCGACTTGGGACTCAAAGGCAGTTTGACTTGACTTAGGACTCAAAGGCAGTTTGACTTGACTTAGGACTCGAAGGCAGTTTGACTTGACTTGGGACTCGAAGGCAGTTTGACTTGACTTGGGACTCGAAGGCAGTTTGAATTGACTTGGGACTCGAAGGCAGTTTGATTTGACTTGGGACTCGAAGGCAGTTTGACTTGACTTGGGACTCGAAGGCAGTTTGACTTGACATGGGACTCGAAGGCAGTTTGACTTGACTTGACTTGACTTGGGACTCAAAGGCAGTTTGACTTGACTTGACTTGACTTGGGACTCGAAGGCAGTTTGACTTGACTTGGGACTCGAAGGCAGTTTGACTTGACTTGGGGCTCGAAGGCAGTTTGACTTGACTTGGGGCCCGAAGGCAGTTTGACTTGACTTGACTTGGGACTCGAAGGCGGTTAGACTGGTTAGACTCGACTTGGGACTCGAAGGCAGTTTGACTTGACTTGGGACTCGAAGGCAGTTTGACTTGACTTGGGACTCGAAGGCAGTTTGACTTGACTTGACTTAGGACTCGAAGGCAGTTTGACTTGACCTGACTCGACTTGGGACTCGAGCAAAGGGAGACTCGTAACTCCAACCAAATTAGCAATATTCAGTGACAAAATGAGTAACTGCTAGACACAAAAAATTTATTTTTGCTAGGAAATAAGACTTGTCAGTTTTGCGAACCTGCAATCTATAATGATGACGACGTCCTTTGGATCGCTAGTTGCGGTGATGTACCACGGTCGAACGCGAGGGTCGTAGTCGTTATAGAATCCTGCGAAATTCCTGCCCCATTCACGGCCTGGGAACTTGCGTAAAACGCCCTCTATTGAGCCAAAATACTGCCACCTGTGTGATGGAAAAAAACAAAAACAATAAAACATTTTAAAAAAAATATAAATAAATGTTTTTTGTTTTGCAATTACCCAATTTTTTTTTTCATGAGTTGACAAGAAAACCTTACTCAAAGTGTTGATAGGAATGGTAACAAACACCACATGAATTTATTTCCGTCAAAAATGGTATTTCATGCTTGAAATTGACAACCGAAGGTGGTTTTCTAAAAAAGTTCCGTGCACGGGACTTTCTTACCATTCACTTGTACACAAAATCCATATATAGATTTTCAAGGTTTTCTGAAGCATTGATGCATCTAAGTAGCTAAAATTTATTCAGGCTAGTTTACCAACATTCTTCCTTAGATATGTTACACTCTTATTCCACGAATTTGTACAAAGTTTGATCTTGCAAACGATACATAGGGCCTTTCAGGATGAGAAAACATACCTGAGTGAAGGGTCTTGTTGGAAGTTGCTCAGGTAGACTTTATCTAGGTCCTTGGTGTAATGCACAGCGTTGATCGTTCCTTGGCTTTTTCTTGGAACTTCGTCTGAGATCTTAACGGTACTGGATATTGTACTAACAGCCTGACGAAAATAACTACAAAAGAAAAGAAAAAAAACGGTTTGCGTTAATAGTCAGATTTACCAAAATTGCCATGTACTCCAATCACAAATTTATATTTCATGTTAAAAGGCTGGAAAATCCTTTTGATAGCAATAGTAACAAACACCACAGGATTTTCTTTTCTTGTGTAAAATGGTACCGACAAATAATTGTTTTGCTCATTTCTCAAAGACTATAGCACTTCAGACAAAACCATTTCAGGGAAAGTTTTCTGCCGTCATCATGTTTATATCGTGTAAGTTATGTGTAAATCTGTGAACATTTCTGATTCTTCAAGATACCAATCATGTATACTGCCTTTAATGACTTACGCATTGTACTCCAATTTGGGCAGCCGTCCTGGAATGTCTGAGTCCATGTAGATATCCTTGGGAATGTCTTGAAGCGATTTGTATTGATGTATGTTCCTCCCATGGTATTCTCTGTGAAGGCGTTTCACATCTTTAGCAATACGCTACAAGAAAAAAAAATTTGAGCTATATTTAGCTCACATTTTTGACTGAATAATAGAGGCGTTCGAGATGCTTACACTGAATTATACGGGGTTAAAGGAACATGTTCAGATTTTTCAAGAAAATGGATTTCGTTTTAACCTAAGAATCATATAAAATACCTCCCCAAAATACTATCCATGGGAAGAAAACAGGAAATTTGCAATCTCCAATTTGGACGTGGTAGCAAAAAGGTTGGTGTAATTACTGTACTGCTTTATGGAACGGATAGATTAGTTTACAATACAATGGTTTTTTTTTACGATATCCTTGGAAATATACGGATTTAATGAGAAAAATATGACAAATGATATGGTATCAAAATCTCAACACCCATGGCAAAAATGGGGGGGTGCGGGATTTAAAAATGTGATCTTGACACGCTCCTTTAACTGTGGGGGAAGCCTCCAAAAGATGCAAGACAAATGCAAAACCGAGCCTTATACCAGAGACCCTGCTGCGAGCTCGAACAATGGTGTCAGCCACCAGAGCAGACACGTGTATCACGTGATGGCTAAAAGAACGCTCTGGTGTAAGTTGGTGTTACACGGTGTAAACTATTAAAATGCCACAAATAAAAGAATTTGTTTTTTTACTTACCTTTGCAACTTCTTCCTTCCGAGCGAAGTAGGCATCCAAAAGCCCTTTGACATGAGAGACAATCTCCGTTGCATTTTTCTTTTCTAGGATGTAGTCAGCTCTATCATAGTAACTTTGTGTGTATTCTGTTTTCAATCCATCACTCGCTAACTGAAAACAGAAATACAGTAAACAGTCTTCATCTATATTGTGCTAATTGTACATGCCTTAGGCTGTACACTAATAACATTGTGGACAAATTTATATATTTTAGGGAATTAAAGTGTGTTTTGCCAGTATTAAAGGGCCCATGATCATGGTGATTAGGGATTTTTATCAATGAAATCTATGCTATAAAACTACTCTACTCAGTTACAGTCATACAAATCCTATTTGGAGCTAGTTTGGGGGGTTAAAACAAAGGTTGTTAGCTGTTATGCTAATGTAATATGCATATTCATGACCAAGGTTGTGCTGTCACAAGAGGCAAACACAGGAATATCACATTCGACTGTGCACAAAAGATTCCACCTTTTTTCTCAAACTTGCTGAAACTTTTGTAATCCATGGATGTTTGAGTTTGTTTTACATGTTGCCTGTTGTAAGCCATGACAAAACTTGGGGTGGGAACTGCAGCAATTTGCCACAACTCCAACTTGAAGTCTAATGTTTTTTCTTTACTTTTCTCTTACTGTCCAAAGTTGTCAACATTTTCACGGTTCTACAGAGCGTAGTATTTTTTTAAGACCACCTCCCTCCCCCCGAAATACTACTTATCAACATTTATTTGTCACTACCGTGAAATGTCAACATTTTACAGTGCATGTAAAGTCCTACACAGCCCTCGACCCCCCTCCCACCTTCCTACGCTTTGTAGAACCGTGAAAATGTTGACAACTTTGGACGGCCCTAAATCAGTAAAGGCATGTTCCCATTGGACTTTCTTTTCCGCTGCCTCGCGGGAAGTTACCGCGACCTTTGGTAACGTTCCTTCGTGTAATCTTCCCATGCGTTCCCATTTGCAATTGTTTTCAGTGCCCATGCGGAAAGCTACCGCGACCTTGCAGTAAACTTTTGCCGTGCAGGCCCATAGTTTACTGCAGGATCGTGTTCATTTTACAGGGCGAAACTGTTCCCATTGGACTTTTTGATGGCCCTGTAAAACTCCCGCGGCTGAGCGGAAAGTTTCCGCGGACTCTTTTACCCTGTAAGTTTTACATCGTGGTCGCGGTAGCTTTACAGGGACGCTAATTCTCCGTGTGTCCCCATTGGACTAAATTTTGTTACTCTCCCGCACAACCACGGGAGTTTTACCAAAATTAGTCCAATGGGAACACCACTAAAGACTCCAAAAATTGTTGTTTTACAGTTCTGTGTGTCAAGTTGTTTTTGTTCGATCGCGCATGTTGCGTGCATTGCACGCGTGCTGTACATGCACACACACGGCCGGCTGTAGGTAAACTGAGGCCGTGTTTGTTTCACGACAGATCCGAATCCAGATCCCGAGTTTAATACCGAGCAGAAACAAACGAAACTGCTCTCGACTAGGAATTCAAGTCACGTGAATTGGATCTGAGCAGATCTGAATCTGGATCCATCCGAAACAAACTCGTCCTACATGTACATTACATTGTTTAAAGGCATCTGCGGTTTTTGTGTGTGTGCGCGTGTTCTAACCGGGCTCAAACTGACTAGGGAGTAGCCTCGGATCAGGCTTTAAAAATATGTTAAACTGGCCGGGGCTTTATCGTCCATTTAAGACTGGCCACGTGACGTGCTCTCAGCCAATCAGGATGCGTAAACTGTCTAAGGTATTTATCAATTCCGAATATACTTTAACAAAATGAACAAGGGTATATTTACATTTGATCTGATTTCGAAGCCTAGCTACACCTATACAACACCATTTTTTCCACTGTTTAAAGAAATATTCTGAGTTTGTGTAATAAGGAATGTTTTGAGAATATCGGTTGATTTATTAGTTCATGGCAGTGCTCAGCACAAAAATTTGCTTAGCTTCGTAAAATGAATGATAAAATTACTGCAGATAGTAATGCACAAAATTACGACGCGAGTGCTCCGTGCGTAAGCGCGATAAAAGAGGGCGCTGCATGTGTGAATGAATGCTTATCTTGCGCACTAACTGAATGCAATTTTTGAAGGAGAAAATGTGATTTTTCTTTAGAAAAGAAACATTTGCGACAAAAGTGCAAGTGGGAAGTATATCTTAGAATTGGATTATCTGTTGATTCCAAGAGGTAATTTCCTTCAAATCTTTGTTCAATATATACAGAAAAAATACCAAAATAAACACGAATAATTTTGAATATATTACCTGCAAAATATAGTTCTGAATGAGTGTTGCCCAGTTCTGCACATGCCCCACCAGCCTCCCGCCCTTGTCTTCATCTGCGTAACTATATCTTGGAAGTTCCTCTTGATTTACGTCGTTGTAGTTCATTGCTTTACACGGCAACATCACCATGACCATTAAACTCAACAAAATAATTGTCTTCGTGAAATTCATTTTTAGTTCAATGTTTCGGCAGGTTCATGAGTTGTTTCAGAACGACAAACAAATGTCAAACTACTATTGCATAAGTTAATATGCCATTCGCACGGTGGCAGTTTCAGAGATTTTGAAGTCTAAATAATGGGTAAAAATTGCAGTTCCCGTTGCCGTGTGAAAGTTTGTGCACTGGGATTTTAAACGGAAGTCAATTCATAATTCTGAAGCACGTTCTTGCCATGTGTCTCGTCAGTCCGAGCCGAGTCTTTTCTGGTTTGATGTAACTGTTGATAAACATAAAACAATTTATTATAGACCTAAAAAATCAGAAAAAAAAGGTTAGGAAATGAGAGATCTTATTTTCACAACAAGCGATAGGATCGGAAGCCAATGATTAATCTACATTAGTTTTTAGACAAATTCTTTTGGTAAGAATTGATAAGTTTATCATGAATATTTTTCTTTTAAATAATTTATCAAGCATCAGCAGGTGCAGAATTGATGGAAAAACCCCAGGTATTTTTTTCGTATACATTGAACAAAGATTTTAAGGAAATTACCTCCTGGAATCAACACATAATGTAATTTTAAGATATACCGTATTTTCCTGCGGATAAGACGCTCGGCGGACAAGACGCAGGACCCTAAAATGACCCAAAAAAATTCAAACGTCAGCAGACAAGGCGCACCGCCGCATAAGGCGCAGGTTTCAAACCCGGAAGTACCGGTAAGGGCAGGTGTTTTCCCGCTAGCGGCCGCCGGACCGCCACATGTTTGTATATGATTTATAGCAAGGTTCATGAAGTCAAAGACTCAAAGTTACATGCATCTTATGTAGATTGTTTTGAAAATAAAGTTTATGTAACTTAGACATAATAAAAATACCTTTGAAGGATGTGCATAATAAAGAAAAATCTCGAAACATTTACGGAGAGTTGAAGACGTCGATGACCAAGTCCGCAAGTCAACAAATTCACCGGTTTCTCCGACGGCAGCCGCACAGTGCACAGACTAGTGCACAAAACACGGTAAGTATGAAGGCACATGTACAAACTGTACAGTGCCTAATTCACCTGGGACGGCCTGACGCATGTGCTATGTACGATAACAGTTGGCCCAGTCGCTCCATTACGCCCACGGCGATTGGCTAGTTTCAGTGCACGTGGTGACTTTTAAGCGCAAAAAGCCGGCCGGATACCTTGCGTTTCGTCCGTGATCCGATCACGATAGCGCTATAGCGCACGTTATGCAGTCGCATCACAATTAAGGTGTACGGGTTTTGCGATGCGTTTCGATGGCGATGTGGTCACGATTTTGTGTAGGCCTACGTGTCCTTCGAAACGCAATCGCGTCTGTGGAATCGCAACGGAGTCGGAACGCAAGGTGTACGGCCGACTTCAGAGTACATTTTTCAGCGATTTCGATCTTACTGCCCAAAATAAAATATATAGGCCCTATGCCACACGTTTTAAAGGTATTTGATTCCCTTTTTATTGTACTATCGTACATGGCTTTTGTCATGCGTTCGGTCCCATCCGATTCCCGAATAGGCCTAAACTAAAACCACAAAGGACAGTGGCACAGAACTTGACATGACATTGTAGGTACTGCAGCCGATCTCACGAAAGAGTGCGCAGCTTGCCTTTCTAGTTAGAACTGTACAACCAAATATTCGCAATCACCATCTTGACACGACTGCCGCTTTTGTTATTGTCGCCTTTCAAGTTGCCGAATGCCGATATGGTAAGCTCGGCCCCCGAAGGCACTCATTGGCTGCTTCACGCAGACCATGCACAGACCGACAACCAATAGGGAAGCTTTTTACATACAACCCGTAATAACACCTCCAATCATTTGCGGTAATTTAGCGCTCGCTGTCATGCATGCAGCTGGGCTTGAAAGGGCGCCCTCATTTGATGACGAAAAGTTGGGCTTTTGTTATGGGACATGTTCAGTGAAAAAGCTGTTTCTTGCTTACCTTTTGGGCGTGTTTTATGCAGATACATGTACCCGTCCTCAGTCGGTTTCTGTCTGTATGACCATGGTATGACGAAGAAATGCTGTAAACCAGCGTCCAAAACAAATTTGCGTCCGCAATTCATTCTCTCGGTCTTTGCTGGGCTGCACTCCCGGCGACCAAACTGCCCAGGCGACGATCGAGTTCTGTCCCATTTTCCCGAAAATATTCTACATTGCCTATTTATCAATTCCATTGTTTTTGGGCAAACATTCTAAAAATGCAGGCAAACTTTCTCAAAATGCAGCCAAACTAATTGCAAGATTTCCGATCACACGACCGGTTGCAAAGTTTGATGCACGATCAGCAGCAAAGTTTGAGAGACTATATATAGACTGAGTAGGCTTATCAAAAATAATCACACGCACACCAAATAAACTAGGCCAAAGCTTCTTTTAATGTATCACATTGTATTAAATTGAGCTGCCAGCAGCGGCACATCACAGAAACCACCACAGAGCACAGACAATGTAATACAATACTCCCCAAGTATCAATGGCCGGGCAGTGAATTCCCTCAAAGAGGAGCCGTTAATGTCGGCACTTCTAGAATAAGTGGACACAAAAGACGCATCCACGATCTTTTCTTGTTCTTCTTTCGTGGTTTTTGCTTTCGGAAACCATCCTTTTCATACGTTTTCAAAGTTTTCATACGTTTTCAAAGCTTTTCATACTCTCCTAGAATAAAACAAAAAGGTTGTTATATTTTTTTTAAAATAGGATACGCAGTGATCATCAACAAAAAAATCAATCGTCAGCAGACAAGGCGCACCGAAAGATAAGACGCACCGACGTTTTGGGGGTCTAAAAAGTCAGATAAGACGCGTCTTATCCGCAGGAAAATACGGTACATCCCACTTGCACTTTTGTCGCAAATGTTGCTTTTCTGTAGAAAAATCACGTTTTCTTCTTCAAAAATTGCCTTCAGTTTAGCTAAGATAATCTCAGCTCTTTTTTTATCATTTTTCATTGGGATGTGGTCTTTTCACGTGTAGAGCTGAGAGAAGTTATGAACATGAACCCGCCATCGCAAAAACAGGACAAAACAAATGTGTCATTTTCTCACTGTGACACACTAATTCCCCCTAAAACTCACCCAAACCTTGCCAGGCATAACCACTACGCAGGTTCTTGAGGGAAATAACCAGCCACGATGATTATTTTGCCAACAATTCCAGCAAAACAAACCGGTATGCTCACAGCCTAGCCGTTTTTGTCTTGTTCAAAAACAACCAAGTGTCTAGTCTGTGTACAAAGGAATACCAATGCGCATTGGTTACCAGACTTGACCTTTACGTCCAGACGTTAAGGTCAAGTTAAGGTCAAGTCTGATAACCAATGCGCATTGGTATTCCTTTGTACACAGACTAGGCAGATAGACTTTTTAAACACAACATGACAACGGTTAGGCTGTGAGCATACCGGTTTGTTTTGCTGGAATTGTTGGCAAAATAATCATCGTGGCTGGTTATTTCCCTCAAGGACCTGCGTAGTGGTTATGCCTGGCAAGGTTTGGGTGAGTTTTAGGGGGAATTAGTGTGTCACGGTGAGAAAATGACACATTTGTTTTGTCCTGTTTTTGCGATGGCGGGTTCATGTTCATAACTTCTCTCAGCTCTACACGTGAAAAGACCACATCCCAATGAAAAATGATAAAAAAAGAGCTGAGATTATCTTAGCTACCTTCAGTTAGTGCACAAGATAACCATTCACGCGCGCAGCGCCCTCTGTTGTCGCGCTTACGCACAGACCGCTCGCCGCGTCATTTTGTGCATTACTTTATGCAGTACTTTTATAATTTATATATCTCAGAAATGCAACATTTGCGACGGAAGTGTCAGTGGGAAGTATATCTTAGAATTGAATAAGCTATCGATTCCAATATATAAATTTACCCAAATCCGTGTTCAATGCATATGAAAAAAATACCAAACCCCAAATTTAGGAGTGGAATTATTCAGATTTTCTAAAGAAACACTGACTTAGAAAATTTTCAGCTAGTCTCATAATGTTTTGTGCACAAGCTAGGTCTGTTAAATTTTCAGTTCCACGGCATTGCATCGACACGATCGTCTGCATGTTCAGCTTAATTTTAGTTATGTTTAGATAAGAAAATTTTCCCAACTTAGCAACTACGATTGTCCTACTATAATGCTTTAATATCATCTGATTACTCACCCAAATTCCGTCACATTTTCCTGCTTTTCGGGCCAAGAATAATGACATTCATTTGTCATTTTTTATTTTTACAGTTCAGTGGTGTAGCGCCCTCAACGTGGCCAGACGGCCAACCACAAAAAAAACAACGGCTGTTACATGAATGAACAAAATAATCCTTAATTTTTGTTGTTGCGTTGTCCAAAATAGGTGTTAAAGTTATTAGGTTCTGCGTATTATTTGCCGATCATTAATTAAAAAGAGACACAATGAAATAATTCTCACGTATGCACCGATTTCACCATCCTACCACTTTAATACTTTACATTTTACAAAAAAACACCTCGAAATATGACAAAATAAACACCATCCGTACGATTAAAGGGGCATTATATCATTTGCAGATTAAACGTTTTTTTTTATTAAATTACAGTAACAGCAGTATTACAGAACTAAAGAATAATGTTGATAAACTGCCTTGGACAATTTACAAACAATTGTTTTTTTTTTTAAATACACGTAGTTGGAAGTTTTCCAAACAAAAAACTCATTTCACATTTTTAGTCGTTTTCTTTTGGCAACTCGTGAAGTAAAAATTTTGGTCACTGCAAATGATGTATTGGCGCTTTAAAGGGAACTGTATTATGCAAATGTTAAATAACAAAATAATAATAATAACAAAATAATAGGTGTTCGAGATGCTTACACCGTGTAACACCAACTTACACCGGAACGTTCTTTTAGCCATCACGTGATACACGAGTCTGCCCGGTGGCAGCCACCACTACCCGAGCTCGCAGCGGGTCTGTGGTGTAATGCTTGGTGTAATGACGTCACCTAGTAATCGCGAGTAGTAAAACATGGCGGACAGTTTGGAATCGCGACATGAGTATATGAAGAAAAACACAGATTTATAACGCAAAATAGGAGGGAATTGGGCTGTAAATACATGTCTGTGGGCATTGACAAAGGTTATTGCGGTGCTTTAGGGCAACTATTTTTGCGTGGCGCCGGCTTTATTTTTCATCGCGAGTCAAACGATAACAGTGTTTATAAAGCTCCACCCGGCAACAACCTTTGACCTGTGTTCCCAGTGTTCAAAGCGAAACCATGTGTGTGTCGTTCGTTTTGCATACTTCCCCTGGTGTAAACCCACTGTTGCTCCCCGTTTACACTTGATCCCGAGCTCGGGGTCTAACACCGAGCTCGGGGTCTAACACCGAGTTCGGGGTCTAACACCGAGCTCGGGATCAGCCCCGGATCACAAACCGAGTGTAAACGCTCTCGGAACCAAATTGGCCCCGGATCAGACCCCGAGATTTTGGTCTCGCGTTGGCGGAGGGTTCAATCTAGAGCTCGGGATCAGTTTGCAGTTAGATAAGCAATTAATATTTACCGCATCTGCTCCACAGCCGTAGAGGGGGAAAATTAAGCCCGCGAAATTCAAGTGGCCTTGTACACTGTACATGCACAACCCATGCAGACATTGACACACATAGAGCATGACCTTTGACTGCAACTTCTGGCACCGCGCTCGAGATCAACTACAGAATGTAAATGCGGCACTCAGGATCATTGCGGTTAACACTGACACATTCTCATCAGGGGATCAATCTTGATCCCCAGCTCAGGACCAGTGTAAACACGGTGTTACACGGTGTAAGCATCTCGAACCCCCCCCTAGTAATAAAAACAGGAAATGAAGCTGCGAAAATCCACTATTTTAAATGCTTTGTTACTTTATATTATGCTATATTTATCGATACTACCGACTACATCCAAAAAATAATCTCAAACTAACGAAAAATACAATTTCTATTTATTAAAACAAACATACAAAACATATTTGTGCAAATGAATATTTCATACGGACAAGAAATATATAGTTTAAAAAGGTTTGAAGAAATATTTTGTTTAACAACTGAAGTTGGCACACACAACAAACGACCATTTCATTTTTTTTCCCCAATATCAAGACAACAATAAATGCAATGTATATATTGGAAAATATTTTTAAGACCAGCTGCAGTGCATATAATTGAAACCAAAAATATCTGAAACAAAAATAGACGGAATAATGAATTTCACTGATAATGGAAGAAGCATATAAAATACCTCCCCAAAATACTATCCATGGGAAGAAAACAGGATATTTGCAATCTCCAATTTGGATGTGGAAGCAAAAAGGTTGGTGCAATTACTGCACTGCCTTATGCAAAGGGATAAATTAGTTTACAAAACATCGGTGGTTTTTGACGATATCCTTGAAAATATACGGATTGAGAATGCGAAATTTCAGAATATAGTACTAAGAAAAATATGACAAACGATATGGTTATTATTATTATTTCTTTCTGGTATTCATACCAAGGTTTCCTCAATAGTGCTCATTGCACTGTCACTCGCAAGCGTGAGGAAACCCATGAAGAATTATAATTAGCCAGAGACACCAGGGAATCCCCTTGCTCTTCACGAAGGAATGTTCTGGGATCTTTAGAGTGCGTTACCATTACCATTACACACTGGACCAACGGCTTTACATCCCTTCCGAAGGATAGGGCAAGTGTGTTTGAGTGCCTTGCCCAAGGGCACAGGTACCGTAGCCGGATTTGAACCCGCAACCCCGAGTTCCTCACCCATGATTGTGAGTCAATGACCCAAACCGCTCGGCCACGGTACCGAAAAAGTCTCAACACCCGTGAGAAAAATAGGGTTTCAAAAATGTGATCTTTGAAAGAGCTTGTCCAGATCACGTTTTGACCATGGGTATTGAAGATTTTGATACCATATCATTTGTCATATTTTTCTCATTAACATTCTGGAGTTTCGCGCTCTCAATATATTTCGCGCTCAATTATATCTCGTATATTTTCAAGGATATCGTCAAAAAACCACCGTGTTCTACATGTTAACTATTTTATCCGGTTCCATAAAGCAGTGCAGTGATTACACCAGCCGTTTTGCTTCCACATCCAAATTGGACATTGCAAATTTTCTGTTTTTTTCCCATGGATAGTATTTTGGGGAGGTATTTTATATGATTGTTAGGTTAGAACGAAATTAATTTTCTGGAAAAATCTGGACAAGCTGCTTAAACTGAATAGATAGATCTGTATTTACATAGACAGATGTTTTTTATAGACCCTGTCGGGTGTAAAAGGTAAATTTGATCTTTAAATTAGATTAAATTTCACGCTTGTGACCCTAAAATAAAGCTGTGAACATCTAAGAAAATTGGCAAGTATAGCAAATCCTTTTTAGAATTTCCATGTGAGAATTTTTTTTCCCTAGCTTACATGTCCTAATATGTTTTTAAAAGATCAATTCACAAATTATATTTAAATTTGACATGGCATAAGGTATCATTTGGTCCTCGTCAAAGAATAACAGTTGAACCCTGTAAAGGGGCTGTGTCACGGTTTGCACATACGCAGCAAAACTTTAAAAAGTTGGGCCAACCTTTTCAAATTTTGTCGCTGGGTTTTGCATCCTATTCAATCTTTGCCATCCCTTATAATTCTTTACTAATTTTGGTAGTGGTGTACTTGTCAATACTCAGGTTGTCCTGATGCATTACTTTTTACTTGAAATGGCGCTGTACATTACAAGTACAAAGATGCATAAATAGTTCAGAGTGTCATATTTATTTTAGAAAAAAAAAAAAAAACATGTACGTGAAAATAGAAAATAAAAGAAAAATTTCTTTCAGTTCTCTGTATGAACAAATGCATAACTAACAAGCAAACTATATGACCCTTTTAAAGCACCTTACGTCATGATTGTTTAAAATAGGACATGCATGTATCTCATTTGTTACCAACATAAAGTTTAAATATAATACATTCACTGCATACAAGTGTAAATTGTTCAGATACCAAGATAATTTGGTAAATTGTTCAGATACCAAGATAATATATTTTACCAAGATCTCGTTCACACTTGTGGAATTCGCTTCGTTCAAAGAAGATTCAACGATGATTTGACAAAGAGATTTCCTGATGTGAACGCACGCCTCTTTATTCGATGAAGATTATAATCGCTTCATTCAAAGAAAAGATCGTGCCATTCGATGAAGCAAAATTGTAATGTGAATGCTCCCTTCGTTCAACGAAGCGATTTGACACGCAACGAGATGGGGGCGTCACACAGCTTCATTCGATCTTCGTAAGCGGTTGTCCGATGTGAACGCTACCACTGTTCGTTCGATCTTCGTTTTGGGCAATTCCGGAAATTCAAATTTACACTTCAGAGACTTTGAGGGCTTGTAATGCTTCACGTATTCAAGTTGTTTGATTTTAAACACATGTTCTTCAAGCATCATTGATGGAAGTGTAATTCCTGAAAAAGTGATTGTAATGCCATTCTCAATATGCGTGGTACATCCAAAAATATCTCGGTTTCGGACGTACTCATTGAGTACGTCCGAAACCGAGGGTTTTGGGGACCCTACACACTTACTGAGAATGGCATTGCAATCAGTTTTTCAGGAATTACACTTCCATCAAGGAGGCTTGAAGAACATGTGTTTAAAATCAAACAACTTGAATACGTGAAGCATTACACGCCCTCAAAGTCTCTGAAGTGTAAATTTGAATTTCCGGAATTGCCCTTAAAAGGCACAGACTCGTCAGCAATGCGCGCGCCAAATTCGTGCCACGACATACGCAGCTCCATAGCAAAGGTGAATTATATCAATTTGGCAACGTAAATTATCTCGCCAAGTCAACTTTATGCATGTTATAAGTCGACTTGGCTAAATAAATCATCTCAGTATCTAACAAGTAGGATGGCACTCACAGAGAGCCGTACTAAATGAATATCCAAAATAGATACCTTGAACCTGAAGCGTGTTCAACAGCACAATACCGAAATACGTATGGCAGCATTGGTATGCTGCAACCGAAACGGCTTGTTGAACGACTGCATCCCAAAATGTACGATCAAACATGGCCACTGTAGGCAACGCCGTTTGCAAAGCACTACGGCTGCACGGTAAACGCGAAGATTCCGACAATTAAATTGCAAATCAAAGCTGCTAACACAGCTGGCAGTGGTCTTCCACAGTCTAAGAATTAACACTTTGAACTTCTGCTCCGCATGCCGCCATTAAATTTAACCGTTCAACAATGGAAACACGATAATTATGTGCAACCATGCATGTCCTCAAGGAACAAAGAAACTGCCCCACGAAATGGCGGCTATTCGATACGGTCTATACCGGCTTACGTATTGTGCTATTGAGCGCGCCCCTGCTTAAACCTAAACCATTGTATACCATGTGTTGTCATGAACCAAATATCCTGTACAAATTTGGGTTAAAAAGCAAAAACAAAACCCTGCTTCTCTCACATCACTCGAACAATTCATTTCCCTTTACCCTACCACCAGATTTGTCTCCAGTACAAGGGAAAATCCAGGTCCACTTTATACTTTTTTGTAATATGGCCTGTTTAATGTTTTCAGCCCGTTTGGTTAATATCTGCACTAAACCTAGACCGCAGTCACACGAATTACGACATCCTAATTTGCTGTAATATTACCATAATGTCAGTGAACGATTTCCCCGTATCGCATCGCAAAATGCGACGCGTTTTTGACAATCTGCGATGCCACTTTTCAAAGTGCATAGCAGTTTTTGACTTGATTTAGCGATGCAATTTGCGACACAATTTTTTTCAAAAATCTGGTCCTTATTCTTGCGCTTCCAGATTAGTTTTGTTAATGTTAGTGAAAAATGAAAAGAAAAAAAAATTGACAAATGACCAGAATAACATACCGCGACGGCTTACCACGCAAAAGAAGCCCTTATTTGCAGCGTTTAATCATCCATTTTGAATTTGCTATACAAAAATACTGGATTGCTAAAAAATTAATTTGCATTGCAAATCTGTTATCCAATATTTCAGAACGAAATCGTTCAAGGAGTGCGACCCCAAAGTTATTGCAATCGTATCATTATTGGTAAACGACGAGAATTCTCATTGTTGAGTTGTAATCAGATTGTAATAAATTGTAATACCATACAATCCATCCTGTAAGACCCTGCTTGAAAATGACACCTGGAATGTTCTGTCGCAAGCGTTGTTTTTTGACGTGTCGCCCAAACCACACGGAGCATTCAGAGCGTCGGACGCTTGCCGTGCAGTGCTAAACGCTCGACACGCATGTTTGTCCAGGTCTCAAGTCAATTACGACCCCGTGATCAACTTGGGTGTGTGACCCCAACTTTATTACAATATGATTACAATAAGTATGTTGTGTGACCTCAGTCGTCATCAGAAATATTACTATTGCATTACGATCGTATCACAATCAAGTAATTTAAAACAATTAATTTGTGTGACCCCGGCCTAAAATACACATTTGTGACGGGCTCTACGAAAATGAGTCACAAGTCGCGCTGGCTAGTATTCTTGTTGCGACCATCAAAAGAAATCCGCGGCAAATCCACGCTCAATAAAATATCAAAACACAATAGAAATTCCTGGCGGTGCCCAGATACCGCCTGGAATGTCTGTGTTCCCCCTGGAATGTCTGTGTTACGCCTGGAATTTCTTTTGTGTTTAGGTATTTTAATGAGCGTAGAAATGCCACAGATTTCTTTTTATGGTCGCAAAAAGAATACTAGCCAGCGCGACTTGTGACTCATTTTCGTAGAGCCCGTCACATTTGCTGAATAAAGGACAACATTTTCACAGTTCTACAGAGCGTAGAATATTTCAAGACCCCCTCCCTCCCCCCGAAATACTACTTTTACAGTGCATGTAAAGTCCTACGCATCCCTCGACCCCCCTTCCTACGCTTTGCAGTAACCGTGAAAATGTTGACAACTTTCAACAGCCCCTAACCATTTGCACGTTATTCAAAAGATATTTTAAAACAGTATGATAAAAATGGGTACAAAATAAACTGTCTATAAGCGTTCTACCTTGTTTTGCTTGATAGCTCATCAACTTGTGTCGTTATTCCGAGTCGTTGGCTTACGACTTCCAACATGATGCTAATCAGGGCGTCTAGATCGTAGTGATGTGTCCAGCCCCAGTCAGTCCTTGCTCCGGTGTCGTCGAATCTTTGTGGCCACGAATCCGCTGTGGTTGATTGTTAGTTAAGAAAAAAGTATTGATTATTAATGCTATTTATGACTTGTTGACATTGAGGAAAATGTAATATACTAAAACGCAAAAGAAACTTACCACTTGTTTAAAATTTAATGAAATTGTAACAGTTCAAAATAAAACAAACCAACAATTGCTAATTGAAACATTGGCATTTTATTGATGACATGTTAAGTTTTTGACCAAGATACACCATCTCATCAGTTTGTTCTACAGTAAAGAACAGAAGAGGGTGCAATGTCAGTCCCCTTTCAATAGCGTGTGTGGACACCATTGATTTGGAAACAGGCAGTGCATCGTCGGCGCATACTGCCGTTGATGCCCCGACAATCGTGGCATGTTGCTTGAAATGCCCATTTTGCACTGGCTTTTTTAAAGCAAACATTAAGACATCACGTGCAGCTCATTACAATCATCCCATACCCCTTGGCTAATCACTGACAGTCAAAACAGCTGTTCAACAGCTGTGCAATGAAGTGACCATTGAAGGTTCAAGTGACCTTCAGACACCGTTTGGTCCGACAGTGAGGACACTATTGTCCACAAATAAGTTCACACATTATTACACGCAGTGTTATTGTTGCTATTTGAAGGTTTAAAAGGTGGTAAGTTTCTTTTGCATTTCAGTATATGTAACTGCTGCACACGGATGCCACTGACACCTGTGATACCCTCGATTTCCCGAAAAATTCGTACAGGGCCCGGTGAATATGTACACATGATTGGTATCTCGAAGAATTATAAATGTTCACAGATTTACACATAACTTACACGATATAAACATGATGATGGCAGAAAACTTCCCCTGAAATGGTTTTGTCTGAAGTGCTATAGTCTTTGAGAAATGAGCAAAACAATAATTTTTCGTCTCGCGAGACGTAAATTCGATTTGCCCCAAAACCATTTCGCCCTGGACCACTTCGTCCTGAACCACTTCGCCCAAGTGCCATTTCGCCCCCAAACCACTTCGTCCAAACACTACTTAGCCCAAAGGCCACTTCGCCCCAAAACCACTTCGTGCACAGGCCGTGGTTCAGGACGAAATGGTTTAGGGCGAAATGGTTTTGGGGCGAAATTACTGTAAACCCTTTTTTTACTGTTTTCTCAAAAGTTAGACGAAGTACGGAGCTGGTTTTTGCTCAGGTTGGTTTTAATCATGCATATCTTCAATCACACAGGGGGATAAAACTATTTGTAACAGTTTACCAATCATGTATACTATCTTTAAGCATTACTGTATTTGGACGTTAGGTCATTAACTTACCGATATCTTGTCGCGAGTCTGGTTCGTAAGTAACTTTCAGGTTTGGAACGTACTTCCTAATTCCCTCCGCAAGTTCTGCAGGAGTAAAGCTAACAGCTGAAATGTTGTATGTCCTCAGCAACAGTCTTTCCTCAGGGACTTCTAACATTTCTACGACACCGCGCAGACAGTCGTCAATGTATATCATGGGTAGCATCGTGTCTGGCCGAAGGTAGCACTTAAAGACACCAGACGTCAAGGCTTCGTCAAAGATTTGAACAGCATAATCTTTAAATTAAACGACAGGTTAAAATTTGTTGAGTAGGTGAATTTGTGTTTGTGTGACCGAGACCCCATTCTCACTGGAGAAATCGCTTTGTTCGCCGAAGATTAATATAATTAGTTAATGAAGCATGCGTTCACACCTCACTTACAGTAGTAAAGATCAAACGAAGATCAAATAAAATCACATTAAAGGGCCCCTGAAATGCTCAATAACTTTATGCACTGTTTTTGATGCATATGAAGGATTACTTGTGTAGAAAGACAATACTACGGTTCATTTTAATGCCCCATGAATTAAAAGTGGCATTTTCCAACTTTGAAACTTTCTTCACATAAACTCACAGAAAGAGGGCGCTGTTTGGGGCATGTCACTTTAGGAACACACAGCAGAAAGGCAAAGAAAAAACATAAGACTTCAAACTGGAATTGTGGGAAAATGCTGCAACATGTAAAACAAACCTAAACTTTCATGGGTTACAAAAGTTTCAGCAAGTTGGAGAAAATTGTGGAAACTTTTGTGCACAGTTGAATGAGATTTTCCTGTGTTTTCCTAATGTGACATCACTATATTGCTCATGCATATGTAAATTTGCATTAGCATAAAAATCAAAAACCTTGATTTTAACCCCCTAAACAACTTCCAAGTAGGGTTTTTATGATTGTAAATTACTGGACTACATGTAGTTCCATAGCACAGATTTCATTGATAAAAACACCATTTCAGGGGCAGTTTAAAGGACCGCTACGAAGATCAAATGTTTGAAATTAAAACTACGTATTTAAGCAGAGTATCAAATCTCACCAGTTGTTCCTCCGCCCGGTGTCGTGTCTCCCGATATTACCCCAGGAAGCCGTAATGAGCGGAAATCAACACCAAACCGATGATGATAGTACTACAAAGTACAAACAATGTCAAATTATATTCAGAAACAGGTAGTGTCTTAATGTCAAATAAATTGTACTTGACGCTGTGCTTACACTCGATATGGCAAAGGTGGATACAGACTAGCAGCCGATTTCACGAATTCTTACGCACTGCGTAAGCACGCTTGCGTAACTTTTGATTGCGTAAGCTGCGCAATATTCCTGTGATAATTACACGCAAGCCTATGGGGGCGGGGGCTTATGCAAAATGTGCAAGCTGCGAAAAATTTCGGGAAATCAGCTGCCGGGATTTTTAATGAGACCACTACCTTTCCCCTCTTAAACACTAAAGTACAGGGTGTCCCAGAAAAAACGAAACCGAGATTTATCGATGTTTAATCATACTTTAATCACAATCTTGAATAATAAACGACACATATTTGGAAAGCTTAGTTCCTCATCTTTCATTTGATACCACTCATATGATACATACTTCACGCATGAATGAATAAAGACAATATGAAGCAGGGCTACCAAAAAGTCGTTTGCACAACGATACCTGAATTTCAAAGAAATAATCACATTTCTAAGAAGTTCATTTCCTGCCCTTTCCTCAGTCAGGAAAAATGGGCCAGGGATGACAGAGATATCCTGCATTTAAATATAGATTGAATTTCCATGTTTTTTTCACACCCGACCAATTTTTTGCAAAATGGACACGTGACGTGTGCATTAAAAACGTGCGTGTTGAACCCCTGAAATTCAGGTATCGTTGTGCAAAAGACTTTTTGGTAGCCCTGTTTCATATTGTCTTTATTCATTCAAGCGTGAAGTATGTATCATATGAGTGGTATCAAATGAAAGATGAGGAACTAAGCTATGTGTCATTTATTATTCACGATTTTGATTAAACATCGATAAATCTCGGTTTCTTTTTTTCTGGGACACCCTGTATAGAAGGCTCAATGAATTTATGAATGCATGATGGACGGAAAAATTAGAAAGGGTAGCTCACTGATAAGAGAAATATCCTACCTCGCCTAAAAGCTCAGCATGTACTTTTGAAACTCCGTAAATTGTCCTCGGTCTTTGGATGGTGACATCTGGTGTTGGGTTACGCGGCGATTCGGGACCAAATGCGCCAATTGTACTGGGACAAAACATACGGAGCTGATACATTTTGGCGACCTCCATCACGTTGTGTAGACCCTGTATGTTCACTTTGATTGCTAAAGGCACATCCTGTAAAAAAAATAATTAAAAACGAACTTTTTTTTCCCCTCCAAACAAAAGACAGTATAAATGTATGATAGGCGGATTTTAATAATAAAAGTTTGTTGAATTCGCTGGCAGAGTGTGACGTCAATTTCCGCGCGGACGCGCTCACTTCTTTGACAACGATTATTTAAAGATAGTATACATGATTGGTAAACTGTTACAAATAGTTTTATCCCCGTGTGATTGAAGATATGCATGATTAAAATCAACCCGAGCAAAAATCAGCTCCTTACTTTGTCTAACTTTTGAGAAAACAGTCAAAAAAAGGGTTTGCAGTCATTTCCCCCCAAAACCACTTCGCCCTGAACCACGTCCTGTGCACAAAGTGGTTTTGGGGCGAAGTGGCACTTGGGCGATGTAGTGTTTGGACGAAGTGATTTGGGGCAAAATGGCACTCGAGCGAAATGGTTTTGGGGAGAATTGAATTTTCGTCTCATGAGACGAAAACTAATTGTTTTACTCATTTCTCAAAGACTATAGCACTTCAGACAAAACCATTTCAGGGGAAGTTTTCTACGGTCATCATGCTTATATTGTGTAAGTTAGGCGTAAATCTGTAAACATTTCTGATTTTCGAGATACCAATCATGTATACTGCCTTTAAACATGGTTAATGTTTGCGAAGAATAAAGTTCAATTAGTGCATTTTGCGATAAAACTCTTCAATTTCTGATAAAAAAAGTAAAAACCTTACCTCTTCCCCCACTGCACTAAGCAGAGCACTGAAATGAACGAGCCAATCAATGCGCTCGTTCACAACTAACTCCTGTACGTTCTTGAAGTCCAGAACGTCCGCAAAATAATAAGGACCTAGAATGGAATATAAGTGATGTTAATCGAGTTCTCTTTTTAAAATGCAAATGAACACAAGCATATTTCAAAATGTTAACATTTGCATTAGTCTGTTACAAGAAAGAGGAAATCACAAGAAATTTGAAACAATGTACGTACCACTTTGAATAATGTGCTTTGGGGGCTTAATAATGTCCGACATAATTACATTATCACGGCCATATTTGTTGCGGAGCATTATAGCTAGACCCTGTCCCAACTGTCCCAGAGCACCTGCAAAAGATTTTGGAAAAAAACGGTAAGAATTGAGAAGTTGATAAGACTTTTTTTGTTTTTTATGCGGCAGTCACACATTTTTACTGCCGTCCTTGATAGGACCATTGTGATTCGTGACGGGAAATTCAAACTTTTTATGAAAATTTGTAAAAACATTTAATCACGTCAACAATCAGATATTGTTCAGGAAACGTCCCGATTCAGCCGTTCCCACCCGAATTCATCCCGATTCTCCAGTTCTCGATCCGATTCTGATCCAATTTGTATCTTTCGCAGGGTAAAAAACAACCGAATCTGTCCTGACAGTGTCCCGATACTCTCGAATGCGATCCGACAGAGATCAGACAGTGAACCGACGCTCTGGACGCAATCTGGACTCAATCGGCAAGAAACGGCAATGAAAAATTTCTCGAGACATGCCCGTTCATCACGACAGCGTCCCAATCCACAGGACACCGTCCAGACAACACAGGACATTGTTACGATTTTGATCCGATACAGCAGAATCGGTCACGACATAGTCACGATTATAATCCGACTAGACAAAATTGACAGAGTTTCCCGAATGTTACGAGACACACCAACTGTCGGGAGTGCTTAGCCGACCTCTCCGGACCATTCCCAATCTGTTACGAACGTATACGACTACGTTTAGACAATGATAGGACAATGATAGGACATTCCAGATCATTTAATATAATAATCCGACTTTTTCACTTTTCGTGTCGTAGCGCTGTCTGATCTCAAACGGGAGCCATAATCGGCACTGTGTGACCCCCGGCATAAGATGGTTTATCAGGCATCAAGAAGTTTGTCCTACAGAACCTTTGTCCTCCAGCAAGGGCGTGTTTGTTTCGGACGGATCCAGAGTCAGATCTGCGCATATCCAAGGTGAACTCGTTCACTTCGCGCAAATCCCGATCGAGATCTGTGATCTGTGGATTCCTTTTTGAGATATGGTTCAGCGCTAGATCCAAAATGGCGACGTAAACATTGCGAAGATTTGTGTGAGAAAATACGCGAATTAGCGAACATTTTCACTTATCATACTGAATTGGTACTTACGACACGTTTTCATATCGCGACAAAATTGCAAATTTTTGGCACTTGCGCATGTCTCGCGCCCGGAATGTCAGATTCTTATTTTTGTCTCTGGACAATCAGTCACAATTTAGTTTCATACATGTACATGTAGGTCGCCAACCCCTCACAAAGTTGTCTAACATTTCTCGCACTTTCTGACTCACGGAAACTGAATTGAGAAGGGTTCGAGAAGGGTTCGAGACGGGTTCGAGACACCCGCGACGACTCTGACTATTTTGAGAGAAAATTTGTCGCACAAATTTTTTGAACATATGTTAAAAATTCCAGCGACACGAGAGCGAGGCACGCGAGGAAATTGAGAACCGCCTCGAACGTTTCGAGACATCTTTAAAACTCCCTCACGAATGCCGTTTGCAATTTGTCGCTGCAATTTGTACCTGTGATAAGAATGCGAGGGTTATCCAAACTCTGAATATTGCCAAAATCTTGCTGCAATGTCAATGTCGTTGACAAACATCGGGCAGGAGAGGGCTTGTTTCCATGGCACAACAGCCTAACGAGGATTCTGCTGAAATTCCGTTGGAGTAGGCCAGCCATTTCACTCAACTTCAACTGCAAAAACAACATAACATAGCTATCGGCAAAAGTATAATTTATGTTTTCCGTAGGCCTATATATAAACCTTTATCACTGTGCGTCCATCTTTGCCTTGTTCCCCATAGTACGTGTCGGGCACAATCAGTGCATGTGCACAACCGCGCGTGCAATCTTTCGTTGTTGTTTTGAGAGAATCACTGTCCGAGCTGCGCGTTTTCTTGATCGCGCATGTCATTGTGATGCACACAATGAACATTTTCATCACGGGGCCAAACTATTTTTTTTTTCTGCAAAAAACCTCGCTTTAGTTATTTATATTTTAAAGGCACAGGCTCGTCAGCAATGCGTGCGCGCCAAATTCATGCACAATTACTAATTGTTCATTAAAAGTGCGAGTTGCTTTTGTCATTCGCGGTTGGTTTCTCTTCTTGTAATGTCCTACAATCGAACACTATGTACATACATGTACCATATTTTCCAATATGTACACAAATCTGCCAACAGATTTCATAAGGGTTTCTGGACGAGAGAATCTCTCAGATTTTCGGGTCTTCGCTTCGCATTCGCAGCGATAAATAATATCCAAAGAAAAAAACCACATATTAGGCCTATTGAGGGCGCTAAAGACACCAACACGTTGCGTTCGATGTGCTTCCTCGAGTCAGCGCTGACCTGAGGGATCATGCAAGGTGTGATGAGTCAGGGAAAACGAGGAATCGAGGTAAACATGTGTCGACCCATATCGAACGCCACCTTTATTTACAAACGCATGATACATAATACATCACGACGGCTGGTAAAGCGTATACATAGCCCAACATTTGTCTCTTTTGTTAATTTTAAACATTTCTAGTTAATTACGTGACATTTTTATAACTTTTTTCACAACGACCATCGAAAAATTATTGTCAAGGATGCTAGATTGCTACATTATGTAAACAGTAAGCCGGTGTGTCCCTTTAATAGGGGAAAACGGAAGATAGCCGCACCGTGATACATGTCTATACATTGAACAAAGATTTGAATGAAATTACCACCTGGAATCAACAAATCATGATACAGGCGGTTTTACACTGTCACGGATCACTAATCCCTCCCGTGTTTGTCCTCCAGATCGGGGAGAGAACAATAGAGCCACGTGCAGAAATGCACGTGGCTGCTAGCAGAAAAGCATGAGGATCTATTGTTCTCTTCCCTTCCGGAGCACAAACGTAAGTGATGTTTATTGACCCAGGGGTATTTTGTTCGTATACATTGAACAAAGATTTTAAGGAAATTACCTCCTGGAATCAACACATAATGTAATTTTAAGATATACTTCCCACTTGCACTTTTGTCGCAAATGTTGCATTTCTGTAGAAAAATCAAATTTTTTTTTCAAAAATTGCATTCAGTTAGTGCACAAAATAACCATTCACGCGCGCGCGCAGCGCCCTCTGTTGTCGCGCTTACACACAGACCGCTCGCCGCGTCATTTTGTGCATTACTTTATGCAGTAATTTTATCATTTATTTATCTCAGAAATGCAACATTTGCGACGGAAGTGTCAGTGGGAAGTATATCTTCGAATTAAATAAGCTATCGATTGCACTATATAACTTCACCCAAATCCGTGTTCAATGTATACGAAAAAAATTCCCCTTTAAAATCTTTGTTCAATGTATACGAAAAAAATACCGTTTGAAATCATGATCAACCTCTCAGTTATTTCCCCTAGACCTAAATGATTTCCCAAACAAGTCATGTTTTATTCCGAATAATTACTAAAGTCCTGTAAAATGGCCAACGCGATCACGGGAATCCGATCAAGGATTATCAGGCATATGATGGGAGAGAGAACCTCGACCACATGTACCGGAAACAGTGAAAATGTGCCTCCTTTGCTGTTTTTGCACACAGCAAGCCACAGATAAGCGTGCGTGTGATTTGTTGTTTTTGTCACCCGACTGCCAAGCCTCCAAGAATGAACCAATCAAAATGCATTTTGCACCAAGGTCACGTGACAAGCTGATAACCACGAGATACGGCGTGCCAATATAAAAAATAGTAATAAAAGGAGAAATATCGTAAAATTGTCATTAGAGGTACAGCTTCGTGCCTTTGTTATCGAGCTGCGTATTTCGTGGCACGAATTTGGCGCGCGCGCATTGCATAACGAGCCTGTGCCTTTAAAGGGGGAAACCAGAGTTTGTACTGTCCGAAGACTGGGCCTCGCATAAAGTCACGATTTATTTAAATCAGTCGATAGTCTATATAAAATTAAAAAATACAATCCTACCTTTTTTACGATCCATCCACTTATTTTGGAGCATTTTCTCAATGAAAAGTAACGGTCGGCGGGCACTATTTATATGCAAATAGCAGTAACCCGGGCGTAGCTATGCACGTGATACGTCTGGACGTGTGGATACACGCGCAAAATCTGTTCCACATAGGCCGTTTTCGAAACGCTCGGTGTTTTACGGTCAGGCTCGGTATTTTGAATTCGATGTCTTCCTTTGTGTGTAGTTAATTACCTTCGTGGTGTTAATAAATATGCTCAAGAGGGGCTAACGTTTAAATTAGCATTGGCCCAAGTTGTTTCTTAATCCATTAATATTGCTGGGATACACCAGGCCGGAGCCTTTTTATACCTTTTTATTCTCGTGAAAAGCGGAGAAATAAACTCTCATTCCCCCTTTAAAGTCTTAGTACGGCCCCCATGGTGGTACGGCGGAACATACATGTAAGGCCAAGAGCAGGGCGCAATTTTATTTGGGTATGGAAACAAAAAAGTGATTTACACGTTGTATAAAATAAATAAATGTAAAGTGAAAAAAAACCCACAGTTATTTTGCATTTAATGTTAATCTTGAAGTTGCAATGCAGATCCGACGGTTTATTAAATGTTGTGGAAAAATCGCGACAAACCCCAAACTTTCGACTAGTGTAAAACAAAATAGCAAACCAAAAGGGAACCAGAAAAAATTATGATCCCACGCACGCGCTTGAGGTACTGGCAATCCCAGCAGGTCGGGGGAACGAACATCCAACATTCGTGCACTGTCGAACGTTGAAATATTTGGCACGCCATACCAAATGCCACGGCCCGACTTTTTTATAGAGCATAAAACAGCCGTCGCTAAAATGCTCAGTCCTGCATTTTGTATTCTAGTCTGGTACCCGGACCAAACATTATTTGACTAGACTGAATTTAAGGTCCATACTGTACTATGCGGCAGGCGACTGAGGCTGCATCCGAATCCATTGTCTAGAGCTAGGTCTAGGTCTTTGCTCCATTGGAAGTACGCGGAGACACGAAGACAATAGACCTAGGTATAGCTCTGGAAGCCCGTTTCGGACACCTCCCTTTTTCAGTTTTTGCCACTTCCGTTAAAATGATCTAGCGCCCTCTCTTGATCAATAGCTGTCGCGCGCCGTTTATGGTCCGGTCACGGACGTACACGTACGTACGTACGTACGTGGGGAAAAGTCACGTACGCGGAGCGCGCAGGCCTGTGGCGCGCGCACAGATTTCCATTCAAAATAAACGTTTGAAAGGCGTGCGCGCGTAGCCTTTTCTTGTGTTCGAACATAACGCGCGATGGACGCGGACCACTTGACAGCGCCCTCACGCGTTCAGGAATACGGCCTATGCGTAAACTCCAAGGTATTTATGAATGATCTTTATCGAGATGAACTCCGTCGGAGGAAATATGACGAGAGCCGATATTGTAATTATTAATGAAACCCCATCCAGATTGTACTGCAATATACGTTCCAACTCCCGGTTTGAGGTCTCGATGTTTGCGTTATGGTCACGTGATGCATACTTTCGATGAAAAAAGTTGACAATATTGTAAAGTTGGCGATTCTTGATTCTTGATTTTAGCCACTAATGGTCACTGGACTGTCTTCACTGTTATTAATGCCGACATTCAAGATGATGTTCTTTGGAGTGTGCTTCTTGGTCAAATCTGTTTGTTTGGCTGCGATGTCTTCAACCTTGGCACCAGGTACAACAACCTTTTGGTTTTACTCGGACGGTTTGCCTTTATTTTCTTTATCATCGAGTCACCAATGATAAGGGTGTTGACTCGACATGGGACTCGAATTGTTATTGTTGGCATCTTCTATATTCCTTAAGTTGGTCAGTTATGGTGGCGTTAGGAGGACTTGAATTATTCAGCGCCAGCTCATTGAAATATCGATGGCAAGATGGCAGCTATTCGATACGGTCTATAGTCCATTGTAATACACATCACATAATATTTTGACTATTATAACCCATTTTTATTATAAAGCAAACAGTTTTGCATGAAGCATTTTTCTGCTAAACAGTTTATGAGATTGACCCACAGGCCAAAAGCTGTATTAAATAGCCCAATAAAATGTTAAATGGTATAAATATTTGCACAATTGGACCTTATTATAGATGTTTCTAAATGGCTTTTGTATAATAATTGTAGATCAAGCAGTGCTCAAATGATAACATTTTAATACCTTAATACATGTACATGTATTTATGAACGTCATTAATATTGATGCTAAAAGAATCAGTGTATTGTTAGAAAAACTATGCATGGCTAAAACAAAAGCTAAAATAATAAATTGCTCACACGTACTTGACTGGTTTTCAATAAAAGTGATTTTTTTGGTTCTCTCCCCCACCCCCCCCCCCCCCCCCCCCACCCCCCACCCCTCCCCCACCCCCCACCCCTCCCCCACCCCCCACCCCTCCTCCTGTGAAGAGCAAGGGGATTCTCCGGTGTCTCTGGCCGTTTCTAATTCATCGTCTTCTCATGGGTTTCCTCACGCTTGCGAGCGACATAGTGCAATGGGCACTTTTGAAGAATCATTGGTTTCCAAGAAGTAATAATAAAAGCAAGAACTAATTTTCTCCAAGCAAAAGCTTCCTAGATTAGCAATTGCTTAAAAACGTGTACATAAAAACAAGCTTTAGCTGTTAACACTTAATCCCGAGCTAGGGGTCGAACACCGTGACCGTTGGAAAAACACGTGATTTTTAGTCTAGAGCCATTGCCTAGGCAACTAACAAAAGATGACGTATTCACTTCGGTAGTCTATCAACCCCACACTATATCCAGCACGATATGTGACAAACGGATCTCACCCTTCCACCACCCCCACCCCCTTCCCCCACCCCCACCCCCTTCCCCCACCCCACCCCTTCCCCCTTCCCCCACCCCTTCCCCCACCCCTTCCCCCACCCCTTCCCCAAACCCCCACCCCCTTCCCCCACCCCAAACCCCTCTCCGAGCTCCCCTTATATTAACACTCCCTTCCCTTCTGTTAACACACCAACTCCCCTAAAAACTGAAAGGAATTCCTTGGATGTTTGAGACACAATGGGGGAACAATGGTAGGGGGAATACCCTCTGCCCTATCGTGCTGCATATACATTCCTAAGATGTTTAAATAACAATAGGAACAGGTGTACTCTCAGATGCTATGTGGGCGTCTGCTTGGGCGATTCCACGCTGGAGTCGAGTAGAATCGATTCCACGCTGGAGTCGAGTAGAATCGATTCCACTTTAAGAATCTGAGTCACTATTCCAAACTTTCAGGAATCGATTCCTTTTATCTAGATTCGATCCCCAGTGATAGGTTGCCGAATGCCGATTCTTAGAAATTCCGGAACCAAAATACACGGGTTTTGCCGTCTTCATTTCGCAAGGGTCTTTGCTGCACGCTGCACACCGAGTTACCGAGTTTCCGGTGTGCAGCAAAGACTCTTGCGAAAGGAAGATGGGGTTTTGCAAGAGTACTCGGCTTGGTTCTGATATCATATCATGAATGTTCAGTACCGCTCAGTGCCACTTATGGAATCGATTCCGGGTAGCTAGAATTGCGATCGATTGGAATCGGAATCGATTCCAAAAATGCTGTCCAGAGTCGCCCAAGCCCGCGTTTCCATTCTTCGGTTACCATGCACCGCATTCCGGACGCAATGAACCGTGGAAGCAGCAGGTAGATTTTGCAACAGACGAACTGCCGACGGCCGGTCAAGATGCTGGTGATGATACGGGACGTCCTCGACAATCTACGCTAGTGGGATTTTTAGGTACGTAAACTACGATTGTAACGGTTATCCTATTCCTATGTTTTCATGCTATGTCATATGTGGGAATGGTAAATATTAAAGTTTTTCTGGGTCTTTTAGTACCTACTTGAAGAAGGGAAAAGTAGTTATATATGTGGGGTTCGGGATTTAAAATACGTGGGTTGAGTTAGACCATAGTCAGCAATTAAGGAACAGTTCCCTGCTCTATGGCTAGACAAGCTTAGGTTACTATGTGGTAATCTCTAAAAGATTAGGCTACCATGCACATGAACAATTTCGAGCCGAGGTAACCTTGTCTAAAAGATTATTACCACATGAAAAATTTCGAGCCGAGGTAACCTTGTCTAGGGAGTAGGGTTGAGTGAAATGAACTTGTTAGGCTAATGAAACTCGATGTTATGTTTCCCGTAACATTTTTGTCAAGCCCAAATGAGGCAACTATTTCATTATTCATTATTCATTATTTTGTAGCATTTCATTATTTGCAAAATAACGGCTATTTATAACGGCTATCAAAACTTAGGGCGCTCTATACCCTCTGATAGTGTGTTAAAACACAACTCTGATCAACTTATACACAAATTTGTATTTATTAAAATATCTTTCACCATTTCCCAGGTATTTATGACAAAAAAATCAAGATAAATTTAAATAACAAAACACATTTATATCAGTCCACACATTTCAAATGGAAATTGCACCCATGCTTTTCTACCTCTATTTAATAACACTTGTTACCGAGTTCGACAATTAACTGCAACAAAGTGCACGTTTGAGACACAGTCGTGATAGCTCGCTAACGATAAAAACAATCGCCCATTTGTAGTTTGTGTGTTAGTTTTAGGCTAGCACTCACGGCTACAAACCATGGTTTTATGGAGCGGACGGTCCCTATGTGTTTGTACAGCATGCAGCGCAGGGTACATGCATCACAAAAATGGCACGGGTAGCGCAATGTCTTCTCCAGGAATTTATTGTAAACACACTGTTACAATTGTTCACGCACCGCCGGCCAGCCGCGCCGATACTCTGCTTCCGGGTTATTTTTTTTATGGAGGAAGAAAATTACGTTAAAATATTTTTGGCGGGAGGACGAGATGAGAATGAGCACCTCGCTCAAAATGTGAAATTCGAGCGCTGCTTTTAAATATCCAACAAAAATGGCAGGAGAAAACATTAAAAACTTTATATTTTGGGGGAAATAACAAAATAATGAATTGTTTTTGGATTTTGGCATCTCAAACGCGGCCGAAAAATCCAAACGCGGGCGGGTTACGGGAAACATAAAATCGAGTTTCATTAGCCTTATGATTCCTTGCTTCCATCCTTCTAATCTGATTGTTGTTTTCGCTTTCAGGATGTAGTCGTGTACTACCGTATGACGGCGGCTTCTTCAAGTTGGAAAAGGTAAATTGCGGATCTGTTAAAACTCTTAATTGGAAGAAATTCCTGAAAGATTTTACTTTAATACCTGCACTTTCAACTCTTTGTACAAGTCTTATGGACTTCATTAACAAAATTAAGGTTTTGTTATTTTATTCATTTAGGTTGAACAAAGATGTTAAGGAAATTACCTCCTGGAATCAATAGATAATCAAATTTTAAGATATACTTCCCACTTGCACTTTTGTCGGAAATGTTGCATTTCTGAGATAAATAAATAATAAAACTACCAGTACTGCAGAGAGTAAGACAAAATCACAGCGAGTAAGCGCGACAATTAGAGGCCGCTGCATGCAAGCGTACATGGTTCATCTTGTGCACCAACTAAATGCAATTTTTGAAGAAGAAAATGTCCGTAATTTTTCTTTAGAAAAGCAACATTTGCGACAAAATTGCATGTGGAAACTGGAAAGTATATCTTAGAATTGGATTATCTGTTGATTCCAAGAGAATGTTCAACCTAAATGAAAAAAATACCTTTTTTTAAATTCAGGCTAAAATAATATTTTCACAACAAAATTTCACTTTTTTAGCGAAAGATAAGCTGTATGAATGAAATAATGCAGGTATTTAAGTAAAATAGGAAAGAATTATGTTTACTGGCTGCCACTTATTCTCCTTATTCTACTTAATAACCATCAAAATATTTGAAAGGGAAGTGAATTGTGCAGTAACAAACATTCAAAGATTTTCTTGAAAATGCCTGTTCCATAGATTTAACACACGGCGTCTCAGTGGCAACCAGTGAACGGAATTCATACCAAAACAAATTCTGATCATCTACTCAACTTTTACCGAAACATGAATTTTATAGTGGATAGTGTAATTTTGGAAAGAATTTACAAGTCGGACATCACATAAGCTTTCCTGCACTAAACCCATCGGACAACTGGGAATAATTCCCGGTATTTTTTCCCTTATACATTGAAAATACATTGCGTAAGCGCGACATCAGTTATTTTAAAGGAAAACAATTCTGATTAACTTCTCGGACCTATGACAGTTTTGTATGCACTTCATTTAGGAGAGGATTTCTCAACTGATCTAGGCTAATTTGACCCCAAGGAACAACGTGGGATGTGTGCCAAATTCGCTATCCGGGGCGAAATGACCGAAAATGACCACGCCCTTTTTAAGATGGTCACGCCCATTTCTTCATCAGAAGTGCTGCTTTTGACATAGTTGTATCTACTGAATTCAACCGATATAAGCTAATATGACCCCGAGGAACAACTTGGGATGTGTCCCAAAATCTCTACCTGGGGAGAAGTACCCAAAACTGACCACGCCCTTTTAAATGACCACGACCTTCATCAGAAGTGCTACTTCCGACATATCTGTACATGTATGTACTGAACTTGACTGATATAAGCTGATTTGACACCGAGGAACAACTTGGGATTTGTGCCAAATTTACTATCGATGGAAAAGTACACAGAAATGACCACACCCTTTTAAATGACCACGCCCCACCTTATGAGAAGTGTTATTTCCGACATAGCTAAACTACTGAACTCAACTGATAAGCTAAATTTGACCCCGAGGAATAACTTGGGATGTGTGTCAATATCGCCACCTAGGGAGAAGTTCCTGAAAATGACCACGCCCTTTTTAAAATGACTACGCCCCACATTTAAAGTGCTACTTTCGACATCGCTGTATCTACTGAACTCGACTGATACAATATAATTTGACCCCAAGGAACAACTTGGGATTTGTGCCAAATTCGCTGTCCAGGGGAAGCACCCGAAAATGACCACGCCCCTTATCAGAAATACTATATCCATCATATACTACTGAACTTAACTGATGTAAGCTAATTTAACTCTGAGAAACGATGTGGGATGTGTGCCAAATTCGCTATCCGGGGAGAAGTACCGGAAAATGACCACACCCACTTCTTATCAGAAATGTACTTCTGACATAGTTGTATTTTCTGGGTTGCTCAAAATGTTCGGAATGGTCATAATGTTTAGGAGGTCATAGAAAAGTTTTAAATTTATATTTTGATAGAAATTAGATCTGTACCGTGTAGAGGGCAAAGAGATTGTCTTTGCTTTGGAGAGAAATATAGCGGTATTTGATGGCAGAGCAAAATTTACTCTTGACTTTGTGTAGCAATCTGATGATGGTATAATGCACCTATCAATTGTTCCCCCCATTTCTCCCCCCCCCCCCCTCCCCCCCCCCGCGCTGCCCCACCCCCTAGGTGGGGGTTTGGTCACATTTTTCATGCCCCAGGGTGGGGCATTTGGCCCATTTTCTGTGCATTTTTGCGCATGTTTTGCACCCGAGGGTGGGGATTTTTGTCACCTAAATGTTGCCCCAGGGGTGGGGATTTTGTCACGCAAAAAGTGACAATCTCCACCTCTTAGGTGGGGTAGCCCGGGGGAAGGGGTGGGGGAAACAATTGATAGGTGCATTATAACTGTTTCTTTTTAGGGTGAGGTCGCTCTCACTGCTCCTTTTTTGTGCTTCACCTTGTTCAAAGTACATGTAGTTAAAAGGTGAAAATTATTCAAAAGAAACAATCTACTCACTATAGCTTGGTGCACATTATTAAAAAATCTAGCTATTGATTGCTTTCCGGTGACGTCACCCCTTCCATCCACCATTTTGGTGGGCATTTTTCATGACCCACGTGGCTCGAGTAATAACCAGCAAACAGAGCAAGAAAAGCGCATTGGTTGCACTTACGTTTGTTGCTTAACGTTGTTGCGCCATGGCTGTTGTATCGATAAAGATAAAAACGTATTTCTTAAGGCTAAAAATCGCGATCAAGTAGAAGCACTTTTGTGTTTACAAGCTGACTGCATGCTCAATATTTTGAACGTATCGCAACGCGCGTGTGTGACATCTTCGAATGAAAATACGCTGGTGAGTATTTTTTACGCGTGTTCATGTGCGTCTATTGGCGCGCGAGTGTACGCGCGTGACTGTTGCCCACCACACATTCCCGGATGTTCTACGTCATCGAAAGCAATCAATTCGTGTTAATCCATACTGCTGATAGGGTGCATTGCCTACCCACCCCTAAACAAATGTCATTATTAAGACGGAAGTCATAACACGATTTACTCCTGTGTGAGTGCATTATAGAATAGGAAATAGACATTCGTACAATTTAAGCATGGAACGCTTACGTTAATAAATATTTGGCAATTTATATATGTAGGTAGTAAGGTGTAGTATCTATGGTAATAATGGATAACATTTTTGGCAATGTTTCTCTAATTATCAAAATATATATTCGAAACTCTTCTATATGACCCACTAAACATCATGTCCATTTTTAACATTTTGAGCAACCCAGATACCCAGCTGTAACATTTTTGAAGATACAGCTATGTCGGAAGTAGCACTGCAGATGAAAAGAGGAATGTTGTCGTTTTGGGGTACTTCTCTCTATAACAGCGAATATGGCACACACCCCAAATTGTTCCTCGGGGTCAAATTAGCTTACATCAGTTGCGTTCAGTAAATACAACTATGTCGGAAGTAATGCGCTTCTGACGAAAAAAAGGGCGTGTTCATTTCTGGGTACTTTTCCCCCAGGATTTTGGCATACATCCCATGTTGTTCCTCGGGGTCATATTATCTTATATCTGTTGATTTCAGTAGATAAAGCAAAATTAAAAGTACATCTGATAAGAGGTGGTGTGGTAATTTAAAAGGACGTGGTAATTTTTTGGTACTTAGGCCTATCCCGGATAGGGAATTTGGCACAAATCCGAAGTTGTTCCCTGGGATCAAATCAGTTTGCTCTAGAGTAGATACACCGATGTCGGAAGAGCGTGGTCATTTTTAAAAGGGCGTGGTCATTTGTGGGAACTACTCTCTAGTTGGCGATTTTGACACATATCTCAAGTTATTCCTAGGGCTCAAATTAGCCTTTATCAGTTGAGTTCAGTAGTTTGGCTATGTCGAAAGCAGCACTTCTGATAATATGGGGCGTGGTCGTTTAAAAGGGTGTGGTCATTTCCGGGTACTTTTCTATCGATAGTGAATTTGGCACAAATCCCAAGTTGTTCCTCGGGTTCAAATTAGCTTATATCAGTCAAGTTCAGTAGATATGTCAGAGGTAGCACTTCTGATAAAGGTCGTGGTCATTTAAAAGGGCGTGGTCAGTTTTGGGTACTTCTCCCCAGGTAGAGATTTTGGGACACATCCCAAGTTGTTCCTCGGGGTCATATTAGCTAATATCGGTTGAATTCAGTAGATACAACTATGTCGAAAGCAGCACTATACTGATTAAGAAAGGGGCGTGACCATCTTAAAAAGGGCGTGGTCATTTTCGGGTATTTCGCCCTGGATAGCGAATTTGGCACACATCCCACGTTGTTCCTTGGGGTCAAATTAGCCTAGATCAGTTGAGAAATCCTCTCCTAAATGAAGTGCATACAAAACTGTCACAGGTCCTAGACTAATAGATTTAACACACGGCGTCTCAGTGGCAACCAGTGAACGGAATTCATACCAAAACAAATTCTGATCATCTTCTCAACTTTTACCGAAACATGAATTTTATAGTGGATAGTGTAATTTTGGAAAGAATTTACAAGTCGGACATCACATTTAAAGCTTTCCTGCACTAAACCCGGGAATAATTCCCGGTATTTTTTCCCTTATACATTGAAAATACATTGCGTAAGCGCGACATAAGTTATTTTAAAGGAAAACAATTCGGATTAACTTCTCAACTCTTAACTAGAATTCTCCACATAGGAACAATTAAAATTACCACAACAATAATTCAACAAAATGAGGCCATTTTGAATGATCATGGTTAGGGTTTTGGGAACCTTTTATTTATTTTATTAACAGCAATACTTTGTCTTTTCTCCTCAGGTTTTTGATCACTAGCCAAGGGTCCAGTTTAAATGTAAGTATCATATAGTCTCTATTGTAATTTTAAAGATGCATTGTTTGAGCTTGGAGCCAATTTTACCATGAATATCTGGGCATGCAATTCTTAGGTTGATGTTAATGATATAAATAGTACTGGAGTTTTATACATTCACCACCAAAGTAGGTACCTATATTGTTCTGTGTGGAGAGGCAATTTATGGTAAAATGCCTTGCCCAAAGGCACATCTACAACCTTTTGAATTAACCAAGGTATTGAGTACATGACACTTGACTGTTTGGATATCTAAATTTCATATTAAAATTGGCCCAGACATTTTTGTGTGTTTTTACTTGGTTTATTGATCATAAAAAGGCAAATCCTGGGTGTCCGTGCATGGTAATGAACCCCACGTATATTTTGAAGGAAAGAACTAACCTCCAAATTTAAATCTTGTGGCAAAAAGTAAAACTAAAACAAAATTGGAATATGTGGCCCTGCAGTGACATGAAAGAAACTTGGCTTGAGAGATGATGAAAATCAATACCTGAATTTTCCGGAAACCATTAGTTTTGATAATTTTAAAACTAATTAAGTTAGGAAAATAACTAAATTATTGGCCTTTTCGCAATTTCATTGCTTGAGAAATCAGTGGCAAAATCAGTGTACACAAATAAATTTACTGATAAATTTCTGGTGTCCTTTAATAGCGCATTTCATGTCTCTTGACATCTCAATGCGAACCACCTCAATATTGATACATAGATCGGCAAGTGGCGGCTAAGCCAGAGACATTGGGAAAATTCCCCTTCTCTTCCGAAAGAATGTTCTAGGATCTTTAAGATGCATTACACAATACTGGACCTAGGGCTTTACATCCCATCCACAGGATGGAGCAATTGGGGTAAAGTGCCTTGCTCAAGGGCACAAGTACATCAAGTAGTCTGAAAACCACAACCTTCGGGTGTTTCCACCTGAAGTTTGTAAGTTAATGACCCAAACTGCCACGATACTTATAACTCATTCTGCAAATTACCTGCACTATGCTATTAAAGAAGAAAATATAGCAACGTATTTGTATCCGTATATCATCCTGAAACCTGTGCACATCAAGTTGAATTTGCGAAAAGGCTACATGAATACATACATCGTACAGACTTCACCTACTCATCTGTGTCAAAAGTCGGAAGGTTCCATGTTGTGCATGGCCACAATTTTCATTCAGACATGCTGGTAAATGTACAGCACAAAATCAAATATATGTTTGGCATGTAGATTAAATATGTTTGGCAAAACATGTCTGTGTCAAAAGTCGGAAGGCTCCATGTTGTGCATGGCCACAATTTTCATTCAGACATGCTGGTAAATGTACAGCACAAAATCAAATATGTTTGGCATGTAGATTAAACAAACTTTACTTATTGCATATGTGCGAAGGGAATTAATTTACTTGCTGAAGTGGTTTAAAATTGGAGTACAAACTGCATGTTACAACATGAACTGTCTGCCATTATAATACATGTATTCCAGCAAACATATCAACATTCACTGTCCTTATAGGTACCCATTTACTCCTGGGTGGAGAGAACCCACGTTTAGAACTAATCATTAGGGAGGTTTTCGCACCGTCACGGATACCGATACGTCATGACTTTATGCGCGTCTCGTGACGCGTAACCGTATAGTACACATGTTTTCATATGCGTGAACAACGGTTATCGGCCTCCATACGCGTAGCATAAAAACGGATACCGGTTATGCAGATTTTTCGCTTTTTCCGTGATGGATTAATAAGTTTTATGCATTTTGTTTCTTTGTCAGAGATGTATCTTCCATGAATACCGATCGAATTTAATGAATCATTCCCACGTGAAAGTGAGGAAAATCTGCTGCAAACAAAGCCAAGCGCAGAGCATATTTAGCAGATGAATGTATGCACGTAATCACACAGTGCGAAACCCAGTTCAGTGAGCGCATCAACGTGAACGGTTACCGTTATCCGTATTCGTATTCGTCACCTTGCAAAACCTCTCTATTGTCTCAAATGCAATCCACGCCACATGAATTGACCTTTTCTTTTTTGTAGAAAATGAAATGTGTAACATGCAGTTTGTGCTCAAAACACGAGATAAATGGCTAAAAATTGTTTCTAAGCAAATTCTTAAATTTAAATTTTTTTTTTATAGGGAAAAAACCCTTAATTCTTACCTATAAATTGATAATCATTGAAAAACCATAAACAAGTTTGTGTGCATTTTCAAAGTTTAACTAAATTAACCTGGTTTTATGAGGAAAGAATTCAGTAATCATCAGAAAACCGGAGGATTGGCCAAAAAATGTAATTTTGTTTTCGAAAAATGTGTCTGACAGCTTGGGCTGAGTTTTTGTGATCATGACTAGAAATCGGCAGTGGATCCAGGCACTATCTGGGTAGTGCTTGAAATGTCCATGAGCCTGGGCCAGGTTTTTGTGCAACATCCAACTCATTTTAGAATAAGTCACATTTTTTTGGGTAAATTTTGGGTTTTTCCTGATCAAATCTGCAATTTGTTTGCTGTAACATTTTACATTCTAATAAAACTAAACATGTGGAAATTTTCCTGTCAACCCATTTAGTGATCACGTAAACTGGACATGTTTAAATTAACCTATGTGTGTGACATTTTGAAGCATTTCCGGAAAGTCAAGTTTGACTGTCGATTTCTCTCTTGTTGCAAAATAATTTTCCTTGAATTTTATATCATTGGAAAGCCCTGTTATTCCTCTTTACGATGTGTCATTTGTTATGATTAAGCAATTGGGGGATGTGCAGTACAGCTGAATACGGGGCGGGTGTAATGTCACAAAATGCATTGCTATTGTCAAAAAGTGCATTGACACATTCCCATCCTCAAAGGGGAATGCACGACAATAGCAGTGAATTTTGTGACATTTCACTTTCCACCCACCCCTGTATTCCGCTATACTACACATCCCCCAATCGATTAATCATAACAAATGACACATCACTGTAAAGAGGAATAACAGGGCTTTCCAATGATACAAATTTCAAGGGAAATAATTTAGTAACAAGAGAAAAATCGTCAGTCAAACATGACTTTCCGAACTTTTTTGAGGAGTTTAGGCATTGTAGTCATCTACAGGGGGCACCTTATAATAGTACAGCATTTGTTTCAAATTTATCTGAAAGTTCCTTTTTACAGGGGGAAAATGTATGTTACGTGTGTGACGTCAGAAATGTCACACACGTAACAGACATTTTTTCCCTGTAAAAAGAAATTTTCAAGTAATTTTGAGACAAATGCTGTATTATTATATAAGGTGACCCCTGTAGATGACTTCCATGCTATATTAATGCAAAAGTATTCACCAACAGGAAATTTATTGAACATAATACAGTTAAAAAAGCTACACATGATTTCCAGCTAAAAGGTACTTTTTTGTACGACTGGTAAATTGTTTTAGGCAAATGGAATAAGTTATGAGAAATTTAACTCAAAAATCATTTTGTTTTGGTATGAAATGCATTGTAAATTGTGTTGATCTGAAATTTATTTTTGTAATTTTCTTTTTCAGAAATGGGAGCTCATGAGGCTGCAAGCGAGTTGTAGTCAAGTCCACCACAAGTCCCTGGGTCTTAATTCAAGTCACAGGCTACTCAAATGAACTCCAACAGAGGCATTCGTTTGTGCATGCTCATCCTTTGCTTCTGGACGTTTGACGGACTCGACTACAACCTCGGTTCCAGACGAAATAGTTTTTAAATCTTTTCGCGAGTGATGTCTTTGTGCCGTGGTACGTCGTAATCTGGAACAAATTGCCGATGGTATTTTTAGTCAATTGGGTATGTAGACAGAAAACCTGAGAAAGTAAATTTTCAGTTTATCGTCATGTTGTTACTAACAATATGTAACTTAATTGTGATTTACCAAGTTACAAATGTTGTGTTTTACTGATTTGTTTCTTGAAATTGCAGTTATCGTTTGTAATTATATTTTCTTGTTTTACAGTGAATGTTTAATAAATCATTTTAATTGTATTTCTTTGTACACCATTTTTATTAATGTTTTCTTTAACAGTTAGAGGAGGGAAACCTCCACTTCAATACGTTAGAAAATTGGACAGGGGGCAACCCCTGTTCGATTTTCAAATTTAAAATTTGGACCACCGTGCCCTGGACTATCTGTAAAGACAATAGCAATTAGGACCTTGCATAAATTAAGTTAATGAACATTTTACTTGAATATATTACTTGGTTTACTTATTGGAGTACAGAATAAAATGAGACTTGTTTACAAATGAAACTTTTGTTGTCAGTGACTTTTATTTTGACTTTGGAAGTTACTTTAACTATATAACACTATTTAAATAAGATTGTTTACAAACATTACTATATTAAAGTACATTTAACAATGCTACAAGAGAAATAAATACAATTGGTTGTTGCTAAATGAAGACAAGAATATTAAGTACAAGTCAATGTTTACAAACTGTTAGTCATTTTTTGAGAGAATAATTTGAGCTCGTTTTGGTTTGTTTACAAACTGATAGTCATTTTTTGAGAGAGAATAATTTGAGCTCATTTTGGTTTGTTTACAAACTGATAGTCATTTTTTGAGAGAGAATAATTTGAGCTCATTTTGGTTTGTTTACAAACTGATAGTCATTTTTTTGAGACACTGAAGAGTTGTTTGCTTAGGAATGGAAAGAAGATTCAATGTTTACAAACTGTTAATCAATTTTTGGAGAGAGGCTTGAACAAATTTAGGACAGCTTGTTTGTTTACAAGCTGTTAGTAATTTTTTTGAGACATTGAAGAGTTGTGCTTTTGGAGAGAGGCTTGGACAGCAGAGCTTCTTGTTGTTGGCAAGTTGCTTTGGTTTTTTTTGGGAACTCTGTGGCAGAAGGTTCAATCATCCTGATTTCTTCAACTTGTGTCTGCGGGGGAAAAGTAAAAAGTTTTTAAACAGTATAGTAAATCTACAGATGGCACAAATGCAACATTTCCATATTTGTTGAATCAGATAATGTTTTTCTATGCTGTAAACTCAGGCATGCAACTGTGTTACAAGGGAAATGCAAACAAATCTCCGACTTTGTACAGTGTTTTTTAAATTTTCGACGGTGCAAATGAGGAAAAGTTGCATGCCTGTAAACTGCAACTCCTGAAGGCCCAATGGTCATTTTTCGAAAACTGGAGATACTTTATACAGTAAAGAGGGCATTTTGGCAATACAGACCATATTTTCGAGAAAATACCTTTGTCTGGTCTCAAAATAAAAGAAATAAGTTTCAGTTGTTCTGAAGAGATAACTTAGGCCCAAAAAGGGTTACAAATAGTGTGACAACATGCCTTTCTAAAAACCCTGTGATCAAATTTCCAATATACGCTCGTAACCGGGATGGACACTTGTGTTACATTTTAGGCCGTCCTAGTTACGAGTGTATATTGGAAATTGGTATACAGGGTTTTTAAGAAAGGCATGTTGTCACACTATTTGTAACCCTTTTTGGGCCCAAGTTATCTCTTCAGAACAACTGAAACTTATTTCTTTTATTTTGAGACCAGACAAAGGTATTTTCTGGAAAATATGGTATGTGTTGCCAAAATTCCCCCCTTACCGTGGAAAATGCCAGTATATTGGGGCTCACCGTGGGTCAATCTTGGCCACTCTGAAGACGATGCAGTGAGGTCTGCCAAAACAGATCTTGAAAATATTCAGCTCCTGGTCGACATCGCTTGGCACACACGTCTTTGTCACCTGTCACAAATTAAAAAAACATAACGACTAAGTTATAAAATGCTGCAAGTTTAGAGAAAATTAAAAGTTGATGAATTTTTCAATTTGGCTGGAAAAATGAAGACACGTTAGGTTGCTTACAAAGATTCACATCTGATTTGTTTAAAATCATGGATTGCCTCACGCATGGTGGAGTTTACAAATAAACTGCTTTGGAGAAATTAACGTGAAGTGTACAGCAATTAAAATGCAAGATGAGAGGCATTTCTGCAAATATTTGAATGTGTAGTGGAATCTTCCCCAATGAGTGTTCACTGTATAAACTGCAGGCTACATTCACAATCAGAGTTGATTGGGATGGTAGAGACGACCCTACCGGGGTACATCGGTATGGATTTTCAGCAAAGACAAACAAGATTCAGAATTTAACTTTGAAACGTACCAAAACAGGTTGGAAACGGGCAAAAATTGTTTTCCTGATAATTTCCCGAGACATTTAAAAAAAAAATCATATATTTTTATGTCGATTTGTGCAAATAACTGCTGGACTAACCCCTTGTGATTTAAAAAAAAATTTATTGTCATAAAATTGACCCAAAATGGATTTGCAGTAAAGATGAACAGAACAATGGACTGTGACTTACTGATACTGTAGGTCAACACTGGCCAGATTTCTTCTCCCAGCAAATCTCAACATGATGGGTGGTGCATATGAACAGTAGCCACAGACTAAAAGGGAAAGAAAATATATAAGTTAACTAAGTTACGGTACTTACAAATCAGAGCTACATGTAAGACTTCAAACCAAATATCTAACACTAAAGTGGAAAATGTGTGGAGGTATGAAAGAACTTAATGCATTTTATGAAAGCAGAATTGATCCAAACAAAAGATGGTTTATTTTAGCTAGTTCATCCACACTGCTACAACCGCAGCAATGCTATCATCTAACTAAATATGACGGTGCCAAATCGGTGCCAAAACAGACAACAGGCCCGAAAATGTTATGGAGTTTGAGCGGAATTTGCTCAAAGATGTTTTAGTAATTAAAAAAGAAAATACAAAAATGTGCCTTTTTTGTTGCATTTTTGTTTACACATAAAATGACATCAAGCATCAGAAACTGCAGATTTAATGGGAAAAAACCTAAATTGAGGAGTGAAAAAAATGTGTGGCCTGTCTAATATGTTTGTCAACTTGTCCAATTCCTTTCTCGTTTTAGTAAAAGCAAATTTTGAGTTTGCGTACATACGCATTGGCTTGGACCCTGCCACCCTGTATGCAATGTCAACAACCCCCTCCCCCCTCCTTTATGGACGGCCCCTAACAGAGACATGATGATGATCAACAAAACAAAGTTTGCAAAAATCTTTGAAAGGTGTATTCAACTCTTGTAGCTTTTTGGCTGGAAGTAAATGTTTTTGGACTCTTGAGCCACTGTGAGTAACATGCCGTAGTAGAAACAAACATATTTGGGAAATATGGTATGTAAATGAGCAATTTTTAAAATTAAAATTTTGATAAGGATAGTACACCTGATGTCAGTATTAACTCATTTCATTCAATGCATTGGGGCATTCTGGGTAGCATCATGATGAAACCATGGCCACTATGTGACTTCTAAAAAATAAAACTGGAACTCAGTTTCAGGGGTATACACCATGCATGAATTTACATAGAAAATATTGGGGCATTCTGGGTAGCATCATGATAAAACCATGGCCATGATGTGACTTCCAAAAAACAAAACTGGAACTCAGTTTCAGGGGTATACACCATGCATGAATTTACATAGAAAATATTGGGGCATTCTGGGTAGCATCATGATAAAACCATGGCCATGATGTGACTTCCAAAAAACAAAACTGGAACTCAGTTTGAGAGGGACACCGTGCATGAATAAACATGAGAAAATATTGGGGCATTCTGGGTAACATCATGATGAAACCATGGCCATGATGTGACTTCTAAAAAACAAAACTGGAACTCAGCTTCAGGGGAACACCAGGGCAAAATAGTAAAATTAGCATGCTGCAGTGACATGTAAATAAGTAGCAGATTTGCATAATTTTGATTAAGGCAAGAACAGTACATCAATATGTCAGTATTAATTAATGGTGCAGTAATATGTAAATTAAGCATTTATTTGCATAAATTTGAATACGAACAATTGAATACTACACAAACTATTAAAGTTAAATGCCTGCTGCAAGATAGACTACTCTACCAGGGGCTGACCTCCGTAGAAATTCAAGGTACCATTTTAGTAAGCAAACTACCAGTAGATGCGCCTCATGTCCGTTTGACATGACTCTCGCGGTTGCTGATTTTTTTCTCATCCCATAGTTTGGTTGTTTCATTTCAATGGTGATTAGGTACCATACCAAATATTGTGTTTGTTACTTTGCTCAGTTGTGGTCCCATGCAACAATAAGAGAACAATTGGGTTCTTGAGGAAAACCTGAGGGAGTATACCACTGTGCCTTATAGCTCAGATGGTAGACCGTCTGCCCTGTACATGTAGCTCATCTGTCTGGTGACATGTATACTACTGTGCCTTATAGCTCAACTGGTGGAGGGTCTGCCCGGTGTGTCAGAGGTCTTGGGAAAACCTGACGGAGTATACCACTGTGCCTTATAGCTCAGCTGGTGGAGCGTCTGCCCGGTGTGTCAGAGGTCTTGGGGAAACCTGAGGGAGTATACCACTGTGCCTTATAGCTCAGCTGGTAGAGCATCTGCCCGGTGTGTCAGAGGTCTTGGGGGGAAAACCTGAGGGAGTATACCACTGTGCCTTATAGCTCAGCTGGTGGAGCGTCTGCCCGGTGTGTCAGAGGTCTTGGGGGGAAAACCTGAGGGAGTATACCACTGTGCCTTATAGCTCAGATGGTAGACCGTCTGCCCTGTACATGTACATGTAGCTCATCTGTCTGGTGAGTCAGAGGTCTTGGGGAAAACCCGAGGGAGTATACCACTTTGCCTTATAGTTCAGCTGGTAGAGCATCTGCCTGGTGTGTCATAGGTCTTGGGAAAAATCTGAGGGTGTACATGTATACTACTGTGCCTTATAGCTCAGCTGGTGGAGCGTCTGCCCGGTGTGTCAGAGGTCTTGGGGAAACCTGAGGGAGTATACCACTGTGCCTTATAGCTCAGCTGGTGGAGCATCTGCCCGGTGTGTCAGAGGTCTTGTGGGAAAAACCTGAAGGAGTATACCACTGTGCCTTATAGCTCAGCTGGTAGAGCATCTGCCTGGTGTGTCAGAGGTCTTGGGGGAAATCTGAGGGTGTATACCACTGTGCCTTATAGCTCAGCTGGTAGAGCATCTGCCCGGTGTGTCAGAGGTCTTGGAGAAAACCTGAGGGAGTATACCACTGTGCCTTATAGCTCAGCTGGTAGAGCATCTGCCTGGTGTGTCAGAGGTCTTGGAGAAAACCTGAGGAAGTATACCACTGTGCCTTATAGCTCAGCTGGTGGAGCGTCTTCCCGGTGTGTCAGAGGTCTTAGGGAAAACCTGAGGGAGTATACCACTGTGCCTTATAGCTCAGATGGTAGAGCATCTGCCTGGTGTGTCAGAGGTCTTGGGGAAAATCTGAGGGTGTATACCACTTTGCCTTATAGCTCAGCTGGTAGAGCATCTGCCTGGTGTGTCAGAGGTCTTGGGGAAAACCTGACGGAGTATACCACTGTGCCTTATAGCTCAGCTGGTAGAGCATCTGCCTGGTGAGTCAGAGGTCTTGAGGAAAATCTGAGGGAGTATATATACCACTGTGCCTTATGGCTCAGCTGGTAGAGCATCTGCCTGGTGTGGCAGAGGTCTTGGGGAAAATCTGAGGTAGTATACCACTGTGCCTTATAGCTCAGATGGTAGAGCTTCTGCCCAGTGAGTCACAGGTGTCAGGTTGGAATCCCGATAAAGCCCTTACGACTTTTCTCTCATCCCAAGTGTGGATGCCGCTGTAACTATTCGCCGCGACACAGATTACACTACGAGAGGCATGTCAAACAGACACAAGGCGCGTCTAGTTTGCTTATTTCTAAAATGGTGCCTTTACATACTTCACTTTATTGAATTGATTTCGCATGGGTGGGCTATCTTGCACTTTTGCTGCTATATCATCTTTGAGGAAGCCCTACCCATGCATGCCTATAAGCGGAAGCTAGACAAGTTTTAATACAGTGGAAAGTCACCATAAATGGGCATCGTATCTGAACCATACAAGTGTCTGTTTTGGTGGCATTTGACGCGAACAAATGATTGGGAGCCATGAGCGATGTTCACTGTAGCTGAATGTTCTTTTTGGTGTTCATTATAGCGAATTTCCACTGTAATAAAATTGGAATGATGGCCAAAAACTCACCTCTCCTGTGTTTTCAGTATCCATGGCAACACGTCCATTTCTGTATTGTGTAATATGAAGCTCCACAGTCTGTGGGCTCCATCTCCAATCTGTGAATACATAATGAACAAAAATTAGCAACTGTGACAGAAATGCAACCAATCCAGGCTTTGACATTAACCAAAGTCACCAAGGCCCATGGCCTCATGCCCTGCTGAGTTGGCCATGATGCCCCTTCAAGGTACACACTTTCTGTAAAGCTATACTTTCTGATAAGCTGATAGCAAAAAAAGGACATGTCAAATTGACCTCTCGTGCTCCTTGATCCTGTTTTGCATCTTCCATTTTTATGCGCAAGTTAATTTTAGCTTTGTTTACAAAACTAGCCTCTCTCAAATTGACCTCTCGTGCTCCTTGATCCTGTTTTGCATCTTCCATTTTTATGCGCAAGTTAATTTTAGCTTTGTTTACAAAACTAGCCCCTGTTGATTACTCTTCCGATTCTCATATTGCACTCTGCGTACCGGTAAATGCACCATGGTATTCCAAGATAACTGTGTGTCCCTACGCATATGCGCGGAGTACATGTAGTACTTGCAGAGTGCGCGTGTTATTAGTGCGTCAATTTTGCTTGAAGATAATATTAGTTATCCCGCGAGCACGAGTGGAATACGGCATTATCATGATTATGTAGGAACGTGACAGTCAGACATCACGTGACCACATTCGTGTGACTAACTATGTTCCTTTTTTTGTCTGTCGCCTGAAGTGTATGATTTTAAAACATCTATATCTGGGAGGTTTTAATTTTGTCAAAAAATTAGTTAGTCGTACATTATTACATAATGAAACTATTTATAGCCCGATACCCAAAATCTTGGAATCGTCCAGATTGTACCGTTACATTGTTTTAAATTGTTATAAATTTAAATAAAGAAATTTATATTGATAAAATTCTCACTTTGTCTGTTTTGTTAGTTTGCTTTATTTGTATTTCTTCTTTCAAACAAACAAATAAGAAAGAAACAACCTGCAGTAAAACCCCCGTTGATCATTTTAAATTTAATTTGCTTAAGGGCGGTCCGGTTGGCGTAGTGGTTCTTTCCTCGCCTTTCCTCTGGCGTACCCGTTTCGAATCCTGGGCGTGTATGTGGATTGGGTTAGCAGTCTCTATAGTACGACGAGCATCTTTAAAGAATAAACCTTATCGACGTTCTCAATGCATTATGGGATTTAAAGAATAAACCTTATCGACGTTCTCAATGCATTATGGGATTGGATGACAAAATTGCCCGGCCAAATGTGCATAAACCTATGAGGCGGACACCAACTCGGCAACTTTTTTACTCATTTTCACGAAAACCAAAAAGAGTTCAAGAATCAACCTCCCACCACTTTATCTTTGACACATATCAAACATTCTGACAAACATGTCCCGAAACAGAAATGTTGCAAATGCGAGAAATCTTTGGGGATTCCCTTCGTATAGGTAGAGTCCGAGTACCACGCTCGCAGCTCGGTATGCGCTAGCGCTATGCAACACACAGCGCTGGACGGATCGATTTTTAAAATTTTATATTGGTGGGGGAGTCCGTGACTCGCAGTGCAGCACACTGCCGATACGGCGTGTGTTGCATGCATAGCGCATACCGAGCTGCGAGCGTGGTACTCGGACTCTACCGATACGAAGGGAATCCCCGATGATTTCTCGCATTTGCAACATTTCTGTTTCGGGACATGTTTGTCAGAATGTTTGATATGTGTCAAAGATAAAGTGGTGGGAGGTTGATTCTTGAACTCTTTTTGGTTTTCGTGAAAATGAGTAAAAAAGCTGCCGAGTTGGTGTCCGCCTCATAGGTTTATGCACATTTGGCTGGGCAATTTTGTCATCCAATCCCATAATGCATTGAGAACGTCGATAAGGTTTATTGTAGAGTATATATTCACAAATACAAAAAAATTTGTGCTCATCTTTAAAGAATTGAGAAGTTTATTATGGCTTCAGAACTCGTGTACAAACAGACTGAAAAATTTCTAAGTGTTTCCTCACAAAATCTTAAACTATTCTCACCCAAAATATTGGTTTTTCCCATCAAATCTGCACATGTTAACCCTTTTAACGATGCTTAATAAGTCAACAGGGTCAGCTTCTCAACTCTTACCGATAGGTATACAGTATCATACTTAGGATGTCAGTCAAGTCGACCGAATACAAACTCGACTCGGACCAACTCGACCGGGAAACAAATCTATCGTCAACCAACTCGACCGCGTACCAACTCGACTGCAAACCAACTCGACCATACAAATGCAAAACAGGAGAAGCCGTGTCGCGTCGCTGGATTCGGCCGGTGAATGTCGGCTCGCTCGCACACTGAACATGACACGCGGCCGGCCGTGGGTTTGTCGGCATGTCTTTGCCGGCGCCCGGGTTGCTGTCGGCGGTGACTGACGAGTTGGTTCGGTACGCGGTCAAGTTGGTTTGCGGTCGAGTTGGTTTGCGGTCGAGTTGGTACACGGTCGAGTTGGTACGAGTCGAGTTGGTAAACGGTCGAGTTGACCTGACTCCTATCAGTAGGTGCATAACATTACCTAACTATAGGCGTATAGCCACTCGGCGGCGAAGCTGCACAGCCACAGGCGCCGACCCACCATGCGCCGACCCACCATGCGCCGACGTTGTTCACACAAGGTCAAGGATTCATGACGAAATGTATAAATGCAAGCAAAATCGATCGTGCCAACTGGCTTCGGCGCCCCTCAGTTTGGTGTGAACAGACGAGCAGGCGAACATCTCTTGTTCCAAAAAGCAGGCCACGGAATCCCCAAATTTGACACAAAACGTGTCTTTGTCGTTCATTGTTTTTGCTCGTAAGGCCATTTCGACATTTTCGCGGCCATTTTGAAGGAGGTGCAAAGAGCGCCCTCAAGCGACGCATGTGCGTGCACAAAACATATTCGCCTCAGATATGTTTTTAGATTGGTTCCCGATCCCTATAGATTGGTTCGCTTATTGCGAGTGTGGAATATGTGGACGGGAACCAGTCTACAGTAGCCGGTCCTCATATTCAGTCGTTGTATGTGGAATATATGGAGCGGGAACCAGTCTATTTGTATACCGCTTACAATACAAACACAAATGCATGTGAAATGTGGACCAGAAACCAGTCTAAGTCCTACCCGGTGTAAAGACAAATTCTACCTCTTTAAAATATGTCCCTGTAAACCATCTCCTGAAAAATACATTTAAAACTGATCGCACCATATTGGTTTGTTTTTCGTTACTTACGTTAATAATGCTTAAATGTTAGCTATTTTTTCCAGCGAATTTTTTACTACAAAGCATTTCACCCCACATTTAATCGAGACATTAAAACATGTTAAACCGGTTCAAAGCAAATGTCAAATAAAGTCAATAGAGGGCGCCAGTGGGTGCGGCCGTGCGGGTGTTTTTCCAACCTTTTCTATCTAGGCCTAGTCCACTGTGGTTTTTCCCCCTTTCTCGTTCTAAAAACTCTCAGATACATTGAGAGACGGTAAGTTTTTGCGTTCCAATGTTTGTAAGGAAAGAATGCAAAGTCTATCCGCCAATATTTAAGTCAATAACGCCTAGTCATTTTGTCATGTCATGACTCGTACTAGACCATGTAGACAGAATGATTCTGTCCCTACGGGATTTCCCGTAGGGACAGAAGGTACCCCTTTCATACAGTGGATTATTGTCATTTTGCCTCGAAATTAGAATCACACCCAACTATTTCCAGCTAGTTGTTTCCTGTAGTGGTTTTATATATTATTGATTAGAAGACAAATAAAAAGCACTACTTACATTGCCGTTTTTGAATCAAAAACGTCTATTTCCGACAATCTTCGACGAAGAAATTGTTCGGACTCCTTATCACGATAAAAACGATTGCAAACGTGTAGTTGTGCATTGACGGACGCCCAATAAAGAGAACGTCAAACGAAACTGTACATTGTATGCCGCGCTGTATAAATGCGCGTGACATAAGAGCGCCACCCGTACTCTCATTGGGCCTCCGTAGAGGCACACCAACTGTACGTTCGCAAACAAAAGACCACGTCGAACTTTAGCGCGACTCCACACTACAATCGATTATAATGGGTTGTCCTGGACACAATAAGAAATCGCAGTGTACACGTATGTTTTCATACGAAAAATGGAATCGATCTGGAATAGAATTTAGGTTCTTTTTTGGAATCGGAGTCGACTCCGAAAATGCTGGAGCGCCCCCAAGCGTTAAGCCTAGCCAACTTTATTTTAGCTGGTCACATCGTAACAACATATTTTCTCGTCGAAGATTGTCGGAAATAGACGTTTTTTGTTGAAAACGGCAATGTGAGTAGTTCTTTTTTGTTTGTTTTCCAATCAAGAATATCTAAAACCAATGCAGGACACAACCAGCTGGAAATATTTGGGTGTGATTCTAATTTCGAGGCAAAATGACAACAATCCACTGTATGAAAGGAAAGCTCACTGACTAGACTCGTACGTGTTTGTCTGAATCATCATCATGGATTATGATGATAGCTCCATGATCTGATTGGCCAACTCGCCACCTGATCAACTCGTCCCTAGTACTACTAGGCCTAAGTAGTAGGCCTAGTACTAGCCCCATTCTGTGGCCAAATACTATGCGAGCTCTGTATGCTTGCCCACAGGGGCGTATATATATATAGACCTTTCGCGAACAACTCCTCCCCACCCTAGCCGGCCGGCCCTGGGGCTGGGCATGAAGATTTTGACCAAATCCTCACGTAAGGGGTGGGGCATATTAAATGAATGCACAGTGACCTAACAACACTAAAATATTCCACTGAACATGCAAGCAGGGCGTTGAAAACGAAAATTTATAAAACCCGGAGGTCGGAGGTACCTAAAGGTACCCGGAGGTAGATTGTTTTTGCTAACGTGTAGTTGGTGCGTTGACGGTGGCCCGGAGCTACGCAGTATTAAAATAACAAGCCGGAGGTAGGTTGTAGCATGTACTACACGGTCACAACAAATTCTACCTCCGGAGTCCGGGTTACCTCCGACCTCCGGGTTAATTCAACGACACCCGTTGAAAACCGTGAAAAGGTTTAATGTCATTTCATATTGGACTGCCTTTTTTTGATTTTCCAGACAGGATTGATGAAAAGCCACCACTATGAATAGTTCAACTGGATGTCATTTGGCGCATAATCCTCCGCCTCCACTGCCAAAAGATGACACTAAAACTGCAACCGCCGAAACAGAAAATGTGCCACAGGCTCAGCCGAAGAAAGAAAGTTTTGTCAAAAGCCGGAAATTTATTATTTTAGACTGTCTTTTCTTGGTTGCGGGAATGGTGACGTACGTAGCAGATATGGGCACGGATATTACAGTTGGTAAGGACAGGTTTTTTTCCCGACCCCACAAAGTGGATTTGTTATTGAAGAAAGATTTGAAAACGTTTAAAACAGGAATAACTAAAGAATAATGTTGATAAACTGCCTTGTCACACTTCCTCGTTTGCTAAGATAATCTCAGCTCTTGCTTTATCATTTTTCATTGGGATTTGGTCTTTTCACCAGTAGAGCTGAGAATGTTTAAGAACATGAACACGCCATCACAAAACAGGACAAAACAAATGTAATTTTCTCACCGTGACACACTAATTCCCCCCTGGGACTCACCCAAACCTTGTCAGGCATAACCACTACGCAGGTCCTTGAGGGAAATAACCAGTCACGATGAATATTTAGCCAACAATTCCAGCGAAACAAACTGGTATGCTCACAGCCTACCTAGCCGTTGATGTCTTGTGACTGTTCAAAAAGATATGTGTCTAGTCTGTGTACAAAGGAATACCAAAGCGCATTGGTTACCAGACGTGATCTAAAAATAACTTATTTTTAGATCACGTCTGGTAACCAATGCGCATTGGTATTCCTTTGTACACAGACTAGACACATAGTTGTTTTTGAACAAGACAAAAATTGCTAGGCTGTGAGCATAACGGTTTGTTTCGCTGGAATTGTTGGCTAAATATTCATCGTGGCTGGTTATTTCCCTCAAGGACCTGCGTAGTGGTTATGCCTGACAAGGTTTGGGTGAGTCCCAGGGGGAATTAGTGTGTCACGGTGAGAAAATTACATTTGTTTTGTCCTGTTTTGTGATAGCGTGTTTATGTTCTTAAACATTCTCAGCCCTACTGGTGAAAAGACCACATCCCAATGAAAAATGATAAAGCAAGAGCTGAGATTATCTTAGCTACTTCCTCGTCAACAATTCACGTTTGTCTCAATGCTTTTACTATTAAATGTTTGCCATTTTTTATTTCCAATTTCAGCTGTCCAGTATGTTTTCCTCAAGGAGTATGCTTGGAGCGCTCTGACGATTGTTTTCATCGTCGTTCCGTCGCTCACCATACAATACTTCAGTTTCCGTTGGTTTGTCGACGACTCGATACAAAGCACTAAATCCAGACACATTCCATTTTTGAAGAAACTTACGGATTTAATTCTGTGGGTCATCTTTCATGTGCTGCAACTTGGTGTGTTGAAAAGGTGTGTATAGCCCCCTTGAACCGGCGGCCATGACAGGGGGCAAGCTTTCATTTTTAAATGATGTGACTATACTGTAGATCCACAAAGTGCCTATGACGCATGGTGACTGCCTCCTGTCATGGCCGCCCATGCTTAGGGTTTATTGATGTTCAATTTGTAATAGGAGTTTGCTAAAACTTTAAAAATATCGTTTAATAAATTTCACTATAGTTTAAACACTTGTTTGAAGTTAGTGACGAATTTAATAATTATATAATATTGGATGGCTTTGAGGGTGATATGAGAATATACCGCACGAGCCGAAGGCGAGTTCGGTATTTTCATGACGAGTGCGGTATATTCTCATATCACCCGAAAAGACATCCAATATTATTATTGTTATATCAAATGAAGCTGACACACTTGAAACATTTTTCAGACAGTATAATTTAAAATTCGAAATGGTTGAAAGTTTCACAAGCAACAGTAAACATTTCACCCTGGCACCATGGAGCTCCTTTTGTAGCTCCATGCTGGCACATATGGAAACTGTTTTCAAATACTTTCGTAATCCCAAGTAGGCCTAAAACTTACGGAGAATCGCATTCAGTTCAATTTTGCTTAAGTCTTCAAAGTCCTCTGACAATTCCTTTTCCCTCAAGTACAGCTTCAAAATGTTCACTGCTTTCGTGGTGTCGCTCCGCTTTCTCTATTTTGGAGGATGTCATCGTATTCATCGTCTTCTATCGTATCAAATCTGGGCTCGCCATTTTCATTTCGTGGAATTAAAGTGCGCGCGCGAGCTCGGTTGGTTCCGGTTGTGCATACATGCAGAATCGATACTGTTGTACAGTATTTTTTGTTACTGTACAGTGTGTGACATTTTCCACCCAAAGAGGGCGCTATAACGTACAGTAACAGAAATGCACGGTATCGCTCACAGCTTCATTTTATATAATAATAAATATTACTGATGTATTGCCCGGTGCATAAGTGAACAATATGGGCCTTCAAAACATCCGGCGGCGCGAGTAGTAAAGATGCACACTTTGAAGGAAAAAATGAATTTATCTATATTTCATTATGTCTATAATATTCAAGAACTTATTCAAGAGGTCATTTTTGAAGAAAATACTAATGCGTAAATGAAACAGAATTTTCATTTTTAGAAATAAACTCCTCAAAAAAAGTTCGGAAAGTCAAGTTTGACTGACGATTTCTCTCTTGTTACTAAATAATTTCCCTTGAATTGTGTATCATTGGAAAGCCCCGTTATTCCTCTTTACGATGATGTGTCATTTGTTATGATTAAGCAATTGGGGGATGTGCAGCACGGCTGAATACGGGGGCGGGTGTAAAGTGAAATGTCACAAAATGCATTGCTATTGTCAAAAAGTGCATTGACACATTCCCATCCTCCAAGCAAAAGGGGAATGCACTGCATGACAATAGCAGTGGATTTTGTGACATTTCACTTTCCACCCACCCCTGTATTCCGCTATACTGCACATCCCCCCAATTGATTAATCATAACAAATAACACATTACTGTAAAGAGGAATAACAGGGCTTTCCAATGATACCAAATTCAAGGGAAATTATTTAGTAACAAGAGAGAACTCGTCAGTCAAACTTGACTTTCTGAACCTTTTTTTGAGGAGTTTATAAACTATAAAACTAAGCTTGCATCACAGTGCTCTAAATCCATCATCCAGTGGGAAAAAAACCACTTCATTTTCCCTTACATCGATATTTTTACAAAGGTTATGCTTTTTTGTGTAGACAATAAAATTGAATTTGAATTTGAAAAACAACTTGACAAAACAAAAAATGTACACCGGTATAAAATCCACACTCGCCAGCGACGTTGATTTGAGTCATTTTGTCCATACATTATTTTTTTAATGTAGCAGACGAATTATGTGTAGCAGTGACATGCATTTCTATGCTTACAGTACGCAAAGCAAAAAAATGCCATGAAATACGTTTACCGTAAGCACAGATTTTTTGCTACAGTAAACAAGAATTCTTACGGTAAACAATTCCATGAAATTGGGCACTGGACATGCTCCTTTAACAATGTTTTACATGTATTGCAATTGTTCAGATACTGGCGAACAGTGAAATACGGCTGGCGAAGTCAACAGCGACCTGATTACCACGACCTGAGCGTTTACGAGTATCGCGACCTCACCATGTTGAGACTTGTCGAATCATTCATGGAAGCGGCACCCCAGTTAGTTCTGCAGGTTTATATTATGACGCAACAGAACGATATCTATTGGCTTACAGGTGAGCAAATCGTCAGCGTTTTAACGAAGTGGCGAATCCGCGAACGCAGTAATAAAGCAATGTTTAAAGAAAATCTCTTTTGAAGTTGGTCGCTTTTTAAAACTCCAAATTCGCCGGTTGTTTTATCTAAAGTCGTCGGTATTTTCAAATATGCGCACACTGAATTGGGTTTCGCACTACATGATTTGTACGTGTATATTTTGTACCTGAAAAACAAGTCCAATGCGGACACGGCTTAAAGGCCCAGTGTATCATTTGCAATGACCCCAAAAAGTAATAGACGAGTTTACAGGGGAAAAGTTCTGAAAGTAAAGATTGAATTAATAGCAACTACCCAGTGAAAGGTTTCCGCTCAAAATGATATAATTTTACCAGAAAATAATAAGTAAAGATGAAATTATTTAGATCGTTTGCAAACGATTTACTTATTTTTGGTTCGCATCTACGCGTTCCAAAATGCATGGGCGCTGTGTACGCGTGTTCCAACGCGATGCATTTTTATGGATCGCGCGCACACGCAGTATATGATGTGCGCCACAGAGTGCATGACGCAAGCCACATAGTACGCGATCAACTGAGAACGAATATTTAAAACACCCCGCCAAGACCAGAAAAACGCATATGGATTTTCATGTTTTTTTAAAACGTGGTACATTTGACAAAGCTGAAATTTCTTTGGATGAGTTTGTTGATGTCTTTCTTTTGATTTATAACGGTTTTATTCGCAGAATCGCTCAAAAACAGATCATCTACAGGGCCTTTAAGCAGGATCCAGGAAAACCTAGATTCTGAGGTTGCCCCGTCTAAAATGGATATGCAGTATTTTGCACTAAAGCTTTTTTTTATTATTTTCCAGCGACGTCTGCAATTATATCACTGGCGTCCCTCTCCTGGGGAATTGAGGCCTACCACAAAGCTCTCCGAGAGTCCTGCAGTAACAAGAACAATCTCGGCTACGTGGGATTAGCGGTACGCATGATGTGGCGCACGTTCACGATCACGGCACGCGTTATCTCGTTAGCGCTTTTTGCAGCCTACAGCAAATGGGTGTTCACGACTCTCGTGGGAATACACTATGCTGCCATGACACTGTGGCTTATCTACCAGGAAACCGATTTCTGTCCGACGCGACTGGAAGAAGTTTTATTCGACGGGGTCATCGGAATCATTCATATCTTTTGTTTCTTTAATATGAAGGAAGGACGCACGCGCTATCGCGCTCTTTTCTTTTACACGATTATATTGATTGAGAACACCGTGATGTTCGGGCTGTGGTATCATCATGTTGGTCGCGAGACCACCTATGGATTGCCCGCTTTGGTGTTAGTGTGGGGCGGGTTTTTTGTGGGCATTTTTATCATGTTGTTTTATTACCGATGTCTGCATCCCAACGGCAACATCCGATTGTGGGGAAAGTCTAAAACACCTACCACCGAGGACGGGAACGAAGTTGACGGGCCTTTGTCCTTGAAAGACATCATTGTTCCTTCGAGAACCCGAGGTTGTCACGGAGGAAACTTGTTTACGCGGAAGGGACGACGTCACTGCTACTGGAAACAAGAGGCGCCATTGGCTGTTAAGAACAATGGCATTGTTGCTAGGCAACCATCGGCCAATCAACATGTTGATTTTGGCAGAAGCGATGATTATTCTGAAAGACAAAATGAGAATTGTTGTCCAGTAGAGCAAGCTGACGACCGGCGTGTACCTTTTGTCGGAAACAGAGAAACATCACTTTAAAGTTAGAGAAATGTGTTAAAATGGGCAAATATACCGAAAAACAAATTTTCAGTTTAAACAAAATTTGAAAATATATTTTGTAACTACAAATTCCCACTCTCAGATTGACTGCTTTTTTACTCAAAAAAGTGGAGAAAATGTTGGTCTGTTTTGTTCCTTAAAATAGTAAAAGAAAAATTGAGTAATGACAAGTCAATTATTCTACCTCAAACTGCGCATTTGAGCACTTGTTGGAAATTGTAGTGTGCAATTTTTTTAGTAATTACGTTTTATGTGAAGGTTTCACACAATAGACCGATCCAGTAAGCTCCGCCTATTTAGCCCTGGTCAGCGCGTATGTGACAAGTATCCGGTCGTGTGCATGCGCGTACAACACGCTTACTTTAAGCATTACGCACGATCGAACAAAAACAACTAGACGCACAGCCAGCAGTTCACATACGAATGTGAAAACAAAACATGGCACATTTTGTTGAGTTTTATCGATTTACACAAAAAGGTATTTATGAGTTGATCGAAAGTAGGTCTAGCCAGTCTGTTTAAAACCGGCTAGGGTCCTAAATCCTGGGCGCTGATAAAAATGATGTTTAGTGTTTTTGCGTCACTCGTGCTGCAGTTTGCCGTATCTTTGAGGACTCGGGTAACCAAAATGGAGATCAATTCAAAAATGGGCGGAGCTTACTGGATTGGTCTTTTATTTTACATGTTATTTTAAGTATGATTTGCTGTACTCGTTGAAGCAATTTTTTAGTGTAAGAATTAGATCGGTAGTTTCCAACTGATTGACAAAAAAGAAAGAAAATAATATGTACATAATTGGAAGTTTTGATATCTACTTGGTACACCGAAACGGAAATATTTTGTTATTATTTTTATTTTTTGTTACTTTACTGCTACACCAAACTATGTTTTTAGTTATAGAAGATTGTGTAAAGATTATTCCTGCCATACGAGACATGTGCATAATCCGACTCTTGTTCACATAATTTTTAACCACTAAATGCATTTTAAAGGCCCAGTGTATCATTTGCAATGACCCCAAAAAGTAATCAACGAGTTTACAGGGGAAAACTTCTGAAAGTAAAGATTGAATTAATAGCAACTACCCAATGAAAGGTTTTCGCTCAGAATGATATAATTTTACCAGAAAATAATCCGTAAAGATTAAATTTTTTAGATCGTTTGCAAACGATTTACTTATTTTTAGTTTGCATCTATGCGGTCCAAACAGTGTGGTTACACTGCCCGATTATTGCCCAGTGTACCTAAATACGGCGCTCTGCGAGTGCCATTTTACTTGTTTAGGTACCGAGACTCACCAAGTTGACGTGGCGAAATATTTTGGTTACTAAGCCGACTCGGTGAGATAATTATGTAAGTTAATTCGAGTTGGCAACAAATTATTCTACCAAGTCGACTTATTGATTTCAGGAGGTCGACTTAATATCTCGTTATCTTGTTGAGATAAATTATCTCGGTATCTAAACAAGTAGAATGGCGCTCACAGAGCGCCATATTATCGGGCAACTCGCTCGCCGTCGAAACAGACTCAGTTAAATGGCGATTTGCACATGCTTTGCACAAGTGTATTGACCGACGTAAGCGGTATCACGTTTACACAGCCCGACAACGATTGAATCGGCCACCGATTTTGTCGGCAAATTGGCCCAAAATTTTTGTTACACAGGCCGATCACGACCAACAAAATCGGTCCGTGTAACCACGGCTTTAGGTTTGAAAAGACTACTGTATTTTTTTACATCTCAACACTAGAAAATGTGCAAGGTATTAATGGTTTGTGCCCAATTTCCATTGTTAGTTGCTCATAGTGTATTATTGACCCCTTTCGAACCAAGCAAATACGCCATTTTGGGAGTCAAATAATGCTGAGTCATTGTGGAAGCGATGTGCGTGCGCGTTGTGTGTCTCTCTGGTGGGCGTAACGCGGTTTAATTCACCAATGGGAGCCTCAGCATAGCGCGTTACACACACAACGCGCACGCACATTGCTTCCACAACGACGCGGCATTGTTTTTCTCCCAAAATGACGTCATTGGCACAAGCTCAATAGGCTTATTGTAAACAGTATCGAGCGGATGCAGTTATTGTGGTAGTTTAAATTATTAGATTTTTTTGTTTTTAATCATAAATCGAGGGCCAGTTTTTGCAGATGCACATGATTCCAGCATGAAGGGAATATAGCATGCCTTTTATAAGTGTAATACATTTTATATAGTGTTCTGAAATAAGTATGTAAAAATGTGTACAAAGTAATATACAGTAATATAAAAGTATACAATTAGTTAGGCCCGTTTCAAACGTCGTGCTTATGCCGTGTCGAATAAAATAAAATTTGGCGCGACAGTAGCACGGTTTCAAACGTCGAACTTAATTGCAAACTCCCAGTCGAACTTAAATACATCCAACATGGCGAATGAGTCTTGTGCACGTCATGGACGTTGTGCATGTGCGTTTTCCATTCTGTCCATTGTAGGGCGCCATATTTATTATTTTGAAGCGCTTGTTTGTTGGTTAATTCTTTGCTCGCATAAACGCTGCGCATTCCTAATTGTGAACACAATTGCGGCCCAACTTCGAACTGGAATTAAATTTGATACGGCACAAGCACGACGTTTGAAACGGGCCTAAGTTACCGGGTATGTAAATCAAACAACTTCCAGTCACACATAGCGTTTGACTGTGAAAAATGTTGAATGGGAAAGAATTGAGAAGTTGATCATGGCTTCAGACCATGTGCACAAAATGTATTGGACTGTAATTATTATTATTATTTCTTTCTGGTATTCATACCAAGGATTCCTCAATAGTGCTCATCGCACTGTCACTCGTAAGCATGAGGAAACCCATGAAGAATTAGAAATGGCCAGAGACACCAGGGAATCCCCTGGGATCTTTAGAGTGCGTTACCATTACCTAACACATTGGACCAACGGCTTTACATCCCTTCCCAAGGATGGAGCAAGTGTGGTTGAGTGCCTTGCCCAAGAGCACAGGTACTGCAGCCGGATTCGAACCTGCAACCCCAAGTTTTCACCCATGATTGCGAGTCAATGACCCTAACCACTCGGCCACGGTAATGACTCTTTTCTAAGAAAATATTTAATTTTGCCCACTCGTAAATTTGGGATTTTCTGTAAAATCTCAACTTCAAGTGCAGTCTCCAGGGGAATGAATTAGAAAATGCCTAGCAAACATTTTCATGATCAACTTCTCAATTTTGTTATACACGAGTGGTTGATTTAAAACAAATCTTACCTTCAAGTTCTCTGGTCTCCTTTGCCCCAGGAATTCAGCTTCTATAAATGAATAAAACTTATGCACCTATCAATTGTTCCCCTCCCCTAGGTGGGGTTTGGTCATGTTTTTCATGCCCCAGGGTGGAGATTTTGACCCACTGAATTACAAATTTAGACGTGCATGTTTTGCACCCGTGTGTGTGGATTTTTGTCACCAAAATGTTGCCCCTGGGGTGGGGATTTTGTTATGCGAAAAGTGACAATCCCCACCTATTAGGTGGGGCAGCCCGGGGAGGAGGGTTGGGGCCAACAATTGATAGGTGCATAATTAGAGGGGGAAGGGGACACGACACCATACACGAATCCATTTCTTTTATGTAGGCTGATGGTGCATAAACTGCACATTTTGTATGGATTCCACACAAGCATTGCGTCATCACTGCAGAAAGACACGCGTGTCTGGAATGAAAATGCACGCTGTTGTTGGACACAAATAATGCGCGCATCGTTTGCAGTGCTGACGCAATGCTATACAGTGTAGTGTAATCATTACATGACAATTTATGCACAACTTGAAGCAATCTGTTATGACGGATATGGATTCGTGTATTCATTGGCTTCTGAATATATCCATGTAAAAAACTTGAGCAGAAAATAAGAATATAATTTATAAGGGCTAAGAATATCATCTTGTAAACTTGTTTTATAGTTTTATATTTCATTTTATTATATTACAGTTACAACCATTCCAACTACTAGAGTTAGAAGCCATTAGTATCCGAGTGCAGTTATTGACCAATAGACTACTAAAGGCCCGTTTACACTCGATTCGCCTTTGTCGAATCAAACTCAGCAATTTCCAAAAAGGGGAGTTGAAGCCGGGTAGGCGCTAAGTGTAAACGCAAAAGGTGAATTGAAAATGGCGGATCAGACCCGGGTCCGATCCACCATTTTCAAGTCACCTTTGGGGTAGGGTTGAACCACACAATTGTCAAGATCGCTTGTAGTGTAAACGCTACTCGAATACAGATTCGGCAATTTGAGTGTGCTTGGGTTGGACTCGAACCCACGACCTCCTGCAAACAAGGCAGACGTCTTAACCACCGAGCTAGCCGGTATTGTATGGCCGGTTCGAATCATTTCACAACGGGATCACAATTAATCAGTAATTGATTTAGCTTGCGTCGGGGAGACTGAATGTTGATTAAGGTTTGTTTTGCCCTTACCCGACGCAAGTTAAGACGTCTACCTTGGTTGCAGGAGGTACATGTAGTGGGTTCGAGTCCCACCCGAGCACACTATGAAGTTTTTTATAGTGTCTCGGGAAGGCACCGAGTATACAGTGTTAATAATTACGTCGGGTAAGGGCAAAACAAATGTTTAAAATTCCTGCATGCAATGGAACATTAAATCGTCACCTCTTGAAATTATTCATACTACTGTCATAAACGTTCATTATTTGTATACTGAGCTACATGTACATGCCAATACCACTAACAATTATAAAGAATTGAATACAAACACTGCAATTTTAATTAACAATTAGTAGTTGTGCTGGTAGTACTTACCAATAATATAGCAAGCATGTTCAACACAATTGAAATAAAGCATGATGTGCCTTGCTCATTAGCCTTTTTGAAGTATGGCAGACAAATTAATAAGCGTGCGTAAACCTATAAGGCGGACGCCAACTAGGCAACCTTTTTACTCATTTTCACAAAAACCAAAAAGAGTTCAAGAATCAACCTCCCACCACTTTATCTTTGATACATATCAAACATACTGACAAACATGTCCCGAAACAGAAATGTTGCAAATGTGAGAAATCATCGGGGATTCCCTTCAGAGTGGGGCGAGTCCGAGTACCGCGCTCGCAGCTCGGTATGCGCAATGCAACACGCGCCGTATCGGCACGGTGCTTGTTGGATTGGGTGTGCTGCACTGCGAGTCCGTGTACGCGGACTCCCCCGCCACGAAGGGAATCGCTGATGATTTCTCACATTTGCTAAATTTTTGTTTCGGGACATGTTTGTCAGTATGTTTGATATGTGTCAAAGATAAAGTGGTGGGAGGTTGATTTTTGAACTCTTTTTGGTTTTTGTGAAAATGAGTGAAAACGTTGCCGAGTTGGTGTCCGCCTTATAGATTTACGCACACTTAGCGGGGAAATTTTGTCATCCAATCCCACGATGCATTGAGAATGTTGATAAGGTTTATTATGTTGCCAGAGTTGAAAGCAAGTGTCTCGGATTCCTACGAGGGTTTACATAGGTAGTATTTGTTATTAAATATGACGATAATTCCAAACAAGTGTTTTCTCTCCCATTAACGAACATAAGTGATGTGTAACTTTCAGTGTCTGTGTGTCATATAGTAGATGGATATCATTAAAAGATAAGTTTAGTTGATACAGGGAATAAAACATACAAATAAGTTATTAAAGAAAGTGTTAGGATGCCCCAAGTTACGTTTGTGCAGTACTGTACACCATTATGTATCAATATCGAGTGTCAATTTCCTTGGAAAAATTGTAAGACTAATTTTTTTTTCTGGCTAAACAAAGCCAGAAACACTGGCACCCTACTAAACTCCTCAAAAAAAGTTTAGAAAGTCAAGTTTGACTGACGATTTCTCTCGTTACTAAATCATTTCCCTTGAATTTGGTATTATTGGAAAGCCCCGTTATTCCTCTTTACAGTGATGTGTCATTTGTTATGATTAATCAATTGGGGGATGTGCAGTATAGCGGAATACAGGGGTGGGTGGAAAGTGAAATTGTCACAAAATTCACTGCAGTGCATTCCCCTTTTGCTTGGGGAATGTGTCAATGCACTTTTTGACAATAGCAATGTATTTTGTGACATTTCACTTTACACCCGCCCCCGTATTCAGCTGTGCTGCACATCCCCCAATTGCTTAATCATAACAAATGACACATCGTAAAGAGGAATAACAGGGCTTTCCAATGATATAAAATTCAAGGAAAATTATGCAACAAGAGAGAAATCGTCAGTCAAACTTGACTTTCCGAATTTTTTTTGAGGAGTTTACAAGATTTCAAAACATTTAATGTCTGTGCTTTGTTTAAATAGCTTAATTCTATACAGAAATGGACAACTAGAAAATCTGGATGCAGTGAAAAGCAACTTGGCACCACCGGGATTCGAACCACGAACCTTCTGCTTAACATGCAGACAATCTACCAATTGAGCTATGAAGCCAACTGGTGGTCTAGAATCACGGTAGTGCAGTTGTTCCTCACTTATTGGGATTGGCTATCACATGAGCTTAGCAAGCCCTACAGAGGGATAAACCCTTCAATGAGATAACTACCCCTCCCAGAGATCATTTTAAGTTACGCCCCAAACCCCTGCCTGGCTTGCCCCAATTATTAAGTATGCATTTAAGTGATTTTATCTGTAGGGATTATGACCCTACAATCCTGGCCAAAATGGTTGGGCCACCTCCCCCGCACCCCCGATCACTAGGGACCATTAGAAATGGTACGCGTACGGGAAACGTATGCGGCTGGGAAAAACTGGATGGTTGTATCAACAGTTTGCGCGGTTATTTAGTCTGCACAGCATAGGTAAGGTGACTTTTTACATCAATATAACCATGTACACATCCGCACATTTCTTGAACAGCCACGCAAAATTGTAATATAACAACCCAGATTTTGCAAGCCGCACACGTTTCCCGTACGCGTACCATTTCTAATGGTCCCTAATGTTGTTACTCCGCGCTGGAGCACAGAGCGCGCAGAAATCAAACAACATTGAGCGGGGGCCCAGCGATTTTTTGCCAGGATTGTAGCTTAATTCTATTAAACAAAGGTGTTCAAAAACAGCAATCCACAAGGCATGCCACATCAACTAAGTGTATTTTATAGCTAACCAAACAAGACGTGATAGAAATATTTCATGGTCATCGTGCATTTGAACCCGAGATCTCTGGCAAACTGGGCAAGTGCCCTCTAGCCTATGGTACGTAGATGCTAAACCAAAAATGATAGAATATAATGATAGAAAATCGATAGAATTTTCTAATTAGTTAGAAGCAAACATCACACAATAAAATTTGTCTATATGAGAGTGGTAACACCAAAAAAAAAAAAACTGTTTGGCGTAGCGCGCGTCACGGCTTTTAAAAAAAAAACACAATGCACTTAGACACGCACTGTCTTGTCAAGCTGGTGTTGACAGCAGTCTAGGGTCTAACTTCATGACGACATCAACATTGCCGTCATTTCCCGCTACTTTTGGCCACAATGCCCCTAGATTTTCGGCAGTAAATTAATTTATTGCTTGGAATCCACTTACAAAAAAAGCGGGGAAAAAAAAAAAACCACGTAACAGCATCATTTTGACTTCAACTTACGCTAAACATAGTTCTTTTTTTGGCCTTATATTATATACAAATATTGACCGCTCATGAGGGTGATGGTGCAAACCTCTGTCCCAAGATGATCTGAGACGGTAGGCCTGCTATATTATTCAGTTAACGCCGGGATTATTTCAAACATTGCTTTACGTAGGTGCGGGTTTACTTTTAGTTGTGACCCGAATTTTGTTTACGAGTTGACAAGAAAAACCTTACTAAAAGTGTTAATAGGGAGTTTTTGATTTGGACGACGGATGATCCTACGATGGATGAATTGCCATCTCGAGTCATCTGCGCATGCGTCGACTTTGGCATGTCGTCGTCGTCCGATTTATAGGACGGTAGTTGGGGCGAATCAACGTTGTCGTGACAACGGCAACATTTAGTTAATATTTGACCTTTAACAACACATTTTTGGATCACATGACTAGATCACGAGTCATTGTGAAAATGTAAATGGATTTAAAGTAGGACGGGGAGTTTTGTGCAATGACGTTGTCGCGGACAGATTTTCCACCGTCGTGTTTCTCTCCGTCATCCAATCGAAAGCTCTTTACTAACAATGGTACCAAACATCACAAGAATTTATTTCTGTCCAAAATTGTATTTTGTGTGAGAAATTAACAACTGAAGGTAGTTTTAAAAAAATACTTTTTACTAAAACCATGAATAGTTATTTTAAGTATTACTGCCCCTATGTAGCTGAAATTTCTATACGGCAGTTTTAACGACAAGGGCTTTATCAACATGGGAATTTCCCTCGATGAAGAGCGCCACATTTGACATAAACACAATGAGCGGCGATTTCAGCTTCACGCGGAGACGATTGTTACGTCCTGTCGCTTGCGGACTATTCATTGGAATGTGTAGCTTTGGTTGGGGGCGGCACCACACCACTGTCCAATAAACTTCAAGACGTCTTGGCAGTCGGGGCTGTGCGTCATCTGGCCAAAACATGAAAAGAGATCATGTTCGGGGCGGTATTCACAAAACTCAACCTAGGCGGGGTACTTAAATCAGTCTTACATCTAAGCAGCTCACTAAGATAAGTGGAGCACTCATTTTCGCTTATCTTAAGCTGTGTTGGACTTTTGGGAGGTTTTACCGAGATGATGGTAAAATGAAAAATGACTACATTTTACTGCTGTCCGCATTTGGACCTTTTTTACACGGTAAAATTTTACCGGGATCGTGGGAGAGCATGCGCTTCCGGAGCGCTTTTACCGACTCGCTGTGTCCGCATTGGACTTTTGTCTCAGGAAAAGTTCCCTGGTCAATTTTCCTGGGCAGAAGTTTGCCAGGAAAAGTAACCACTGGACTCAGGAAAAGTTAACTGAGAGGTAAATGTCTTAGTCTGTTCGCATTGGACTTAAAACGCACTTCGTGGTGTCTCACACTTCGTGGCCGAGCTGAAGAACCTCCTAGGTAGCTACAGGGCAACGACATTAGTCGGCAAATCCTTCAGCAATTAGATCTCTTTAAGGGATCATACGAAAGAAGAAGAATAAGGAAATTTCTTACCTTTGTAGCCATGAGGAATTTATTCCAATCGTCTTTGTTGGCTGCTTTTCCTGGCCGCTTAAATTCCAGTTTGTTACGCAGAACAGGATAACCTGAAACAAGAGTATTATAACAAGGCACATACATGTACGTTGGTACAGTAAAACTCATCGAGCGATCAAACCGTCAACGTTTTCACGAAGTGGCGAATTCGTCAAAAAACTAATTTTTGAGCAATTTCTGTTTTAGTATAATTTGACTTTATTTGATGTCCTTAACATTTCTCCAAAAACCGCGAAACTTAGGGCGTGTTTGTTTCATGACAGATCCGAATCCAGATCCCGATCTGTTTTACCGCGCAGAAACAAACGAAACCGTTCTCCACTTGGATCTCAAATCACGTGAATTGCAATTAATTTAACAAATTTGTCAAATTTCTGTACCAAATTTCTCCCACGACATTCGTCGTAAATAAACAAGCATTCTAAATTTGTTTGTATCGTGTGTTGCCTCTGAAAATTGAAACGACACGGTTTTACTCACACAAAATCTTCACGATGTTCACGTCGCCATTTCGGATCTAGCGCTGAACCATCTCTTGAGAAGGATTCCACAGATCAAAAATCTCGGTCAGGATGTGCGCGAAGTGAACGAGTTCACCTTGGATCTGAATCTGGATCCGTCCGAAACAAACACGCCCTAATGGGTATGCAAATTTGCATATTCATGAAGTGGCGAGTGGCGATTTGTAATTTTTGCAAAATGCATTTTACCGCGTATGTATTTTTGTTTTCGTTGGACGGACTTAGTCGAAATCTTCATGAAAAAGTGACGTGGGAATTTGGAGCGAAACAACACCCTAAAAACCACAGAAGCGACTTGGGCGGAAAGTATTTTTAGGGGGATTCTGTGATTTTCAGTGCGCTCCAAATTCCCCCACACCGCTTTTTCTGAAAGAGACACGTGTCGCGTTTACGCGCAAAATGGTTCAATGTGTATGCACTCTTACCTGTGATAACACACGCCAGTGACTGCATGTTCGTATTAACGGCAACCAGCGATGCTATGTAAGTATCTCTCTCGTCGTGATCTAAGGACTGTTCGACCTGCTGATCCATGGACACGGCTAAAACCCATTCTTTAACTTCTTCTTTTTTGTCCTCCTACAAAACCGAGATGTAAAAAATGTTTGAAGAATAACCAACACATAGCTTTCAACTGTCCAAAATGTTCAGAGAAGTATAAAGATTTATTTCATTTTCGTGCGATGTTCATCACATGCTTAATAAAGGAGCACGACCAGATTTTAAAAAAAATATGGATTTTGCTCTAAGCTAACAATTATATAAAATACCTCCCCAAAATACTATCCATGGGAAGAAAACAGGAAATTTGCAATCTCCAATTTGGATGTGGAAGCAAAAAGGTTGGTGTAATCACTGCACTGCTTTATGTGAAGGGATAAATTAGTTTAAAACTTTGGTGGATTTTTGACGATATACCTGGAAATGAACGGATTGAGGGCGCGAAATTTCAGAATGGTAATGAGAAAAATATGACAAATGATATGGTATCAAAATCGCAACACCCATGGGAAAATCACACAATGGGAAAGTCACACAATCCCGGTTTTGCGTCCCGGTTGGCCCCGATATATCCCGGTGTCCCTCTGCTACGGTCGACCATGGTTTTGGCTCCAATCTAAGATGAATTTCTGATCTCACGATCCTACCAAGGAAAGCCGGGAAGGGAGCCGGAAAGTCTAAAACCGTGTCCACATTGGACGTTTTTCCCATATTAAGTCTAATGCGGACAGCCCAGGACGTTTTCCTCTCAGTAACTTCCCCCCCGCCCCCGAGTCCAGCAGTTACTTTTCCTGGCCAACTGCTGCCCAGGAAAAGTTCCCTGGTAACTTTTCCTGAAATGAAAAGTCCAATGCGAATACAGCGAGTCGGTAAAAGCGTTCTGGAAGCGTACGTCTGGGCCATGAAGGTCATACTGCGAAGGGATACTGTGCATGCTCTCCCACGGTCTTGGTAAAATTTTACTGTTTCAAAAAGTCCAAATGCAGACAGCAGTAAAATTTAGCCATTTTTCATTTTACCATCGTCTCGGTAAAACCACCCAAAAAAAAAAAAAGGTCCAATGCGGACAGGGCTTAAGGGCAAGTCAAATGCCCCCAAGAAACAACAGCAGTGTCCCAGCTTCAAGAGGATTGCACAAGGCGACACTAGGGGTCCCCTATGGGTCTCTACGGCTCTGTCAGCGGCACTAGGGGCCCCGTATGGGCCTCTACGGCTATGCCGGTGGCCCCAGGGTCCACTAGGCCTCCAGTAGGGTCCTGATAGGTTTTACTACGATTTCAATTTCTTGCCGGTTTATCCCGGCAAAGTATTGCATGCAAAACTCCACCGGGACACGTTGCCGATTGAAGACGGTTGATAAGGATTAACTACGGGTCACTAGGTTTGAGTATGGTCTAACTAGGGCCCTTTTCCAAATCTCGACTCCGTCTTCAGGCTCCGGCTCCAACCGCCTCCGGCTTCACTTTAGCGAAGCCAAACCAAAAACCGTTTGGAACACTAGTCGGGCCTAGTAGGCCTACCACTCTTTTTCACCGGCTTTTTTGGGGCGCTAGCTGACGAGTTTTGTCGGCGGGAAAGTTTAGCAAACCTGCAAAGTTCAAAGTTTTTGTTGTTGTCACGTGATTTTCCAGTTCATGACGTCACGAAGCCGGCCGAAGTCACCTCTTTAGTTGACTTTGTTTTGGAGCCTCATTTGGGCCAAAACGAAGCCTCAAAATGAAGCCTGAAGCCGAGCTGAAGTTTGGTATGCGGCTTCAAGATGGCGGAATGGAGACGGAGCCGGAGACAGAGACGAAGCCGAGATTTGGAAAAAAGCTCGGGATTGACTAGGATTAACTACGAAGTCCAATCGGAGCACCACCAGGACGCAAAACCAGGAATGTGTGAATATAGCTTTACTGGCACGTGCTGGCGATCCGGTAGGGGCACTTCAAATGGTATGTCTGTGTCCTGAAAATCGGTGTTATCCAACATATCGAGGCTTCCGTCTTCAATGGCCTAAGAAAGAACAAACGATGTGGATCAGTAAAATGTTAATGCCACAATACATCATTTGCAGTTACCCAAAATTTTACTTGACGAGTTCACAAGAAAAACCTGACTAAAAGTGGTGATAGCAATGGTAACAAACACCACAATTTTTTCCCGTGTAAAATGGTACCTTTGTGGGAAAAATTGCAGACTGAAGGTGCTTTTTTTTTTTAAATTGTCTGCAGACAATTTGTTTACCATTCATTCAACACAAAAAACATGCATTGATTTTTCAGGTTTACTGAAGTATTACTGCATCTATGTGGCTGAAATTTCTACAAGGCAGTTTATCAACATTATTCTTTAGTTATGTAATGTTATGATTTCTCACATTTGCAACATTTCTGTTTGGGGATATGTTGGTCAGTATGTTTGATATGTTTCAAGGAAATAAAATGCTGAAAGATTGATTCTTGAAGTCTTTTTGGGTTTCATGAAAATGAGTGGGAAAAAAAAGCGGTCAGTTGGCCTCCGCCTCATAGGTTTACATGCACTTCGCTGGCAGTGTTTGTCATCCAATCTCATGATGCATTGAGAACATCGATAAAGTTTATTGTTTACCTCGGTAAGGTCTAAGAACCTGTTAAGAAACACGAAAGCCATGTTCAGCATTCCTTGAGACCTTGCATGCATTCCTGCTTCGTAGAAAGCCTTGTCGGCCGGAACAATGTCCGTGTGACGTAGCAGAGAGATTGACAACTTGGCACCGAGGCTTTCCTGAAATATTAAAGAAGCTGGATCAGATTTTTCCAGAAAATGGATTTTCGTTCTAACCCAACAATCATTTAAAAATACCTCCCCAAAATACTATCCATGGGAAGAAAATGGGAAATTTGCAATCTCCAATTTGGATGTGGAAGCAAAAAGGTTGGTGTGATCACTGCACTGCTTTATGGAACGAATAAATTAGTTTTAAAAAAAAGACAAAGAATCATTTTAAAAATTATTTATTGAAACAAACTTTCAATTTTTATTGATAGCACTAAAAGGATTTTAAAACTTATGTTTTTTTCTTTCCATTTATCTTTTTGTATCAATGAACTTATTCATAATCTGGTACAAAGCTAATTCTGACAGACTCGCTTTGAACCATCGGTGCTCAGTCATCCATGAAGGTATTCTGGATTTCTTTCAGGACACGGTCATGAAACAGATAGTAGTTGCCGTTTTCTAAAATTCTGAGTCAATACCGAGTAATTAGCAATTTAATCTCCGTTTCCTTTTTTTGGGGAAACCCTGTATACCAGCCAGGCTGCGTTCGAGCGTACAGTTCTCGTTACTCCGGAGTAATGCGTGCGCACTGGACTTTGGTCACATTACGCAAACGGCAAGTCTGCATGCGCAAATGGCAAGTCTGCATGCGCAAATGGCCATCAGTCAAGATGGCTGTCTCTTGCGATGACAGCACAAAAAACACTGTTTCACTGCTCACAAGAAACTGAAGAAAATACAGACCGTAAGTCGTGAGAACCTTTGCAGAATCAATGATGCCGTCTAGAACAAACCTTACTGAGTTATTGTTTCAGTTATCGAATTGACACATTGAGCAAATTCACCAAAAATCTCACACATATTCCGCCATCTTCGCACAAATCACATGACACTCGTCAGGAGTAAGAGCACACTCCCCATTTGTTAGGGAGTAGCGAGAGCATACTCTCACCGACCCAAGTGTCGTTATTCTTGCCGTTCGCGCGTGCAGGAGTATACTCGTGTTAATATGAGTACACGCTCGAACGCAGCCCCATGGTTTGTTGCGACAAGGCACTTACAAGATTCTCCGTTCCCAAACACGCACTGCGAGTTGCGTAGTAGTGTGCTATAGTCAGCATGGATTCAAATTCGTCATGCTGTGGGCTTCCGCTATCTGATGATTTGGCCATGTGTTCACACTGTAAGATACATGAAACTAACAAATCATCATACATGTGATGACAGTATACAAATATCACATGGTTTCAGGGTGGATAGTATACAAATATTGACTGCAATGAGGGTCATGGTTAAGATTATAGGCCCAAGGTGATCTCGAAGCCATGACTATGCCCCGAGGCGGAAGCCAAGGGGCACAGTCATGGCTTCGAGACCACCGAGGGCCTATAATCTTAACCATGACCCAAATAAACAGCAGTCAATATTTGTTTTATATACCGAATGTGTAGATTGTTGTCATCTGGTTGGTTAAAAGTAACGATACACAGTCACAGTCATGACAGTGGTCTTTCGAGTTTCGATTTCGGAAGCTTGTCTACGGCGGAAAAGTTGTATATTTACAGCAAAAAAATGTAGCATAATCACCTGGCTCTTTAGTAGCACATTTCACCTGACACAGTTTTCACTGTAGGCCACTTCTCTTATTTTCTCAATGACTTCATCATCTACGACAGACGACAAATGTTTACGTGCTGAATGTTTACGTGAAGCGCCCAGCTGCATAGTTGGTGCACAGCTATGCTAACACATGTAATGCGCGCGTCCGGAACCCGCTAAATGACTATGCCCGGGGCATGGCAAAGACTATTGCCCGGTGGGCAAATACACGCCGTGTCTAGCTGATTCAATGCCCCAACTTTTAACCAATCAGATGACAGGAATCTACGCATGAGGTATATTATCAATATTAGCTCCACGAGGTACTGGAAGTTGACACGTTACATCCTGAGGCCCGAAGGCCGTGATATTTGTTTTACCATACCTCATACATATTCTTCCCCAGTTTGGAATCACTGACCACAGGAAAACGGCGAGTAAAGTTTTGCTTGTGTAGCCATCTTTTTATTCAGCTTGTGTGCGTGCACGCGTGTTGTACCCGTGCGGGGCTGTCGCGCGTACTGCGGGCTATACGCGCTACACCCGGTTGTATAGAAAGAATGCTTTGCAAAGCGCGTGCGCAGTGTACTATTTCCCTGGCAGGCGCGAGTAGTTTACTACGCTTGCGCTTTTAGCATTCGCGCAGATAAACAGCAAAAATAACTACTGGCACGTGACGGTGAATGGACCAGTGAGAACGCGACTCTCCTTCATGAATATGTATGAGGTGTGGTAAAAATTGTTTTTTATCAAATTTACTTCAGCAGATCAATCAAATAAACTCCTCAAAAAAAGTTCGGAAAGTCAAGTTTGACTGACGATTTCTCTCTTGTTACTAAATCATTTCCCTTTAATTTTATATCATTGGAAAGCCCTGTTATTCCTCTTTACGATGATGTGTCATTTGTTATGATTAATTAATTGAGGGATGTGCAGTATAACGGAATATACAGGGGTAGGTGGAAAGTGAAATGTCACAAAATTCACTGCTATTGTCATGCAGTGAATTCCCCTTTTGCTTGGAGGATGGGAATGTGTCAATGCACTTTTTGACAATAGCAATGCATTTTGTGACATTTCACTTTACACCCGCCCCCGTATTCAGCTGTGCTGCACATCCCCCAATTGCTTAATCATAACAAATGACACATCATCGTAAAGAGGAATAACGGGGCTTTCCAATGATATAAAATTCAAGGGAAATAATTTAGTAACAAGAGAGAAATCGTCAGTCAAACTTGACTTTCCGAACTTTTGTTTGAGGAGTTTAGAATCAAAATGTCAACACCCATGGGAAAAATGGGGGTTTAAAAATATGATCTAAACACGCTTCTTTGAGGTCATACTCACCAGATTAACCAAGACATCTCTCAAGTCGGCCCAGGTACGATATGCCCCGGCCTGGTTTAGCTGAGGATTGGCCAAAAGCTCCATTACGATGCGTTTGTAGATGTTGTAATTCTGTAAAATTAAGACAAAATGTTTGACAAAAATTGTACACCGGCAGTCCTTAAATTGAACTAAGCTCTATGTCTCTATACAACTTTCCACTCCTAGCCGAGTGTCAACTATTAAAACATTCCCATTGAAATGTCCTTTTACCACGCCTCATTCCACAGTAAAGGGGGCATTTTGGCAACACAGACCATATTTTCCAGAAAATACCTTTGTCTGGTCTCAAAATAAAAGAAATAAGTTTCAGTTGTTCTGAAGAGATAACTTAGGCCCAAAAAGGGTTACAAATAGTGTGACGACATGCCTTTCTAAAAACCCTGTGTACAAATTTCCAATATACGCTCGTAACCGGGACGGCCTAAAATGTAACACAAGTGTCCCTCCCGGTTACGAGCGTATATTGGAAATTTGTAAACAGGGTTTTTAGAAAGGCATGTTGTCACACTATTTGTAACCCTTTTTGGGCCTAAGTTATCTCTTCAGAACAACTGAAACTTATTTCTTTTATTTTGAGACCAGACAAAGGTATTTCCTCGAAAATATGGTCTGTGTTGCCAAAATGCCCCCTTTACTGTGGAAAGACCCCGTACAGAAAATACACACTGTACGGAATAAGAACACTCCCCATTTGCTGGGGAGTAGCGATGATCCAAGTGTCGTTATTCTTGCTGTTTTGGTGCGCAGAAGTATACTGGTTTTAACCACTTCGCGACGGCTAGACATTTTCCAATTTATTCCCCTGGAGCGGGAGACTGCACTAGCAGTTTTGGTTATGCAGTATACATGTATGTCTCTGGGGCTGGAGACTTGATGACTAGTTTTTATTTCAAGTCGTAAATCAATCTTATTTCTCAAGTCCAGTCACAAGTCATTTTCTCCAGAGTCAAGTCACAGGTAAAAAACAAAAAACTGACTTGACCCCAAGCCAACAAGATAAGAGACCAGCTCTGCCCTGGTCTAATTCATGGGATAATTTTGTATAACTGGCCCCAAGACACTCACACTTAGAACTGCATATGCAGTTCCCCGTCGCGAAGTGGTTAACAGGAGTACACGCTTAAACGCAGTATTGTGATGACGTAATCCTACCTGTGGATTAGCTGGTGCTCCGTGCTGTACATACAAGTCCAGTGCTTTGTTGGTCTGATTTTCTTTGATCAAGTGGCTTGCATAGAGTGCAACGTATTTATGCAAAACATTGAAGCCTTGTTTTTCTGCCGTTTCAATGCACTTGTCCCATTCGCCGCGGCCAGCATACATGTCTAATGCGGCAATAACGTCCACTCCAATTAACTATAAACGGAATGAAAATATATAGGGTTGTAACGAGTCTCCCTCTGCTCGAGCTCCAAGTCATGTCAAGTCAAACTGCCTTCGAGTACCAAGTCAAACTGCCTTCGAGTTCCAAGTCAAGTCAAACTGCCTTCGAGTTCCAAGTCAAGTCAAACTGCCTTCGAGTCCCAAGTCAAGTCAGACTGCCTTCGGGTCCCAAGTCAGACTGCCTTTGAGTCCCAAGTCAAGTCAAACTGCCTTGGAGTCCCAAGTCAAGTCAAACTGCCTTCGAGTCCCAAGTCAGGTCAGGTCAAACTGCCTTCAAGTCCTAAGTCAAGTCAAGTCAAACTGCCTTCGAGTCCCAAGTCAAGTCAAACTGCCTTCGAGTCCCAAGTCAAGTCAAGTCAAACTGCCTTCGAGTCCCAAGTCAAGTCAAGTCAAACTGCCTTCGAGTCCCAGGTCAAGTCAAGTCAAACCGCCTTCGAGTCCCAAGTCAAGTCAAGTCAAGTCAAACCGCCTTCGAGTCCCAAGTCAAGTCAAGTCAAGTCAAACTGCCTTCGAGTCCCAGGTCAAGTCAAGTCAAACTGCCTTCGAGTCCCATGTCAAGTCAAGTCAACCCTTCGAGTCCCATGTCAAGTCAAGTCAACCCTTCGAGTCCCATGTCAAGTCAAGACAAACTGCCTTCGAATCCAATGATAGCTTGTATTATGCAGAGTACACAAATGAATAGGGCTTGGCTAGGTTCATAGATTTCCCCGGGTCGGCCTGACTAGTGAGTTAACCTAATATTGATCGACTTACAGACTCTGCCTGGCCTTCGCTCTTAAGATGTTCTTTGTATTTGGTGTCGACGTAACTTTCGTAACGAGGCTCAAGTTCCTTGGCAACTTTCTTCGCTTTATTCCACTCGCCTCCTTCCATCAAGATATCTATAGCTTCCTTGATCATGTCAACACTTAGGTACATTTCGGCTGCCTGTAAGGAAATGACATCAACAGATATTAAAAGGAGAGAAAATATTTAAAGATAGTATACATGATTGGTAAACTGTTACAAATAGTTTTATCTTCCTGTTAATTGAATATATGCAGGATTACAACCAACCTGAGCAAAAACAAGCTTCGTACTTCGTCTAACATTTGAGAAAACAGTCAAAAAAGGGTTTACAGTCAATTCGACCCAAGACCACTTCGCCCCGAACCACGGCCTGTGCACGAGGTTGTTTTAGGGTGAAGTGGCCTTTGGGCGAAGTAGTGTCTGGACGAAGTGGTTTGGGGGCGAAATGGCACCTGGGCTAAGTGGTTCAGGACGAAGTGGTCCAGGGAGAAATGGTTTTGGGGCGAATTGAATTTACGTCTCACGAGACGAAAAACAATTGTTTTGCTCATTTCTCAAAGACTATAGCACTTCAGACAAAACCATTTCAGGGGAAGTTTTCTGCCGTCATCATGTTTATATCGTGTAAGATTTGTGTAAATCTGTGAACATTTCTGATGTGTACTGCCTTTAAATAGCCCCTGAAGTGCTCAATAACTTGATGCACAGTTTTTGCTGCATATGAAGGATTACTTGTTTAGAAAGACAATACTACTGTTCATTTTTAAGCCTCTTGAATAAAAGGTAGCATTTTTCAACTTTGATTTTAATAAAAGAAACTCACAGAAAGGGGGGAGGGGGGGAGGGTGTGCTTGTTTGGGGCATGTCACTTCAGAAACACACAGAAGAAAAGCAAAGAAAAAACATAAGACTTCAAACTGGAATTGTGGACAATTGCCGCAGTTTCTAGCACTATTTTGTTTAATGGCTTACAACAGGCAACATGTAAAACAAACCCATGGGTTACAAAAGTTCCAGCAAGTTGGAGAAAATACTGAAGTATTTTGTGCACAGTTGGATGAGATTTTCCTGCGTTTGCAAAAAAAAATTGGCTTACCTCCTTGTATTTCTGAATATCTGACAGTCTCGGTCCAACGACGCGTACAACACTGAGGGCTTTACTTGTGTCCAAAAATTTCTGAGATAACTCGGCGGCCTAGAGACAAAAACAAATGCATTATAAAAAAGTACATCATGATAATATACACTACTAATATACACCAACAAAAATGCCCTTTTTGTTTCGTAAATTTTTAACTTCAAAACGTGCCTAGATATTTTTCCTCTGACAATGCGGTCATGTTGATATTGTTATAACTGAGCATGTCTGGTGAGTGAATCATTGATTTATGGTATTGCTTTAAAAAGATAGACAATTCTTCCCTAGGTTCTGAAATAGCTACCAACACAATGTTTAGCCTCAACGCTGTTTTCCAGCGCGACATTCAACCTGGCCTCATCTCAAACACAGCTCTCTTTACTATCGTTGCCCTGCATAGTGCAGCAGTGTTCTCCACTGGTCGAGATTTTGTCCGGGCGAGCCGATGTCGATCAGGGAAGGGGGTGGTGGGGGGGAGGCGGGGATTTCCAATGGGACACACACGCACTCGCAACGATCCACCCGCGTACCTTGCTTGCTACACCACTATGCTGAACATGCAGCGCCCTCAAGAGAAGAACACACTCACCACTTGAGGGCGCTGTTCAAAACAAATGCATTCAACTGTCATGGCCGTTATATCGACGCTGATGCGATATATTTGTGTGTTAAGTGATCGATAATAGCAAGCGAATCATGTTTGGTGTAACGTCCCACACTTATTTAATTTGGGGTACAAATGGCAGTTACGAAACTGTATTTTGAGGTCAAATTGCTTTAAAAACAAGGTTTTGGTAAAAACAACTGGAGCTCTCAAATAGAACATGGTAGCATGCCACTCTTACTTAATTTTGGGGTGCTGAATCCATAAATGGCGGTTACCAAGCTGTATTATGAGGGGAAATTAGCTTTCTTTAAAAAAAAAAACCTGCTTTAGTACCTTAGTCCAACAGCTTACTAAGACCTTGTCATCATTCGTCTGTTGTGTAGAGACTTTCAGATAGCACTCGACGGCTCGATTATATTCTCCCGATGTTTCCCATTCTTTGGCTTGGCCAACTAAGGCATCTGCACCTCTGCAATGGTTAAAGATAGTATACATGATTGGTAAACTGTTACAAATAGTTTTATCCCCCTGTGTGATTGTAGATATGCATGATTAAAACCAACCTGGGCAAAAACCAGCTCCGTACTTCGTCTAACTTTTGAGAAAACAGTAAAAAATGGTTTGCAGTCATTTCGCCCCAAAACCACTTCGCCCTGAACCATTTCGCCTTGAACCACGACCTGTGTACGAAGTGGTTTTGGGCGAAGTGGCATTTGGGCGATATAGTGTTTGGACGAAGTAATTTAGGGCGAAATGGCACTCGGGCGAAGTGGTTTGGGGCGATTTGAATTTTCGTCTCACGAGACGAAAACTAATTGTTTTACTCATTTCTCAAAGACTATAGCACTTCAGACAAAATCATTTCAGGGGAAGTTTTCCACGGTCATCATGTTTATAGTGTGTAAGTTAAGCGTAATTCTGTGAACATTTCTGATTTTCAAGATTACCAATGATGTATACTGCCTTTAAAGACAGATGACAGATTCGAAAACTAAAAACAGCAACAACAGCATTACAGAACTAAAGGATAATGTCGATAAACTGCCTTGTAGAAATTTCAGGCACATAGATGCAGTAATACTTCAGAAAACCTGAAAAATCCATTCATGTTTTTGTGAACGAATGAATGGTAAAAAAGTTGCCTGCAGACAACCGTCAGTTGGCAAATTACCATTGCTATCAACACTTTTAATCAGATTTTTCTTGTCAACTCGTAAAGTAAAATTTTGAGTAACTGCAAATGATGTATTGGGCTTTAAAGGCCAGTGTATCATTTGCAATGACCCCAAAAAGTAATCGACGAGTTTACAGTGGAAAAGTTCTGAAAGTAAAGATTGAATTAATAGCAACTACCCAATGAAAGGTTTCCGCTCAAAATTATATAATTTTACCAGAAAATAATCCGTAAAGATGAAATTATTTAGATCGTTTGCAAACGATTTACTTGGTTCGCATCTACGCGGTCCAAAATGCATGGGCGCTGTGTACTCCGTGTGCGTGTTTCAACGCGATGCATTTTTATGGATCGCGCGCACACGCAGAATATGATGTGCGCCACAGAGTGCATGATGCAAGCCACACCCGATCAACTGAGAATGAATATTTGAAACACCTCGCCAAGACCAGGAAAACGCATATGGATTTTCATGTTTTTTTTAAACGTGGTACATTTGACAAAGCTGAAATTTCTTCGGATGAGTTTGTTGATGTCTTTCTTTTGATTTATAATGGTTTTATTCGCAGAATCGCTCAAAAACAGATCATCTACAGGGCCTTTAACAGAAATATTGGCCATGGTATGCTTCTCTGAAACTGCATAGTTGGCAAAAGACGAACAGACAATTATGTACTTGTATGTGGACAATTAAAATAATGAATCTTAGGCCAGAGTCACCACAAAAAAAGTATATACTGTGGAGTGGATGAGGTAAAGATTAATTGCTTATCTAACCGCAAACTGATCCCGAGCTCAGGGTTCAACTCTCCGACGACGCGAGACCAAATCTCGGGGTCCGATCCGGTGCTAATTTTGGTTCCGAGAGCGTTCACACTCAGTTTGTGATCCTGAGCTGATCCCGAGCTCGGTGTTCAACCCTTAGTTCGGGATCAAGCGTAAATACGCTGATACAGGACATACCTCGATCCCTTGTTGAGGACTTCGTGATCGTATTCATCTTGTAACTGCTGTAGTTTGTGTGGTACGTATTCCTTGCATACTCTCAAAGCATCCTGCCACATGTCCGATTGCTAAAAGAAATAAATAAATAAAATAAAAAAATCATCAAAAAAAGTAAACATGGTTTCCAACTTTAAAGGCAGTATACATCATTGGTAATCTCGAAAATCAGAAATGTTCACAGATTTACGCCTAACTTACACAATATAAACATGATGACTGCAGAAAACTTCCCCTGAAATGGTTTTGTCTGAAGTGCTATAGTCTTTGAGAAATGAGTAAAACAATTAGTTTTGGTCTCATGAGATGAAAACTCAATTCGCCCAAGTGCCATTTCGCCCCAAACCATTTCGCCCGAGTGCCATTTCGCCCCAAATTACTTCGTCCAAACACTACATCGCCCAAATGCCACTTCCCCCCAAAACCACTTCGTGCACAGGAAATGGTTCAGGTCGAAGTGGTTTTGGGGCGAAATGACTGCAAACCCTTTTTTGAATGTTTTCTCTAAAGTTAGACGAAGTACGGAGCTGGTTTTTGCTCAGGTTGGTTTTAATCATGCATATCTTCAATCACACGGGGGGATAAAACAATTTGTAACAGTTTACCAATCATGTATACTATCTTTAACCAATCAAAAACGTTGATACAAATGTGGACAAATGTCCGTTAGTTTGGGAAATCGGAATTCAGTGAAAAACAACTTGGCTCCACCGGGATTCGAACCGCGGACCTTCTGTTTAACGTGCAGATGCCCTACCAATTGAGCTATGAAGCCAACTGGTAGTCTCGAATCACGGTAGTGCAGTTGTTCCTCACTGATTGGGATTGGCTATAACGTGAGCTTAACAAGCCCTACAGAGGTATAAACCCTTCAATGAGGTAACCAACCCTCCCAGAGATCACTTAAGATACGAGCCTGGGTGATTATCCCAAAAAATGTGACTAGGAATGCTACAATCTATTAAAGTGCTGATAGGGTTGTGCGCCTTGGCCAGCCTGGTAGCCACCTAGTTGAAGCGAAATGGTTCTGGTGATTCCCTGATGGCAGTGGTAATAATGGCAACAGTGCCAGGAGTACCCTGTAGGGGGAATGCTACAATCTAAGTGCTGATAGGGTTGTGCGCCTTGGCCAGGTAGCCACCTAGTTGAAGCGAAATGGTTCTGGTGATTCCCTGATGGCAGCGCTAATAATAGCAACAGTGCCAGGAGTACCCTGTAGGGGGAATGCCACAATCTAACTGCTGATAGGGTTGTGCACCTTGGCCAGGCAGCCACCTAGTTGAAGCGAAATGGTTCTGGTGATTTCCTGATAGCAGCGGTAATAATGGCAACAGTGCCAGGAGTACCCAAGCGCAGAATCCCCTATTATTATTATTATATATATATATTTTTTAGATTTTCACAAAGTTTTGCTTTATCGTTTCATTACTATCTCCACAAGAATTTACCTTATAATATTTAATAGCCAGTTCTGGTCGCTGGGCCCGTAGCAAAAATGCCTCGCAACGCTGATACTCCTTCTGATCAAAGGCGTAACGAGCTTGTCCAATCAAAACGTCCGTAACACTGTCCGGGTCGTATTCTTCCGCAATTCGTTGAGCCGAATCCCAATCTTGGTTATGCACGTACCTAAAACACAAAAAAGATCGTAATAAAAGATGTCTGACCCGTCACAACGAAATGAGCTTAAAGTCGCACTCCGCTATTTCCTATAATGACGGTTCAAAGTCGAAAATTGAAGGGAGGTCAATTTTAGGGTTTTGTAATATTTGGAAAGAGTAACTCTTATTCTATTTGATTCCAAATTTTTAGCGTCATCCAACAATTAAAAAAAATGTTCAAACTAATTTTGACGATAGCTTTGTTTGTAACTCGTGAGAAATTTTGTTTGAAGATTTGTAAGATTTGTTTGAACACTACCACTTCTCCAAGCTGTGTTGCGTTGTATTTACCTTATGTGTTATATACAATTGGAAAGCTCTTTTTCTGATGAATTCAAAAATACCAATTTCCAATTTCTGAAATTCGGACGTTACGCTCATTTCGTCGTGACAGGTCACATATCAAAACTTTGAAAACACCTTGAAAGTTTCAGGTTTTTGAGAAGAAAACGTATAATTTTGTGAATGTTAATTTTGTATTCTAACAAAAAGCAATATATACATGTTAATTTTAGTGCCATCTTCGGCCTCAGCAGTGGGCTTTATCAACAAATTGGAGAGCATGCAAAAAGAAACGGCTAAACTTGATGTATATCAAAGAATCCCCCATTAGCAGCTATGACAGCTACACACAATCTCTGCATCCTGATTGTCAGTTTCTCCAAACATTCAGTGGAAATACGCCTCTTTTAAGACTCTCCAGAGGTTTTCTTGGCTGGTTGGGCATTTCTTTCTGACCTTACGATCCAACTCCTCCCAGAGCAGCTTAATGGGATTGAGATCAGGTGACTGGGCAGGCCATTCCATGATGGACAGCACTCCAGATGACTGCTTTCTCTCCAGATACCCCTTACACCTCTGTTTGCTTTAATAGCTTGGTTTATTATAAATAAACAAAATAATACTTCCTTCTCAAAAACCTAAAACTTTCAAGGGGTTTCCAAAGTTTTAATTGCAGCGTTTGCCCTTAACTTTTTTCCCAACTGGCCAAAAGGGCCAGTTGGCTTAAATCTTCCCTGGCCCGTCGGCATTTTAAGTGGCCCGCCTGGTTACCGTTAATTTCTGGTTGTTCTTTTTACACACAGTCGACCTTTAAAGTTTTCAATAACCACATTTGAGTAAATAAATTAGGAAAATTTGGTAGTCATATGGTTCCCATTAAAAGTTTAAAAATGTGTGGTACATTTTAGAGCTTTCTGGTGAATTTTAGAGCTATTCTGGAGTCTTGAAAGGCTCTTTTGTTATAAATGTTCAAGGATGCATGTTTTTGTGCAACGGGAAACTGCATATAGCAGTTCTAAGTGTGAGTGTACTCTTGGGGGCAGTTATACAAAATTAGCCCATAGTACTACCTGGGCAGAGCTGATCTCTAACTTGTTGGCTTGGGGTCAAGTCAGTTTTTGGTTTTTGACCTGTGACTTGACTCTGGAGAAAATGACTTGTGACAAGACTTGGGAAATATGATTGATTTACGACTTGAAATAAAAACTAGTCATCAAGTCTCCAACCCCAGAGTGCAGTTTTTTGCTCAAGGGGGATAAATTGAAACTGTAGTAGGACATGGGTCTGTTTTATTGCAACTGGACAGCCGGACCATTTGGGGAGGTATTCCAGCTGGCCCGAGACGATTTCAACTGTCATTTGTTCAACGGACCAGTGCTAATTCGAACGCTGAATGGGTAGTGTAAACTAGCTTTTTCTTTTGCAATTTAGACATTCCTGAATAAAATACTTACATCAGGACAGCCTCTTTCGGTTTTGCAGCTTTGATAAAAGCAGCCTCTGCCTCTTGGTATTTCCCCTCGTCCTCCAGAAACATTGCGTGCTTGAGAGATATCTCAGGCATTTTATTTTTCATAGCGGTTCGAGCGAGGTCAAAGGCAAAGTCGAACGCACTGCAATCACAAATTGAAACATTTTTACATTCGCAACCAAAATTCATGAAAGCAACATTTGGTATGTAATGGATAAGTGCCTAATTACAATTGAAGTGAAACAACCAAACTTGGGATGAGAGAAATTGTAAGGGGCTTATCATGATTCAAACTGGGGAGTATACCACTGTGCCATATAGCTCAGCTGTGGTAGAGCATCTGCCCGGTGAGTCAGAGGTCTTGGGAAAAACCAGAGGGAGTATAACACTGTGCCTCATAGCTCAGCTGGTAGAGCATCTGCCCGGTGAGTCAGAGGTCTTGGGGAAAACCTGAAGGATTATACTACTGTGACTCATAGCTCAGCTGGTAGAGCATCTGCCTGGTGAGTTGGAGGTCCTGGGAAAACCAGAGGGAGTATACCCCTATGCCTTATAGCTCAGCTGGTAGAGCATCTGTCCGGTGAGTCAGAGGTCTTGGGGAAAACCAGATGGAGTATAACACTGTGCCTCATAGCTCAGCTGGTAGAGTATCTGCCTGGTGAGTCAGAGGTCTTGGGAAAACCAGAGGGAGTATACCACTGTGCCTTATAGCTCACCTGGTAGAGCAGCTGCCCGGTGAGTCAGAGGTCTTGGGTCAAATCTTACAAGTTTTTGAAATATTACAATCGGATTACAATCTTAAAATAATCAAGTGATTACGAGAGTTTTCGTGGGTAACCCCGGCTGTAGTATAAATATTTGGATAATATAATGCACATATCAAAAAGGTTGGTGTAATCACTGCACTGCTTTAAGGAACGGATAATTTAGTTTACAAAACATCAGTGTTTTTTTTCCCCGATTTCCTTGAAATTTCCACAAAATGTGATCTGGCCCCATTAAGAACCTACCAGTTTTCAGTAGCATAGTCAATGGCCGACTCCAAAAGACCAAATTTCGTCAGAAGCTTGACGGCAGAATCACCTCCGAGACTTTTAGCCCACAAATATGCAACCTGTTTGGCAGTATTAGGTACGCCGTGGCTCTTAGCAACCTAGTTAAAGAAACAAAATGAGTCAAATTTGGTGAAATCTTGGTTGTGAAACGGTCAACTCGGCGCACAAATTAGAGAGGTTTCACAAGGTGACGAATATGGTTACGAATACGGATATGATGCGCACACTGAACTGGGTTTCGCACTGTGTGACTACGTGCATACATTAATCTGCTAAATCTCCTCTGCGCTTGGATTTGTTTCAACTAATTTTCCATACTTTCACGTGGGCATGACTCATTAAATTCGATCGGTATTCATCGAAGATACATCACAAAGAAACATAATGCATAAAACTTATTAATCCATCACGGAAAAAGCGAAAAATTTGCATAACCGGTATCCGTTTTAATGCATGACGTATCCGTATCGGTATCCGTGACGGTGCGAAACCTCCCTATCTTTAAAGGACCCTGAAATGCTAAATAACTTTATGCACAGTGTTTGCTGCATATGAAGGATTAAAGAAAAACATGTACTGTTCATTTTGATGCCCAATAAATAAAAGGTGGCATTTTCAACTTCGGAAATATTTTTACAAACTAATTTTGATGCAATCCGGTAAGCGTCAATAGAAACATGCATCATTCTGCCAGAGTACGCATACAGGGGAGAAAATGTAAATATGTGACCGCACAATGACTGATCAAATGCACGTGCTTGCATCCGCATGTGACCCTTATCTGGCAAATTCGCGAGGCCTGACAAAGGCAAGCAAGCTTCGCTAACTTCCAGATAGAGCGGCTCATTAGAAACTTCGCATTATCCAGGGGTAGGGGGCGGGGGAGAGACGTAGAGACCACGAAGACTTCAACTTTTTGGATCGTTTTAAACACCACCATCGTGCAAATTGCAATGTCAAAAACATTTTAACCAGGTATCACAAGACGAGTTTAGTTTTGTTTTAAATATACTAAAACGCAAAAGAAACTTACCACTTGTTTAAAATGTAATGAAATTGTAACAGTTCAAAATAAAACAAACCAACAATTGCTAATTGAAACATTGGCATTTTATTGATGACATGTCAAGTTTTTGACCAAGATACACCATCTCATCAGTTTGTTCTACAGTAAAGAACAGAAGAGGGTGCAATGTCAGTCCCCTTTCAATAGCATGTGTGGCCATCATTGATTTGGATACAGGCAGTGCATTGTCGGCGCATAATGCCTACCAGTCTTGGCATGTTGCTTGAAATGCCCATTTTGCACTGGCCTTTTTAAAGCCAACATCAAGACATCACGTGCAGCTCATTACAATCATCCCATACCCCTTGGCTAATCACTGACAGTCAAAACAGCTGTTCAACAGCTGTGCCATGAAGTGACCATTGAAGGTTCAAGTGAACTTCAGACACCGTTTGGTCTGACAGTGAGGACACTATTGTCCACAAATAAGTTCACACATTACTACACGCAGTGTTATTGTTGCTATTTAAAGGTTTAAAAGGTGGTAAGTTTCTTTTGCGTTTCAGTATATTTGTACAAATGTGGATAATATTACAAATAATTTAGGCAACATTGATCGTTGAAGACGGTGAAGCGAAAGCGGTTCGTTGCCCACTGCTTGCCACATTGCGCCAGCCGCGCACTGCACACACCACACCCAACAGGCGCACGACTGTTGTAGGGCCAATGATTTTCCGCGATCGCGGAAAACGGACGGAATTCGCGGAATCTGCCCTTTGAAACGGAAAACGGGATTTGAGTTTGAAGTAAAAAAAATTGTAAATATAGTGACAAAAACGTAGGTTTTGTTCATGTTATTAAGGCCAAACCTATTGAAATTGATCAAGCTAACTTAACACTGCATTCTTTATTAAGCTTCTTTTTGTTAAACTAAAAAAGCATCAGAAATCAGACCGTAAAAAGTTACGAGATTCACCGTTGACTCGACCAGATGTACATGTACATGGCAAATGAATACTCGTTAGACGCGAGGGCAAAATCATCACATTCACGGCACGATCTTTACATTTTTTTTCACCCAAATTGCATTTTCTCCCTCCCTGTTATCAACAATTATACTCAAACTAGCTTACCTACGCTCTATATGAACACACACATTGATTTTTCATCTCGGAAAGGTCTAAAATCAACCATAAACTTTCAACATTTTGTCGCCAAAGCGAAAACAAAATGGCCGACAATTTGTTTCTGTGTGGAGGAGAAGAACACGGTGACGTCATGCAATGATACTGCAGTGCAACGGCTGTTACATGTTTCTTGTTTTTGTTGCAGCAATCAGTCAGTGAGTCAGTGCATTACGTTTTAGAAATTGCCAACTCCGGAACTGAATCGGCTGTTGATTTAAAAAAAAAAATTTACGATCTGCATCTCAATATAATTTCGTTAAAAAGTTTAACGAAAGTTTTTTTTGAAAACTTTGCCTGTTTGATCATAAGCTGATAAGGCTTGTATGTAACAAATCAACAAGTAAACTTACAGTAATTTTCAGGAAAATTTTCAATTCAAATTAACATTTTAAGAAGTCAGCAGTGCATCGTATACAAAAGTTATGTTTATAATCGACTCCCTGGGCATTAACAACCTTTTATCTATTAAAGAACATGAAACGGAATTTATTTTGTCTGAAACGGAATTCATGTTTTTCAAAAACGGAATTTGCCCTTTTCTGAAACGGAAAATCATTGGCCCTACTGTTGCCAGTTTACGATGCAAGCAAAGATGGCGCTTGCTTAGGGATTAGACTTGTACACGTCTGCTCTGCTACTCGTTGCAGTCTCAGTCTGCTCTCTGATCAGCACAGTACATACACGTACATGGTACAGCGCTCTATGTCATGGCACTTGCGTGGCGACTAGACTTGCACAAGTTTGCTTCGCAAAATTACTGAATCAATTGAGGGCGCTTGTTAAAAAAATATTGCCTGCTGGAAGGGAAAACAAACGGAAAATAAAATGTGGATCACGGAGCAAACAACAAAAAACCAGAAATCCGCTAAAAATCGGAGATTTCACAATGAAAAACAGAAAACTCTCAAATCCGGACGTGTCGGTAAAATTCCGGAAATCCAGACAAATCCAGACAAATCTCACCCCTGATTATCTGCTACTTACTGGTAAATGGGTTTGCCGGTAAAATCCCGGATCTTCAATAGAAACACGCTAATACTAGTAGATTATGAGGTTGCCAGGTTTGGCCTGTATTTATAAGAGCTTTATAGAGCTTTACAAGAAGGGCGTTTACTCCCTACGAGATGACGTACGTACCCTGTACGCTTCGTCCCAGAGATCTTGTTCTCGGTACATGTTGATGGCGCCCTTCCAGTCTCTCGCTTCAATGAAGTGATGCTCAGCCTGACGAAATGCTTGCTCAGTTTCAAGCTCCTAGATATACAGGGCGAGTCAGAAAAAATGCTTTTTTTATTTCGTAAATTAATATCCAAAACCTGCCTCTCTTCACAGGTTTCTTCAGGCTTATAAGCTACAGTACCTTGTGCACTTTTGAGGAATCCTTGCTTTAAAGGCCCATTGTATCATTTGCAATGACCCAATTTTGTTTTTCATGAGTTGACAAGAAAAACCTTACTCAAAGTGTTGACAGCAATGGTAACAAACACCACGTGAATTCATTTCCGTCCAAAATGTTATTTCACGAAGGTGGTTTTCTTATTGTCCTGTGCACTGGACTTTTTTACCATTCACTTGTACACAAAATCCATATATAGATTTTCAATGTTTTCTGAAGCATTGATGCATCTCAGTAGCTAAAATTTCTTTAGGCTAGTTTACCAACATTCTTCCTTAGATATGTTACACTAACTTTATCTTGCAAATGATACATAGGGCCTTTAACCCTTCCGCAGCGGCTAACCGTTTTTCTTTTTATTCCCCTGGAGCGGGAGACTGCACTTAGTGCAGTTTTGGTTACATATGTCTCTGGGGATGGAGACTTGACTAGTTTTTATTTCAAGTCGTAAATTAATTTTACCGAACCCGCCGACCAATCACAACAGAGCTAGCAGATGTCACCCACATAGGTCAAAGTGCACTGTACGCTCACAACAACATGATCACGCGATATGTTCTGCCGGCCCCATACAATTTGTACAGTGTTGTATGCGACGATCCGGGTGAAATTTTGGTTTCAAGGCCGGTCGTTTCGTTGTTCAAAGGTACGAAAGCTGTATTTCGTGATGATATGATATCCCTGTATTACTGGCCCTTTACTCAGTGTGTTCTAAGATAACTGTCGACCCTGAAACATGAATGCCTTGGAGTTTTCTCCAATGAATCTGTGCTTTCTGTTGAAAGTCCCATTGCTTTGTGTGTTGTGTCGCCATTTTTGAGGATAGCGTGTGAGCCATAGCAACAATGTCTAAGGGGGCGGGGTTAACTGGGCAAAATCGGAACTATGCATTCATTTTCTCCAGAGTCAAGTCCCAAGTCAAAAACTAAAAACTGACTTGAGCCCAAGCCAGCAAGTTGAGAGACCAGCTCTGCCCTGGTAGTACTGACCCAAGGGCTAATTCTGTATAAGCGCAGACAAGACACTCGCACTCAAAACTGCATATGCAGTTCCCCGTCGCAGTTTATGCATTCCTATTAGTTCACACAAGCGAACGAATTTAGAAAGCTTACATGTCTCTGTAACAAAAAATATAAAAAACTCAAATTTCCGACTTCGGGAATTGGAGATACAAGCCTTTTTCTTGAAACGGGTACGCTCATATGTACATGAAACGCGTACGCTCATATGTACATGAAACGCGTACGCTCATATGTACATAGTATGTGTACAATGTACACATGTACGCGTGTACAATGTACACATGTACGCGCGCACATGTACATTTACGTCATAACCCTGTCGAATAAAAGACGGGGCCTGTCTTTTATTATTTCTTGTTTTTAATCGACTGGCATTAATCCTTGACGGATTTTTACGTTCTTGGTACCAAATGAAAGCTGATAACTTTTTCTATTCTAGAAAAATAGCCATTTAACTTTAAAAAAAAATGTTGACGCTCAAATCGGCCTAAAATCGGACAGTGCAACTTTAAGACCATTGGGTCATTGACTTGCAATCATAGGTGAAAACTTGGGGTTGCAGGTTCGAATCTGGCTGCGGTACTTGTGCCCTTGGGCAAGGCACTCAACCACACTTGCTCCATCCTTCGGAAGGGATGTAAAGCCGTTGGTCCAGTGCGTTAGGTAATGGTAACGCACTCTAAAGATCCCAGAGCATTCTTTCGTGAAGAGCAAGGGGGATTCCCCGGTGTCTCTGGCCATTTATAATTCTAATTCTTCATGGGTTTCCTCACGCTTGCGAGTGACAGTGCAATGAGCACTATTGAGGAATCCTTGGTATGAATACCAGAAAGAAATAATAATAATAATAATAATATTAATAATAATATCACTTAATGCAGCAAAGGGGCGACCAACCGGTAAGACTTTGCCAGATGACCACCGAAATTTCGGCTAAAAGACATCGATTGGACACCAAATTTCTGTTACCCGAAGCTTCCAAAAATGGTTCCACACCTAATAAAAACGCTTCTAGACCTAATAAAAATGGTTCTCGATTTGAAAAATGGATTTTGACTTCCAAAATATTGGGGCTACGCCAAATTGTCGCCCTAACCAACTGCGTCGCCCTAATAGGACTCTCTACACAAAAAGTGTCGTCCCATTGGATAAAATAGAGAAATATGTATTTGCCCACTTTAGCAAGATGCAGATGGGTGTCTTGCAGTAAATCCGGATGATGCTGCTTAACAAGTCGAACCATGTGATCGTACTGACGCTGTTTCTTGTACATGGTAATGGCTAAGTCTGGCTCATCCACAGTAAGATACAACCTTGAAAGAAAATGACAATGACATTAATAGCTAAGGACATTTGTTTTATTCATTTGATTACGGATCCGCTGCCGAAAAAAAATTGAAGTTTGGAAAATAATTAAAAATATTGCCGTCGAGAATTATGCAAAAATGACAAGCAAAAAAAAGATGAACATTTTTTTTCGAGATTACCAATCATGTATACTGCCTTTAAATAATCTATGTTTCCGAAATAAACTTTAACCTCTAAATCAGGTATTCGTTTTTAAACCAAATCTGAATTGTTTGTGCAATAAACGAATACACCGATGTCGACCGCTTTGCCCATCTCCGACAGAAACGCTTGGTGGCGCTATGTATTATGAAACGCCCGAATTATGTTTCAAGCACCCTTACCTTTCGGCCTCTCTGAATTTGCCTTGATTCTCCAATTCCCCGGCTTGTATCACGTACATCACTGCAACCTCTTCACCCTTCATGCAGGTTACAGCGAGCTGTTACCATGGAAATGAGATAAAACAGATCACATGACCATCAGAATGTTAATAATGATAATGGTGGATTCTTATGTAGCGCACATGTCCACCCTGTGGCTGCTCCTGGCGCCGTTACCAATATTACCGCTGCCATCAGGGAATCACCGGTACAATTATTTCGCTTCAACTAGGTGGCTGCTGGCCAGGCGCTTAACCCTATCAGCAGTTAGATTGTGACATTTCCCTTAACAGCTTTCCAGATATCGCTTGGGTTGACGAGGCAACAGGGATTAAGTGCCTTGCCCAGGGACACAGAAAATTCACTGCTATTGTCAAAAAGTGCATTGACACATTCCCATCCTCCAAGCAAAGGGGGAATGCACTGCATGACAATAGCAGTGAATTTTGTGACATTTCACTTTCCACCCACCCCTGTATTCCGCTATACTGCACATCCCCCAATTGCTTAATCATAACAAATGACACATCACTGTAAAGAGGAATAACAGGGCTTTCCAATGATACCAAATTCAAGGGAAATAATTTAGTAACAAGAGAGAAATCGTCAGTCAAACTCGACTTTCCGAACCTTTTTTGAGGAGTTTAGATGAAAGGAAATTGATTCCTTAAAAATCTGGAACTGCGATTCTGTTTCCCAAAGTGGAATCGATTTTACTCGACTCCGGCGTGGAATCGCGTACCTTGTGTGCTGCCTCCCATTTGTCAGCCGCTGTATACATGTCAATGGCTTCTTTAGTCATCCCGGCTTGCACGTAATATCGCTCCGCCATCTGTTTAAACAAGCAAAGAATTCAAGCACAATGGTATGATACAATATTGTTTTACTGGGGGTATGGTATATGGGTCTTTCCATAAATTAGGGGGTCCATTTTGTGTGTCCCGTTACATCCGACATCTCGTTTTGTTTATATATTCAGGACACATTCTTTAAATGCCTTCTATAACTCAAAGAGTACATATACTATTCACAATAAGTTAGGGATTAGTGTGGTTCAATTTTGGATTTTTTTTCTTCAAATGACTTAATAGAAAGGTTAGTTTGTACATGTATTCTTGCTAAATTTTTAAATTTTTTTAAATTTTTTATTTACTATTTATTCACCACATCCAACAGCGGAGGGACCACCAATTACAGGAATGGGAGCAAGTGTGGTTAGGTGCCTTGCTCAAGGGCACAGGTGCCACAACCCGTCGCGGCCCGGAATCGAACCTACATTGTAGTAGCCTACTAGCACAGGAACTTATGTTCGACGCACTAGACCGCTCGGCCATAACACCCCATTTTTAGTAATAACCCATTTTTATAAAGCAAATTAAGCAAACTTTTCGTCTAAACAGCTTCATGAAATTGGCCCCCGGACAAAACAGCCAGTGGACAGGGGCCGATTTTACAAAGTGCTAAGAAGCGTCTTAGGAAGGGTCATTCTTATCTTGGGACATTGGTATGGGAATCAGGACGCATTGAACTCGTCTTAACTTTTGTGAAATCGATCCCAGGGGCCAATTTCATGGCGCTGCTAAGCACAACAATTTGCTTAGCACAGAATTTATTTGCCTTATAAAATGGATTACAAGCCAAAAATATTCGCCAACTTGTGTTCTTCGCAAGAGTAGGAGAATACCTTTCAATACACATCACTTACGATTTTGGCTGGGAATCCATTTTTGCAAAATAAAGCAAACAAATCCTGTGCTAAGCAAATTTTTGTGCTTAGCAGCGCCATGAAATTGGCCCCAGGTCTCAGTGGTTAGCTGAAAATTTGTACTAACTGGCGAGACCCGTTACTTGATTTAAATACATGACCTGGGGCCGATTTTACAAAGCGCTAAGACACGTCTTAGAAGGGTCATTCTTCTTATCTTGGGATGTTGGTATGGGAATTAGGACGTATTGAACTCGTCTTAACTATTGTGAAATCGATCCCTGGTTTGTTTGTGTGTGTGTGTGTGCGACACTCACCTCAAAGTTTCTGACGGTGGCGTAGTGCTTAGCTATCTTGGGATAATACTTCTCACCGACCGATGGATCTTGGATTTCAATTATCTGAATGGCTTTATTCCACTGGTGGGAGCAGATGGCAGATTCAATTGCTTTCTGAGAACACCTGTAAAAAAAAGTAATTATTATTTTAAGTAATGCTTGCTGTTACATGTTAGTTAAATGAACTAGTCCAGATTTTTCCAGAAAATGGATTTCGTTCAAACCTAACAATAATATAGATTATTATATAAAATAAAGCTTTTGCAGACACCGTGCGTTTCTGTTACTGTGCAGCACAGAGCCCAGATTCGATGTGCGTGCACGCTGGGCGCACCTAGAACACACGCGTACGCCCGCGTCATGGATAGAGGGAATGGATTACGTGTGTGTTCAACGCACGGCAGAGTACAGTAACAAAAAATACTGTACAACAGTAACAAAAGCGCATGCATTTGTAAACCGTGAAAAGAACAAGTTTTCAACACAAAACAGACAAAAATCTTGCGGAAATCTTACAAAACAAAGATAGAAGCTTCATTTTATATAACAATAATAATATTGGATGTCTTTTCTGGTGATATGAGAATATACCGCACTTTGGTGATATGAGAATGCACCGCCTTTGGCTCGTTCGGTATTTTCATGACTCGTGCGGTATATTCTCATATCACCCTCAAAGCCATTTAATATTATATAAATACCTCCCCAAAATACTATCCATGGGAAGAAAACAGGAAATTTGCAGTCTCCAATTTGGACGTGGAAGCAAAAAGGTTGGTGAATGCAGTTAGAATACGCTTCGAATGCCATTCGATATTTCTCCTCTTCGAATGGACCATGAACAAAACATTCAGGTCGGCCACAAGAATGGGCCCGAATGTTTGGAATGCAGTCAGAATTTTTAGAATGCACTCCGAATATCCCGGAATACACAAAGAATTTTCATCCCGACGGCATTCCGGCTCATTCCGCCTCTAGTGTGACTACCCTATGAAGAAATCGCTTCATTCGACGAAGTAAATTTGTAATGAGAACGCTCCCTTCGTTCGACGAAGCAATTTGGCAGGCCTGGTTGCACAAGCGCGTTGTGTGTCAAGCGCCCAGCAAGCGTCGTTTTCGACGCGCCACTGGAAAACCACACAGTGCGTCTAGACGCGCATGTACGACCTCCCACAGCTTCATTCGATCTTCGTTAGCGGTCGCTTATAATGTGTACAATACCGCTCTTCATCCAATATATGAACGCACGCTTCATTAACTAATGATGATTAACTAATCTTCGTCCAATGAAGCGATTTCTCTAGTGAGAACGGGGTCAAAGTCAACATTCATGGTGAAAAATGGGGGCTCAAAAATGTGATATGGGCATGCTCCGTGTTTTACCCTGCTTCTATGTAATGATTGATCGCAGCGTCCATTTGTTTCTGAGACACGAGATAATTTCCCCACTCCTCTTCCAGACGAACAACTTCAGTTGGGTTGGAGACACGGGCAAGTTCCACGGCTAAAAACAAAATATAAAGAATTGACAATATCTAAACTCCTCAAAAAAAGTTTCAGAAAGTCAAGTTTGACTGACGATTTCTCTCTTGTTACTAAATCATTTCCCTTGAATTTGGTATCATTGGAAATACCTGTTATTCCTCTTTACAGTGATGTGTCATTTGTTATGATTAATCAATTGGATGATGTGCAGTATAGCGGAATACAGGGGTGGGTGGAAAGTGAAATGTCACAAAATTCACTGCTATTGTCATGCAGTGCATTCCCCTTTTGCTTGGAGGATGGGAATGTGTCAATGCACTTTTTGACAATAGCAATGCATTTTGTGACATTTCACTTTACACCCGCCCCCGTATTCAGCTGTGCTGCACATCACCCAATTGCTTAATCATAACAAATGACACATCATCGTAAAGAGGAATAACGGGGCTTTCAAATGATACCAAATTCAAGGGAAATGATTTAGTAACAAGAGAGAAATCGTCAGTCAAACTTGACTTTCCGAACTTTTTTGAGGGGTTTATAAGTACTACAAATACAGTGTGTATTGCCATAGGAATGCACGAAGGACTTGTACACAAAGACGTCATACTTCGCCCAGTATTCGGACAAAATGGCGTCGCCCATAGTGCGAGGCACCGCTAAAATTTCAATTCTTTGTGAAGTTCGTATCCACTTTTCAGTGCGTAATATTTCTTGTCCTTTGCATTTAAATAATTTACGAGTTGCACTTGTTGAGCACGAAGTCAATTGGCTTTGGGGTATAATTTCAAGAGGATGAGTCAGGCTACGAGTACATGCCTATCAAGTGTGGGTGTGTTTGCAGAAACTTGAATTTCACTGAGTTGAACATGGAAGAAATACAGGGCGGTTTAGGGTGCTTTGAGGAGAAAGCTGCAGGGTGGTTTTTTGGGTTAAAAGGCATATCTAAGTTAAAGATAGTATACATGATTGGTAAACTGTTACAAATAGTTTTATCCCCCTGTGTGATTGAAGATATGCATGATTAAAACCAACCTGAGCAAAACCAGCTCTGTACTTCGTCTAACTTTTGAGAAAACAGGTTTTGCAGTCATTTCGCCCCAAAACCACTTCGCCCTGAACCACGGCCTGTGCATGAAGTAGTTTTGGGGCGAAGTAGTTTTGGGGCGAAGTGGTTTTGGGGCGAAGTGGTTTTGGGGCGAAGTGGCATTTGGGCGAAGTAGTTTGTGGTGAAATGGCACTCGGGCTATGAGACAAAAACTAATTGTTTTACTCATTTCTCAAAGACTATAGCACTTCAGACAAAACCATTTCAGGGGACGTTTTCTACGGTCATCATGTTTATATTGTGTAAGTTAGGCGTAAATCCGTGAACATTTCTGATTTTCGAGATTACCAATGATGTATACTGCCTTTAAACTTTAAAAGTGTCAAACTAATTGTTTTGTAATAAAACTGTTTCATATCTGGATCATATGTACCTCGCCTGAAAGATCTTCCCCTGCGATAACATTCCAAAGCTCTTTGGTCATCCTGCGTCTTTTCAAACAAATCGCCTGCCTATTAAGAAAAAAAACCCCGTGAAATTTTAAATTCAAACAGGCCGCTTAGCAATAACTATTAGTTATTTCTACGTGTTTCACGAAATGTCTTGCGTGTTGGGCATTAATAATCTGTTGTGCACTCACAAATTGCATTATAACGAACGCAACATCTGGTATGGTGGTTAATCACCATTAAAATGAAACAACCAAACTTGGGACGAGAGAAAAGTTGTAAGGGCCTTGCCGGCATTCGAACCCGAGACCTCAGACTCACCATGCAGACGCTCTACAAGCTGAGCTATGAGGCACAGTGGTATACTCCCTCAGGTTTTCCTCAGGAACCAATTTTTTTCTCTCGGTAAATAGGAACCATCTTTTGCCCAACTGCGCTCTCATGCAACTCCGAGAGAAACAAAAACAGTATACCACTGTGCCTTATAGCTCAGCTGGTGGAGCATCTTCCCGGTGTGTCAGTGGTCTTGGGGGAAACCTGAGGGAGTATACCACTGTGCCTTATAGCTCAGCTGGTGGAGCATCTTCCCGGTGTGTCAGTAGTCTTGGGGGAAACCTGAGGGAGTATACCACTGTGCCTTATAGCTCAGCTGGTGGAGCATCTTCCCGGTGTGTCAGTAGTCTTGGGGGAAACCTGAGGGAGTATACCACTGTGCCTTATAGCTCAGTTGGTGGAGCATCTTCCCGGTGTGTCAGTGGTCTTGGGGGAAACCTGAGGGAGTATACCACTGTGCCTTATAGCTCAGCTGGTAGAGCATCTTCCCGGTGTGTCAGTGGTCTTGGGGGAAACCTGAGGAAGTATACCACTGTGCCTTATAGCTCAGCTGGTAGAGCATCTTCCCGGTGTGTCAGTGGTCTTGGGGGAAACCTGAGGGAGTATACCACTGTGCCTTATAGCTCAGCTGGTGGAGCATCTTCCCGGTGTGTCAGTGGTCTTGGGGGAAACCTGAGGGAGTATACCACTGTGCCTTATAGCTCAGCTGGTGGAGCATCTTCCCGGTGTGTCAGTGGTCTTGGGGGAAACCCGAGGGAGTATACCACTGTGCCTTATAGCTCAGCTGGTAGAGCGTCTGCCGGTGAGTCAGAGGTCTTGGGGGGAACCTGTGGGATATACCACTGTGCCTCATAGCTCAGCTGGTAGAGCATCTGCCTGGTGTGTCAGAGGTCTTGGGGAAAACCTGAGGGAATATTCCACTGTGCCTCATAGCTCAGCTGGTAGAGCATGTGCCTGGTGTTTTAGAGATCTCGGAAGAAACCTGAGGGAGTATACCACTGTGGTTTGAATCCTAAAAGTCGTTGTACTCGACCGTTGTGGTTCAAAACATGCTTGTCCGACTTTCGGCTATCACAAAGGACACGATGAATTAAAATAGTCGGCATACACAACTAATAAGTCACCTGCACACAGGTCGCCTTTTTAGTGTGCTGGGAAACGGGCCTGTTACAGTGTAACAATATAGCATATAATCGCGATGAATCGCGAGTATGTAACGGCACTCGCGGCGCCGCGATTAAAAGGCACAGGCTCATCAGCAATGCGCGCGCGCCAAATTCGTGCCACAAAATACGCAGCTCCATAGCAAAGGCATGGAGCTGCGTATTTCGTGGTACGAATTTGGCGCACGCCGTTGCTGACGAGCCTGTGCCTTTAATCAAGTAGTTTAAAAATGATAGTCACGAGAACGAGGACCGTTTATTCGCAATTAATCGAGCTATTCGCCCAGCGGTTCTGCCCCATGTATCATTCAGTTATCCTAGTCCTTACTCTCTCATAGAATTCTCCCTTGATAAGCGCGGCCGCAATCCTCTGAATCAAATCTCTGTTTTCCATTAAGTCGGCGCGACTCGTTGCAAGACGTGCGGCCTTAGCAGGCATGCCAGCTTTCATGTAGAGGTTGATTGCGGCATGGAAATCGCCTTCCGTCTCTTTCATTTCGCCAGCTTTTTCTTCCTGACTGGTGTCCATTAACCACTGGTAGTAATTGCGACGTAGACTGTCCAACTCGGGGTGGCCCTAAAGCGGATTAATACAGACACAAATATTTTTTGGCAAATGTGATTAGCTAAAAGTTAAGACCAGGGGCCAATTTCATGGCGCTGTTTAGCAAAACAATTTGCTCAGCACGGAATTCTTTGTTTTATATTGCAAAAATGGATTGCAAGCCAAAATCACATGTTATATGTTTTTGAGTCTTTCCACGGTAAAGGGGGCATTTTGGCAACACAGACCATATTTTGCAGAAAATACATTTGTCTGACCTCAAAATAAAAGAAATAAGTTTGAGTTGTTCTGAAGAGATAACTTCGGCCCCAAAAGGGTTACAAATCGTGTAACAACATGCCTTTCTAAAAACCCTGTGTACAAATTTCCAATATACGAGACGGCCTAAAATGTAACACAAGTGTCCGTCCTGGTTACGAGCATATATTGGAAATTTGTACACAGGGTTTTTAGAAAGGCATATTGTCACACTATTTGTAACCCTTTTTGGGCCTAAGTTATCTCTTCAGAACAACTGAAACTTATTTCTTTTATTTTGAGACCAGACAAAGGTATTTCCTCGAAAATATGGTCTGTGTTGCCAAAATGCCCCCTTTACTGTGGAAAGACACAATTACTAATGTTTTGTTACCGTTTCTAAAAGAACAATCCGACATAAAATGTTAGTGTGTACCACATTTTACAAAGCAAAAAATTAATTGTGCGCTAAACAGCGCCATGAAATTGTCCCCTGGTCAAGCACCACAAATACTGACCCTTGAGTCATTTCTACATTTATTGTATGAATCTTCTCACTAAAATATACTTTGCAACACTCCGAGGCGGCTGCCACGGAGTGAGATTTGCTACACTGACAGGCCGTACACAGCCGTCAAGTTCAAAACACTGTGTGTACAAATGAATGGTGGACAATGGACGTGTTTACACATCAACCGTGGAAGACAGCGTCAAAGCTGACGTTTTAACTCGTCAACCGCCCCTGTGACTATACATTGCCAGAACGTGTTTACACGCCCTCTGGCATCAAGTGATCAAACCATACCTCCATTTAAAAGTGAAGAATTGAAGGTGCCAATCTTTATACGAATGTAACACGCAAAAGGTCAATTGCTGATATAGTGCAACATTTAAAGAGATAAATGAACGTACTTTAGCTTCGGCTACGGCAATCGCTTCATCCCATTTATGAAGTTCCTGGTACATCTCCATGGCTTCGTCGATAGCATTCTATAAAATAAACACACGCAGTAATGCAGGCTTAATTCAAAAATATAAAGTGTAAACAGGCAAGATAATTTTGCTTGCTTCAGGGAGACTGAATATTAATTAGGGTTCGTTTTGTTTTAACCGACGTAACTTGTTTAACACTGTATACTCAGTGCTTCCCCGAAACACTGAGAAAAATGTTGTAGCGTGCTTAAGTGGGACTCGAACCCACGACCTCCTGCATACTAGGCAGACATCTTAACGTCTGCATACTAGGCAAACAGCAGACATCAGGAGGTCATGGGTTTGAGTCCCACACGAGCACGCTATGAAATTTTTCTCATAGTGTTTCGGGGAAGCACCAAGTATACAATGGTTGAATGGTTTAATAAATAATGGTTAAATAAATGGTTTATTTATTTACAATGTTAACTAAGTTACATCGGGAGGTATTTTATAATTCTTAGGTTAAAACGAAATCCATTTTCTGGAAAAATCTGGACAACTAGTGTGTTTTTGGTATTAATTCAAATGTGTGATTTAACCTGTTCAAGAAAAATCGATTCTGCTTCCTTGAAGTCTTTGCTCAACACAGCTAGCTTGGCCTTTACGGTGTAGTGCTCAGTTCCATCTCCGCCCTTTAAAACAATTTTTAAAAAATATAATAATAATATTCAGTCAGTCAGTCACAATGTTTTGTCAAATTCATTTATTTACTTATTTTTACAAAAATGCTCCTTAGGCCAGACAAAGTTTGACCTGTATGTCATGACGAAATGAGCGTAAAGTCGCACTCCGCCATTTCCACTCCACGATTTCTCTCTTGTTGCAGAATATATTTTCCTTGAATTTTATATCATTGGAAAGCCCCGTTATTCCTCTTTACGATGATGTGTCATTTGTTATGATTAAGCAATTTGGAGATGTGCAGCACAGCTGAATACGGGGGCGGGTGTAAAGTGAAATGTCACAAAATGCATTGCTATTGTCAAAAAGTGCATTGACACATTCCCATCCTCCAAGCAAAAGGGGAATGCACTGCATGATAATAGCAGTGAATTTTGTGACATTTCACTTTCCACCCACCCCTGTATTCCGCTATACTGCACATTCCCCCCCAATTGATTAATCATAACAAATGACACATCACTGTAAAGAGGAATAACCGGGCTTTCCAATGATACCAAATTCAAGGGAAATGATTTAGTAACAAGAATGAAATCGTCAGTCAAACTTGACTTTACGAACTTTTTTTGAGGAGTTTAGATATTGTCAATTCTTTATATTTTGTTTTTAGCCGTGGAACTTGCCCGTGTTTATTTGGAAAGAGTAACTCTTATTCTATTTGATTCCAAATTTTTAGCGTCATCCAACAATTAAAAACATCATTTTCAGACCAATTTTGACGATAGCTTTCTTTGTAACCCGTAATAAATTTTATTTGAAGATTTGTAAGATTTGTTTGAACACTACCACTTCTCCAAGCTGTGTTGCGTTGGGGGAATAGTTTTACCTTATGTGTTATATACCATTGGAAAGCTCTTTTTCTGCTGAATTCAAAAATGTCATAAATGTCATAAATGTCATAAATGTCATAAATGTCATAAATGTCATAAATGTCAAAAATGTCAAAAATGTCAAAAATGTCAAAAATGTCAAAAATGTCAATTTCAATTTTTTTTTTTTTAATTCCGACTTTACGCTCATTTCGTCGTGACGGGTCACAAATATTCATGGGTACGGCGTACAGATCTCTGCTTATTTAGTGGATGCATCCTTCAAAATTTAGAAAGTACTTGAACATTAATGGAGAATGCAATGCTTACTATTTCCTGAGAAATATCTGCAGCCATCTTGTTGACGTTGTGCAAGTATTTCGCTTTAGCGACATCTCCGAGGGCAGCATAACACCGCTGAGCTATGTGAAGTTGTTTTGCTTCTAGCGACAGCCGACTCAGTGTCTTCCACATGGTTTCAGTTTCACTGGTCATTTCCAGGGTTTCGAGAAACGCCACAGCCCTAGGAAAGGTCAGAATTGTTAGGAAACTAATAAAATGATCACAGTCGTTTGGACGAACTGGCAATTGGGTAATTCTACAAAGTTAAGAAGCGAAGTGAATTTTTTTTTATTTTCATAAAATGGCCAATAAGTGACAACCAAGTCGTCATTTATTTAAAGGCAGAACACATGATTGATAAACCATTGCAAATAGTTTTATCCCCCTGTGTGATTGAAGTTATGCATAATTAAACCAACCTGAGCAAAAACCAGCTCCGCATTTTGTCTAACTTTTGAAAAAAAAGGCTTTACGGTCACTTCGCCCCAAAACCATTTCACCCCGAACTACTTCGCCATGAACCATGGCCTGTGCACTAAGTATTTTGGGGCGAAGTGGCATTCGGACGAAGGGGTGCAAGGACGAAGGGTGCAAGGACGAAGTAACTTGCGAGCAGACGGCAGTGTCCGAATCAGGTGCTCGCTTAAGTGGTCGTGATTACCATGCACCTACCATCACGAAACATGTAGGTTGGAGTACGTTACCAGACTAGTTTCTGAGACGTCGTCGTCTGCTCGCAAGTGGTCGTATTACTACGCATCCACTATTACGAAACATACAGACTGAGGAACGTTACCAGACTAAATGTTAATTCTTAAAGGAGCATGACCAGAGTTTCTGGAAAATAGTTTTTGATGTAACTTACCAATATTATCAAGTAACTCCCTTACACACCTCCCATGTCCCAAAAACCCGAAAACATTCGCGATTTCCAGTAAAAAATTGAACAAAACTATCGAGTCGGCTTTCAGTGGATAAACGTTGATACTGGAAAATTAGTTTACAAATAATCGGTGGATTTTCAACGATATCCTCGGAAATATGCGGCCTAGAAGCGCGGGAGTTTCAGTTTCGTAATCAGAAAAATATAACGGATGTTATGATATAAAAATCTCATGACCCATAAGGTAAGTCCCGGGGAGTTATGGGTAAAAAAAAGTGATCTGGTCACACTCCTTTAATGTTTGTCTTCAAAACTGCTTCAAAAACACCTTTTCACTCAAAAGAAACAATTATATTTTTAATATGTTGTTTATTTGAATGTTGCGGCCTAGATTCATTTTATAATGATTTTTATTGCAATTAGTTCTAGGTCAAATCGTAAATTGACTAGACTATAATACGCTAGGCGCTATGCATACAACGCACGCAAACTAGAGATGCAGAGATTTCGTCCCACTTTTCACCCATAATGCACCACGGTAAACATTGCGTGACGTCATTACGTTTCAGGTGTATTACCTTGTGAAGTCACCGTCATCAATAGCAGTGCCAAACTCGATCAGTCCTTCGTCAAGAGTGTAAGAAATGGTGGCCACTCCTTCGTTTACAATGACGTCTGTTTTGCCGTTAGTTCGTTCAAGATCAACAATGTCACCCTGAAATAAAGGTCACAATCATTTTTTAATTTAATTATTTTTCTTACGTAACAATAGTGTTTAGCTTTGCGCGATATTTGGTACCCGCCACCAGCGCGCACTGTTGTAATACGCAGAAGCAGTGAACGGTCGCCAACCAAGAATTTATGTTCGTCAGTATGGGAAAAACATTTAAAGTGAAATGGGGTTGTTCGTTATTTTCAGATGTTTCATAACTCAAAAACCAGACAATATCTTGGTTTGAAATGTTCAAAAATAAAAGAGTGTCAAAATTTGAAATAGGTGCCTGTTCGTCAGTAAGGGAAGAATGTGCCAAAATGTGCTCTAAGATTATCAACAAAATCTTCTTAACCATTTCGCGACGGGGAACTGCAAATGCAGTTCTAAGAGTGAGTGTCTTGGGGGCGGTTATACAGAATCAGCCCATGAATTAGACCAGGGCAGAGCTGGTCTCTCAACTTGTTGGCTTGGGGTCAAGTCAGTTTTGGGTTTTTGACCTGTGACTTGACTCTGGAGAAAATGACTTGTGACTGGACTTGGGAAATAAGATTGATTTACGACTTGAAATAAAAACTAGTCATCAAGTCTCTAGCCCTAGAGACATACATGTATACTGCATACCCAAAACTGCAAGTGCAGTCTCCTGGTCCAGGGGAATAAATTTGAAAATGCCTAGCCGCCACGAAGTGGTTAAGTAAAGAAAACCCATCAATACGAAGAAGTTACATCATGTCCAATATTATCTTACCTTAATGTTGAACATTGTGCAGCGTTCGGGGTGATCGATGTTGTACCACACGCACAGACTCCCGCGATTCTGAGCCACAACGACGTCACTTTGGGGAACCCACTGGACATAACTTGAGTAGTTGAGAATAGTCGTCTTGGTCTGAGTGTCAATGTCGAACAGATGTAGCTGGGGGGAGTAAGACAAATTGGTTGGTTGAGATGGTCATCGTAAACTCTTATTCAAGTCAGTATACAAGTGACAGGCATGATATGCGACCCTTGGGGGAATTAAAAAAAATTAATTAATAAAAATAAATAAATAAATAAAAATTAAAACAATAATTGCATTTTTGCATGTTGATTCTTGTCAACAATTAACATCCACGTAAAACAACTTTTTTTCTGACTTTTTCCCGTTGAACGCCTCATGGTCGAGTTAGTTCGAGTCGAACTAGCAAACGGTCGAGTTGACCTACACCCCTAGTATCACTGGTTTGCGTGATCAACTGCTGCAACTTTGTATTGTATACATGTGCAAGATACCAGCATTAAACCATCCTGAGATCTCAGGGAATTTTTACTCTGCTAAGCGACGTCACAATACCCTGAGGAAACCGGCCCCATTTCGCTGGGGAACAAGCGACATAAATCTTGTCGCCTCCTCTGGACCAATCAGGAAACTTGGCAGTGCATTGCAGACATTCGAATGTAACGCACGCCGATTGTAAATACCGTGCATGCATGTGATACATGTACTCGGTAATGCTGGCCGTTGTCCGCGTCGGCGATTGGCTGCTATTTAAAGCATAATGGGGAATCCATTCCATTACATTCGTCAGCATGCATCCCTGTTATTAATTTGAAAAGCTGCGGAGTAAATAAGATCGTCGCCGGGAATATTTATAGGAATGGGACAGTCGTAAGGAACAGAACCCAATACAATTTCTGAAAGTATAGAAATTGTTTCTTTTCGGCAAATTGATTAAATTACATCAAAATGACTCGGCGTGTGTTTGCTAAACGCAACAGCCGTGTTACTTCGCAGATTTGGGTGGATTTCCTCAGGGTATTGTAACGTCGCTTCGAAGAGTGGAAATTCCCCGATATCTCAGGATGGCATTAAACTTGCTCCTAGTCTGCTATGTTTTTTGTTGTTGCCTGTGTTGTAATCGGCACATGCAAAGCAGTACTACGTCAAACAGAGCCACACGTGCCGTCTTGCGAATACTGACATTGGGACCTCTAACCAGTCTACAAGACATGGGGTCGATTTCACCAAACTCTTCGTAAGTTAAGGTCCATAATAAGACTTGTGATGGATCCTAGGGCTGCGATGGATCGTGGCTACAATAGGTGCTGCGGTGGATTTCACCAAACCTATCGTAAGCGTGATGCGTTCGGTTATCGATTAGGGATATTTGCATATTTACTCTGAGGCTGTTTGCTGTGCTGAATTATGTTTTTAATAAAACGGTCGTTGGCTACACGAGTTCAAAAAGTCTCTGTGTCCGTTCTGCGTAGTGCAAGCGCGCGCGTTAAATTTGGCGCGCAGCTTGCGGGACGTGTACCAATACATTTTGTGCAGTCACCAAGCGCGTGGGCGGTTTTTGTTTTTCGCGTTTTTAAGTCGCGCGTAGAACACGGTAGCATCTTTCAAATTTGTATTTCATGTACACGTACACAACGTTGTGGCCGACGTAGACAATGGATGGCCAACAGCTAGCTGCAGCGCACGGCAGCAGCCGCAGCATAGCTTCCGTGTTTTTGCATGCAGTAAAAACATTGACACTGAACAGTTTTAAAGTGACACTTTGTCACCTGCTAAAATCGTATGTGTAGAATTTTAAAATGTTATCTCGTTTATTATCGCTTAGCATATAATCTATCAAGGATGACAATCAGTTTTTTGGTGAGCCAGAGTTCGTTTCGTCTTCCAAAAACGGCAAAAACCACCACCATCGTTGGTCAAAAAGTACGCTACGATGACCCATTGCCTCATCATAGCTTACGGTGCGTTGCCATGGCAGATATACATCATTACACTCATCGCAAGTTTCTTGAAATCGTTCTTAGGACGCAACACGAGTTACGGAGCGGTAATCCATCGCATCTTGAGTTACGAAGGATCGTAAATGTTAGTGAAATCGACCCCTGGCCGCTTAATTTTACCAATCAAGGTAAAAAGTTAACCCAAGTTTTGCTACGCATACGCAAATCACGACACAGCCCCTTTAAAATTGTGAAGGCTTGCAATACAGAAATGCGTACACTTGGATTTTAAAATACGCATAACGCATCCGTACTTGAGCGCATGACGGATACATGGATTTTCAGTCTTACCCTGAGTCTCTTATCACGGAAGAGAAGTTTTCGTCCCGTTTCATTAAGTTCCAACCAGTCTATCTTGGAGTCGTGAGTCAGTGTTGCCATGTTGAACCCCATGACCAAATCCATGACAGCGATAGTCTTCAAATCAACGAGGTACGCCATCTTTTTATTGTCTTCCACACCGAGTTGTTTGCGCTCGTTCAGACGGACACTGGTTACAGAGAGAGTACATGATTGGTAAACTGTTTTAAAAAGGCGTTATTTCCCCGTGACTAAAAGCGTTTCAGAAGTAAATTCATGTGGTGCTATTTTCTTTTATAAATTGTTTATTAATGAGTTATTAGTCCCAGGGAAATCAAGTTGGCGTAGCGATACTTTCCTGGGGCCAATTTCATGGCGCTGCTTAAGCGCTAGCTGAAAACTTGTGCTTACTGTAGCAGAAAAGGTGTGCTAACTTTAAGGCTATTTCACGGCCGCGGCGTGCTTAAGCATGCGCGTGCTTGGCAACAGGCATTGTTGCGTCACGAGTGTTTAGCAAATTTGCCTCTGAAGCTAGCAAACGTTTGCCAGTGCTTAAGGTTACGGTCTCCATTAAATAGCCGGAGCCTCCGTTAGCACAAAATCGGCTGCTAAACAGCTCCATGAAATTGGCCCCTGGCCATCCACCTCTGTGGCCCTGGTTCGAATCCCGTCCTGGTTAGTATGTGGATTGGGTTCTCGACCCTGCTCGATTCCGTGGGGTTTCCCCACACATTAGTGTGGGGTTTTCCTCCCACCTCTTAAAGTGGACATTTCTTCATGTTCTCTCTCACTTTGTGGCCGAGCTGAAGAACCTCCTACGTGGCTACACTGCAACGACTTAAAGGCCCACTGTATCATTTGCAATGACCCCAAAAGATAATCAACGAGTTGACACGGAAAACCTTCCTCAAAGTAAAGATTGAATTGGTAGCAACTATCAAATGAAATGTTTCCGCCTGAGATATCATTTTACCAGAAAATAGTCCATGAAGATAAAATTATTTAGATCGTTTGCAAACGATTTACTTCTCACCTGGGAGGTCCGAAATTAGCGTTGTGTACTGCGTGTGTGCTGTTCCAATGCGATGCATTTTTTAATGCATAGCGTTGGTCGCGCACACATGCAGTATGACGCGTGCCACAGTGCATGACGCGAGCCACAGAGTACCCGACCGACTGAGAACGAATATTCGAAACACCCAGCCAAGACCGGTAAAACGCATATGGATTTTCATGTTTTTAGAAGACGTGGTACATTTGACAAAGCTGAAATTTCTTCGGATGAGTTTGTTGATGTTTTTCTTTTGATTTATAATGGTTTTATTCACAGAATCGCTCAAAAACAGATCATCTATAGGGCCTATAAGTCAGCTAATTTCAACAATCAGATATTTTTAGGGCAGGGTTCTCCACAGGATGTTTTGCTCGGGCGTGCCACCCTACCTAATTTTTGTGCCGCCCGAGCAAAATCTTGACCGCCCGAGCAAAATCACGACCGCCCTAGCAAAACAAATTGTAAGCCCTTTTCCCAGCTTTAAAACATCGTTTTTGGCAAGATTTTTGTTCTTTCTTAAAGGTCTATTTCATGTACATGTACAAGATTAAAATATTAAAATTTCCATTTTGTAAAGCACGTACCATGTGTTTTGTGTCATTATTTTAAGGCGGTTTTTTTTACCACATCGTCCGTATTTTGCAGCGCTGCACGCACGGCCGGCCAGCGTGATCAGTGCTATCCTGTACCTATAGAGGGCGCACTTGCCATTGTCACAGTCTAGCAGGGGATGGGGGCGGGGCTCCACGGGGAGGGGAGGGGGGGTGTGCCGCCCTAGCAAATGAAAAACTTGTGGAGAACACTGCAGGGGATCACACGAAAGAAGTTAAGCCACTGCTGACCGCACATGTACTTTTAGCTATATTTTTTGCCACTACATTTGCCTAACGAATTGTCTATACCCAGTTTATTTATGGCTACACAGCACAAAGTGTTTTTTAAAGAAAACAAAGAAATCTCCTTTGGCACTAATTTTTTACCTGATAAGATGGGGGTTCATGAACTCCGTTCTCACACAGCCCAAAATCTCATTACTGCCGTACTCCACCAGACTGAGCTCTCCGGCATTAAAAATCATACACACCTAAAGGTGAAACAAACGTTACGACTGAATTAATTCTTTTTACTTAACTTGCCTTATAAATGTTTGTATGTGCATCACATACAACACAAACATATGTTTTGCCGCAACTACATGTATGCCAACAGCTCAAATTATTTTAACCACTCACAACTGTATCAAACTCTATCCAAACTCATGTGATACAGTTTGCTATGAGTGGCCTATGAGTTACATGAGTTTGCTCCGAGTTTGGTGTGAGTTGCTCACGAGTTAGCAACTCTGGCCGAAATTTTAAACATGTTTAAAATTTTCACCACGAGTTGTGCATTGGTACGAGTTGATACGAGTTGCTACGAGTTGAGTCCAAGTTACATGAATCATCCCGAGTTGTTCCCTGAATTCACCAACCAAGATTTTTCTGTGTGAAAGAGGGCATTAAATTATTGTGAGTAGTGAATGCTCTTGCCTCAAGGCTTGTGCGAATTTGAATGATTTCGCTGTTGTGGAATGCGCGTAGTTTTTACAACTGCGTGCTCGAAAAACCAAACTGCATTCAAATTTGTGCTAAAACAAATATATCTGGGTGACATTTTGTTAAAATTGAGTGAGAAAACCAATAGTACCAGTATTATGTATTTTTTTTCTCAGAAAAACTTACCGACTCATTTTCGAAGAAGAACTTTTCGTTTCCGCCCGTGTTCTGCCACGGTACCTCACTAAGTTTGTTATTTGACAAGTCGCCAAGGAGCAGTGTGTCTGTGGTATGGGCGACCAGATAGCGATCTTTGCCGAGGATTCGAACTTCGTCCACCTAAAAATGAAGTAACAATTAAAAGAGTTGTTCCAGAAAATGGATTCCGTTCTAACCTAACAATCATATAAAATACTTCCCCAAAATACTATCCATGGGAAGAAAACAGGAAATTTGCAATCTCCAATTTGGATGCGGAAGCAAAACAGTTGGTGTAATCAATGCTCTGGTTTAGGAACCGGATAAATTAGTTTACAAAACATCAGTGTTTTTTTTACGATATCCTTGAAAATATACGGATTGAGAGTGGGAAATTTCAGAATGGTAATGAGAACAATATGACAAATGATATGGTATCAAAATCTCTACACCCATGGAGGAAAATGGGGGTCAAAAATGTGATCTGGACACGCTCCTTTAATGATTTTGGATACTTATTTTACTTCCACGTGAGTCAAAGGAAAATGGTAATTTTATTAGGATCCAACGTACAGTACTATAATAATGGTAACTAGACCTGTGTTCGTTCTTGACAACGAACACATGGCTGTTCCCCTCCTTTTTATCAACATATGTGGTGTTCGGGATGACCTTTGTTAGTGATTGTATATGAAGAAATCAAGATCTTTTTTCAAACGGTTGAGTTTTTATCGATTTTTAAATTTTGAATATTATTACATGCCCCTTTAATCTGACATGTAGGGAAGGTCAAAGGTGTTGCTATATGTTTGGATACCCCACCCTAGTCGAAGTGTAACACAGTTGACCCCATCGTGTTATATTGTACCCCTTTCAGATGGCAAGGCAAAATCTGTTTGACCAATAGGAAACGAGGTCAAAGGTCAAGGCGTGTGCGCATCTTAAAGACATTTGTTAGTGATCGTGTATGCCAAAGGAATCAAAATCGTAGGTCAAACCGTTGATTTTTTATAGATTTTTTAATATTTAATTACGTAATCATCTTGTCGCTAGAGGGCGCTATTTCGTACGATGACGTCATCACTTATATTTTTGGAAAGCTTAAGGGCCTCTGGTAATAACACCATTGACCCCATCTCAATACCTCCTTTCACTTTCAAACTAAGGGCCACTTCCGGTTTCGACCGGAAGTGAGCAAGGTCAAAGGTCACCAACATATTTTTTAGATACCCCACCCTAGTCGAAGTGTAACACAAGTGACTTTGTCCAAATATCTTGCACCACTTTCAAATGGCAAGGCAAAATCTGTTTGACCAATAGGAAACGAGGTCAAAGGTCAAGGCGTGTGCGCATCTTAAAGTCTTTTGTTAGTCATCGTATATGGCGAAGGAATCAAGATCGTAGGTCAAACGGTTGATTTTTTATTGATTTTTGAATATTTAATTTATTAAACTTCATGCGCCTTTAATCTGACACGTGATGACGTCATCATTACGTCATTAGTACTGTGCACTAATTCACATAGTGACCAATGTCCATGTGAAGTTTGAAGTCAATCATCAATGTGCAAGTGTCCGAAATAGCATCTGAAAAAAGTGGAAGAAGGAAAAGAAAAAAAAATAAAAACTAGAAATGTGTTAGTTGAAAACGAACACATGGCTGTTCCCCTCCTTTTTATAAACATATGTGGTGTTCGGGATGACCTTTGTTAGTGATTGTATATGAAGAAATCACGATCGTATGTCAAACGGTTGAGTTTTTATCGATTTTTAAATATTGAATATTATTACATGCCACTTTAATCTGACATGTAGGGAAGGTCAAAGGTGTTGCTATATGTTTGGATACCCCACCCTAGTCGAAGTGTAACACAGTTGACCCCATCGTGATATATTGTACCCCTTTCAAATGGCAAGGCAAAATCTGTTTGACCAATAGGAAACGAGGTCAAAGGTCAAGCCATGTGCGCATCTTAAAGACATTTGTTAGTGATCGTATATGCAGAAGGAATCAAATTTGTAGGTCAAACGGTAGATTTTTTATTGATTTTTGAATATTTAATTACGTAATCATCTTGTCGCTAGAGGGCGCTATTTCCTACGATGACGTCATCACTTATATTTTTGGAAAGCTTAAGGGCCTCTGGTAATAACACCATTCGACCGGAAGTGAGCAAGGTCAAAGGTCACGGCCATATTTTTTGGATACACCACCCTAGGTCCAAGTGTAATACAGTTGACCACATCCAGATATCTTGTACCACTTTCAAATGGCAAGGCAAAATCTGTTAGACCAATAGGAAACGAGGTCAAAGGTCAAGCCCTGTGCGCATCTTAAAGACATTTGTTAGTGATCGTATATGCCACAGGAATCAAGATCGTAGGTCAAACAGTTGATTTTTTATTGATTTTTGAATATTTAATTACGTAATCATCTTGTCGGTAGAGGGCGCTATTTCGTACGATGACGTCATCACTTATATTTTTGGAAAGCTTAAGGGCCTCTGGTAATAACACCATTGACCCCATCTCAATACCTCCTTTCACTTTCAAACTAAGGGCCACTTCCGGTTTCGACCGGAAGTGAGCAAGGTCAAAGGTCACAAAAATATTTTTTAGATACCCCACCCAAGTCGAAGTGTAACACAAGTGACTTTGTCCAAATATCTTGCACCACTTTCAAATGGCAAGGCAAAATCTGTTAGACCAATAGGAAACGAGGTCAAAGGTCAAGGGGTGTGCGCATCTCAAAGACCTTTGTTAGTCATCGTATATGCCGAAGGAATCAAGATCGTAGGTCAAACGGTTGATTTTTTATTGATTTTTGAATATTTAATTTATTAAACTTCATGCCCCTTTAATCTGACACGTGATGACGTCATCATGACGTCATTAGTACTGTGCACAACTTCACATAGTGACCAATGTCCATGTGCAGTTTGAAGTCAATCATCAATGTGCAAGTGTCCGAAATAGCGTCTGAAAAAAGTGGAAGAAGGAAAAGAATAAAAAACTAGAAATGTGTTCGTTGAAAACGAACACATGGCTGTTCCCCTCCTTTTTATAAACATATGTGGTGTTCGGGATGACCTTTGTTAGTGATTGTATATGAAGAAATCACGATCGTATGTCAAACGGTTGAGTTTTTATCGATTTTTAAATATTGAATATTATTACATGCCCCTTTAATCTGACATGTAGGAAAGGTCAAAGGTGTTGCTATATTTTTGGATACCCCACCCTAGTCGAAGTGTAACACAGTTGACCCCATCGTGATATATTGTACCCCTTTCAAATGGAAAGGCAAAATCTGTTTGACCAATAGGAAACGAGGTCAGAGGTCAAGCCATGTGCGCATCTTAAAGACATTTGTTAGTGATCGTATATGCAGAAGGATCAAATTCGTAGGTCAAACGGTAGATTTTTTATTGATTTTTAAATATTTAATTACGTAATCATCTTGTCGCTAGAGGGCGCTATTTCGTACGATGACGTCATCTCTTATATTTTTGGAAAGCTTAAGGGCCTCTGATAATAACACCATTGACCCTATCTCAATACCTCCTACCACTTTCAAACTAAGGGCCACTTCCGGTTTCGACCGGAAATGAGCAAGGTCAAAGGTCACGACCATATTTTTTGGATACACCACCCTAGGTCTAAGTGTAATACAGTTGACCACATCCAGATATCTTGTACCACTTTCAAATGGCAAGGCAAAATCTGTTTGACCAATAGGAAACGAGGTCCAAGGTCAAGCCATGTGCGCATCTTAAAGACATTTGTTAGTGATCGTATATGCAGAAGGATCAAATTCGTAGGTCAAACGGTAGATTTTTTATTGATTTTTAAATATTTAATTACGTAATCATCTTGTCGCTAGAGGGCGCTATTTCGTACGATGACGTCATCTCTTATATTTTTGGAAAGCTTAAGGGCCTCTGATAATAACACCATTGACCCTATCTCAATACCTCCTACCACTTTCAAACTAAGGGCCACTTCCGGTTTCGACCGGAAATGAGCAAGGTCAAAGGTCACGACCATATTTTTTGGATACACCACCCTAGGTCTAAGTGTAATACAGTTGACCACATCCAGATATCTTGTACCACTTTCAAATGGCAAGGCAAAATCTGTTTGACCAATAGGAAACGAGGTCCAAGGTCAAGGGGTGTGCGCATCTCAAAGACCCTTGTTAATCATCGTATATGGCGCAGGAATCAAGATCGTAGGTCAAACGGTTGATTTTGTATTGATTTTCCAATATTTCATTACGTAATCATCTTGTCGCTAGAGGGCGCTATTTCGTACGATGACGTCATCTCTTATATTTTTGGAAAGCTTAAGGGCCTCTGATAATAACACCATTGACCCTATCTCAATACCTCCTACCACTTTCAAACTAAGGGCCACTTCCGGTTTCGACCGGAAATGAGCAAGGTCAAAGGTCACCAACATATTTTTTACATACCCCACCCTAGTCGAAGTGTAACACAAGTGACTTTGTCCAAATATCTTGCACCACTTTCAAATGGCAAGGCAAAATCTGTTTGACCAATAGGAAACGAGGTCAAAGGTCAAGGCGTGTGCGCATCTTAAAGACTTTTGTTAGTCATCGTATATGGCGAAGGAATCAAGATCGTAGGTCAAACGGTTGAATTTTTATTGATTTTTGAATATTTAATTTATTAAACTTCATACCCCTTTAATCTGACACGTGATGACGTCATCATGACGTCATTAGTACTGTGCACAACTTCACATAGTGACCAATGTCCATGTGAAGTTTGAAGTCAATCATCAATGTGCAAGTGTCCGAAATAGCGTCTGAAAAAAGTGGAAGAAGTAAAAGAATTAAAACTAGAAATGTGTCCGTTGAAAACGAACACATGGCTGTTCCCCTCCTTTTTATAAACATATATGGTGTTCGGGATGACCTTTGTTAGTGATCGTATATGAATAAATCACGATCGTAGGTCAAACGGTTGAGTTTTTATCTATTTTTAAATATTGAATATTATTACATGCCCCTTTAATCTGACATGTAGGGAAAGTCAAAGGTGTTGCTATATGTTTGGATACCCCACCCTAGTCGAAGTGTAACACAGTTGACCCCATCGTGGTATATTGTACCCCTTTCAAATGGCAAGGCAAAATCTGTTTGACCAATAGGAAACGAGGTCAAAGGTCAAGCCATGTGCGCATCTTAAAGACATTTGTTAATGATCGTATATGCAGAAGGAATCAAATTCGTAGGTCAAACGGTAGATTTTATATTGATTTTTGAATATTTAATTACGTAATCATCTTGTCGCTAGAGGGCGCTATTTCCTACGATGACGTCATCACTTATATTTTTGGAAAGCTTAAGGGCCTCTGGTAATAACACCATTGACCCTATCTCAATACCTCCTTTCACTTTCAAACTAAGGGCCACTTCCGGTTTCGACCGGAAGTGAGCAAGGTCAAAGGTCACGGCCATATTTTTTGGATACACCACCCTAGGTCCAAGTGTAATACAGTTGACCACATCCAGATATCTTGTACCACTTTCAAATGGCAAGGCAAAATCTGTTAGACCAATAGGAAACGAGGTCAAAGGTCAAGCCCTGTGCGCATCTTAAAGACATTTGTTAGTGATCGTATATGCCACAGGAATCAAGATCGTAGGTCAAACAGTTGATTTTTTATTGATTTTTGAATATTTAATTACGTAATCATCTTGTCGCTAGAGGGCGCTATTTCGTACGATGACGTCATTACTTATATTTTTGGAAAGCTTAAGGGCCTCTGGTAATAACACCATTGACCCCATCTTAATACCTCCTACCACTTTCAAACTAGGGGCCACTTCCGGTTTCGACCGGAAGTGAGCAAGGTCAAAGGTCACAAAAATATTTTTTAGATACCCCACCCTAGTCGAAGTGTAACACAAGTGACTTTGTCCAAATATCTTGCACCACTTTCAAATGGCAAGGCAAAATCTGTTAGACCAATAGGAAACGAGGTCAAAGGTCAAGGGGTGTGCGCATCTCAAAGACCTTTGTTAGTCATCGGATATGCCGAAGGAATCAAGATCGTAGGTCAAACGGTTGATTTTTTATTGATTTTTGAATATTTAATTTATTAAACTTCATGCCCCTTTAATCTGACACGTGATGACGTCATCATGACGTCATTAGTACTGTGCACAACTTCACATAGTCACCAATGTCCATGTGAAGTTTAAAGTCAATCATGAATGTGCAAGTGCCCGAAAAAGCGTCTGAAAAAAGTGGAAGAAGGAAAAGAAAAAAAAAAAAAAAAAAAAAATAAAAAAAAAAATCTTAACGAAAACAAAGGCTGTTCCCAACCGTATGGGAACAGCCAAAAAAAGAAAAAAAATAAAAAAAAAAAAAATCTTAACGAAAACAAAGGCTGTTCCCAACCGTGTTGGAACAGCCAAAAAAAAAAAAAAAAAAAAAAAAAAAAAAAGGAATAAAAATCGTAACGAAAACAAAGGCTGTTCCGACCCGAATCGGAACAGCCAAAAAAAAAAAAAAAAAAAATAAAAATAAAAAAAATATTAACGAAAACAAAGGCTGTTCCAACTCGAGTCGGAACAGCCAAAAAAAAAAAAATAAAAAAAATCTTAACGAAAACAAAGGCTGTTCCCAACCGTGTTGGAACAGCCAAAAAAAAAAAAAAAAAAAAAATCTTAACGAAAACAAAGGCTGTTCCGACCGTATCGGAACAGCCAATAAAAAAAAAAAAAATCTTAACGAAAACAAAGGCTGTTCCGACCCGAATCGGAACAGCCAATAATGGTGGATACTTATATAGCGGGGGTGCTCCTGGTGCTGTTGCCACTATTAGGCTAATGAAACTCAATTTTATGTTTCCCGTAACATTTTTGTCAAGCCCAAATATATCAGTCCACACATTTCAAATGGGAATTGCACCCATGCTTTTCTACCTTTATTTAATAACAGTTGTTACCGAGTTCGACAATTGACTCAATTAACTGCAACAAAGTGCACGTTTGAGACACAGTCGTGATAGTCCATGGCATCTTGGATATACCCCCTTCCTGTATCTTCACCGACACGAACATTTTATTTGTCGCAACCTTCTCCAAAACACGACAAAAAACGATGCGATTCTACGTGTCAACGGTACCTAAAAAGCTAGCCGCAGTCAACTTAAGTGTCAAGGCCCATTTGTGGTCCGCGCGCTGCTCGCTAACGATAAAAACAATCGCCCATTTGTAGTTTGTGTGTTAGTTCTAGGCTAGCACTCACAGCTACAAACCACGGATTTAATAACTATAGTACGATGGAGCGGACGGTCCCTATGTGTTTGTACAGCATGCAGCGCGCTTTGCACGTGGGGTACATGCATCACAAAAATGGCACGGGTAGCGCAATGTCTTCTCCAGGAATTTATTGTAAATCACTGTTACAAATGTTCACGCACCGCCAGCCAGCCGCGCCGATACTCTGCTTCCGGGGTATTTTTTTTATGGAGGAAGAAAATTTTTAACCCTAACCCTAACATTTTTTTTGGCAGGAAGACGAGAATGAGCAGCTCGCCCAAAATGTGAAATTCGAGCGCTGCTTTTAAAAATCTAACCAAAATGGCAGGAGAAAAAATTACAAACTTGATATTTTTTGGGAAAATACAAAATAATGAATTGTTTTAGGATTTAGGCATCTCAAACACGGCCGAAAAATCCAAACGCGAGCGGGTTACGGGAAACATAACATCGAGTTTCATTAGCCTTAACACTGCCATCAGGAAATCACCAGAACCATTTCACTTCCACTAGGTGGCTACCTGGCCAAGGCGCACAACCCTATCAGCAGTTGGATTCCGGCAAATCCCCCTAACAGCTCCCCATATATCGCTCGGGTTGACGTGGCGATTGAGATCAAGTGTCTTGCCCATGGACACAAACACATTGGTACAAGTGGGGCTCGAACCCATAACCCTTTGATCACGAGCACGGCTGTATACCCACTAGACCACACGGCTTTACAATTTTCGATGTACACCTTTGATGTTGTACATTAAAATACGTGTAAAAAAACACAAAACAAAACAAACATGTCTTATTTTTTATCTGAAATAACTGTACTTTGCAAACGGATTTAAAAGAGATCGCTTCATTCAACAAAGCAAAATTGTAATGTGAACGCTCCCTTCGTTCGACGAAGCGATTTAACAAGTAACACATTGGGGCGTCCCACAGCTTCATTCGATTGCTTAACGTGAACCGGGGTTGTAGTCGAGTCCATCACAAGTCCTCACAAGCCTTCGCAAGTCCACCACAAGTCCACGGTCTTAATTCAAGTCACAAGCTATTCAAATGAACTCCAACAAAGGCATTTTGTTGTGCGTGTTCATCCTTTGCTTCTTGTTACTGGACTTGTGACGGACTTGTGATTTTATCAGCTCTGGACGTGTGATAGACTTGTGATGGACTCGACTACAACCCTGGTGTGAACGGTACTGCTCTTCGTTTGATCTGCGTTCGATTTTGAAATCGTTAAGTGAGATGTGAATGCACATTTCATTAACTAACGATAATTAAAGGGGCTATGTCACGGTTTGCGCATGCGCAGCAAAACTTGAAAAAGTGTGGCTAACTTTTTCAAATTTTATCGCCAGGTTTTGCATATCCTATTCAATCTTTGCCATCCCTTATAATTCTTTAGTAATTTTGGCAGTGGTGTACTTGTCAACGTCCAGGATGTCCTGATGCATTACTTTTTACTTGGGATCGCACTGTTTGCCATATTTAAAAAGCCGCCAAACATTGACATCACCGGGTGTGCGGCCATACAAAACATGACAGAAACGGCATTGAATGATATGAATGACATGGTTTGATACACCAGACCCTGTTCTTCAGTGAGAACAGGGTCTTAACTGAAATTTAGTAAACTTGCTACAATTCCTTGTAGTAAACAGTACGCCTGGCACATTACTTACTTCGTATCCATAATGAGACTTCAGCACAACACGCGTTCCCGAAGACAGATTTTTCACGATGACTTGAGACAGCCCAACGTAAGTCATTTCAAACTTGTTCTTGTAAATGGCTCGTCGAAGGCAACAGTCGAACAACTCAACTCCTCCGCACAGAGTCCCCTAGTAATAAAAAGGGAAAATAAGGCGGAAGGGTCATTCCGTGTCAAAACATCCAATCTTGAGATATCTCGTAAATGACACCTCTCAGATTTTGCTGAAACTTTGTTCAAAAATGTGACCGACTCTGGTAAAACCAGACGCTTCTCGGCATTTCCCATTACGTGATATGGGCCAACAACCTTAAAAAATGGCCTCTGGGACCAACTTGAAAATTTGGCAGAATCAACATCGGGATACATTCAAGATTTGTTTTGTTGTTTGAACTGTCTCAAAATTCCTCATATTATTGACAAAAAATTAAATAATCAACTAGTTTGTCAAACTTTAAAGACCAATAGGTCCATTTAACTTTTTTCTGATCTGTCATACTTTAATTGGTCATAACTTCGCAAAAAATTATCAGAATTTCCTCAAACATGTTTTAAAAGATACCTTTTTGTATGCACACTAAGTTGACACCAAAACTTAAATTTTGAATTTTCATCACAAGTGTTGGGTTTTGCTGGAGCCGGTCAAAAATATCATAGGTTACCAAACGAAGGAATCACAATTTTTAGCTCAATATCTTTAACAGTTTTCGCAGGCCGCCCTCTTGAAATTTGAGTGCCTAGACCATTTTCAACAAACGTGAATTGCTCAATGCAGTTCGTAGCATTTTTGAAGCCTCATAACTTTGTTTTAATAGTGATAGGGAGCTGAAATTTGCTTGTAGACTACTGCAGAGATTGCAAGATTCTACAGTCTGAATCGTCAAGTTGTATTATTTGAAGGAGAGGTGAACCCAAATATAATTCTATCCCTTACCGCAACAAGACGGGATCCGTCCTTTTTCCAGGCCAACGAAGTTATGGTGTATAGGTTCTTGATTTCTTTCATTTTGGCTTCCTCCCACATACCACGACGCGGTGCCCAGTTGAAAACCCTCAACCTTAAAATCAATGATTGAGAACATACACTGATTACCTATTGATAAACTACTTCAACAGCCGTAAGCCTGACAATTAAAGGCACAGGCTCGTCAGCAATGCGTGCGCGCCAAATTCGTGGCATGAAATACGCAGCTGCGTATTTCGTGGCACGAATTTGGCGCGCGCACATTGCTGACGAGCCTGTGCCTTTAAATCTGTCACAATTCTCAATCCAAACTAAAACAAAATTGATTTAATTGTGTTCGATTTGTCCATTCGTTTACAGCATTATTATTATTATTATTATTTATTTCTGGTATTCATACCAAGGATTCCTCAATACTGCTCATTGCACTGTCACTCGCAAGCATGAGGAAACCCATGAAGAATTAGAATTAGAAATGGCCAGAGACACCGGGGAATAACTCCTTGCTCTTCACGAAAGAATGCTCTGGGATCTTTAGAGTGCGTTACCATTACCTAACACACTGTACCAACGGCTTTATATCCCTTCCAAAAGATGGAGCAAGTGTGGTTGAGTGCCTTGCCCAAGGGCACAGGTACCGCAGCTGGATTCAAACCCGCAACCCCAAGTTTTCACCCATGATTGCGAGTTGATGACCCGAACCACTCGGCCACGGTAACCCACAATTAGTTTATACTTGCCTGTCGTAACTGCCTACCACCACCGACTGTCCGCTCGGGCTGTTGACGGCAACAGTAAACTCATGCTCATCCGCATCGCGACTGTGATCAAACTGTTGGTGAACGCGCCCCTCCTTGCCGTAAACAGTGATCTTTTTGTCGCAGCCTGCGGCGATGATGCTCGTCCCTGCCCAGCAGAGGGCGTACGGCGGGCAGGAGTGTGTACAAATCTTGCCCTGGGATTCGCCCGTTCCTTCGTCTTCGAAGAAGAAACGTACTATGGAGCCATCTGCGTGACCAGAGAGAATACCCTTCCCTGATGTGCTGTTTGGAAAGGGGGTGGGTGGGAAACATTTTAGTATATACATGTATTATACAGGGTGTCGTCTACTCGCCCGCCCCGCCCCGCCCGCCCACCACACTCTTCGTCAAATGAAGCTATTTTCTTCATCGAATAAAGCGTTTCTAATTTTGTCGAATAAAGAGGCGTGCGTTCACATCAGAAAATCTCTTTCAGGAAAGCGATTTTTCTAGTGAGAACAGGGTCTAGGTTTCCTCAGAACCTGATAGAGAAATCTTCCGCCATGAAAAATAGTCTTTATTGCATAAAATACTTCCCAAAAATACTATCCATGGGAAGAAAACAGGAAATTTGCAATCTCCAATTTGGATGTGGAAGCAAAAAGGTTGGCGTAATCACTGCACTGCTTTATGGAACCAGATAATAATAATAATAATAATAATAATATCACTTAATGCTGCAAAGGGGCGACCCGCCGGTAAAACTTTACCACACGACCACCGAAATTTTTGCTAAAAGACATCGATTGGACACCAAATTTCTGTAACCCAGAGCTTCCAAAAATGGTTCCACACCTAATAAAAATGCTTCTAGACCTAATAAAAATGGTTCTCGATTTTAAAAAGATGGTCTTTGACCTAAAAAAAAGGTTTTTGACCTCAAATATTGGGGCTACACCAAATTGTCGCCCTAACCCACTGCGTCGCCCTAATAGGACTCTCTACACAAAAAGTGTCGCCCCATTGGATAAAATAGAGAAATAATATCACTTAATGCTGCAAAGGGGCGACTCGCCGATAAGACTTTGCCAGACGACCACCGAAATTTTGGCTAAAAGACATCGATTGGACACCAAATTTCTGTAACACGAAGCTTCCAAAAATGGCTCCACACCTAATAAAAATGGTTCTCGATTTTAAAAAGATGGTTTTTGACCTAAACAAATGTTTTTGACTTCCAAAATATTGGGGCTATGCCAAATTGTCGCCCTAACCCACCGCGTCGCCCTTATAGGACTCTCTACACAAAAAGTGTCGCCCCATTATATAAAATAGAGAAATACACACTTGTATAGCGCCATCTATCTAGATAAATCTATTCCGAGGCGCTTAAGGAAAGAAAGAGCAAATACAATGTACTGAAATAATGAGTAATTAATAAGATGGAGCTGGGAATGCATTGTTGGTGTAACAGTTCTTAAAAAGAAAAGTCTTCAAATGTGATTTAAAAGTGTCCAGACTGCTAAGTGATCTAAGTTCTAGTGGTAGATTGTTCCAGAGTGTCGGTGCGCAGGAGGAGAAAGCTCTATTTCCGTACGTCTTGTGGGTTCAGGGAATTTCTAAGAGGTGCTTGTTGGAAGATCGTAGACTGTGTTGAGGGATGTAAGGGGTAATGAGATCCTGTAGATAGGTTGGTGCCAGGCCGTGTACTGCCTTCCATGTTAACAAGATAAATTAGTTTACAAAACATTGATGTTTTTTGATGATATCCTTGAAAATAATGGATTGAGAGCGCGGAATTTCAGAATGGTAATGAGAAAAATATGGCAAATGATATGGTATCAAAATCTCAAGACCCATGGAGAAAAATGGGGGAGGGGAATATCAAAAATGGGATATGGAGATATTTCTTTTAAACGGCAGCAGCACAACATTTAAAAGTAATTTATAGAGCCATAAAAGTAATTTACCTCCTGCCTTGTATGCAGGAGGTCGTGGGTTCGAATCCCACCCGAGCATGCTATGACGTTTTTCATAGTGTCTTGGGAAAGCACCGAGTATACAGTGCTAATATACGTCGGGTAGGGGCAAAACAAACCCTAATTTACAGAGCCACAACTTGTTAACTTACTTGGGAGCTAAAGCGACAACGTAAGAATCTGTGCCATAGACGGTCGACGACTTGTTATTCTTGACATTAGCAACACGAACTTTGCCGTCGGCTAAGCCGAAGATGATGTTGGTGTCCGGTGGCCAGATCATGCAGGTCACAGCGCTTTGTTGCACAAACTTGTTACAAATTACTTTCTTGGCCTCCCTGAAACATAAAAAAAAATCAAAACTTGGTGACATGGGAAAACCTGGGATAGATTGTAATACATGTTGACGAATTAACCAATTTGAGACTGGTCTGCGCACTACTGTTGCTTGACACAAAGGCTCCGTTCAGGCGTGTACTCGTGTTAACACGAGCATACCGGTACTTCTGCGCGCGCGAACGGCAAGATTAATGACACTCGGGTCAGTGAGAGTATGCTCTCGGTACTCCCCGATAAATGGGGAGTGTGCTCTTACTGAGTGTCATGTGATTTGTACGAAGATGGCGGGGTATAGGTTGGATTTGTGGTAAATTTGCTCAACATGTCAACTGGATAACTGAAACAACAACTCACTAAGCAGCGTTGGAGGTCTCGAGGCCGGCCTCGGCCTCGAGGCCGGCCTCGAGGCCGATTTTTGAGGCCTCGGCCTCGGCCTTGGCCTTGGACGTTGATGGTCTCGGCCTCGGCCTTGGCCTCGGAGCTTTCCGGCCTCGTGAAACTGGTCGAGGCCGGCTCGAGGCCGCCCAATTTCCACCAATTCAAATTTGTTTTCTGTTTCAAATTATTTATATTTTATTACCATATTAAAATTCCCGAAAGGCTGCAGTAATGGGTTCCTTCTGTGTCTCCCCTCCGTGTTAAACGAAATGAAAAAATACAGCACGCACGATCGAATGAATAAACTGGAACCCCGGCCTACAGTCGTACAATTACCGGTATGTACAATGTACACGTACGTTGCGTGCGTCCCTAGCATCATAATTTATGGACTTCTTTTAGTCCTCGGCGACCCAGTCGGCAATTCTACTCCCGCTATAGACTGGCTTCTGGTCCACCACGTCACCCATAAACTGTCACTCCTGTTTCATTGCACTATGCATCGCACATACTCACTGCATCATCTTCTTGTTATACAACCAGTCTAACTCCCGCTTCGCACTGGTTTCCGCTCTACGGTGTGCCTGAACGTGTGCAATAGGTACAGGGAACCTTCGCTGTACTGCGGATGCGTGCGTACATGTATGTACGTTCGCACAGTACATAATCACTCTGTACATGCATCACGCACTAACCGCTAACAAAACCTTGATAATTGTTTAAAATGTCTTCAAATTCCCGGATCATCCAGTTCGGGTTTGTCAACCACGAAGAATATGAAGAAAAGGGGAAAAGAAAACATAGAGCCTCCTGCAAGTTTTGCAAGGCAAAGTCTCAAAAACTCAGCGAGTTCTGCGGCACGACATCGAATTTTACAAGGCACCTTCAACGTGTTCACAAAGCAAAGTAAGTGTGTTCTTTACGTTCACAGGTTGTTTTGTCTCCTTGTTTTTGCCTAATCCTAGCTGTCATTTTTAAAATTGTTGGAATTTTGTTCATATACATTGAACAAAGATTTCCTCCTGGAATCAACACATAATGTAATTTTAAGATATACTTCCCACTTGCACTTTTGTTGCAAATGTTGCTTTTCTGTAGAAAAATCATGTTTTCTTCTTCAAAAATTGCCTTCAGTTTGTTTTTTTATATATGTGTGTGTGTACATAATATAACCGGCCTCGGCCTCGGCCTCGGCCTCGGACACTTTGGCCTTGGCCTCGGCCTTGGCCTCGAATGCTGTGACTCGGCCTTGGCCTCGGCCTCGGAGACCCATGACTCGGCCTCGGCCTCGGCCTCGGAGGTTGCGGCCTCGACTACAACCCTGTCACTAAGGTTTGTTTTACACGGTATCAAAGGTTCTCACGACTTACGGTCTGTATTTTCTTCAATTTCTTGTGAGCAGTGAAACGGCGTTTTTTGTGTAGTCATGGCAGGAGACGGCCATCTTGACTGATGACCATTTGCACATCAAACTGTGCACTTGCCGTTTGCGTAATGTGACCCGAGAGCAATGCACAAGCATTACTCCGGAGTAGCGAGAACTGCACGCACGAACGCAGCCTAAGAGCCTCTTTATCCAACCTGGTAGTGAAGTAATGTTCACGATTCAAAGCGCGTTGACGCTGTTGCCATAGCAAAAACCAATTACGGTAATCCACGCACCGCACTCCACGGTGTGGTAGCGTCCATTTTTACCAGGGGGTGTTTAAATGAATATATATGCTGTAAGAACATTTTTTAATAGTGTGAGCGGAATTTTTAAAATTAATTATATTATTTATATTAATTTGACTGATTTCAACTTACCAATCATCCCCGATTTTGTACACATAGATGATATTATCCGTTTGTCCAACTGCTATTTTAGAGGAATCGGGGGAGAATGCAAGTGCCTTCACAGTGTAGCTTGTCTTGCCGTACTGAAATACAACCATTTAAAAAAATGGATTAGTAATTAGACTACGGTGATATTCCAGCTAGGCTTTGCCGATTCCACGCCAGAATAGAGTAGAATCGATTCCACTTTAGGAATCAGAATCGCAATTCCAGATTTGAGGAATCGATTCCTAGTAGGAAAGCAGCCGTGCTCTTGATCTAGAGGTTGTGGGTTCGAGCCCCTCTTGTCCCAACGTGTGTCGCCCTGGGCAAGACACTGAATCTCACATGCCTCATCGACCTGAGCGATATTTGGGGAGCTGTTAGGCAAATGTTGTCCTATAGCAGATGTGCATTCGGGCTGTGTGGCCGCTTTGCAAGCGTTCTTGCAGACACACGACGGCCGTTTGCGGGAAGCAGGCAGGTTGCTCTGGATGGAGGATGGAACATGTTGTTTAATGAGACGTGCGACCCAAGTACTGAGCTTCACATCGGCACCGATGGCTGATGAATAGGGTGGCGACCTCATAGACCTGGCAACTATACTGACATTTATATTTTCAATCTTTTAATAGAAGTTTGTCCTCTTACTTCCAAGAATTATAATTTTTCCCTGCATTGTCATTTTCATTTCTGCCCTCGTGTACATTTGTAAACCTATTTACTTGCGTAACCAATTTCTTGATCCCGAAGACCAACATCAGTTGATGAGTCCATTTTAAATTTTTTTTCACTATTTGTTTTCATTGTGAGCTTATTTTTATTGATTTAGACTATGAAAGTTCGCAATTGTCCACTGGTTGCCTATACTTGCACACATACTTGATTGCCCCATTTGTTTATCATTGCCTAATCCCTCTCCCCCTCTTTTACCTTCCTTATCCCACTTTTTTATGTTAAATTTCTATTTAAGGTCCAGATTGTATGTATATATTTATTAATTTATTTATTTATATATATTTTGTTTGTTTTGTTTTGTTTTTTTTGTTTTTGTTTGTTGGGTTGTTGGGTGTGTTTGTTGGGGTGTTTTTTTGTTGTTTTTTGTTTTGTTTTTGTTTTTGTTTTTGTTTATTTTATTTTTAAAAATTACTAATTTGTTCTAGATGCAGACATGTGTGTATATACTATATTTTATATTTTTGTTTGTGTAGCATTTTGAGTTTGGATTGACAGGTCCTCGGACTACAGTGTTTCAGTATACTTTTGTTTATCCTGGCCAGCTTTTAATGCTTTGTTTGTTGTTGATCCCATCCACCAATCCCTCCCTTCCCTAATACCATCAGCCCTATCCCTGCCCTCCCTTTTACCGATTTTGTACTGATCCTTTTCAAATTGATAGTAATTGTTTCCCAATTTGTTACTGTATTTGTTGTTTGTTGATGGCCGAATAAATAATAATAATAATAATAATAATTACACCTCATGAATGCGCTGCTCATGCTGTTATTATTATCTTTATTATTATTATTGTTATTATTATTATTTTTACCTTGGCATCTGCAGGTTTAGTTGAAAACTTGTCCCTTCTTTCGCCATGTTCATCATACAGCAGCACAACACGATCCACAGTGCACACAGCCATTTTGGTGTTGTTTGGAGCCCATGCTAGGGCAGTGATTTTCGCTGCTCCATCCTACAACAAAAACACAGAATGAACTTAACCACTTGATGCCGGAGGACGTGTAAACACGTTCTGGTAATGTATTCTGTCGGTCGCACATCCTGGCACTATGGTGACCCGGTGTCATATGGGTCTTTCTATAAATTAGGGGTCCAAAAGTGTGACATTTGGTGTCCCCCATTACACCTAAAATGTGTTATTTTTCGTACAAAAATAAGGCCAAACAAAATAAATGGTGTGTTTACGGTAACCCGACCTACCTGGAATTTTTAAGGTCAAATTGCCGACCTCAAACTTTTTATTGCCAATTTTCAAGTTGATAATTTTAAATGAGCACTATTTGCAATAATTTCTAACGAACATAACATTTTGTACACTTGTACATGAACATGTTTAATATTGTTAATAGTGAGTTTCAAAGATTGCAAAACAACACGCAAATGCATGAACTGTAGTGTAAAAAAAAAAGACAAAATAAAATTATTTTCCTACCTTCCTACCTGGATTTGTTTTAGGTCGTTACCGTAAACGCACCATTAATTTTGTTTGGCCTAATTAAAATAGCTTTTAAACCATTTTGTATGAATTGTACTTTTAATATGTACTCACTCTTTGAGATGGAAAGTATTTAAAGAATGTGTCCTGAATTTACAAAAACAAGATGTAAAATGTAACGGGGACACCAACATTGGACCCCTAATTTATAGAAAAACCCATATGCCTTTGTATGTGGGGTACCGTGGCCGAGTGGTTTAGGTCATTGACTCGCAATCATACATGAAGGTGAAAACTTGGAGTTGCGGGCTCGAACCCACCCCCCACCCCTTTTTTGTAAAATCAAAATCTCTACACGTTCTACATACCTCCCTTCGACCCTTGCCGTAATACTCTCAAAACTGGCGTACACACGTCTTTGAAACCCAAGTTTTCCAAGAAAAATCCCGGACCTCGTGTTGTTCGATCTCTTCCGTGTTTTAAGATGGCGTCCTGTGCGCGTCATGGCGAAAGAGGGCGCTATTCAATCGAGTTGGGCAGAGTCAGGCCATCTGTTCGTGACACGACCAGCATGACCAGTGTGTGTATTCGTTCGTTCCTGCCGCATGTGCCGTTCGGGCCCGTGTCGTGTATGGCCCGTTTCACGAACTGACGGCCCGACTCCATTAAATAGCACCCTCTTGACTTTCGCCATGACGCGCACAGGACCCCATCTTAAAACACGGAAGAGATCGAACAACACGAGGTCCGGGATTTTTCTTGGAAAATTTCGTTTTGAGCAACGATTTTGATAGGAAAATAAAAATGGTTCTATTGAAAGTAACGGCTTAATAATAAGATAATTATTTATAAAAACAATAAAAAAGGCCAATACTTTCAGTACCGGTATTTGGAAGTAAGGTAGCCTAGCTAGCGCCTACGCCGTACGGTATACGCAGTACGGGGCGAAGTGACCGAAACCATGGTTACAACTTAGGCCTACACACGAAACGAAACGACGATGTGTTTTGGGGTCAATTAAATTTGCGGTTGGACAGAATTCATAATAATATGCCTACCTGTGGAGTCAGCAGAGTCTTCATATGTTTAAGCTGCATTGTTTTCACCGTGATTCACTTCGTTCTTCCAGCAACATGAGCAAGAAAACATTGAGCAAAGATGAGACGAAAACTGACAGATGAAAGAATGCGACATAGACTGGTTCTTAAGTCCACATATAATATTGCGACATAGACTGGTTCTCAGTCCACATATTCCACATAACAGTCGGGAGTCGTGTGTGATCACACTCAGTGAGACTTTTGCACGTATTTTGACGTGCGTCGCTTTTAGAAAAGCGGTTGCAGGTAATTTGGAGTTAAATGAGCCACAAAAACGACTTAGGCGGAAAGCATTTTGTGGGATTTTGTGATTTTCAGTACGTCATTTCCGGCTCCAAATTTTCCCCAGGCCAGGAGGATGCTTTTTCTCAGAGCGAAGCGCGTCACATTTTATACGCGAGAAATAGCTGTGTGGATTTACCCTGGATTACAACGAGCCTTTTCGCGCATAAATTGTTACGCGCATCGCTTTGATGAAAAGCGGCATGAGGGAAATTGGAATGAAAAGATGCAATGAAGACAATTAAGCTTGGGCAGAAAGTGTTTGAATTCTGCGATTTTCAGCGTTTTTTCACTCCCAATTCCCCTGACACCGCTTTTTACGTAGCCGATGACATCATAATGATGTCACACAAACCTTGGGTTCCCTTTTCTAAGATCTAAGACTGTACTAGGCTGGCTCCCGTCCACATATTGCACACAGGAAAATATAGGGACAGGTAAAAGGCGTTTCATCTTGATCTGTGATCGGTCGTCTTTCCGAGTGCGCATTGTGTGTTATATACATGTATTTAAAAATTGGCAAAGACCTTTGCTTTAGGCAATGTACTTTATTTACATTTAAATATGTTTGACACGCACGGCCGGGTTACAAATGTCAATGCAAATTATGCGCACTTACTAAAAATAAATAAATAATAATAACCACGTGACCGGGCAGAATTCTGCCCGTCATGGCTGCCCTTTACTGATCACTATATTTTCGCAATAAGGGATCGGGAACCAATCTAAGACTGTACAAAATTTCAATTTCATATATACCTTGTTCCATTTTTCAGTTCGATTACTTTTAGTTTAAAAAAATGACGTCACACAATTGTCGCAATTTCTTCTCTAAGACTGGACCAAGTCCGTACCTTCTGTTTTCAGCTTTTTTTTGTCAAAAAAATTTCACTTTTAGGGTATTTTTTTAATTATAATTAGGTCACCGATGATGTCATCATGACATCACACAGAGACATTAAAAAATGCACTTTTTGCCATACAATACAAACCTGCACATGATGCTTTATTTCAGTTATTTAAAGGGCCCCTTATTTGGGATTTTTATCAATGACATCTATGCTATAAAATCAATATACTCAGTTACAATCATAAAAATCCTATTTGGAGCTTGTTTTGGGGGTTAAAACTGAGGTTTTTATTTTTTTATGCTAATGAATATGCATATTCATGACCAAGATTACAATGTCACAAGAGGCAAACACAGGAAAATCACATTCAACTGTGCACAAAAGATTCCACCTTTTTCTCAAAGCCCTGGAACTTTTGTATGACTGTTTGAGTTTGTTCTACATGTTTCCTGTTGTAAGCCATGATAAAACTGGGGGAGAAAACCGCAGCAATTTGGCACGAGTCGAACTTGAAGTCTTATGTTTTTTCTTAACTTTTCCCTTCTGTCTTTCTTGCGTCATGCACTCAAAACAGCGCCCTCTGTCTGTGGTTTATTGCAATGAAATCTTCAAAGTTGAAAAGGCTACCTTTTATTGATTTTACCATGGAGGTAGAAATTACGAACGATATAGCATGTCTTGTTGAACAAGTAGTCCATCATATGAAGCAAAGATTAGGCAAAAAGTTGTTTAGCATGTCATGCCGTTTAATTTGTATTTGCTTCGTTTTAAAAATAGTTCAAAATTTTGTTAAATATTATTCCGAAATACTGAACGTTTCTTTGTACAAAAGCTCGCTGCGAACACCATGCAAAATGTGCGAAATGTGTTGCATTTTGTAAGAAAAATGTTAGTGTCCTTTTAAACTGTCCAAATCGGAAATAAATATCCGAGTAAAAATGACTTGCTTTATTTTGATTTGGTCACATGAGAGTGTGCTCACATTTAAAGACACAAGCTCGTCAGCAATGCACGCGTGCCAATTTCGTGCCACAAAATACGCAGCAGCTGCGTATTTCGTGGCACGAATTTGGCGCGGACGCTTTGCTGACGAGCCTGTGCCTTTAATGTCAGTAAACAAGTGGAATTGTTTCGTGCAATTCCAAGTTCAAAGTTCACAATAGATTTATATAGAATTCAGTTTAAATTTTTTTTTTAAATCTCCAAACACACCCATTTTCAAAAAGAAAATCATCAATATATACCAAGCAATAATAGAAACGCAAATTCAGTATAATGAAAATTTCAAAATTTCTATAACGATTTTTCTCTCATCCTAAGTTTGGTTGTTTCATTACAATGGTGGTCCGCCACCATGCCAGATGTTGTGTTCGTTACTTTGCCCAGTTGCGCTACCATGCAACACCGAGAGAAAAATTGGATCCATAGGGAAAACCTGAGAGAGTATACCAACTGTGCATTATAGCTCAACTGGTAGAGCATCTGCCCGGTGAGTGAGAGGTCTCGGGTTCGAATCCCGATAAGGCCCTTACGATTTTTTCTTATCCCAAATTTGGTCGTTTCATTTTAATGGTGGTCAGGCACTATACCAGAGGCTTAAACTCACGTCCCCGTCCCAATAATAATCAAGACGTCTGGAGACTACGTAGGGAACGGTGACCAGTCTAGCCAGAGGTTGTGTTGTAAAGTTGACATTGAAATATTCACAAAACAGCTCCAATATACATGACTACATAAAGATTATTTGTGCTGAAAATTCTCTCTCTCGGATTTATTTATTAATTTATTTTTTTAATCAAAAAGTGAAGAATTTGTTGTGTTTCTTTTGTTGCTTCGAATAAATTACCTTAAAGTACAGGAAACAATTGTGTGTTCACTAAAATTTAAGGGTTAAAGATGTTTATAGTGTTTGAAAGCAAATAATGCTGGCAAATTAAGATTTTCCTTAAAAAAAATTTTCAAAATAAAGTCGGCCCTGTGAACACTCAACAGACATTGGACCAACTGTTACTTAATAACCAGTAAAGTCTTATATTCTACTACTTGTAAAAAAAAAATGTCCTACTTTTGATCTTGAATAACTTTACAATTTTTCAACGTATTTAAACCAAAATTTCACATCACTGATGTAAACAAGTCCTGACAAATTTCCTTAAGTGAGTTTCATCAGTTTTGTCAAAGAGGTTGAAATTTAAACGTCATACGAAAAAAAAAACCTGAATTTTAGAGTTTGCGACTTTCGACTTGGCATCCGCCATTGTCAAGGAAATTGTTTATGACTGAGGTCCCTTTGAACCTCTTGATGAATTGCGCGAAATGATCGAGATGGTTTGCGTAACATTTTGGAATGATCCCGCCTTTCCTCAGAAGCTTTCTGCACACACATTTCACCACCGTCTCCAGCGACGTATTGACATTGAAGGAGGCCAAGTCAAAAGTAGCAAATTAGGGAATTGACTTTTTTTCGTATAGCGTTTAAATCTGAACCTTTTGGACAAAATGCATAAAAGTCACTCAATAAAATTTGTCAAGCCTCATTTACATGATGTGAAATTTGGTTTTAATTCGTTGAAAAATGACAGTTTTTTAATATTAAAAGTAGGACATGTTATTTGGACACGTAGTATTTACATAAATATGTAGAATAGCACAATCTTAAATAGGCTTTTTTTATTTCACACACACGCAAACAATACATGTAGTTTCAAATTTAATAAAAAAATGGACGGATGGCAAATTCTTCATACTGATATGGATCACAACATAAAAACTAAGGTACTGCACATATTTTATAAGAATGTAGGAATTAAATAAAAAATTCAGAAAACAGGAAAATCCGGTTGGCGTAATGGTACTTTCCTCGCCTTCCACCTCAGTGGCCCTGGTTCGAATCCCATCCAGGTCAGTATGTGGATTGGGTTCTCAGTCCCTGCTTGATTCTGTGGGTTTCTCCCCAATACATGTGTGTAGGGGTTTTCCTCCCACCTCTAAAACTGAGCATTTCTTCATTGTCTTCTCTTCACAGGTTTCTTCAGGCTTATGAGCTCAGGCACTTTTGAGTACTCATTGGCTTCAATACCAGAAATAATTAATAAAAATTAATAACTAACCCTCAGAGCTGCAAAAGGGAGCGTCCGGAAGGCACATTTGTATTTTTTTAATTACTAAAAACCTTTGGGCAAACTTCATGTAATCCTCAATCGATTACCCTAGTCTGTGCCCCTGTAGTCACCTTTATTGTCGAGCTCAGTTACCGGTCAGGTCCACCCTGGGAAATCTTGGTCTCAAGCCCAGGCCCATTGATTTGTGTACAAACATGTATTCTTGATATGTTCTGTGAGTAAGGTCCTTTTGCCCCTGTGCATAAAAGCAGAGCAACCTGGTGAACAGCCGTCTTGAGGGGACCTCCATTCATCTATTTAGGCCTTTAGAGAAAGGATTGTATCTGCCAAACAGTGCTATTTATGCATTATAGACTGTATCGAATAGCCGCCATTTCGTGGGGCAATTTTTGTTACTTAAACTGTTCAACAATGGAAGCACAATATGTGCAACCACGCATGTCCTCAAGGAACAAAAAAACTGCCCCACGAAATGGCGGATATTCGATACGGTATATAAAAAGTGCCTTCCGGAGTCTCCAATTGGAGCTTTCGTGCAACTTTTTTTGGGCCATGCATATCTCTGAGGGTTAATAGACCTTATGCATGGCAGCCATGACAGAGGACAGGTTTTCATATTTAAATAATGTGACAATAGATCCACAATGTGCCTACTCGTGCATGACGCACTGTGACAATGTGACTGCCCTCTGTCATGGCCGCCGTGCATAAGGTCTATAATAATAATAATAATAATAATAATAATAATAATAATAATATCGCTGACATCATGTATTGTCACTCCGAGTGGTGTCGCTATTGGACAAAGCACTCCTGGTACTTTGCATTTCAAAAAGCTCCCCTTCCAGCATATACTCTGCATACACCGGCTGGCTGTGCACCGGTGATACCAATGACGGTGCCCTCAGGATCGCTGGTGGATGCGTACCGTGCCCCGTGCGCATCTGCCAGTTAGCGCGATCTCTGAACGACGCCGTGTCGTGTTTGGGGGTATTTCCGTCGTAGATGGCGCCTTTGTTGCGGTTGTACAGCACGCATGCGATGAGGACCGCTACAGTGATTAGGATAATTGCCGCTAGAACCACAACTGCGATGAGCCAGGCGTCTATGGTGGGCGAGACGCCGTCCTGGGAACCGTTGTCCGTGTTGGTGTTGCCGCTGTTCTTGCCTGTAAATATCACACAATCAAAATTAAGAGTTCTCTTGCAAAAACCGATAAATCAATTTCAAGATATTTCACGTACATATGTACCTCAAGATTTTCTGTGATGCTTTTTAGAAAATACCCTTCACAATGCAACAATGAAGCATCTAATCTGCACAAGAGACTTGCTTTTAACAATTTTGTACCTTTTATTTAAATTTTGTTGGATATTTTTGAAAGGCACGACAAAAAATATTGAATTTTGAAAGCATTTACTTTATTTTAACGAAAAAACATAATACTTTGTGTTTTAGACATCGGCAACCCTGTGAAAAAATGCTGTTTTTATATGGCCGTTTTTGTGCCGTGCCTTGACTTTCCCCAGGTCTGACTTCCCGTTTGTGATGCGCAGCGTGTGGCGCACACCCTCTGGATTGGTGGCCTGTCAAATCTGTTTTCTTCTGTCTCGGAAAAGACTCTGAGACGAAGAACGAGAAGGAAAGAGATAAGACAGGCCGCTGTCTATTCTCTGTCTAAATCGGGCCGCCCCCTGTGCGCTGCAGACCAAATGTAGGAAGTCAGACTTGGGCAAGTCTACGCCTTGCCGTGAGTTGAATTATTGGCGGACCGCCAATAATTCGAAATATTGACAGTAATTGTTCGATAACTAAACATTGGTCGATTGTTTTCGTTGATGTCTCGTTTGAAAGCGAATAACTTTTATGTTTCTAGAAAAATAATGAAATCAGCCTGAGCAGAGGCAGTATACCATTATAAAAGAGACATGCAGAAAGGCAGACACCGGGTTCAACAAATTAAAGTAGATTCACACCGAGCCTTTTCGCACGTAAATTTGACGCGCGTCGCATTCACAAAAAGCGGTTTGGAGGGAATTTTTGAGTGGAATGAGGCACTGAAAATCACAAAATCAACTGGAAAGTGTTTTTGTGATTCTGTGATTTTCAGTGCGTCATTTCACTCAAAATTTTCTCCACACCACTTTTTCCAAAAGCGACGCGCATGGCATTTACATGCAAATAAGCCCAGTGTGAATTCACCCTAAAAAGTATATACTGCCAGCACAGTATATACTGTACATGTTGTATGTACAATGTACATTGACAGTGTGCAATGCAATGCAATGGATATGTCAGTGATGACTGCTGTATGGATACAGCGCCCTCTATCGAGTCCATGTACTTTTGATCAATAGTCTGGTTTCGTGGTACTTTAGCTGTGAATGATTATGGCCGGGATACAGACATACTGCATGTGTGCAAATCATGTACAAAGGCTGTACATACATGACATAGGGCAAATCCAGACATCAGTAAGTGAGACAATTTAATTCCCACGTTTTTTTTGGACTTGAAGAGTTGGAAATATATTCTCCTTATATTTCAGGCCGTTTACTTTTCCTGCCTCGAAAAAATGCGGTAATTTTTTCGTATACATTGAACAAAGATTTTAAGGAAATTACCTCCTGAAATCAACACATAATGTAATTTTAAGATATACTTCCCACTTGCACTTTTGTCGCAAATGTTGCTTTTCTGTAGAAAAATCACGTTTTCTTCCTCAAAAATTGCCTTCAGTTAGTGCACAAGATAACCATTCACGCGCAGCGCCCTCTGTTGTCGCGCTTACGAACAGACCGCTCGCCACGTCATTTTGTGCATTACTTTATGCAGTAATTTTATCATTTATTTATCTCAGAAATGCAACATTTGCGACGGAAGTGTCAGTGGGAAGTATATCTTAGAATTGAATAAGCTATCAATTCCAACATATAAATTTACCCAAATCCGTGTTCAATGTACATGTATATGACAAAAATACCAAAAATGCTTTGCCGGATTTCTTTTTCCAAAATAAGAAAAAGCCGGAATTCCGGCTATTGACGGAAGACTGGCATCCCTGACTTTGCCATAAGTTGCCCCTCTCCATCCAGGAGTAAATGGGTACCTGCAAGGGTTGTGGCCCCTAGCTGAGTGCTTGTGTCAGGCTGCCGGGGGTGCATACTCCCAGGAAGTTGTGCCTAATGACCAGGGTAACGATATTGTAAAGCGCCATGAGTATCCCGCAGGATAGATATGTGCAATATATAAGATGCCATCATTATTAACTTTACCTTTTTCACAGTTTTTGCCCGAGTAGCCACCATAACATAAACAGCGATAGAATCCAACTTGCTGTACGCACAGACCACCATTCTCGCACGGGTTGCTGTTACACTCATCAAAATCTATCCAAATTTAAACAAATAAAAAAAATGAAAATATCAGGAAAGAGACCATCTCGATTATAACAAGTATTATATAACACCCGGATAAATTCATGTATCTGATTGGTGCGTTGTTGGTGGTCACGTGACATAATGACGATGGACATACAAAATATGAAAGTACAATACAAATTGTGGTTGGCACTCGGAAATTCCATGCAATACGCGGGTACTGCCTAAAATGTCCATTATATTTTTGCATTTTAATTAACTTGGATCCACTGCTGATTTTTTGTGATGCTCATGAAAACTAGGCCAATACTGTGCATCATCGTTTTGCGCATTTAGGCCACATGTATTAACGTCCACATTATTATAACCAATACAAAATCCAACTTTATGTTTTGAGTGATTTTGCTGCGCCTAAAGTTATATTGTCCGCGGTTCTCAGCAAATTCAATTTTATTTTCTCTGAAAACATTTTTGAAGCATTTACTTTTTAAAAAGTCATACTTTGTATTTTAGACATCGGCAACCCGGTGTCAAATGCCGTTTTTATACCGCCGTTTTCGCGCCTTACCGTGAGTTGAATTATTGGCGGACCACCAATAATTTAAAATGTTGACAGTAATTGTTTACTAACTAAATGTTGGTCGATTTTTTTCGATGTCTTATTTGAAAGCGAATAACTTTTGTGTTTCTAGAAAAATATCAATTTAAAAACAATTATTTTCCTTAGTGCCACGTCAAAAACGCACACATACTTTTGAACTATTGCTTTGTGAATGACGGCTTATCAGTTTCTATCAAATTAGAGATTCAATAAAATAAAAATATCAATTCAATAAAGGTGCCATTTGAGTATAAAGCAAAAAACTATGAATTGTAGAATAGGGCGACAAATCGTGTGTAAAAAAGGTATATTAGGGCGGCGTGCTCAATAGGGCGACATTTTGGTGTCGCCCTAATATTTTTGAGTTTAAAATTAATTTTTTTAGGTCAAAAACTATTTTTTTTAAATCGAGAACCATTTTTATTAGGTCTGGAACTGTGTCTCTTAGGTCTGTGACCATCTCTGGAAGCTTCGGGTAAAAAAATAAGGTGTCATTTTGAGTGATTCTTGCCGAAATTTCGGTGGTCTCCGGCGAGAGTCTTCCCGAAATGTCGCCCCATTGCGGCATTCAGCGTTGTTTAAACTATTATTATTTTTATTATTTATTTTTATTATTATTTCTTTCTGGTATTCATACCAAGGATTCCTCAATAGTGCTCATTGCACTGTCACTCGCAAGCGTGAGGAAACCCATGAAGAATTAGAATTAGAAATGCATGGCCAGAGACACCGGGGATGATCCCCCTTGCTCTTCACGAAAGAATGCTCTGGGATCTTTAGAGTGCGTTTCCATTACCTAACACACTGGACCAATGGCTTTACATCCCTTCCGAAGGATGGAGCAAGTGTGGTTGAGTGCCTTGCCCAAGGGCACAGGTACCGTAGCCGTGGGGAGGTTCGAACCTGCAACCCCAAGTTTTCACCTATGACTGCGAGTCAACGACCTAAACCGCTCGGCCACGGTACCCCACTAGACACGTCTCATGCGTGTTTGACATGCTTGTCACAGATGCTGCTGTAACTTTTCTCCACAACACAGATTACACCATGAGAAGCAGGCACGAGGCGTGTCTAGTTTGCTTACTAAAATGGCGCCGCATCGTACTTCACTTTATTGCATGAGTAGTCTATATAGCAGGGGTGAGATTAGAGGAAAACAAAAATTCCAGAAGAACAAAAAATCAGAAGGGGTGTGGCTTCCTTAGGGAGGGGGCGGGAGAGGGGGTGGGGGAGGGGGCGGGGGAGGGGGCAGGGGAGACCACAAAGACTTCAACTTTTTGGATCGTTTTAAACACCACCATCGTGCAAATTGAAATGTCAAAAACATTTTATTTACTTTTTTACTTATTTATTTACTCATTTACCACATCCAACAGCGGAGGGACCGTCAATTACAGGAATGGGAGCAAGTGTGGTTGAGTGCCTTGCTCAAGGGCACAGGTGCCACAACCTGTCACGGCCAGGAATCGAACCTACATTCTAGTACTAGCACAGGAACTTAAGTTCGACGCACTAGACCCCACAATAACACCCCATTTTAACCAGGTATCACAAGAACCAGTTTTGTTTTAAATATTTACCTTGTACAAATGTGGATAATGTTAAAAAGAATCTAGGCAACATCGATCGTTGAAGACGGTGAAGCGAAAGCGGAGGGTAAAATTGGTTCGTTGCCCACTGCTGCTTGCCCCATCGCGCCAGCCGCGCACTGGACATATGTGCATGCATCACACACCACACACGAACGTTGCCAGTTTACGATGCAGGCAAAGATGGCGCTTGTTTAGGGATTAGACTTGTACACGTCTGCTTAGCTACTCGTTGCAGTCTCGACAGTACATACATGTACATGGTACAGCGCTCTATGTCATGGCACTTGCGTAGCGACTAGACTTGCACAAGTTTGCTTTGCAAAATTACTAAATGACTTGAGGGCGCTCGTTAAAAAAATATGGCCCGCTGGAAGGGCAAAAAAGCGGAAAATAAAATGTGGATCGTGGAGCACACAGCAAAAAAGCGATTTTCATCACGCGATTTTTTTCCCATACGTTGTATGTGGTGTTCGGGGTGAATTTTTGGTTTCAAGGCCGGGCGATTTGCTGTTCAAATTCAGATAAGAAAGCGAATTGTTATGAATATATGACATCTCTGGCCTTTTACCAAGTGCGTGCTACGGTAACTGTCGACCCTGAAACATGAATACCTTTGAGTTTTCTCCAATGAATTTGTGCTTTCCCTTGAAAGTCATGGTTTGTGCAGTGTGTGTTGACATTTTGACGATAGCGTGTGAGGCATATAGCAACAATATCCAAGGGGGCGGGGTTAATTGGGCAATCTCGGAACTATGCATTGCCTAGGCAACCAACAAAAGATGACGTATTCACTTCAGCAGTCTATTGTGCCTGCAGCGTTATTTTATCTTATGTAAATATGCATACCTATTTCACATCGACTGCCCACAAAGCCGTTGAGACACAGACACGCATGGCTGCCGTCACTTTGCTCATTACATATGCCTCCATTGTAGCAAGTCTCTTGGGTACAATCGGCTGCATGAAGAAGCAAAATGTATACAAATTTTACAAAACAATTAGGCAGTCATCCCAGAAATATTCTCAATTCCAAAGTCAAATACACTACTCACAATAACTTAGGGAAATTGGTATGTGGGTAATTCCAAAAATTAGGAATCCAAAACGTTTGGTGTCCCAGTTATGTACGACACCACGTGCTTCAAAAATCGCCACCAATTATCACAAATTCTCAGTAATAGACTGGCCTGTGATTATAGGGGAAAGCACAAATTTCTTGAATATTTTGTTCTCCGATGACTGAAAAATACTTGAAACAAAAGACCATGAAGGCTCATATAATTTGTTCCACGATATTATATAGGAATTTGGTGTCCTGGGTTACCTATGTCAATGAAAATTAGCTGTAGAATGAATTTGCATTAACCTTGGTGCCTTATCCACACACAAACATTAAAATTAAGTGGTGTGTATGGAAATAAAAATAAATATTTTCTACTGGAAAACCACTTTCAATCACTAAAAACACTTGGAAATCTTTAAAAGCATGTCACACTTTTGGACCCCTAATTTTGGGAATTACCGATGTCGTCAATTTTTGATTTTTTTTCCACCTATTCCTGTGACAAGGTGTGTCTGTCATGCAAATACAATTGTCTAATCATATACAAAATCATTCAAGCGGAATGCATACCCTCAATAAAATATCTGCGTACACCCCACAATATCCCTAACTTATTGGAACATTATTTAATGGTTTGAGTTGTTTTCAAAAATTACCTGCATTCAACACAAAAACATGCATGGATTTTTGAGGTTTTTCTGAAGTATTACTGCATCTATGTGGCTGAAATTTTTACAAGGCAGTTTATCAACATTATATTCTTTTAATATAGGTTTTCCCGGCCTATTTCGCAAAATCGTCATTCGTTTTGTTGAAACGGTAATTCAAGTCGACACATATTTAGAGATTCTCTCGGACTCAATTTTCTTTTTCACCAGGCAAGCATTTTTATTTCATTATAATTCATTTAATTTCACGACTGTGCGGAATGTTTCGTTTTTAGCCAAACCCAAGTGGTTTTTCTTTTTAGCGTTTGGAGCGTGGTTTTTTTTTTGCGTTTGTGCGTTTCATTTTAATTTTTAAGCAGTACGTCAACTGACGGCTATTTCACGATGTACCATTTAGCAGCCAAAATTGGTGAAAAATGAACTTGCTTAAATCGAGTTATCAAACATATCAGCTGATTGCTACAAGTCTTGAGTATATTCAGCTGAAATGTTTTCGCACAAACTGCATTCCTTCCAAAATAAATTTCAGTTTTGTATTTCATGCTGTAGAGTGGGGGTACGGACACTACAGTTTTTGCCTGTAGGCCTATACATGTACGTGTATCCACTGTGAGGCACACCTACATGCATGTATTAGCCATGTGATATCACCAGTGTTGGAGGTCTTGAGGCCGGCCTCGGCCTCGAGGCCGATTTTCATGGCCTCGGCCTCGGCCTCGGAGCCTTCCGGCCTTGTGATTCTGGTTGAGGCCAGCTCGAGGCCGCCCAATTTTCCCAAATAATTATTTTGTATCAAATAATTTGTATCAAATAATAATTTTATTTTTTTTCACCGTATCAAACTTTCGAGAAGGTGCAACATTGGGTTCCATCCCAGTGTTTTTATTCCTCAATGGTGAAACAAAATATAAAATTTTAAGCCAGTAGATAGATTACGTACGCACGTTCCGTTCGAATGAACTGGACTTGCATGGTTAAATATAGCACGTACAGAATTAACTGTGTTGCGTACTGCAGGAGTCGCGAGCTCGGGTAGTGGTGTAAGCCCCTAGGGGAGGCACGAGTATCACGTGATGGCTAAAAAAAACGCTCCAGTGTAAGTTGGTGTTCCACGAGGGAAGCATCTCGTACGCACCTATAATGCGGTTCGTGCATTCCTCCCGTATCTTTCCCGACTCCCATGTGCGACCGACAATCAGACCTCGTTTCTACGCAAGATCTCATCGAATTTGCGAAAATGTCCGTGAATTCTCGAACAATCAGATTCGGCTTTAATGGCCACGAGGAGTTTAAAGCCGTTCATTCGTTGACTTCAAAATAAACAAGTTATAATCCAACAACATCTTGACCTTGTTTTGAGTGATTAATTTAGCCGGCCTCGGCCTCGGCCTCGGCCTCGGAGGTGATCACCAATAACATTACAATTAAGCAAAATTACCATTATGTATTACCGTAATTTTCGGAATATAAGCCGCCCGGGGTATAAGCCGCGACGCCCGAAAATTCCAGAAACAAGATTCACCGTCGGCGTATAAGCCGCCCGGCTTATTAGCCGCACCATTGTGTCGGCCACAGATCGATCACAATATATAAAGAACTGCCGCCGTAAGTGCCTCACCGCGGGCCACGTGCGCGCGACCGCGCACTGCACAGTAGTCACACTCCCTGTCGGCACGGCATGTCGCCTCAAAGAGAGCTTTGTGGTCCAGGTTGTTTTGATGACAGCACACTCAAGAGAAAACCTTATTGAAATCAAGAAAAGGCGTTACATGTTTATAATAAGTTATATAGCAAGGTGCAATGCACTCAAAGTAGGCTAATCTTGTTTCAGTTTGTTTTGTAAATAGATAAAGTACATGTAACTTGACATATTTTAAAAATGCCTTGGAATGTGCATAATAAGAAATCTCCAAAAAATAAAGGAGAGTATATTAGAAGCGATCGAAGGCCGCAAGCCATCAAGATATTCGCTGGATTCTCCGACGGCGGCCACACGGCAGTGGTCCAGTACAATGGCCGACAGGCCATGCACAAACACGGTAAGTGAAAGCAGGGCTTCGTTCCAAATACGCGCACATTGTTAAACGTTTGCAACGTTCGCCAACAACATTCCCAGCTAGCTTGTACGTACGTATGCACAACCAGAGGCGAACGTTGCCAACGTACGTTCGCATGAGTGGAACGCAGCCCACGTGTACAAATTGTACACTGCTTTCGCCCGGGCCCGACGCATATGCTATGCATGTACGATAATAGCCGGCCGAGTCTCTCCATTACGCGCACCGCGATTGGCTATTTTCATTGCACATGGTGACTTGGCGATTTTGATCTCACCGGCCAAAATAAAATATGCCAAACGTTTTATGTTTGATTGCTTCCGTATTGTACTGCCACTACATTGCATTTGTCATGCGTTTGGGTCCATCACGATTAAACTAAAAACGCAAAGGACATGACAGTGACAAAGAATTAGACATTGTACTGGACCAGATGGACGGGGGTTTAGACCGAAGCTGCAACATCAATAATTGGACGGGTCATGAGGCCTCTCCTTTTTTGCAAAAAGAGTTTATAAATAAGAAAACCAGCTTCACGGTGGTCCTTGCCTGCACGGCCAGCGGCAAAAAACTGAAGCCGATGGTCATCATCAATGGGCGTCTTGAGCGGAGTATACCAAGGCTGTGCAAACGCTATGCCTTCTTGTTTTCCGAATTCGGTTATCTCAATAGATCATTCTATATTGATTCACTAGGGATTCAAAGGGGCTTCATGGGGATTGGGTGATTGATATTAATATTTGTAATTCAGCGGAATGCTACATAGATCTATCGTCTTTTGCTTGGTACCGGTATTCCCGATGATTTCTCGCATTGCATCCGCCCCATATTTGTGTGCACGACGCCGCTATAGTTCATTCACCCCCAATGGCGGTGAATGAACTATGGCGGCGTCGTGTTCCGAATTTACCTTTGAACTCGCGCGAGATACCGAAAAGGCTTATTAAAATAGGGGACCGTTTGACTGCCTGCGCCTGCGGACGTACGTAAACGTATGCCGCTTGGGCGAAATGGCTTTTGGCCGAAGGGGCTCAAGTTGGGCAAAGCATGGAGGCTTCCTAGCTCCATGGGCAAAGTGACTGTACATCGTTGGAAAAACATCGTTAATTAAAATTACTTGTAATGATTTTCCATCTATTAAAAACGCACATTTCCACAGACAATGACAAACACAGAACTCTTTGGATTTTAAAACAACGCCAACTAAAAGTAAAGAATTGAAGAAAACACGGAAGGAACAGACGCACCAAACGATTTGTTTGGCGTTAGTTGGACGAGTACTCACGACCGATGGCATGGTCCGATGGCGAACTGGTTGCCTGCGCTTGTGCTGTGTCACATCGATGTAGGCCTATGGGTCACCAACGAAGATCGGTACACTCTGCACCTGGAAAAATTGCACACCTTTTCGTGCGCGTGCGACGGCCTTCAACATCGTTTTTTGACAATAAAAAATTCCCGTAAAAGATTGATAGAACTATTTAACTACATTACATAATGTATATGAGCATATCATGATTTTTATCTTTAGAGCTCGGCGTATAAGCCGCCCGGTTTATAAGCCGCCGGGAACCTTTTTTTTTGCAAAATCAACGTATAAGCCGCGGCTTATATTCCGAAAATTACGGTACATATATATAGTGTACATTAAAGGTAAGCATTAATTAAAATGTAGTGTTCGTACCCCCTGTTTTAGGTATGTGTTGTAACAATCCTGTACAATCATTCTGGGAGGTTAATCTTTATTTACACTTTTAACACTCTTAGTTTGTGTTATTAAGATATGTTTTCCTGCAGTAAATCCTATGCATTGTACACAATGATGTGATTTATAACATGAGGGTACGGACACTACAGAGGGGTACGGACACTACATTTGATAGAATATTGTGCTGTATTGTTTTATAAATACCACATTATTGTATGAAAAATGCGCCCACATATATATGAGTTGAGTGCCTTAAAGTATATAGCATGAAGAAAATTGCAAGTAGGGGTACGGACACTACAGAAATTTCCGGAAAATGATTGGTCAATTTCAAGCTGCCACTTGGAATATATAGACTATTTAGAGATGGGTATAACTTCCTAATTGTGTACAGATAAGTTCTAGAATTACTTTAATTGACAAATTATTCTTATTCTTTTAGTGCAATACGAGTTTAAATTGTCCAGAAAATCCAACCTGAAATTTCCACAAAATCCGTAACACACTGATTTTTAACGAGATCTCATGAAATATGGGGTACCATGGCCGAGCGGTTTAGGGCATTGACTCGCAATCAGGTGAAATCTTGGGGTTGCAGGTTCGAACCTCCCCACGGCTATGGTACCTGTGCCCTTGGGCAAGGCACTCAACCACACTTGCTCCATCCTTCGGAAGGGATGTAAAGCCGTTGGTCAAGTGTGTTAGGTAATGGAAACGCACTCTAAAGATCCCAGAGCATTCTTTCGTAAAGAGCAAGGGGGATCATCCCCGGTGTCTCTGGCCATTTCTAATTATAATTCTAATTCTTCATGGGTTTCCTCACGCTTGCGAGTGACAGTGCAATGAGCACTATTGAGGAATCCTTGGTATGAATACCAGAAAGAAATAATAATAATAATAATAATAATAATAAATCTGTATGAATTCTCAAAGTATCCTGAACAGGTGACCTGCAAAAGTTGAACAACAAGTCAGATTACCTATTCAGACAGAAAATTAGATGGAGTTTTGTCTTTTTACTTACATATTCTGCCCTGGAAAATGTATAGAAATAAAAGTGCCTGTTCGTAACAATGAAAATTGCCATATTTTAATGCTTCAAATCCTTGTATTTTTGTCAAAAATGCACCGATTTCCATAATTCTTTTTTTTATATTACTCAGCAACTGGTACTGCTTTGTACACGAAATAAACAGTAACTGTACCACCTTCACTTTTAATACAAATAGCCGACAAGTTAAAATGGTACACCTGATCGTGAAATAGCCGTTAGCAATTCAAGCAAATAATTTGCATGAACACAACAGGTTTTGTTGTATTGGTTAGAGACTGGGAATAAAGATAAATAAACATCACAAAAGTAAATCAAATAAGGGATGGAATCATCACTGACACAGTGGTGTCTTTCATAAAAGTTTGTTTTAGGTTTCCATAAACATCTTTTTAGAACCTAAATTCTCCATATATTCATTTAAAGAGTTTATTCTCAAATGCATCTATCCACATTACTGGTCCTTCTGTAATGTCCTCTTGCCAAGGTCAGTCCTCCGGTTCATTCGTATCAAATGTCGACGGATGACTAGAACTTTGTATCTGTTCTTCCCAATTTATAGGTAGCAATCCCTGTTTGGAATTTTGTTTGCTATTTTTGAATGAATCAAAGTTATTTTTTTTTGCCCGAGCTCGAAATTGTTTCCCCAAAGTCCACTGAAAAGTGTACCTTTGCGTAATTGAATGCACAAATAACGCATTTAGTCCATTCCATTTGTGAAATGGAATGTTCACACTATGAAAAAGAATGCCTCTTCGTGGAATCGAATTGGGTTCGAGAATATCTGTTTAAATTCACACGAAAACGAACGATTGAGCTTCAAAACAGAATGACGATTTTGCGAAATTGGCCGGGAAAACCTATACTTATGCAATGCTGATTTTTAAAGTTTTCCAATTATGTAATCTGTCTGTAAAACAATGGTATAATACCAATGATGGATGCGTACAATGTGCGTGCATTGAAACAAAAATGACACGCAGCACTGCACTACGCAGGAAAGTAGGTTTTCACAAAAAATGGCAAACAAAAAAATGTCACTCACCGATGTCGCAGTTGATTCCCGTCCATCCTGGAGCACACATACAACCAAATGTCACACCGTCTACACTCTCATGACATACAGTATTTGGGATGCAAGGGTTGCGTGAACACGGACCAGCTGAAAAAGTTTTAAAATTTATTAATTTTTATTTTCAAATCTGATAACAAATCAGTTTTTAGCTGCTTTCTTCCTAAAATCCAGCCTTTGACATGCCTTGGTATCATATACTGAAACGCAAAAGAAACTTACCACCTTTTAAATCTTTAAATAGCAACAATAACACTGCGTGTAGTAATGTGTGAACTTATTTGTGGACAATAGTGTCCTCATGTCAGACCAAACGGTGTCTGAAGGTCACTTGAACCTTCAATGGTCACTTCATGGCACAGCTGTTGATCAGCTGTTTTGACTGTCAGTGATTAGCCAAGGGGTATGGGATGATTGTAATGAGCTGCACGTGATGTCTTGATGTTGGCTTGAAAAAGGCCAGTGCAAAATGGGCATTTCAAGCAACATGCCATGATTGTCGGGGGATCAAAGACTGGTAGGCAGTATGCGCCGACGATGCACTGCCTGTATCCAAATCAATGGTATGGCCACACACGCTATTGAAAGAGGACTGACATTGCACCCTCTTCTGTTCTTTACTGTAGAACAAACTGATGAGATGGTTGTATCTTGGTCAAAAACTTGACATGTCATCAACTTAAAATGCCAATGTTTCAATTAGCAATTGTTAGTTTGTTTTATTTTGAACTGTTACAATTTCATTACATTTTTAACAAGTTTTAAGTTTCTTTTGCGTTTCAGTATAGTTTTGACAATTTACTAAAAAAATTTTATCTCTAATTGTCAATCCTATCATATACCCCATTATTTACATAATAATAATGACCTCAATAGTGAATGGGTTGACATGGATTTGCCCCGCCCCCTGTGGAGGTAAGACCTCTCTTTACGATAGGCCTTCAGTATAGTTATTAAATTGGTCGGCAGGATTTGCCCCACTGCATTGTTGGCAAAAGAGTGGCAAGCACGAGATTGTTGTGATGCTCTGATGGGATGCCCAGATAGCTCAGTTGGTAGAGCGGTTGGCCATGTATGCCAAGGATCTGGGTTCGAATCCCGGTCAGGGCATTGCAAGTTTCTCATCTAAAAAAAAAAAAAAATATTTTTTTGCAACTGCCAATATTGTGCGGCAAACTAGCCCCCACAGAGCAGCAAAATTTCACACCATTTATCTGAAGCATTGTAAATTTCATTTGCACCAATTGTCTAGGTTTGTGATCTTGATGGGTCTGCCAGACAAGTGTAATAATGTAACTTTTACGAATATCTCATAAAATTGCAGATGACAGTAGGAGTGCATTTTTGTTGAAAATATTCGTAATTTGTTTAACGATGTAAGGGGTAAACAAAGGCTTTTTTTTTTCAAATTCTAACGATTACATTTCAAGTTTTTTTAAGAGTTTCTTTGTGGAAAAGATAGCTGCTGTATTTTTTAATGCAAAGTAACCCTCGGAGGCGCAAAAGGGAGCTTCCGGAAGGCACATTTTTGTATTTTGTTTTAATTGCTAAAAAACCTTTGCGCCAATTCAGTTTAAATTTCATGTAATCCTCAATCGATTATCCTAGTCTGTGCCCCTGTAGTCACTCTACAGGTCCACCCTGGAAATCTTGGCCTCAAGCCCAGGCCCATTGATTTGTGTACAAACATATGTTCTTTATATGTTCTTTGAGTAAGTCCCTTTGCTGCCGTGCGTAAAAGCAGCTATCAATCATCCTACTGCAGGCCCAGTAAACAGCTGTGTCTTGAGGGGACCTCCATTCATCTATTTAGGCCATTATAGAGAAAGGATTGTGTCTGCCAAACAGTGTTATTTACACGTTATACAAAGTGCCTCCCGGAGTCTCCCTTTAGAGCCTCCGTGCAATTTTTTTCAGCAGCGCATCTCTGAGGATTAAAGATAGTATACATGATTGGTAAACCGTTACAAATAGTTTTATCCCCCTGTGTGATTGAAGATATGCAGGATTAAAATCAACCTAAGCAAAAACCAGATCCGTACTTCGTCTAACTTTTGAGAAAAAACGTCATTTCGCCCCCAAACCACTTCGGCCTGAACCACAGCCTGTGCACGAAGTGGCCGGTTTTGGGGCGAAGTAGCATTTGGGCGATGTAGTGTTTGGACAGAGTGATTTAAGGGCGAAATGGCACTTGGGCGAAAATGGTTTTAGGGCAAAACGAATTTTCGTTTCGTGAGACGAAAAATAATTGTTTTACTTATTTCTCAAAGACTATAGCACCAAAGACTATAAAACCATTTCAGGGGAAGTTTTCTACGGTCATCATGTTTATATTGTGTAAGTTAGGCGTAAATCTGTGAAAATTTTTGATTTTCGAGATACCAATCATGTATACCTGTTTTGCAGCGCGGTCCATAGAAGCCAACAGAACATCTGCAGGAATAGCTAGGCCCAACTTTGGTGCACACGCCACTGTTGAAACATGGTTCGGGGGAACAGGGATCTGGAAATAAATGAACAAATCATTTTAAAGGAGCATGTTCAGATTTTTCCACAAAATGGATTTCGTTTGAACCTTACAATCATATAAATTACCTTCCCAAAATATTATCCATAAGAAAACAGGAAATTTGCAATCTGTAATTTGGATGTGGATGCAAAAAGGTTGGTGTAATTAATCACAATACTGCTTTATGGAACGGATAGTTTACAAAACATTGGTGATTTTTTTTACGATCGCGATATCCTTGAAAAAATATGGATTGACAGCACGAAATTTCAGGATGGTAATGAGAAAAATATGACAAATGATATAGTTTATAATCTAGCTCAACACCCATAGGAAAAATGGGGGCCTTCAAAAATGTGATCTGGACACGCTCCTTTAAAAACGGCACAGGCTCGTCAGCAATGCGCGCTCCACATTCGTGCCACGAAATATACAGCTCCATAGCAAAGGCATGGAGCTGCGTATTTCGTGGCACAAATTTGGCGCGCGCGCGCATTGCTGACGAGCCTGTGCCTTTAAAGGTCAAACAATAGTTTGATGCAAAAGCTCAAACAACAGTACTTGCGCTCGAAAATTAATCCCTGTCGCGTGATCTGCTTTTAACCAATCAGTGAACGAGAATCAATGTATGAGGTATATAATATGTTTTATCTGTTTACGTGGTGTCAGTCAATAGTCATGTCATTATGCGATTGTAACGGCGCAGACACAATGCACCAATTGAGCACTCTCACAGACGCCATCTTCGTAGGAAAAAGCTAGTGAGTATTAAACACAGTCAAGTACGCGCACGCACACCCTGGAAATCGTTCCAAACACGCACGTGTGTTGCTCGAAATCTGGCGCAGTCGATGCGCGCCACAAAAAATTTACGTTCAAGATCCTGATGCACATGGCAATCTGTAGGAAGTGACGTCATTCGAGAGTGATCAATATTGTTTCCACACCGCACCTGCGTGTGTTGAAAACTAAACACTGTAGACAGGTGGGCTTCGGCGATTCGAACACTTTTGGAATTGATTTTGATCCCACTTAATCCGATTATGATGAGTGTCATCTTAGCACAAGTTCATTCAAATTCCAACTTGCACAAAGCCCAAGTAATTTTCAGAGGGATTTCTTTTCCCCTGTACACTACCCATCAAAACTTTGGAAACACCTTGAAAGTTTTAGGTTTTTGAGAAGGAGGTATTATTTTGTTTATTCATAATTAAACCAAGCTATTAAAGCAAATGAAGGTGTAAGGGGTATCTGGAGAGAAAGCAGTCATCTGGAGTGCTGTCCATCATGGAATGGCCTGCCCAGTCACCTGACAAAATTATACGTTTCCTTAATTCTCAAAAACCTGAAACTATCAAGGGGGCTTTTCCAAATCTCGGCTTCGTCTCCGTCTCCATCTCCATCTCCATAGGGTTTACATGGAGCCGGAGCCCGAGCCTGAGCCCAAGTCGAGATTTGGAAAAAGGCCAAGGTGTTTCCAACGTTTTGATGGGTAGTGTATATCTTTTTTTAAACCGTATATATTTTACATCTTTACATACCCTCTCCTCCACCAATCTCCATCAACAAAACGTCAAATCCTCCCAGCGTCACCTTGGGACTGGTAACAAATCTAACTGTCATCCTTCTGCCCTCCACCTCCACGTTCTCCGGGACTCCACCCCCAGAGTGGGCGAGCACCCGAGATGCCGGATTGGTGGTGACACCCTCGTATATACTGAGAACGTCGTTGGGTGTCTCGGTGGCGAATGTAAGGAAATGAGTTCGGATTGTGGTGTTGGGAGCCGAGGTAACCGACCATGTCACAACTAAGTTGTGGGGGTAGTTGGCAGGGTGATAAGGGGACTTCAAACTGAGAACACTGCCTGTGGGAATCGTCTTGGCACCACCCCAAACCGTTTCTGGATTAGAAAAAATAAAACATGGCATATTAGGCTAAAAACATTAACTTAAAAGGCACAGGCTCGTCAGCAATGCGCTCATCAAATTCGTGCCACGAAATACGCAGCTACACAGAGCTGCGTATTTTGTGGCACAAATTTGGCGCGCGCATTGCTGACGAGCTTGTGCCTTTAAAGGCAGTTTGACTTGACTTGATTTGATTTGGGACTCGAGGGCAGTTTGACTTGACTTGGGACTTAAAGGCAGTTTAACTTGAGACTCGAATGCAATTTGACTTCAAGAGACTTAAAGGCCTTATAATGTATCATTTGCAAGATAAAACTTTTAGTCCATTTAATTTACGATTTGACATAGAACTAATTGCAATAGAAATTATTCTAACATAAATCTAGGCCACAACGTTCAATAAACAACATATGAAAAATCTAATTGTTTCTTTTGAGTGGAAAGGTGTTTTTGAAACACAAAATTAGGGATTAATAATTAGTCTGGTAACGTTCCTCAGTCTGTATTTTTCGTAATAGTGGATGCGTAGTAATACGACCACTTGCGAGCAGACGACGCCGTCTCAGAAACTAGTCTGGTAATGTACTTCAACCTACATGTTTCGCAATAGTAGGTGCATGGTAATCACGACCACTTGCGAGCAGACGGCATAGTGTCCAAATCAGGTGCTCGCTTAGGGGAAAACACTCTTATTTCTATGAGGATGGTCGAATTTTGGGATTTCTTTTTGTAATAAGCACATTGACAATACAAAAAGTACATGTGTTTTAACCAAAACAATTTAAGTGATAAAATCTAAGATACATTTGTTTTTGGCATGGACCTTATCATCATCTCCATATTTTATAATTTTGTTCTATACAACACTATTTCATCCACACAAGGAAAAATTAACAAATATTACAAACCAATTTACAAGAAGGAATAACAGGTTGGGCAGTTGTTTGACCACTACTAGCTATAACAAAATCCCCGAAATGGGGAAAAACATGTCTGTTTCGCTTATAATGCCTCATCTTTAGCAGACGACAGGAAATATTTCGTCTGCTACGAGTAGTAGGCGTGTTTCCCGAAGATTGTTCCAAAATGTTCACGGATTCCTGATAGGTAACAGACGAAATAGCGCCCTCAATGTAATGACTAAAAAACTTACAAAATTTACCGCGAATTGGCGTGAAAAAAAAATCACATTTCCACTCATTAGAAAATATTAGATTTTCAGTATGTTAATGAGTGATTTTGTATACACCAGCCAGTGTTGGAATGCATTCTACTGCAATTAGTTTTAGGTCAGGCACAATTTTCTCGTAAATTGACCCGACTATTTTTACTGATTCGTGAAATAAGAGTGTTGATCGACTGGCTTGAAGAAATGTTAGCTACTTAGATGCATCAATGCTTCAGAAAACCTTGAAAATCTATATATGGATTTTGTGTACAAGTGAATAGTAAAAAACTATTTTTTAGAAAACCATGAAATACCATTTTAGACGGATATAAATTTGTGGTGCTTGTTACCATTGCTATCAGCACTTTGAGTAAGATTTTTTCTTGTCAACTCATGAAAAACAAAATTGGGTCATTGCAAATGATACAATGGGCAGGCAGTGTGACTTGACTTGGGATGACTTGACGTGGGACTCAAAGGCAATTTGACTTGACTTGGGACTTAAATTGACTATTTTTTTATATTATTATTGGTTTATTTACTTTTTAAAACAAAAAAGAAGTTATTAAAATATACAGTATGGCAACCAGTAGGTTGAATTTCACTATACATCCTTACATAAAATAGTAGTTATACAAAGAGGAACAAGTATTTTAAATATAAAATCACAAAATACAATGTAAGATATACGATATTAAAACATAAAAAAATAAAAAGGGCTCAAATAATCACACGACTAGGTAACACATTATACAAAGGGCCCTAACAGTCAACGCTGCTTATTCAGTAACCGAGTTAAGCTTGGGATACAACTATTCTTGTACCTATTTGTTCTGCATCTCACAGTAGTTAGCTGATTTGTGTTTCTCAAACTATTGTTCCTAGTGGGTGGAAGCCAGTCTCGGAACCTATTTGAACTAAGAAGTGACCTTCCGAAATTGAGGGTCAATTTCTCAAGTCTCTGAGATACAGGAGGAATATTCAGTTCGCTACAAAGTGTCTGATATGACTGTTTATTGCAATAATCATAAGTAAGAATGGTGCGGAAAGCCTTCTTTTGAAGTTTTTCGAGACACTCAAGTTGCTTTTTAGATAATCCCGAGAACCACGCAGGGGAGGCATATTCAATAACAGGTCTAATATACTGGATATACACAATTCTTAGGTCACTAACTGGTATATTACATCGCCTGAGCTAAACCTACCAAGTTCACAGTAAGAGCCACTATGTGACGTGGGGCAGTGGCAAACATACTCGAACATCTGCTGTTGGCAGGTCCCACCATTGCGGCATGGATTGCTCCCACACAAGTCCTCTATGATGGCTGAAAAAAATGTAGAAAACTAATACATATTACACAGAACTTTGGACTATTGGACAAACGCAATATCTGGTATGGTGCCTAATCCCCCACCGAGATTAAACAACCAAACTTGGAATGCATATGAATTTGTCATGCACAAAAATGTAAAGTAATTTTCTCATTGAAATGAGTGCAAGTGCTGCATGCGCGCGCATGTGCATATAGGTGTGAACCCACCTCCCACCGCAGACGTCCCATTGTTCCTCTTTTGTTTGGACTTAGTTTTTTGGCGACTGCTCTCATTTGTTTTGCACACGATTCTAAATCGCAGACCCCCTTGGCAATCGCGGACCCTATTGTTCCTATTGTTAAACGTCCCCCATTTGAATACAGAAACCCGCGCACACACCAACACACACAAACAAAAATCAGAACAGTCTTCCTCCCCATACAGTATGCGGACTTCTTTTTGTTCTCGTGTACTGTAGAAAATTTGGCCGAAAATCTTTTTCCCCTCAAAATCGAAACGCAGGATTTCGCCCTAACTTTACAATTCGTTTAAGGGCATCGTTACACACACCTTATCCTTTTTTTTTTAACCCCCTCCCCCTTCCCTTATCCTTTTTTAAATGCTAAGACAACTCGTCTGCGGACCTGTGCAAGTCCACATAGTTACGGTGCTACCTGGTTTATGCCATCCTGAGATCTCAGGGAATTTCCACTCTGCAAAGCGACGTGACAATACCCTGAGGAAATACACGCAAATTTGTGGAGCGAGCCGGCTGTTGTCTTGAGCCAACTCACGCCCGAGTCATTTTGATGTAATTTAATCAATTTCAAAACTGTCCAGAAATTGTATTGGGTTCCGTTCCTTATGACTGTCTCATTCCTACCAAACTTTAAAACGACGAACCTTATAAACTCCGCAGTTTTTCAAATTAATAACAGGGATGCATGCTGACGAATGTAATGGAACGGATTCCCCAGTATGCTTTAAATAGCAGCCAATCGCCGACGAGGACAACGGCCAGCATTACCGAGTACATGTATCACATGCGTGCACGGTGTTTACAATCTGCGCGCGTTACATTTGAATGCCTGCAATCGTGCTGCAATGCACTGCAAGCGTCCTGATTGGTCCAGCAGAGGCGACAAGATTTCTGTCGCTAGTCCCACCGCCAAATGGGGCCTTTTTCAACAGGGCCACTGTACGCAGGAGTTAGGGAGTGCGTTAAAGGGGCACTGTTGCAAGAGGATGGGTTTATGCGGACCTCTTGGCTGCGTTCGGGCGTGTACTCGTGTTAACACGAGTTATACTCCTGCGCGCGTGAACGGCAAGAATAACGACACTCGGGTCAGTGAGAGTATGCTCTCACTACTCCCCAACAAATGGGGAGTGTGCTCGTACTCCTGTCAAGTGTCATGTGATTTGTACGAAGATGGTGGAATATGGGTGGGATTTTTGGTGAATTTGCTTAAGCGTCAACTCAATAACTGAAACAACAACTCACTAAGGTTTGTTTTAGACGGCATCAAAGGTTCTCACGACTTACGGCCTGTATTTCCTCAGTTTCTTGTGAGCAATGAAACGGCATTTTTTGTGCAGTGATGGCAAGAGACGTCCATCTTCACTGAATGCCATTCGCGCACGCGGACTGCGGACTTGCCGTTCGCGTGATGTGACCCGAGTGCAATGCGCACGCATTACTCCGGAGTAGCGAGAACTGCACGCCCGAACGCAGCCCTTTTGTCCGAAATTTTGCATAGTGTATGTAATTCTCGCGCGCAAAGACACAGAACGTACCACACACACACAGTACGTACCACACACAAATTGTCAAAGTAAAACTTCTCTCGTCGATGTCAGAATATGTGACATTATCTTCCTATAAATTATAAACCACAAGAAACTACATGAAATCCTCTTTCCGCTCATATACATAATTTTATTGTGTAGATATTCCGTAAGGAGAATAATTTACCGAACAAAAACGGCCTTCCAAAGCCAGTATAGTCTGGCCGCTTGGCTACATTGTAGGTGCCGTGCTAATAGCAACGGGTTTTTACCCATGTTTGTCAAAAGGTGTATCATTAGTCTTATTTCTGATCAAAAAATGACGTGAGCAAAATGTGCCCAATCACATTCCTTTTTGCACCACCGTTTAGGAATTGATTAAACTTGCCAAAGCCGTTTGAGAGGAAAGAATCGGCCCTTGGGTTGCTGAGCTAGGAAAATGCAAAGCGCTCCCTTGCGAGAAGTTCAGCATTCCTTTAATATTTTCCATACAAAGTGTGAAACATTGTCGGCAAATCAACTTAAAGGCCCTGTAGATGATCTGTTTTTGAGCGATTCTGCGAATAAAACCATTATAAATCAAAAGAAAGACATCAACAAACTCATCCGAAGAAATTTCAGCTATGTCAAATGTACCACGTTTAAAAAAACCATGAAAATCCATATGCTTTTTCCTGGTCTTGGCGGGGTGTTTCAAATATTCGTTCTCACTGTTGATCGGGTACTATGTGGCTTGCGTCATGCACTCTGTGGCGCACATCATACTGCGTGTGCGCGCGATCCATAAAAAAGCATCGCGTTGGAACACGCACACGCAGTACACAGCGCCTATGCATTTTGGACCGCGTAGATGCGAACCAAAGTGAATCGTTTGCAAACGATCTAAATAATTTCATCTTTACGGATTATTTTCTGGTAAAATTATATCATTTTGAGCGGAAACCTTTCATTGGGTAGTTGCTATTAATTCAATCTTTACTTTCAGAACTTTTCCCCTGTAAACTCGTCGATTTCTTTTTGGGGTCATTGCAAATGATCCACTGGGCCTTTAAAATTGACGTGCAAAATTTCTTTAGTTTGAATTGAAATGCACACAGACATAAAATATGCATTGTTTTTCCGTTTGAGTCAAGTTTATCCGTTACACAATTGAAGTTATGGGATAAAAAGTGCGCTAAGGCCTCCGTTTTCAAAGAAATGTTGTACACGGCAAAGCACCGTGCGCACACACGCGCTATTTAAACAGACTTCTTTACCTGACAAATTCATATGAGAGAAATATCATATGGGCCTTATCAGGATTAGAACCCAAGACATTTGACTCACCGGGCAGATGCTCTTTTAGTTGAGCTATAAGGCACAGTAGTATACTCCCTCAAGTTTGCTCATTTCATTTTAATGGTGATTATAGGCACGTACCAAATATTGCATTGGTTACTTTGTTCAGTTGCGCGTCCGTGCAACACCGAGAAAAAAAATTAATGAGTATTCAAAGTTTTAATGTCTTGTTAAATTTGAAATGCTAACTTGTATTGGTTGTAAAACCGAATAAATAGCTTTTTGGAGTAATTGTTTCAGTAATAGCGCTCTCTGGATATAAAGCTCTAATTATTTTGGTCCTTTGAATGAGAGTTTACTGTACCAACTTTGACCATTTTTAGACAAAACATATGTGCTTTTGTCTATGGGACTTGTGTTAGAAGAACTAAATAATAATAATGATCAGAAAAAAATAAAAATTGCAGGCCAATAGACTGCCGAAGTGAATACGTCATCTTTTGTCGGTTGCCTAGGCAATTGGCTCTAAACTAAAAATCACTGAACCGTGTTCTTGTGCTTTTGAGAAGAAAAAAAACAAGGAAATTTGCAATCTCCAATTTGGATGAGGAAGCAAAGAGGTTGTTGTAATTACTACACTGCTTTATGGAACGAGAAAATTTAGTTTACAAAACATCGGCGGTTTTTTAACGATATCCTTGAAAATATACGGATTTAGAGCGCAAAATTTCAGAATGGTAATGAGCAAAATATGACACATGATATGGTATCAAAATCTCAACATCCATGGGAAAAATGGGGTGCTAAAAAATGTGATCTGTGGCCGATTTCACAAAGCGTTAAGACACGTCTTAGGAAGGGTCACTCTTCTTATTTCGGTACGTTGATATAGGAGTTAGGACACAATGAACTCATCTTAACTTTTGTGAAATTGATCCCTGGTCACGCTTCCTTAATACATAATTTATGCCAGCTTTGAAAGCAGCAAGTCAATAAAAAAACTACATGTTTTTTTTAGATGAAAAAACAAAGACCAGGAGCAAATTTCATGGCGCTGCTAAGCACAACAAATTGCTACTTAACAAAAATATGTATCAAATTGTGTTTTGAGAAAAGTAGCAGAATATATTAATAAAAACATGTCACATACGATTTTGACTGGCAACCCATTTTTGCAACATATAAAACAAAAAATAAATTCTGTGCTAAGCAATTTATTTGCTTAAATTTTTTGCTTAGAATTAAGCGCCCCCAGCACAGCTTGCTTGAAGTAGTCTTGGTACATTGTATGAAACTACTATATCTATCTGGCACGAAGCCAATATCTACCTGGGACAAACCCAATATCTAGCTGGCGCAAAGCAAAACACTGGGCCTTTATGGCCTACCATGCCCCGTAATAAAAACATAAGAATTTTGCCTTTCCCATAAAACCCTTATCTGTTAATTAATGCCATGACAATGACTTTCAAGGCTGTAGGTTTTGTTAATAATCATCCCCTCAGGATGACAAATAGATAGAGCCTTCTTAATTAGTCCACCAAGAGAGTACTAAAGTGAAAACGTCACCTTTTGTGTGTTGCCGTGGTTACTGGGTCTACACTAAAACCAGTGAACCGTTTCCCTGTGGTTTAGCAATGGATGTTTCAGATTACTAGCGAATGTTTAGACTCAATTACCATCTTAAATAACGTCACACTTTGGTAGTCTATTACTGGGGGAATAGATGAAACCAGTTTCCGTTTAACGTACGTACAGTCTCACCAACCAATCAAAATCATGCACGTAGACCATTTTCATTTCTTTCTGATAAACACAGAGATGAACGTAATAATGATATGAGAGGTTGCTCGAAGAAAACATCATTTGCATCATCAGAGAACAGGGTGGAAAGTGGAAGATGATTGTAACACTTGATTTAATCTAAAATGACTGAATGTCACAATCTAAGTGCTGAGAGCTCGTGCACCATGGCTGGGCAGCATACCTAGATGAAGCGAGATGATTCTGATGATTCCCTGTCGGCGGCGATAATAATGATAACGGCGCTTTTTATATTTTGCTGATAAAGCACAATAAGGGAACCAGCAGTTGTTTTTGTTATTAATCCAACGAAGTATGAGAAATTTACAAATGAATGTAGATGATCATAGATGGCAGACGTCCTAGAGCAAATGGCTATCTGGTGAATTCATTACACGTTCTGCTTCTTTTGATCGAAACTGGATGAAATCCGAACATTTGTTCACAAGGAGGCAGAGGGACTTCAGTCTTATCAACTGACTTGTCAAATGTAAATATTAGGCATCTTCGGTGTAGCTTTTATATTCGACATCTGCCTGCATACTTCAACTTGCCACTATACCATCACTTGAAACAGTCTTTTACTCAATTTCTGAAGGTTTCCTCACAAGAAAATTTAACCTTGGTAACAACTTTCTCAAAGTCTTGGAGTGAACAAAAAAGCAGCTTGATTGGATTAGAAACATGATGGTACAGAATAAAATGGAAGAAATGCTCCGTTATCATCTGTTAACAACTTTCCAAACGATCACTGCCTTGATATTTTTCTTGGTACAATTTTGTCACAGCGAATGTTCTAGCAAGTTTATTTCTACATTTTACTTGGCTGAAAACCGTAACCTACAAAATCACGCCTTTAAAACAATAATTGACTCTTCGCCTGTGATCTGCGGCCGTGAATGCTCCATGAACCCAAACTGTGTGTCATTCAACTATCAAGGAAGTGGGGGAATTTGCAAGCTGAATGATGTGACACGAAAGGAGAGTCTATTCTGTGACTTCAAGGTACTGCCAGGAAGCTCTTACTACGATGGTGACAGGGCAACATCTTTCTTATCGGCGGAAGAGTCCACAAAGTACACCAGCTGTCAGGAGTTGCTAACAGCTGGTCACTGTGACAATGGTATCTACACCATCTATCCTGCTGGACTGACCAATGGCTTAGAGGTCTACTGTGACATGGAAACCGATGGGGGAGGATGGATCGTCTTTCAGAGGCGTCAAGATGGCTCGGTTGACTTCTACCGCACCTGGGATGAATACAAGCATGGCTTTGGCAATCTGTCTGGTGAGTTTTGGCTTGGGAATGAAGCTCTACGCATCTTGACTCAGACAGGTCAATGGCAGCTGCGAGTTGACTTGTGGGACTGGGAAAACAACACAGCTTGGGCCGAGTACGGTGAGTTTGCCATTTCAGGTGAGAAGTATACACTCTACATTGGTTCATACAATGCCAGTGGTATGGCAGGTTCAGGCGATTCAATGAATAAACACAATACTCACAATTTCTCAACAAAGGATCAAGACAATGACTCATCAGAAAATCTAAATTGTGCTAAGTTGTACCAAGGCGCTTGGTGGTTTAATGCTTGCCATAGCTCCCATCTCAATGGCAAATATTACCATTGGGGTAAACTTGGTAAGAAGGATTTTGCACAAGGTATACAATGGTTTCGTTTGAAAAACTCCCATTCTTACTCCGTTAAGCAGTGCACCATGAAAATACGGCAACATATTTGAGTACCAAGTAATTTCTTGCATACTTGACTTATGAAGCTGCCTTGAATTCGTTGTTCTTGAATTGTAATTTGATTTGTGGAATTTGATTTTCAGTGTATACCGTGTATTTTTGCTGAATGTCTGATTTAGTGACACATCTTTGGCACAAGTGCAATTTGCAAAATAACTGCACATTTTAGCTAAATATTATAATATATTATTGGTACAGTGGATTATTATTTTATATTGGTGCAGTTTATTTTTTGAGCATTTCAGTTTAAAACCTGTACATTTTCATTATACACGTAGAACTCTTGAAGCCTCAGTCACACCAGATCGTATGTTTTCTGGATCGTGCGATTGGTGGCAATTTGGCCGAGGTACGACCAATCGGCAGTATTTGCTACGATCTCGATTTGCAGTCACATACTGTGATTGCTCTTAAGACTGATTGTCACTAGGTCATACTACGACTGGTGTTCGCTCGTACCCACCACCCTAACAGGGCACTGGGACGGGCTGATATATTTGCGCCCCCATTGGCCAAAATATATGACACGTGATGACCACAAGGTCACCTCTTTTCTTGTAAACGGATCAACGTAAAAACATTTTTTTTCCCAGCAGGCAAGGCAGGTTTTGCACACAGTACACTCATTTCATTCGTAAATTTGATATTTGCACTGGATATATAAGCATTAGCATGATATTTATTAATTATTCGTTTGGCAGTAATTAGCAACCCACAATGCTCCGTGCGTCTGTATGCGACCTTTGCGTCACATGTTTCCTTCACAGAAATCTGTGAAGCACATCAGCAGGTCCCAGCACCCTGTAAGGACGGTGGGTACGGGCGAACGATTATGGTAATGGTACGTGTGGTCCTGCAATGACCAACGATTGGAGAAGGTTGATGGCAATTAAGATCAATCGTAGGCAATCGTGCGACTAGTGGTGGCGATCAGCGACCAATTGTTCGATCAAATCGCACAGTGGGAGGCCCGCTTTAGAAGTGTCTGCGATTCGGAATCGCAAGTCAGAGTTTTGAACATGACCATCTAGCTTGCTGTGACTGATTTTGCTCTGGCGATCACCCACAACTTCTGCGACGAGTCGCATGCTCTTTCTACGATTTTCCTGTGATTCCAACATTTGTCGGTCACAGCTATAGGTCATAACCTGGTCGCAGGTCCGGTGTGCCTGGGGCTTCAATGTACAAAATAATGCTAGCCTTAGGCCTATATCTAGACTTATAATGTATTTTAACAGTAGATTTAGAAGTTTTAAAGTAAGGATTACATAAAAAAATGTCCTAACTAATTAATACTATGGGTAAAAATTGTCTGCTGTTAGTTCTGGTATACACTGCCTCGAAATTAGCCTTTCGTTGTTAAGCACGAATAGCGTCTGGTGTACTGACATAATTCTCTTCATATGCACACATAGTATCCACCTGACCAGACAAAATTTTTGTTGCTGTGTGGTGCATGTGGCAGGTACGTGAGAAGTACAGAATCAATACCATGTTTACCATAGGATAGAATGACATAAAGCAACCAGACTGTACGTTGCTAGGCATTGGCGTGCACACGTATCAACAGCAGCATATAGTATGTGGACCTTCTAAACTGTACCTCCGTTTGAAAATGATTAATTCGGGGTGCCAGACATTGCACAGATGTTACACGCAAGTCGCAAAAGGCTAATTAAACACTTGCCTTCTTCAATCAATAAAATTCAAAGACCAGTAAACCATGCATTTTCACAGATATTGACAGTTGCCTCCAGCCATTGTATTCCAAATAGTTCTAACTTGAGTTTTACAATTACACACTCGGTGGAGCACTGGAAGACAATTGAAAGGGTAAATACAATGCCTCAATTTCCAGTCAATAATTTGCAATATTGTCACTGGTACGTAATTTATGGTGGAATATGAAACGGGGCAAAATTGCACAGTTGAATTGGCAATTTTTACACTTGACTTATACTGAATGCCCGCCATGAATTTCAAACAATTAGTATTTAGACCAGAGCACGCAATACGGCAGAGGGGGAAATTGTCTTGTGGTTATTTGACCTGCAACAGGATATTAAAATTAACTGCCATACAAATGGAAATTACTTATAAAAGGGGTACAGAGTTGTAAGCAGTGCCATTTGAAACTAAACGTGCGTCAAATGATCAATCAACTAAATTAGGACAGCACCATCGGTTTCTTGAAAGCATAGTTCAAATAAGAGCTAGGAGTTAGCTGTTAAAGACCTGTACATCGAAGAACGTTTGCCACAAAATCATCTAGACTTGGTCAAGATTTTCACATCGTGAACTTAACAGATCAGCAATTCACAACCTCAGCAACTTTTCCAATTCAATACATTCTACGATGCTGTGAAAATAAAATGGAACAACCTTTCTGGTCTTGGTTTATGTCCAGTTTCAAGATGATTCCAGCCTTGTTTATCATTTTCTTGGCTCGGTTCTGCCAGAGTGAGTGTCTCACAGAATTCATTCCTAACTTTTACTTGGCTGACAATCATAACTTACAAAATCACGCCTTTAAAACAATAACCGACTCTTCTCCTGTGATCTGTGGCCGTGAATGCTCCATGGACCCAAACTGTGTTTCCTTCAACTATCATGGAAGTGCGGCAATTTGCGAACTAAATGATGCAACACGAAAGCAAAGCCTATTATGTGACTTCAAAGGACTGCCAGGAAGCTCTTACTATGATGGTGAGAGGTCCACATCTTTCTTATCGGCACCAGCAGCAGGCTCCGCAAAATACACCAGCTGTCAGGAGCTGCTAACAGCTGGTCACTGTGACAACGGCATCTACACCATCTATCCTGCTGGACTGACCAATGGTTTACAGGTCTACTGTGACATGGAGACTGATGGGGGAGAATGGATCGTCTTTCAGAGGCGTCAAGATGGCTCGGTTGACTTCTACCGCACCTGGGATGAATACAAGCATGGCTTTGGCGATCTATCTGGTGAGTTTTGGCTTGGGAATGAAGCTCTACGCATCTTGACTCAGACAGGACAATGGCAGCTGCAAGTGGACCTGTGGGACTGGGAAAACAACACATCTTGGGCCGAGTACGGTGAGTTTGCCATTTCAGGTGAGAAGTATACACTCCACATTGGCTCATACAATGCCAGTGGTATGAATGGCTCAGGCGATTCAATGAAAATACACAATACACACGATTTCTCAACAAAGGATCAAGATAATGACTCATCAGAAAATCAAAATTGTGCTGAGAGGTACAAAGGCGCTTGGTGGTTTAATGCTTGCTTTAACTCCCATCTCAATGGCAAATATTACCATTGGGGTAAACTTGGTAATAAGGATGATGAACAAGGTATACAATGGTTCCATTTAAAAAACTCCCACCGTTACTCCGTTAAGCAGTGCACCATGAAAATACGCCAACATATTTGAGTACTAAGTAATTTCTTGCATACTTGACTTATGAAGCTGCCTTGGATTCGTTGTTCTTGAATTGTAATTTGATTTGTGGCTACTTTGAATTAGTTATTTTCAGTGTACCGTGTATTTCCGCTGAATGTCTGATTCACAGTATGACACAGTTTTGGCATAAGTGCAATTTGCAAAATAATTGCACATTTTAGCCAAATATTACAATACTGTATATTATTGGTACAGTGGATTATTATTTTATATTGGTGCAGTTTATTTTTTGAGCATTTGAGTTTTAAACCTGTACATTCTCAATATGTTTTCTGGATCGTGCGATTGGTGGCAATTTGGCCGAGGTACGACCAATCGGCAATGTTTGCTACGATCTCGATTTGCAGTCACATATACTGTGACTGCTCTTAATATTAGGTATCCCACGAGCGCGAGTGGAATACGGCATTATGTAGTGCGTTTGCGTCGGCCTCGTGGGATATGGGACGCAGACGCACTACATTATGCCGTATTTCCACGAGCGCGAGTGGAATAACGAATTTATCTTCAAGCAAACTTGACACGTTAATAACACGCGCACTCTGCGCGAGATTAAAGTACTACTCCGCACATATGCGTAGGGAAGCAGTTATCTTGGAATACCATGGCGCATTACGCAGAGTGCAATATAAGAATCGAAAGAGTATTATGAAACATTATCACACTGTTGGTTGCCATGGATCCACCAATCAAAACCACGGATTCAAGTTTGCTTGAAGATAAGACTGATTGCCACTAGGTCATACTACGACTGGTGTTCGCTCGTACCCACCATCCTAACAGGGCACTGGGACGGGCTGATATATTTGCACCCCCATTGGCCAAAATTTATGACACGTGATGACCACAATATCACCTCTTTTCTTGTAAACGGATCAACGTAAAAACAATTTTTTTCCAGCAGGCAAGGCAGGTTTTGCACACAGTACACTCATTTCATTCGTAAATTTGATATTTGCACTGGATATAATAAGCATTAGCATGCTATTTATTAATTATTCGTTTGGCAGTAAGCAACCCACAATGCTCTGCATGTCTGTATATATATGTGACCTTTGCGTAACGTGTTTCCTTTACAGTAATCTGTGAAGGCACATCAGCCCGTCCCAGTGCCCTGTAAATGATTGGTGGTACGCGTGGTCCTGCAATTAATGACCAATGATTGGAAAGAGTTGATGGCAAGATCAATCGTAGGCAATCGTGCGACTAGTGGTGGCAATCAGTGACCAATTGTTTTATCAATCGTGGGAACCTGCGACCGCTCACACGATCGATCGCAGCCAGTTGCACCACCACTTGTCAGGCGGTAGGAGTTGCATGACCAGTTATGCAACTGTTTGACCTGCAATCATGCGCGTCTGGTGGTTTGAACACGTAAGACCTGTCTGCGATTCGGTATTGCAAGTCAGAAGTTTTGAACATGACCATCAAGCTTGCTGTGACTGATTTTGCTCTGGCGATCACCCACAACCTCTGCGATCAGTCACATGCTCTTTCTACGATTTGCCCGAGATTCCAACATTTTTCGGTCACAGCTATAGGTCATAACCTAGTCGCAGGTCCGGTGTGCCTGGGGCTTCAATGTACAAAATAATGCTAGCCTTAGGCCTATATCTAGACTTATAATGTATTTTAACAGTAGATTTAGAAGTTTTAAAGTAAGGATTACATAAAAAAAAATGTCCTTACTAATTAATACTATGGGTAAAAATTGTCTGCCGTTAGTTCTGGTATACACTGCCTCCAAATTAGCCTTTCGTTGTTACGCACGAATAGAGTCTGGTGTACTGACATAATTCTTTTCATATGTACACTTAGTATCCACCTGACCAGACTAAATTTTTGTTGCTGTGTGGTGCACGTGGCAGATACGTGAGAAGTACAGAATCAATACCATGTTTACCATAGGATAGAATGACATAAAGCAACCAGACTGTACGTTGCTAGGCATTGGCGTGCACACGTATCAACAGCAGCATAGTATGTGGACCTTCTAAACTGTACCTCCATTTGAAAATGATTAATTCGGGGTGCCAGACATTGCACATATGCTACATGCAAGTCGCAAAAGGCTAATTAACCACTTGCCTTCTTCAATCAATAAAATTCAAAGACCAGTAAACCATGCATTTTCACAGATATTGACAGTTGCCTCCAGCCATTGTATTCCAAATAGTTCTAACTTGAGTTTTACAATTACACACTCGGTGGAGCACTGGAAGACAATTGAAAGGGTAAATACAATGCCTCAATTTTCAGTCAATAATTTGCAATATTGTCACTGGTACGTAATTTATGGTGGAATATGAAACGAGGCAAAATTGCACAGTTGAATTGGCAATTTTTACACTTAACTTATACTGAATGCCCGCCATGAATTTCAAACAATTAGTATTTAGACCAGAGCACGCAATACGGCAGAGGGGTTATTTGACCTGCAACAGGATATTAAAATTAACTGCCATACAAATGGAAATTACTTATAAAAGGGGTACAGAGTTGTAAGCAGTGCCATTTCAATCAAACTAAACGTGCGTCAAATGATCGATCAACTAAAGGACAGCACCATCGCTTTCTTGAAAGCATAGTTCAAATAAGAGATTGGAGTTAGCTGTTGAAGGCTTCTACATCGAATAACGTTTGCCACAATATCATCCAGACTTGGTCAACATTTCCACATCTTGAACTTAACAAATCAGCAGATCACAACCTCAGCAACTTGTCCAATTCAATACATTCTACGATGCTGTGAAAATAAAATGGAACAACCTTTCTGGTCTTGGTTTATGTCCAGTTTCAAGATGATTCCAGCCTTGTTTATCATTTTCTTGGCTCGGTCCTGCCAGAGTGAGTGTCTCACAGAGTTCATACCCAACTTTTACTTGGCCGACAATCGTAACCTACAAAATAATATATTTAAAACAATAACTGACTCTTCTCGTGTGATCTGCGGTCGTGAATGCTCCATGGACCCAAACTGTGTGTCCTTCAACTACCATATAATCGGGGGAATTTGCGAGCTGAATGATGGGACACGAAAGCAGAGCGTATTCTGTGACTTCAAGGTGCTGCCAGGAAGCTCTTACTACGATGGTGACAGAGCAACATCTTTCTTATCGGCGGTAGACTCTGCGAAGTACACCAGCTGTCAGGAGCTGCTAACAGCTGGTCACTGTGACAACGGCATATACACCATCTATCCTGCTGGACTGACCAATGGCTTACAGGTCTACTGTGACATGGAGACTGATGGGGGAGGATGGATTGTCTTTCAGAGGCGTCAAGATGGCTCGGTTGACTTCTACCGCACCTGGAATGAATACAAGCATGGCTTTGGCGATCTATCTGGTGAGTTTTGGCTTGGGAATGAAGCTCTACGCATCTTGACCCAGACAGGACAATGGCAGCTGCGAGTGGACTTGTGGGACTGGGAAAACAACACAGCTTGGGCCGAGTACGGTGAGTTTGCCATTTCAGGTGAGAACTATATACTCCACATTGGCTCATACAATGCCAGTGGTATGGCTGGCTCAGGCGATTCAATGAGAATACACAATACACACGATTTCTCAACAAAGGACCAAGATAATGACTCATCAGAAAATCAAAATTGTGCTGAGAGGTACAAAGGCGCTTGGTGGTTTAATGCTTGCTTTACCTCCCATCTCAATGGCAAATATTACTATCGGGGTGAACGTGCTGGTGAAATGGACACTGCACAAGGCATACAATGGTATGATTTTAAAAACTCCCATCAGCATTACTCCGTCAGGCAATGCACCATGAAAATACGGCAACATATTTTAGCAGAATTCTAGCCGACAAATTTGAGTACCAAGTAATTTTCTTGCATACTCGACTTAAGAAGTTGCCTTGCATTTACAATTTTCACTGTTCTTGAATTGTAATTTGAATTGTTGCCACTTTGAATTGGTTATTTTCAGTGTTGTGTTTATTTTTGCTGCATCTAGTCTGATTCACATTGACACATTTTTGGCATAACTGTAATTTGCAAAATAATTGCACATTTTATTGGTGGAGTGCTTTTTTATATTGGTGTATTTAATTCTAGCCTTTAAGTTTAAAGGAACACACCGGCTTTGGGCTCGAAATAGACCCATACATTATTCCGAAGCGCCTTCAAGAGTAAATTCGATATATCCTGAAAAGACGCCGTAAAATTTGGCCGTTTTTTAGCACTTTTGAAAAATTCAAGGTCACGTGACTTTTCGGAACCAAATTCTGGTTCCGAAAAGTCACGTGGTCTTGTGAGTTAGTTGCATTTCCAGCCGTATAAAAGTTTGTTACTGCACCAAATTCAACTCTGATTTCCCACCTATATTTATAAGTAATTGACAAAAGAGAGACTATTTATACAGGTATGAAACAAAGTTAAACATAAGTATGAACATTCGAACATAATTGTTTGTTTCGAGAGTCCGGAGAACGGGAGTGAGCGCGTGCTACGGCAGGCCACCGTGGAGTGTAGGATATTTGTCCCGCGCAGCACGGCAAATGCACACACACATGGCCGGGCGTGTTGCTCCGGTGTACGTTCGTGAAGAAAATCGTGAGCAGAAAACTTGAGATATCCTGAGCAGGAGAAGAGCGAATCGTTTTTGACAAAGTCGTGAGGCTCGCGAGCACCTGAATTGGACACTGCCATCTGCCCGCAAGTGGTCGTGATTACCATGCACCTACCATTGCGAAACATGTAGGTTGGAGTGCGTTACCAGACTAGTTTCTAAGACGTCGTCGTCTGCTCGCAAGTGGTCGTATTACTACGCATCCACTATGACGAAACATACAGACTGAGGAACGTTACCAGACTAAATTTTAATTCTTAATGTTTGTCTTCAAAAACTGCTTCAAAAACACCTTTCCACTCAAAAGAAACAATTAGATTTTTAATATGTTGTTTATTTGAATGTTGCGGCATAGATTAATTTTAGAATGATTTTTATTGCAATTAGTTCTAGGTCAAATCGTAAATTGACTAGACTATAATACGCTAGGCGCTATGCATACAACGCACGCAAACTGGAGATGCAGAGATTTCGTCCCACTTTTCACCCATAATGCACCGCGGTAAACATTGCGCGACGTCATTACGTTTCAGGTCTATTGTAGATTGGTCCCCTGTCCATGTGCGATACGCTGCTCTCGCTATACGACGAAGGGGAAGTAAATGAGGACAGTGAACCAGTCTACTAAAGTTGTTACCTTAAGACACTGACCCCGTGTGTATACCGGAAATGGGGTCACTCATAATGTGTCAAATCACTCCGTCGAACGAAGGGAACGTTCGCATTAGAAATTTGCTTCGTCGAATGAAGAGATTCTAATTATCATCGAATGAAGAGACTTGCGTTTACATCAAAAAATCTCTTCGTCGAATCATCGTCGAATCTTCGTCGAACGAAGCGATTTCTCTAGTGAGAACGGAGTCTTAGACACTTGAAACACGGGTACATACATGTACAAGTTTATACTTGACTGCTATTCACAATGTGCACCGAACATGAGTTAATATGTGCAGACATTTGTTTGAAATATGTTTAAATTATACCAATTTAATCTGCCAATAGCTCCTTCAAATGATATCACATTTTTATTAAAGTTTGATGGGGCACGACACTAACTCCATTTACCCCATTCAGTCATCGGTCAAAACATTAAACAAAACGGGCCTCATTGCGACCAATTAATAGGAAACAAGGACAGAGGTCAATTTATATGTGCAAAATTTAAAGCCTGATAAATAATGACCAACACCGAAGGAATGTTGTTCCTAACTCACTGTGTTTTTTTTTACAAATGTTTGAAGGATTATGACATTAAGTTTCAGACATTTGTAAACTAACACCTGATGACATCGATTCTACATGACAGAGGCCCATGAAGAAACAACTTGCCAGCAACCTTTGAACTTTATCACTGCAAACTATGCAAACAACACAGCATCAAATTTAAAAACTGTCACATTTTAAATGCCTCACCTCTAAAGCCTTGATGACATTATTATTAAAGTTAAGATCATACAGTCATGTTTGGTACACTTCACCCTCTGTTTGTACCAACATTTAGCCGATTTGCATATTAAAATATACAGTATCATAGTTATGGCCATTACGTTTTGGGAACATCTTCAATCTTGTCACTAGCAGGCGCTCTTCGTGATGACTAAAGCATAATATTCATGCTGCAGGACACTAACACCATCAACCTCATCATCTGTATCTCTTACCACATTCAAGTAACATGGCCACTTCCGGTTTCTACCAAAGATAAATGAGGTCAACCGTCAAAGGTCATTGTCTGTGTCCACAACTTAGATCTTGGTTATAGCTGTGACAGTTGTCAAAACAAAGAAAAGACAAAAAAAATTAGGACGATATGTTAACAGGATGATTTAAAAAAAATTGATTTTTCAATATTTACATCTTTAAATTTCAATCCATTGTGACGCATTGGTGGTGTCATTGTAATATATGTCACAAACCTCATAAGAGAACATGCCTATATATATATATATTACTACTAATTCATGAATAGGAAGACCGATTTGGGGTTAAACAATAGTGTTGGGACGACCGGTCGCGTTAGGACGACCGGTCATCGGTCATCCTAACAACAATGGCTCCAAAAAGCATCTTAATTAGGTCAAAAACCATTTTTATTAGGTTTGTAACCATTTCTATTAGGGTACGCACCATTTTCGTCTAGATTGCAAAAAATTGTTTTATAGAGATTTTCAGGAGAAAATTAGTGTCCATTTACGATCTTTTTACCGAGAATTTTGTGGTTTTAGTGGTCACTGGCGGGATTCTAGCCAAAAGTGTCGTCCTATTCGGGGTTCGGCGGTTATATATATATTTACATTTATATATTACTACTAATTCATGAATAGGAAGACCGATATGGGGTAAAAAAGGAGTGTTGGGACGACCGGTCGCGTTAGGACGACCGGTCACCGGTCATCCTAACAACAATTGCTCCAAAAAGCATCTTAATTAGGTCAAAAACCATTTTTATTAGGTTTGTAACCATTTCTATTAGGGTACGCACCATTTTAGTCTAGATTGCAAAAAATGTTTTTATAGAGAGTTTCAGGAGAAAATTAGTGTCCATTTACGATCTTTTTACCGAGAATTTTGTGGTTTTAGTGGTCACTGGCGGGATTCTAGCCAAAAGTGTCGTCCTATTCGGGGTTCGGCGGTTATATATATATATAACCGCCGAACCCCGAATAGGACGACACTTTTGGCTAGAATCCCGCCAGTGACCACTAAAACCACAAAATTCTCGGTAAAAAGATCGTAAATGGACACTAATTTTCTCCTGAAACTCTCTATAAAAACATTTTTTGCAATCTATACTAAAATGGTGCGTACCCTAATAGAAATGGTTACAAACCTAATAAAAATGGTTTTTGACCTAATTAAGATGCTTTTTGGAGCAATTGTTGTTAGGATGACCGGTGACCGGTCGTCCTAACGCGACCGGTCGTCCCAACACTCCTTTTTTACCCCATATCGGTCTTCCTATTCATGAATTAGTAGTAATATATATATATATATATATATATATATATATGAAGTATTATTTTTTATCAGCCGTTGGATTTTGTACATACAGACCATCAAAATATTAAATTCAAATGATTGTAATATTACACCTGACGACATCAAAGTGTGCGTGCACAGACATGTGTTTTGACTGTTAAGTACCAACTTTGACCATTTCTATACAAAATATGTGCTTTGTCTGTGAGATTTGTCTGTGGGATTTTTAACCAGATTAAACAAAAAAATAATCAGAACAAAAACAATGCATTTTCCACAATGAAAATTGTGGGGGGAAAAACAACCCAACCCCACCCCCAAAAACAAAAATGGGCCAAACAGAACTATGCTCCTTTCCTCCACCAATCAAAAACCAGCTTTGAAAGCAGTAAGCAAATCACGGCCGTGCATATTTCTTTTTTTTTTATGTGAAAAAAAGACCAGCTTGCTTACATGTGGTAGTTCTGGCATGAAGCCAATATCTGGAATAAAGCAAAACATTGGGTGTGTATGGCCTGCCTCCAGAAAAATACCTTGGCCCTCAATCAAAATAATAATTTTTCCCTTTCCCATCAAACTCCTACAGGTTGTCTGTTTATTTTTAATAACCATCATCCTCTCGGAATGGTAGACAAAAAACGTCTTAATTAGCCCAGGCAGACCTCTGTTTTCTTTGTCCACCGATTATTGAGTTAACAGATGAAACAAATTTCCGTTCAACAGTATCACCAACCAATCAAAAACATGCATGTAGATCTGAGTGTTTTCTTTTCTGCCTGATAAACACAGAGACGAATGTAGTATATGACATGTTAATCGAAGAAAACATCATTTGCACCATCAAAAAGCAGAGTGAGAAGATGGCTGAATAAGACTGTAACACTACTTTATCTAGAATGAAGGAATGTCACAATTTAAGTGCCGATAGGTTGTGCATCGTAGCCGGGCAGCAGCATGCCTAGATGAAGCGAGATGATTCTGATGATTCCCTGATGAAACTGATAATAATGGCAACTATATGACACTTGGTGATTAAACTATTGTTTTTGTTATTAATCTAACGGAGTAGTGGAGTACAACTTTGCAAATAAATGTAAATGACCATTTGGCACACGTCCCAGAGGAAATGGCTATCTGGCGATTTATAACACGTCTTGCTTCAATTGATCAGAACTGGATGAAATGAGTAAACTAATGAAGACATCCATTCACTTGTCAAGTATAAACATTAGGCATCTTGTCAAGTTTGGTGTTGTTTTTATATTAGACAACTGCCTGCATACTTCAACTTGCCGCTATACCATCGTTTTCTTGTCTTTTACTCACAAGAAAAATAACCTCAGTAACCTCAGACTTTCTCAACAAAAAAGCAGCTTGATTGGACTATAGAAAACAAACATGGCGCCACAGAATAAAATGGAACGAATGATCAGCTATCCTCTGTCGACAGCTTTCCGAACGATCACTGCCTTGATTTTGTTCTCGGCACAATTCTGTCGCAGTGAGAAGTTTATTTCTACATTTTACATGGCCAACAACCACATTCTACAGAATTATGTCTTTAAAACAATAACTGACTCTTCTCCTGTGATCTGTGGCCGTGAATGCTCCATGGACCCAAACTGTGTGTCCTTCAACTATCAAGGAAGTGGGGGAATTTGCGAGCTGAATGTTGCGACACGAAAGCAGAGCGTATTCTGTGACTTCAAGGTACTGCCAGGAAGCTCTTACTACGATGGTGACAGGGCAACATATTTCTTATCGGCGGTAGACTCTGCGAAGTACACCGGCTGTCAGGGGCTGCTAACAGCTGGTCACTGTGACAACGGCATCTACACCATCTATCCTGCTGGACTGACCAATGGCTTACAGGTCTACTGTGACATGGAGACCGATGGGGGAGGATGGATCGTCTTTCAGAGGCGTCAAGATGGCTCGGTTGACTTCTACCGCACCTGGGATGAATACAAGCACGGCTTTGGCGATCTGTCTGGCGAGTTCTGGCTTGGGAATGAAGCTCTACGCATCCTGACTCAGACAGGACAATGGCAGCTGCGAGTGGACTTGCGGGACTGGGAAGGAAAAACAGCTTGGGCGAAGTACGGTGAGTTTGCGATCTCAGGTGACAAGTATACACTCCACATTGGCTCATACAATGCCAGTGGTATGGCTGGCTCAGGCGATTCAATGAAAATACACAATACACACGATTTTTCAACAAAGGATCAAGATAATGACTCAGAACCTCATAATCAAAATTGTGCTGAGTGGTACAAAGGCGCTTGGTGGTTTAATGCTTGCCATAACTCCCATCTCAATGGAAAATATTACCATCAGGGAAAACTTGGTAAAGAGGATACTGCACAAGGTATACAATGGTTTCATTTGAGAAACTCCCATTATTACTCCGTTAAGCAATGTGACATGAAAATACGTCAACATAATTTAGGAAATTTCTAGGCAACTATACTTTGACCCGAAGGCCTTTTTGAGTGATGACATGTGACCGGTCACGACGAAATGAGCGTAATTTAATTCCCAATTTTTAGCGTCATCTAACAAACATTTTCAGACCAATTTTATATAATAATAATAATAATAATAGCAATCTTATATAGCGCCAAATGCCAGGGCCTCTAGGCGCTTTACAGTATAAACCAAAGCAATAACATACATATGGGTCTGTCCACAGTAATGGGGTACATTTCTGTAACATTCAAGATCTTAGGTCCCAGTTCACTTCAAATGTCTTAATTTTATCTTTAAATTATCAAGCTAAACTGAGGAAATAACTTTTTCACCAAGGAGTAAGAAAAATAGTCCTACAACATACATTTGGGAAAACCCCGTGCACAAATTTTCCTATTACGCATGTAACAAAGAAGGAAAAAAAATGTCACAAAATTGTCTGTCCACGTTACCTACGTAATAGGAACATTTGTACACTTGCTTTTCAAAAATGTATGTTTTGGCAGCAATTTCTTACCTTTTTGGGCAAAAGTTATCTCCCGAGAACAAAATAAGGACATTTCTTTAATTCTGAGATAAACTAAAGACATCTGAAAGGAATTATTGACTTATACCCCATTACTACCCCATTACTGTGGACAGACCCATATACATGTACATAGATGTCTTAATAGATGTCGTGGGGTGTTATGGCCGAGCGGTCTAGTGTGCGAACTTAAGTTCCTGTGATAGTACTAGAATGTAGGTTCGATTCCGGGCCGCGACGGGTTGCGGCACCTGTGCCCTTGAGCAAGGCACTCAACCACACTTGCTCCCATTCCTGTAATTGGCGGTCCCCCCGCTGTTGGATATGGTGAATAAATAAATAAATAAATAAAAATAAATAAATAAATAGATAAAAAAAGATTAAACGTAAAAACCAAAGAGCATCATCAAGAGCATCAAGTCTGGTAATACTGAACAAAAAGATGTGTCTTAAGCTGGGACTTGAAATTACTGATGGAATGAATTTGACGCATGCTGTTAGGAAGACCATTCCAGAGGTGTGCCACTGAAAAAACAAATGATCTATCACCATAGAATTTTGTTGATGAGCGAGCAGGTACCCTCAATTGACAGTCCGATGATGATCTTAGAGACCTAGATGGGGTATACAACTGGACAAGGTCAGAAAATGTTGACGATAGCTTTCTTTGTGCTCATACAATGCCTGCGGTATACGGTATGGCTGGTAAAGGCGATTCAATGCAAAATACGGCAACATATTTTAGCAGAATTCTAGCCAATTACTTTGAGTACCAAGTAATTTTCTTGCATACTTGACTGATGATTTTGTTCTGATTTTTCCCTTGTTTTTTTTTTTTTTAAACAAAAACATCTTTCAAAGGCATTTTTCAACCTAAATTCACAATTATAGCCTTTTCCGTGTAACATCTGCATATTTGCTGGCGCCCCTAATTTTTTACTTTGAGATGGAGGTGCAGATTAATAATCACACACTACGCCTTTTTTGTTGCTATGTGGTGTATGCCGTTGCTTTATGCCATTCTCTCCAAAGGTGAACACGGTTGCAGTATTGATTCCGCACTTTACACCTACCACATAGCAACAAAAATTTAGTCTGGTCAAGGGAATACTAAGTATGTCAGTACACCAGACGCTATTCATGCAAAACACGCTAAAAGTGGCTACTTTAAAATTTGAAATTTTTTCAATTTTCTGTGATTTTTACTGTACATGTGTCTGTGATGTACAGTGATCAAGTTTTGTCTTAATATTAGTAATATTATCTACACATAGTTTATTGGTACAGTGAACTTTGAAGTTCTAAGTTTAAATCGTAGAGTTTTATTATAATCATACATGTATTATACTTATATCCGGAGTATTTTGTGGAGTATTTTGTGGAGTATTTTGTGGAGCATGTATCTCAATGTTCATGCAGTTTCTCATACATGTAGTTGTAGAGTTCATTAATGTCAGCAAACATGAAATGCATTGTATAAAAACCAGCTATTCTTTATGACATGTGTGTATAATATTAAATTTCTAAGTTCACAGCAGGAATGACAGTTTAAAAACTTGGCAGCGGCATCAGGGGGTACCGGTAAAAACAAATTGCAGACGGCGGTGTCGCCAGACTTGTTAAAGTGGAAGGGAGGAGGGGGAGACAGCACACTGGAAGGGGGCACGCAACGCAGATTTAGGCTGCATTCGGGCGTGTACTAGTGTTAACACGAGTATACTCCTGCCCGCGCGAACGGCAAGAATAACGAAACTCGGGTCAGTGAGAGTATGCTCTCCCTACTCCCCGACAAATGGGGAGTGTGCTCTTATACTCCTGACGAGTGTCATGTGATTTGCACGAAGATGGCGGAATACGGGTAGGATTTTTGGTGAATTTGCTCAATGTGTCAACTGGATAACTGAAACAACAATCCACTAAGGTTTGTTTTAGATGCTAGGCTCTCACGACTTACTTTCTTTAGTTTCTTGTGCGCAGTGAAACAGCGTTTTTTTGTGCAGGCATGACAAGAGACGGCTATCTTGACTGATGGCCATTCACGCATGCGGACTGCGGACTTGCTGTTCGCATAATGTGACCCGAGTGCAATGCACACGCATTACTCCGGAGTAGCGAGAACTGTAAGCCCGAACGCAGCCCTAGTTGTGCAAACCTCAAGTTTCATTTTAGGGGTCACAAAACATTTGGGGGGAGGGGTGAGCATATGCTACCCCTTCCCCCCTGGGCTCCCTTTGGCGACACCACTACCTGCTGGTTCTGGTATACACTGCCTCTAATCAATAAAACACAAAGATCGGTCAACCACGCAGTTCTATGGTTGCAGCCAGCTATTGTATTCCAACTAGTTCAAATTGAGATGTTTTTGGCATAATAAGTACATGTAATATACACATATACTGCCCCCCCACTACGCCCCCCCACCACCCCCCCCCCCCCCCACCACCCCCTAGAAAAAGAACATAATTTTCTTCAAATATCAATTCTTGACAAGTACAAAGGTTATACGCTAATTAATTCTACGACTATTTTACTGAATTTAAACACTTACATAAAGTAGTGTTCATTATTCACTTTGAGAATAGATTTCTGCTATAAGATTTCTTATTTTGCTGATATGAGATGTATGTGAGCACCTAGTGGCAGATCAAGCTTCATTAAAATATAGGAATACAAAGGAAAAGCGGGGGATACAGCCCCCTGAAATCCGTTGTATTTCTGTATTTTAATGAGGCTGGATCTGCCATTAGCAAATTGTTGTAAATATTTGAGTATTATAAATTAATTCGTGTATTATGAATGTGACCAAAGTGTTGTGCATACAGTGTGTACAAATACTTGAATGTAAAATACAGTATAGTGAAACATTGGTTCAAAATTGATGTCCTGTAAACACCGTCTTACTGCTGTCAAAGTGTTGAAAGTGCCATAAAACGAGCATCGATATTAACTACATATGTGACCCGCACTGGAAAAAGGTAGCATAAGTCGTGCATTGTGTTTTTGTATTTTAATGAGCGTCGATTTGCCGCAGATTGTTTCTTATGCTACAGTCACACGGTCATATACGGATCTTGCGGACGCTGCGGATTTTTGTCCGTAAAAAATCCGCAGAATCCGTATCTATCCGTAATGGATCCGTAATGAATCCGCCGAATCCGCAGCATCTGCCAGGATCCGCAGAAATATTTTGAAAGTCTCAAAATATTTTTTAAAGTTCCTGCGGATAAAAAATCCGTAAAAAATCCGCAATGCATCCGTAATTATCCGTAATATACGTAACTCTCCGTAAACTATCCGTAAAAATTAGATGTCACCTGCCGCAATTGTTTTTCATTTAAGCGTAAATGTCCGTATTTATCCGTAATTCATCCGCAATTATCCGTATTTTATGGCTAATTTAACTTTTCTGCACAGTTTTTAAGTGATTTTCTGCGGATAAAAAATATAAAAAATCCGCAGCATACGTATTTGACCGTGTGACTGTAGCATTATGGCTGCAAAAACTTGACCTTGTCTGCGTGACTTATAATGAGCGTGATCCAACTCCATCCCTCACGTGAGGGACAGAAATCAAGAGACGAATGCCTTTCCTTAGTCAATACAACAAATGAAAACTAAAGTGAACCTGTTTGTTTACCTGCTACTGATGTTATTAGACAGCCAAAGTGTGATGTGCGTTGCCATGGCAATTAGCCATCAAAAGTACCATTGCAATAGCACAGGGACGTGGTTGAGTGATTGTTAGTTTAGAGCCAATTGCCTAGGCAACTAACAAAAGATGACGTATTCACTTCGGCAGTCTATACACACACCCAGTTTATCAAATGTTGATATTGACTTTACAGTTTTATGCAGAGGTTAATTTAATGCATGAGGGACGGACAAATCAATAAAATTGACAAAAACCACAATTTTTTACATGCATTTTCAACTATTTCTTGAAAATGTGATGGCACAGTGTGTCCAGACAAATTTATTCTATTATTTTTGTAATATGATTGTAAAATATGGAAATTGTTTTACTGTTTAATTTAAGAAATTTTGAGATTTTCGTCTAGTGTTTACCAGTTTTGGATCACGCTCAGCTACCTTTTTTTTTCAGAGCGGGTCACGTATTTGTTGTAATACACATGTAACTAGATGAGGGCCTTTTTGAGTGATGACATATGTGACCAGTTACGACATAATGAGCGTAATTTAATTCCCAATTGTTAGCGTCATCTAACAAACATTTTCAGACCAATTTTGACGAAAGCTTTCTTTGTGCTTCGTAAAAATGTTATTTTGAAGATTTGTAAGAGTTGTTTGAACACTACAACTTCTCCAAGCTGTGTTGTGTCGGGGGAATAGTTTTTCCTCATGTGTTATATACCATTGGAAAGCTCTTTCTGCTGAATTTAAAAATACTAATATCCAATTTTTGAAAATTCCGACTTTCAGCTTCCTTTGTGGCGACAGGTCACATATGGCAAAAGAGTAGGAATTATATGTGGTTGATTTTTACTTAATTATTTTTGTTTTTGAACAATAGGTAATCCCCAAAATTAGGGGTCCAAAACGTTCGGTGTCCCAGTTATGTACGACACACTGTGCATCAAAAATCGCCACTCATTATCACAGATTCTGTGATTACAGAGACAGCATAAATTTCTTGAATATTTTGTTCTGTGATTACTGAAAAATATTTGAAACAAAAGACCATAAAGGCTCATAATTTGTTCCATTATATTGAATAGGAATTTGGTGTACCGGGTTACCTCAGCCAATGAAAATTAGCTGTAGAATGACTTTGGAAAACCACTTTCAATCACTAAACACACTTGAAAATCTTTAAAAGCATGTCACAATTTTGGACCCCTAATATCGGGAATTACCCAAATACATTATTTTGTAGATCGACACTCGATGACATTATCATGCTTGTTTGGTATGTATCTCTGCTATTGGGTTTTTATTATTAAATGCCAAGTTTTGTGAAGATCTGGGGTGAATTGCAATAAAATGCATGAACCAGTCAGAGCACTCAAAATACATGTACGTCACACCACCCCAGTGAGTATTGAGTTTTGAATTGAAACTTACTTAGGGTAACGCATTAAGTGGTGTGACGTAATTTAAGTGTACTAACTGGTTAGTGAGTTTCATTGCAATCAACCCCTGAGCTTGGAAAGAGGCTAAATTGCTGGTTTAAAGATGTTTTTTGTGGTGTGTAAAAGTCAGAAAAATTAGAAATATAAGTAAATAAATTAATAAAAATAATACAATAAAATTAAAAACAATTAGAACAGATGCAGCCGGGCCTTTTCGCTATTATTAGAGAGAAAATAAAGAGAAATTGATTCAGCTTGCGTCGGGGAGATCTACTGAAAGTTAATTAGGGTTTGTTTTTGCCCTTACCCGACGTAATTATTAACACTGTATACTCGGTGCTTTCCCGAGACACTATGAAAAACTTCATAGCGTGCTCGGGTGGGACTCGAACCCACGACCTCCTGCAAACAAGGCAGGTGTCTTAACCACTCGACCATCGAGCTAGCCGGTGTTGAATGGCCTGTTCGGATCATTTGGCAACGGGGATCGCAATAATTTATAATTCTAATTCTTCATGGGTTTCCTCACGCTTGCGAGTGACAGTGCAATGAGCACTATTGAGGAATCCTTGGTATGAATACCAGTAAGAAATAATAATAATAATTAACTGATTTAGCTTGCGTCGGGGAGAAAAATAAACAAATGCACAAAAACAAATAACAGTGAAAATGAAACCAAAACCAACTTTAGACATACTAAAGGCCTTTTCACACTACATTTGTACATCCTCTCACCCCGGGTAGAACTCACCCCGGGTAGAACTCAACCCGGGGCGAACCCCGAGACTGCACCGCACTCAACTCCGCATTTTTTCACACTTGTTTCGCAACCCCAACCCGGGGCGAGTGATAATCGAGCGTTGCACACATGCGTAAGTGCTGTCCCCTGCCAGAAATAGTGGCAATTTCCTGACTTGATCATCATTTTTCTGCCCTGTTGTTCTCCTTTGCTGCTTGTGCCAAAGTGCACAAGGTAATGCCGGACGATGTATAACAAAAAATAGGTTCTGATGATCATGTGTACGTGTGTATGCAAACCTGCCAACATTGGATTGTCATTAGTGAAACTTGCTACGGTCGAGTTGGTGCAACGGTCGAGTTGGTGCAACGGTCGAGTTGGTGCAACGGTCGAGTTGGTGCAACGGTCGAGTTGACCTAGTACTGCACCTACACATGCGACTCAAATATCACGTTTTCGCCTAGCGACAATCCGCTATGTTGTATGCGGTACCTGCGTGTATGGGCTACACTTCACCCAAGCGACATTACGCATGAATTAGTCTTCGTTCAAAGACGCCTTTCGTGGTGCGCGATCTGATTCATCATTCGTGTAGTGCGCTCGCACGATTATGCAATTCACTATGACAGCACTAAGAACGTCTTAAATTGGACAGTACTAGTGTGTGTGTCATGATGTTACAAGCGGCAAGAATCTCAACCCAGGGCGAACCCAACCCAGTTTGTTTCACACAGATCAACCCTGGTCCAGAGCAGGGTCGAGTTCAACCTGGGTTGAAACCAATCTTGGGGTTGACGCGGGGTTTAAATTTCTCAAGTGTGAAACTTCGCACGTGTAAAAAGCCCTTACAAAAAGAAAGACAAAATTCCATACCTTGATCACATAAGATGCCTGTATAGTGTTCAGTGCAGGCACATTCGATGTCCGCACCAACATTGTAGCACTGGCCTCCGTTTACACAAGGATTGCTGGCACACACAGACCGATCAGCTTTATGGACAATGGAAAATATGGGACAATCAAAATCAGTCATTGCTGAACACGTATGTTTGGCCTCAGTGCATTATACTCACAATAAGTTGGGGATATTGTGGGTGTAACGCAGATATTTTATTGAGGGTATGTAATCCGCTTCAATGATTTTTGTATATGATTAGACAATTGTATGTGGGTTTGTCCACAGTAAAGGGGGCATTTTGGCAACACAGACCATATTTTTTAGGAAATACCTTTGTCTGGTCTCAAAATAAAAGAAACAAGTTTAAGTTGTTCTAAAGAGATAACTTAGGCTCAAAAAGAGTTACCAATAGTTTGAAAACATGCCTTTCTAAAAGCCCTGTGTACAAATTTATAATATTCTTATTTATTTTATTTTGAGACCAGACAAAGGTATTTTCTTGAAAATATGGTCTGTGTTGCCAAAATGCCCTTTTTTACTGTGGAAAGATTCATCTGCATGACACAGACACCTTGTCACAGGAATAGGTGAAAACAGTCATTTGAAAAAAAAATTCCCAAATTGACAACATACCAATTAATATCCCTTACTTATTGTGAGCATGCTCTGTTTGGAAGGTGTACACTGGGCCAACAATTAGAAACTTCAACAAAAAGATGGCGTCGAAATAGCAAAGAAAATTAGCAAGTTATCATGCTGTTTCGTTTGCTAGGCCGCTTAAGCATAGAATTAGTTTTATGAAATTGGGAGAGCGCTGCTTAATCAGAAAATGGGAGCCAACATGTTTTATGAGATTGGGGCCAGTTCAGAAATTGGGCTCATGTATACTGAAACGCAAAAGAAACTTACCACCTCTTAAACATTTAAATAGCAACAATAACACTGCGTGTAGTAATGTGTTAACTTATTTGTGGACAATGGTGTCTGAAGGTCACTTGAACCTTCAATGGTCACTTCATGGCACAGCTGTTGAACAGCTGTTTTGACTGTAAGTGATTAGCCAAGGGGTATGGGATGATTGTAATGAGCTGCACGTGATGTCGGCTTTAAAAAGGCCAGTGCAAAATGGGCATTTCAAGCAACATGCCACGATTGCAATCCATCCAAAGACTGGTAGGCAGTTATATATGCGCCGACGATGCACTGCCTGTATCAAAATCAATGGTGGCCACACACGCTATTGAAAGAGGACTGACATTACACCCTCTTCTGTTCTTTACTGTAGAACAAACTGATGAGATGGTGTATCTTGGTCAACAACTTGACATGTCATCAATAAAATGCCAATGTTTCAATTAGCAATTGTTGGTTTGTTTTATTTTTAACTGTTAAAATTTCATTACATTTGTATAAACAAGTGGTAAGTTTCTTTTGCGTTTTAGTATATTATTTACCTATTTCACACGTCTGTCCACTCCATTCCATGGGGCACAAACACTCGAAGCTCTTAATGGCCGAACCAATGGACACTGAGCGACATATGCCTTCATTCTGGCAGATACTGCCGTCACAGGGATCAATTTCGGCTGCAGAAACAGAAAGATCATGTGCGTTCAGACAAGGGGTGTTTTAAAATAAGGGGCCATCCAAAGTTGTCAACATTTTCCCGTTTCTACAGAGCGTAGTATTTTCTAAGACCCCTCTCCCTCCCACCGAAATACTACTTATCAACATCTTTTTGTCACTACCGTGAAATGTCAACATTTTACAGTGCATGTAAAGTCCTACACGGCCCTCGACCACCCTCCTACGCTTTGTAGAACCGTGAAAATGTTGACAACTTTGTACGGCCCCAGACATGAAATAAACTCCTTAAAAAAAGTTTCGAAAGTCAAGTTTGACTGACGATTTCTCTCTTGTTGCAAAATAATTTTCCTTCAATTTTATATCATTGGAAAGCCCTGTTATTCCTCTTTACGATGATGTGTCATTTGTTATGATTAAGCAATTGGGGGATGTGCAGCACAGCTGAATACGGGGGCGGGTGTGAAGTGAAATGTCACAAAATGCATTGCTATTGTCAAAAAGTGCATTGACACATTCCCATCCTCCAAGCAAAAGGGGAATGCACTGCATGACAATAGCAGTGAATTTTGTGTCATTTCACTTTCCACCCACCCCTGTATTCCGCTATACTTCACATCCCCCAATTGCTTAATCATAACAAATGACACATCACTGTAAAGAGGAATAACAGGGCTTTCCAATGATACCAAATTCAAGGGAAATGATTCATTAACAAGAGAGAAATCTTCAGTCAAACTCGACTTTCCGAACTTCTTTCTCTACAGACTTAGGCCAAAAAAAATAATAGTTCTGCTTCCGGTTTCCCGACCGACCCTATTTTTAGGCTGCGACCCTAAAAATTTTATCGAGGAAAAAAAAAAAATTTAAAAAAAAAAAAAAAAAAAAAAAGGCGCACGCTTTCAATAAATTTTACAACCGCGACGATCCCCGGGTAGTTCCCTGTCTCATCAAGGGTTATGTAAGCTGCGCGCCGCGCCTGGACGATCTTTTCGCCACATACGGCGGTTGAGGCGGTCATCATATCATGTACATCGTACGTCATGTCAGCGCACCAGCCAACGAAGTACATACGCGCGCCTGAATACAGAAACTGTGCATGCAGAGCTAGAGCTGAATGTAGTGCCCTGGACTGGTGAGTACGGTGGCTGATTCTCGCCATTTTTTTAGCGCGCACCTTGGTTTTTTTTTTACAGTAAAACTTCGCTGTACTATCATGACTATAGCGTATTTTCGCCGCACTATTGCGTATTTTCGCCGCACTATTGCAAAATTTCGCCGTACTATTCCCGCGAAATTTCGCCGTACTATGTACGGCGCGTAGAATCCATCAACTAAAAGTACTGCATTGGAGTACATGTACAGTGTCTATAATCCTTCCAGTGTATGGATTCTACATTTATTCGGATCGATTTCGATCACGCACTGCCTAGCGGTGGCGCGACTGCTTTTCAGGGACCAAATAAATTGATTAAAAGTTTGTTTTGGACTGGATGGCAGGGATTGACTTGTACTTTTCCTTAAACTCAATTTTTTTCTTTAAACTCTTGTTACCCGACTTCGACTACACGCAGATGCCTCCATATGATTGTGCACAAAAAAAATTGGCAAAAAAAAAAAAATTCCCTACCTACCTACCCTATTTTGAAATGCCATGTAATCGGAAGCAGAACTATTTTTTTTTTTGGCCTTACCTATTGGTAAGTGGCAATGTACTTTTCAGCAGGGCTATTAATTGGTTATTCATAAATACCTTAGACAGTTTACGCATCCTCATTGGCTGAGAACACATCACGTGGCCGGTTTTAAACGAATGATAATAACCACTGTTTAAAACTAGCTGGATTCGCGTTTCTGCCTGCGCCCTAGTAAGCGTATGGAACTCGCACACACACACGGAAACTGCACGCTCCCGACAGCAAAATGTGCACTGTGCATGTGAATATCTACCTGGTCGTCTGCGTGCGCGTACACAACACATCTGCATTATACGCGTAACGCACGCGATCGAACAAACAACTCGACGCACAGCTAGCAATATATAGTTGACGCTACTCGAGCCTTTTGGCAGGAGACGTTGTAACCAATGGACAATATAGGCTAGATTCTCGAAATTTGTCTCAGCCATCCTGCCCGATCGTGTGCAGCATGGACAGCCTGATTGTGATTAAGGCCGATGGCGTTGAGATCGACTCTGATCTGTGAAATGTAAGTGCGGCGCAAGCTTCCGATGGTTCTGATGGTTGGTTGTGTGGGTTCAAGAATATGGCGAGAGGTACCTCGGGTCTCTGCAATGCATGACCGATTAAGCGAAGACGACTTCTCAGCAGAGTGGTTGTGGCAGGTGGTACGCGTGTACGAGCGTACAACTCGGCGGAGGTTAATCGTATCGGGAAGTGCACACCAAGGCAGTAGCGCAAAAGAGCTCGATGACTAGCGTCAAGATGCTGCGCCATGGTCTCTGTGAGTGTTAGGGCATAGCAACTATACAGTAGCACTGACTCGACAGTTGACTTAATTAGCTGCATCTTGGCGCTATCGCTGGCTACTGAGTCCCACACAGGTGTGAGTTTTCGTGCTGCCACCCATGCCAGCTGTCGTCGCTGCTGAATTGCACTTCTGCTGTCCGCCACTTTGCATCCCAGGTAGCAAAAGTCATGCTTCAAGGACGGCGACGGTTATTGTGCGAATGACATCGTGTGGAAAGTCTCCACAAACAAGATGAAGCGAAAAAGTGAATGCAACGACCAGCTAATTTTGGTGAGTTTTACCGATTTACAGTTTTACTAACAGTTTTATAGTTTTACCGATTTATGAATGGGATTAAAAGTGGGTTTGGCCGGTCTTAAACAATCCATTTAAAACCGGATAGGGGCCTGGACGCTGATAATGGCCCGCGCCTTCGGCTTTTTTTTTCTTTTTTCTTTTCTGCCCAGCTCTGCATTGTGTTGCCATATTTGCTTAATCTATTTACATGTACCTTAACTCGTTTTGCTGTTTTGTTTGTTGAACCCACACACAGCTCAACTTAGTTGCTTTATTTCATTTTAATGCTGACCATTACTGCGCTTCTGATTTATTTATATTGATTTGCTGGCTTGGTTTTATTTTCTTATAATAAAAATCTGGCTCATATTACATTTATTTGCAATATTAATTAATTTGGTTAACTTTATAACTTAATATTTATTTCTGAGGAAGCTCACACTCGATAAGCTTTGCTTTTTGTGAGCTCCCCCCATACTACCTTATTATACTACAGTTTATTAGTAAAATTGTAATTCATTTTGAGTATGGAAATAAAGTGAACTGAACTGAACTGGGCCATTATCAGCGTCCAGGCCCCTATCCGGTTTTAAACGTATGTTTAAGACCATTCAAACCCACTTTTAATCCCTAAATATCGGTATTATTGCATGTCTATCACTCACCTATCTCACAGTGCCTGCCCAGCCAGTCTGTCTGACAGACACAGTTGTATCCATTAATGTTGCCTTCTTCCGTCACCATGCATTGTCCTCTTAAGCTACATGGATTGGGTTCACAAGGCTCAACTACAAACACAAACAAGTTAAAAAACATTTTAGAATTGTGCAGTTAACGCGGAATTATTTCAAACATTGCTGTACGTAGGCACAGGTTTATTTTTACTTGTAAACTTGTTAACCATGCGCGGTAAAGTATTGTTGTTATATCAATGCACTGTCATTGTACACCCCAGCTCGTAGAGCATCTGCCCAGTGAGTCAGAGGTCTCGGGTTCGAATCCCAATATGGCCCTTACGATTTTTCTCTCATCACAAGTTTGGTTGTTTCATTTCAATGGTGATCAGGCACCATGTTGTGTTTGTTACTTTGCCCAGTTGCGCTACCATGCAACCTCTACAGCTGGTAGAGCATCTGCCTGGTGAGTCTGAGGTCTCGGGTTCGAATCTCGATAAGGCTCTTACAATTTTTCTCTCATCCAAAGTTTGGTTGTTTCATTTCAATGGTTATCAGGCACCATACCAGATGTTGCATTGTACACCTCAGTGTAGCTTTGTGCAACACAAATTATAAACTTTGTTATAAACTGTTTTGGCCATTTCCCTTGGTAATTTCTGCGGTGAGAGGGCTTTTGTTCTCGCCGGTCTCGTGCGTCTAAAAACGTCAACCGGCCCTCGTCAAAATTTTTTTTGAGTGTTTAGATGTAAACGGTGCCCTGACGCAACCTGGGCCAAAATTTCACAGTGCTGGCTCCTGCAGAATTCTGTGCTTGCGGCCAAATTCCCTGCTCAAAGCATTATGAATATATGTCATCCGTCAGGACACCAAGAAGCCTCTTAAACGTGCAATTCCGTCCTACGTGCATATTGGGTCTCCACGCGAAATGCGTTCAGTCCTCAACCGCAGTAACAAACAAATTTTCCCTAAACATGTATACTAGTCCTCCGTTACACCGACGCAGAAATCTTGGCGTGTTTGCATGTCCTCCGGCAAATGACGTTTTTGCGATCAACTTTTTCGTGTATTGCCATAGGAGTACGCAAAGACGTCATTCTTTGCCCGGTATTCGGACAAAATGGCGGTGCCCATAATGCGACGCATCGCTAAAATTGCCGTTCTTTGCGAAGTTCGTATCCGCTTTTCAGTGGGTAATATTTTTTGTTCTTTGCATTAAAATAATTTGAGTTGCACTTAATAATAATAATGGAGGATTCTTATATAGCGCACATATCCACCCTGCAGGGTGCTCCTGGCGCTGTTGCCATTATTACCGCTGCCATCAGGAAATCACCAGAACCATTTCGCTATAACTAGGTGGCTACTGACCAGGCGCTCAACCCTATCAGTAGATTGTGGCATTCCCCTTAACAGCTTCCCAAATATCGCTTGGGTTGACGAGGCAACTAGGATTAAGTGCCTTGCCCAGGGACACAGACACGTTGGTCGAAGTGAGGCTTGAAACCACAACCTCTGATTGGGAGTTCCGCTTCATACCCACTAGACACACTTGCTGAGCACATGGTCTTTCGTTTCTTGGGTATAATTCCCCTTTACTGAGAGGCTATTGACGGCCTGCTGAGGACTCGGACTCAAGGACTCGGAAAATATAGACTTGACATTCAGCCTGTTTACATCCCGAGCTCAGGGTTGAACACCGAGCTCAGGATCAGCTCCGGATAACAAACTTAGTGTAAACGCTCTCAGGACCAAAATTTGCTCCCGATCAGACCCCGATATTTGGTCTCGCGTCGGCGGAGGGTCGAACCCAGAGCTCGGGATCAGTTTGCGGTTAGATAAGCAATTAATCTTTACCACATTAGCTCCACATCCGTAGCGGAGGGAAATCCCACGAAATTCAAGTGGCCTTGCACACTGTACATGCACACATAGAGCATGACCTTTGACTGCAACTTCTGGCGCTGCGCTCGAGATCAACTACAGAATGTAAACACGGCACTCCGAATCATTGCGGTTAAGACTGACACATTCTTATCAGGGGATCAATTTTGATCCCGAGCTCGGGATCAGTGTAAACACGGCATATAGGACTGTGATCTTTATTACCTTGATCACAGAGGACTCCTGTGTAATGAGGCAGACACACGCAGGAGAACCCGGCTCCTTGTACCATGCACGTTGCTTCGTTCATACACTGGCTGGAGCTACAAGGATCACGTACTGAAAAAACATAGAAATGAAGAGCTTTATCGCAAAGTGCTGTATATCCATTTTTGGCACTTAGAGAAAACTACTATTTTAAACTCCTCAAAAAAAGATCGGAAAGTCAAGTTTGACTGACGATTTCTCTCTTGTTACTAAATCATTTCCCTTGAATTTGGTATCATTGGAAAGCCCTGTTAATCCTCTTTACAGTGATGTGTCATTTATAATGATTAATCAATTGGGGGATGTGCAGTATAGCGGAATACAGGGGTGGGTGGAAAGTGAAATGTCACAAAATTCACTGCTATTGTCATGCAGTGCATTCCCCTTTTGCTTGGAGGATGGGAATGTGTCAAAGCAGTGCAGTATAATTACACAAACCTTTTTGCTTCCACATCCAAATTGGAAATTTCCTGTTTTCTTCCCATGGATAGTATTTTGGGGAGGTGTTTTATATGATTGTTAGGTTAAAACGAAATCAATTTTCTGGAAAAATCTAAACAAGCTCCTTTAAATAGAAAAATACATACCATTTTCACACAAGTCACCAACAAATTCTGGCGGACACTGGCAGACGAAGCTAGTGGTGTGAACTGGGATACACGTTGCGTCGTTAAAACAGGGTGAACTATCGCAAGGGAGTATTGCTGGAAAAAATAAACACATGTGACAATATGCAAAATATTACGATTTACTCATAATTTTTATGATTTTTTTCAACCAATTAGGCCCTTTTTTTAATTCGTTGGATTACGGATCTGCAGCGGATTTCACAAATCTTTACGCACTGCGTAAGCCCACTTTTATTGCGTAAGCTGTGCAACATTCCTGTGATATTACACGCAAGCCTATGAGGCTTATGTCATTTTCAAAAGTTGCGCAGGCTACGCAGTTTTTCATGAAATCGGCTACAGCTGCTGAAAAAAAATGAACTTTTGAAAACAATTCAAAATATCGCTGCTGAGAAATAGTCGAAAATGACAAGACTAAACAAATTAAAAAGTGGGGGAAAAACAAATTTTGCAAGCTTATGGATAAACAGCATGACAAATAAAAGAACTGTCCTTCCAAATGCCATGCATGACATAGCTACTGTGTAACGCATACCGCGGCCGCTACAAACCGTATAGGCCAACACGTGTCATGCCGGTGCATGCAGCTACGCAATTCACCGCACAGTCGAGTAGTGCAAGATTTAGCAGTCGAGTACGTTTACCAGTCTACTCATAGAGTCAGTGTACAGACCACACCATCGCGGCCTAAACTATTTTCCTTTTTGAGTTCTCGCACGATCTTCGGTGTACTTTGTTAATTAATTAAGTTGGAAATGTTTGATAATAAAGATCAGGGTGTTTTATAAGATAAAGTTGTTTATAAATGTGATTATTTCCCTGCGTAAGCATGCACAATTGTTGTTTCGGCGCGAGATTTAGGACAAGTTGCGCTCGCCAATTCGCATATAAAGCAAAGGAGCCCTCTTTCATAATTTTTTTCACGACACGCCCGACTCGGCAGCCCAAAAAATCCGTAATCCAACAAATACAAAAAAAATGCCCGACTTTTTAATAGCACTGTGATATAAGTGCAAAACGCAAAACAAAATTATTTCAAGCACCTATTACAAAATATGTTGGGGGCCAAAAGTATTTCGAACATGTGGAATGAAATTTTGAGAATGTGAAATAAATAATTTCAACTGCTTTCAAAAATGTTTTTGAGCACTCAAAAGAAACATATGTCCCGACGAAATGAGCATAAAGTTGCACTCCGCTTTTAATTATAACGACGGTTCACAGTCATAAAATTGAAGGGGTGGTCAATTTTAGGGCTTTGTAATATTTGGAAAGATTCTTATTCTATTCGATTCCAAATTGTTCGCGTCATCCAACAATTTAAAACATCATTTTTAAACTAATTTTGACGATAGCTTTCTTCTAATACCTCGTAAGATATTTTGTTTGACGATTTGTGAGATTTGTTTGAACACTACCACTTCTCCAAGCTGTGTTGCATTGGGGGAATAGTTTTACCTTATGTGTTATATACCATTGGAAAGCTCTTTTTCTGCTAAATTCAAAAATTACCAATATCCAATTTTTGAAAATTCCGACTTTCAGCTCATTTTGTGGCGACAGGTCACATATTTCTCGATTTCAAGCAAATTTATGAGATACCAGAGATCATAGACCTTTATCACGGTGCGGCCATCTTTCCTTTTCTCCTATTAAAATTACATAACCAAAGCGAGGCTTGCAGATAAAAATAGTTTGGTCCTATTTTGAAATTGTTTATTGTGTGCTTCACAATGGCACAGAAATTGCGTGATGAAGAGAGCGCGCAGCGTGGACAGTGATTCTCAACGGGAGATACATGCGCTATCGCGCGGTAGCGCAGACGCACTGATCGCACCTGGCACGTACTATGGGGAACAAGACAAAGATGGACGCACCATGATAAAGGTCTATAGGCACAAATATTAGCACTTGACAGTAATGTGCTTAAGATTGAAACAAGGACTCGGGACGCTGAAGACTTGAAAGTTTGCTGGACTCATACTTAAGGACTCGGACACCGACGACACCATAAAAGGACTCGCACTTGTAAATTGTGGACTTGACTACAGCCGCGACAAATATTGAAAAACAAGTGACTTACATATCTCGCAGTGTGTTCCAACGAAACCAGGCAAACATGCACAAGAATAAACAGAGAGTCCAGATGAGTCACATGTGCCTCCAAACTGGCAAGGACTGCTTGCACAAACATCCACAGCTGCGGGAAAGGAGAGCGTGTAAAGAATTTGCATGGAGTAGCCATGACGGGGTATTCTGTGTAGCAATGTAAGACTGCTGCGAAGTTTTTGGTACATTTTTTTTGTCATGCTCAATGTTCCTAAAACATTTCTATGTACAGCCCCAATACATCGTTTGCAGTTACCAAAACTTTTAAGCCTAGCGTACATCGACATTGCAACTGGAAGCAACTCAACTGATCAGTTGCTGTCGATGTGTGCGTAGCGCGCATATCGACAGAAACTGATAAGTTCCGCAACTAGCGGCAACTGGGAGCATCCAGTTATATCTACATTTCCAGAGCACGCACATCGACACAGCAACTCGGTAAAGCGCAGAGTGCATTGCCCTTGCAACTGGAAGCAACTGTGCTTACAGTTGCTGTCGATGTGCGCGCACGTGATCAGATGCACGCGAGCAACTGGCAGCAACTAGTTGCAAGTACGCGTACATCGACGCAACTGGGTACAACTAGTTGCCAGAAAGTAGAACATGAGCAACTCGCGGCAACTGGTATTTTTTTAGTTGCCGGTAGTTGCAAGTACGCATACATCGACCTTTTTGAGCAACTGATCAGTTGCTCCCAGTTGCCGGAAACACCAGTTGCCACTAGTTGCTTCCAGTTGCAATGTCGATGTACGCTAGGCTTTACAAACACCACATGATTTCCCCCCCCCCCCCCCCCCCCCCCCCCCCCGTGTAAAATGGTACCATTGTGGGAGAAAGTGCCAACTGAAGTTTTTTTCTATAAATTGTCTGCTGACAATTTATTTTTACCAATCATTCAACACAACAAAAATACCATGCATGGATTTTTCAGGTTTTCTGAAGTATTACTGCATCTATGTGGCTGAAATTTCTACAAGGCAGTTTATCAACATTATTCTTTACTTATGTAAATGCTGCTGTTCCTGTTCTTAAAAGTTTACCAATCATGTAATCTGTCTTTAAAGCCCATATCATTTGCAATGACCCAATTTTGTTTTTCATGAGTTGACAAGAAAAACCTTACTCAAAGTGTTGATAGCAATAGTAACAAACACCACATGAATTTATTTCCGTCCAAAATGGTATTTCATGTTGGAAATTGACAACCGAACGTGGTTTTCTAAAAAAGTCCCGTGCACAGGACTTTTTTATTATTTACTTGTACACAAAATCCATATATAGATTTTCAAGGTTTTCTGAAGCATTAATGCATCTAAGTAGCTAAAAAACTTTAGGCTAGTCTACCAACATTCTTCCTTATTTATTTTACACTCTTATTCCACGAATCTGCAAAAAGTTTTATATTGCGAATGATACATAGTGCCTTTAAATCCCAACTTTACTGGTGGCCTTATTAGCAAGCACCTACCTATCTCACACAAGTCTCCAGTCCATTGGGATGTGCACTGACATTGATATTGGGTCCCATCGATAACACAGCGACCACTATTCTGACAAGGATTCTCACTGCAGGGTGCTGAAACACAAAGAAGAATTTACTCAACTAGACTTATTTCCAAGTATATCGTATATATGCCAAAACATAAGACATAAGTTCGAAGCAGAGGGAAACTTATCAAAAACTATTTGAAATGACGATTTTTACCCCAGTGCTCAATCCCATGAGGAAGTTCACATTAATCTTCTTGGTGTGTGTCAAACTAAACTCCTAAAAAAAAGTTTGGAAAGTCAAGTTTGGCTGACGATTTCTCTCTTGTTGCTAAAATAATAATCCTTGAATTTTATATCATTGGAAAGCCCCGTTATTTCTTTTTACGATGATGTGTCATGTGTTATGATTAAGCAATTGGGGGATGTGCAGCACAGCTCAATACGGGAAGGGTGTAAAGTGAAATGTCACAAAATGCATTGCTATTGTCAAAAAGTGCATTGACACATTCCTATCCTCCAAGCAAAAGGGGAATGCACTGCATGACAATAGCAGTGAATTTTTGTGACATTTCACTTTCCACCCACCCCTGTATTCCGCTATACTGCACATCCCCCAATTGATTAATCATAACAAATGACACATCACTGTAAAGAGGAATAAAGGGGCTTTCCAATGATACCAAATTAAAGGGAAATTATCTAGTAACAAGAAAGAAATCGTCAGTCAAACTTGACTTTCCAAACTTTTTTGAGGAGTTTATAATAATATTAATAATTAGTAGTGACAATATATTGAATTATTAGATGCTATTTTTTTTTGTCTCGGAGAATGCGATCAGGAAAGAACTAGCTATGCTAATCGATGCATGCGCGTGTGTGCGCTCGCGCTATAGACCTTTATCACAGTGCGGCCATCTTCCCTTTCCCTAATGTAAAACAACGTAACCTAAGCGAGGCTTGCAGGGAAATAGTTTGGCCCCGTGTTGAAATTTTTTGTGCGCATCACAATGACACACACGTATAGCGCAATCAAGAAAACGCACTGTGCGGACACTGATTCTCTTAAAATCATGCTGTTTTTAACAGTTTACCAATCATGTATACTACCTTTAAAGGCCAGTGTATCATTTGCAATAACCCCAAAAAGTAATCAACAAGTTTACAGGGGAAAAGTTCTGAAAGTAAAGATTGAATTAATAGCAACTACCCAATGAAAGGTTTCCGCTCAAAATGATATAATTTTACCAGATAATAATCCGTAAAGATGAAATGATTTAGATCGTTTGGAAACGATTTACTTATTTTTGGTTTGCATCTACGCGGTCCAAAATGCATGGGCGCTGTGTACTGCGTGCGCTTGTTCTCCCAAACAATCGTGGACGTTTTAGGGAGGTCTAACAAAGAGAACAATATCGTCCGCGATTGGCAAGCGAACGTCCGCGATTCGCTCCTGTACAAAACCAACGAGAGTAAGGAAAAATAGACTATGTCCAAACAAAAGAGGAACAAAGGGACGTCCGCAATTGTCAGTGAGTTCACACCTGGGTGTGCGTGTTCCAACGCGATGCATTTTTATGGATCGCGCGCACACGCAGTATATGATGTGCGCAACAGAGTGCATGACGCAAGACACATAGTACCCGATCAACTGAGAACGAATATTTGAAACACCCCGCCAAGACCAGGAAAACGCATATGGATTTTCATGGTTTTTTTAAGCGTGGTACATTTGACAAAGCTGAAATTTCTTCGGATGAGTTTGTTTTTATTTGCAGAATCGCTCAAAAACAGATCATCTACAGGCCTTTAATGAGCTTGGATACACTGCTGATTTTTTGTTGTGACGCAAAAACTTGGCCCAGATTATGACGTATTCGCCCCTCCCCCCTCCCACCCCAGTGTCAAAATACTCACATATCTCACAGTTATCCCCAGTCCAGCCAAATTCACATGCACACTGGTAGAAGCTGAAGTGGTTTGAACACGTACCAGCAATGCCGCACGGACTACTCAAGCAGGGATTCAGCTCTGTGCAAGAGATTAAATACACAATTAAATTTCCACACGTGTCTATAAAAGTTAGACCATTGGTGACACGACGAATGGGTCTTTCCACAGTAAAGGGGGCATTTTGGCAACTGGACGATATTTTCGAGGAATTACCTTTGTCTGGTCTTAAAATAAAATAAATAAGTTTAAGTTGTTCTGAAGAGATAACTTAATGTATACATCATTGGTAACCTCGAAAATCATAAATGTTTACAGATTTACGCCTAACTTACACATGATGACCGTAGAAAACTTCCCCTGAAATGGTTTTGTCTGAAGTGCTATAGTCTTTGAGAAATGAGTAAAACAATTAGTTTTCGTCTCATGAGACGAAAATTCAATTCGCCTCAAAACCATTTGGCCCAAGTGCCATTTCGCCCCAACACTACATCGCCCAAATGCCACTTCACCCCAAAACCACTTCATGCACAGGCCGTGGATCATGGCGAAATAGTTCAAGGCGAGGTGGTTTTGGGGCGAAATGACTGCAAACCCATTTTTTGACTGTTTTCTCAAAAGTTAGACGAAGTACGGAGCTGGTTTTTGCTCAGGTTGGTTTTAATCATGCATATCTTCAATCACACAGGGGGATAAAACTATTTGTAACAGTTTACCAATCATGTATACTATCTTTAATGTTAGGTTAGAAAGAAATCAATTTTCTGAAAAAAATTTGGACAAGCTCCTTATTTAAAACTAAACACATGCCTACCTATTTCGCAGAATGTACCGGTGTACATAGGACTCACACACTGGCATTCCATGTTAGTGCTGGAGATTACTACACACGTAGCCCCATTCTGGCATGGGTTACCGACACACGCAGTCGCTGTAAATAAAAGATAAAATATTAATTTATTATACACAAATGGGCTAACGAGTCAATATTTGTGAGGGCACGAGGCAAGGAGGACTTTCCTTTCCTTGGATTTTTAACTTGTTTTATAAAGATTTAGTGAATGACCTAAATAATCTCAATTAAGGTATTGTTATAGCTCGTTATAATTTTAATGTTTTTTGTCTTGCAGATGATTTATTACTTCTTAGCATGACCCCATCTGGCCTTCAATTGTTGATTGATTATGCAAATGATTATATTGGGGTGTTATGGCCGAGCGGTCTAGTGCGTCGAACTCAAGTTTCTGTGCCAGTACTAGAATGTGGGTTCGATTCCAGGCCGTGACGGGTTGTGGCACTTGTGCCCTTGAGCAAGGCACTTAATCACACTTGTTCTGTCCTTCGGAAGGGATGTAAAGCCGTCGGTCCAGTGTGTTAGGTAACACACTTTAAAGATCCCAGAGCATTCCTTCGTGAAGAGCAAGGGGAGGGATTCCCCGGTGTCTCTGGCCGTTTCTAATTCAACTTAGAAGTTGATAGTTATTTGAATATCTATGTTAATTGATCCCATTCCTGTAATTGGCGGTCCTTCCGCTGTTGGATGTGAAGAATAAATAAATAAATTAATTAATTAATTATTGTGGGACATGGTTTATGTTTTAATCCCTCCAAGACAATTTTTTTGCACTTTTGGGAAGAATCATTTTGTTAATGAACCTGCTTGGTTTTTTAATGATTGTGCTCTTAACTGTGTCGATCATATTACTTACCTAGGGGTCATTTTGTCTTCCGATTTAATCCCCATATTTACATTGAATTTTTAGAAAATGCATATGCAACGTGTTCAACTTAATACCTGTGTCACACTGTAACCCAGTGTATCCGTCAGCGCATTCACATGTAAACCCTGAAGCATCAATGGAGCATGTACCAAAATTTTGGCATGGGGAACTCTGACAGGGATCGTCAGGTACGTCTGACAAAAAATGGAAAGAGAAAACAAATGTAGAAAAATAGATTCCGGACATTGTGCACAGGGCGATTCACATTATGGGCGCAGAAAGGCTACTTTCGCTGTGTATTAGAGGAAAGTCGACGCGCACATTGCTTAGACGTGCGATAAAACTCGCAACATGTTGTATATTTTTGAGAAATAAAGGGCCTAGATTTGTGACCTGTCACCACAAAATGAGCTGAAAGTCGGAAAGTGGAATCAAATAGAAAAAGAGTTACTCTTTCCAAATATTACAAACCCTAAAATTTACCTCCCCTATTTTTGACTTTAAACCATCGTTTTAGGAAATAGCGGAGTGCGACTTTAAGCTCAGAAAATTACCTCTCCGACAAACTCTTGGTGGCGCTACATATTGTGAGATGCCCGAATTGGGGGGAGAATTTCCGGACCATAAAAGTTACTTAAAAACATTATTTTTTTAGTTTGTTTTGGGATGGTTATGAGGTTAATGTTCCACTAACCTATTTCACAGAATGTGCCAGTGTACATAGGACTCACACACTGGCATTCCATGTTAGTGCTGGAGATTACTACACACGTAGCCCCATTCTGGCATGGGTTACCGACACACGTAGTCGCTGGAAAATGCAAGACAAATTACTTTATTTAGCAGCCAGAACAAAAAACGTCTGTCCAGGATGAGCAGATGACTGCCCAGCCTGGCAAAGTCCTATAGACTGTATTAAATAGCCGCCGTCTTGTAGGGCGAGTTGTCATATTTAAATTGGTCAACAATGTAAGCACAAAATGTGCAACCATGCATGCCCTCATGTAACAAAGAAACTGCCCTACAAGATGGCAGCTACTTGATACGGTCTATAACATGCGATCTCTTATAAAATCCACCAAATTTGAATCCTAATAGACTGCCGAAGTGATAGCTATCAATTGATAATGTTACCAAATTTTTCACGGGAGTGGCGTGTAGCGGCTTTTGCACCTGATCGAAGCCTTCAATTTGTGATTTCTTTTTAAAATATTTTTTGTGCATCTTTATACCTGTTTCACACTGTGATCCTGTATATCCATCAGTGCACGCACATGTAAACCCTGAGGCATCAATAGAGCATGTACCTCCGTTCTGGCATGGGGAACTTTGACAAGGAATGTCAGGTACAACATCTGCCAAAAATGGAAACAAAATACATCTGTAGATAAATGGATTTTTTACATAATAATTTGAGAAAAGAATGACCCACAGTTGATCTTTTGATAAGAGATTTTGGGCATTTTACAATACAAAAAAATTCCGGCTCAAACCATGCAACCTCAGAATCTATGTTTCCCTGGGTCTTGACAAAAAAATTAGGAGTGACTGTCTATTGACTAATCCTAAACTGGGTGGCCAGTTCTTGTCGTCAAATAGGTTTGTCGTCAGATCTGGTTTATGAATTAAGGTGTAACTTCTACCCGTAACATGGGTAGAAAAAAGTGGAAAATAAAATCTGGCACGCTCAACAAAAAAAGTGGAATCATGGAAAAAAAAAAAAAAAGAAATAAAGAAATTAAAAGGTGGAAATCAGCGAAAACGCAGATTTTTAAAAAAAATTGTCTGCAGACAATTATTTTACCAGTCATTCAACACAAAAAACATGCATAGATTGTTCAAGTTTTCTGAGGTATTACTGCATCTATGTGGCTGAAACCTGTACCACCCTGTTTATACACTTGATCCCGAGCTCGGGTTTGAACACCGAGCTCGGGATCAGCCCCGGATCACAAACTGAGTGTAAACGCTCTCGGGACCAAATTGGCCCCGGATCAGACCCCGAGATTTTGTTCTCGTGTTGGCGGAGGGTTCGATCCGGTTAGATAAGCAATTAATCTTTACCGCATCCGCTCCACAGCCGTAGCGGGGGAAAAGCCCACGAAATTCAAGTGGCCTTGTACATTGTACATGCACACATAGAGCATGACCTTTAACTGCAACTTCTGGCACCGCGCTCGAAATCAACTACAGAATGTAAATCCGGCACTCAGGATTACTGCAGTTAACACTGAATTGCTCTTATCAGGGGATCAATCTTGATCCCAAGCCCAGGACCAGTGTAAACACAGTGTACATGGCATTTTGATCAATGGGTCTGTCTATAAATTAGGGGTCCAAAAGTGCGACATTTAGTGTCCCCCGTTACACCTGATGTGTTATTTTTCGTACAAAAATAATTAAAATGGCTTTTAAACCATTTTTTTATGAATTGTACTTTATGTACTCACTCTTTGAGATTGAAGTATTTAAAGAATGTGTCCTGAATTTACAAAAACGAGATGTAAAATGTAACGGGGGACAACAAGATTGGACCCCTAATTTATAGAAAGACCCCAATATTATTCTTTAGTTATGTAATGCTGTTGTTCCTGTTTTTAAAAGTGTTCCAGTCTTTAAAAAGTTCTGACGATGAATCTTACAGATGTTGCAGTTTGACCCAATGTACTTGTCGGGGCAGTCGCATAGATAGGTGATATTTCTCAGGGAAAAGCAGACCCCACCATTGAGGCACGGGGAGGGGTCGCAGGGGTTCTGAGCATCTTCTGTTGGTAAGAAAACAAAAAAGAACTAAGAAATGTAAAACTGCCTTAAGTTGGAAATTTAATTTCAATTTCTAATATGTGAACCCGTCACTACAAAATGAGCTGAAAGTCGGAATTTTTAAAAAATTTTGGCATGGGGAACTCTGACAGGGATCGTCAGGTACAACGTCTGACAAAAATGGAAAGAAAAAACAAATAGATTCCGGACATTGTGCACAGGGCGATTCACAATATCAGGGATGTGATTTGTTCTGGTTTTTCCCGGAATAATCTTTGAGACAAAAGAAAGTTCTGGGAAAAACCGGAACAAACACATCCCTGCAATATGGGCGCAGAAAGGCTACTTTCGGTGTGTATCATAGAGGAAAGTCTACGCACACATTGCTTAGCCGTGCGATAAAACTCGCAGCATGTTGCATATTCTCGAGAAATAAAGGGCATAGATTTGTCACCACAAAATAGGATGAAAGTCGGAATGTTCAAAAGTTAAGATATTGGTATTTTTGAATTCAGCAGAAAAAGAGCTTTCCAATGGTATATAACACATAAGGTAAAACTATTTCCCCAACGCAACACAGCTTGGAGAAGTGGTAGTGTTCAAACAAATCTTACAAATCGCAAACAAAATTTTCTTACGAGGCACGAAGAAAGCTATCGTCAAAATTGGTCTGAAAATTATGTTTTTAATTATTGGATGACGCTAACAATTTGGAATCAAATAGAATAAGAGTTATACTCTTTCCAAATATCACAAAACCCTAAAATTGACCTCGCTTCAATTTTTGACTTTGAATCGTCGTTATAGAAAATAGTGGAGTGTGACTTTACGCTCATTTCGTCGTGAAAGGTCACATATAAAAGCAATTTTGCAATTCAGTCACAAGTTGACATGGTTCTTTGGGGGAGGGCTTTAGCATCCCTCCTCCCATAAATTGTACTTAGGTTTAACGTCCAGCCATGGTACCTGTGCCCCTGAGCAAGGCACTTGATCAAAATTGCTCTATCATTTGGAAGGGATGTAAAGCCGTTGGTCCAGTGTTGTGTAATGCACTTAAAAGATCCCAGAGGCACTCTTTTGTAAAGAGTAAGGGGATTCCACGGTGTCTCTGGCCGTCAGCTGTCAATGGCGCCACCCACCTATGTAACTTGATGTTTAGGTGGAAGACACTTATAAGCTTCATGCAATTCAGCCGACAAGCTGGGAAATGAAATTTATTCAACTCATTAAAAATACCCCCTTTTAAATACCCACAAACAGATTAAGAAGAAAAAAAAGACAAAGACCCCAAAATGTATTCACCGTTTTCACAGTTGACACCGCCGAATCCATCTGCACAAATGCAGACATAGGTCTCTCTGTGGTTGCTACGGAAACAGGCTCCTCCATTTTGGCAAGGGGAGCTCAAACACGGGTTTCCTACAACTGGTGCTGAGAACATAACAAATTTATTTTGTAAAACTCTTTAGATTTCTAAGTGGCCAACGTTTTAGTATAGTAATAGGGGCAGTTGACGAGTTTCTACGTCAGCTTTGCCGCTGTCTTCCACGGTTGACATGAAAACACGTCCATCGTCCACCATTCATTTGTACACACTGTTTTAAACTTGACAGCTGTGGACGGCCTGTCAGTGTAGCAAATCTTGCTCCGTGGTGGCCGTTTCGGAGTGTTGCTAAGTATGATCTTTTGGTGTTATGGCCGAGCGGTCTAGCGCGTTGAACTCAAGTTCCTGTCCCAGTACTAGAATGTGGGTTCGATTCTGAGCCGTGACGGGTTGTGGCACTTGTGCTCTTGAGCAAGGTACTTAATCACAATTGTTCCGTCCTTCAGAAGGGATGTAAAGCATTTTGGTCCAGTGTGTTACATGTAACGCACTTTAAAATCCCAGAACATTCTTTCGTGAAGAGCAAGGGGAGGGATTTCCCCGGTGTCTCTGGCCATTTCTAATTCAACTTAGAAGTTGATAGGGATTTCCCCGGTGTCTCTGGCCATTTCTAATTCAACTTAGAAGTTGATAGTTATTCGAATATCTATGTTAATTGATCCCATTCCTGTAATTGGCAGGTCTTCCGCTATTGGATGTGGTGAATAAATAAATAAATAAATAAATACAATGAATGTAGAAATGACTATCAAGAGTCAGTATTTGTGTTTGCCTTTTTAAAATAAATAGTATTTTTTGCCAAAAATAATCCTGGCGTCAACTGGTTAACATTTAACCCATGTGGAGACATCACATTACATGTAATGTACGTGTACTTACGTGTTTGGCACTGGGCGCCAGTGAAGCCATTCCTACAGTAACACGTATAATCCTGGTTGAGATACGAAGCCTGGCAAAAGCCATCGTTCAGGCAGGGCTGACTCGCACATGGATCGGGTGGGATTGAAACTGTGAAAGAATTAGGAAGGAAATATTTACATAAAACCATAAATAAAGTAGCTTATATACTGAAACGCAAAAGAAACTTACCACTTGTTTAAAATGTAATGAAATTGTAACAGATCAAAATAAAACAAACCAACAATTGCTAATTGAAACATTGGCACTTTATTGATGACATGTCAAGTTTTTGACCAAGATACACCATCTCATCAGTAATTGTTCCACAGTAAAGAACAGAAGAGGGTGCAATGTCAGTCCCCTTTCATTAGCGTGTGTGGCCACCACTGATTTGGATACAGGCATGCAGTGCATCGTCGGCGCATACTGCCGTGCATCGTCGGCTCAGTCCGCCTTGCAGCTTGCCCAGGGCACGCTGCCGTTGATCCCCCGACAATCGTGGCATGTTGCTTGAAATGCCCATTTTGCACTGGACTTTTTAAAGCCAACATCAAGACATTACGTGCAGCTCATTACATCATCCCATACCCCTTGGGTAATCACTGACAGTGATAGATTCTATGCTGAGCAATATAAACAAGAGAAAATGTAAAATGTTGTACATACGATTTTAGCAGGTGACAAAAAGTGTCGCTTCAAAACTGTTCAGTGTCCGACATGTCTGATGTTTTTGCTGCATGCAAAAAACATGGAAGCTACCTTGCAGTTGGCCATCCATTGTCTACGTCGGCCACAACGTTGTATACTCGTGGAATAAAAATTTGAACGATGCTACACGCGTCCTACGTGTGACTCAAAAATGCGCAAAACAAAAAGCGCTCACGCGCTTGCACTACGCAGAACGGACACACAGACTTTTTGAACTCGTGTAGCCGACGACCGTTTTATTAAAAACATAATTCAGCACAGCAAACAGCCTTAGAGTAAATATGCAAATATCCCTAATCGACAATCGAATGCATCACGCTTACGATAGGTTTGGTGAAATCCACCGCAGGACCAATCGTAGCCACTATCAATCGCAGCCCTACGATCCATCGCATGCCTTATTATAGACCCTAATTTACGAAGAGTTTGGTGAAATCTACCCCTGGACACGTTCCTTTAAAATGTTGCTAGTTGCTGCTATGTACAAATAGGTAAAATGTTTAAGTCCTTTTGATACTCTGGCCAGATACCCTTATTTAAAAGCCTCTGTGAATTCCGCAATTGCTAAACTTACTAAACTGACAGTTGCTGCCCGAGTATCCTTGCTGGCATGTACACTGATAGGCAGTCCCAAGGTTAGCACATGTCCCTTGGTTTAGGCATGGGGTACTGGTGCAAGGGTCCGACACTGTAATAAGAAAAGATGATGTGTGTTTGCACAATTGACATAGGAAATTGCACAATAGGAAAATACAACTGCATATTAAGCCGGCCGTACACCTTGCGTTCCGATTCCGTTGCGATTGCACAGACACGCCAGATTTCGGGCATGCTCGAAATTCTGCGATTGTGTTGCGACGGACACGTACACAGAATCGTAACCACATCGCCATCAGAACGCATCGCAAAACCCGTACACCTTGTGATGAGACTGCACAACATGCGCTATCGTGATCGGATCACAGACGAAACGCAAGGTGTACGGCCAACTTTAAACGCCATCAAATAGGCGTACACATATCATGGAAAATGTTTTAAACACGCGCACAAAAACGCCGCATGTTGCTAAAAATTTGTTCAAAATACGGCACAACTGTATGCGTCGCAAAAAAAGAAAAATACGCTCAAGATCCTGATGCGCATGGCAATCTGTAAGAAGTGATGTCATTTGAGAAAGATTAATGGCGAAACACGAAACATGTTTCGCACCAGGCAGATACTCTATCAGCTGAGATATGAGGCACAGTGGTATACTCCCTCAAGTTTTCCCCATGACCTCTGACACACCGGGCAGATGCTCTACCAGCTGAGCTATGAGACAGTGGTAAATGAGCGATTTTTTCATTTAAGGCTTTTTCCATTCATCTTCCATGTTTATTTGTCGAACAAATCTACCGAAAACTTGTGTCACTTTGTGAAACAAAAATCTTAGCAATTCGAGTTGAGTGCGAAGATGCGTGCACACACATGCATGTGGCCGAGTGGTTAGGGCCATTGACTCGCAATCATGGGTGAAAACTTGGGGTTGCGGGTTCGAATCCGGCTGCGGTACCTGTGCCCTTGGGCAAGGCACTCAACCACACTTGCTCCATCCTTCGGAAGGGATGTAAAGCCGTTGGTCCAGTGTGTTGGGTAATGGTAACGCACTCTAAAGATCCCAGAGCATTCTTTCGTGAAGAGCAAGGGGATTCCCCGGTGTCTCTGGCCATTTCTAATTCTAATTCTTCATGGGTTTCCTCACGCTTACGAGTGACAGTGCAATGAGCACTATTGAAGAATCCTTGGTATGAATACCAGAAAGAAATAATAATAATAATAATAATTCGTGTGGCCCCCCATTGTGCATTTCCACGAAGTGATACACAACAACTGCACTTTTGTCAGTTCGTTGTGTTAGCGACAAAATGCTATACCTGTCAGGCAGTTTGTTCCTCCATAGCCCACAGCACACTGGCATATGTACCCATTGACTCCATTGGTCAGACACTGACCTGCATTATGGCATGGAAAACTGGTACATGGACTGAGAACTGACAAAAAAGAAAAAAATTATAATTTGTGATTAAAGGACCTTTTTTTTTTTTTATGGATTTCGTTCTAACCTAACAATCATATAAAATACCTCCCCAAAATACTATCCATGGGAAGAAAACAGGAAATTTGCAATCTCTAATTTGGACGAGTAAAAAGGTTGGTGTAATCACTGCACTGCTTTATGGAACGGATAAATTAGTTACTAAACTTTGGTGGTTTTTGGACGATATCTTTGAAAATATGGATTGAGAGCACCAGTAATGAGAAAAATATGACGCATGATACATGTATGGTATCAAAATCTTAAAGGCAGTATACATCATTGGTAACAGAAATGTTCACAGATTTACGCCTAACTTACACAATATAAACATGATGACTGTAGCAAACTTCCCCTGAAATGGTTTTGTCTGAAGTGCTATAGTCTTCGAGAAATGAGTAAAACAATTAGTTTTCATCTCATGAGACGAAAATTCATTTCGCCCCAAAACCATTTCGCCCAAGTGCCATTTCACCCACAAGCCACTTCGCCCGAGTGCCATTTCGCCCCAAATTACTTTGTCTAAACACTACATCGTCCAAATGCCACTTCGCCCCAAAACCACTTTGTGCACAGGCCGTGGTTCAGGGCGAAATGGTTCAGGGCGAAGTGGTTTTGGGGAGAAATGACTGCAAACCTTTTTTCGACTGTTTTCTCAAAAGTTAGACGAAGTACGGAGCTGGTTTTTGCTCAGGTTGGTTTTAATCATGCATATCTTCAATCACACAGGGGGATAAAACTATTTGTAACAGTTTACCAATCATGTATACTATCTTTAACACTCATCAGAATAATTTTGGGGTTCAAAAATGTGATCTGAACATGCTCCTTTGAGACTGGAAAGGGCACCCAGAAAAGCCATTTTGTTACCTTTTCAATCTGATTAGACCTGTGTGGGATGAGCTGACCTCTGTAGACGCGCATCTCGCAAACAGACCTACAATCCTGGCCAAAATGGTTGGGCCACCTCCCCCGCTCCTCCGCTCCCCTGCTCCCCCGATCAATGTTGTTACTCCGTGCTGCATGGAGCACAGACCGCGCAGAAATCAAACATTGAGCGGGGGCCAGGATTGTAGAAGTGCAGGAGAGCAGGGAGGCACTTCAGGCAGAGTGGTACACCCTGCCTCAGCGGCTCTTTAAGGAGGCTGGTGCAGTCAGCCTTGCCACAAGATGTATTATACAATTAAAACGTGCAGTGAGTGACTACTCCTTAAAGTGTTGAAATATAGTCGTTGTGTTAAATCAAACCAAATAAGTGTTGGATTTAACACGATAAGGCCAAACAAAATAAATGGTGTGTTTACGGTAACCCAACCTACCTGGAATTTTTGAGGCCAAATTGCCGACCTCAAACTTTTTATTGCCAATTTTCAAGTTGATAATTTTAAATGAGCACTATTTGCAATAATTTCCAACGAACATTACAATTTCTACACTTGTACATGAACACGGTTAATAGTGTTAATAATGAGTTTCAAACATTGCAAAACAACACGCAAATGCATGAACTGAAATGTAAAAAAAAAATCTTCCTACCTACCTACCTGGATTTTTGTTAGGCCGTTACCGTAAACGCACCATTTATTTTGTTTGGCCTGAGCATTGAAGTTTAATACTTTAAAAAGTAGTTACTCAACACACGTTTTAATTGTTGATTTAACAGTAAGTTTTTAAGCGTGTACTGCCTGATAATTTACATTTTTTTAACCGTACATAATTTGACTAATACCTGATTCACATTGCAGCCCAAACGTTCCTGTTGGACAGCTACACACGTAACCATTTTCTGATGTCAACGAGCATGTTCCAGTATTGTGGCAGGGAGAGCTTATGCAGGGGTTAGCTTGGCCTGTAATAAACGACCATGCATAGAAAGTTTTATTAGCAAAAAAATCTTGCTTGCAAGATATATGTGACCTGTCACCACAAAGTGAGTTGAAAGGCGGAATTTTAAAAAATTTGATATTTGTATTTTTGAATTCAGCAGAAATAGAGCTATTTCCAATCATATTTAACACATAGGGTAAAACTATTCCCCCGACGCAACACAGCTTGGAGAAGTGGTAGTGTTCAAACAAATCAAACAAATCTTACAAATCTTCAAACAAAATTTCTTACGAGGCACGAAGAAAGCTATTGTCAAAATTAGTCTGAAAATTATGTTTTTAATTGTTGGATGACGCTAAAAACTTGGAATCAAATAGAATAAGAGTTACTCTTTCCAAATATTACAAAACCCTAAAATTGACCTCCCTTAAATTTTTCACTTTGAACGATCGTTATCCTCTTGCAACAGTGCCTCTTTAACGCACTCCCCTACTCGTGCGTCCCGAGGCCCTGTTAAAATTGGCCCCATTTCACTGTCGAAGCAGCGACAGAAATCTTGTCGGCGCTCTGGGCCAATCAGGACGTTTGACAGTACATTGCGGGCATTCAAAAACACGCGCGTGCAGATTGCAAAGACAGTGCAGTGTAGCGCTGGCTGTTTCTACGTCGGCGATTGGCTGCTATTTAAAGCCCCTCTGCGAGCCCCTCTGCGAGCCCCTCTGCGAGCACCTCTGCGAGCACCTCTGCGAGCACCTCTGCGAGCACCTCTGCGAGCACCTCTGCGACTACCTCTGCGACTACCTCTGCGACTACCTCTCCTCCGGCGTCAAGAGTCTTAAAACGCAGTTGCCACACATTTTGACAAAATATTTAAACAATTTAAACGAAATACAGAGAAGTGAATATTCAGAATTCTTACTTATTTCACAGTTGTTTCCGCTGAAGCCATTAACACACGTGCACTGGTAGCCTTGTGCGTTGGCAGCCGTGGAGCAAAATCCCCCATTAGCACAGGGGTTGGTTAAACATGGGTTGGTAGTGTCTAAGAGAAAAATAATTTTAAAAAATGTGCACAAATGAAAATCAGGTCGACGTGAGTAAGGCTAAAAAAAAAAAAGAAAAAAAAAGTTTATTCGGGTTTGTTTTGCCATACCCGACATAACTGTATAACTGAGAAAAAACATCAGTGTGCTCAGGTGGGACTCGAACCCACAACCTCCTGCATACTAGGCAGTAGTCTTAACCCCTGGACCACCGAGATGGCCGATGTTGAGCAGTCAGTTAGAATCATTTTAAGCAGCGGGTTACGCAACTGATGAGAGAATGCACTTTGGCTCGCGTCAGGGAAAATTAATAGTTTTTGTTTCCAAAATTTCTAATATGATTTTTCTTTAAAAGATCGGCGAGGGATTTGGATGCTGAAAATGGCTCCGACTTCTGCTTGGGGCCATTATCAGCGTCCAAGTGTCCAGCCTGTCAAAACTTTTTTTTTTGTGCACGTCAATGCGTGCATGAGGAACAAATTCGTGCCACGAAATTCCCTGCCTTGCTATGAAGCGGTGAATTTCGTGTCACAAATTTGTTCCTCGCACGCGCATTGACGAGCCTGCGCCTTTAACCCTTTTATGCCCAAGTTATTTTTTACATCAAACTTTTTATGCTACTAATTAAGACTGCGACTTTAGTTAAAACACAAATGAATAGGCTGTAATGTTATCCAATTAATTACACAATAAGAAAGCAACATACCAATTTGACAGTTGATTCCAGCAAAGCCATCTGGACAGTCGCATCTATATGATGTCCCTGATATAGCATTGTAGCATGAGCCACCATTGACGCATGGATTACTGGAGCATGGAGCGATTAATTCTGCATAGAACAAGTTTGAGAAAAACACTTATTTTTCATTCAGATTAGGTCTTGCCTTTTACAGCAAAACAGTGGTGTAAAGGCACTCTTTTTGAGGTGGCAAAAACTGAAGTCTTAAGCCGCCCTCAGGCTGACCTTGCGACGACACAAAACAGATAGCGACAGGCTTTTTATGACCAAGCTACGCCTGAGCTATGCCCGTTATCATCAAATTAGTCGGCGATTGTTTTAAGACCTGTGTGTAGCTCCAACGGCATTACGACCCCAAAAACATTTTCAACTTTTGTGACGCGATGCCGATTGTCACAGCTATGTTGTATGGAAGAAAACAAGATGCGCGTGTGATGTGCGCGTGTGATGTGCGCGTGTGATGTGCGCGTGTGATGTGAGCGTGTGATGTGCGCGTGTGATGTGCGCGTGTGATGTGCGCGTGGCACGCGCATCTAGTTTTTCTTTAGCCAATCAGCGTACGGAAAGATCACGCCATCGTGCGTGACATTTTGTGTCAAGTTGTCGCTTGTTCAGTGATACTCACACGATTTGTTCTGTTTTGTGATCAGAGTGTTACTTTTTTGCTTGATGCCCAGTGTTCCGTCAAGAGAATTGCAGGTCAACCTGAGGGCAGCTTCATACACATAAACAACCTGTAGTGGTCTGGTTACCAAATAGTTTTTACTAGTGGGTTTAAAACCTGGACGCTGATAATGGCCCAGGCGTCCAGGCCCCTATCCGGTTTTAAAAGGATTGTTTAAGACCTGCCAAACCCACTTTTAATCCCATTCATAAATACCTTTTTTGTGTAAATTGGTAAAACTCACCAAAATTAGCTTGTCGTTGCATTCACTTTTTCGCTTCATCTTGTTGTTTGTACATTCAAACTGCTAGCTGTGCGTTGAGTTGTTTGTTCGGTCGTGCGCACAGTGCAAATTTTGCTGTCGGGAGCGTGCAGTTTCTGCGTGCGTGTGCGAGTTCCATACGCTTACTAGGGCGCAGGCAGAAACGCGAGCCAGCTAGTTTTAAACACTAGTTATTATCATTCGTTTAAAACCGGCCACGTGATGTGTTTTCAGCCAATGAGGACGCGTAAACTGTCTAAGGTATTTATGAATTTGAAATCTTGACTACATCTAGGATGTAGAACCTAGAATCTTAACTACATCCAGGATGGGAAAGACCGCATCAGCGCAGATGCACATTTTCAGTGTAGTCACAGCCTGATGGCCAAAACTGTCCTACATGTAGGTTTATTTTAACATGTCTAAAATTGGGGACGCACCTATTAATACAATCTTGCCTTATATATTGTTTTCAGTTTTTTTATGGAATTGTTAATTCAAAGGTCTACTGTTCCAACTGGCTATTTATTCAAAACCATTTTAAATCCAGAAATATAGACTTGTAAAAATTTAATTAAAATATTTGTTTTGAACAGTAGTTTCTAAAAGAGAAAGTTCCGAAACATGGTGTTATCATAAACCTGTTACTCGTATATGGGTCTTTCTATAAATTAAGGGTCCAAAAGTGTGACATTTAGTGTCCCCCCGTTACACCTGATATGTGTTATTATTTGTATAAAAATCATTAAAATGGCTTTTAAACCATTTTGTATGAATTGTACTTTATGTACTCACTCTTTGAGATGGAAAGTATTTTAAAAATGTGTCCTGAATTTACAAAAACAAGATGTAAAATGTAACAGGGGACACCAACATTGGACCCCTAATTTATAGAAAAACCCATATTTGTTACTGCTCCAAATGTAAATCTAAATTGGGAATACAAACTGATCAAACTGAAAATGAATTTTGTGGAAAATCGACCAAATTTCATACCTGGCAATTCACAGTTCTGCCCACGATATCCAACTGGACAGTAGCACACATACTGGTAGTTAGACCCAACCATGTTGTTGAAGCAGAACCCAGAGTTTTGGCATGGGGAACTGTTGCAAGGATCTGGTTCTAAATCAAAGAAAAAAAAATAGCAGTCTGCCTTGTGAAAGTCCATAAATGATTCCTAAAATTCTGGTTTCTCCTCTAAATCGAGACTACTAGGCTGCGTTCGGGTGTGCAGTTCTCGCTACTCCGGGGGTAATGCGCGCGCATTGCACTCGGGTCACATTACGCGAACGGCAAGTCCGCAGTCCGCATGCCCAAATGGCCATCAGTCAAGATGGCTGTCTCCTGCCATGACTACACAAAAAACGCTGTTTCACTGCGCACAAGAAACTGAAGAAAATACAGACCGTAAGTCGTGAGAACCTTTGATGCCGTTTGAAACAAACCTTAGTGAGTTATTGTTTCAGTTATCCAGTTGACACGTTGAGCAAATTCACCAAAAAATCCCACCCATCTTCGTATAAATCACATGGCACTCGTCAGGAGTAAGAGCACACTCCCCATTTATCGGCCAGTAGCGAGAGCATACTCTTATTGAGCCGAGTGTCGTTAATCTTGCCGTTCGCGCATAATAAATAAATAAATAAAAATAATAATTATATTTTTAAAAAACAAAAACAAAAACAAACAAAATAATTAGTTTTCACAATGCTTAGCAAGTAACAAACACCACCAATCTGAAATGTATTAATGAAAGAACTTACCGATGTGACAATTTGTGCCCGACCATCCACCAACACATGCACAACCATAAGCAGACCCAATGATGTAGCAGAAAGCATTATTTAGACATGGGGAGCTACTGCACGGATTAAATACTACATGCACAGGCAAAGAAAATAATAATTTTATACAACTCATTAAACTTTAAAAAATATAATAATACAGTTTAAATGACAAATAACAGGGTTTAGTGTCTCTGAAGCAGAAGTAGGGTTAAACAAAAACCACACTGATTTGACAGTAGCACGTACTTAGTAAAAGGCCAGTGATCATATATTCATAACAATTCGCTTTCTTACCTTTGAAACAGCGAATTGCCCGGCCTTAAAACCAAAAATTCACCCGGAACACCGCGTACAACGTATGGGCAGAATATCGCTGATGTTGTCGTGAGGCAATGCACTTTGACCTATGTGGGCGCTGTCTGCTAGCTCTGTTGTGATTGGTCGGCGGGTTCGGTTGATTGACAGGTCGGAACTATGCATTGTTTAGGCTTGTGACCTTGTTAGGTCTGCCAGACATGTGTTACGTTTTTGAGGGCTGGTACATTTACCTTCCTCGCATTGTGTTCCCCCATAGCCATCTTCACAGACACACACAAATGTACGGACAGGGCCGATACCACTGGTAAAGCACTGGCCCTCGTTATGACAAGGGTTACTGGAACAGGGGTCTGGCACTGCAAATGAAGAAAAAAACATTTTCCCCATTTAATACCATTCTGACATTTCATGCTCTCAATCTGTATATGGGTAATTCCCAAAATTAGGGGTCCAAAATGTTTGGTGTCCCAGTTACGTACGACACTCTCTGCTTCAAAAATCACCACTTATGACCACAACTTCTCACTAATGGACTGTGGCCTGTGATTATAGGGGGCAGCATCATTTTCTTCAATATTTTGTTTTCTGATTCCTGAAAAATATTCAAAACAAAAGACCATAAAGGCTTATAATTTGTTCCATGGTATTGAATAGGAGTTTGGTGTCCCGGGTTACCTACGCCAATGAAAATTGGCTGTAGAATGAGTTTGCATTAACCTTGGTGCCATATCTACACACAAACATTAAATTTGAGTGGCATATGTACAAATACAAATAATATTTTCTTCTGGGAAACCACTCTCAATCATTAACAAAACTTGGAAATCTTAAAAAGCATATCACACTTTTGGACCACTAATTTTGGGAATTACCCATATTTTTAAGAATATTGTCAAACTAATTTATCTGGTTCCATGAAGCAGTGCAGTGATGATTACACCAATGTATTTGCTTCCACATCCAAATTGGAGATTCCACATCCAAATTTCCATTTTTCTTCCTATAAATGGTATTTCAGAGATGCCAACATTGCAATTTGAAAAAGAGTAATTTTCCACAGGGGAACCCGCTTTGGACACAACATTCTATAACTTAAAGGCCCTGTAGATGATCTGTTTTTGAGCGATTATGCGAATAAAACCATTATAAATCAAAAGAAAGACATCAACAAACTCATCCGAAGAAATTTTATCTTTGTCAAATGTACCACGTTTAAAAAAACCATAAAAATCCATATGCGTTTTCCTGGTCTTGGCGGGGTGTTTCAAATATTCGTTCTCAGTTGATCGGGTACTATGTGGCTTGCGTCATGCACTCTGTGGCGCACATCATACACGGCGTGTGCGCGCGATCCATAAAAATGCACTTCGTTGGAACATGCACACGCAGTACACAGCGCCCATGCATTTTGGACCGCGTAGATGCGAACCAAAAATAAGTAAATCATTTGCAAACGATCTAAATAATTTCATCTTTACGGATTATTTTCTGGTAAAATTATATCATTTTGAGCGGAAACCTTTCATTGGGTAGTTGCTATTAATTCAATCTTTACTTTCAGAACTTTCCCCTGTAAACTCGTCGATTACTTTTTGGGGTCATTGCAAATGATACACTGGGCCTTTAACACCCAAGCCCTATTTTTTAAAAATATTTAAAAGCTATGCATTCTAGAATTATACTATACAATACTGATCGTCATTGGCTAAAACAATTGTACAAACTACGCCTAAATCGTAAATGTTGGGATCTCTGGTATTTTGGGCAGGTATTTTATTAGACTGTTCCCTGTCCTCGATTTGGCATCGCGCGCTACGCGATCAATGTCTGGAAAATAACAGCGGCGGCAGCAGCGGTATTTTTCCATCGACAGCAGAAGATATGCCTGTAAAATTGCGGTCAGGACCAAATAAGCATACTGGTTTCGGTGGGAATCAAGGTTGCAACAAATAACTCTATCCAACCATGTCATTCATATCATTCGATGGGGTTTCTGTCATGTTTTGTCGAGTTTTTAGATGGGATGAAAAACCTCTTTTGAACAACGGCCGCACACATGGTAATATTGATGTTTAGCGGCTTAAAAATACGGCAAACAGCGCCATTTCAAGTAAAAAGTAATGTATCAGGACAAACCTGGGCGTTGACGAGTACACCACTGCCAAAATTACTAAAGAATTATAAGGGATGGCTAAAATTGAATAGGATATGCAAAACCCAGCGACAAAATTAACGATTACTCGCCGTTGAGCAAACTCAATCACGCGTGGTTATACAACGGCCAATCACCCGTGGTTATTGCTCGGTGTGTGCCTGTCCTTGTATGGCGGGACCAGTCTAGTATTTTATATGATTGTTAGGCAGAAATCAAAAATCTTGAAAAATCTGGACAAGCTCTTCAATAAAATAAACTGGAGACAAATATATTTTTGTCAACTGTCCCTAAAAAAAAAAAAAAAAAAAAAAAAAAGGAATGGCCAGATTTATTTTCACAGCAGGACAGTTTAATTTTAAGCTCTCCTACAGGTCTGAATCACTTTTGGCAGCTTTTACTATTTTCCCCATACTCACCTAATTCACAACGGGTTCCGGCGAAACCAGCATTACATACGCAGGCATAGGCATAGGACGAAGATGACTGAAAACATGATCCTCCATTGAGACAAGGGTAACTCAGGCAGGGATTGATCTCTGTAAAAATCATCACAGTCATGATATTAACACAAATACTTGCAATGTGTCGTAAATGAGTAAAGTAAGGGGAATTACACCAAGGAAACAAAAGACATTGTGCTGAACAAGTGTTACTCGTATATTATTTTTATACAAAGAACAAGGAATTTGACCCGCTGAAAATCGGTTACGAGCTTCACAAAGAAAATGGCAAATGCATTGACACAGTATAGCATGGGCGCTGCCATTTTGTCCAGAATAATTTGTCACATATAATAAGCAGAGAGTAAAATAGCAAATAATCTTACTGATTTCACAGTCGAGTCCCTGGTATCCCACAGCACATGAACACTCATAACCATCATCAGTATTGAGGCAATAAACAGCGCTGTTCATGCACGGTGTGCTAAGACAAGGGAGTGCCACTAAAAGATAGGAAAAAAGTTATTTTTTACAGTTTACTTTGACAAACACGGCGCTCTGTGATTGCCATCCCACGTCGATTAAGTTGACTTGGCAAGATAATTTGTGGTGCCAAATCGACTTTTTAGATTTTAATAAGTCGACTTGGCGACAATTTATGTTGCTAAGTTGACTTCCTGAATTCAATAAGTCGACTTGGTGAGATACACTACCCATCAAAACTTTGGAAACACCTTGAAATAAAATATATAATTGAGGATCGTTTTAAACACCACCGTACCATCAGCATCGTACAAAATGCAATGTCAAACTTTTTTTAATTAGGCATCACAAGAACCAGTTTTACCTTGTTTATAGGCCTACAAATGTGCACCGCTGCAGACGGTGAAACGAAAGCGGAGGGTAAATTCAGTTCGTTGGCTGCTTGCCGCATCACACAAGCCGCGCACACTGCGCAGTATATAGACCGTACCGCATCGCGCCAGTCGTAGCCCGCACAGCACTGCACGCATCACACACACCACACGCTCGGCCGTTGCGATGCAGGCAAAGATGGCGCTTGCTTATGGATTAGACTTGTACAAGTACATAAATGGTAAAGCGCTGTATGTCATGGCACTTGCGTGACAACTAGACTTCGCAAAATTACTGAATTAATTAAGGGCGCTTGTTAAAAAAGTATGGGGAAAAAAATAAATAGAAAATACAATATGGATCGCGGCCTCGGAGCACACAACAACAAAATAAAATTTCGCTACAAATTAGTAAAATTCCGGAAATCCGGAAAAATCTAACCCCTGTCTTCCGTACTCAAACTATTTTCACTTGAGAACTGTATTGTTCTCAGACTTCATAAGTGTAACGGCAAAAGCCCCAATCATACAGACATTTGTTTTACCATTCATTGTAAAATTATATAATGGTTTTTTTTATTGTACTTACTGAATATTTGACAGTTGGATCCAGCGTAGTTCACTGGACAGTTGCAGAAATACCCAGAGACACGATTAATGCACGCACCTCTGTTCAGACATGGAAAACTCAAGCAGGGGTTAGCTGAAAGAAGAACAAAATTGTATTCAGTAGCAGAGTGTGATGTCTGGTTCCGCACAGGTCCCTAATTACAACCAGTTTGATCACACACAAAACACGGAGCACGAAACAGGGATGCCAGTGGCTCTTACCTTCAGGGCCGGAAAAAAATCCACTATCATAACTGCATGTATGTGTGCACATGGACTCACCAGCACAGTATACTGTACAGTATGTACATTGACAGTATGAGTGTAATGCAATGGATATGTCAGTATGTATGTGATCTAACCACTGCTGTATGGATACAGCGCCCTCTATGTACTTCTGATCGATAGTCTGGTTTCGCGATACTTTAGCCGTGAATGATTATGGCCAGGATACAGACATACTGCATGTGTGCAAATCATTGGGAAAACGTGCTACGTGCGTGTACATACATGCACATAGGCTGTACATACATTGCATATCCGGACATCGTTGATCAGTAAGTAAGACAATTTGTTGGACTTGAAGAGTTTAAAATATATTCTCCTTATATTTCCGGCCGTTTACTTTTTCCAGCCTTGAAAAAAGGGCTTTGCCGGATTTCTTTTTCAAAAATAAGAAAAAGCCGGAATTCCGGCTATAGCCGGAAGACTGGCATCCCTGACGAAAGGACCGATTTTCAACTCGAGATAGTGGCAAAATTACAATAAAAAAATGGCGAACTGCTTTGCAGCAGGTTGTATAGTCATACAAATGAAAGTCATAAATGCAGTAATTTTCTTGGCAAAATTACAAGAAATGTCATTCACACAGGCCCCTACGCAAATTTTGGACGACATGATGCGCTGCACACAGACAAGATGGACTCACCTAAATTGAGTAAGTTTCCTTTTTTTTTTACTGGATTTTACGACCCCAATATACGTCCAAGGATCATACGAATTTGAACATGATTTGATTTTATTGCAATTTCTCCCCTGTGAACTGCTTTTACATGTAGATAGTCTTGAAAATATAACTATTCCATACAATGTCACCGCCATGGTTCAACATTAGCCATTCTAGCACTGTGTATGTGTTTGTGTGTACTGTGTACATTTCGCGTGCGGCGCGCGTGAACCAGTTGCTATGGTTGCGACTGATTGACCGTGGGGTGACGTCACGACTCCGTCAGCGAATTGAAGTGACAAACTCACGTGGCAAGCTATTTCTTTTGAGAAAAAAACTGTTCCACCAACAAACAACATCACATTTGCAAAATTAAATTGCCAAAAAAGAAAAGGCCAGGGGTGGATTGCAATGAAGAAAGTTAGGCCCAAAGCCCGCCGCACACGAGAGCTATGTGCTGAGCCAAAATTCATTCGTGGCCGATGGCGTAAGGAGATAGCTCTCGTGTGCGGGCAACTTTCGTGAGCATTTGGTCACTCGTGCCACTTGAGGCAAATATCTAACGTGTTTGATAATTTTGGCCTCGCGTGCCAAAAGTTTCACCGTGTGCGCTAAAACGAAAGGCAAGTGCTTACGACTCATAGACTGGATTCACGGTTCACAACGTTTAACCCACTGGTAAAACCACTCTAACACACGTCAAAATAATTGTGCGGAGTGCCAACCAGTCTTTTTTGTAGTTGGTAAAGAACGCATGCGCTGTGTCCATAAATTGACCAATTGATCTTCCAAAGTCGCATCGTTCACCAACTCACTGTGCGCAGCCATTTTGCAGTGTCAGGACACCGCGCATGCGTTCTTTACCAACTACGAAAAAGACTGGTTGGCACTTCGCACAATTATTTTGACGTGTGTTAGAGTGGTTTTACCAGTGGGTTAAACGTTGTGAACCGTGAATCCAGTCTATGAGTCGTAAGCACTTGCCTTTCATTTCAGCGCACACGTGAGACGTTTGGCACGCGAGGCCAAAATTATCAAATATTTGCCTCAAGTGGCACGAATAACCAAATACTCACGTAAGTTGCCCGCACACGAGAGCTATCTCCTTACGCCATCGGCCACGAATGAATTTTGGCTCAGCACATAGCTCTCGTGTGCGGCGGGCTTAACGCCTACGACGTCCTAACTCTGACATCACTAAGACATCATAGATGATTTTGTCTTGCAATACAAAATTATGTATCCTAACTTGTGTCCTAGGACACATAAAATTTAAGACACATAATATGTGTCCTAAGTTATGTCTTTAGAAAATGTGTTTGAAATTTCCTGCTCAATTCCGACGAAAGGAGCCTTGTGACTAGGATCAAATGTTTATTTTTTGATAGTTTGACTTTCTTAAACTGAGTTTTCACTGAGAGGTAATTAAGATTCAAGCTGAGCCTATGTTAATTATGAACGTTTTCACGAGGTTTTTCACGCCACTGTCACGCGTACGTACGACAGCATCGACAGACGTAATGTGCATGCACTTTGTTGAAAACACACCGGCTGCGATTGAAACGCCGTTCGCAACAGTGAAGACATACATACATTTATGTCTTAGCTAAGACGTCCTAACTTTTGGATATTATGTCGTAGCTAAGATGTCATAAGCTCAGTTAGAACATATGTCTCAGACTTAAAGGGGCTATGTCACGGTTTGCACATGCGCAGCAAAACTTGAAAAAGTGTGGCTAACTTTTTCAAGTTTTGTCGCTAGGTTTTGTTCCTATTCAATCTTTGCCATCCCTTATTCTTTAGTAATTTTGGCAGTGGTGTACTTGTCAACATCCAGGATGTCCTGAGATGCATTACTTTTTACTTGGAATCGCACTGTTGGCCGTATTTTTAAGCCGCCAAACATCGACATCACCGTGTGTGCGACCGTTGTTAAAAAGAGTTTTTTCATCCCATCAAAAAACTCAACAAAACAGAAACGGCATCGAATGATATGAATGACATGGTTGGATACTGCAATTTACTTAACCTTGTTTTCCATCAAAACTGACATGCTTATTTGGTCCTGACAGCAATTTTACAGCATACCTTCTGTCCTTGGAAAGACACAGTGGCCGCCACCGCTGTACGATTTTGTTTTTCCAGACATTGATCGCAATCGCGATGCCAAATCGAACAAATGCGCGCACACGATGCACAATGTAGTTGAATTCTGCGTATTGTAAACACTCATGAACGAACACACTGCCCATGCGGCACGTGCTAAGTACACGATGTACACAACTATAGCACACGCACTAATGGCGTTGTGTAACGAAATTGCACTACATTCATCTGAGCCCGCACGTATGTAAAAATATGAAAGGATTTGGCGCATGCGCAAACCGTGACATAGCCCCTTTAAGATGGTTATATTGCAATCCACCCCAGAATTCTGGCCTAGGTCGGGATACTGGCATTCATCTAAACATGGACTTTTAAAACTTACAATATTGGCAGTTGATCCCACTGTACAGCGCACGGCACCGACACTCGTATCCCCTAGATGAAGTCTGTGTGCAGGTTGCGCCATTCTGGCATGGCGAACTAATACAGGGGCTCACTGGCAAAATAGACAAAAGGAACATGTCCCCATTAGCAAAAGGTTACATTTCCTTGGGTGTGAACATTTGAGTACATAGAAATGAGTCTACAATGATGGGGACAAAAAATTAAGACCCAACAAAATATGACAATTTTAACTGTAGTTAAATTAAGACAGTATACATCATTGGTAATCTCGGAAATCAGAAATGTTCACAGATTTACGCCTAACTTACACAATATAAACATGATGACGGTAGTAAACTTCCCCTGGAATGGTTTTGTCTGAAGTGCTATAGTCTTTGAGAAATGAGTAAAACAATTAGTTTTCGTCTCATGAGACAAAAATTCAATTCGCCCCAAAACCATTTCGCCCAAGTGCCATTTCGCCCCAAACCACTTCGCCCGAGTGCCATTTCACCCCAAATTACTTCGTCCAAACACTACATCGCCCAAATGCCACTTCGCCCCAAAACCACTTCATGCACCGGCCGTGGTTCAGGGCGAAATGGTTCTGGGCGAAGTGGTTTTGGGGCGAAATGATGCAGTCATTTTTTTGACTGTTTTCTCAAAAGTTAGACGAAGTACGGAGCTGGTTTTTGCTCAGGTTGGTTTTAATCATGCATATATTCAATCACACAGGGGGATAAAACTGTTTGTAACAGTTTACCAATCATGAATACTATCTTTAAACTTATTTATTTTATTTTGAGACCAGACAAAAGGTATTTCCTCGAAAATATGGTCCGTGTTTCCAAAATGCCCCGTTTACCGTGGAAAAACCCAAATCTGTATTGGACAAATCCCAACACGCTCCTTTAATCCTCACCTATTTCGCAGTTAGTGCCAGAGTAAAGTTGCGCACAGGTACATGTGTAGTAGGAGTTGTAAGCATTGCACGTTCCGCCATTCATACATGGATTACTCGAACAAGGCTCATAGGACACTGAAAAAAAATGTGTTAACAAATAATTAAAATTTAAAGGGCACCTTATTTGGGATTTTTATCAATGAAATCTATGCTATAAAACCAACATACTCGGTTACATTAATACAAATCCTATTTGGAGCTTGTTTTGGGGGTTAAAACCAAAGGTTTTTTGTTTTTATGCTAATGCAAATATGCATATTCATGACCAAGGTCATGATGTCACAAGAGGCAAACACAGGAAAATCACATTCAACTGTGCACAAAAGATTCCACCTTTTTTCTCAAACGTCCTGGAACTTTTGTAATCCAGGACTGTTTGAGTTTGTTCTACATGTTTCCTGCTGTAAGCCATGACGAAACTGGGGGAGAAAACTGCAGCAATTTGCCACAAGTCCAACTTGAAGTCTTATGTTTTTTCTTAACTTTTCCCTTCTGTTTTCCTTACGTGATGCACTCCAAACAGCGCTGTCTGTGGTTTATTGCAATGAAATCTTCAAAGTTGAAAAAGGCTACCTTTTATTGATTTTACATATAAACGAACAATAGCATGTCTTGCTGAACAAGTAATCCATCATATGAAGCAAAGATTAGGCACAAAGTTGTTTAGCATGTCATTGGGCCCTTTAACTCCAATTCCTGCAGTTGGACACTGCAGTCAATTAAATTCATTGTTTTTTTACACAGTATACAATGGTTTCATATTTAAGAGGCATTTGGGTGCATAAATGGGGGGTTGTAGTAAATGTATTGTAAATATGTATGTTGTTGATGTATATTAATTTATTTAAATTGTGAAGATTGGAGTCGTTGTTTAGAGTCGGTGATTGAAATAAATAAATGTATGGAGAGCTATTAGTGAATTATTCATTATACAATTTTTTCCAGTATGAAAAAATGCAACAAATTGTTGATTTTGTGGAGAAAACAAAAACATTGTGTCACTGAATGGATGGATTTTGCTCTCTTAAAAGTTGACCAACTCACCAATATTTTCGCAAAACTGGCCCGTCCATCCAGCAGTGCACTGACAAACAAATGTCGTATTAGCATTCTCTAAAACACAGTTGGCTTCGTTGAGACATAGATTACTAGCACAGGGATTGTTAAAACCTGAAAAAACAAACAAACATAACATTACAATGAGATCGCTGATTAAAAACTAGAATTTTGACAAAATAATTTGACAAAATAATTTTGACAAAATAATTATTTAATAATGTATTACAGCCGCTGTTACATTATTCATCCCTGCGTTGTTGTGCTGCGAATGTATGTTTGTGTTGGCACGTGCGCACGTTGTATGTGAAGCGTGCGCGCGTGCTTACAAACTAGTGCGCGCGAACCTGATTAGCTCGCATTGTTAGCTATTCAACGCAACACGCACACTGTGTCATACGATCATTAGCATTTTGCTACCTCTCAGGTAGCAAAATTCCGGGACGGCAAAGGCCTCACAGCTGGCGCTGCTCGTCCCGTCCTCGTCGCATAGTGGCGCTCTCGTTCTGGCGCGCGACTCACCCAGCTGCGAGGCCTTAACAAAGGCTACATGTACCTCAACAGAGGCAATACAGCTAAACTGGAGTTACTTTTATTTAAAAGCCCAATACATTATTTGCAATTTATACCCAAAATGTTACTTCATGAGTTGACAGGAGAAAGTGTTGATAGCGACGGTAACAATACACTACATTTGCAGTGGTTTCCGCGCCCCACTACTTCATCCGCTCCAACCACTGCTGAACTTAGCAGGGTTTTCTGTGAAGCGCGTGCGTGACGTCACCCAAGTCCAGGCCTGGATGACACTAACCATGATTGGCCAGATTCTGTCACCTGACCATGCTGCGCCCACATCAAAACTGTGCACTGAGCACGTTGCTTTGCCCATTGTCGCATCGACTGCAGTATTATTTCGCTCTGGTTGTTGTCAGTGTGGCTTTACACAGTAAGTAGTTGTTTCACGGACATCACTAATCCCTCCCCATGATCACTCTACATCCCTCAAAAAGGTGTAAATCAGATTGAATAACATCAACTTCGGGTTGAAAAAAACAAGTCGCGATTTGGAAATAATAATTCATGTTGAGCAACGCAGTGTATGCATATATGCATGAACTAGGAGGCGCTAGTCAGGTTATACGCTTTACCAGCCGCTGCAACTACAAAATTCAAACAACATGATTGCACATGTATAGTAAAATGGGCAAAAATACAAGAGACAGATCATCTGAGGCACACGTAGACTTCAAAGTTTATGATCCGGTGCATTTACTTACCGTAATTCCCACAAAAAGTGCAATTTTTTGTCCAAATTTGAGGCCTATCTTTCGTGTTTAGCATGCACAATGCGGACCTTGCTTCAACTACACGTCGTGACATGCACGAAGTGCATTCAAACGATTACTGTTTGTTGACATGTAGGCCCTATGCATACATACTATGCATTGTTGGTTGAACGTAGTGTGTGTATCATTTCACGCCCTACGGTCACGGAACCAGGGCAGAGCATTGTAAGGGATTTTGCCACAGGGCTAAATGTCTCAATAGCACCTCTACGCGTGCCATGGAACTCGATCGCTCTTACTCGGACTTTCTGATTCAAAATCTTACGTTTGATTTTCTATATTTTTTTTATCATTTTCCTTCATAACCTAGTATAGTGGAGTACCGTGGCCGAGTGGTTTGGGTGATTGACTCGCAATCATGGGTGAAAAGTTGGGGTTGCGGGTTCAAATCCGGTACCTGTGCCCTTGGGCAAGGCACTCAACCACACTTGCTCCATCCTTCGGAAGGGATGTAAAGCCGTTGGTCCAGTGTGTCAGGTAATGGTAACGTACTCTAAAGATCCCAGAGCATTCATTCGCGAAGAGCAAGGGGATATTCCCCGGTGTCTCTGGCCATTTCTAATTCTAATTCTTCATGGGTTTCTTCACGCTTGCAAGTGACAGTGCAATGAGCACTATTGAGGAATCCTTGGTATGAATACCAGAAAGAAATAATAATAATAGCACTTGAATCCAAAGTGTCTTTTGTCGAATACTCCTGAATATTTTGAAAAAAAAATCAGAGCTAAATTTTGTGCAGTAACAAAATTCATACGGGTGGAAAAAAAACTAACTCACAAAACCATGTGATATCAATTTTTTGAAAAATGCAAAAAAATTGCAAAATTTCAGGATGTCTGTAATTTATTTTGATAAGACCCTCAGAATCATGTATGGGTCTATTTGTTCCTTTAAATAAAACGCACAATTAAATGTGTATACTCACTTATGCTACACTGGTCACCAGTCCAGCCGGGTGTGCAACTACATTGGAAGTCCCCACCAACTGTTGTACATGTTCCATTGTTCTGGCATGGGTTACTGTCACAGGGAATGGCTGCAATAATGATATCACATTTTAAAGTAAATTTTTGAAATGCGAAATTGTTAAAGCAGATTTTTCTACAAAATGAATTTCGTTCTAACCTAACAATCATATAAAATACCTCCCCAAAATACTATCCATGGGAAGAAAACAAGAAATTTGCAATCTCCAATTTGGATGTGGAAGCAAAAAGGTTGGTGTAATCAATGCAGTGCTTTGTGGAACGGATAAATTAGTTTACAAAACATGTGTTTTTTCGGCGATATCCTTGAAAATATACGGATTGAGAATGTGAAATTTCAGAATGGTAGTAAGAAAAATATGACAAATGATATGGTATCAAAATCTCAACACCCATGGGAAAAATTGGGGTCAAAATGTGGACACACTCATTTAAAGGCCCTATGTATCATTTGCAAGATAAAACTTTTTACAGATTCGTGGAATAAGAGTGTAACATATCTAAGGAAGAATGTTGGTAAACTAGCCTGAAGAAATGTTAGCTACTTAGATGCAGATGCATCAATGCTTCAGAAAACCTTGAAAATCTATATATGGATTCAACAGTTTTAAAAAACTACCTTCGGTTGTCAATTTCCAACATGAAATACCATTTTGGACGGAACTAAATTAATGTAGTGTTTGTTACCATTGCTATTAACACTTTGAGTAAGGTTTTTCTTGTCAACTCATGAAAAACAAAATTGGGTCATTGCAAATGATACAATGGGACTTTAAGGCAAAATTAGAATGCATAGCTCCGAGATTGCCCAGTTAACCCCGCCCCTTAGATATTGTTGCTATGTGCTCACAAGCCATCACAAAAAAATGGCGACACAACGTACAAAGCAACGGGACTCGGCATGGAAAGCACAGATTAATTGGAGAAAACTCAAAGGTATTTATGTTTTAGGGTCGACAGTTACCGTAGCACACACTGAGCGAAGGGCTAGTAATGCAGGGATGACATATATTCACATTGAAACCAAAATTCACCAGGTCACTGGCGCATACAACATACAAACTGTATGGGCAGAAAATCGCGTGATTGTTTGTGATGATTGCATCACTTTGACCTATGTGGGCGCCGTCTGCTAGCTCTGTTGTGATTGGTCGGCGGGTTCGGCTTGATTGACAGGTCGGAACTATGCATTAGACTCACGTGTTTGACACTGGTCACCAATCCATGGCCAGGGGCATGTACAGCTAAAACCGCTGGGCTGCAGGCGACATGTACCGCCATTCATGCAAGGTTGGTTGTAGCAAAAGTCCTCTGCAAAAATATGAATAGCAAAACATGAACGCATGGATCCAAGTGGTATTGTAGAAATTGTGGACATCATAAAATGTGTCAATTTGTGTAAAATATGTGTTAATATGTTTCATTGATTGAAATTTATGAAAAAACTATTGCGTCAGTCAATACTAGGCTTGGGCGGAGTCGACCCTGAAAAAGAATCGCGATTCCATTTTTCGTGAAAAAACATTAAATATACTGAGCGTGTTTCCGTGCATGTAACCTTGACAATACTACATACTGTGCAGATTACGACCTAGTCTGTAAATTACAGCCGCCCGCTGTAGGACCATCGAACCCGCCATTCGCCACCAGCATGTTCAGTGGTCGAGTGGTTAAGACGTCTGCCTAGTATGCAGGTGGTCGTGGGTTCGATTCCCACCCGAGCACATCCATTTACTGAAATGTACTTACGTATTTCACAGCTGATACCAATGTAGCCCGGAGCACACTGACATGTCCACCCAGCCACGTCTAGTTGGCAGATAGCCGCATTCTGACATGGGTCACTTACACAGTAGTTCACTGGAGAGGGGGGAAAGAGTACAGTATTTTTTAGTACAAAACTAGCTGCGTTCAGCCGCGTGTAATATTCACTGCATGCAAGTTACTTCCGGCAGTCCTTAAATACGTACTACCTACACAACTTAATATTATTGATGAGTTTCGGTGACGATGTGAAGATCGGTACGTAGGGCGTACAACATGTTCCATCCTCCATCCGCAGCAACTTGCCTGCTTCCCGCAAACAGCCGTCGCGTGTCTGCAAGAACGCTCGCAAAGCTGCCACACAGCCCAAATGCACATCTGCTATAGGACAACACTTGCTTGATCACCCCGAGTGCTCGAAACAATACAGCGAACAGCAGTTCACTGTACTGGCCAATGTCAAGGAAATTGTCTATGTCAGTGGTCCCTTTGCACCTCTTGATGAGTTGCATGAAACGATTACGGAGGTGTGCGATGACATTAGGGGTGATCCTGCAGTCTGTCAGAAGCTTTCGGCCGCAGCACATGCTTTCCGCCACCATCTCGGGTGATGTATCGACAATGGAAAATACCAAGTTAAAAATGGCAGATTCTGGGTTTTTTTGTATGGCTTTTAAATCACACACTCTCGAACAAAGCTGTAAGTTACTTAGTAAAATTTGTCAGGCCTTGTTTACATGATCTCTAATTTTGGTTTAAATCTGTTGGGAAATGACAAAGTTACTTAGGATCAAAAGAGAGATCAAAAAAGGGATCAAAAGTGGGATCAAAAGTGGGATCAAAAGTGGGATCAAAAGTAGGATCAAAAGTAGGATCAAGAGAGGATCAAAAGTAGGATCAAAAGTAGGATCAAAAGTAGGATCAAAAGTAGGATCAAAAGTAGGATCAAGAGAGGATCAAAAGTAGGATCAAAAGTAAGATCAAAAGTAGGATCAAGAGAGGATCAAAAGTAGGATCAAAAGTAAGATCAGAAGTACGATCAAGAGAGGATCAAAAAAATGATCAAAAAAGGATAAAAAAAGATCAAAAGTAGGATTTTTGACACTACATAAAGCGCACGTTCAGATGTTTCTACCTATATGTACAATATTTCTGTGACCTAGTTCACAGTGCGCTAATTTGAATAATGAATATTCATTACCTAGTTCGCAGTGCGTTCCAACAAACCCATCAGGGCATGTGCAGATGTACCCACTCTCCAGCAGTTGGCATCCACCATTGTTCATACAGGGAGAGCTGTTGCAATGGTTTACTGCAAGCCAAAAGAGTAATAATAAATTTATACAAAATAAAAGGGAAATGCTATTACACGGCAAATATGCAAATAACCATAACTAATAATAATGTCTCTTTTTTCTATAGTGAAAGATTTGCAAGATAACATGCAGGGTTGTAGTTGTAGTCGAGTCCATCACAAGTCCTCACAAGCCATCACAAGTCCACCACAAGTCCCTGGGTCTTAATTCAAATCACATGAACTGAACTCCAACAAAGGCATTCTGTTGTTGTGCGTGAAAATCTTTTGCTTCTTGTTACTGGACTTGTGAGGGACCTGTTGATCATGTTGATCATGAATTCAGACCTTGTGTGCAAAACATACGAGACAGGCTGAACAATTTCTAAGTGTTTCCTCACAAAATCTTAAATTTGTCTCACTCAATTTTGGGTTTTTCTATCAAATCTGCATTTACAAATGCTTATAAGGAGTCATTTAAAAAAATTATTTTTAGATAAATTTGTTAACTCTTTCCTACCTTTCTAAAAGTCTGTGCACAAACTTCACAAACCAAGAGCGTTCTTATTTTGGGACATTGGTATGGGAATTAGGACACATTGAACTCGTCTTTGTGAAATTGTCTCTTGTGAAATCCAAGGTCTCAGTGGTTAGTTGATAATTTGTACTAACTGGCGAGACCTGTTACTTGATTTAAATACATGACCAGGGGCCGATTTCACGAAGCGCTCAGACGCGTCTTAAAAAGGGTCACTCTTCTTATCTTGGGACGTTGGTATTGGAATTAGGACGCATTGAACTCGTCTTAACTTTTGTGAAATCTATCCGAGGTCTCACCAGTGTCCGTCTCTGTTACATGCAGGTAACATGGGAAATTTGTACAGGAAGAAAATACCCCCATAAAAGCAGACAGCTTATTTCTCTATCTGTTTGTGTTCTTAGTGGGGTGTTATGGCCGAGCGGTCTACTGCGTCAAACTCAAGTTCCTGTGCCAGTACTAGAATGTGGGTTCGATTCCTGGCCGTGACACTTGTGCCCTTGAGCAAGGCACTTAATCACACTTGTTCCGTCCTTCGGAAGGGATGTAAAGCCGTTGGTCCAGTGTGTTAGGTAACGCACTTTAAAGATCCCAGAGCATTCTTTCGTGAAGAGCAAGGGGAGGGATTCCCCGGTGTCTCTGGCCGTTTCTATTTCAACTTAGAAGCTGATAGTTATTCGAATATCTATGTTAATTAATCCAATTCCTGTAATTGGCGGTCCTTCCGCTGTTGGATGTGGTGAATAAATAAATAAAAAAAAAAATAAATAAAATCTATTCATGAGATCTGTTTGTGTGTTTTTGTCTTGTCTTTCATGTTTGTCTGTCCCAGGTTAGGGCACAAAAGCTAACGCTTCACCCGGTACCTAATGTTGTATTCTTTATACTGTACACATTATTGATAATATTGAGACATTGCCTACTACAATTTATTGTTGATGTAGTAAATTATTTTTGTATTATGTAAATTTAACATTGAAATAAGCCGAATTGAATTGTTCGACTTACCAACGCTACAGTTCCTGCCGACGAAGTCACTCTTACACTCACAGATGAAGCTGTCGTTTGTGAGTTTGCATGAACCAGATGTACAGGGATTACTGGCACAGTGATCAGCTGAGAAAAAAACAATCAAGGGATATGATAAAAACAAAATAATTAAAGCCTGTCTACAGGATTTGCAACTTCCCCAAATTTTACAAAAATGTTATTGACCAGAAAAAACTTTACTCAAACGGAATAGAGAAGTGGTTCCAACTATCCAATGCAACGATTTCACCTGAGATGATATTTTTTTATAAGAAAAGATAATTGAAAATGAATATATATAAATGTGTGCACACAGGCATTTAAAAAAAAAAGGTGTCCTGTAGGCCTCTAACTACCGTGGTGTTATATGATTGTTCTCTACGCAGTACAGCCAGGGAACCAGACTAAATAGGCAGATAGCTTTGCACATTTTCTTGAAAGTATGGATAGTTATTTCGCATGTTTCATGAAAAACCTTGTGTGTTGGGCATTACCGTATTTATTGTCTGTATAGATTGCTTTCGACCACGTGCAACATCCAGGAATGTTTGGGTGTCACCAGCCACGTGCGTACATGCGCGCACCAATAGACGCACATGGACATGCACGCGTTACAATACATTCAAATTATTTAGCATGTACTCAGCTTGTAAAAATCAAGTGTTTTTACTTGATCATGAAGAAAGACATTTTTATCTTAGGCTGAATCCGAAATAGCGGCTTTGGCTGTGGCTGTTGCTATGCTGTTTCTAAGGACTGTCATTGTCCGCCCATAGCAACAGCCATAGCAACAGCCATAGCCACTAATTCCGACAACCTAAAGCAAGGTTAAAGACCCTATGTATCATTCGCAACATACAACATTTTACAGAATAAGAGTGTAACATATCTAAGGAAGAATGTTGGTAAACTAGCCTGAAGAAATTTTAGCTACATAGATGCATCAATGCTTCAGAAAATCTTGAAAATCTATATATGGATTTTGTGTACAAGTGAATGGTAAAAAAGTTCCGTGCACAGGATTTGTTTAGAAACCCACCTTCGGTTGTCAATTTCCAACATGAAATACAATTTTGGACGGAAATAAACTCATGTGGTGTTTGTTACCATTGCTATCAACACTTTGAGTAAGGTTTTCCTTGTCGGATCATGAAAAACAAAATTGGGTCATTGTAAATGATACAATGGGGCCTTTAAGCAACAGAGGCGAGTGCTCTGGCCACGTGGGTCATGACACCCAAAATGGTGGAAGACATGACGTCGCCGTAAAGCAATCTATACAAAAATAACTATCCTTACTTATTTGGCAATCATTGCCCACGAATCCGGATGCACACTGGCAACTGTAACCATCAGATGCTAGCTGGCATGTCCCTCCATTTTGACATGGTTGGTCGAAACAGTAATCAACTGTTTAAGAGAGAAAAAAGGAAAAAAAACAGAAATGTTATTCAAACGTTATCTAAAAAAAGCATTTCATTCATAACAGTCTGCAAAATAATTCTGAAAAGTTTCATTTGCAATTTACATAAATCAATATATGTGACTCGCTCTGCAAAAAAGGGTATTAAGTCGCGCTGGCTAGTATTCTTTTTGCGACCTAAAAAAGAAATCCGTGGCAAATCCACGCTCAATAAAATACCAAAACACAATGGAAATTCCTGGCAGTGCCCAGATACCGCCTGGAATGTCTGTGTTCCACCTGGAATGTCTGCGTTCCCCCTGGAATTTCTTTTGTGTTTTGGTATTTTAATGAGCGTAGAAATACCATAGATTTCTTCTTATGGTCGCAAAAAGAATACTAGCCAGCACGACTTAATACCCTTTTTTGCAGGGCGAGTCACATATACCTAAAATGTTTATCAAATTTGTTTATCAAAATTTATTCATTTATCAACTAAAATGAGTGGTTTGCACCTTTTTAATTTTTTTATTTTACAGTAACTTTTTGTTTCTATCAGTGAAATACAGCCTTTTATTCAAAATCGCCCCAACACTCCTCCCCAGTTAAAAAAGACAAGTTTGAAAGACTTTTAATAAAACAAATTTAAAATTTAAAAAAATCCTATACCACTGTGCAATTTTAGCAAAGGGAAACTCATTCACAAACATTTGTCCTAGAGAAAAGGTTTGCTCATGTATGAGGTATGGTAATATCCGTCACATATTCAACTCACTTGATTGACAATCCCTGCCAGTAAATGGATCCACACAGAGACAGAAGTAGCCAATAGCATCGGTCAGTAGCTGGCACGTACCACTACTCTGGCAGGGTTGGGAAAAGCAGTGGTCAACTGAGGGACAGAAATAAACCAGGTTTAATTCAACGATCAAAGTTTAAAAAAATAAAGGTGTGTCGCAAAACTCAAAAAATCTTAAAAACTCTTAAAAATCAAGTAAAAAGGCCTTCAAGTCCCAAGTCGGGTCTAACGGCCTTTGAGTCTCTAGTCAAGTCAAACGGCCTTTGAGTCTCTAGTCAAGTCAAACGGCCTTTGAGTCTCTAGTCAAGTCAAACGGCCTTTGAGTCTCTAGTCAAGTCAAACGGCCTTTGAGTCTCTAGTCAAGTCAAACGGCCTTTGAGTCTCTAGTCAAGTCAAACGGCCTTTGAGTCTCTAGTCAAGTCAAACGGCCTTTGAGTCTCTAGTCAAGTCAAACGGCCTTTGAGTCTCTAGTCAAGTCAAACGGCCTTTGAGTCTCTAGTCAAGTCAAACGGCCTTTGAGTCTCTAGTCAAGTCAAACGGCCTTTGAGTCTCTAGTCAAGTCAAACGGCCTTTGAGTCTCTAGTCAAGTCAAACGGCCTTTGAGTCTCTAGTCAAGTCAAACGGCCTTTGAGTCTCTAGTCAAGTCAAACGGCCTTTGAGTCTCTAGTCAAGTCAAACGGCCTTTGAGTCTCTAGTCAAGTCAAACGGCCTTTGAGTCTCTAGTCAAGTCAAACGGCCTTTGAGTCTCTAGTCAAGTCAAACGGCCTTTGAGTCTCTAGTCAAGTCAAACGGCCTTTGAGTCTCTAGTCAAGTCAAACGGCCTTTGAGTCTCTAGTCAAGTCAAACGGCCTTTGAGTCTCTAGTCAAGTCAAACGGCCTTTGAGTCTCTAGTCAAGTCAAACGGCCTTTGAGTCTCTAGTCAATTCAAACGGCCTTTGAGTCTCTAGTCAATTCAAACGGCCTTTGAGTCTCTAGTCAAGTCAAACGGCCTTTGAGTCTCTAGTCAAGTCAAACGGCCTTTGAGTCTCTAGTCAAGTCAAACGGCCTTTGAGTCTCTAGTCAAGTCAAACGGCCTTTGAGTCTCTAGTCAAGTCAAACGGCCTTTGAGTCTCTAGTCAAGTCAAACGGCCTTTGAGTCTCTAGTCAAGTCAAACGGCCTTTGAGTCTCTAGTCAATTCAAACGGCCTTTGAGTCTCTAGTCAAGTCAAACTGCCTTTGAGTCTCTAGTCAAGTCAAACTGCCTTCGAGTCCCAAGTCGAGTCAAACTGCCTTCGAGTCCCAAGTCGAGTCAAACTGCCTTCGAGTCCCAAGTCCAGTCAAACTGCCTTCGAGTCCCAAGTCGAGTCAAACTGCCTTAGAGTCCCAAGTCAAGTCAAACTGCCTTTGAGTCCCAAGTCAAATCAAATTGCCTTTGAATCCAGTCATGTTATTTAGTACAACAAGCGTCAATGCACACGGTTAGCATCAACAGGGGTCAACTGGGTTATGGCTAGGGTTAACTTTCTCACTTAGGGATGTTAAAAATGCAATAAAAGTAGGAAGACTACTGAAGGCTCCATTTTGACAACCCTATAGAAAAATGGAGTCGTTCCGCACAATCAAAATGGCGGCTGGCAGGTTGCATTAATATTTCACACTTAAAAAGCATTTGCGGTAAAAGTCAACATAGATATATTTAGAAACCCAATAAGTATTTTCAATACATTATTTTCGCATGAAAATGCTTGCATTATTTGTTGACGCTAAATAGCATGATCTTTTGAATCCCAAGTCAAGTAAAAATGCATGATGAAAACTTACAGAATTCACAGCGTGTTCCAAAATAGTCAACTTGACAGGAACAATTGTAGCCTCCGTCGTCAGGGAGTAGTTGGCACACGCCCTGGTTTTGGCAAGGATTACTGCTGCAATAATCATCTGTCAAAAAATACAAAATAAAGAAATTACGCAGACTGTACTGAATTCCCTAATGCACCGTAGATCTCGTGATATGGCATTGGAAATATACCGGCTAGGGACCTAAACGCTGATAATCAGCAACCTGGCCCCTAGCCAGTTTTAAAGATAGTATACATGATTGGTAAACTGTTTCAAATAGTTTTATCCCCCTGTGTGATTGAAGATATGCATGATTAAAACCAACCTGAGCAAAAACCAGCTCCGTACTTCGTCTAACTTCAAAAAAGGGTTTGCAGTCAGTTCGCCCCAAAACCACTTCGCCCTGAACCAATTCGCCCTGAATCACGGCCTGTGCACGAAGTGGTTTTTGGGCGAAGTGGCATTTGGGCGATGTAGTGTTTGGATGAAGTAATTTGGGGCGAAATGGCACTCAGGCGAAGTGGTTTGAGGTGGAATGGCACTTGGGTTTTGAGTTTTACATGCTTACCTTCGCAGTTCATTCCGGAGTAGCCAGGTGGACATGTACAGTTGTACGAGTCATCGGTCTGTGCGCATATTCCGTTATTCATACAGGGAAGGGATGTGCAGGGCTCCACATCTGAAGGTGTTAAAAGAAGATCTAAAGACGGGCTGAAAGCTTGAGGCTACTTGGCGAGGAAGAAAGTTATTTTATAAAATGGATGTTACTTGATAAAGTTGTGTTTTTATTATCTTTATTGTTGACTTTATATTAGAGAGAACAATGAAAAACTAGACCGTGTTCGTCAACCGGCAACAGGCAAAAATGAAAAACGGGGTGATGATGTCATAATGATATGCATTGACCCCGCTACGTCATAGCGAGGAGACAGTCACTATTTTGCAAAGCAAGTTGCATGCTTTGCGCATAGCATAAACCACCAGTCGTTACTTTTCTGTAAAAGTTTTCAAAGTTTTCGGTGTATTTTCTCAGTGGTTTTTGATATCAATAAAATGCCAGCTTCGTGCCTTGGTGGTGGTAACACTTGCAACTCTGTGGAAAATCTGCAGTTCCGTGCGTGCATACAACGCGTACGTGTTTGCTGCGAGGAGCTAGGTACACGACTACAGTCAGTAAAGCAGCTCTGTGTCTCCTCGCTATGACGTCACACACATAGCTCAAATTTATTGACGTGACCTTTCGTTTTCGGTTTCATGTCAAAAGAGTCTCGGAAAAAGACTGACATTTTCCGACTTTTTCAGGATGAAATTCTCAATAAAATATGTTCTTAGTACATAAATGACTATATAAAGAAAGGAATACTGTTGAAAACCATGAAAGTGAAGGGAGATTTCCGCTCAGTTTTAAGATGGCAAAATAGGAAAGCAACATGAGCATGTAGGTCAACGACAAAGCAACACTTCCAAAATTGTTTTGGGACAGGCTTAAAGGCCCACTGTATCATTCGCAATCACCCAACATGTCAATCAACGAGTTGACTAGGAAAACCTTCCGCAAAGTAAAGATTGAATTGGTAGCAACTATCCAATAAAATGTTTCTGCCCGAGAGGACAGAATTTTACCCGAAAATAATCCATGAAGATGAAAATATTTAGATCGTTTGCAAACGGTTTACTTAGTTAGCTCGCATCGGGGCAGTCCGAAACGGACACTGTGTACAGGCTGCACGATTCGGGCTTCGCACACTTTCCCTAGGTAGGTTACGCTGTGCATGTGGACTGGATTGGTCGCGCGCACAACCAGTATAACGCAAGCTATAGTATGTATGCGACTGACTGAGGACGGAGAGATGACTTTAGAATAAGTTGTGTTGAAACACCTCGTCAAGCACGGCAAAACGCTCTTGGATTTTTCATGTTTTTGGAAAATGTAGTGCATTTGATTTATAATGGTTTCGTTCCCAGAATCGCTGAAAAACAGATCATCTGTAGGGCCTTTAATTTTTGAGACATTTTCAGAAAAGACGATTTATGGTTAAAATTTACCATACCGGTCCGGTTAGCGCCGATGACCCCAGCCCTGTAAAAATTTTGTTGGTCGACAAATGTTGGTTTGTGTAAAAGGCCTTTAATACCTTGATCACAGTTGAGGCCCATGAATTTCGGCCGACAAGTACACGTGTAGTTGGCCTCAATTTCACTCAGAATGACGGAACACGTAGCTCCATTGCTGCACGGATTGCTGAAGCATGGATCCTCTGTAACGTGGATGGGTAAAAATATAATAATATAAACTTCTTAATAATGTTGGAAGAGTCAAGATTTTTCCCTTATCAAATAATTTTCCTTGAATTTGTTATCACTGGGAAGTCCTGTTATTCTTCTTTACATTGATATTTCATTTGTTATGATTATGCGGCACAGCTGAATACGGGGGTGAGTGCAAAGTGAAATGTCACAAAATGCATTGCTATTGTCAAAAAGTGCATTGACACATTCCCATCCTCCAAGCAAAAGGGGAATGCACTGCATGACAATAGCAGTGAATTTTGTGACATTTCACTTTCCACCCACCCCTGTATTCCGCTATACTGCACATCCCCCAATTGATTAATCATAACAAATGACACATCACTGTAAAGAGGAATAACATGGCTTTCCAATGATACTAAAATCGAGGAAAATGATTAGGTAGCAAGAGAGAAATTGTCAGTCAAACTTGAGTTTCCAAACTTTTTTTAAGGAGTATGTTATAGTGTTCGTATAAACTACTTAGCATGCAAATGTTAGGACATTTGTGCAATTGTGCATACCCTCGCAATTTGGGCCAGACCACCCGTGATAGCAATCACACACATAGAAAGAACCATTCACACTGCATGTTCCATTATTCTGACAAGGGGTGGACAGGCAAGGGTCAGCAGCTGTGGAAGGGTGAAGAACAGAAAAAGAGAGAAATGAGTGCAGAAAATTAACAGTTTTTGTGATCAATTATGAAATTGTTTCTGGAAAAGAGTGCAATTCATTGCAACAAAGAACTTTAAAAACAAAGTTGTCAATATTTTCACAGTTCTACAGAGCGTAGTATTTTTCAAGACTTCCCCTCCCTCCCCCGAAATACTACTAATTAACATTTTTTTGTCACTACCATGAAATGTCAACATTTTACAGTGCATGTAAAGTCCTACGCAGCCTGCGACATCCCGCCCCCCTTCCTACGCTTTGTAGAACCGTGAAAATGTTGACAACTTTGGATGGCCCCTTATACATCATTTGCAGTGATCCAAAATTCATGAGTTGACAAGACTTATACCCTTTTCCCACTACAAACCGCTTAACCCGGAGATTTGCCGCCCCGGATTAAGCTTCGTTAACCCCGAGTTATGTTCCCATGTGTTTCCTTAACCCGGAGTTTCGCGAGCTTGCCCCGTGTTAGCGCAGTGCGGTTTCCCACTAGGCACGGGCATATCAGGGACTAGGGGAACGGAAATCTGCAAACATCTTATTCAGATTTTCGAGTAGTCCCATCGAGTTGTTACTAAACTTGTCTATCGACCAGGCCTGGATGAGGAGCTTTATTTCCCCTTCTTTTCACACCTTTGTCCTCTTCGTTGTTTGTCCTCTTCGGTGCTTGAGAAGCCACGCCTTATTTGGAGAGCAAAAATGTGCACGTACATATGATATGATGATTTGTGCCAGCGCAGCGCGTGCTAACCCAGAGATTGCCTGTGAACACTTAACCCTGCTTAGTTTTCCACTACAATGCCAACCCCGGGGTTTGGCCGTTAACCTCGAGATTGCCATCCTTAACCCTGGTCGCTGGCAGGGTTTAATAACGAACCCTGGGGTAACAGCCAAATTTTTTGTCTTAACCGCGGAAAAAGAGTACGTAGTGGAAACGCTCGCGCTGCTCCGGGGTATCTCGGGGTTAAGGATTGCCGTTACCCCCCTGAGTTAACCCAGAGATTTTGTAGTGGGAAAGGGGTATTGTGTTGATAGCAATGGTAACAAAACACCACATGATTTTTTTTCCTGTGTAAAATTGCCAACTGAAGGTTTTTTTCTCTCAATTGTTTGCAAATGATTTTTTACCATTTATTCAACTCAAAAACCATGCATGGATGTTCAGGTAATATTACTACATCTATGTGGCTGAAATTTCTACAAGGTAGTTTATCAACATTATTCTTTAGTTAAATACTGTTGTTCCTAGAATTTGTAAAAAAAAAAAAAAAACACAGTTGCAACTACTAGCAACTGGAAAAATCCCAGTTGCCGCGAGTTGCTCATGTTCTACTTTCTGGCAACTAGTTGTACCCAGTTGCGGTCAGTTTCGTTGATGTACGCGTACTTGCAACTAGTTGCTGTCAGTTGAACGAGTACGTCTGATCACGCAAGTGCACATCAATAGCATCTGATCAGTTGAGTTGCTTCCAGTTGCAAGGTCGATGTATGCTAATACCCGAGTTACCGTAGCAATGTGCACGACCTGGCTGGATGCTACGCACACATCGCCAGCAACTTATCAGTTGAGTTGCTTCCAGTTGCAAGGTCGTTGTATGCTAGGCTTTAACTGAGTTACCGTAGCAATGTGCACGACCTGGCTGGATGCTCCCAGTTGAGAGCGCTACGCACACATCGCCAGCAACTGATCAGTTGAGTTGCTTCCAGTTGCAAGGTCGTTGTATGCTAGGCTTTAACTGAGTGGGCTACCGTAGCAATGTGCACGACCTGGCTGGATGCTCCCAGTTGAGAGCGCTACGCACACATCGCCAGCAACTGATCAGTTGAGTTGCTTCTAGTTGCAAGGTCGTTGTATGCTAGGCTTTAACTGAGTTACCGTAGCAATGTGCACGACCTGGCTGGATGCTCCCAGTTGAGAGCGCTACGCACACATCGCCAGCAACTGATCAGTTGAGTTGCTTCCAGTTGCAAGGTCGTTGTATGCTAGGCTTTAACTGAGTGGGGTACCGTAGCAATGTGCACGACCTAGCTGGATGCTCCCAGTTGAGAGCGCTACGCACACATCGCCAGCAACTGATCAGTTGAGTTGCTTCCAGTTGCAAGGTCGTTGTATGCTAGGCTTTAACTGAGTTACCGTAGCAATGTGCATGACCTGGCTGGATGCTCCCAGTTGAGAGCGCTACGCACACATCGCCAGCAACTGATCAGTTGAGTTGCTTCCAGTTGCAAGGTCGTTGTATGCTAGGCTTTAACTGAGTTACCGTAGCAATGTGCATGACCTGGCTGGATGCTCCCAGTTGAGAGCGCTACGCACACATCGCCAGCAACTGATCAGTTGAGTTGCTTCCAGTTGCAAGGTCGTTGTATGCTAGGCTTTAACTGAGTGGGGTACCGTAGCAATGTGCACGACCTAGCTGGATGCTCCCAGTTGAGAGCGCTACGCACACATCGCCAGCAACTGATCAGTTGAGTTGCTTCCAGTTGCAAGGTCGTTGTATGCTAGGCTTTAACTGAGTTACCGTAGCAATGTGCATGACCTGGCTGGATGCTCCCAGTTGAGAGCGCTACGCACACATCGCCAGCAACTGATCAGTTGAGTTGCTTCCAGTTGCAAGGTCGTTGTATGCTAGGCTTTAACTGAGTTACCGTAGCAATGTGCACGACCTGGCTGGATGCTCCCAGTTGAGAGCGCTACGCACACATCGCCAGCAACTGATCAGTTGAGTTGCTTCCAGTTGCAAGGTCGTTGTATGCTAGGCTTTAACTGAGTTACCGTAGCAATGTGCACGACCTGGCTGGATGCTCCCAGTTGAGAGCGCTACGCACACATCGCCAGCAACTGATCAGTTGAGTTGCTTCCAGTTGCAAGGTCGTTGTATGCTAGGCTTTAACTGAGTTACCGTAGCAATGTGCACGACCTGGCTGGATGCTCCCAGTTGAGAGCGCTACGCACACATCGCCAGCAACTGATCAGTTGAGTTACTTCCAGTTGCAAGGTCGTTGTATGCTAGGCTTTTCACTACGGATTTTTGTTCAAGGTATATGATGTAATTAATTAAAGGCCACCGTTTGTTTATGTGTACAGGCGAGCCGCTAGCAGCGGCTTTCCGGCCTGAAGTAGACATTTCTCGAACTGCGCACCATAGTGAAAGTGTTAAGACAAGAGTGTACGCGAGATAAACGATCAATAGAGAAAGTTACTGAAACCAAGATTTCTGATGTATAGATAAAGAGACTTTGTTACCTATTTCACAGTTGGTGCTCAGCCAGCCTTCAGTACATGTACACTGGTACCCTGGGTCTGCGTTGGTGCACGTAGCGCCGTTTTGGCAGGGGTCACTGCGACATGCGTCTTCTGAATATGCAAACAAGTCGAGGAAAACAATTGTACAAGATTTTATGTCTTAATTGAAGAACACCTCTGATATTTGGTATGGTGCCTAAAGAAACAACTAAATGTGGGATGAACAAAAAATATGGTCCTCATCAAGATTTGAACAGGAGACCTTTGACTCTCCGGGCAGATACTCTACCAGTTGAAATATGAGGCTCAGTTGCACACCCTTGGAACACTGTTGCTATTTCTATTACTCTCCATCAAGAACAAAGACAGGGAATAAAAGTGGGTTTGGCCAGTCTTAAACATACGTTTAAGAGCTAGGGGCAGGTGAGGGAGATTATCACTCGTCCAGGCCCCTAGCCAGTTTTAAACGTATTGTATAAGACTGGCCAAGCCCAGTTATTCCCATTCATAAATACCTTTCTGTGTAATTCAGTAAAACTCACCAAATTTGCTTGACGTTTTGCCATATTTTACATTGTATTTTGTATGCATCGTGAGTTTGTTCAAACTGCTAGCTGTGCGTCAATTTGTATTTTATTCTGTTTAGTAAAATCAAGTCTGACATTAAAGCAAAGAGTAGGGAAATCATATGTACCTATATCACAGTCCTTGCCTATCCAACCAACTAAACAGTTGCACACGTAGTCACTGGGAGCATCTAATATACAGGCACCATTGTTTTGGCATGGGTTGGGTAAACACGGGTCGTCTGCAGATGAAAAATGAACAAAATACAAAAATCAGAAGGAAATACAATGAAATTCTGACAAATCAAACTAAAGGCCAATGAAATAAGATTACTAGTTTCTCGTCAACCACTTATCAATTTTGGTGAGGGATTTTTTTCATTATTCATTATTCATTATTTAATCAAGGAAAGATACAACCTTTACACATACACGAACTGCCATTTAGAAACTGATTATTAAGGCTCTAAACTCGCCCAGAAATGGTTTGGTGCCAGTATCAATTCCACTGAGTTATACCGGGTAGCTTGTGTTTGAAGGAACAAGTTGAGATGACAAAATCATGGGAAATGACAAAGGAGATGTCTGGTAATGAAAAAGAAATATATTTGAATATAAACACAAAAGCTGCAAAACACAGATCACGATTGCACAACTGAAATTGAAACTTTTCGCTTTGGAGTAGTTTGCATCTGATTTTCCCCCATTTTTTTGCAAAATAATGAAATTTTGGCATAATGAAATTGTTTGGTGCGGGGTCAAAATCACATGCGGGCGCTGACGAGAAACTAGTAATCTAATTTTATTGGCCTTAAAGAAGCGTGTCCAGATAAAACAATTTCCGCGTACTTTTCCCGGGCTTACCTCATGGGTCCTGAGATTTTTGTATCATAACATATGTTCTCCACTGCCGGTTTTGTCCGGGGGCGCCACCAGGACAAAATCATCACAGGTACCGTTAGTGCACGGACAAAAATTTGCCGCCCGCACACAAAAAATCAGCTGCGTCCCCAAAAAAAAATAAATGTTCCCCTCTAAAACACTATGAAAGTACAGCCATGTAATTTCAAAGTTAGGTTCAAATCCTACGAACGTGATTCGCTAGGCCCTGGTGTCATTATAATGCAGGGGTGTAAGTGGAGAACCCCAATTTTTCCTCTCTGTGATATCGAGTCCGCTAGACTGAATTCTGAACCGGTAGAAATTTGTGGCAGACTTTCACTTTCATATTATGCATATTGTGAAAAATATCATTGTAGCTGAGAAATATACAAATATACAGATGCCCTTGGCCGCATTTTGTATGAAAAATTTTGCATATTGCAAAGACGACACTGGGGCGCAGTCTTGTAAGGAAAACCTTTTATTTATCCTTTCAAACTCCTTGTAATATTTCACCAGGTACATTTTACTCACGTACGCGTTGCGCAAACAGATTAAAGACCTGCGCGCGCAAATATTGAGCCGGAGGTACTAAATCAGATTGCGCACCAAAATTAAAACTGCACTTGGGCATTCGCTTACGTCACATGCTCTCTCGCGCGCGCGCGTGGGGACGCGACGCCAGTTTAATAATGGCGGACGTAGGTGTCATGCACGTGCAATCTGAGTGTGTTGATTTTCAACTTTTTACTGAATATAGACAGCCGAAGTGTTACGTGGGTTGCCATAATTGGCTCTAAACTATCATGGTCGTCGGCAAAAGTACCATTGCAAAAGTACCATTGCAAAAGCACAGGGACACGATTCGGTGATTTTTAGTTTAGAGCCAAATGCCTAGGCAACCAACAAAAGGTGACGTATTCACTTTGGCAGTCTATTGTGCAGATATATTTCCTCCTGATAGTTTAACGATAAGTTTAACTGACAAGTTTATTTTCCCTTCGTTGTATAGCGAGAGAAGCGTAGCGCACATGGACAGGGTACCAGTCTAATGCCGCGTATGCGTACCGGATATGCCGCAGGATATTGCTTTGTTCAAAATTTGCGCACGGTTCAAAATTTGCGCCCAACCTATCTTGCTCAGATTCTGAAATTGCATTCGGAATCAATTTTGCGCTGCGCAGTCTTTGAACTGGGTGAAGTTAAAAATTTGCGCACGCAAATTCAGACTTTGTGCCGAGCATAAAGATTGCGCCCAACACACGCACTTATGGGCTTGGTTGTTGGTGTGTGTGAATTAACTGCATGGCAGATTTTATTACAGAATTTGTTTCAAGGTAAGTGACGTAATTAATTGAAGGCCACCGTTTGTTTATGTGTAAAGAGCTACTGATGGCCGGAAGTAGACATTTCTCAAGCCGCTATAAGCGACGCGCTGTAGTGAAAGGGTTACTGTAAAAGCCAATATTTTCGCGTACAGATATTTTCGCGCATTTCAACATCACTGACATTTTCGCGAGTTGTTATTTTCGCGGATGGAAATTATGTCACCTTAACATTCACAGAATTGCCTCAGTAAAATTACAATTAGTAAGAAAAACACTTTCAAGAATGCAGGCCTACATGTACCATCGATTAATAAATAATACAGCGCGTCAATTGTAAGTTACCAAGCACAGTAGCGCTCACACGTGTGCGACCGTGACCTAGTTTAATAGGCAAGCCTAAACACGCATGATGAGGTGATTGCCCAAGGTGATTGCACGTTGCGGTCTAGCAAGGTGTGCGCTGTGTGCAGCTATAGGCGCGTGAAGTGTACACAGCTATAAGCGCGCTAGGGGCATGCAACATGTGTCAAGTACAGTACAACAAGGTCATGACCTGATTAGTATTGTATCGGGTTGCCGACCTTTTGTTTCAGGGATCGCCACAATTGTTGCAAACAATATTTTCGCCGGGCTCTGTCTGGTGCGCGAAAGGCGCGAAAATAAAACCACTGCGAATATTTCAGCTTTTACAGTAGTCTAATTGTGATGTGATATTGATTGCTAAAAAGAGTGGTTTAAAAAAATGGTGATTGGCAAAAAACTGAAAATAAATACACCCTTGAAGGAAAAACATTTAACAGGGCAGACAACAAATTTAGCTGATCGGCCTAAAATTTTAATAGGGCCAGCCGTCCCTGTTAAAAGTGGCTGTGGTGAACACTGCAGCCTAGGTTGTTTGTTTGTCAGCTTACCAGTTTGACAGACGTTTCCGATCCATCCTTCTGGGCATGTGCAGTTAAAGTCAGTGTCCCCGTCGTATTCGCACGAGCCACCATTTTGGCAAGGATTTGTGAAGCACAGGTCACCTGCATCAGATGGACATTAACAAAATATTGTTTAGTAAAACACAAGATAGTGTACATGATTGGTAAACTGTTACAAATAGTTTTATCCCCCTGTGTGATTGAAGATATGCATGATTAAAACCAACCTGAGCAAAAACCAGCTCCGTACTTCGTCTAACTTTTGAAAAAAGTCAAAAAAAGGTTTGCAGTCATTTGTGTTTAGTGTTGGGCTATTATTTCAACTACCAATTACCGATATCACAGTTGGTTCCCCGCCATGCTCCTACGCATGTACAGTTATAATCACTGGTGCCCATCGTGTTAATGCATGTAGCGTCGTTCTGACATGGGTTGTCCACAATGCATGGATTTACTGAAAAGGAACAATAGAACGATATCTTGGTTTAAGTTTACTGTACAGTTCAGAAGATGTCGTGGGGTACCGTGGCAGAGTGGTTTGGGTCACCGACTCGCAACACTCCGGTGAAAACTTGGGGTTGTGGGTATACATAAATACACGGCCTTGGTACCTGTGCCCTTCAGCAAGGCACTTAAACACAAGTTTGCTCCATCCTTCGAAAGGGATATGTGTTGTGTAACACACTTAAAAGATCCCAGAGCACTCTTTCGTGAAGAGTAAGAGGATTCCCAATGCCTCTGGCCGTCGGCTGCCAATGGTGCCACCCACCTATGTATCTCGATGTTTAGGTGGAACATACTTGTAAGCTTCATGCAATTCAGCCTACGGGCTGAAGTTCATTAAACCCATGCCTAGCACAATATGTGACAAAGGGACTCCCTGTACCTCAACACACTCTTCTGTTTTGTACGTATCAACTCTCCCTATAAAAACCTGGAAGAAATTCTTTTGGAATTCCTTGGATGTTTGAGACACAATGGGGAAACATGTCACATATTATGCTGCGTATGGAAACGGTAAGGCAAAAATGGTACCTGTTAACCCTTAAAGATAGTATACATGATTGGTAAACTGTTACAAATAGTTTTATCCCCCTGTGTGATTGAAGATATGCATGATTAAAACCAACCTGAGCAAAAACCAGCTCCGTACTTCGTCTCACTTTTGAGAAAACAGTCAAAAAAGGGTTTGCAGTCATTTCGCCTCAAAACCACTTCTCCCTAAACCATTTCGCCCTGAACCACAGCTTGTGCACAAAGTGGCATTTGGGCGAGGTAGTGTTTGGACGAAGTGCTTTTGGGGCGAAATGGCCTTTGAGTGAAGTGCTTCAGGGCAAAGTGGTTTTGGAGCAAAATGAATTTTCGAAATGAGACGAAAACTAATTGTTTTACTCACTTCTCAAAGACTATAGCACTTCAGACAAAACCATTTCAGGGGAAGTTTTCTACGGTCATCATGTTTATATTGTGTAAGTTAGGCGTAAATCTGTGAACATTTCTGATTTTCGAGATACCAATCATGTATACTGCCTTTAAAGAATTTTTCACTGCAAAATCTGCATCACATGAATATTTTCTCCTTACTGATTTCGCAGTTTGTTCCCGAGTATCCTTCCTCACACGAGCATGTGTACCCATTAGCTTCCACTGTGCAATTACCACCGTTTTCACAAGGAGCAGGAAGGCATGTGTCCACTAAAAACAAAAAAACAAATCGGCAAACAGTAAAATACAGTGTCCATAAAAAAAGGAAACCCATCTTGCATGTAAATCTTCAAGGAATTTTTATAATGGAAAATAGACATATTAGACAATGAATCATCGTTTGTTAGCTTTTATACTAATGTATACCAAAGTCCCATTCTCACTGGACCATTCACCATCACATGCCATTGTTTTGGTTTTTTTTGCACAAATGCTCGGATCCATTCTGATCACAAACGTGCAGCCAATGAGGTATCAAAGAAGCTCCGAATCACCGGAGTGGAATTTTCTATTTTGAAAGATCAGTGACTGGGAGCTCATGCAATGCGGTATAAAGCGAAGCGTACAAGCGTCATTTTTCCCGAGACAATGAGAATGCTGCTTTGATCTGGGAACTGTAAAAACTTTACTCCAACTATTTCAAAAATGGTCCTACTGTTACTTTCCAAGATGCTTACTAAATGGAAATACGCATGACTAAGTGATTATTTTTTAGGATTATGACCCAGGGACTGCCGGGGTGAATAAATTTGATACAAATGTGGACAAATGTCCTTGAGTTTGGGAAATCTGGATGCAGTGAGAAGCAACTTGGCTCCACCAGTATTCGAACCGCAGACCTTCTGCTTAAACGTGCAGACGCCCTACCAATTGAGCTATGAAGCCAACTGGTTGTCTCAATTAACGGCAGTGCAGTTGTTCCTCACCGATTGGGATTGGCTATCACGTGAGCTTAGCAAGCCCTACAGAGGGATAAACCCTTCAATGAGATAACAACCCCGCCCAGATATTATTTAAGATACGCCCCAAACCCCTGCCCGGCTTGCCCCAATTATTAAGTGATTATGAATAAGTGATTATTTTTTAGAGATTATGACCCAAGGACCACCGTGGAGTGAATAAATTCGATACAGATCTGGACAAATGTTCTTGAGTTTGGGAAATCTGAATCCAGTGAAAAGCAACTTGGCTCCACCGAAATTACCAATAATAAATGGCATTACCTATTTCACAGTTGGTTCCGATCCACCCAACAACACACATGCACGTATAAACTCCAGTTGCAGGGCTACCACATGTTGCTCCATTCTGACAAGGCTTTTGGATAATGCATGGGTCCCCCACTGGTAAAAAGAAAGGGATGGTTTAATTAGTCTGATTGCGTGTTTCGCACGAATAGCGTCTGTGTAATGGCGTACTTCCTTTAATATGCACACTAAGTATCCACTTGACCAGACTAAATTTTTGTTGCTATATGGTGCACGCGACAGCTGTGAAGTACAATATTCAATACCGTGTTCACTAAATTTTGGTTGCTATGTGGTGCATGCGGCAGGTGTGATGTACAAAATCAATACCATGTTCACCGTAGGAGTGAATGGCATAAAGCAGCCAGACTGTTCGTAGCTAGGTAATGGTGTGCATCATAACAGAAATTTGTTGAATAGACCGTAATAGCTGCCATCTTGTGTTCATTTTTTTCCCCCAAATCTCGACTCCGTCTTCAGGCTCCGGCTTCATGCGGCTCCGGCTCCAACCGCCTCCGGCTTCGCTTTAGCGAAGCCAAACCAAAAACCGTTTGGAACACTAGTCGGGCCTAGTAGGCCTACCACTCTTTTTCACCGGCTTTTTTAAAGCGCTAGCAGATGAGTTTTGTCGGCGGCAAAGTTTAGCAAACCTGCAAAAGTTCAAAGTTTTTGTTGCTGTCACATGATTTTCCAGTTCATGACATCACGAAGCCGGCCGAAGTCACCTCTTTAGTCGACTTCGTTTTGGAGCCTCATTTGGGCCAAAACGAAGCCTCAAAATGAAGCTTGAAGCTGAGCCCGAAGTTTGGTATGCGGCTTTAAGATGGAGGAATGGAGACGGAGCCGGAAACCGAGACGAAGCCGAGATTTGGAAAAAGGCCCTGGTTTCCTTGTTTTATGCTATTGTTTATACAGTGAACTTGTGGATAACAAGGCACTGATCGACCAATCACTTTGGAATCACTTTCAAGGCCATTCCGCTTCAGTGATTTCCCCCAGGTCCAAGTGGACCCTTTTTGACATTTCCTGTTTCTGGGAGAGCCCCGTAGTTAAGGAAAAAATGTTCCGTCTCTAGGCGCGCGCGTCAATTTCATGCAAGCGGTTTTTTTTCCTGCGGCAGCTAAAACAGTCCCTCTATTGCCGCACCGCCTCACATTTTCTAGACTGATCGCCAATCCTGTAGACTATGTAGGGAATGGGAATAGGCTGGATACGAATTAGTGGCTTTGGCTGTGGCTGCGGCTGTTGCTATGTTGTTTCTAAGGACTTTCATTGTCCGCCCGTAGCAACAGCATAGCAACAGCCATAGCAACAGCCAAAGCCACTAATTCGGATCCAGCCTAAGTCTATGTATTTTCCCGGGCAGCCCGACCTTGTACTCGGGGCAATAGATTCGGACGATGCTCAGATATCGAATGAGAACGAATGGTAGTCAGTTTGAGGTTGTTTAATCAGCTGCAACAGTGGCGGCTATAGACCTTTATCACAGTGCGTCCATATTTGTCTTGTTCCCCATAGTACGTGTTGGGCACAATCAGTGCGTCTGCGCTATACTGCGCGTATTCTACCATTGAGAATCACTGTCCACTCTGTGCGCTCTCTTGATCGTGCAACGCCTGTGCCATTGTGATGCACACAATGAAATTTTTTTAAACGGGACCAAACTATTTTTTTCTGCAAGCCTCGCTTTGGTTACGTTCATTTTAGTAGAAGAAAAGGGAAGATGGCCACACCGTGATAAAGGTGTATTTCTCACGCGACACATAAAGGAATTGCGATTGTGAATTAGAGTGTCTGAGCTGAGCTGAATACTGAAATATGCCACTTATTTCCGTGGCCATTGTTTGTGGAGTGAAAACTCTCAGAACATTCAGTGTTGTGATGGCTCTGCAAGTTTACTATAGGCCTTAAGCCGTGTTTACACAGACCGATTTTGTTTAAGTCGGCCGTTTTATTTGGTCGGCCGAATTTGTTTGCCGATTTCGAGAAAAACATACAGTGTTTACACTGCCCGATTATCGCCCATGTGCCTACATGTACATACGGCGCTCTGTGAGGGCCACCCCACTTGTTTAGATACCGAGACCGAGTTGACTTATTATAAGTTATATCAATTTAAACGTGGAATAAGTCGACTTGGCGAGATATTATTGCCAAGTTGACTTCCCGAAATCAATGATAGTCGTTGACTGAAATGTCGATTTACTGGCGATATATTTTGGTTGCCAAGTCGCTTTTCCAAATCTACTAAGTCGACTTGGTAAGATATTAAAGTATGTAAGTCAATTCGTGTTGGCAACAAATTATTCTACCAAGTCGACGCCTTGAATTCAGGAGGTTGACTTTGCGACATAAATTCTCGCCAAGTCCACGTTAGTCAACTTGGCAAGATAACTTATCTCGGTACCTGTACAAGTACGATGGCAATCACAGAGCGCCGTAATTATCGGGCAACTCGACTAGCTTAAATTGTCATTTGCACGTGCTTTGCGTAAGTTTATCGGCTGACGTAATCGGTATCACATTTTAGCCGTGGTTACACAGCTCGATTTGCTGTTTACACAGCACGACACCGATTTTATCGGCCGGCTGGAGTCTGACATGTCAGACTCTGATCGGCCCCTGGTTTTGTCGGTCGATCTGCCAAAATGAAGTGTTTACACAGACCGACCACGCCAATTTTGTCGGCCGACAAGCCAGTCGGCCGACTAAATCGGTCTGTGTAACCACGGCTTTACTGTGTACGAATCTGTGTGCGATGGACGGAGGGAAAAAGAGGAGAAAAAAAGCGTTGTCGCATCAATTCCGGAACTTCGTACTGACCAGAGACAGAATACTTTTATTTTTTGGCCTAAAGGACGGATTAAACAGTTTTAAAAACAGGAACAACCTGTAGAAATTTCAGCCACATAAAACCTGAAAAATCCATGCATTTTTGTGTGTGTTGAAGGAATGGTAAATATTGTCTGCAGACAATTATATGTTTTTTCGCTCTAATTCATCAGAAATACATTTGATTTCGTTTGTGGAAGTACATGTATGTATTCAAGTGATTTTGATTAGGACACAATTTCTCTGGTTCTAATTCATTTGCATGTTATTCAATTTCGTTTTAAAGACATGCACATTTGTTCGCTAAGACATCCAGATTAGAATTTGTGTCATTCAATTAATACAAAGCATTGAATCTTCATGCAATTTAGCACAAGCTCAGGGCCGGCTTGGGTGAATTTGAATGATTTTCGCTGGTATTTCAAAATTGAATGCGTGTAGTTTTAAATTTGCAGTTTTATTGCAGGAAATTGTAAACTGTGGAACCAAGTGACAAACTATATTTGTTTATGTTTATTTAACAACATGCACATTCACATCGTAAAAACTTTATGCATAAGTTTACTGGGACGAAAGACAGTTGCAACACATTCGATAATACAAAAAAAAAGAGGTTTCAGCAAAGCATTAAGTGATCGAATATCCAAGCACTGAAGTGAAATAGTGATGTGTTTTTCGACCCATTGTTTAAACACAAGACGGCTTTTTAGACCGGCAATTTCTTACTGGTTAAATGAGCAGCATGCAAAATGACCAAAGGTTCATTAAAAATCACCAGTCCATCCAAAGGACGTCCAAACTGACGCCACAGAATAGCGTATACTTCTATAAAATTGATAAATCATGACGCTTTCAAACTCATTTTATTTTTATTGTTTGACCATCCTGTTTACACTTGATCCCGAGCTCGGGGTCGAACACCGAGCTCGGGATCAGCCCCGGATCACAAACTGACTGTAAACGCTCTCGGAACCAAATTGGCTCCTGATCAGACACCGAGATTGGTCTCGCGTTGGCGGAGGAAGATCCCGAGCTCGGGATCAGTTTGCGGTTACCGGTAGATATAAGCAATTAATCTTTACCGCATCTGCTCTACAGCCGTAGCGGGGGGAAAGCGCGCGAAATTCAAGTGGCCTTGTACACTGTACATGCACAACCTATGCAGACATTGATCAGTACATACACACATACATGTACATGTAGAGCATGACCTTTGACTGCAACTTCTGGCACCGTGCTCGAGATCAGTGTAAATGCGTCACTCAGGATCATTGCTGTTAGGGATCAATCTTGATCCCCAGTGTAAACACGGTGATTGGGTCAGTACCCAAATCGCCATTGATGGTGTGACTTCAACAAGACAGTCTGTAGGTCGATTTTAGCATAGTTGTTTGATATTGAGTACATTTTTAATTAAAGCTGGTCAAATCCCCCTCGTGGTCGAATATACCCGCGCTTACCCTAAGTGCAAATGAATTGTATTGGGGCTTTTAATTGTATTTTTTTTGTATACATTGAACAAAGATTTGAAGGAAATTACCTCCTGGAATCAACAGATCATCAAATTCTAAGATATACTTCCCACTTGCCCTTCTGTCGCAAATGTTGCATTTCTGAGATAAATAAATGATAAAATTACTGTATAAAGTAATGCACAAAATGACGCGGCGAGCGGTCTGTGCGTAAGCGCGACAACACAGGGCGCTGCGCGCGCGCGTGAATGGTTATGTTGTGCACTAACTGAAGGCAATTTTTGAAGGAGAAAATGTGATTTTTCTACAGAAAAGCAACATTTGCGACAAAAGTGCAAGTGGGAAGTATATCATAAAATTACATTATCTGTTGATTCAGGAGGTTATTTTCTTAAAATATTTGTTCAATGTATACGGAAAAAAATACCCTTTTAATAACAGAGAAGCCTGCAGAGTTACAATTTTAGGCCACCCGGTTGATTTTGGTTGAATTTTTTTTATTTTTAATATTCACAACAACTTTAAACAGTACTTTTACAGCAAAAATAACATAAATCCTTGTTTTATTAAAGGAGCATGCATGACACAGATCACATTTTCCCCCATAATTCCCCGGGGCTTACCTCATGGGTCACAAGATTTTTATATCATAACATCCATCATATTTTTCTCATTACGAATCTTAAACTCCCATGCTTCTAGGCCACATATTTCCGAGGATATCGTAAAAAAACCACCAAATCTTTGTAAACTAATTTATTGACAGTGGACCATGTGGACAGCAGGCCTGTTGAACACCCCGCCACATATGCATCTGCTTAAAACATTGGGGATGTGCATTTCTTATCCCTATAGTACAGTTTGTCCCTAGTACCCCGCCTTCATTTACGTGAATCAATACACAGCGCGCGCTATCGCGCCCAGACTAAGTGGCATATTTTGTGACTCTTGGTGGCACTATATACATATCTAGATCTCGGTCGGGTTCCTAGGAGCTCAGTGCACGGTTACACGGTATATGAATGAGCACCACTCTCGTCAATGTCGGTTCAAAAATGGGTCATTAAAAGTCTTTTTTGTTTCGAAGTACTGATCCTGTGCATTTGGATATTTCGCATACAGGTTCCAATGCGAGTAGACTTGATGTCAAGTCTGTAACTAGACCGGTTAGTTCGTAAACCGCAGCAACGTAGTCGCGAGTTGACTGGAAACAAGTCTAATCGACCTCTAGTTACAGACTTGAGAGACCTGTTTCCGTTTTGTACACGGTCTATTGAGTTTGCTACCAGAATTGGACGTAGAGAGCTGATTGGTCGAAACGCAGGACGACATTAATAAAGTAAGCACAACCAATATAATCTACAGGTACATGTATTTACTCAGCAAACAACCTGGGATTCTATACTGATGATTTTTTGTATTACTTTTAACTATCTAAAAAGCTACAGAGCTCTGGACGTGCCATCTCACTTTTTAAGATCCAGAAAGAATTTATCGCATGTATTCGGTGCAAAATGTCGTCATCCAGTGATAATTATCTCAAGAAGACGACATCCAGAATGTAGGATGACAACTTCCCGAGATAATTTATCACGTCATGCGCAAGTTGATATCTGCTACGCGTTTGCACAGCACGGATATCGAGCACGCTATGTGTGAGCTCTAAAACGTATGGTGAAATGTCAGATTTCTAGTGTTTTTCCTCGTTTTTTTTATTGTGTTTACGTAAACAGGTACATGTATATGGTTGAAATAGTATGAATTTTGAATATCCACGAACTTTGTGTGCATTTCAAAGCTTAAATTTGGATTGATAGTAATAAAGCCGTGTTGTGTTACACTTTCCCGCTGTCGGAAATAGACTCCTTTTAGCTAACACGCTGTAGTTTGGGAGTTGCAAACCACAGTTATGGAGTGCTTAAACTGAGAAATGAACAGGATTTCAAGGTAGCTATGAAAGAGGGAGCCTTTTACACAATGCATTATTAGAACCGAACAAGTTGACTAATTAATTACTATTTGAAAACTTCTATCAACTGCTATATCAAATAAAAGGTTATTTAGTTTGCTTTGGGGAGAATGAATGTTAATTAAGGTTTGTTTTGCCCTTCCCAATGTAACTTGATTAGCGCTGTCATGGCTTTATACACTTCATTTTATTAGCGTGCTCGGGTGGGACTCGAACCCACAACCTCCTGCATATTAGGCAAAGGTCTTAAGCAAAAATAATATTGATAAACTGCCTTGTAGAATTTCCAACCACATAAATAATGATTTTAGATGCAGTAATACTTCAGAAAACTTGAACAATCCATTGAAAGTATTTTGTGTTAAATGAATGGTAAACAAAAATCATTTGTAAACAATTTAACAAAAAAGTACCTTCAATTGGCAATTTCTCCCACAATTTCTCCCCCTTTTTTAATCACTTAGTTTTTTTCGGCCAAAATTGTTCAAACTTAACACTAGTTGCTCTTTCCTTAGACAGAGCTGGAAAAAAAAGGTTTATAAGAAACCTTTATAAGAATGACCTTGATAAGTGTAATCGTGTTCATTGTGCGCTTCCCTGAAAAACCCTTTGAAAAAAAGTTGCAATTAAGTCACAAACAACATGACGTAACTCACTGTTGCGAAAACAGTAAATAATGACGTTCAGCCCACTATTGGCCATTAACAAAGCATCTACCGCATATAGTGCTAAATGTTGGTTGTAAATTCCGAAAGTTAATCCCATTGTGAGTGCCATTAACAACGCAGCTGGCGGAATCCACGTTACGATCAACGTGCCTGTGATGATCGCGATCGTGGTCGTCGAACGGTTCACAATTTGTCGTGGCACCCTTTGTCCTGCTTGATCATTAGCTGCGATACGACGCGTATGGTGACGAGAGATTACGTAAATATGTGTGTAAAAGATTGATATAATAATGAACAGAAGTAATAATGACAATATAGCGATGAATTTTCGCCAGTCAACATCCCACTTGCACATCTTGATCGGGTCTTGTTCCCAAATATTTTGTGGATGATAAATTCAAAAAATGCCAATACCCACAGCGACCAGCACAGCCCATGTGATACAAACAATGATTTTTGACCTGTTCACTGTCATCCATTCTGGATACTGTAATGGATGCGAAATAGCGATGTAGCGATCAACGGTCAATAAGAATATGGAGTACACACTCAAGGCCCGTGCTAAGTATTCCAACACGCCGTTCGTTGCACACATAAATTCACCCAGAGGCCACGAACCAATGTAGAGCGATGGTAGTCTTAATACCCAGGAAAACCCTGTTATGAGATCCGAAACGGTCAATGATGTCATAAATACTCGCGTCGTTGGCTGAATATCGGTGACGCGGTGCAACGCAACAAGCATCAGTGGGTTCAGCGTGAAATTCAGTGTAACTCCGACAGTTGCTAAAACAGCAAGACAAATGCGTACTGTCATCTGTGTGGCGTCTTCGATGAACACCGTGTCATTAGTAGCGGGAGTCAATATCGTTGCCATTTCTAATCTAAAGATGAAATTGCAAAATAATGTGCTGTTGATCGAGTTTAGGATGTTGATAGTTTGATCAATCCTGAAGACAATTCAGTCACTCCTGATGTAGCAGTTGCAATATTCATCAATTTACAAATTTCAAACTAGCACTGGCAGCCTCGTTGTGTTTACGTCACGCGTGTTTTTATCACAAAAGAAAGCACCGAGACCCTCGTTTTCGATGACAATTTCAAAATCATCCATTGCCAAGTGTATGGACGAATCAAAAATAATATTGCGCTGATGATACATGCAGAAATTCCGAGGCTTTTCCACACTCGGATTTTATGAGTTATATTCACCAGACTAGGATTGGATGAACAGGCTTTCGAGCCACAGTGATCTTCACTTTTGTTAATCCTAGCCATCTTAGTTTGGATTGTCTTTGTCGTTTTTGACCCATCCCGCAACACACCCCACTCCCCTCAACACCCTCTCCCTCCCCTAATCCCCTCAAACGCCCACGCCATACCTCCGTGCCAACCACCAATCCCCCCCCCCCCCCCCTCCCCGACCCCCACCCCCACCCTCATAATGCTACTTTAATTCATACAGTTTGCTTTGACCTTTTTGTATTTATTCCATTGTTTTGTATTCCCTTGACTGTAAGTTTGTTTTGATTGTCTTGTTTTGGCTGAATAAATAATAATAAATAATAATAATAAGATAAAACTGAAACACTCGCTAAAAGACTCCCACAACGACACCAACTGACGCTAATACAGCAGTTATTGCATTGCTTTCACAGAGGTACATGTACATGACATAAAAGGCTTCCAGTAGAAGGCAACGTTGTTTAATGAGTAAATAGGTTGTCAGTGCTTTCTACAGTTATTGAGGTTAGGCTTAATTTAGATTGACAAGCATATTGGTAATTAGAATGCATTACTGATAAAAACGGATATGTTGGTCGATAAATCTCTTTTGACGTTATAGGCTGTAGGATAAATGAAGGGAGTCAGTTAACCACTTGATGCCAGAGGACGTGTAAACACGTTCTGGCAATATCTAGTCACAGGGGAAGTTAAAACGTCAGCTTTGCTGCCGTCTTCCTCAGTTAAAGGAACACACCGGTTTTGTTGGGTTATTTTTGGGCTCGAAATAGATGTATACATTATTCTGAAGGTTATTTCGAAATAAACTAAATAGATCCTGAAAAGAAACCATCAAATTTAGCCGCTTTTGAGCATTCAAAAAATCAAGGTCACGTGATTTATCCGAACCAGATTTCTGGTTCGGATAAATCACATGGCCGTGTGAGTTAGTCTTATTTCCAGCCGTAGAAACCAGCGCGAAGTGCGAGTTGCGAGTTGCTTTTGTCATTCGCGGTTGGTTTCTCTTCTTGTTGGAAAATAATGCTGTACGAACACTATGTACAAACCGTATTTTCCAATTTGTAGACAAACATAGATACATGTGTATGCGTGGTATTAGTGAACGATAATGACACCATTGGCTAGCGAATCAATATTGGTGACTTTACTACTAATTTTGGAATGACTTGGCTGTAGTTTTGAAGTGTTTTAGAGTGGAAAATTGATTATTTTTGTCCGGGCAGCCGAGTTTTATTGTCCGGGAGGCAAATTTTTGTCCGGGTGCTTATTGTATTTCTGACAAACACCGGTAGTGAAGAACTTAAAGCATATAGTCCAACATTTAGCCTCTTTTAAACATATTTAGTTAATTACGTTATATACATTCTTTTCACAACGACCATCAAAAAAAAAATTGTCAATGATGCTAGATCGCTACATTATGTAAACAGTAAGCCGTTCCTTCAATGTGTAAACACATCTATTGTCCACCAGTCATTTGTACACATCGTGTTTTGAACTTGACGGCTGTGGACGCCCTGTCTGTTGTTGTTACATGATTACCAGTATTTTAAAAAGGCCCTTTTATCATTTGCAGATGATACTTTGATACGAATTCCAGCAACAGCATTATTACATAAATTTAAAAAAAATAATGTTGATAAACTGCCTTGTAGAAATTTCAGCCACATAGATGCAGTAATACTTCAGAAAACCTGACAAATCCATGTAGCTTTTTGTGTTGAATGAATGGTAAAAAATATCATTTGGAAAAAGTGGGTCATTCCGTGTCGATTTAACATGCTTTTGGACCGGACCAAAAAAGTTATGTAAATATATAACCTTTGAGCTTGATTTGTAAAAATACGTATTTTTCAAAATGCACTTGTTAGCTTAAGATGCAAGGAACATTTCCAGAAAGATTTGGGATTAGCACTCCAACAGTCTTTGAGTTATGATTATTTGAACATTGGCTAACTTGTAATGCGCCTATCAATTGTTTCCCACACCCCTCCCCCACCCCCGGGGCTACCCCACCTAAGAGGTGGGGATTGTCACTTTTTGCGTGACAAAATCCCCACCCCTGGGGCAACATTTAGGTGACAAAAATCCCCACCCTCGGGTGCAAAACATGCGCAAAAATGCCAAAAAATGCACAGATAATGGGCCGAATGCCCTACCCCGGCCCTGGGGCATGAAAAATGTGACCAAACCCCCACCTAGGGGGTGGGGTAGCGCGGGGGGAGGGGTGGGGGAAACAATTGAAGTGATAACGTCAATATAGAAAGGAGTATTCGCCAGTCATCATCCCACACGCATCTCATCCCTTGTTCCGAAATACTTTGCGGATGATAAATTCCATAAATGCCAATATTCGCAACGACCAGCACAGCCCATGTGATACAAACAATGATCTTTGACCTGTTCACTGTCATCCATTCTGGATACCGTAATGGATGCGAAATAGCGATGTAGCGATCAACGGTCAGTAGGAATATGGAGTACACACTCAAGCCCCGTGCTATGTATTCCAGCACGCCGTTCGTTGCACACATGAATTCACCCAGAGGCCACGAACCAATGTACAGAAATGGTAATCTTAATACCCAGGAAAACCCTGTCATGAGATCCGAAACAGTCAATGTTGTCATAAATACTCGCGTCGTTGGCTGAATATCGGTGACGCGGTACAACGCAAAAAGCATCAGCGGATTCAGCACGAAATTCAGTGTAATGCCAATCATACGTATTGCGCTATTAAACGTGCCCCCGATCACGCACGCACATCGACAGCAAGCAACAGTTGCTAAGCTTCTAGTTGCAAGGTCAATGTACTGTACACTTTACTGAGTTGCCCTGTCGATGTGCGCACTCTGGAAATGTAGACATGGCTGGATGATTAGTTGCCGCCGATGAGCGTGCTACGCACACATCGACAGCAACTGATCAGTTGAGTTGCTTCCATGGTCAGTTGCAACATCGATATACGCTTAAGGAGAGTTCACACTATCGCGGAAAAATCACACTGTTCCAATGGTTTGTACACAAACTGGTTTGCCGCTTGTGCGCGGCCTATCGCTACGCGCAAAACGTTTTGAGCTGGGTCAAAGTTCAAATTTGTTGAACTTTGACCGCGGTGCGCTGACCTTTCCAACGCGCAGCCAATGAGGTATCAGAGAAGCCTCAAGTTACCAGAGTGGAATTTTCTATTTTGGAATAATCGGCGATTGGGAGCTCATGCAATGCGGTGAGCACAGCGCGAAAGTGTGATTTTTCCGCGATAGTGTGTATCCGCCTTTACAGGCTTAACCGTTACGTTTTAGAGCTCACACATAGCGAGCTCGATATCTGTGCCGTGCAAATGCGTAACGGTTATCGACTTTTGGGATGTCGTCATCCTACATTCTGGATGTCGTCTTCCCGAGATAATTATCGCTGTAGGATAACATTTTGCACTGAATATGTTGTCATCGTGCGATAAATTCTTTCTGGATCTTAAAAAGTCAGATGGCACGTCCAGATCTCCGTAGCTTTCAGATAGATAAAAGTAATTTTAAAAATCCATGTACCTGTAGATTGTATTGGTAGTGCTTACTTTATTAAAGTAATGGTGTAATTTAGAAAGAAACGAATGAGGTGTGACATCGGTTTCCAGGGTAACTGTCTAAACATTCGCTGGTAATCAATTTTTGTCCTTTTTTGTTTACCGGTTTTAATGGAAACCCATTATCCTTGGCAAAAAAAACACAAAGGGACGTTTTAATTTACACGGTTGGTCGATCAATATCTTGGTGATGTGAGGGATAGAAGAGAGTTAATTCATTGCTGATTCCAGTTTGTGTCTTTTTGGGAGTTTTTCAAAAAGTGTTTCAGTTTCATCTCGGTCCAAGTGTGGAAATTTATAATTGAATGGTCAGGGCAACACTTGGCAATCTATTAATATCTGATCTGCCAGATCAGAATTTACTGAAAGGCTCTACCGTTGATAAAACTACCAACATCTTGTGCAAGATCAACAGGACATTAGATTGCAAAGTTCATCTTTAGATTAGAAATGGCAACGATATTACTTCCCGCCACTAATGACACAGTGTTCATCGAAGACGCCACACAGACGACAGTACGCCTTTTCCTCGCTGTTTCAGCAACTATTGGCATTACACTGAATTTCGTGCTGAATCCGCTGATGCTTTTTGCGTTGTACCGCGTCACCGATATTCAGCCAACTACGCGAGTGTTTATGACAACATTGACTGTTTCGGATCTCATGACAGGGTTTTCCTGGGTATTAAGACTACCATTTCTGTACATTGGTTCGTGGCCTCTGGGTGAATTCATGTGTGCAACGAACGGCGTGCTGGAATACATAGCACGGGGCTTGAGTGTGTACTCCATATTCCTACTGACCGTTGATCGCTACATCGCTATTTCGCATCCATTACGGTATTCAGAATGGATGACAGTGAACAGGTCAAAGATCATTGTTTGTATCACATGGGCTGTGCTGGTCGTTGCGAATATTGGCATTTATGGAATTTATCATCCGCAAAGTATTTCGGAACAAGGGACGAGCTGCGTGTGGGATGATGACTGGCGAATACTCCTTTCTATATTGACGTTATCACTTCTGTTCATCATTGTATCAGTTTTTTACGCACATATTTACTTAATTTCTCGTCACCATATGCGTCGTATCGCAGCCGAGAATCAGGCAGGACAAAGGGTGCCGCGACAAATTGCCAACCGTTCCACGACCACGATCGCGATCATCACAGGCACATTGATCATAACGTGGATTCCGCCAGCTGTGTTTTTAACGGCACGTGCAATGGGAGTAACCTTCGGATTTTACAACGACCACCTGGCAACATTTGCAGTTGATGCCTTGGTAATGGCCAATAGTTGGCTGAACGTCATTATTTACTGTTTTCGCAACAGTGAGTTACGTCATGTGGTTCGTAACTTAATTGCAACTTTTTTTGAAAGGCTTTTTCAGAGAAGCACACGGTGAACATTATCACACTATTAAGACATTATATTAAAGGAGCATGACCAGAGTTTCTGGAAAATAGTTTTCGATGTAACTTACCAATATTATCAAGTAACTCCCATACACATCTCCCATGTCCCAAAAACCCGAAAACATTCGTAATTTCCAGTAAAAAAATGAACAAAACTATCGAGTCGGCTTTCAGCGGATAAACGTTGATACTGGAAAATTAGTTTACAAATAATCGGTGGATTTTCGACGATATCCTCGGAAATATGCGGCCTAGAAGCGCGGGAGTTTCAGTTTCGTAATCAGAAAAATATAACGGATGTTATGATATAAAAATCTCATGACCCATAAGGTAAGTCCCGGGGAGTTATGCGTAAACAAAAGTGATCTGGTCACACTCCTTTAAAGAGATTCATTTTTGTTTTGGAAATGCTATATTTATAGGACAGCTGTAGAAAACAAAACAGTTTTCTCCCTCAAAATGGCCACAAATGTACTTGACACACCATCTGAGGTACTAGTAGATATCTGGTTTAATTAAGACTGTGGTACTGTTATTTACGTAAAACATTTTGAGACACATTCCAGCAATGGTCAAATCTTGTTTTGACAATGTAGTACATAACGGTGGTCGGCTTGGCAATTTTCTCTCTTGCACGGGTGATTTTCATTTCAAGTGAAAATTAGTGGATAAGTTGACCGATTCCCTGTATAAATTTGAACAGAATTTCAATGAGTACACTTTAAGAAGTGTTTTACTGTTTGTCCCCGGATGCTGTGAGAGTTCTAATTATTTGTAAATATTAGACATTTAGTGTCGTCTCCTATGGGGCACAGTTTAGTGCGGTCTGCACCCTTGTACATTACTTGGGGAATAAAAGTGGGTTTGGCCAGTCTTAAACATACTTGTTTTTTTGGAAATTACCAAATTACCAAGTTACCTTGGCAACACACATGGGGATGTTTCAATTTACACCATGGTTGATCAATATCATGGCGATGTAAGTTGATTCATTGCCGTTTCCAGTTTGTGTTTTTTTTGGGAATTTTTCAAAAAGTGTTTTAGTTTCATCTCGGTTGAATTGAATGGTCAGGGCAATCTATTAATATCTGAACTGCCAGATAATCTACCCTGTACGTGCACGATCAACATCAGAATAGGTTTTAGTTAGTGTCCTTGTTAGTGTTTCAGTTTAATCTCAGTCCGAGTGTGGAAAAAGCACGAGAATTTCTGCATATATCATCAGCGCAATATTCTTTATGAATCGATACACTTGGCAATTGATGAATTTGAAATTGTCATCGAAAACGAGGGTCTCGGTGCTTTCTTTTGTGGTAAAAAGACGCGTGACGTAAACACAACGAGGCTGCCAGTGCTAGTTTGAAATTTGTAAATTGATGAATATTGCAACTGCTACATCAGGAGTGACTGAATTGTCTTCAGGATTGATAAAACTATCAACATCCTAAACTCGATCAACAGCACATTATTTTGCAAATTCATCTTCAGATTAGAAATGGCAACGTTATTGACTCCCGCTACTAATGACACGGTGTTCATCGAAGACGCCACACAGATGACAGTACGCATTTTTCTTGCTGTTTTAGCAACTGTCGAAGTTACACTGATTTTTGTGCTGAACCCACTGATGCTTGTTGCGCTGCACTGCGTCACCGATATTCAGCCAACGACGCGAGTATTTATGACATCATTGACTGTTTCGGATCTCATGACAGGGTTTTCCTGGGTATTAAGACTACCATTCCTGTACATTGGTTCGTGGCCTCTGGGTGAATTCATGTGTACAACGAAAGCCGTGCTGTCATTCACCACACTGGAGTTGAGTGTGTTTTCCATATTCCTTCTGACTTTGGATCGCTACATCGCAATTTCGCATCCATTACGGCATCCAAGATGGATGACAGTGAACAGGTCAAAGATCATTGTTTGTCTCACGTGGGCTGTGCTGGTCGCTGTGGATATTGGCATTTTCGGAATTTATATTCCGTTAACTATTTATGAAATGAGGCCGATCAAGTTATGCAAGTTTGAAAATGATTGGCTATGGTCAATTCCTTCAGTGTGCTTGTTAGTAACCCCAAATTAAACATATTTTTAGCCAATCTGTGAAAATTTTTTAAAGAAGCTGATTTCAACTGATTTTGGTAGGTGTGGGTGTGAACATTTACCAAAAAAAAGTGAGCTGGGATTGGGGGTGGGGAAATTGCGTTTTCGGGGGTCAAAGGTCATTGATCCCAAATTTTGCTCAAAGTATATCGTGTTTGGTCTCAAATTAAAGGAAATTTAATTTCAAACACTGGAGGTGATATTAATTTTACCATTTAATACTTCTGTAAAATGTTAAGCGTGATTGAAGATGTGGGCCTAGTGTTGGTGATAAATTCTCGTATGGCTCTATTTGAGAAGCACTGGTAGTCAGGGAATATTGCCGAAATCTGGGAACTAAATCCTTACCAAATTATTTCTTCACCAAATTGTTGTACTGTACCAAAGAGTTCTACACAGTGGTACATGAGTTATGTCTTTTAATTTAGTAAGTAGGTCAACAGAGGTCAAAAGGTCAATTTTAAAGGGAGTTTCGCTAAATTTGGTAATCCTCGCCATCAAACAAAAATGTACACGTACGTGCACCCTCTCTAGAAATGACTAAACATCTGTACTTCATTTTAAGACATGTTAACATGAGATTAACTGAGACTCACTAGTTGATTTTGGATGTTACATGAACCCTCAAGCCCAAGACTTGACGTCCATTTTAGGGTTAGGGGAAATTCAAATATCCATTGTTCCGTAAAAAGTGTCGTAGAGATACAAGTTACCACTCAAAATGTAGGTCTTGGTGAGTTCTACACAGTGGTACATGAGTTATGTCTTTTAATTTAGTAAGGAGGTCAACAGAGGTCAAAAGGTCAATTTTAAAGGGAGTTTCGCTAAATTCGATAATCCTCGCCATCAAACAAAACTGTACGTTTAAATTAATAAATTTTTACTATAACATGATATTATTCTGTCTCAACGTATTTTCTTCGCCGTATAAATACAGGTTAATTTGATTATATTGGTAGAAAGGCTTTCTGCCACAACGTGGGAAATATGTGGGTCAATATAGCACCAAAATACTCCAACATAAAAAAAAACCTTACAGGCATGGAAGGGAATGACTTCTCTAATATAACTGCTGATGTCAGATATAGCTAATATTATTATTCATTAATGTGTATAACTGTGGCAAGACTGGCTGCACCAGTCACCATATGAGCCGCTAAGGCAGGGTGGGCCACTCTGCCAGAATTGCCTCCCTGACAACCTGCACTTCTAGGGCTGTTTTTGAGACATGGGGTTCAAAAAGTCTGGTGAGGCCCATGCATGTTTAATCAGGATAAAAAACCTAACAAACTTGGCCATCTCGGTTCAGCCCGAAGCCATCCCGGTTCAGCCCGAAGCCATCTAAGCCAAGCTCAATGCCCTCCCAGTTATGCCCAAACCCCAGCCCGAAGCCATCCCGGCCCACCCCGAAGTCATCCAGCCCCAGCCCAATGCCCTCCCAGCCAAAACCTGAAGTCCAAAAGCCCAGCCTAAAGCCCCAAAGCCCAGCCTGAAGCCACCCCAGCCCAGCACGAAGCAACCCCGGCCCAGCCCAAAGCTACCCCGGCTCAGCCCAAAGCCCTCAGGCCAAGTCTGAAGGCCACACTAGTCCAGCCTGAAGCTGTGGGATGACTGCGGGCTGGGCCAGGATGGCTTTGGGCTGAACTTAACTGGGATGGCTTCGGGCAGAGCTAAGAATTAAGGCTTTGGACAAGGTTGGGAGGGTTCCGGGCTGCACTGGGAAGTCTTTACGTTGGGTCAGGGTGCAGTGGCTTCGGGCTGGGCCTGGGGTGGCTTTAGGCTGGGCCGGAATGGCTTCGGGCTGGGCTCGGGGTATCTTCGGTTTGGGCTGGGATTGATTTGGGCTGGGCCGGGATGGCTTCGGGCTGGGCTGGGATGGCATATGGCCGGGGTTTTGGGGTTTGGGCTGAGCTGGGAGGGCATTAGACTTGGCTGAGATGGCTTCGGGCTTGGCTGGAATGGCTTCAGGTTGGGCCGGGATGGCTTTATACTGGGCTGGGATGGCTTCGGGCTGGGGTTTTGTGGTTTTTGGCTGAGCTGGGAGGGCATTGGGCTTGGCTAAGATGGCTTCAGGTTGGGCCGGGATGGCTTATTCAGACTGGGCCGGGATGGCTTCAGACTGGCCCGGGATGACTTCGGGCTGGGCTGGCATGGTTTCGGGCTAGACAGGGATGGCTTAGAGCTGGGCTGGGATGGCTTAGAGCTGGGGTTTGGGTGCTTGAGCTAAGCTGGGAGGGCATTGGCCTTGGCTGAGATGTCTTCGTGCTGGGCCAGGATGGCTTCAGGTTGGGCCGGGATTTAGGTGACAAAAATCCCCACCCTCGGGTGCAAAACATGCGCAAAAATGCACAGATAATGGGCCAAATGGGGGAAACAATTGATAGGTGCATTACTGTAAGTTTTGAGCTGTAATTTGTATTTCTTAGTGCATATTTGTACTTTACGTGCACTGAACTGTTCGACAGCAGCCTCAGAATAATGTGGTATATCTTCAAAGATACATATTCATGTGTCATGATAGAGTTCAAAGGTTTCCTCAATTGTGAATAGCGGGAAATACCCTGTTAACCAGCGCCACATCTTCAATCACGCTTAACTTTTTACAGACGTATTAAATGATAAAATGAATATCACTTTCAGTGTTAAAAATTAAATTTCCTTTCATTTGAGACCAAACACGATATACTTTGAGCAAAATTTTGGGTCAATGACCTTTGACCCCCGAAAACGCAATTTCCCCACCCCCTATCCCAGCTCACTTTTTTTTGGTAAATGTTGACACCCACACCTACCAAAATCAGTTGAAATCAGCTTCTTTAAAAAATTTTCACAGATGAACCTTACTTTAGGGATACTATGTTGCTTGTTTTCATCATTATATCAATCTTTTACGCACATATTTACATAATTTCTCGTCACCATATGCGTCGTATCACAGCCGAGAATCAGGCAGGACAAAGGGTGCCGCGCCAAATTGTGAACCGTTCCACGACCACGATCGCGATCATCACAGGCACATTGATCGTAACGTGGATTCCGCCAGCTATGTTTTTAGCAGCATGTGGAATGGGAGTAACCTTCGGAATGTACAACGAATACCTGTCATCATATGTGACAGTTAGTTTAGTAATGGCCAATAGTTGGCTAAACGTCATTATTTACTGTTTTCGCAACAGTGAGTTACGTCATGTGGTTCGTAACTTAATTGCAACTTTCTTTCAAAGAGTTTTTCCGGGAAGCACACGGTGAACATGATCACACTATTAAGACATCCTTTTAAAGAGATTCATTTTTGTTTAGGAAATGCCATATTTATAGGACACCTGTAGAAAACAAAACAGTTTTCTCCCTCAGAATGGCCACAAATGTACTTGACACACATCCGAGGTACTAGTAGATACTAAGTTTAAAATTGTGGTACTGTAATTTACGTGAAAACTTACAATCTGAATATAAGTGAAATTTTTATACACATTCCAGCAATGGTCAAATCTTGTTTTGACAATGTAGCACATAACGGTGGTCCGCTTGGCAATTTTCTCTCTTGCACGGGTGATTTTCATTTCAAGTGAAAATTAGTGGATAAGATGACGGATATTCCCTGTATAAATTTGAACATAGTTTTAATGAGTACACTTTAAGGAGTGTTTTACTGTTTGTCACGGGATGCTGTGAGTTCTAATTACTTGTAAATACAGTAGTAGACATTTAGTGTTGTCTCCTATGGGGCATAGTTTAGTGAGGTATGCACCCTTGTACATTACTTGGGGAATAAAAGTGGGTTTGGCCAGTTTTAAACATACCGGCTATGGTTCTGGGCGCCGATAATGTCCCAGGACCCTAGCCGGTTTTAAACGGATTGTATAAGACTGGCCAAACCTACTTTTAATCCCATTCATAATTTAAATTACCTTTTTGTGTAAATCGGTAAAACTCACCAAAATTTGCCATGTTTTGCATTCACTTTCTACCGCGTTCGTATGAACTGCTAGCTGTGTGACAGTGCGTCGAGTTGTTTTTGTTCGATCGCACGTATTACGCATAATGCAAGCGTGTTGTACGCGCACCCACACGACCGGATACTTGCCACAGTGCAGTTTCTGTGTGCGTGTGTGCGTGTGTGCGTTCCATATGCGCCGACCAGAGCGCGGGCGCAAGCCAGGCTCAAAAGTGTTTAAGACTGACTGGGCCCTTATCGTCCCTTTAAAATTGCCCATGATGTGTTTACTGATCACAAATATATTGAAAATATTTGTATTTGTCTTTAATACATTTTTAAAACTTGACTTTGAAAGAGCAATCTCTGACACACAGCACAAATACAGTCTGGACCACTCGCTGTTTTCTTCTTAAAATCCTCGATTACATTTTGTATGTGTGTGTTTTCATCACTTTTACTTTCAATTGTCTTGTTTTCGACATTTTAACTTTATCCTTTCTGTAGTTGTCATCTGTATTGTATTTACTTTTATTTATCAATGTTATTGCCTGGATTAACTTCTTTCTGTAATAGACATTCTTATGATATTTTGTATTTCTTGCTTGTCGTTGTTTTTGTCTATAATTGTTATTCCCATGATACTTTCCTTTTTATGTTTCAATTACTTTTCTTTTGTAATTTAAATCTCCATGATACTTTCCTTTTTGTGTTTCAATTACCTTTCTTTTGTAAATTTACACCTCCATGATACTTTCCTTTTTTATGTTTCAATGACCTTTCTTCTGTATTTTACATTTGCATGATACAGAGTACAGAGTCGGCCGATTTTAAAGATCCTAGTAAAAAGATATTTTCCCCCTCCCCCCTCCCCCCCCCCCCCCCCCCCCCTCCCCCCCCCCCCCCTTCCTCCCTCCTCATTTTTTACTGGTTTTAGTGGAAACCCAGTACCTTGACAACACACGGGGATGTTTCAATTTACACCATGCATGGTCGATCAATATCATGGCGATGTAAGTTGATTCATTGGCGTTTCCAGTTTGTGTTTTTTTGGGAATTTTTCAAAAAGTGTTTGTTTCATCTCGTTTGAATGGTCATGGGCAATATATTAATATCTGAACTGCCAGATCATCTAACCTGTACGTGCACGATCAACATCAGAATAGGTTTTAGTTAGTGTCCTTGTTAGTATTTCAGTTTCATCTCAGTCCGAGTGTGGAAAAGCACGAGAATTTCTGCATATATCATCAGTGCAATATTCTTTATGAATCGGTACACTTGGCAATTGATGAATTTGAAATTGTCATCGAAAACGAGGGTCTTGGTGCTTTCTTTTGTGACAAAAACATGCGTGACGTAAACACAACGAGGCTGCCAGTGCTAGTTTGAAATTTGTAAATTGATGAATATTGCAACTGCTACATCAGGAGTGACTGAATTGTCTTCAGGATTGATAAAACTATCAACATCCTAAACTCGATCAACAGCACATTATTTTGCAAGTTTATCGTTAGATTAGAAATGGCAACGATATTGATTCCCGCTACTAATGACACGGTGTTCATCGAAGACGCCACACAGATGACAGTACGCATTTTTCTTGCTGTTTTAGCAACTTTCGGAGTTACACTGATTTTCATGCTGAACCCATTGATGCTTGTTGCGTTGCACCGCGTCACCGATATTCAGCCAACAACGCGAGTATTTATGACATCATTGACTGTTTCGGATCTCTTGACAGGGTTTTCCTGGGTATTAAGACTACCATCGCTCTACATTGGTTCGTGGCCTCTGGGTAAATCCATATGTGCAACGAACGGCGTGCTGGAATACTTAGCACCGGGGTTGAGTGTGTACTCCACATTTATTCTGACCGTTGATCGCTACATCGCTATTTCGCATCCATTACGGTATCCAGAATGGATGACAGTGAACAGGTCAAAAATCATTGTTTGTATCACATGGGCTGTGCTGGTCGCTGTGTGTATTGGCATTTTTGGAATTTATCATCCACAACATATTTGGGAACAAGACCCGATCAAGATGTGCAAGTGGGATGTTGACTGGCGAACACTCATTGCTATATTGACGTTATTACTTCTGTTCATTATTATATCAATCTTTTACGCACATATTTACGTAATTTCTCGTCACCATACGCGTCGTATCGCAGCTAATGATCAAGCAGGACAAAGGGTGCCACGACAAATTGTGAACCGTTCGACGACCACGATCGCTATCATCACAGGCACGTTGATCGTAACATGGATTCCGCTAGCTGCATTTTTTATGGCACTCACAATGGGATTAACTTTCGGAATTTACAACCAACATTTAGCATTATATGCGGCAGAAACTTTGTTAATGGCAAATAGTTGGCTGAACGTCATTATTTACTGTTTTCGCAACAGTGAGTTACGTCGTGTGGTTCGTAACTTAATTGCAAGTTTTTTTCACAGGGTTTTTCAGGGAAGCGCACAGTAAACATGATCACACTTAAGTCATTAAGTTAAGGTAATTCTTATTAAAGTGCGATCACCATTTTTTAAAAGCTCTGTCTAAGGAAAGAAAAAAGTTTGAAAATTGTTGGCCCAAAAACTAAGTGATTAAAGAAGGGGACTAATCAAAACAGTGTACGGTTGAAGCCTATTATCTCATTTGCAGATACCCAAAATTTTACTTCACGAGTTGACAAAAAACCTGAATAAAAGTGTTGACGGAAATGGTAACAAACACCACATTCTTCTTATGCCGTGTAAAAGTTCAAGTTTTCTGAAGTGCATCTATGCCGCTGTAAATTCTGCAAGGCTGTTTATCAATATTATTTTTAAAGTCAGGTAAGGCTGTTGTTGGAATTCGTAACAAAAGCTAAGCACGTTTCAGCCCTAAATATTGCTCTAAGTACCATAACTTTTCTGCAACATCAAGCAAGCTTTAACCTAAAGCTACAGTCACATTGGAGGTACGGTACAGCACGGTTGAAGATCGGCGTCTATCGTGCTCTACCGCAGAGGTAACCGTATCGGTACCGTGGGCTACCGCGCTCTACCGTGCTGTACCGTGGGCTACCGCGCTGTGCCGGGTTGTTGTTGTATATTTTATGGCATCTTCGGCAACTAAGGCCCTTTATGCCATCAACTATACGGTTTTAGCTTCTAACTATACTATATTATCAACTTGAGATGACGAAGAAGGAGTTGCAGTTTTAGAAGTGGGAGGAAAACCCCCAGAGAAATGCCCAATAGGGGAAAACCCACGCGGTCAAGTAGGGACTGCAAACCCAATCCACATACACGCCCCGGATTCGAACCCGGGACGCCAGAGGTGAAAGGCGAGGAAAGAACCACTACGCCAACCCGACCGCCCCGCTGTGCCGGGAAATGGATTTCTAATTTTTTAAATGTTTAAAAATTAAGAATTCACCGCACGGACACCGCACTGTATACCGGCTGCGTCGCCTCTACCGTGCGCTACCGTGTTGGCGCCGGCTCTACCGTGTGGACACCGTGTTGGCGCCGGGGCTACCGTGTAGACACCGCGTTCTACCGGGAGGTACGTTTGAACACTGTTGCAACACGGTAGATATACGGTGGAGATACCACGGTTAGAACACGGCAGATAGTGTTTGGAACACGGTAGGAACACGGCAGACACACGGCAGAGCCGTGTTGACACCGTGTTGTACCGTGGGGACAGTGACTGTCGACCCTCGATTTTAGGCGATTTCGGGCCGGCAGAGCACGGTATAGCACCGCGCACGTACCGTGTTCTATGCGACTGTCGCTTTACACTTTAGCAGCGCCATGAAATTTTCCCCGTTTTAAAGGAGCGTGTCCAGATCACATTTTGAGCCCTCCATTCTTCCCATGGATGTTGAGATTTTAATACCATATCATTTATTATATTTGTATAATTGCCATTCTTTTTTTGGGCTCTCAACCCATATATTCTTAAGGATATCGTTAAAAACCATGTATGTTCTGTAAACTAATTTATTTGGTTACATAAAGCAGTGCAGTGAGTACACCAGCCCTTTTTGCTTCCATATAAAAATTGGAGCAAATTCCTGTCCCGTTTGCTTCACATGGACAGTATTTTGGGGAAGTATTTTATATGATTGTTGGGTTAAAACGAAATCCATTTTCTGCAAAAAAATCTGAACACGCTCCTTTAATGATAGAGTACGTGATTGGTAAACTGTTATCCACTCGTAATTGAAAGCCCATGTCGAGAAAACTGCCTGGTAGAAATTTCAGTCACAGATGCAGTACTACTATTAAAGGAAAACATGAAAAATCTAACCATGTTTTTTGTACATTAATGACTGGTAAATAAATAAAAAAGTAAATCGCCTGCAGGTGATCTTTAGAGATTCAAATAGTTGTGACGTTTTTTTTCATCCAAGGGGGCACTTCAGACGAAATAATTTCACAGAATGATTACTACAATTACCATCTTGATAACAAGTAAGGGTTTAGATAAGAATTCAAACGTTTCTTTGGAGGGTAATTACCAAACAATTTGATTTGGCTAAGTGAAAAAACATGAAGTGAAGGGAACTGAAATACATTACCGATGTGACGGTTGTTCCCAGCTGTTATGTGTTAATCTTAACGACTCATAATGAAATGAGATAAAGAGTGGACGACAGCGGCAAAGCTGTCGTTTTAACTCGTCAACCGCCCATGTGACTAGATATTGCCAGAACGTGTTTACACGTCCTCCGGCATCAAGTGGTTAACCCTCCGGGAAGGGACCCTACCAGTTGCCGAGTGACTAATTATGCGTTTTTGTTAATTACTCTGCATATAAATTCAGTTAAAATCTCATTTTCCATGCATTATACGCTTGAGAAACATATTGTAGAATTTGTGTGGCCTGGGTAAGTTCATTCACCCGCTGTATCAGTTACAAGCTACCAGGCCAGCAGTCCCACATGGGAATTCCCTATTGACTGTGCACAAACGGCCTTGGCATCGGGGGTAATTGATGCACTTGATGAAATTGATGAAATTGAGCAATTGGGAACTGGAGTGATCTCCGTCATCTGTTGGCCACGTTCTTTTCAGTCAAGCTTCTTTTTGTTTAAGCTTTTTGTTAGCGTATCTATAGCTATAAACGGAGTAAAGGGAGGTTTTGACTGCCCGTTTAGCCAACCCCCCACCACTTCCCCCTGCAAACATTCCTGGATCCGCACCTGGTTATATACAATATCTAGACCGTCCGAAAGAATTTGGAAATGCTAAGGCCCGCTTCAAACGTCGCGCTTATGCCATGTCGAATTAAATTTAACTTGATTTTTTAAATTCGACACGGCACAAGCACGACGTTTGAAGCCATTTGGCTCGGCAAAATGAGTTCGACACGGCAGAAGATTTTAGCTCGACAGGGTCTGCCGTGCTAACTCAATTTAGTGCGGCAGCACAAGCACGGCTTGGCTTCAAACGTCGTGCTTCTGCCGTGTCGAATTTAATTCCAGTTCGAAGTTGGTCCGCAATTTTGTTCCGACTAGGAATGCGCATGCTCGCAGCGCATATGTGAGTAAAGAAATAACCAACAAACAAGTGCATCAAAATAATAAAATGGCGACGTACAATGAACAGAATGGAAAACGCACGTTGGATGTATTTTAGATCGACTGGGAGTTTGCAATTAAGTTCGACGTTTAAAGCCACTGTCGTGCTAACGTCGTGCCAAGTTGAATTTAATTCGACACGGCATAAGCGCGACGTTTGAAGTGGGCCTAAGAGTACATTTATGCAGGGGTATATGCCCCGTTCATTGAGTGCCAGCTGTCGACTGGTACACTCCTGTAACGATGTACATAGATCGCCAACGCGCATCGCACGGTAAACTGACTCCCTTCATTTTATCCTACAGCCCATAACGTCACTAAGAGATTGGTCGACCATTATATCTGTTTTATAGACAATGCATTATAATTATCAATCTGCTTGTCATAACTGTAGAAAGCACCGACAACCTATTTTCTAATTAATTAACGTTGCCTTCTACTGAAGGCCTTTTGTGAAAGCAAGGCATTAAGTGCTGTATTTAATTAGCATCGGTTTCAGTTAGTGTCCTTGTGGGAGTCTTTCAGGGAAAAGCACGAGAAATTCTGCATATATCCTCAGTGCAATATTATTTTCGCTTCCATACACTTGGCAATTGATGGATTTCAAATCGTCATCGAAAACAAGGGTCTTGGTGCTTACTTTCGTGATAATGGATGTATGTGTTTACACATCAACTGCGGCAAAAGCTGACGTTTGTATTCGTCAACCGCCCCTATGACTATATATTGTTGCCAGAACGTGTTTACACGTCTTCCACAGCATCAAGTGGTTAACTGACTCCCTTCATTTTATCCTACAACCCATAACGTCACTAAGAGATTGATCGACAATTATATTCGTTTATAGGTAGGCCTATAATGCACTCTAATTGATTGTGCCTGCTCAAGCCTAATTTAATGTGCTAAATCGAGCCTAACCTCAATAACTGTAGAAAGCACTGACGATCTACTCATTAAACAACTGTGCATTCTACCGAAGGCTTTTTATTTAATACAAACTCTGAAAGCAAGGCAGCAAGAGCTGTTTTTAATTTGCGTCTGTTTCAGTTATTGTCGTTGTGGGAGTATTTCAGCGAGTGTTTCAGTTTTATCTCGGTCCGAGTGTGGAAAAGCCTGAGAATTTCTGCATATCATCAGCGCAATATTGTGTTCGAATCGATACACTTGGCAATTGATGGATTTGAAATTGTCATCGAAAACGAGGGCCTTGGTGTATTCTTTTGTGATAAAAAGACGCGTGACGTAACACAACGAGGCTGCCAGTGCTAGTTTGAAATTTGTCAACTGATCAATATTGCAACTGCTACATCAGGAGTGACTGAATTGTCTTAAGGATTGATAAAACTATCAACATCCTTTACTCGATCAATAGCACATTATTTTGCGAGTTTATCTTCAGATTAGAAATGGCAACGATATTGATTCCCGCCACTAATGACACAGTGTTGGACGAAGACGCCACACAGACGACAGTACGCCTTTTCCTCGCTGTTTTAACAACTTTCGAAGTTACACTGAATTTCGTGCTGAACCCACTGATGCTTGTTGCTCTGCACCGCGTCACCGATATTCAGCCAACGACGCGAGTATTTATGACATCGTTGACCGTTTCGGATCTCATAACGGGGTTTTCCTGGGTTTTAAAACTACCATCACTCTACATTGGTTCGTGGCCTCTGGGTGAATTTATGTGTGGAACGAACGGCGTGCTGGAATTCTTAGCACGGGGCTTGAGTGTGTACTCCATATTCTTATTGACCGTTGATCGCTACATCGCTATTTCGCATCCATTACGGTATCCAGAGTGGATGACAGTGAACAGGTCAAAGATCATTGTTTGTATCACATGGGCTGTGCTGGTCGCTGTGTGTATTGGCATTTTTGGAATTTATCATCCGGAAATTATTTGGGAAGAAGGGCCGATTAAGATATGCGTGTGGGGTGTTGACTGGCGAACACTCATTGCTGTATTGACGTTATTACTTCCGTTAATTATTATATCAATCTTTTACGCACATATTTACGTAATTTCTCGTCACCATACGCGTCGTATCGCAGCTGAGGATCAGGCAGGACAAAGGGTGCCGCGACAAATTGTGAACCGTTCGACGACCACGATCGCTATCATCACAGGCACGTTAATCATAACATGGATTCCGCCAGCTGCGTTTTTAATGGCCCTTGCATGGGGATTAGATTTTGGAAATTACAATGAATACCTTTCAATAATTGCAGTGGATGCTTTGTTAATGGCCAATAGTTGGCTGAACGTCATTATTTACTGTTTTCGCAACAGTGAGTTACGTCATGTGGTTCGTGACTTAATTGCAACTTTTTTTCAAAGACTTTTTCAGGGAAGCGCACGGTGAACATGATCACACTATCTAAAGCCCCCATCACACTTATTCGGAATTAGCAGGAATCAAGCAGAACCAGCCGGAATGACAAATTTTCAAAATTCGTGCCACGTTCGGGCGGGAATTTCAAACTGACCAACATTCTTACAGCTTTGTAAGAATGCCGTTCGAATACTTATAATGCGCTTCGAACCAGAAATGTGCTTATAATGTAACACGAATGTCCCGAGTGTACCAAGAATCCCACCGGAATGATCCCGATAGGGTATAAGACGCTGCCGAATCTAGCATTTTCATCAGTATCGGCCCAGACCATGTTGCTTTGCGGCAGCTAGCTGCGTTTTCATGCGATTCGGTGGTGTTCTGAATTACGTCCGGACTCATTCAAGGGCCAATCGGGACGTTCCGACTGCAATAGAAATATTCAGAAGGCATTCGAAATGCATTCCAGCTGAACTATTTTAGTGTCAAAATAGATTCCGGCAGCAATCGAGATACACTCGAGGTGCATTCCGGCTCATTCGAGGCACATTCGGGACATTCTGGCAGGACTGCCATGGCTTGCCATTTCGATTTTTCCCTCGAAGTGCATTCCAGCTGAACTATTTTAGTGTCAAAATAGATTCCGGCAGCAATCGAGATACACTCGAGGTGCATTCCGGCTCATTCGAGGCACATTCGGGACATTCTGGCAGGACTGCCATGGCTTGCCATTTCGATTTTTCCCTCGAACGCGATCAGAATGTTTCGAATTCTGTTGGAATGCCGTAAGAATAGTTATAATGCAGTCAAAATGCAGTTAGAATACACTTCGAATGCCGTTCGATATTTCTCCTCTTCGAATGCACCTCGAATGTTTTGAGCATGAGCAAAACATTCGGGCCGGCCACAAGAATGGGCCCAAATGTTTGGAATGCACTAAGAATGCAGTCAGAATTTTTAGAATGCACTTCGAATATCCCGGAATACACGAGGAAGTTTTATCCCGACGGCATTCCGGCTCAATCCGCCTCTAGTGTGACTGGGGTATAAAGAAAGAACAACTTGTGAATTTTGAGAAATTTTGACCGAAAAACTATGAAATTAAAAATGGGTCTATTAAATCAAAACAATATTATTTATGTTATTTACATGTTAGTCAATGTTTAAATAATCATAACTTAAAAACTGTAAGAGTGCCCATTCCCAATCTTTCTGGAAATGTTCCTTGCATCTTAAGCTATAACAAATAAAAACAAAATTAGGCATTTTGAAAAATACGCATTTTTGCAAATCAAGCTCAAAGGTTATATATTTACATAACTTTTTTTTGATCAGGTCCAAAAGCATGTTAAATTGACACGGAATCACCCGTGCACTGTTTCCAAATGATTTTTGTTTCCATTCATTCAACACAAAAAGCATGCATGGATTTTTAAAAGGTTTTCTGACGTATTTAATTACTGCATCTATGTGGCTGAAATTTCTACAAGCTTCAGGCAGTTTATCAACATTATTTTTTAAAAATTTATATAATAATGCTGTTGCTGGAATTCGTATCAAAGTATCATCTGCAAATGATAAAACGGCCTTTTACTGGTATAATCATGTAACAACAACAGACAGGGCGTCCACAGCCGTCAAGTTCAAAACACTGGTGGACAATAGATGTGTTTACACATTAAAGGAACACGTGCTTACTGTTTACATAATATGTAGCAATCTAGCATCATTGACAATGATTTGTCGATGGTCGTTGTGAAAATGTCACGTAATTAACTAGAAATGTTTGAAAGAGTCCAAATGTTGGACTATGCGCTTTACCAGCCGCTCGGCGCTGTATTATCGTCACCATAATAACGAAGTGACAATTGCCCGCTGAGCGTCAGAACGTGTTTTTAAGAAAATCGAGTTTGAAACTAAAATTTTGCGCATTTATTCAGGGTCTATTTAGTAATATGTGATCTGTATAAAAATCAGTGGCGCAACTACGTAATCAGGTTCAAAGAGAAAAAAAAATGGCCAAGAGTAATTATTATAACGAATCAGTGCAAGACCTTAGAACCTCCCAACCGGCAATGTGGCACAAACAGATTCAGAAATTGTGTAAACTTAAATCTAAACCTTAAGGCCCGTTTACACTGGAGAGCGGTAACGGAATTCCGCGCGGTGAAAAATATGGAACACGTTGTTTTCTATGGGGCCGTTCGCGGCGAGTGCGGCGAACCGCGCGGTATTGCGAAATACCGCTGTGTTTAGAAACCTGAGCGATTTCATCAGCGGTACCGCGCTGGAACTGCGCGTTCTGGCCAATCAGCTGTCTTGTTTGATGTGACGTCACGCACTGGCCGAAGCCAGCTGTAAAAAAATGGCGTCCTATAGGACGCCATTTTTTTTTACGCAAGCAACAGCACCGAGAGTTTGATCCTGGAAGTTCAGAAATATCCACAGTTATATGACACGAGTTTGGAAGCTTACAAAGATGCTGTTAAAAAGCAAGACATCTGGGAGGCTGTTGGTGTGAGAGTGGACATGCCAGGTAAAAAATAACAAGGATTTGGGATCATTTGCAGTACCACATCATGCCTCGCTTTCACTATGAGCAAGAACATGTACATGTTCATTGTAACCCCATTGTTAGTAACAATGGTGTGTGCCCAATTTCCATTGTTAGATGTTCATAGTGTTTGTACATGTAGTAACGTTGCACGTACTACATGTAGGCCTATGCCATTTTCTGAAGGATTTCATAAACACAAATTCTTCGCCTTTTCTTTTCTTTGGCACGTAACCTTCTCGCCAATATCAGAAGTAACAGAGCTTCGTCAACGCACCGGCGATTTTTCACGTGGGACGCCATTGTTTTATGGGAGTAATTTGCATATACCGCACGGGTTCCGCGCTCTGTATGAACGGGTAATACCGCGCGGAAACCCGCTTTCCGTTGTCGCTTTCCGTTACCGCTCTTCAGTGTAAATAGGCCTTTACACCTGTAAAACAAGGAAGACAGCAGCAAAGCTGACGTTTTAACTTGTCAATCTCCCCTGTAACTAGATATTGCCAGAACGTGTTTACACGTCCTCTGGCATCAAGTGGTTAACTGACTCCCTTCATTTTATCCTACAGCCCATAACGTCACAAGCGATTGATCGACCATCAGTTTTTATCAGTAATGCATACTAATAACCAATATGCTTGTCAATCTAAATTAAGCCTAACCTCAATAACTGTAGAAAGCACTGACAACCTATTTACTCAAAAAACAACTTTGCCTTCTACTGAAGGGCTTTTTATTACATGTACCTCTGTGAAAGCAATGCAATAACTGCTGTATTAGCGTCAGTTTCAGTTGGTGTCGTTGTGGGATCGAGTCTTTCAGCGAGTGTTTCAGTTTTATCTCGGTCCGAGGGTGGAAAAGCCTGAGAATTTCTGCATATCATCAGTGCAATATTATTTTCGATTCGTCCATACACTTGGCAATTGATGGATTTGAAATTGTCATCGAAAACGAGGGTCTCGGTGCTTTCTTTTGTGATAAAAAGACGCGTGACGTAAACACAACGAGGCTGCCAGTGCTAGTTTGAAATTTGTAAATTGATGAATATTGCAACTGCTACATCAGGAGTGACTGAATTGTCTTAAGGATTGATAAAACTATCAACATCCTAAACTCGATCAACAGCACATTATTTTGCAAGTTTATCTTCAGATTACAAATGGCAACGATATTGATTCCCGCTACTAATGACACGGTGTTCAGCGAAGACACCACACAGACGACAGTACGCCTTTTCCTCGCTGTTTTAACAACTTTCGAAGTTACACTGAATTTCGTGCTGAACCCACTGATGCTTGTTGCTCTGCACCGCGTCACCGATATTCAGCCAACGACGCGAGTATTTATGACATCATTGACTGTTTCGGATCTCATAACAGGGTTTTTCTGGGTATTAAAACTACCATCGCTCTACATTGGTTCGTGGCCTCTGGGTGAATTCATGTGTGCAACGAACGGCGTGCTGGAATTCTTAGCACGGGCCTCGAGTGTGTACTCCATATTCATATTGACCGTTGATCGCTACATCGCTATTTCGCATCCATTACGGTATCCAGAATGGATGACAGTGAACAGGTCAAAGATCATTGTTTGTATCACATGGGCTGTGGTGGTCGCTATGGATATTGGCATTTTTGGAATTTATAAATCGCAAAGTATTTGGGAACAAGGGCCGATTAAGATATGCGAGTGGGGTATTGACTGGCGGCTACTCATTTCTATATTGTCGTTATTACTTCTGTTCATTATTATATCAATATTTTACGCACATATTTACGTAATTTCTCATCACCATACGCGTCGTATCGCAGCCGAGGATCAGGCAGGACAAAGGGTGCCGCGACAAATTGTGAACCGTTCGACGACCACGATCGCGATCATCACAGGCACGTTGATCGTAACGTGGATTCCGCCAGCTGCATTTCTAACGGCGCTCGCAATGGGATTAACTTTCGGAAATTACAACCAACATTTAGCGATATTTGCAGTTGATGCTTTATTAATGGCCAATAGTTGGCTGAACGTCATTATTTACTGTTTTCGCAACAGTGAGTTACGTCTTGTGGTTCGTGACTTAATTGCAAGTTTTTTTCAAAGGGTTTTTCAGGGAAGCGCACATTGAACATGATCACACTTATAAAGGTCATTCTTATAAAGGTGCGATCACCAAGTTTTTGTTAGCTCTGTCTAAAGAAAGAGCAACTTGTGAAGTTTGAAATATTTTTGCCGAAAAAATTAGTGACTAAAAAATAAAAAGGGGACTAATCAAAACAGTGTATGGTTGAAGCCTATTAAGCTCATTTTCAGTTAGGCCTACCCACAATTTTACTTCACGAGTTGACAAGAAAAACCTGACTAAAATTGTTGATGGAAATGGTACAAACACCACACTATTGTTATGCCGTGTAAAACCGTACTACCGTACTTTGTGGGAGAAATTGCCAAGTGGATCGAGGTACTTTTTTTGTTAAATTGCTTGCAAATGAATGTTTTTTACCCTTAATTTAACACTTCAGACAAAATAATGTCACATAACGATTACTACTATTACCATCTTGATAACAAGTAAGCTTTTAGATAATAATTCAATCATTTCTTTGCACCTTACTGGTCATGTGATCACAGGTTGTTGCTAAGGACTTAGATTGGTTCCCGATCCCTATAGATTGGTTCGCTTAGGGCAGCCATGACGGGCAGAATTCTGCCCGTCACGTGGTTATTATTATTATTATTTGTTTAGTAAGTGCGCAGATTTTGCATTGACATTTGTAACTTGGCCGTGCGTGTCGAACATATCCAATTATGTAAATAAAGTACATTGCCTAAAGCAAAGGGCTTGGCCAATTTTTAAATATAAAAAAAAATGCGCACGCGCAAAAACGACCAATTACAGATCAAGATGAAGCGCCCTTTACCTGTCCTTATATTCTCCTGTGTGGAATATGTGGACGGGAACCAGTCTACTAAGGACGTTGTTAGAAATGAGTTTGTTAAAACTTCGGCATGTGGAGCTAGAGAAATGTACACAAACCAATGGTGCGCTGTGGGAATTTACTCCAGACACGGCCGGTTCGATTTTCGCACCGTATGTTTAACTCAAAATAAACGATGGTTAAAGTATGTTTTCATGATAATCAGACAATAGGCATGCTAGGTATCCTGATCCACATTAGGGGCATTCGAGATGCTCACTCCGGGTAACACTAACTTATACCGGAGCGTTCTTTTCGCCATCACGTGATACACGAGTCTGCCCCGGTGGCAGCCACTACTACCCGAGCTCGCGGGCGGGTCTGTGGTGTAAAGCAAGGTGTAATGACGTCACCTAGTAACCACGAGTAGTAAAACATAGCGGACAGTTTGGAATCGCGACGTGAGTACGAAGAAAAACACTTATTTATGACACAAAACAGGAGGGAATAGGGCTGTAAATACATTTTGCTGAATCAGTAGATATCTGTGGGCATTGACGAAGTTTATTTCGGTACTTTGGGGCTACTATTTTTGCGTGGCGCCGGCTTCATTTTTCATCCCGAGTCAAACGATAACGGCGTTTATAAAGCCCCACCCGGCAACAACCTTTGACCACGTGTTCCCAGAATTCAAAGCGAGACCCTGTGTCGTTCGTTTTGCATCTTCTGGAGGCTTCCCCCGGTGTAAACCCCGTGTTACCCGGTGTAAGAGTCTCAAACGCCCCTTATCTAGAGTAGTATTATTTTCTGTTTCTGAAACCAGACGTTGAGAAATGTTTATGAATAGTGGACGCACGTTTGTATATCAGAATGTTTTTGTACATAAACGCACACCTCTATAAGGAATTATAAAGTTCTGTAATTGATAATATCGACAGTGTAGCACACTAGTATTTATCTTGCACTACCAGCTGGCCATTCATTAAAACTTTAAATGCAACATTGTCTATGTAGGCCTATCCATTCCAGAAAACAAAAGAGACCGTCACTTTATCTCATTAACCGATTCTTTTCCTCAACAATAAATTCAAATCTACCGCCTTTGTTGACATATCATAGACTCGCATAAGTGTGCGTGTGTATTTGCCTGCAATCGTGGACCTTCATTGGAATATACCATTCAAACCGTGGACCCTCCACGGTTGTAAAACTGTGGTTCTGAAACCTATATAGGTTTCAGAACCAATTATAATTATTATTATTATTACATAATATTACATAATATTATTACATAATTATTATTATAGGTTTGAGAACCAATTTTGTTCTCAATTATAATTATAATTGGTTCTCAACTTCTCAAACCTATATAGGTTTGAGAACTAATTATAACCAATTATAATTGAGAACTAATTATAACCAATTATAATTATAGTTGGTTCTCAAACCTATATAGGTTTGAGAACCAATAATAATGCATACTTTCCGAGTTTGCCTAGTTAGCCCCGCCCCCTTAGATATTGTTGCTATGGCTCACACGCTATCGTGATGGCTGCTGAGCACCGTTTCTAAGGTGGACGGGGGTTGTGGCCAAATCCGGAACAGTCCAATAACCGCTGGGCGAATAGCTCATCGCAAGTAGTAAATGGTACTCATTTTTAAACTACTTGATTAATCGCGGCGCCGTGAGCAGGCGCGGATCCAGAGGGGGGGTTTTGGGGGTCAAAACCCCCCCTAATCCGACACCCAAAAATATAATGTAATACATTTTTTGCGTGTCCGCCTGTCCGAAACAAGCAGACATATAAATCTGATGGGCAAAACCCCTCCCTGGTGGCAAAACCCCCTCCTGGAAAAATTCCTGGATCCGCCCCTGGTGAGTATACCGTTACATACTCGCGATTAATCCCGATTATATGCTATGATGTTACACTGTAACAGGCCTGTTTCCCAGCACACTTAAAGGCGACCTGTGTGCAGGTGACGTATTTGTTGTGTATGCCGACTATTTCAATTCATTGTGTCCTTTGTGCTAGCCGAAAGTCCGACAAGCATGTTTTGAACCACAACGATCGAGTACAATGACTGCAGATCTCCACGTGTCATCTGCTGGGTACGCCCTGTTCAATGAACTGTTTCAATGCGCTTCTCGTAAATTCGCGATTAGTACATGCTATGTTACATATGAGATAGTACATGCACGGGTTGAAAGAGAATTATGGCAAACTTATGCCGTCTAATCGCGGAGCAAGACCGCTTGATTTCCGATACTCAAAGATAATCGAGGTAGTTTTTTAGGAGAGAAATACAAAATAATCCTTGCTGAAGTTCACCATCTATGCATTGTTTGAAACAGAATCGGGGCGGCACAGATTGGGCAAATTTTCGCTGTACAGTTCTTTACTTATACACACAAACGTGCATTTTGTTTTTTCCTCCCTTTTGATACTTTGCCAACTACTCGATTACTCACAAGTAATCTACTAGTCGCCCAGCAGTAGGTCCATTAACAAACTGGGGCCTTATTCACAAAGCGCTCTTAAATTTGCTCACTAAGAGTGACTTACGAAGAAGTTACGAGGACTTTGCGAGGGCTTTGAGAGCGTACTAAGTGGTATTCATGAAGCCTTCATAACATGCACTTACCGAGATCTTAACTTGTGTGGTCCTTAAATAAGATCTGATGGTCCGGGGCATTATTTACGCTGACGGTGTTACGCAATGCAAAGTTATTTAGGGCAGCGCCCGACTGCCGTGCACGGACAAATCTACCGCCTTTGTTGACATATCATAGACTCGCATAAGTGTGCGTGTGTATTTGCCTGCAATCGTGGACCTTCATTGGAATATACCATTCAAACCGTGGACCCTCCACGGTTGTAAAACTGTGGTTCTGAAACCTATATAGGTTTCAGAACCAATTATAATTATTATTATTATTACATAATATTACATAATATTATTACATAATTATTATTATAGGTTTGAGAACCAATTTTGTTCTCAATTATAATTATAATTGGTTCTCAACTTCTCAAACCTATATAGGTTTGAGAACTAATTATAACCAATTATAATTGAGAACTAATTATAACCAATTATAATTATAGTTGGTTCTCAAACCTATATAGGTTTGAGAACCAATAATAATGCATACTTTCCGAGTTTGCCTAGTTAGCCCCGCCCCCTTAGATATTGTTGCTATGGCTCACACGCTATCGTGATGGCTGCTGAGCACCGTTTCTAAGGTGGACGGGGGTTGTGGCCAAATCCGGAACAGTCCAATAACCGCTGGGCGAATAGCTCATCGCAAGTAGTAAATGGTACTCATTTTTAAACTACTTGATTAATCGCGGCGCCGTGAGCAGGCGCGGATCCAGAGGGGGGGTTTTGGGGGTCAAAACCCCCCCTAATCCGACACCCAAAAATATAATGTAATACATTTTTTGCGTGTCCGCCTGTCCGAAACAAGCAGACATATAAATCTGATGGGCAAAACCCCTCCCTGGTGGCAAAACCCCCTCCTGGAAAAATTCCTGGATCCGCCCCTGGTGAGTATACCGTTACATACTCGCGATTAATCCCGATTATATGCTATGATGTTACACTGTAACAGGCCTGTTTCCCAGCACACTTAAAGGCGACCTGTGTGCAGGTGACGTATTTGTTGTGTATGCCGACTATTTCAATTCATTGTGTCCTTTGTGCTAGCCGAAAGTCCGACAAGCATGTTTTGAACCACAACGATCGAGTACAATGACTGCAGATCTCCACGTGTCATCTGCTGGGTACGCCCTGTTCAATGAACTGTTTCAATGCGCTTCTCGTAAATTCGCGATTAGTACATGCTATGTTACATATGAGATAGTACATGCACGGGTTGAAAGAGAATTATGGCAAACTTATGCCGTCTAATCGCGGAGCAAGACCGCTTGATTTCCGATACTCAAAGATAATCGAGGTAGTTTTTTAGGAGAGAAATACAAAATAATCCTTGCTGAAGTTCACCATCTATGCATTGTTTGAAACAGAATCGGGGCGGCACAGATTGGGCAAATTTTCGCTGTACAGTTCTTTACTTATACACACAAACGTGCATTTTGTTTTTTCCTCCCTTTTGATACTTTGCCAACTACTCGATTACTCACAAGTAATCTACTAGTCGCCCAGCAGTAGGTCCATTAACAAACTGGGGCCTTATTCACAAAGCGCTCTTAAATTTGCTCACTAAGAGTGACTTACGAAGAAGTTACGAGGACTTTGCGAGGGCTTTGAGAGCGTACTAAGTGGTATTCATGAAGCCTTCATAACATGCACTTACCGAGATCTTAACTTGTGTGGTCCTTAAATAAGATCTGATGGTCCGGGGCATTATTTACGCTGACGGTGTTACGCAATGCAAAGTTATTTAGGGCAGCGCCCGACTGCCGTGCACGGACACATTCTCCACAGATCAAGGGACGCGAGCACTAAAAGGATGGCAGAGTCCAAGAAAAAGCAGAAATGTGCACGCAAAGCAAACTTTAGCGGAGATGAAGTGGACAAGCTGGTTGGCCTCGTTGAGGTTAACTACAAAACACTAGTCAGTAAATTCTGCGACACAGCAACTTTGAAGTGCAAAAACGACACGTGGGCTAAAATTACGCGAAAAATAAACGCGATGAACAATCTCTTAGACTAAAGTGGACGTTAAGGGAGCTCAGACCTCCCTCAAGTTACGATGACTCTACGCACGCTCTTAAAATTTACGAAGGGATGGTGAATACCACGTAAATTACTAAGAGGGACTTGCGAGCGGTTTACGAGCTCTTAAGCCCTAAGAGCGCTTCGTGAATAAGGTCCATGGACCCTTATCTTTAATAGTGTATAATTTTATTTGGCTAAGTGGAAAAAATAAACGAAGGAATGAAATACATTACCGATGTCACAGTTGTTCCCAGCCCAGCCTTGCTCACATCTGCATGTGTAATTACCAGGTTCACCTGTACAAAAACCTCCGTTCTGACACGGTCTGCTAACACAGGGGTCCTCTGCAAAACAGATGGGCAGTTCAGTATGGGAAATGCCATTTTTCAAATCTTATTTTAAAATATGATTGTTACAACTGCATATTTGGTATCAAATTAAAGAGCTCGTCGTTATCTTTCATTTGATGGGTCTTGCGGGGATTTTGAAAGGTAATAGATTTGCATATATGTCCTGGAGTCATGTGGTCTAGTGGGTATGAAGCGAAACTCCCAATCAGAGGTTGTGGGTTCAAGCCCCACTTCGACCAACGTGTCTGTGTCCCTGGGCAAGGCACTTAATCCCAGTTGCCTCGTCAACCCAAGCGATATATGGGAAGCTGTTAAGGGGAATGCCACAATCTAACTGCTGATAGGGTTGAGCGCCTGGCCAGCAGCCACCTAGTTAAAGCGAAATGGTTCTGGTGATTCCCTGATGGCAGCGATAATAATAATGGCAACAGCGCCAGGAGCACCCCGCAGGGTGGACATGTGCGCTATATAAGAATCCATTATCATTATCATTATATTTACATGTACATAAATGCTATAGTCCCGCCTTCGCGCTTTATAGCGTTCGCGTACGAGTGACTCAAACACCATACTATATCTGGCAAATCAACCCCGCCTCAAGGGGGTGCATTGCTGGCACATGGTAACCGTGCGGTACCTGGTATACCTCGCACATTACTCTCTGTATTTCTAAGCTGAACCATGTTGATTGAACATGTTGATCAGCAACTTCAAACCAGTCACACAACCCAAAATCGTTTCTCTACTTTCTTGAATGCATCATTGCAGTTTGGAAACGTTCCAGCTTTCAAAGTTGACATCAATTTCAAGTTAAAAAACATGTTCTATTTCATTATTTTGACGAAAATTCACGATGACTATACGTTTCAACATGTTCATTTCAACATGTAATTTCGGATGGTCCAGCTTAAAAATGTATAGAGTAATGTGCGAGGTATTCCAGGTACCGCACAGACTGTTGCGCCGGTTACTATGGACCAGCTTGCACCCCCTGGAAACGGCCCGATTTGCCAGGGAGTCTGGTGCTTGACTCACTCGCATGCAAGTGCCATAGCGTGAAGGCAAGTGTCTATGATTTATGCAAATATATCGTGCAACTGGTCTATTGGCCATTGATAGTTTTAAAAAATAAAAATTAAAAAAATTAAATAAAATAAATAAAATAAATAAAATAAATAAAATAAATAAAATAAATAAAATAAATAAAATAAATAAAATAAATAAAATAAATAAAATAAATAAAATAAATAAAATAAATAAAATAAATAAAATAAATAAAATAAATAAAATAAATAAAATAAATAAAATAAATAAAATAAATAAAATAAATAAAATAAATAAAATAAATAAAATAAATAAAATAAATAAAATAAATAAAATAAATAAAATAAATAAAATAAATAAAATAAATAAAATAAATAAAATAAATAAAATAAATAAAATAAATAAAATAAATAAAATAAATAAAATAAATAAAATAAATAAAATAAATAAAATAAATAAAATAAATAAAATAAATAAAATAAATAAAATAAATAAAATAAATAAAATAAATAAAATAAATAAAATAAATAAAATAAATAAAATAAATAAAATAAATAAAATAAATAAAATAAATAAAATAAATAAATAAAATAAATAAAATAAATAAAATAAATAAAATAAATAAAATAAATAAAATAAAATAAAATAAAATCATGTTTACCTGCTTCGCAATTGGTGCCCACCCATCCACTGATGCACAGACAGTAATAATCAGTGTCGTTATTACGGCACACTCCATTTAAACCACAGGGGCTACTCTCACAGGGATTGGCTAGAAAAGAAAAAAAAAGCATGTACCGTAATTTTCGGAATATAAGCCGCCCGGGGTATAAGCCGCGACGCCCGAAAATTCCAGAAACAAGATTCACCGTCGGCGTATAAGCCGCCCGGCTTATTAGCCGCACCATTTTGTCCGCCACAGATCGATCACAATATATAAAGAACTGCCGCCGTATAAAGTGCCTCACCGCGGGCCACGTGCGCGCGACCGCGCACTGCACAGTAGTCACACTCTCTGTCGGCACGGCATGTCGCCTCAAAGAGAGCTTTGTGGTCCAGGTTGTTTTGATGACAGCACACTCAAGAGAAAACCTTATTAAAATCAAGAAGTGGCTTTATCGGAAAAGGCGTTACATGTTTATAATAAGTTATATAGCAAGGTGCAATGCACTCAAAGTAGGCTAATCTTGTTTCAGTTTGTTTTGTAAATAGATAAAGTACATGTAACTTGACATATTTTAAAAATGCCTTGGAATGTGCATAATAAGAAATCTCCAAAAAATAAAGGAGAGTATATTAGAAGCCAACGATGACGATCGAAGGCCGCAAGCCATCAAGATATTCGCTGGATTCTCCGACGGCGGCCACACGGCAGTGCACCAGGCCGACAGGCCATGCACAAACACGGTAAGTGAAAGCAGGGCTTCGTTCCAAATACGCGCACATTGTTAAACGTTTGCAACGTTCGCCAACAACATTCCCAGCTTGTACGCATGCACAAGATAAAAGAGCACAACCAGAGGCGAACGTTGCCAACGTTCGCATGAGTGGAACGCAGCCCACGTGTACAAATTGTACACTGCTTTCGCCCGGGCCCGACGCATATGCTATGCATGTACGATAATAGCCGGCCGAGTCTCTCCATTACGCGCACCGCGATTGGCTATTTTCAATGCACATGGTGACTTGGCGATTTTGATCTCACCGGCCAAAATAAAATATGCCAAACGTTTTATGTTTGATTGCTTCCGTATTGTACTGCCACTACATTGCATTTGTCATGCGTTTGGGTCCATCACGATTAAACTAAAAACGCAAAGGACATGACAGTGACAAAGAATTAGACATTGTACTGGACCAGATGGACGGGGGTTTAGACCGAAGCTGCAACATCAATAATTGGACGGTTCATGGGGCCTCTCCATTTTTGCAAAAAGAGTTTATAAATAAGAAAACCAGCTTCACGGTGGTCCTTGCCTGCACAAGTACGGCCAGCGGCAAAAAACTGAAGCCGATGGTCATCATCAATGGGCGTCTTGAGCGGAATATACCAAGGCTGTGCAAACGCTATGCCTTCTTGTTTTCCGAATTCGGTTATAATCTCAAGAGATCATTCTATGTTGATTCACTATACATCATTCAAAATTACTTGAAAAAGAACATTGCAACTGACATAAAAGGGGCTTCATGGGGATTGGGTGATTGATATTAATATTTGTAATAGACAGCCGAAGTGTGACGTGCGTTGCCATGGCAATTGGATCTAAACTATCATGGCCGTCGGGAAAAGTACCATTGGAAAAGCACTGGGACACGGTTGAGTGATTTTTAGTTTAGATCCAATTGCCTAGGCAACCAACAAAAGGTGACGTATTCACTTCGGCAGTCTATTCAGCGGAAATTCAGCGGAATGCTACATAGATATCGTCTTTTGCTTGGTACCGGTATTCCCGATGATTTCTCGCATTTGCGTCCGCCCCATATTTTTGTGCACGACGCCGCTATAGTTCATTCACCCCCAATGGCGGTGAATGAACTATGGCGGCGTCGTGTTCCGAATTTACCTTTGACCTCGCCACCGCGCGCGAGATACCGAAAAGGCTTATTAAAATAGGGGACCGTTTGCCTGCCTGCGCCTGCGGACGTACGTAAACGTATGCCGCTTGGGCGAAATGGCTTTTGGGCGAAGGGGCTCAAGTTGGGCAAAGCATGGAGGCTTCCTCCATGGGCAAAGTGACTGTACATCGTTGGAAAAAACATCGTTAATTAAAATTACTTGTAATGATTTTCCATCTAAAACACACATTTCCACAGACAATGACAAACACAGAACTCTTTGGATTTTAAAACAACGCCAACTAAAAGTAAAGAATTGAAGAAAACACGGAAGGAACAGACGCACCAAACGATTTGTTTGGCGTTGGACGAGTACTCACGACCGATGGCATGGTCCGATGGCGAACTGCGCTTGTGCTGTGTCACATCGATGTATGGGTCACCAACGAAGATCGGTATACACTCTCATCTGCACCTGGAAAAATTGCACACCTTTTCGTGCGCGTGCGACGGCCTTCAACATCGTTTTTTGACAATACAAAATTCCCGTAAAAGATTGATAGAACTATTTAACTACATTACATAATGTATATGAGCATATCATGATTTTTATCTTTAGAGCTCGGCGTATAAGCCGCCCGGTTTATAAGCCGCCGGGAACCTTTTTTTTTGCAAAATCAACGTATAAGCCGCGGCTTATATTCCGAAAATTACGGTAGGTAAAGCCTAGCGTACATCGACCTTGCAACTGGAAGCAACTACAGGCAACTGATGTTTCCGGCAACTAGAAGCAACTCGCAGCAACTGGGAGCAACTGATCAGTTGCATAAAAAGGTTGATGTATGCGCACTTGTAACTACTGGCAACTAGAAAAACCCCAGTTGCGGCGAGTTGCTCATGTTCTACTTTCTGGCAACTAGTTGTACCCAGTTGCGGTCAGTTTCGTCGATGTACGCGTACAGTTGTAGTCGGAAGTTTACATACAACTGTGTTAAAACTGGTGTGCTTAAACTTGCGTTGTCACCATTTTTGTAACAGTCTTTACTAAAGTCGTGATTTTGTGGAATTCCTCACGTGCTTGCAGTACTTAAAACATAGCTTGCACACCTTGCAATGGTTCGGGTAGTCCTGTTTACCATTTTGGGTGATGGTGGTAGTGGTGTACATGTATGTAAACTTCTGACTTCAACTGTAGCTTGTACACCTTGCAATGGTTCGGGTAGTCCTGTTTACCATTTTGGGTGATGATGGTAGTGGTGTACATGTATGTAAACTTCTGGCTTCAACTGTACATGTACTTGCAACTAGTTGCTGTCAGTTCAACGAGTGCGTCTGATCATGTGGGTGCACATCGACAGCAATTGATCCTGGCTTGTTGCTCCCAGTTGCTACTAGTTGTGCAACTGATCAGTTGCTGTCGTAGCCTTGTCCAAGGGCTATGAAATTGTGTGAATCCGTGAAGAATTTGCATGTATGCTATGCAGCGAAAGTGCGCCATCGCGCGGTGAATTGTAGCCAACTGCAAAATAGTCTGGTTACCGAAATATCTTGGTCTGAATACTGACTTCACGCGCGAGGCTGAATCATAGCCTTGTTCTTTCTGTACTCGATTTGTTATGTGTTTCTTTATAACTGCGTTGGAAATCCGACGTAATTACTTATGCGAAACCCGAGTGCTTATAAATATTCATATCTTACATAACATTCAATCAGAGCTCACTACTCGGGTCAAATGGTGCGTTTTGTGACCGGTTTGCAAGCATAAACGATTGTACGTCGTACATGTGTAGTGTACAGTATGTAGGCCTGTCTGATGCAATTATGGTGACATCACACGTAGTAGTGTTACAACTGAGGAAATCAACGGTAGTTTGAATTATGCAGCCTACAAATTGCAAATTTATGACTTTCATGAAGACCAGAAGATATCCCTCGCATATTTTCTGTAAAGGTATGTGTTTGTCATACCAACTGGGTATAGGCTACGTACGGAAAATCTGCTATTTTTCAAACGGCACCGTATTGTTGTCAAAACAACCGTTAACCAATGAGCTTTTACGTCTCGGTGCTCTCTTTGAAAAATTAGCATAAAGAGTCCCCGCCCATAAAACACATCGAATACATAAAGAACAAGGCTGTGATTCAGCCTCGCGTGTGAAGTCAGGATTCAGACCAAGATATTTTGGTAACCAGACTATTTTGCAGTTGGCTACTACTTTCGCCGCATAGCATACAGGCAAATTCTTCACAGAGTCACCCAATTTCGCAGCCCTTGGACAAGGCTATTGCTGTTAATGTTTACACCAATGATATGGTAGCAAATTCGTGACATCTATGGGGGCTCGAAAATGTGAACATTTATTCAACTTACCAATATTGCAATCTGAGCCATCCCAGCCAATGTCACATGAGCACATGTATCCTGGGTCAGCTGTTGTCGGCATGCAGTCACCATTTGAGTTGCATGGATCTTGCAGGCACATATTCTCTGTACATGAAAAGGGCAGATGATAGTTTTGAAATTACGATACTGAAAATACGATACAGATTACACGATTGGAAAACATTTAAAAACAGGAACAATGACATTACATAACGAAAGAATAACGACACTTTCCGTTCAACATGTCCAAGCTAATTCTGTGGTTTTCAAGGCATTGTTTCATCCCAAATTCCTTCCATAGAATTAGCTTGGACGGAAAGTGTTTTCATAATTCAGTGATTTTCAGTGCATGGTTTCACTCAAAATTCCTTCCACATCGCTTTTTGTCAAAGCTACGTGCGTGGCAATAACTCGCAAAAAGGCTCAGTGTAAATTTGTGTGTGAAGAGCGCGTTGCATGCGTCATGGATGCGCGCTGAACGATTTAACAACGCAAAACACACAGTTCGATCCATGCACTGGAAAAAGCTGCGTCCCAGCTAGTAAGGCGGATGTGTACAGGGAAGGGGTCCTGGGAATGGTCTAGACACAATTGTGTAAGGGTTTTCCCTCCCATCTCTAAAACTGAGAATTTTTTCATCGTCTTCTCTTAACAGGTTTTTTTAGGCTTACAAGCTACAGTGCCTCAGGCACTTTTGAGGAATCCTTGGTTTCGATAGCAGAAAGAATCAGTAAAAGTGGGTGTCAAAAGCATTTGATGCAGAAAGGCTACGTTTGAAATATAGAATTAAGTAACAACAAAGACATGTATGGGTTTACGGTAGCACCATGTGAATCTCATTTGTATATGTGTGGTTCTGAAAAGAACCGGTGAGTGTGAACTCAACGTTTCGAACAGCGTGCTCTGTTCGTCTCCATTACTCCTGAAGACGAACAGAGCACGCTGTTCGAAACGTTGAGTTAATTCACACTCACCGGTTCTTTTCAGAACCACACATATACAAATGAGATTCACATGGTGCTACCGTAAACCCATACACACGTTGATTTCCACCATGCATAGCCTTAAAGGCCCAGTGGATCATTTGCAATGACCCCAAAAAGTAATCGACGAGTTTACAGGGGAAAGTTCTGAAAGTAAAGATTGAATTATTAGCAACTTCCCAATGAAAGGTTTTCGCTCAAAATGATATAATTTTACCAGAAAATAATCCGTAAAGATGAAATTATTTAGATCGCTTGCAAACGATTTACTTATTTTTGGTTCGCATCTACGCGGTCCAAAATGCATGGGCGCTGTGTACTGTGTGCGTGTTCCAACGCGATGCATTTTTATGGATCGCGCGCACACGCAGTATGTGCACCACAGAGTGCATGACGCAAGCCACATATAGCACCCGATCAACTGAGAACGAATATTTGAAACGCCCCGCCAAGGCCAGGAAAATGCATATGGATTTTCATGGTTTTTTTAAACGTGGTACATTTGACAAAGCTGAAATTTCTTTTTATAATGGTTTTATTCGCAGAATCGCTCAAAAACAGATCATCTACAGGGCCTTTAAGTTTTACCTGACAAAGACATGCTAAAGCTTTTCGACTTGCACTCGTCAGAGCAAAACGCAGGTTTACTGAAGTGTATGTACGTGGCTTTGAGCATGTGCAGATGCATATGATACTCAGGCTCTGGCCAGTACAGTGAACTGCAGAGCACGCATGCAGTATCATGCATCTGCACATGCTCGAAGCCACGTACCGGTACAAGTTTACACATGTGGTCTAACTGCGCTTGCGCAGTAGCGCGCTTCCTGCTGCTGTCAGCTGACCAATCAGCGTGTAGCATTCTGAACACGTCATTCCCGCTTTAGCCTTATACTATATCGATAGCGTACCCACGCCATTCTTGCGTTTTGCTCTGAGTGCAAGTCGAAAAGCTTCAGCATGTCTTTGTAGATACTTAATTCTACATTCCAATTTTGCAGTACCAAACGCTACATTTGATGTATGCGTGCACGCACGCGTCTGTGGAAAAAGACATGAGCATTACTAGACGCTTGGTGGCACTATGTATTGTGAAATGCCCGAATTACGAATATTTTCCCGAGTGACTTTATTTTGGAATATCTGAGCACATCGTCCACCTCATCCTACCTCTTGAACACGTTGGGCCCAACCACTCTGCTGGGCAGTCGCATGAAAAGAATGAGGCATCAATGGCGTCCGTGCAGTTGCCTCCATTTTGACAGGGGTTGCTCATGCATGGTCCTGGAGGGACAGGCAAAGAAAAATAAATAAAAACAATTCATTTCATTCAAGGAGCTTGTTCCGTTTTTTTTAAGAAAATGGATTTTGCTCTAACCTAACAATCATTTAAAATACCTCCCCAAAATACTATCCATGGGAAGAAAACAGGAAATTTGCAATCTCCAATTTGGATATTGAAGTAAGTGAATCGAAATCAATATATCCGAAGTTGTTCCCGCATGTGTGCTATGCAGGATGTTTTGGATTCTTTCAGCATCCTTCTTCAATGTCGAATCAGCCGCCTCTTTGCATGCTAAATTTCCTTCTAACCACGAGTCCAGCTAGTGTACAAGTTACAACATTAAAGCTGTGGTTTGAGCTGTGATTACTTTACGGGAAAAACTGTATGAGCGGGAGCTATTATGCAAATAAAAAGGTGAGGTCCATGGTTGGGGCGGTACACTTTTTGCATAAATTAATGTTGGCTCCGCCCTGCACAAAGTCCCATGTTGTAACTTGTACACTGGACTGTGGTTGGACACAAAATGTGACATCAAAGACAGCGGCCGTTTTGGCAACGAAAAGTGCTGTGTTATTCAATAAAAACATCCTGTAAATTCACCCACAGGATATTCATTCTAAAACACCTCCGAACGGGATTTGTTGGGTTTGGTCTGGGCCGGTTTGCACATGAAAAAAATACCGAATATTTGATTCCGTCGGTAAAATGCTATTCGAACATTTGATGGAAAATTGAATATTCATATTTGATTCCTTTGGCACACCGCTAAACACATAGGTACACCTTTTCCACATAAAATGATTATCGCGTTAACAAAATGGAATCATTGCTTACCCTCTGCGCAAGTTGCGCCTCGCCAGGAATCGGCGCATGAACATGTAAAGAATGTCTGGAAGTTGTTGCATCCTCCGCCATTTTGACAGGGGTCACTCCTGCAGGGGTCACCTTAGGGGAAACAAGTGTTTAAAGATAGTATACACGATTGGTAATAACTGTTACAAATAGTTTTATGCCCCTGTGTGATTGAAGATTTGCAGTCATTTCGCCCCAAAACCACTTCGTCAAGAACCATTTCGCCCGAACCACGGCCTGTGCACAAAGTGGTTTTGGGGCGAAGTAGCATTTGGGCAATGTAGTGTTTGGGCGAAGTGACTTGGGGCGAAATGGCACTCGGGCGAAGTGGTTTTTGGGCGAATTGAATTTTCGTCTCATGAGACGAAAAATAATTGTTTTACTCATTTCTCAAAGACTATATCACTTCAGACAAAACCATTTCAGGGGAGGTTTTCTACGGTCATCATGTTTATATTGTGTAAGACATGCGTAAATCTGTGAACATTTGTGATTTACGAGATACCAATCATGTATACTGCCTTCAAAGACAGACTACATGTACATCGGGAAAACTTTTAAAAACTGGAATAACAGCATCACATAACTAAAGAATAATGTTGATAAACTGCCTTGTAGAAATTTTAATTATTGGGCTTTAATCTTTGCATACTCTTGATTACTGCAGAGACAGATCCAGAAATTGTTTTGGGGGAAGGGGGAGAAGCTGAGAGTCAATTTGTTTTTAAAAACTCCCGTCCCAATTTTAAGAACGTGATATTTAGGGTCCATGTTACCTCCAGCCGATTTTCCGAAACACTGCGCAACGGCGTAAGACTTACGCTATAACTTTATGGCGTAGCTGCGCAATAAACCCAAGATCGATTTCACGAAACTCTCCTTAGCTGCGCAACGTTTATTTGTAACTTGTAGCACTTGTAACTTCTAGGAAGAGGATAATTTCTAGTTTTATCAACGGCCGTTGATGTTTGCGCTTGATAAAATAGTCATGCATCAAACATACGACGTTGTTTTTTTACAAATTTTGCACTCTCATCATGGCTGCCATTGCTTATGTCGCTCGCTGATCATGCGTCGCGTCACAGATTTCACTGATGATAAAAGGCCGGGGATAACGGAAGGCCGGGGTTCAGTTCGTTGACGATGCGGTAAATAACCCTCTATAAACCATTGTGAATTCTTTAAAATTTAAACATTCAGCAAAACCGGTTTTTAAATTTTGTTTTTGTTTAACGGTTAACCGTTTAAACGTCTTATCCCTAATTATTATTATTAAATGAAAGACCAAAATCTGGCTAACGACAAAAAAAAAACCTCTGGTCATACTTTCAAGTAAATAAAGTACATACCAACTTCACAAGTTAGGCCACTCCATTGTTGCGGACAGGCACATGAGAAAGCTCCTCCAAAAGTTGAACAGGTTCCGCCATTTTTACACGGTTCGCTTGAACAATAGTCCGCAGTAAAAGCTGTAAACAAAACGATTTTAATAAAACAAATTTGCTGTTGTTTACATTGTGTCACTGGGCCAGAAGTAGGATGGTTGATAGCTTGTATAATGCAGGGTTGCAAGAGGATTATACTCGAAGGCTTATATGTAAATTTACATGCACATCAATGAATGGGGCTTGGCTAGCGGCCCAGATTTCCCAGGGTCCGCCTGATGGGTGAGTGAACTCAATATTAAAGATGATTACATAATCTCCAACCAAGGTGGTGGTGGTGGGGAAAGGGGCCGGGGAAAGGGGCCGGGGGGTAGGGGGAGGAGGGGGCGGGAAGGAAGGGGGAAGGGGGGGGGGGGGGGGAGAAGGGGGTGGGAAGGGAGTGGGAAGGGGGTGGAAGGGGGGGGAATGTACTAACTAGATTTCTCCCAGAATTCTAGTAATAAGTTGGATCATGTACAAACAAATTATATTTCAGGAGTGGAGCTCTAATGGCCGCTTTAAACTCGTAAAACGTGGCGAAAGTGTGTTTTCAACACAAGTACGTGTTACCTGGTAAAATAGAGCTCATATACAGATTCAACCTGCTGTATAGACTATCGAATAGCCACCATTTCATGGGGCACCTTTTGTTACTTAAACTGTTCAACAATGGAGCACAAAAATGCAACCATGCATGTGCTCAAGGAACAAAGAAACTGCGCCCCACGAATTGGCGGCTATTCAATACGGTGTACATGTATATCTGTTTTGAGATTATATCGGCGTCTAGGGGTGAAATATTGACTTGATTGTCATGAAGTCAGTGCACATGTTAGGCAGTGCCAGTACTCCTGAGTGCGTGCAGTCTTTTTGGTTTAGCCAGGGTGGCGTACACGCCCTTACAGAAATATTGGAAAGCTTGCGGCAAGCTTGCGGCATTAGCTTGCCGGCAAGCTTGCGGCATTAGCTTGCCGGCAAGCTTGCAGAGAGCTTGCAGAGAGCTTGCAGGGTTTCAATTATGCAAAATAGTTTAGCTTGCCGCAAGCTTGTCGCAAGCTTGCCGACACGTTTATAAGCAAGCTTGCCGGCAAGCTTGCGGCATTAGCTTGCCGGCAAGCTTGCAGAGAGCTTGCCGTGAGCTTGCAGAGAGCTTGCAGAGAGCTTGCAGAGAGCTTGCAGAGCTAGAGCTTGCCCCAAGCTTGCCGACAAGCTGATTTGCATAATTGAAACCCTGCAAGCTCTCTGCAAGCTCACTGCAAGCTCACTGCAAGCTCACTGCAAGCTCTCTGCAAGCTCTCTGCAAGCTCACTGCAAGCTCACTGCAAGCTCTCTGCAAACTTAAGCTTGCGGCCAAGCAGCTCCAAATCCCATTCATTTGTACACGATCAAACTTAGCACTCTAGTACTGTGTACTAGAATTTTACCCCATCATGCACTGCGCACAGGGAATCATGGGGGAACCGTAAATAAGGCACATATTAAATTTAAAAAATAAAACAACTGTTTTCTGAAAGTACCCCATTTTTTAAAATCACCCCATGGTATGTCGGAGGTTTAGGCGCGAGGTCAAAATAGAAACGGTCTGTATACCGGGAAACGGTACATAAACGATACACCGTTGCACGGTTTTAAGTGAGCAAGCAAACGGTTCAGCTGGTCTTGCCAAATGGTAGATAATTGGCAGTGTTCAACCCACCCATGTTCGCTGAACAGTAGAGAGATTATCGGATTACATGCCTTTGCTGGCTGACTCACTGCCACTGTTTATCACGTGACTGCATGGGCTGGGCCGGGTCGCCCGGGTGTTTATTTCAATCCAGGGAAAATGTTGGTAAGTGGCATTATGTGTATTTGGAATTGTTTCCAGCAAACTTGCATATCTTCAGTGTCTTTTTCTGATGTAAATAAAACAAAACCGAAAACTGGTCTGGAGTAGTTCTTACCAAGGCCCCATAAAAAATATTGTTAGATTATCATCCCCGCGCATCACTTTCGGCAAAATTCAAAATGTTTTATTTTATTTTTTATTTTAAGTTTTGCCTTTTTTTTTTTTGTTACCGAATTTCATAATGAATCAATCTCTTATTATCTGCCTAGCTGATAAAATGCACGGACGAAGTCCTGTACATGTACCTACCGTGCCCAATCGATCGATAGCGCGATAAGTTTTGCCGTGCTTTGCGTTGCATGCATTGCATGCGTGCATGCACGGACCGTGTAACATGATTGTACGTACATGTACACCCAACATGGGAAATTTATAAAACACGGAGGTCGGAGGTACCCGGAGGTAGATGTTTTTTACTAACACGTAGTTGGTGTGTTGATGGTAAACCCGGAGCTACTGGACAGTAAACAAGCCGGAGGTAGGTTGTAGCATGTACTACACGGTCAACAAAAATTTCTACCTCCGGTTACCTCCGACCTCCGAGTTTCAACCACACCCCACAAAATACAGCACTCACTCAGAGCAGCTCAGAGGGGTCTTTTTCGTGCTTCGCGCTGCGTGCACATGTGGTTCAGTTAGCGAATTCTGCCAGAACATAGATGAAGAAAGTGTTTAGAAAGCGGCCACGGAGTGGCATCATGCGGCGCTGCTATAATGTTGCTATGCTCCGCATGGTGGCTGGCCTGCCGGGCTAACGTAGATGGTTTTCTGCCCACAGACAAATGGTTTTCTGCCCACAGACAAACGGTTCCAAGAGGGATTAACTCGAACCGTTTACCGGTATACAGACCGTTTGTATTTTGACCTCGCGCCTTAACTACCATTGAAAACTCACGTAATTCACAGTCCGTTCCAATCCAACCATCTGGACATGTGCAAGTGTAAAACATATCAAAAGTGTTGCAGGTCGCTTCATTTTGGCATGGAAAACTTTCACACGGACCTTTCTCTTTTGAGGCAAAAACGAAGGGAAAAAATAGAGAAACTTTTGTACATCAATTGTTGTTGAAAAACAACAAAATTTTGAGCCTACAGTAAAACAAAACATAAGTAAACCACTTTGAAAAAAGGTGTATTATGTCACAAGAAAACTAAAGTTATATACTGTACAGTTGGAAAACCCAGTGTACATGTACCGGTAAGCTTTCGTTTAATATTTGATAGCCTATCCATTTCAGAGATATGATGCATATTAAATGTAATAAATGTACATGTTTAATAAAAAAATAAAAATAAAAATCCTTCATTAATGCTGCTCTCACAATGTGGCGAATGTGCTAGCGAATGTGCTTACGAATGGAAATATTTGACAATCGCTCAAACTCCGCGACATTCGCCGTGTCTTCGTAAGCGTTAATTGGTAACAAATTCGGAACGTTCACAAGTCATTCTCCACCTCCTTACGAAGATCGGTCAATTTAGGAAGCGCTTCCTAAATTTCAGCGAATGTTGTGAAGACGGTCATTTGCTGTCGATTTTCGTAAGCATTGGTAATTAAGCCATTGGTAACGTTGGTAAAGCGTGCGTAAGCGTTGGCAACGTTCGTTAGCTATTCGTAAGGCATTGGCAAGCATTGGCAACATTTTCACGGTTTTATAGAGCGTAGTATTTTTCCAGACCCTGTTCCCCTATTTGATACTATTTATCAACATTTTTCTGTCAGTACCATGAAATGTCAATTTTACAGTGCATATAAAGTCCTACGTATACGTGGCCCTCGATACCCCTCCCCCTTCCTGCATTTTCACAAAGTGGCGAATCCGCAAACGTAGTACTTTTAGTAAAACTTTGTTTTAAGAAAATTGCTTTTCAAGTTCGTCACTTTTTAAAACACCAAATTCGCCAAAGTCATCAGTATTTTTAGGTGATAATGTTTAGTATTAGTTAAATGATTTTAAAAATATACAATGTACCCTTTTATTGTACTGATAATCTCTTTAAACAACACTTTGGGTCCGTCAACTTATTCGCCACAGTGTGAAAACGCAAAATGCTGAGCATATGGTATGTGATTCGTCACAGTAAGCGCACATAATTCATCTGTATGTTCACTTCGCGCACACTGTACAACATCGCCATTATTTTGAATGGGTGATCGCCACTTCATGAAAATATGCATTAGTTTCGTGGTTTTTGGCAAATTCTGTAATTTAAAAATACAAATTTTGCAGAAATGTTAAGGACATTAAATAAAGTCAAATTATACCAAAAACAGAAATGGCAAAAAAAAAAGGTATCGTTTTGATAGATTCGCGACAACACTGACCATGTATGCTTGATAACCTACCTACTTCACAGTTGGTGCCCGCCCATCCACTGGCGCAAGCACATGTGTAGCCATTGACTCCGCTTTGTGGAAAACATGTCCCGTCGTTTTGGCATGGATTACTCGAACACGCTGTGATTACTTCAATTTTTGGGGAAAAATAAATCTTAATTATTGGAAATACATTATAAAAACTGTTATTGAAATATTTTCAAAGTAAAGTCCTAAGTAAACTTTCTCCCAGATAAGTAAAGTGCTAAGTAAATTTTCTCCCGGATAACTCAAGTCCCAAGTTAATTTTTATCCAGAGTGTTTGCCCTTAACTTCTTTTCGAACTGGCCAACAAGGATGCATGTTTTTGTGCACATTAATCCCTTCGCAACAGGGAACTGCATATATGCAGTTCTAAGTGTGAGTGTACTCTTGGGGGCAGTTATACAGAAGTAGCCCATACATGTATACCAGGGGCCAATTTCATAGAGATGCTTAAGCATGAAAAACTTTGCTTGATAAAATTAAGTTACCAGCAAAAATTCATGAGATTGTCATGTTAATGAAACGGTCCTCTAACACTGGTCATTATACACTACTTCTATCACACGAGGATTTCACTGGTAACAGGGGAATAAATTGGAACCGGGTGGCCAAGGACCGTATGGAAAGCAGTATTATGTCACAAGTAGGACATGGGTCTGTTTTATTTCAACTGGACAGCCGGACCATTTGGGGAGGTATTCCAGCCGGCCCGAGAGGATTTCAACTGTCATTTGGCCAACGGACCAGTGCTAATTCGAACGCTGCCAGATGAGTAAAGTGCCAAGTAAAATTTCTCCCAGATGAGTAAAGTGCCAAGTAAATTTTCACCCAGATGAGTAAAGTGCCAAGTAAATTTTCTCCCAGATGAGTAAAGTCCAAAGTAAATTTTCTCCCAGATGAGTAAAGTGCTAAGTAAATTTTCTCCCAGATAAGTAAAGTCCAAAGTAAATTTTCTCCCAGATGAGTAAAGTGCTAAGTAAATTTTCTCCCAGATAAGTAAAGTCCAAAGTAAATTTTCACCCAGATAAGTAAAGTGCTAAGTAAATTTTCACCCAGATAAGTAAAGTGCTAATTAAAATTTCTCCCAGATGAGTAAAGTGCTAAGTAAATTTTCTCCCAGATGAGTAAAGTGCTAAGTAAATTTTCTCCCAGATGAGTAAAGTGCTAAGTAAATTTTCTCCCAGATGAGTAAAGTGCTAAGTAAATTTTCTCCCAGATGAGTAAAGTGCTAAGTAAATTTTCTCCCAGATGAGTAAAGTGCTAAGTAAATTTTCTCCCAGATGAGTAAAGTGCTAAGTAAATTTTCTCCCAGATAAGTAAAGTGCTAAGTAAATTTTCTCCCAGATGAGTAAAGTGCTAAGTAAATTTTCTGCCAGATAAGTAAAGTGCTAAGTAAATTTTCTCCCAGATGAGTAAAGTGCTAAGTAAATTTTCTCCAAGATAACTCGAGTCCCAAGTAAATTTTCTTCCAAATAAAGTCAAGTCCCAAGTAAATTTTCTCCCAGATAAGTAAAGTGCTTAAGTAAATTTTCTCCCAGATAAGTAAAGTGCTAAGTAAATTTTCTCCCAGATAACTCGAGTCCCAAGTAAATTTTCTCCCAGATAACTCGAGTCCCAAGTAAATTTTCTCCCAGGTAATTCAAGTCCCAAGTAAATTTTTTCTAGATAAGTAAAGTCCCAAGTAAATTTTCTCCCAGATGAGTAAAGTGCTAAGTAAATTTTCTCCCAGATGAGTAAAGTGCTAAGTAAATTTTCTCCCAGATGAGTAAAGTCCCAAGTAAATTTTCTCCCAGATAAGTAAAGTGCTAAGTAAATTTTCTCCCAGATACGTAAAGTGCTAAGTAAACTTTCTTCCAGATAAGTCAAGTCCCAAGAAATTTTTTTCCCAGATAAGTAAAGTGCTAAGTAAATTTTGCCCCAGATAAGTAAAGTGCTAAGTAAATTTTCTCCCAGATAAGTAAAGTGCTAAGTAAATTTTCTCCCAGATAACTCGAGTCCCAAGTAAATTTTCTCCCAGGTAATTCAAGTCCCAAGTAAATTTTTTCTAGATAAGTAAAGTCCCAAGTAAATTTTCACCCAGATGAGTAAAGTCCTAAGTAAAATTTCTCCCAGATATAAAGTAAAGTGCTAAGTAAATTTTGCCCCAGATAAGTAAAGTGCTAAGTAAAATTTCTCCCAGATAAGTAAAGTGCTAAGTAAATTTTCTCCCAGATGAGTAAAGTGCTAAGTAAATTTTCTCCCAGATAAGTTAAGTGCTAAGTAAATTTTCTCCCAGATAACTCGAGTCCCAAGTAAATTTTCTCCCAGATAACTCGAGTCCCAAGTAAATTTTGTCCCAGATGAGTAAAGTGCTAAGTAAATTTTCTCCCAGATAAGTTAAGTGCTAAGTAAATTTTCTCCCAGATAACTCGAGTCCCAAGTAAATTTTCTCCCAGATAACTCGAGTCCCAAGTAAATTTTGTCCCAGATAAGTAAAGTCCCAAGTAAATTTTCTCCCAGTCACCCTAGTTAAAGGAGCTGTCCAAAACACAATTTGGACCGCCCCGCATTTTTCCCACGGGTATTGAGATTTTGAAACCATATCATGTGTCATTTTTCTCATTAGTGATTACCATTCTGAAATTTCACGCTCTCAATCCATACATATGCCTATATTTCCAGGGATATCCAGCAAAATTTAGTGAATTAATTTATCAAGTTACATAAAGCATTGCAGTGATTGCAGTGATTACACCAACTTTTTTGCTTCCACATCCAAATAAACCTTATCGACGTTCGCAATGCATCATGGTATTGGATGACAAAATTGCCCGGCTATTTGTGCATAAACCTACTGGGCGGACGCGAACTCGGCAACTTTTTTGCTCATTTTCACGAAAACCAAAAAGAGTTCAAGAACCAACCTCCCACCACTTTATCTTCAATACATATCAAACATACTGACAAACATGTCCCGAAAAAAAAATGTTGCAAATACGAGAAATCATCGGGGATTCCCTTCGTGGTTGGCGAGTCCGTGTTATACGGACACCCAGTGCAGAACACTCAATCCAACCACGCCGTGGCTATACGGCGCGTAATGCATTGCGCACACCGAGCTGCGAGCGAGGTACACGGACTACCCCACTACGAAGGGAATCCCCGATGATTTCTCGTATTTGCAACATTTTTGTTTCGGGACATGTTTGTCAGTATGTTTGATATGTATTGAAGATAAAGTGGTGGGAGGTTGGTTCTTGAACTCTTTTTGGTTTTCGTGAAAATGAGCAAAAACGTTGCCGAGTTCGCGTCCGCCCCATAGGTTTATGCACAATTAGCCGGGCAATTTTGTCATCCAATACCATGATGCATTGCGAACTTCGATAAGGTTTATTGGAGATTGCAAATTTCCAGTTTTCTTCCCATGGATAGTATTTTAGAGATGTATTATATACGTAGAACGAAATCCCTTCTCTCGATAAGGCATAAAAAAAAAATATGTTATGTTGGCGTAACCCGACCGACCCTAAAAATACGGCCGACCCTGGATATTTTTATTTTTTTCAAGGGAAGAAATTTAATGATTAATATCTATATGTTTCCATCAAGGAAAAATGTGGATCTGCGGTCATTTTTGATCGCTTAAAACGGATAAATTTGAGTCAACAGCTTTTTGTCTGATTTTGGTTTCCACTTTTTCATGTCATTTTCGTTGCTGGGAGGAAAAACAAAAAAAAAACAAAAAAAAAACAATCCCGACCTACCTACCCTATTTTTTGGGGCCCGTTACGCCAACATAACATATTTTTTTTTATGCCTAACTGTGAACATGCTCCTTTAAAAAAAACTTACCATCTTCACAAGTATTTCCTTCAAATCCAACGGGGCAAGTACACAGGAAGAATGTAGGAAGACTGTTGAATCCTAGACATGTAGCTCCGTTTTTACACGGACCGCTGTTACACGCATCTGCAGTTAAAACATTCGAGGAAATAATGATAGGTTAAAGATAGATTACATGATTGGAAAACTTTTTAAAACAGTTACAACAGCATTACACAACTAAAGAATGACGTTGATAATCTGCCTTGTAGAAATTTTAGCTATAGATGCAGTAGTACTTTAGAAAACCTGAAAATCCATGCATGGTTTTTGTGAATGAATGAATTCTGATATTTTTTAAAAACACCTTCAGTTGGCAATTTCTTCCATAAAGGTACCTTTTTACACGGAAAAAATCATGTTGTGTTTGCAGGGGTCGAAACTAAGACTGGTGCTGCATAATAATAATAGTGGATTTTGTTATAGCGCACATGTCCACTCTGCGGGGTGCTCCTGGCGCTGTTGCCATTATTACCGCTGCCGTCAGGGAATCACCAGAACCATTTCGCTTTTAACTAGGTGGCTGCTGGCCAGTCACTCAACCCTATCAGCAGTTAGATTGTGGCATTCCCCTTAACAGCTTCCCATATATCGCTTGGGTTGACCAGGCAACTGGGATTAAGTGCCTTGCCCAGGGACACAGACACGTTGGTCAAAGTGGGGCTCGAACCCCCAACCTCTGATTGGGAGTCCCGCTTCATACCCACTAGACCACACGCGCTCCTGTTTGTGTATCTAAACCGAGTTGGGACTGAACAAATATGGCCAATTTAGGCAGGTGGCATATATAGTGAAGCCTGCTATTAATTAAGGCCACCTTGATAAACAGGCCACCTGTTTATAGTGGCCACCCGTCTTTGGTCCCAAATGCCATGTGTAGGCCAATAATGCTTAAGCACCCTCTATAAAGGGGCCACCTGTTTATAGTGGTCAGTGTTTTATGGTCCTGTTGGTGGCCACTATATACAGGTTTCACTGTAGTGTACAATGATGCACCAATTATGCTTCATAATCTTCAAAATCGCAGACCATCACCTGACCATGCCCATGGTCGGTGATAACCTTGGACTTGGTATTTTTTCATACATTAGATCACGTCTGGTAACCAATGCGCATTGGTATTCCTTTGTACACAGACTAGGCAGATAGACTTTTTGAACACAACATGACAACCAGACAACGGCTAGGCTGTGAGCATACCGGTTTGTTTTGCTGGAATTGTTGGCAAAATAATCATCCTGGCTGGTTATTTCCCTCAAGGACCTGCGTAGTGGTTATGCCTGACAAGGTTTGGGTGAGTTTTAGGGGGAATTAGTGTCACGGTGAGAAAATGACACATCTGTTTTGTGATAGCGTGTTCATGTTCTTAAAGCTTCTCAGCTCTACTGCTAAAAAGACCACATCCCAATGAAAAATGATAAAGCAAGAGCTGAGATTATCTTACTTAGCTAACAAGTGAGAAGGCCTATTATCTTGACTTAAAATCACATTATCTGTTAATTCCAGGAGGTAATTTCCTTAAAATCTTTGTTCAATGTATACGAAAAAAATACCATAAATAACCCCCAAGAAGTGTTAACATTTTAAAGGGAACAGTAACAGTGAATTTAAGAGTGAATGAAACTACCTCCATCCAGCCCGCCACATGCAATCAACGAATTTCGTTTTGTGGCGCGTAATATAGCGCCCTCTAGTGTCATGTCATTTAACCCACGGAATCGCTAGACTGGTTCCCGTTCCACATATTCCACATACAACGACTAAATATGAGGAACGGCTACCGTAGTTTTTAAAATCGCACTAAGCATACTCATGCATTTATTTTTAGAAGCGCATAACCGTTAATTTTTAAAGTGCGGCACGAGTGTATAACAATTTGAAAAGGGTTATTCCATATTTGGCCAATAACAATTTTATATATTAACCTTAAAATGTTACACATGCCTATAGCAGCAACAATCAAATTCAAACCTTAATTGTCTGCATCATCGTAAATAAACACTGACGAATCGTACCCGAAGATTAACGATAACGTCCGGACGTGCATTCGGGTAACTTCGGGAACCTTCGGGAAAAGGAGGAATTCCTCCTGTTTCAATATGGCGGACCAACATGTATACTGGCGGTTGCCGGACCTTAAAATCAGTCGATTGTTTTTGGTCCGGGAACCAGACTACGGAATCGCCTACATGTGCGTTTACTAATTAGCTTCCATGGGTCCTTCTAGATTGGTTCCCGATCCCTATATAGATTGGTTCGCTTATTGCGAAAATATAGGGATCGGTAAAGGGCAGCCATGACGGGCAGAATTCTGCCCGTCACGTGGTTATTATTATTTTTATTTTGTTAGTAAGTGCGCAGATTTTGCATTGACATTTGTAACTTGGCCGTGCGTGTCGAACATATCCAATTATGTAAATAAAGTACATTGCCTAAAGCAAAGGGCTTGGCCAATTTTTAAATATAAAAAACACAATGCGCACGCGCAAAGACGATCAATTACAGATCAAGATGAAGCGCCCTTTACCTGTCCTTATATTCTCCTGTGTGGAATATGTGGACGGGAACCAGTCTAGGGTCCTTCGGGTTAGGCTTGTGCGACTCCAGCATTTTCGGATTTCGGAGTCGACTTAGATTCCAAAAAAGGATCGCGATTCCATTTGGAATCGATTCCATTTTGCGCGGGACGACGACCCAATTATTATCACCGAGCGGCACTAAACGTCCATGCACTAAAATTAAATATAGGGCTTTCACACTATATATATCGCGGGAAAAATTGCCATGCGTGGCCGGCCTGTGGCTGTGCCATTGGTTTGTACAGAAACTGGTTTGCTGCTTGTTGTGCGCGGCCTGTCGCGACGCGCAAAACGTTTTGAGCTGGGTGAAAGTTCAAATTTGTTGAACTTTGACCACGGTGCGCTGACCTTTCCAACGCGCAGCCAATGAGGTATCAGAGAAGCCCCAAGTTGCCGGAGTTGAATTTTCTAGTTTAGAAACATCGGCGATTGCAATGCGGTAAGCGCATGTAGCGCGGCAGTTTGATTTTTTTCGCGATAGTGTGAACGCCCCTTAATGATGCTGTTTTGTACACACGCACGTTCTTAATAACATGAAATTATCCCAGGGTCAATACTCTTGCAGAAGTTGGTGTTTTGCTTCGGAATTGCTAGGTAATTTCTGGCATCGGCAAGCTATCACTGGGAATCGAATCTAGATGAAAGGGAATCGATTTCTACAAAGAATCGATTTTTCATAAAATCTGGAATGGCGATTCCGATTCCTAATGTGGAAACGATTCTACTCGACTCCAGCGTAGAATCGCCCAAGCCTACTCCGTGTTTTTCACGAGTCGTTTTTTTTTTAGCGATGACACAAGGAGTTGTTCAGATTTTTTCCCAAAAAAAATGGATTTCGTTCCAACCTAACAATCACATAAAATACCTCTCCAAAATAATATCCACGGGAACAAAACAGGAAATTTGCAGTCTCCAATTTGGATGTGGAAGCAAAACGGTAATTAAAGGCACAGGCTCGTCAGCAATGCGCGCGCGCCAAATTCGTGCCACGAAATACGCAGCTCCATAGCAAAGGCATGGAGCTGCGTATGCACTGCTTTAGGCCTATGGAACCAGATAAATAGTTTACAAAACATGTGTTTTTTTATGATATTCTTGAAAATATTTATTGAGAGGGCGAAATTTCAGAATGGCAATAAGAAAAATATAACAAATGTATGGTATCGAAATCTCAACACCCATAGGAAAATGGGGAGTCAACATGGGATTTGGGTCCAGGCTCCTTTAATCAGTCTGTACGTTTTCCATATACGGCTTTTGCTCACCATAAAGTAAATTTTTGGCGTATGGAATAGCCGCCATTTCGTGGGGCAGTTTCTTTGTTCCTTGAAGACATGCATGGTTGCACATATTGTGCTTCCATTGTTGAACCGGTTAAAGTAACAAAAGGTGCCCCACGAAATGGCGGATATTCGATACGGGTCTATACCGCCATTGTAAAGGAACGTGTCCAGATCACATTTTTTACCCACCCATTTTCCCCATGGGTGTTGAGATTTTGATACCATATTTATCAACTGTCGTATTTTTACTATTCTAAAATGTTACGTTCTCAATTAAGGATATTGTCCAAAAACCACCGATGTTTTGTAATCTAATTAAAGCATGTAGTAATTACACCAGCCTTTTTGTTTTCACATCTACCCCTATAAATTAACTATTAGCGTGATTTTGTATGGTCGAGCAGCAACTTTAACAGGTGGACATTAAAACATGGCTATTGCAATAACCCGATTCCCAATTCCCACCAAACTTCGTCTGATAGTTCTTGAGAAACATATTACATAATTAGCGTGTCTATAGATTTTTGGCAGAATTGATGTCAACAACACCTTGCAGTTGTAACATGTCATATACCGTTGTGATTATTAACTTCTAAACTTTGGGTTTTCGACATAATACTAGAGACAAAGTCTACACATAAACCATAGAAACACGCAAGGTAAGGTTCTCAAGAACTATATCAGATGAAGTTTAGTGGGATTAGACCTATGACATAATGACGTCACACAATGTTTACCGCGGTGCATTATGGGTGAAAAGTGGGACGAAATATCTGCATCTCTAGTTTGCGTGCGTTGTATGCATAGCGCCTAGCGTATTATAGTCTAGTCAATTTACGATTTGACCTAGAAATAATTGCAATAAAAATCATTCTAAAATGAAACTATGCCGCAACATTCAAATAAACAACATATTAAAAAAATCTAATTGTTTCTTTTGAGTGGAAAGGTGTACGTTTTTGAAGCATTTTTTGAAGACAAACATTAAGAATTAAAGATTAGTCTGGTAACGTTCCTCAGTCTGTATGTTTCGTCATAGTGGATGCGTAGTAATACGACCACTTGCGAGCAGACGACGACGTCTAAGAAACTAGTCTGGTAACGTACTTCAACCTACATGTTTCGCGATGGTAGGTGCATGGTAATCACGAGCACCTGATTTGGACACTGCCGTCTGCTCGCAAGTGGTCGTGATTACCATGCACCTACCATCGCGAAACATGTAGGTTGGAGTACGTTACCAGACTAGTTTCTGAGATGTCGTCGTCTGCTCGCAAGTGGTCGTATTACTACGCATCCACTATGACGAAACATACAGACTGAGGAACGTTACCAGACTAAATTTTAATTCTTAATGTTTTAATTCTTAATGTAGGTCAAATCGTAAATTGACTAGACTATAATACGCTAGGCGCTATGCATACAACGCACGCAAACTAGAGATGCAGAGATTTCGTCCCACTTTTCACCCACAATGCACCGCGGTAAACAATGCGTGACGTCATTACGTTTCAGGTCTATTGGGCAGCAGGTTATTGCGCTAGCCATGTTTAAATGTCCACCTGTTAAGTTGCTGCACGACCATGGCATAATTTCTAAATTACGCTTCTACTACATGTACGTAAACAAAAACCCATGTCCTACATTTGATCTTAAATAACTTTTTCATTTTCTAACGAAATTTAAACCAAAATTTCAGATCCTGTAAACAAGCCTAAGGCCTGACAAATTTTATTAAGTGAGTTTCATCAGTTTTGGACGAGAGGGTGAGATTTAAAAGCCATACAAAAAAACCTAATTTCATAATTTGCCACGTTCGGCTTGGCCTCCTCCAATGTCAATACACCGCTGGAGACATGATGGAATATGTATGCTGCAGCCAAAAGCTTCTGAAGGAATGCAGGATCACTATGTTATTGCAAACTATCTTGATCGTTTTTCACAACTCATCAAGAGATGTAAAGGGTATGTGGGTAATTCCCATAATTAGGGGTCCAAAAGTGTGACATGCTTTTTAAGATTTCCAAGTGTTTTTAGTGATTGAAAGTGGTTTCCCATGCAGTAAAAAATAATTATTTTTATTTCAACAAATGCCACTTAAATTTCATGTTTGTGTGTAGATATGGCACCAAGGTCAAACTCATTCTACAGCCAATTTTCATTGGCGTAGGTAACCCGGGACACCAAACTCCTATTGTATACCATGGAACAAATTATAAGCCTTTATGGTCTTTTGTTTTAAATATTTTTCAGGAATCAGAGAACAAAATATTCAAGAGAATGATGCTGCCCCCTATAATCACAGGCCACAGTCCATTACTGAGAATTTGTGATCATGAGGGGTGATTTTTGAAGCAGAGTGTCGTACGTAACTGGGACACCAAACATTTTGGAACCCTAATTTTGGGAATTACCCATGTACATGTAGACAATTTTCGGCTTGACAACGACATGAATGAAGGATGCTAAGTCGAAAGTGGCAAATTCTGAAATTTAGGGCTTTATTCGTATGGCTTTTAAATCTCACCCTCTCGTCCAAAACTGATGAAACCCACACAATAACATTTATCAGGCCTTGTTTACATGATCTGAAATTTTGGTTTAAATCTTTTTAAAAATGCAAAGGTTATTTAAGATAAAAAGTAGGACACGTGGTACTGTGGTGGATATGATTGTACCCCCATATAGTATTTCCACATTCAACTGCAATTTAGCATTTCCTGTTTTCTTCACATGGATAGTATTTTGGGGAGGTATTTTATATGATTGTTATAGGTTAAAACGAAATCCATTATTCTGAACACGCTCATTTTAATACCTGACATCCACAGCCGGAGTTGATCGAGTTACTCATACAGAGTTACTCAACCGAAACGATGAATAGAGTTCACTGCAACTAAACAGGTCGTTTCTAAAGCAACGGCGTAAACAACTTTGTGTCAGTATCATGAGTATGCAACGAAACTGCATACATGTCTCGTGCACTCATACTTATTCACTATATTCAGCCGATCTTTCCAATAATGCTCGATGGTCGAGTTTGAAAAGCTTCATGTTATTTAGCTTTTTTAACGATGTCAAAAAGAATGGAACATCGCAACTCAAATTTAAGGAATTCACGTCACGATTTTAACGCCAATAAAATCAACAAGTTAAAAATCATTCAAAATGGCTATATAGTTTCCGCAAACAAGTATGTAGTTCACAAACAAAATTGTCATGTCGAGAGCTTTTTATGTCAAATAGGCCTATAGGCCCGAAGTATTTATGACCGACTAAACTTTCCAATTTGGTATGAATTCCGTTTACTAGTCACCAATGAGACGCCGTGTATTAAGTCTATGGAACAGGGCAGAAAAGTATTTTCAAGGAAATTGTTGAATGATTTTCACTCCTAAAATCACTTCCCTTTAAAAAATTCCCATGTTTTGGTTGTTATGAAGTCATTATAAGGAGAATAAATGGCGACCAGTAAACGGAATTCTTTCCGTTAAACCATGTGTACTTACTCTGTGCATAGCAGCTAAATGCTGCAGCCACCAAAACACAAAACGTACAAGTCCACACCGTTCGTATTAGTCCCATCAAAACTGAGTTGACTCTAAATTCCTTTTCGATGAAATTTCGGCTATTTAATCATCCAAATCCTGGCAATATCCCGGTATAAGAACACAAAGTTTTGGGAGTTACTCGTACGTGTATTTTAAAACGCTCATTTTCCGTTAGTGAGTGCATGGTGGCATTTTGAATCGGGTTATTTGGGGAGGTCGGCTTTTGTTCGAGGTACAATGGTTGTATGGTGAATAGACCGTCATTGACGCGCCGGTGAACCGTTGAGTAACCGACTCACTTTTGGATTTGCATATGAAAGTATCTGGCATTTACGCACCTATCAAATCACCCCCACCCCCCACACACTCCGGGAGCTGCCTTAGGTGGGGGTTTGGTCACGTTTTGCACCCGAGGGTGGGGATTTTTGTCACCTAAATTTTGCCCGGGGAACTATGGGGAGGGGTGGAGGAAACAACTGATAGGTGCATTTACGCAGTAAACCAGAAATCATTTAGGAGCACACGTTATGTTTATCTTGTCATGACAATTTGAAATCATAGAGCAAGGAATTACGGTGAATCATTAGATACATTCGGGTAATTGTTTTGATTACGCCGTCAAGTTGTGCGACAAACATTTTTGAGGTATGGTACAATTGGAATGCGCACTTTGATTTAGAACAAACTTGGTATGAGAGAAAAATCGTAAGGGCCAAGTCGGGATTCGAACCCGAGACCTCCGACTCACCGGGAAGATGCTCTACCAGCTGAACTTTGAGGCACAGTGGTACACTCCCTCGGGTTTTCCCCAAGACCTCTGGCACACCAGGCAGATGAGCTACCAGCTGAGCTATATGAGGAGGCAAAGTGGTACACTCCCTGGGTTTCCCCCAAAACCTCTGGCACTGATGCTCTACCAGCTGAGCTATATGAGGCACATGCAGTGGTACATTCTCGAGGTTTCCCCCAATACCTCTGGCACACTAGGCAGATGCTTTACCAGCTGAGCTATGAGGCACAGTGGTACGTGTACTCTCTCAGGTTTTCCCACAAGACCTCTGGCACACTGGGCAGATGCTCTACCAGCTGAGTTATATAAGGCACATTAGTACACCCATCAGGTTTTTCCCCCAAGACCTCTAACACACTGAGCAGATGCTCTACCAGCTGAGCTATAAGGCACAGTGGTATACTCCCTCAGGTTTTCCCAATGAACCAATTGCATAGGGGCACAGCTGGGCAGTTTGACGAATGCAATATTGCGTTGGTCACTAATTTGGTTTGGGTATTTACTCTGCAACGAAATAAACTGTGCACACTAAAACAACTGCTGCCTTTTTCTGTCACAGCAGAAACGTCACGGGAATCCTAAACCTTTATTGAAACTCCAAAGCAGCAATCAAACGATAAACCAAAAGTGAAATATTAAAAAAGTCTACATTAATGTTCTGAAAACAATCTTGCCAATATCGAATCCCGGCAATAAATCAGTATCTGGTCAGTTGTCGAGGGAAACGGCGTGATTTTGCATTGCCGATGGAGGGCGCTCTAGCTAGTACCACTTTCCGTCGACTGATTTTTCTGAATTCCGCCATATGACGTTTTCGTCGCTTCTGTTTTTCCCATCACTCAAATAACACTGAATAATGCTATCGTCAATTGATATAGAAACACTGATCATCGGCGTGGCGGTGTTCGTAACCGTTCGTTGGTACATGTACAGCCGACGTCGATCGGCCGATCTCCCGCCTGGCCCATTTTCTTGGCCGGTGCTTGGGTCAATTCCATCGTTGGTTTTCTACCGTGGAGCACCGCATGAAATGTTTCACAGGTAGGTACAGTGCATAGGCGCCATGCCACAACGTACGTACGTACACGGAGAATCTATGTGGAACGCCACTCTGTTGTGACCTTGGTTATTGTGTGTAAACAACATCGGTAGTTGAGCGACCGACCTGTCGACGAACCCGCGTGACCATTTATGACTAATCACAACAGAGCTACGCAGACAGCGCCCACCTAGTACATTGCTCACAATCAAACCCACATGGTTGTACAGTGAAACCTGCTACTAAGGCCACCTTGATAAACAGGCCACCTGCTTTAATGGCCACCCGTCCTTGGTCCCAAATGCCATTTGTATAATGCTTTACAAACCTTTATAAAGAGGCCACCTGTTTATAGTGGCCAGTTTTTTACGGTCCCGAGGGTGGCCACTATATACAAGTTTCAATGTAACAACATTGTGTTTGTAGTACTGACGGCCGTACTGCTTGTATACATGAGCAGCAGCCCCGAGTAAATTTGGGTTTCAATGTCGGGTGTTTCGCTGTTCAGAGGCAAGAGAGCCCGTATTTTATGAATATATGACATCCCTGTATTAATAATAATAATAATGGTGGATTCTTATACCGCACATGTCTACCCTGCGGAGTGTTCCTGGCGCTGTTGCCATTATTACCGCTGCCATCAGGAAATCACCAGAACCATTTTGCTTCAACTATAGGTGGCTGCTGGCCAGGCACTTAGATTGTGGCATTCCCCTAAACAGCTTCCCAAATATCGCTTGGGTTGACAAGGCAACTGAGATTAAGTGCCCTGCCCAGCGTCACACGGCCTATTGTTACCAAAACTGGAAGGATGATCCCGACTCTCACTGCATTGTGGATGTAGGCCTGCGTATAAATCGCAAAATGTGCTTAGTTGCTAGAGTGATGCTCATCTTTTTGTTCTGGTTCTTGAAATTCAACAGATTGTCTCAGAGGTACGGGCCTATAGTCAGAGTTGATTTGGTAGCGGGGCGTCGCGTGGTGGTACTCCATGGGTACGATGTCATTCATGAGGCGTTCCACCATCACCCTGGTCTCGATGGTCGACCTTCGTTGTCGGTCTTTAAGCAGGTCCTGAAGGGTGGCGTTGGTGAGTGACACCTGCATTTTCCCCTATTAAAGGTACCACCAAAAAGGCACCGACGCTCAAAATGTATAAAAGTGGCTTGTTGTCCGGGCCTTGTTACGTACAAAACAACGAACGCGAGGTATGGTGCCTGATCACCATTGAAATGAAACAACCAAACATCGTAAGAGCAGGGCTTAAATCGGAATTCGATGGGTGGTAGGGGGGCGGTGGTGGGGGGGGGGGGGGGAGGGGGGGGGTAGGGGGGGTGGTTGGTGGGGGTGGTTGGTGGGGGGGGGGGGGGTGGGGGGGGGGGGGGGTCCGGGGGGGGGGGGGGGGTGGGGGGTGGGAGGGTTTGCGATGCTCCTAGTCACTCCATGCCATGGAAACCTGGGATAAGTATCAGCCGTATGAGCCAGCGTGGCTCGTGAAACGGTTTTAAAATGTTACATCTACCAATAGGTATAACTAAAACAACATTTCTGACCGTTTTATTAAAGAATATAGTCACATGTCTGTTTGAAGTTAAGGCATGTTATAGGTTAGGAAGACTAGCACAATATAGGGGAGAGGTTTAGTGTATTTGGATTAAAAGAGGGTTTTCAAATCGGAACTTAATTTATAGAGTTGTTTTTGTTAATTTTATGGCATTTTCGGCAACCAAAGCCCTTTATGCCAGCAACTACATGTATGGGTTTCCTCACGCTCGCGAGTGACAGTGCAATGAGCACTATTGAGGAATCCTTGGTATGAATACCAGAAAGAAATAATAATAATAATAATAGTAATAATACGATTTTAGCCTTAATTATTTTGTATTACCAACTTGAGATGACGAAGAAGGGGGTGGAGGAAAACCCACAGAGAAATCTCCTGGGGGAAAACCCACGCGGTAAACTAGGGACTGCAAACCCAATCCACATGCCCCGGAACCCAATCCACATACACGCCCGGAACCCAATCCGGGGCGCTAGAGGTGGAAGGCAGGGAAAGATCTAATGTGCCCCTGCCTGTGAATTTTTGAATAACACATCAGATTATTTCCGACAGGTATTGTTGGTGCATCCGGAGAGTCGTGGAAAATTCATCGAAGAATAACCTTAAACTTCGTGCGAGATTTTGGGCTGGGAAAACCAGTCTTTGAAGACAGGATAACCACCGAGGCGCACTTTATGCTGGAGGAGATAGAGTCTCAAAGAGGTAGCCTCTTCAGTCCATCCTCAATTTTACCAAAAGCCGTCTCAAATGTCATGTGTTCTGTCGTCTTCGGGTCACGGTTTGAATACTCGGACCCCATTTTTGTTGAACTGCTCCGTAGCCTCTATCGAAATTTGGAACTAATGGGAGGTACAAGGGGCGCAGTTCTCTTTATGCCTTACTCGTATCTACTGGCCCGGGTTATACCTTTCGTCAAGGAATGTCTAGACAACATGCAGTATATCTGTGACTTCACTCGGGCAGTCCTCGAAGAACATCTCAGTGATTTTGATTCGAGTAACATCAGGGATTTCATTGACGTCATCATAAAGGAGACACGAAACCCTGACCAGAAAGTAACACTGAATGATCTGTATGGCACTACGGTTGATCTGTTTGCTGCCGGTACAGAAACATCATCCACGACATTGGAATGGGCTTTGCTCTACATGGTTGCATATCCAGAAATCCAGCGTCGAGTGCAAGACGAACTTGATACTGTCGTTGGTCGCAACCGCATGCCTAGAATCGCTGATAGGAACCGGCTTCCCTACATAAACGCAACCCTGCAAGAGGTGCAGCGTATGGGCAGCATAATACCGCTTGGTGTGCCCCACGAGGCGTCCACTGATGTAACATTTAGAGGGTACCGAATTCCAAAGGGCACACTGGTTTTACCGAACCTATGGGCACTAGGAACTGATCCGGCGTTATGGCCGTTGCCACAATCTTTTAAGCCGGAGCGGTTTTTAAATGGAAGCCGAAATGAGGTGATTAAGCCAGACGAGTTGATACCATTCTGTACAGGTGAGAGTTCGCTAGATGGTAGATTATGTTAATACACTGAAAACTCATTCTCTCAACCAAAAAAAGGTCATACACGAGGTCTTATTTGACTAATTTCTAATTAGTCATGCACGGTTTGTTTATTAGTCATCCAAAAGGTCTTACTTGACTATAGTGTCACATCGTCGGACCACTTTCCCCCTGTGATTGACCAAATAAAGATCGTTAAGACAAGTTTCGAATCTAACCTAAATTAAATCTTTCACTCTACGGCATAAACCCATTTTGCTATATCACCTTCAGTCACAGGTATTTAAACAGATCTCCTTCAGGAAACATGCACTGTCATACGCATGACATTGAAGGGGATAGCCTACAGGGCGAGTCAAAATATTATCCCCCTTTTTCCTCCAAGAATTTTTGTCCCCAACACTTGAACTTCAGCAGATAATTTTTATTCGACTATGTATTCAAGTTGATATGGTTACTGAGAATGTCTGGTGAATGAATCATTGATTATTAAGAAACAAAAAGAGCAGAGGCGAGTTCAATAGCACAATACGTACGCCGGTATTGGGTATTTCCCTATACCTTCACCGTTGAAGGTATTGTCGGTATGCATACGTATTGTGCTATTGAACTCGCCTCTGGTTTTTTTTAATCAACTTATACATGTACATATACTTCGAGGTCCCCGTTCATAATGGCTAGCCCTTAATACAATGCAGTTTTATTTTTACTACAGGACGCCGAGCATGCGTAGGAGAGCAACTGGCCAAGATGGAATTGTTCATCTTTTTCACCCACCTCCTCCATCGGTTTACCATCAGCAGACCCGAAGGGCTCCCACCCGTCTCCTTCGAGGGGCGGGGTGGTGTCAGCTTGGCTCCTCGTCCGTTTAAAATTTGTGCTCAGCCACGGAGCTAATATGTGAACTGTCACGTCGGAATGAGCTTAGCCTTTGTTAAGGCGTCGCAGCTGGGTGGGTGTGTCGCGCGCCAAGACGAGAGCGCCCCCATGCGACGTGACGGAGGAGCAGCGCAGCTCTGACGCCTTTGCCGTCCCGGAATAATTATTTATTAATGTATTACAGCCCCTTTTACATTATTCATCCATGTGCTGCGAATGTATGTTTGTGTTGGCGCGCGCGCGCGTTGTATGTGAAGCGCGCGCGCGAGCTTACAAACTGTTGCGCGCGAACCTGATTGACTCGCATTGTTAGGTATTCAACGCAACACGCACACTGTGTCATACGATCATTAGCACTTTGCTACCTCTCAGGTAGCAAAATTCCGGGACGGCAAAGGCCTCACAGCTGACGCTGCTCGTCGCATGGCGGCGCTCTCGTTCTGGCGCGCGACAGGCCTATTTAAAATAATTTACAAAGGGTTAGACATGTTTTTGTATCATATAAGTCTTGAAAATAGTCAAGAACATTGTTTCACGACGTAAGGGGAACTCCAAGGCATTTTTCAACTCTTGCGATTACATTTCAAGTCTTTTTGACCAGTTTCTTTCTGGAAAAGGTAGTTGCTGATTTTACCCAGCTGTAGAACCTGGACTTATCGATTCAAATTACATTATAAGCGAAACTTGTTACATTTTGAGCGAACGTTAACATTTTCACACTTGAATTCAGAAAATCGCACTAATTTATTGAATCGTTCTTGTTATGTTTTGGGGAGTTATCAACAGATAAAGGTGGTGTTCGATTTATGAGGTCATATATTTTTTATATGCAGAGGATAATCGTTCTCTGAAATCTGGTAATTGGGCCTATAAAAAATCAACTCCAGAAGTGTCACGACGTAATACCCCAGTCACAATTAGCTTCCGATGGGTTTGCGAGTAGTTTGCGACGGATTTCTAGGCATTTTCGGCCGGGGCCCCACGGGACTCTTTGCGGCTGCCGGGTCATTTTTGGGCATCGGGCGGGCATCGAGTTACTTTTAACTCGGACTTAAAACCTAGTGCGGCGTTTTGCATCGCAAACTGATCGCCAATAAATCGGTCGATGCCGGGCCGATGTCCGGCAGGGCATCGCACACATCGGGCGGGCTCCGGGCCAAATTGTTGACAACCCAGACAATCCATATGTCGGCCAGGCGCCGCCCAGGCGCCGCCCAGACGCCGCTCAGACGCCAGCCAGGCCCCACCCGGCGTCCGGCCGACTTGGCGGCGGTCGGCTGGAAATCGGCCAGATATCGGCTGGGGTATCGCAGTGACATAGGCAGGACATCGGCAGGACATCGGACGAGTGCCTGCCGGACACCGGCCGATACACAGGCCAAGAAATCGACTTCATTCCGTCATGGCAGCGTGCGGGGCACTTTTAATTGTGACTGTAACCGCCCAATCGCGCGATCTTTCGCCGACCTCTACACGCCGGCCGATGCCTATAAATCGCACACGCCGCCCGGCCTCCGCTTTAATTGTGACTTAGGTATAAGGGTCCCGTTTTCATGGAATGGACCCACACTCTCAGAAATACTGGTTCAAATCTGCACCCTCACAGGTGCTTATCTTTGATACAATAGCAGCACCCCTATAGGAGCAAATGTGCACCATGTGAACATGATTTGCACCTTGAAAGGAGCAAGTCTGCACTTTAGGGGTGCACATGTGTTCAAATGGTGCAAATTTGCTCCCATAGGGGTGCACATTTCCTCCTATAGGGGTGCTGCTATTCTATCAATAAGCACCCCAATTGCACCCTAATTTCTTAGTGTGCATATCCTCCATTGGTAGAAGCGTGATTAAGCAATATGGCCGCGCAGCAGCTTTAAAGACAGACTATATTATTGGAAAACTTTATAGGACTAACAGCATTACATACACAATAATGTTGATAAACTGCCTTGTAGAAATTTCAGCCACATATAGACATAGATGCAGTGATACTTTAGAAAACGTGAAAAGTCCACGAAGTATTGTTTTTGTGTTGGATGAATGCTAAAAGAATTGTGTGCAGACATTTTTAAAGCACCTTTAGTTGTCCATTTCTCCCACGAAGGTACAAAATCATGTGGTGTTTGTTACCATTGCTATCAACACTTTTAATCGGATTTTTCTTGTGATCTCGTGAAGTAAATTTTTGGGTAACTGCAAATGTTGGGGCTACAGACGCAGGCTCGTCAATGCGCACGCGAGGAACAAATTCGTGCCACGAAATTCACCGCTCCATGCCTTTATCTGGACCGGTGAATTTCGTGGCACGAATCTGTTGCTCGCGCGCGCCTTCAATTGACGAGTCTACGTCTTTAAAATATGGTTAGCGTAATAACCTGCTGCCCAATCCTCACCAAACTTCGTCTGATATTTCTTGAGAACCTTACCTTGCGTAGGCCTATATGTCTGTGGAATTTTGGAAGATATTTTTTTCGCATACAATTCCTGAAAATGTACCTTTAGAAGTCAATGACAAGGATATGTTATGCAAATAATGCATGTTGCAACCGCTGTTGTTGACATGCTGTTGGATGGGGGTGGGGGTAGGGGGGGGGGGGGGGGGGGGGGGGGGGTGGGGTGGGGTCTTTTTAAAATTTTGTTTTGGGTGTGTGCGTTTTTTGTTTGTTTGTTTTATATTTCACTTAAAATTCTCTCCACACCATTTTTTCTCAAAGCGACGAACGTGTATGGTTACGGTATATACACTGAATTGAAAATTCAAACAAATTCAACCAAAATATTGAAGACCTGCTTATCGGTTGTATAAGTCTAATATATAGTCTACTATACAGTTGCATTGATTTGTGTGGTTAGCATTTCCTTGTATATTTCTGGAAATGCACTAAACCGAAAGTAATAAAAATAGTATAACAGTGATGACGTTGTTGCCACATACACGGCCAGCGTTTCCTGTGAAACAAAATGTTGTATCTAGAATGACAAATCAACGCGCGCGGGGAATATTCTATTTGGCACTAAAGGGAACATCGGCTTACTGTTTACATAATGTAGCTATCATTTTTCGATGGTCGTTGTGAAAAAAAATTATCAAAATGTCTCGTAATTAACTAGAAATGTTTAAAATTAGCTCAAGAGACAAATGTTTGGCTAAACGCTTTACCGGCCGTCGCGATGTGTTATGTATCATGCATTTGTAAATAAAGGTGGCGTTCGATTAGACTGGTTCCCGTCCACATATTCCACATAGGAGAATATAAGGACAGGTAAAGGGCGCTTCATCTTGATCTGTAATTGGTCGTCTTTGCACGTGCGCATTGTGTTTTTTTATATTTAAAAATTTGCCAAGCCCTTTGCTTTAGGCAATGTACTTTATTTACATAATTGGATATGTTCGACACGCACGGCCGGGTTACAAAATATGCGCACTTACTAAAAAAATTATAATAATAACCACGTGACGGGCAGAATTCTGCCCGTCATGGCTGCCCTTTACCGATCCCTATATTTTCGCAATAAGCGAACCAATCTATACTCGTGAACCAATCTAGCGTTCGATATGGGTCGACATGTGTTTAACTTCGTTTCCTGGTCTTTAAAAACGCCCAAATTTGGTGGTCTCTCTTTAGGTTCTCTTCAGTCTATTTCGGAAAGACTTTCAGAATCATGTATGGATCTATTTCAAACCAAAAATAGCCCAACAAAGCCGGTATGTCCATGTAAAAGCGACAGTGCGACATACCGTGTGCTTAATGCAAGGGTGGACCCACACTGAGACTTTTCGCGCGTCGCTATCAGAAAAAGCGACATGGAGGGAATTTGGAGTGAAACGACGTGCTGGAAGCTACAGAACTGAATTAAAAATTTACCGAACAAAAACATCCAGGACTGACAGATTCAAACTGTCCTGTGCAAGTCCGCTGCACCACAGATACTTGTAAGTAAAAAACCTTCTTTTTGCAATTTACGCAGAACTTGGGAGCATGCATGCTGTTTTTTTTAGTAGGCCTATAGTATGGTTTCGGCACCTGATGACGTCATTATGGCGTCACGCTTTCATGCACCATTTGTTTAGCAATTTATTTCCCTTGATGACGCAATAATTATTTCAATATCTGGTGCAGTTCTCGAAATTTTATTTTATTATAAAACCACATTGTGTAATTTGACATCTTATTACACTGGAAACTTTTAGTAAATCACAGTGGAATCAAATAAGAACGACAAATGTGATGATCGTCTTTTGACTAATTTGTATTGTCACGTAAAACAACAACTGACGATTTATTTTTCAATGACTAATTGAAAGACTAACTTTTTAGGGTGTTAAAAATAATGCATTTATTCCAAGTGTGGAATTAAAACTAACACCTATGGTGTTAAAATGTTAACACCAGGCTGGCCATCTATATAAGGCAACACGTACGGGTGCTTACAATTTAACACCACAGTTTTTGCAGTGTAGCCACAATCTACATAATCCGTTGAAACCATCCGTTGAAAAGAATCGTTTAAACTTTAAAATTAGTAACTAGGTTGCTCCGTTGTAGGCGGGTATTTCCATAAAAACAGGAGCCAAAGTGTGACATTTTGAAGTATTTATAAAAATGGCCTTTTTAAGTTAACAAAATTGTTTAAAGAAACTGCTAAAAATTATTAAAGAAAAGTCTGTGCAATTTCTAAATAATGTAGAATATTTAAAATAATTTGCAAACGGTTAGACATGTCTTAGTATCATAGTCTTAAAAATATTCAAAACAAAATTGTTTCACGACGTGAGGGGGAGACTCCAAGGCATTTGTCAACTCTTGCGATTACATTTCAAGTCTTTTTGACCAGTTTCTTCTTGGGAAAAGGTAGTTGCTGATTTTACTCAGCTGTAGAACCTGGACTTTATCGATTTAAATTACATTATGAGCGGAATTTGTTACATTTTGAAAAAAATGTCAGACTTGCATTAGAAGATAGCACTGGTTTATTGATTTGTTCTCGTTATATTTTGGGTAGTATCAAAAAATAAAGTTGGTGTACGATTCATGAGGTCATATATTCTTTATATGCCGAGGGTAATCGTTCTCTGTAGTCCGGTAATTATTTTAAAAATCAACTCTAAAAGTGTCACGACGAAAGGGGGAATGACCCAGGTTCAAACATTTTCCCGGACAATTTTGAAAATAGGGTTTCACGGCTGAGCGGTCTCGTAAATCGAACTCAAGACCTTGGTTATTTCGTGTGTTCGAATCCGGGTCTGCCCTTGGGCAAGGCACTTTGCAATAAATAGACTCTCCACCCAGGGGGAAATGGGTACCTGCGAAGGTATAGTGAAAGCCGACGTGCGCGTTGGCCCTAAGCTGCATGGGGAGTTTAGAAGGATTAAGGAATGATATTATTGAGCCCAATGAACAGGGGTAATAGTGTGACAGCGCTTTGAGCATCTTTGAGATGGATATGTGCGCGATATACAATTATTATTACATATTTACATGAATTAGCAAAAGAACAATTCGTTTTCGTGCGAAATAGAATAAACGTTCAAAATCCCCGTTTCTGTTTAACAAATGATAGGCCTAATTCTGTTTTCATGAAGGTACGTTGAATCGTAAAAAAAACACCATATTATTTCCGGATTGTGCGTGAATTTAACCTATTAACATTTCATTTTAGCTCGAAATCAAAGGCACATCCGCAATCCTGTATTCCTTTTCATGAATATACAATTAAGACAAAGAACCAACAATAAAAAAGTTCCCTTGCAGATTCCACGTTACATGTACATGACACGTGATGTTTTCCTTTACAAGATCTTTTTCAGTTTTTGATTTAAATTGTGAATAGAAGAACATACACATTAATAATCAGTTCTATAATACATTAATAATTAATCAAAGTTGTATCATAAAATTCCATTCGTTTGTACATGATGTACTAGAATTCCGTTCTATCATGCACTCGTGATGCGCGCCGACTGCGCGTAAGGAATTGCGGGGGAACCGTAAAGGCACGTACTTGGCAACGTATACGCGACACTGAAAGCCTAATCACGTATTTGCAAACGTAAAACACATTCTTATTTGATTGACGCAAAATGAAATCGAATGCTATAGTTAATGCGAAAATGAAACTCGGAATACGTCGTTTTCATTTAATTTATTTGTCCCAAAAATAACAAAAACAAATACAGAACAAAATACAATTTACAAAAAAAAATTGAAATGGGATAACCAAAACGCTAAACAAGTTAACTCTCAAGTGGTTTCTCCCAAAAGCTTGAAATTAAATTTAACCTATGTTTTACAAATTGAAATGCGCATTTTTCTAAATTGTCTGGGAAAACTGATAGTAAAACGCAAGTTTGGTGTAATTTAACACATTATACGTAAACAGCATGTGTGTGATGACGTCACCACTAATATTAGTGCCGAGGCCCGAACACCTACAAAATATCTTCACAGTACTGTGTACATTTTACGACGTACTTGCCTTCCACTGTGCGATTTTTGCCACGTATTTCCAACGATTAGGTAAGATTTCGTGAGATTACCAGATACTGCCTATAGACTCTATACACAATCGTACCAAATCGTACCTACTTGTTGGAAACTCGTGGCAAAAATCGCACAGTGGGAGGACCGCTTAACACTGAACTTAGTAAAATCGGGGAAAGAAGGAAATTAAAGCCCCAGTACATAATTTGCAGTTACCCAAAAATTTCCTTCAGGAGTATAGTTGACGACAAATAAAACCAGACAAAGTGTTGAAAGCAATGGTAACAAACACCGCATGATTTTCCCCGTGTAAAACGTACCTTTGTGGGCGAAATTACCAACTTAATAATGCTTTTTTGTCTAAAATTTCAATAAAATGTCTGCATGCGGACGACTTTTTTTAACCATTCATTCAACACAAAAAACATCTGAACTGTTACTGCATCTACGTGGTTGAAATTTCTGCAAGGCAGTTTATCAACATTATTTTTTAGTTAGTTATGCCATGCATTGTGCCGTTACACCAGTAAATAAATGTTTGTATTTTATTTTATGAATAACGCTAATACCCGGTCTGGAGCAGTAGTCAAACAAGTGGTCTAAGAATGAAATTGTTAAGTACCCCTTTGTAATGTATCTTACCAGTAAACATATACTGCATGGGGAAATGGTTATTGAGGTACATTATGATCGACGCTCCTATGTTATCATTTAGTTTTCGATTTAGTTTGGAACGGGAAGTGTGTCAGGAAATTCCGGAATGCTTCGCCTTCGGTGTGCGGTTTCAACACTGATGATATTTATGCAACTTGGACTGGTCTATTCTCAGCCACAGAACGGTAAATATTAAAATCCTAAATATCGTGATGTTCCTTCTACCTTGAAAAACAAAGATAAATAAAATGATTATAGAATTTACTCAGATTGCCGAAGTTTAATGGTACATGTATATTAAACGAGCTTGTCCAGATTTTTTTCTCCAGAAAATGGGTTTCGTTCTGATGCACCTATCAATATATCATTGTCCAGTCCCTTTCCCCCCGGGCGCGATATTTTTTTCCGTACTACATATTCGCTTTGGGGCTTCATCGAGGCGTTTGATTGGTGCATTGTAAATGAATATTCATATTTTCTATATATCGCCTTCAAGAGTTATGAAATAAAAGGATATAATGAAGAAAAATTAAGGATTTGTCGAGTCGTTTGGTAGTCTAGTGGTTAAGACATAGTACTATCAATCGAGAGATTTGAGTCGTATTTATTTTTTTTCACTATTAATTGAGGAAAGAGTGTGGTATGGTGTTGGGTTATGTTGAGGTAGTTAATCAACGAAACACATCAGTATGCAACATATGCATGGGGGTTAAACCAATCAGAAGCAATGTTCGCTAAACAGCGGTACGGAAAAAATATCTCCCCCAGGCTGCCCCACCTAAGAGGTGGGGATTGTCACTTTTCGCGTGACAAAATCCCCACCCCTGGGACACAATTTGGGTGACAAAATCACCACCCATGGGGCACTAAATACGCATGTTTTCCCCCCAGGTGCGCTGAAAAATTGATTTTTATGCGTCAAAGTCCCCACCCTGGGGCATGAATCCGTGACCAAATCCCCTGGGGCAGCCCCTGAGGGGGAGGGGGGGGGGGGGAGGGGGGTTGGAGAGACAATTGATAGGTGCATAACCTTACCATCATAAAATACCTCCCAGATTACTATACACGGGAAGAAAGCAGGAAATTTGTATTCTCCAATTTGGATGTGGAAACAAAAGGGTTGGTGTAATCACTGCACTACTTTATGGAACGGAAACATTACTTTACAAAACATTGGTAGTTTTTTGACGATATCCTGTAAAAACATACGGATTTGAGAACGCAAAAAATTCAGAATGGTAAAGAGAAAAATATGACAATGATAATGTATCCAAATCTCAACACACATGGGAAGTTAAAAACCTAGTTTAAAATGTTTGTTTGTTTTTATGATCAATAATTTTTATTTTATTTGAAAGAATAACCTTGACAAGTTGGGAAAATGATTAATATGGTTAAAGTTGAAATCGACACCGGAAGTGTGTGTACGTGTGTGTGAGGGGTGGGGGATCAGCGCTATGTTGGTGGTTTTGAAAAAAATATTAATCACGTATACTGTTCGAACTTGTTATCGTACAATGCTTCATAAATTGCGTTGGTCTGCTCTTCCAAGCTCCGGGGTATTTGGGATGCTATAATTATTTCGGCGGCATCTCCGAAACTGGAACGGTACGCAGCAACGATCAGTCGGTTGAGCGGTGCTTCAAATACTGTTCGGACACGCTGTCATCCAACTACGAATATGCTGGGCTCCAATCCGGAGAATACTGCTTATGTTGGAATAACAAAGATTATGACCAAATCGGAAGGGAACCAGAATTGGTTGAGCAGTGCTTCAAATACTGTTCGGACACGCTGTCATCCAGCTACGAATATGCTGTGCTCCAATCCGGAGAAAACTGCTTATGTGGGAATAACAAAGATTATGACCAAATCGGAAGGGAACCAGGATTGGACTGCCAGGACGTGTGTAAAGGCAACAGAAATCAGATTTGCGGAGGTTCGGACAGAATATCCATTTACAGAAGTAAGTTATCACTGATAATTAAGCCAATATTGACGATTTTGGTTCAAAGAAAGAACACATCATTTTGCAGTGACCCAATTTATTTTTCACGAGTTGACAATAAAAACCCTACTAAAAGTACTGTTAATAACAATGGTACCAAAAACACCATATGATTTTATTTCAGTCCAAAATGGTATTTTGCGTGATAAATTAACACCTGAAGGTGGTTTTTAAAAAAGTCTTTTGCAAAAGACTTTTTTACTATTCAACTCAACACAAAACCATACATGATTTTTTTCAAGTTTTCAGATTGGTATCTACTGCACCTATGTGGCTGAAATGTCTACAGGGCAGTTTTATCAACATGGGTTTCTAATCATGAGTAGAAATAACGCCCCTTTTAACAGTTTTAACAATCATTTGTTCTACCTTTAAAGCCCCAATACATCATTTGCAGTTACCCGATTGTTTTACTTTACGAGTTGATAAGAAAAACCCGACTAAAGGTGTTGATACATGCAGCAATGGTAATAAACACAACATGATTTTTATTTCGTGTAAAATGGTACCTTTGTGGGATAAATTGCCAAATGAAGGTGTGGTTTTTTTTAGTTTAAATAGGCCTATTGTCCACAGACAACTTTTTTACCATCCATTCAACACAAAAACCGTGCATGAGTTTTTCAGGTTTTCTGAAGTATTATAATACTGCATCTATGTGACTGACATTTCTACAAGGCAGTTTATCAACATTATTCTTTAGTTATGTAATGCTGTTGTTCACATGTTTTTAACAGTTTTCCGATCATGTAATCCGTCTTTAAACACAGGTTGGTTTTGGGTTTTTATCGTACACATCCTTAATCGCACGTGGAGATGACGCCGTTTGTATAAGTTTCCATATCATGTAATATGTCTTTAAAGGAAGAGAAACACTTGTTTAGAGATATCATATTTAATAAAACATGCTACCTATGCATTGCCTGATGAACATCCGGAGCACTCGTTTTCAACGTCGGCAACGCAATTAATTTTGATGATCAACTTTGAAGCCAATGCGGTTATGTGCTGCGCCATTATCCGCCATATTTATAATTTTTTAAAAGGGGACCATGTAACAGTTGCATGGGTGACGTCGGGATTTAACTCTATAGTTTCCCTTGGAGCATCAACTGCAAAACATGGTGACTTACTTAAAGCGTATCTAGACACAAAATTAAAAGTTAAAAAAAAATCTCAGAAGGGATCGGTATAAAAAAAGCTTCCATGTGCTACGCAGGCGATAGTCTGCCTTCTGCAAGTGTTTCTTTTCCTTTAATATCGTGACATTTTCTTGTGATTAAAGGTGTATAAACGCCGACATTCCTGGAATATAAACAAACTTGGCATATTCTCATAAGTAAAAAAGATTTTATGGCAAATAATCGTGTATGCCATACATAAACAAAATAATAGTCAGTTTTTTTACGGTCGGGCCGGGTGTGACCACTAGGCCTATACAGACAAGTTTTATAGTATTAACTTTTTTTCCCGTGATGATCTACAATTATTCTCTTCAGTTTCTCAGGGAGTGTGCAGTAACGACATTGGTCCCCCAACCAACGGATCTCACAACATCACGAACCCACTCTCTCTGTCTTACAATCTCAACGACTCCAACTTCTTCGAAACTCGAGTAGATTTCTACTGTCACGATGGATATACTCTCCATGGAGCCTCGTCCATCCAATGTATTGAAACTGGAAACAACAATGTCACGTGGAATGACACGGTGCCAACGTGTGAAGGTAATGCACCTATCAATTGTTTTCCGCCTCCCCCTCAGCCTGCCCCTCCCACCCCCGGGCTACCCCACAGGGATTGTCACTTTTCGCGTGACAAAATTATCCCCACCTCTGGGCCAAAATTTAGGTGACAAAAATCCCAACCCACTGGTACAAAACATGCGCGTCTTGCTATCAGATACACAGACATTTTTCTATTTCAATGGGTCAAAATCCTCTCCCGACGGGGCATGAAAAACGTGACCAAAATTAGCTCTGTTAATTTCGTATATACACAAAGACCAATTTGGACAGACAAAACAAATAATTTGGTTGTTAGTGTTATCAATACTGAGTAAAGTTTTTTCATGAAGTAACAATTTGGGGCCATCACAATTGATACAATGAGTTTTTATTTTGCAATAATTTTCGGCTTTTCTATTTATAAAAGCTTGGAGTCAATCAACTGAATTAATGGCAAGTGTGGGTGCGAGTTCCACGGTGGCTGACGATATTTCGACCGATGGAGCAGTTTACAGGACAGTGAGCACTGAGGCGATGACGGACGGTAAGTTCACTCGACGTTAAAAACACGAGCAAAATTATATTGACTACTGTTTCTTGTTGTAGACTTTTGAGTGTGGATTGACAGTTGGTCCTTTACAGTTCATTTTTCTGTTTATGCACCACACCTTATGATTAAGCAATTGGGGGATGTGCAGCACAGCTGAATACGGGGGTGGATGTAAAGTGAAATGTCACAAAATGCATTGCTATTGTCAAAAAGTGCATTGACACATTCCCCTCCAAGCAAAATGGGAATGCACATGCATGACAATAGCAGTGTAAAAGAGGAATAACAGGGCTTTCCAATGATACCAAATTCAAGGGAAATTATTTAGTAACAAGAGAGAAAATCGTCAGTCAAGCTTGACTTTCCGAACTTTTTTGAGGAGTTTATTAATCCTGAAAAATAAGTCTCAATTGTTTTAGTATATTATTATTATTATTATTATTATTTATTATTTCTTTCTGGTATTCATACTAAGGATTCCTCAATAGTGCTCATTGCACTGTCACTCGTAAGCGTGAGGAAACCCATGAAGAATTAGAATTAGAATGGCCAGAGACACAGGGGATGATCCCCCTTGCTCTTCACGAAAGAATGCTCTGGGATCTTTAGAGTGCGTTTTCATTACCTAACACACTGGACCAACGGCTTTACATCCCTTCCGAAGGATAGAGCAGGTGTGGTTGAGTGCCTTGCCCAAGGCACAGGTACCGTAGCCGTGGGGAGGTTCGAACCTGCAACCCCAAATTTTCACCTATGATTGCGAGTCAATGACTAAACCGCTCGGCCACGGTACCCCCACATTTTAAACATTTTAGAAATTTGCGATCAAAAATCATGGCCGGATATCGTATCAACACAATTTTTGTTTCGGTCGAGTTGTCCTGGCGATGAGTTCCTTGGGACCGAGTTGGTGTTGGGGACCGAGTTGAGCTGGGACTGAGTTGAGTGGGGAGCGAGTTGGTTTGGGACCGAGTTGACCGTTTAAAACTGGCATACCGTGCTTTTGTTGGCAAGTTTTTAAAAATGTTGAGACTTGTTTTTCGGGGTTGATGGTAAAATGATCAGTGTTGAAACTATTTCCGCTTTGGCGTGCCATACGTGCGCACAAATTCACGCGATGGATGGACACAATAAATGGCGGCTATGATAGTTGTTGACGTCACGCGACAGGCTTGTGACGTCACGTGCAGCCCCAATAATTGAAACCTGTATTCGCGCCAATATTAATGCATTCATGGCGCGTAATATATAATCACGCAGTTTCCATAGAACCAGTCAGAGGAGTAACATGAATATTAATATCGTCCCTGCGTTTCGACCAATCAGCTCTCTACGTCCAATTCTAGTAGCAAACTCCATAGACCTTGTACAAAACGGAAACAGGTTTCTCAAGTCTGTAACTAGAGGTCGATTATACTTGTTCCCAGTCCATTCGCGACTACGCTGCTGCGGTTTACGAACCAACCGGTCTAGTTACAGACTTGACATCAAGTCTAGGCGGCAAAAGGCGTCATTTTCAGACATTAAATTGCGCGTACAACTACAAGCACAGTGCAAGTAATGACTGAATTGTGATTTCCCCCCCCCCCCCACCCCCCCCCCCCCCCCCCCCCCCCCCCCGCGACAGTGATATTGGTACTCGCTATCAACGCTGCGCAGTTTCTGCTGCTTACCATGTAACATGGGCGGAAAACAGTAGATTCGCTGTTTGTGAACAGTAACGTGGCTGTATCTTAACAGATGAAATTCAGAATGTTTTATTTTCTGGACAACACTAATTTAACGGCAAATCCTCTGTAGAATGTTTGTGCAAAAACAACACATTCCAAAAACAGTAAAAGTTACTGTTCGTTCACTTTTTCAACCGAAAAACCACGTGTAATAACACCTTAATTTACATTTCTATTCACTGTCGTGCCGAAAACGCAAGCTTCGAATTTAAAAGAAATGCTAGTAATATAAAATATATCGATCAACTGAATTAATGACAGATTTGCGCCCGACAGCCAGGGTGACCGTCCAAGGTTTCACTGATTTAGCAGTTTACACTCCGACAGACTCTAAAACGGATACTAACGGTAAGTGCACGCGCGCCTCACGATCACAGAAATAATATACGGTCAAAATAAAAGTAATTTTGTCAACGGATTTAAACCAAAATTTCAGATCACGTTAAGGCCTGGTAAATGTTATTGAGCAACTTGCATCAGCTTTGACCGAGAGCATGGGTGACAATTAAAAGCCAAACGAAAACATAAATTCAGAATCTGCCACTTTCGACTTGGCGATTTTCAGCGTCGATACATCGATTGAGACGGTGCTGCACCTGAAAGCTTCTGAAGGAATGCAGGATCAATCCTAATGTCATTGCACATTGATCGTTTCGTGCAACTCATCAACATTGTGTAAAGAGACCTCTGATATAGAAAACATTCCTTGATATTAAGGACGCCAAGTCGAAAATAGCTTTGTCCAAGAGTGTGAGCTTACAGTCATACCGTAGAATGGAACGTCCGCGGTGGGAGCTCGTGGGTTCAAGACTGCATGTCCCATGTAAATCTGTCCCCAGGTAAAACTGTCCGGAGGACAGAATTACCGAGGTAAACGTTCCACACCCCTCGCCCGTTAATCGTGTCCCCCATCCCCCTTTCCTGGTTATTCTGTCCCCTCCAGGTAATGTTGTCCCCCTGGTTTTGCTACGTATAAATTTTTTTTTTTTTATTTGATAAATTTGGTCCACAGGAAATACACTCGGATTCTTCTGTCCTACACTTAGCCACCGATACGGACAGAATGTAGGGTCAGATACAGTATGTATATGGTCAATCGAACTATGTTTGTGAAAGCAATCAGACAAGGCGCAGCAACCAGTATGTAGACTTATTACATGTTCACGCGTAGCAATTCTCAACCTATATCGGCGCGACGTACAGGTGTACATACTATACGTGTGACAGCACAGTGACGATGACAGGTGGTCGACTGTGCTGCATGCTGTTGCGGCGTGGCGCTGTTCCAACTTCACGTGGCCTATACTTGTAACGTTGTGACATTGCACGGGGACACTTTTAACAAGGAGGGACACATTTACCGTTGGGCACGGGGACAGATTTACCGGGCTGCGTCTTGGTCGAACTGCAATTCTCTTGCGTCCCGTAAAATCGTGCATCGCTCATAGCTCAACAAGCGGCAACTCGACGCAAAATAATCGCAATAATGATCATGCCATGCACAATGGCGTGATTTGTCCGCACGCTGATTGGCTAAAGTGAAATAAATACGCGTGCCATGCGCACGTGACGCGCGCATCTTGTTTTCTTCCATATAACTTGGCCGTGACGATCGGCATTACGTCGCAAAAGTTTAACTATTGCAATTGTTGATTTCTTTCAGCGCCGCCTGATGCCGATTGTCGTAATGCCGTCGGAGCTACACACAGGTCTCAAACAATCGGCGCTTATTCGATGCCGACGGGCGTTGTTTAGGCGCAGCTTGGTCATAAAAAGCCAGCCGCCGTCTTTTCTGTGTCGTTGCAAGGTCGACCTGAGGGCGGCTTAAGACCTGTCTGCGATTTGAAATCCATAAGATTTGAACATAACCATGCATCGACCTTGCTGCGACTGATTTTGCTCTGGCGATAACCCACGACCTCTGCGACCAGTCGCGCGCTCTTTCTAGGACTTGCCCACGATGGCAATTATTTGTTCGGCACAGCGCGGTCTGGTCGCAGGTCCGGTGTGGCTGGGGCTTCAGTAAAATTATATATCTAACAAGCTCCACGTTTCCCTTTTTCGTAGACCCTGTACAAATTGCTAAAATAGTCGGTCCGTTGGGGGCGCTATTTGCCCTAGGAGCAGTTTCTGTTGGTCTTTTAATCGCTTGGAAGGCATATCAGAGAAAACGTGCTGGAGATTCCTCGCAGCAATATACAGGCTACTTAACGCCCATTACAAACGCACAGTAAGTACACCACAATGCACACACCTCCGTTACTCTATGTAAAATAGCAGGTGGCTACATACAATGATTTAGGCAACACGTCCACGGGCGTAGGCTTGTTTGGGGTGGGGGTGGGGGTGGGGGTGGGGGTGGGGGTGGGGGGGGGGGGGGTGTGGGGGTGGGAGAGGGGGAGAGTGCGCGCAAAGCCCGCACTCCCCTAAAGCTGAGTTCGCCAGGTTGGGTTAGATTCTGTTACGTTCTAAACATTTCCCATCTCCGCACTTCTTAGCAGGACACGGTCATGAAATATTAGTTGCCGTTTTCAAAAAATTCCCAGTCAATACCGAGTAATTTAGCAATTTTATTTTGATTTCCTTTTTTTATGGGACACAAAGTATATTACTGTTAATTTTTCAGATCTAACAAGGAGAGCAACCGATCGCGACATTTGCCAGAGGGCACTGATGCCACAGCACCAGATGAAGGAACGGAGGGTTAAGCATTCATTATTTTTCTTGATAATTTATCCCGGTGTTGATATTCTGTATAACTACATGTACCATTAAATAATAGTACAGTTTAATACACGATCTGACCAACTTATCTTACAGACTTTACAAAGAGATTTGAGCAGGAGGAACGAGCCCCGGTGATATTTCTGTAAATGTGTGTAGACCGTTGAAAAAAAATAATACCAGGGGCGGATCCAGGATTTTGAAAAGGGGGGGGGGGGGGGGGGGGGGCGTGACATTTTTAAGCATGACATGCTGATGACAATGTAATTGCGAGCGCGTAGAGCGAAGCCCTAACGGCTTCTAGATGGATTCTGGATGCTCTGTGGTGCGATCTGGGGCAATATTTAACCACTTTAAGCAGGAAAAGTGTGCACAAAAAGTAGATTTTTTAAATTGTATTTTTTTAAAGGGGGGGGGGGAGGGGGGCGGGGGTGCGTGCGACCCCCCACGGACTCAGGAAAACGTCACAGGCTGTCCGCACTAGACTTGAAATGGGAAAAGTACCTATCGTCTCAGTAAGTTTTCCCAAAAAAGTCAAATGCCGACAGGCCTTTATTAATACCGTAGGATTTATTCACCGTAGGAGAGAATAGCATAAAGCAACCGGCTTGTTCGTTGATAGGCAGTGACATGCACCACGTAGCAACAACAGCGCAGTGTGCGACTTTTAAAACTGCACCTGCATTTGACTGTTGAGAACTCGGGGCGCCAACAATAATGCAAAGTTACACTTGCACTACCTCTCCGCGTACGACAGACAAAAGGCGATCTTTAAAGTCTCAAACATTGATGTTTCTGTGTAACATTCATAAGCAGGTGTTCTGTTAAGCGTCACAACAACGCTTGGAAATAATGATGTCATGCAACAGTCGTCGGATGGCCCGAACGCGTCTTATGGTAATATCAGCCCCAGTCTGGCATTCTCGCGAGATCTCGTGACGATCGAGAAAGAGCTCGGCGAAGGAGCATTTGGCAGAGTGTTGTTGGGTACTGCTCTTGGCATCGAAGAAGCTGGAAAAACAACTGAAGTCGCCATTAAAACCCTTAAAGGTACAAAGAATACGTAATAATTACTGGGCGTATATGTGGATTTGGGGGGAGGGATTTCTGCATCGCCTTAAGTCTTCGTCATCCCAAGTTGATAATCAAGTAAAGTTCAAGCTAATACCGAATGGTAAATAGCATAAAGGGTCTTAGTTGCCAAATTGCCTTAAAATAAACTAGAGTATGATTTCGAATACAACATAATGCAATACTTTCCGATAGCATCTTACATAAAACGCCCCGCTTATATAGGATTGCCAAGCATGCAACAAAGTATGTGACAAAATGTACGACATCGCAAATATTTGTAAAGATATTTGCGACAAATTTTGCAACATCGCAAATATTTGCCAAGATATCTTTGGTATGCGATGTCCCTTGTACGCCACCATACATTACTAACACTTTAGTCAAAACAACTAGACAATAAGATTCAGCTGGGTGCAACTAAAAATCAGTCATAGTATGACTAGTCTATAAATATAGATTTTCTAATCAGGATGACTATAGAATCTTCGTAATGTCAAATAGATCTAGTTAAAACTAGTTAGAACAACTACCGGACAGAGTCATTTTTCAGTAACTAGGCCTTCAGGGTCAGCTGAGTGCAATGTTTTGACTGTTTTCTGGTGAAGTTGACTAAGTGTTTTTACTTTTTAAAGTGTAGTGTTTCTCATATCAGAATTTTGTTGTATTATCTAAAAGGAAGCGCTGACAGACAAGCTAAAACTGATCTTCTGGAGGAGATAGAGTTGATGAGGACGATTGGACCTCATCCAAACATCGTTAAATTGTTGGGCTACTGCATAGAAAAAGGCAAGTCAGATACTTGTATGCCCTCTACATGTTATCTTATAGAGCCAGGTCCTTGCCCCATGATTAGCATTCTGAACACCATTCCCGCCTAGCCTTATACTATTGTCGATAGCGTCACCACGCCATTCTTGCGTTTTGCTCTGATGAGTGCAAGTCGAAAAGTGCTTTAGCTTGTTTTTGTCGTTGCTTAATTCTATTTACGATTTTGCAGTACCAAACACTATGTATTTCTATTGTCACATCACTTGAAGGCAGATTACAGATTGGAAAAGGCAGATTACATGGTTAAACAAAACAGGAATAACGGCATTACATAACTACAGAATACATTGTGTATTGATAAACTGCCTTGTAGAAAATTCAGCCACATAGATGCATTTTTTTTGTGTATGTATGAATGAATGCAGTAATACTTCAGAAAACCCGTAAAGATCCATGCATGGTTTGTATGTTAAATGAATAGTAAAAGGTTATCTGCAGTCTTTGAAAAAACTACCTTCAGTTAGTAATTTGCCACACAAAGGTACCATTTTACACGGGAAAAAAATAATGTGGTGTCTTTTACTCTTGCTATTAACACTTTTAGTCGTGTTTTTCTTGTCAACTCGTGAAGTAAAATGTTGGGTAACTGCAAATGATGTATTGGGGCTGTAAAGGCCCTATGTATCATTTGCAAGATAAAACTTTTTACAGATTCGTGGAATAAGAGTGTAACATATCTAAGAAAGAATGTAAACCAGCCGGAAGAAATTTTAGCTACTTCAATGCATCAATGCTTCAGAAAACCTATAAAATCTACATATGGATTTCTGTGTACAAGTGAATGGTTGTCAATTTCCAGCATGAAATTCCATTTCGGACAGAAATAAATTCATGTGGTGTTTGTTACCATTGCTATCAACACTTTAAGTAAGGTTTTTCTTGTGAAATCATGAAAACCAAAATTGGGTCATTGCAAATGATACAATGGGCCTTTAAAGCAATTTGTTTTCCTATAACTGCGATTTCATTTCCCTCTATCTTCCTTCAAGATCCAATTTATCTGATCGTGGAGTTCATGAGTAAAGGCGATCTCAAGAAAGTCTTGAAGGGTTACAGAGACAGAGATCTCGGTACAGGTTACGCCAACGTGTCTGGCTACAGCCAGTCTCTCTCCCGGACATTGGTGAAGTTTTCCCGGGACGTGGCCAGAGGAATGGCCTTCCTCTCGTCACAACAGGTACGACTTCAGTATTGCAAGGTCTTTTCTGCATGCTCAATATGACGTAAACAATTAAAAAGGACCGGTATGTTTGCTGCCACCAAGCGTCTCAAAAGTCCCCCATTGAGAGTCAATCAAAGGCTCTCTGCGTACTTTGGTGTTCGCTCGTACATATTAAAATCAATCAAGATAGACCCAACCAAGTTAAACCAAAATAATCAAGGTAATCAACTAGGTTATGTTATTGTTCATTCAGTCACCCTGGCTCTATTTCTTATGTAAGAAGATTCCCTGTCAGGATCCAGATGAACCTAGATCCCGAGGTTGCTTTGTTTGGCCTGGACATATTTCTGAGACACCCTGTACATGCTGTCAGGCGTAACGTCAGCCATTTTGTTACATTAAACATTTCCCTGTGATTTGTTTGACAAATAGTGCATCCACCGTGACCTGGCAGCCCGTAACGTGCTCGTCACCGAGGACTTGAAATGTAAAGTTTCTGACTTTGGTCTGTCCCGTGACGTCATGAATGTTCGAGTCTATCAACGACAGTCGAAGGTATTTTTTCTTCTACAACATACACGGATTATATGTACAATGTGTATTTTAATAATTACCCTTGGACCAATTTCGCTCAAACTATAACCCTCAATCGATTCCCCTCACATTGGAGATGGTCCCCTTTTGTGTTAAGTTTACTCACCAGTCATGCCGATCCTGGAAAATCTGGGCCTCTAGCCAAGCCCCATTTAATTCTGTATGCAATGCTGCCTTTACGTATAAACATTTTGCCGCCAAAGCTATCAATCATCCTACTACTGGCCCATTGACAAAAAGGTTGTTTGCAACTAATGACTTGACATAAAAATAGCCCAAAGGTACAGCCGGCTGGTGGTTTTTCAGCGGTTAATTGTTAATTGGCGGGGGAAGGGATCTGCCTTCCCAGAGTCCCCCCTTTGTAACGGCCTAAGAAAACGCACGGTTAAAGGAGCTCATTCAGATTTCTCCAGAAAATAAATTTCGCTCTAACCTAACACTCATATAAAAATACTATGCATGAAAAAAAAAATGAATTTGCAATGTCGGATTTAGATGTGGAAGCTAACAGGTTGGAGTAATCACTGCACTGCGGTTTTTTTTTATAAACGAGTAAATTAGTTTACAAAACGTTGGTCGTTTTTTTTTGTGATATCCTTGAAAATATACGGATTGAGATAGCGAAATTTCAGAATGGTTGGAAAAAACATGACAAATGATATATGGTATCAAAATCTCAACACTTATGTGAACATAGGAGGGGAACGCTCCTTTAAACTCAGATGGTAAATTAATTTACAGCCATATTCAGAATCCATGCTTATAAACATAATATTTTGACTTTGAGCGTCAGTAACATGGCTGGAAAAATCGATGAATTGTCACCGTCAGAAATTGTCATAGTCAGAAACTAAAAGAGAGTTAATAAAAATGATTAAAAAAAATTTGTTTTCTGAATATCTGTTATTACTTGTGCCTCAGAATGACCCCTTTTGAAACTAGTTTACCTAAACAACAACTCAAAATTAACAGTGATTTAAAAAAATGTTTTACGATACCATGTTTGCAGGGCTTGCTGCCTATTCGCTGGATGGCTTTGGAATCCCTACTGGATGACAAGTATACCACAGACAGTGACGTGTGGTCGTATGGTGTTCTCTTGTGGGAAATGCATAGATGCAGTAATACTTCGGAAAATTCAAACAAAACCCACACATGGTATTGTATATATGTCATGGGATAGGGGCTGGGGAGCCCCTGCCAGTATAATTAGGGGGTGTGAACTCCTCCTTGGGGGTTGAGAATGTGTACCCTCAGAATCTCTACACAAATTAATTAACTGATGCAAAATACCATAAATAAACAGATGTAGACTCTTTATTCATCTCCAGCTTGTCAGTCAGCTTTACACTTGTAAACATCAGCTTGCTCATCAACTTGCAAAATGTTCATTTCCAGTAAAATAACAAAGCTAAAGAAAAACCCTAGAAGACACAGAAATAAAATTATCTTCAATAATCATGAAAACTGTAGGTCTCTGTGTAATTATTTAACTATATGCAGAATGTGTCAAACTACATCATACATGTACGGTACAGTAAAACTCACCCAGACCAAGTCGGTCCAACACGCAGTGCAGTGTCCCGTCACATACGCCGCCGCTCAAGCCAACTCACTCGCTGCAACCTACACGCAATGGGCAACAACGCACATATAAGGACAACAATGCAATACTAGTACACTACAACGTATATGGCACGTTTGTTACTTTCAAAACTATCGGAAGACATCCGAAATTCATCGAAAGATTTACTCACGTCAGTTGCTCGTCTGTGCCTCATTGTCACAACAGTCGCATCTTCAATAATGCGCGGTTACACCACTTGCATGTCTTTTACCCAGGATTTGGTGAAAACGATGAATTAATGGGTAACTTTTGGCCTGAAAACTTTGTCAAACTTGGCGTGTCAACGACCGGCGAGAGAGAGAAAGAGCGAACGCGCATGCGCGGGATCTGCACTCGCTACAACTTAATGGTTTAAACTTAAAGGTACTTCCATACCCCTACATATATGCATGAATCTAAAAGCCAGAGCGAAATTAAGAACTAGAGACATTTTATAATGAAAATCTCTCTTAGTATTTAGATTCAAAACTTTGAACAAGGACCCCTTTCAGTGACAACTCGAGTGAAAATTTAATCTATCGGAGTAAGGAAATTTCACTCTAATTCGTCTTGTCCCTATCCCTAGTTTCAAGGAGAGGAGTGAATTTTTAGTCTTTTGATTTTAGACAAAAGTTGTCTGCAGACAACCTGGATGGCACGCGCGACTTTCATGCACAAAACCGAAAAATCCAGAGCTAATGGGTAACTTGCTTGGGCTATACGCTCATTACACTCCTTTAGCAGTGCTTTGCGCGCGCCACTTTAGTTTGCCCGCTCCAACCACTGCTAAACTTCGCCGCAAATCCTGCGAAGCGCGTGGGTGTGACGTCACCCAAGACCTAGCCTGGATGACACTTGCCATGATTGGCTAGATTCTGTCACCTGACGTTGGTTCTGTCACATTACCTGCATCTGACAGTAAAGATGGCTGCGCCCAGGTACGTCAACACTAACGTTGCTTTGCCCACCACTGTCGCGTCGACTTTTTTGTCATTATTTCGTCCTGGTTGTTAGTGTGGTTTTACACAGTAAGTATTTGTTTCACGGACATCACTATTCCTTCACCGTGATCACTGTACATCCCTATACTAGAAAGGTGGGGAAATCACATTTTTCAAGCTCTTCTTTTAACCGCGAAATCATGTGTGTAAACTGATTAGGGGAGAGCTGGAGATGAAGAATGGGTATTTTTTTCATATACATTGAACACGGATTTGGGTAAATTTATATGTTGGAATCGATAGCTTATTCAATTCTAAGATATACTTCCCACTGACACTTCCGTCGCAAATCATTTATGTTGCATTTCTGAGATAAATAAATGATAAAATTACTGCATAAAGTACGGTCTGTGCGTAAGCGCGACAACAGAGGGCGCTGCGCGTGCGCGTGAATGGTTATCTTGTGCGCTAACTGAAGGCAATTTTTGAGGAAGAAAGCGTGATTTTTCTACAGAAAAGCAACATTTGCGACAAAAGTGCAAGTGGGAAGTATATCTTAAAATTACATTATGTGTTGATTCCAGGAGGTAATTTCCTTAAAATCTTTGTTCAATGTATACGAAAAAAATACCGAAGAATGCGGTGCAGTATGAAGCGCCCCCACAGAGATATATTGCGCCAAGCCAGCGAATAATTCCTCAACTTCAAGTCTGATCAGTCTTAGTTCAACACACTGTCTCGTTTTCTGCTAAACTATAAGCTTTGTCACGAAAGCCTAAATGCAGCAGGAGTATGTAGCACACGTGGGGGCACGCAACGTCGTTGTCAATGTAATAGCACACATTTACGCCTGGAATGAAAACTACGTACTCGACGAAGCTCACGAAGGGGAACTGATAATCATTTTTGTGTGCTAAAACAAACAAACAAAGGGCATGTTTTTTACACTGAAATTTTGCACAAACACAGACAACAATCTTCCCAAACTGTCGCTGGTTTTACAAGTCTGTTTCGCAACACAAACTACCCTGTTTGGACCAGAAAATCTCAGTCAAACAAACATCTTGTTGTGTTTTAATTTAAATATTTTAAAAAATTGTTTTAAAAATAAATATCGTCAAAGAGTATTCTTTATTTTCAGTATCTATTCAAAAAGTTGGAATTGAACAATGCTGTTAAGGAGATTAATTAATAATATTTCTTCATGATGTACTCTCTGCAACAGCAAAACCTTTTAATTGATGTGACTATTTATTCAGCAGATGGTTTTGCATGTACAGTGTATTATGGGTTACATTTTTGGCAATATTTACGTTTTTGAAATCCACCGTGTCATATTTATCAGTTGTGTAGTGACTGTGTAAAGTTGTGTGACAGTGAATAAATAAAGAAAACCGTTAACAGTCTATCATTTTATGTCATGTGTTTCTGTGTCACAAAAACAAGACCATAATATATATTTTTCCCAAAGTGAGTTGGGCTGTTTATTTAAATTTATTTGGGCAGATGTAAACATAGAGCAAGGAAACAGAAGATTGGGAAATAGAGTAGCTGACCTTTACTTAAATCTTGTGTACAACAAAGTAAAATCTTCAGATTTAAATTTGAACTTGCAAATCCTTGCTAAGTGATTTTAAGTAAAAACTTATCAAAACTTGATTAAATACACGCCTGGCTTATTGGCTATGCTTTGAGTTTTAATAGCTTATTGGTTTTGATTTAGTGGGGCTTAATAATACTGTTCAAAGAAGAGAAATATAGATATTTAAAAAATAAGGTATGTGTACTTGAATTCGGGGCGATTCAATAAAGCTCTTTGCGTACAACTTACCCAACGCAAAATAGGTGGACCGTAAAGCAGTCTAATCTGGAACGAGCAATGACGTCATCGTTAGCCAATCAGACTACGGGAAACCATACGGCGCCACGGCGGTAATTTTGGATTTCTGTTTTTTCGGAATGCCGTTAGATTTCGTTGGATCCCGACTGGACTAGACAAATGTACGTAGAATTTTTATTATTTATGGGTAGAATATTACATATTCTTTGTGTAGAAGGGAAACATGGACTGTTTTGAGTATTAGCAGTGGGAAATATTTGCCGATTTTTGGTGTGTTTCATCGTATTTTTTTGCAAGCGTATATTTCACTTCTCGCGCTGCGGACCGGCGGTATATATGCATATGCATGACGTCAGGAGGCGCGGCGCAATACCCGATTGTGATTGGCTATCCGTGCAACAATCCTAACGATTTTGTAAGCGGTGTGCTGATTGGCTTCGCAGGATATGCGGCGAAGTTTAGCAGTGGTTGGAGCGGGCAAACTAAAGTGGCGCGCGCAAAGCACTGCTAAAGGAGTGTATACGCTCATGTACCCGCAAACCATATCACTGTAAAAATTGTAGTTTAAAGGTTTTAAACAACCTGGGCTCATGTCAATGTATGATTTGTTCAGTTAATCGAGACATATCATGCTATGAAAGAATTATTCAAATTATCTATCACGGTTCTTGAGATGATTTTTTAAAAATAATAAACTGATTTTTTTGTTGTAACATAACACCTGATGACGTCATCATGACGTCACATTTGTATGCACACCTTAGGATTTCGTCGGGAAAAAAAGACAAAGAACCAATACAAAAGCAATAGGTGATCGGGGTTCAGCCGATAGCGGAGTAACTGCTTTGTAGAAATGTTAGCCACATAGATGCAGTAAAATGTCACAAAATCATAAAAATCCATGCATAGTTTTGTGTTGAATGACGGTCACAAAAAGTCTGCAGATGATTTTTTTTAAGCACCTTTAGTTGACAATTTTTCCCACAAAGGTACCATTTTACACGGGAAAAAATAATGTGGTGCCTGTTATTGCAGTCAACAGTTTTAGTCGGGGTTTTTCTTATCAAATCATAAAGTACATTTTCGGGTCATCGCAAAAGATGTATTGGGGCTTCAAATCTTGCTGGGACCCTGGTCTAAAAAATATCATTTCTGCAGGTGCTCGACCGTACCCCGATGTACCGTCAGCGAAAACATTGTCGACTCGGCTGAAGAAGGGATACCGAATGACCAGACCGACAAACTGCAAGAAACCACTGTGAGTATGGCCCTGTATAGCTAAGTGTGTGTACGGGTGGGGGTATTTTTAGATAAACAAAATGGGGAATGAACAGTCTGGCCGAACGCAACAACGCGAGTTTCCTGTACTCTCGCCTTCGTGAATAAGCAATCCCAAGATGCACTGCGTTTGACCTCTCCCACGATGTATCTACAGCCCGTTTGATTGGTTAAGCGTAACCCCGACATACCAGACATGCGCACTTGTGTCCAAATAGGAACGCGCGCGATAAGTTAGCCCGTTTTCCGCTTAAATTTTCCACTAAAATATTACTTCCCTTCGTAAACCCACTTACCTGTTTAATTACTAAACACACCTAAAAGACATGTCAACGAGATAGACCTTAATGCAGTAAAAAAACACTGATGCTTGATTTCTCAAAATGAATGCTTGATTTTTATAAATGGCACGGTGAAAGTGAAGTAAAAACACCGTTCTAAATGTGCACAAGTAGCTTGAAATTCCAGCTTCAGCCATTTTCCCCCCACAACAAAATAAAACGGGCTTCAAAAACTCGGAAACACGAGTAAGTTTGTTTTGTGACTGCGCATGTGCGTACTCCAAGTATGGGCGCCGCTATGTTGTATACTCGCGATATAGCAATATTGCTCATTGCTATGAACAATAACAATGTCTTGCTAAACAAGTAATCCATCATATGAAGTAATAGGCGTAAAGTTGTTTAGCGTGTCTTGGCCCATTAATTAAACGACTACGTCCATTGCTAAAGCGCAGGGATGAGAGTATCAGGATTCGAACCCGAGACCTCCGACTCAAAGGGCAGATGCTCTACCAGCTGAGCTATACTGGGTAGAGCATCCCGAGTTTGGTTGTTTCATTTCAATGGTGATCAGGCACCATACAAGATGTTACGTTTGTTAAAACGCAGGTTTTAGTGTAGACCAAATAATCATGTCAACACACAACGGATGATCGTCGTTTTCACTTTAGTAACGGCCAGACTGATGAATGTTGAATCCAACCAAATATCTCAACAGATACTCCATTATGCGAAGTTGCTGGAACTCCGACCCAAGCTCGCGACCAACTTTCCAAGATATATGCAAGAAACTGGACGATATGCTGAGTGAAGAAACGGTACTGTTATTTAATTTTAAATTATTATTTTGCCTAAAGCCGATTTTGCAAGTCTTACGACCCCGTAAAAAAAAAAAAAACATAACCCATAAAATCTTCTCCAATAGGCACGAGTACTCCAGAGAAGGCCAAACAAAGATAAATGAGCAAACCTCTATTTACTTATGTAGCCTACAAATTTATTTTAAGCAAAATACACAAAATAATATTTACCAGAACCTTGGCATGGGTGTGACGAGCAGACTATCACAAACACGAAAAACGATGCTGAAGGTGTGGTCTCCTCCAACCGGGACAAACAGAGCCACAAAGTAAACCAAATGAGCCGAACTCGGTTGACAAAACAAGTTTAATGAACAACGATACGAGGCAGCACAAAATGTGCAAAATTCACCGCCAGACGCGAGTCATCGTCCGTCATGACTCCCCGTCATCGACACAAGACAAAAATCACCCGTAGGGACTCTAGTCCCAACAAGCGGGTACAGAACGGACAAGTCAACCTGCCTGGACAGTCCTCCAAGTTGGACGTCAAAAGGAAACGCTCTTGCAGAAAATGTACATGTAGGGCCTATTTTACACTCGAAAGTACGACGTGGCGCGAATAGACCGTATCGAATATCCGCCATTTCGTGTGGTAGTTTCTTTGTTCCTTGAGGACATGCATGGTTGCACATATTGTGCTTCCATTGTTGAACGGTTTAAGTAACAAAAGGTGCCTCACGAAATGGCGGATATTCGATACGCTCTATACCAATCTACTGAACCCTAAAAAGTTCTGCTATTCAAAAATATTCAACAAGTTTTCAGTTCGTGCACAGGTATTTCTGCTCATCCACCCAATCTTTTTACATTTAAGGTAAAGGAATGCTGCTTGTTCTGTATAACAAAAACCACATTTCTGGCAAATGTATTCAAAAACAACAACATTCCATTGATATAAACTACAGGTAAATCGCCCATGTTTTTTATCACTTCAGAACAGGAACTTGGTTGGAGAGGAATTATTGTGTTTATTTGCACAAAATTCACTCTGAGTTATATACATTTAGTGTACTTTGCAATGTAGAGACGTGGTGACATTCAGATCCATGAAACGGTCGTAAGCATTCGAACACAACTTCAGACAAATGAGAAATGTTACTACATGTATTTGTCGTTTGCTTGGGATAGCCCAATCAAAGTTGTATTGTTTTTTTTTCGCTTCACAGACGTACATTACTGTGAACAACATGGATGAAACAATTTACGAGGTCCCAACATTGGAATTGGCAGAGGAAAGAGTGTAACCACGAAACGGGGAAAAGGCACGAGGAAGCTTGGAGGAAATGACTGTTTCCTGTATACGCTTAACCCTTTCAATACCACCCACTCATATAAGACAGTACCCTTGTTTACCACAGCAATTACGAGCCCAGTGTCACTAGAGACCCACTGGTTTGGGAGACATTTCATTGAAGTGAGCCCTCTGTGGTTTACATGCACTAAATAGCTCTGATGATTTTGTGTACACCTGATGACACAAATCATACAAAAAGAAGAGCAATTTAGTGTGCATCTTTTTATTTATTAAGTGTAATTTCAAGCTAGTTTTTACACAACAAAAGTAATACAAACTGGTAATACAAGGCCCTGTACTCGTACATCAATATAGAAAAGAAAATCCTAATGAAAATACCTAAAAAGTATACAATACAAAAGAAAATGAAGCACTCAAAAGTTAAAAATCTAAGAAATTAAAAATGCTTGAATGTCTAAAAAGATGTGTCTTCTGCATGTACTTGTATTTTCTCTCGCCCCTCCCCCTCCCCGCCCCCCACCCCATTCAATGTTGGTTTGAATCCGTGGCTTGTCGAACCAGTCTTCAACATTAAATGGGGTGGGGGGTGGGGGGCGGGGGGGTGGGGGGTGGGGGGTGGGGGGCGGGGGGCGGGGGGCGGGGGGCGGGGGCAGATTTGAAGGCGAGCAGATTGTACATATACATACTTATCATTTGGTATGATATTTTTCAAAACAAGGAACTGTGCACATTGGTTTATTACATTCTTTACAGATCATCCGGGTCTGTTTTCGCCTGTTTAATGTGCGGTTGCTACAAACAATGCAGTCGCGTTTCTTTCCATTGCGGTTTTTGCCAGGATAGTGTTGTTGTCTTGCCAAATCAATAGGAATGTGGTATCTCGGCCGACTTGTTGCATTAGTACGTTCCCAACCTAACAGCAAGCCTTGTACAATACCTACACGAAAATCTAGGTTACTGACATGTCTGTTGCCCTCTATGCCGTTAAAAATTACTCGGCTATTGACAATACAAATATCGAGCATACGGAAAAAAATTCGTTTCCACCATTTTAAACTCCTGTGCGTATGATTGTAGTACTGAAAACATTGATCTGCAACATCAGTACCTCCCATATTCAAATTATACAGGTCAACACAATTTGGCTTCAGAACGTCACGAAATCCACTTGTGCTCTTCTTGCAACGAATTTGCTTTTTTGACACATCAGAGTTCCCGATATTTGTTAAAAGTGTTACCGATTTTTTGTCTTGCCAAACGATACACAACTGCCCACCTTTTACCCAAAAAAGGGGGACATCTTCTCTCTTCATTTTGTGTTTTTTGGGGTTCGCAACATGGGGAATCCCCTGGGTCATGTACCGAACAGTACCACAACACCCGAATCCTAGTTCAGACAGTTCAGCTACAAGAGCTGGGCTATTGAAGTAATTGTCACAATATAGTATATGACCCTTATTCTCAAGTCCCTGGACCAGATCAATGACTAATTTTGCGGGCTTGGTCAGTATGTTTGGATGCGGGCAGTCTGAACTTATGTGTGCAACATAAACAGTTTGGGTGTTCTCACTTCCCGTGTATAGTTTCCAATTACATGTGTACCCTGTTTTTGATTCATTCAGGGAGAAGGCTTTCATACCCCGTTTGATTGGTTTTTTCGGCATGTACTGAACAAAACTTAATCGTCCCTTGAATTTTAACATGCTCTCGTCTGGAGACAAATTCTGCGCAGGGTTATACAGGTTTAGAAACTTCGGGACGAGTACTTCTATCAAGGGTCGAACTTTGGAAAGTTTATCACGTTTAGCCGAGGCTGTCTGAGCAATTTGGTTATTGGATATGTGAAAGAATCTCAGAATTGAAAGGAACCGATTGCGTGACATGATCGACGGATAGAATGGCAAGCTAAACAGTTCAGATGTCGACCAGTACATTCTATATTGAGATGATTTGTTCATGCCCATAGCAACGATAAGTGCCACAAATGCCATCATTTCTGGAATATTGGTCGGGTGCCAGGAAACTTGTTTATCAGGGTTAGAGTCTATTGTTTGTTGCGCATAGCGATTAGTCTCGTTCACCAGCATCTGCCACACAAGGTCACAGAAATACAGCTTGAAGATCTCCACTGCTGAGAGCGTAGCAAAGTCGCCGGTCGGGCCAGGATTCCCCGTGAAGGGCACAGTCGGACACTGGAAATGGTCTCGTTGCTCCCAACCGGATCGGAAATCTACCTTCGCAGTCTTGCTTGATTTTGGCAGGTGGTCAGGTTGGTCGGTAAGCTGCAACAAAAACAAACTATAACATTAGAGTATAATCTTTGTAGTTGCAAACAAGGAAACAAGAAAAAAATGGCACCCTCTATTAAGGTCGTTGCCAATAACTGTTCAATTTTATGCGAAATTTTGAAGATGCAAATTTCCTCATTTCTTTCAAAGCAGCTTATAGCATTTGCAAGATATTTGGCAAGCGGGACAGCCCCCTTCTTTTGTGTTGTAGGAATGTTGGGAATTACTTTCAGATTTTCAGAGGGGGGGGGGGGAGGGATTTGGTCACCAAGACTGATTGAGCCATTTTTTAACTACATGTAATGATGTACATTTCTCAATTTCAGCATTTGTAACCCCATAGACCTATATAGGCCGACGTTAGGGGTGGGCCTACAAAAATACTGGGCCTGGTGAATTACATTAGCCTAATTGATTCATTAACATAACACCGATCATGCTGCTGATAATGTTCACCAAAGAATTAGTATTAATTATTACCGAATTCCATTATTACCTCACGAAATGCTGCAGTAATGCCGTCTTCTGACGTTTCTGGATCGTCGTCAGAAGACTCATCTTGAATGGAACCTTCATCTGATTCTGAGCCACTGTCTGCCAAAATTTCGGCCAACATGCCATCGACGTCTGTTGCCATCATAGTTTCAGGATGCAAATGGCGTCTGTACTGTGCGTCCTCCCCTTTTATGTATTCACGGCAAACCCACCTATTGTTGTCCCTTTTTAGTTTTGTGAATTTATATAGGGCGGGCGCGCGTGTAAAACTTGAACCGTCTTCATTCATGCCAATAGAGGGCGCCAAACCAAAAAACTCTGAAAGCATTTGCAGGTGGTGACAAAAGTCGCCTTGGGTCTCAACTGAAAGACAATCTCGGGCACCATTTGGTGCCTTTGGGATTAAAGCGAAAAAAACAAAGGGCTCCTTTTGGCGCCTCCGGGAATGAAAGGGTTAATGCAACCAGGGATGTTTTGGCGACCATGGGCAAAAACATGTTACATGGGCAAAAACATGTCATGTAGATACATCGTCTTATCATATACAGAATCATTCAAGCGGAATGCATACCCTCAATAAAATATCTGCGTACACCCACAATTTGCCTAACTTATTGTGTGTTGTGTTGCTTGATCTTGTTCCCTGCTTATTCGCTTAAAAGTGAATTCGTTACGAGTCTGGGGCACTGACTGATTGTCTTCAGGCTGTGTTTTTTTTCGGATTGTTTAAAAATGGGAAATGGCCCTAGCTTTAAGTTGAGTATGTAATCGAAAGTTTAAAAGTTATCGTCTCTCTATTTTTGATATCTACAAATATCATCTTGGGGTATTGGTGTTAAAATATGAAAAAGACATGTTACCCTTATAATATATAAACAATATTTACCTTAAATAGTTCAGTTCATGGTCATAATACCAGACTATCAACAAAGTTTCATAGAAGTACTGTTAGGACTCGTATCTCTAAATCTAATGTAAGATATCAAGGACCGCTTTTGTGGAATAATTATTTAAAACATATTCCTTATATACGCACTGTAAATCGATTTAAACGATATTTTAAGAAATATCTTCTTTCAAGATACTAAAATGTACATTGATTAACAAACTGGGGTTTATGTAGTTGAATTACTTGGGGTTGCAAGTACATGTACTTGTTTTCTTCTTTATTGTAACTTGATTTTTTTGTTTGTGTACACTGCATTCTGGCTTGTGAATTTTTTATTTTCTCACAAGGTAAACATTGAACACTATTACATGTATAATTACGGCCGTTTGAAAGTGACGTATTTCATAATTATTAATTTCACTGTACTGTCGAACCTCGTCAATAAGAAAATCAAGAGGCATCTTATCAATTATCTGGTTATAACAGGCACCTTGTATTTTTCAGGATTAACCTTAAAAAAACAATACAATTTGACATACACCCTAGGGAGTTAGGGTTGAAATAATGATTGAAGAACAAGATATTGAGATCCAAACTTTCCCTTGCTATGTTATAGGCGGAATGTTGTATTGACTGCTCTTATTGTCTATAGGTTTCACTACATACATTGTATATTTTCTGTAACGAGTGGTGCTGGATCTCGTATAAGCTTCGGCTTTTTATCCAGCATCCTATACATCTTCATTGTTGCAATATTAATTGAACCCATGTGTTGTTTACATACAATACATGCAAACTATGTTACAAGTGGATTATTTGATGTAATGACTAACTGTATGTATGTGATGATTAATTCATCTGTTCAGGTTGCATAATATATAAACTTACTTGAAGATGTATGAAAAATAAACCAAACCAAAACAAACCGCGCCATTTGCATAGTTTTGGGTACATTTGCATATTTGTGGGCACCATTTGCATAATTTTGGGCACCTCATTCGCATGGTTTTGGGCACTTGGTTTTAGGCATTTTCCTCCGGATTAAGCAATTTGGTGATGTGTATAAGGGTATTTCTAAACCCGTCAATGCCAGAGATTAGGACATACGGAACCTTGTTTGCACATCGGCTTCCAGCACAAGGTAGAACATTTGAAAACCTTTCTTATAAAGTTTGTGCCATGTTTTTGGAACTTCATATCCCGGACTCTGTCCGCTATGTAGTATGCGGTAAGGAGTCCATACCGTCGCGAGATTGCTTCAATTAGATACCATATTCAAACCACATCACCTTTATAGCTCCATTGTTACAGGTTTAAAGTATAATTTCAGCATAATAAGCCCGGAATTCGCGCCACACTGATTAAAAACAAGATGGTCGTTTTTCAACCTTTTTTCTCCGGGTATGTTAATTTTGAAGTCATGAGATCAAACATAAATGTTTAATATTACGCACGCGCACACGTTCGGAACCGCCCCAAGCCGGTAACGGTGATGTGCCATTCAATAACACAGTCGTTTCCTATCTGTGGCCTAGACACAATGAATTGAAATAGTTGGCATACACAACAAATAGGCTAAGTCGCTTGCAGACAGGCCGGCTACAGTGTAACGATAATTGCATATAATCCTAAAATTAAACGAGTCTAATATTTAGGCGAAGTTTGATTGGGATTCTACCGATCCATTATGACGAACGAAAGAGATCACGTGAGATAGCGCTTACCAGCCAGTCGACAGATCATAATTCAGAGCTAAGTCAAAATTGTAAGTTCCACATTCGGGTGGGACTACGCAAGGGTGGGAACGTGATCTCTTTCGTTCGTCATAATGGATCGGTAGAATCCCAATCAAACTTCGCCTAAATATTAGACTCGTTTAATTTTAGGATTCCACCTCACCATTATGACGTCACTCCAGAGACCACGTGAGATTTTTAGAGCAACGCACAATTTTGACTCAGAATGTTTTGTGAAAACTGAAAACAGTGGTTTCGTTCACTTTCCCATTTGAGAAAATAATATTCTTCTAAGTTTTACTTCCTTATTCACATTTGTGAAACTTCATCTTGTAAGGAAGGACAATAAATTAAATTAAATTAAATTAACACCCTCGTTATTTTTGCGTTAAGTTCATCTCAGATTACTTCCTAAAATTGAAGTAGAAAAAGCAGGATCTCTGACAACAGGTTTTTTGTAAAATCGAGCATATGTTTGTGCTCCTGACCAACCTGCTGTTTCCAGGATAACATGCATTGGAACCCCGGCATTTGCGGCTGCAGAGGTAGATGCAGCCCGTACACTATGGGGTGTAAAAACTGAAGTATCAACTCCTGCAGCTTTTAAAGAGTTACGTACCCACCTGCTTATACTATCCTTGGATAGAGCTTTAAAGGGTCTTTGAAAACTAATAAATAATTGTCTTTCTTGACCTCGTACATCCTGTGTACGTTTAACATATTCTTTTAAATTTGTCACTGGACAGAGCTTTTCATTTGCCGAATATAATGGTAAAATAATATCTGCTTGATGGACGCCTGGCCGAGTTTGTTTTAATAAAGTATTTACAGTCAAACGAAACTCTGTGTCTGATAAGAGTACGTTTTCTAAACGTAATGAGTGCAGCATTTGGATTCGTTGTGCTGTCAAAAGGGCCAACAAAGTGACAACTTTTTTACTTAGTTGTTTCAAGGAAAGTAAATGGGTTGACTGCAAATATTCCCAATGACGTAGCAGAAGGCTGGCATCCCAGATAGTCTTGTAACGGGGAAACGCCGGTCTGCTATTAAAAACACCCTTCATAAATCTAGATGTAAGGGTGTGGCATCCTACAGATGCACCATCTACGGGTAAGGCTATAGCCGAGATTGCTGCTCTAGCAGTGTTTATCGAGCTGTAACTAAGACCCGTGTCAAACAGTTCAGTCAAGAAATTCAAAATATTAGCAATACTTGGTTTGATTGGGTTTATGTGGTTATGGCGACAAAACGAGTCCCATCTGCGTAAGTAGGAACTGTACTGCTTTTGAGTTTCACTTCTCCATGAAGAGATAATGATTTCCATGGTCCGACTGAAAAGGCCTGTATTGCTGAGGCGTTCCCTGATAAATGGCATGCCAGTAGGGATAGTCGGGGATGAAGTGGATGGGCCGCTTGTATGTCCTGTGGCATCATTAGCGGATTCATGGAAGCTGGTATGACTATTGGTTCTGCTAGGAGCATGCGCATCAGCTGTGGAAACCAACACTGGGTTGTCCAATTTGGAACTATCAAAATCCCTTCTGCCTTGTCGTCCACAATCTTCCGAAGTACCCGACCGATTAGGCTAAATGGGGGAAAAACATAAAAATTGTAATTTTCCCACGAAAGCGAAAATGCATCTATGGCAATCGCTTCTGGATCATGTCTCCATGCCACATAGGGTTTTATTTGATAGTTTAGCCTGGATGCGAATAAGTCAATCTCAGACTTAAATAAACTTAAGTTTATTTGCTGGAAAATGCGTGGTTGTAGCATCCATTCTCCATCAGTATTAATATTTCTCGATTCAATGTCTGCTATTATGTTTTCCCGTCCTGGGATGTGTGCTGCACTAAGCCAGATATGATTATCTTTTGCCCATAGCCACATTTGCCGTGTTATCTTGTTACAGCTAGATGAGTGAATTCCACCCATGTGGTTGATGTAAGTAACGGCGGTGGTATTATCAACAAATAGTCTTACGTGACTGATTTTCCTTTCTCTTGCAAACGATTTTAATGCAAGAAAAGCAGCCAAAATTTCAAGAACATTTATATGGGCTTTTGATTCCTGGGGTGTCCAATGACCACCAGTTCTAATTCCATTGCAAATAGCACCCCATCCTGTGCCAGATGCATCTGATGTAATTATCAGCTGTGGCTTTGAATTTATTATGTGCAGCTTTCTTTTGGCTTTAGTGGACTCAATGTTTACAGTCCACCAGGTGAGGTCGTTTAATGCCTCGTGTGACAAACTCGTTTGAGTATCATAATTACCGTCACTTTCCTGCAATGCCTGTATCTTGTCTTTTTCGACACATCTGTAAAACAATTGGCCAAACATTAATCCAGGAAAACTCGATACCATTTTACCAATTACTTGAGCTACTTCACGTATTACTATTAGCGCTGATTTTTTCGCTAAAAGGCTTTGACAAACATTTTTAAGTTTGTCAGCTTTGCAGGTTGTCAATGCAACCGACATATTGTGTGAACTAAGCACAAATCCCAGGAACGTAATTGATTGCGTTGGTTCGAAAACTGATTTTTCTTCATGCACAATAAATCCCGTTTGGGCCATAAGGTGCTTTGTTGTTTCAACATTATGATAACACTCGTCATAGGAGTCTCCATACAACAAAGAATCATCGATATATGAAACTGATCGTAATCCTTGCCGTCTGAGGGCAGAAAATACAGGTTTCAACAATTTTGTAAATACACGTGGAGCTGAAGCAAGCCCATTTGGCAGACATGTGTATTGATAGATATTGTCTCTCCACAAAAATTTAAGATATTTTCTATCTTCATTTGCAATTGGTACCGAGTAATAAGCATCACGTAGGTCAATGGAAGCCATATAGCAGTCTTTGTTCATCAAATGTAAAGCTGACTGCAAAGTTTCCATCTTAAAATGATGGTATTTTACATGCTTATTGAGAGCTTTTAAATTTAATATCACCCTGTATGTACCATCTTTCTTTGGGCGCAGGAAAATATTTGATATAAATTCTTCCTGCTCGTGGCTTGATTTTTCAATAACCCCTTTGTTTAATAATTTGTCAATTTCTTTTTGGACAACATTTTGTTCAGAAATCGTCATCACATATTGTTTTGGGGTAAAAACTTGGTGTGGCGTCGTTTCAAACTCTATCTTCAGTCCTTGGACTATATTTAAGATTGTTTGATCAGAAGTGAGTTCTTTCCATTTTGGTAGATAATATTTTATTCTACCTGCTATGTATGGGCTTGCTAGAGCTCCATTCTCCGTCCTATTCCTCACCTCATTGTTGGGGTTTGACGATGCACTCGAACCATTTATGGGCGTGTGCTTGGTGCCCGTCTGTTGTACGGTCGTCCCCGGCTGTTCGCTCTTGATCTTGATGGGTAGCTTCTGTACTGACCCATGAATTGAGAGCCACCGTAGTTTTTTGGCGCATTCTGACCCGAGTAATGGCGGTATCCATAACCCCTGCCACGGTAGTCAGCATTTCGCTCCTTACTACGACCGATTTTATTTCCGACCTTATTTGTCGTATTTATGTCCTGCACCTCTTTAGTTAGGTCATCCCCAAACAGAAGTTTCGTAATCGGGACTGACGGTGCGCACAGGCGTTGGTATTGGCTGTTAAGGTCTGGACGCACGGCATCAATTCCCTGCGTCTATGATTTAGTTCGATGTTGGCATTAGCCATCAGTGTTATAGTGTCCATTGCCAATTTCACGTCATCTTTGGCGTGTTCCTTAGCCAAAAGTTTGTCGGTCAGTTGCAGCAACGGTACAAATGCCGAAATAAGCAACTTCTGAACTCGAATGAGTCGAAGGTCACGGGACCGTGTGGCTGGTTTTAGTAACGCCCATATCTCTGGGTTTACTTTGGTTTTAATGAGCTGTTCGCTATTTTGTGGTCTGCAATATGACTTTTGTTTTTCAGACAGTTTTTCGTCGACAATTTTGTCGAAATAATTTTATCTGTCAAAGCAGCTAGTTTGTCTCTAATTTTAGGACCAACTTTGTCTTCGGCCTCATACTCTTGCTGGATGTCGCCCAAAATTTCATCATCCGGTGAATTCTTTCCACTATCTGAAAGAAGGCGGTTAATTTCTGTTTCGGTATCAGATTCCGTGTTTGTTCCTGGGTCAGATACATAGAACACCGATTTGGCACGCTTGACACTTGGTCCGGGCTCATTGGAGCTCGAATGGCCACGCTTTGTTTCCACATTAACCTTTGTATTGGCGGCGTTCAGGAATGCATTTGTTAGCTCGGCAAACCCTGCTTGCATTGTTTGCTTCAGCGTTTCACCTAAGTCTTGCCATGGTTGAGAGGCTGGGGACAATGACTTCTCCTGGACTACGCCCTGTAATGGCGGGTTTGTTGAGGCAATTTTGCCTATCTGTGTGTAAACTCCCGTACATGTATGCTTTTGGAACTTTACCTTGTTTCCGTGTTGGGTTTTCTTTTTCCCACCTTTTTTGGTGGGGGTTTCCTCCATTTTTGTTTCCTCCGTTCAGTAACTGGCAGGCTCGCACAATGATCTGTCGACTGGCTGGTAAGCGCTATCTCACGTGGTCTCTGGAGTGACGTCATAATGGTGAGGTGGAATCGCGAGTATGTAACGGTACTCGCGGCGCCGCGATTAATCGAGTAGTTTAACAATGATAGTCACAGGTGCGAGTACCGTTTAATACTCGCGATTAACCGAGCTATATTCGCCCAGCGGTAGCTGTCAGTGCTGACATGAAAATGTTAATTGGGAGTAAATTTTGAAGTAAAATTTGAAGTTTAAAATAGGCCTATAATTAGCAGTTTTATTACATAGCAGTACTTCATGAATATTCCTTAGTGCATATCTATGTCCCTTGTTTAGTTTATTGCCGCCTCCCTGGCTCCACTGTATATAACGTATTTATCCAAGTAATTTATTCTCGTGCTCTTTTTGGTATCCCCGATTGTCCACTAGGTCCTCGGGTCCCTGTGTATTTTTTTAATGAGTTTTATTGTCCTTTATTGAGTTAGTCCCCAGTTGCTCCATTTTTCCCAGGTTACATTTTTATTTCTCTTTGGTGGAAGATCCAGGCAGGACTTTAATTCGTTTTTTTTTTTTAAAGTAGCCAACTGTTTTTATCATTAGGTTTTATGGTCTTATTTGTTTATGGTCATCATTTTTTAGTCTCGTTTTAGGGTTATGATTAGGTCTTTTCTATGGTCATCGTCTCAGGGTTTTGTTTTATGGTTAGTTGAAGTCGAGCCAACACAGCAGCTATTGGGGTTTGACCAAGTGCCCCATAGTGCACAGGCAAGTACATTGCCACCCGCCGGCGTCACTACAGAGGCCTAGGGTAGCTCAGCGTTTCCGGACGCCGCTGTTCCAGAGAGTGTATGCAGGTGTGGACATCAACCGAGTTGAATGGAGGTGTTACATCACCAGGCTCAGATGCAACTAGTAATTCTGCAGCAATTTAAACAGTTAGCCAACCTGAAGAACATCCTCAGTAAGGTGGTCAGCGAGCAGCAGAGGCAACATCTGTACATCCGTAGTCTGGAGAGTTCTTTGTATGCAGCGACGAGGAGCAATTCATGGTCTACTCTTCCCATCCCCGTTGGTGACTCTTTTCGTAACTCCCTACCACGCAAGGATGCTGCTGCAACAACCCCAAGAAGAGATGAGGCAAAACAGCAGCGTAGCAGTCGTCCGGGCATTGCAAATACAAAGAGGCAGTCGTCGAGTCTACTTGATGCACAGAGGAGCGATGCAGCCATTCGACGTGTACTGCAGCTGAAGCAGAATGGGACTTGCCGCATGAGCCGTAGGAAGACGACAGAAGAGTCCAGACCGGTGCAAAAACTACTGCATGTCTTGGACAATCTGGAGGTTAGAGGCGGCTTGCTCCTGTTCAGAAAATGCACTGACAAGGCGCGAGAAATTAAATCTTTTGCTCTGTTTGGTTTTGTTTGTTAACAGGTTCCCTGATTGTCCAATAGGTTTTTACTGTACACTGTGTTGGTCATAAGTTGGTTGCTTTTAGTTGGTTTGAAGTTCAAGTTTTAGTTTAGTTATTAATTTTAGGTAATTACTAGACTGGTTCATTTCGGTGTCATTATTCATTAAAGCTTTGTTTAAAAACAATTCGCGACTGGTCCTCGGGTCCCTGTGTCATTTTTATTGAGTTTTATTGTCCTTTATTAGACCACATATTGTGTGCCTAGCTGGGGATATCATGAATATTCCTTGTTTAGTTTATTGCCGCCTCCCTGGCTCCACTGTATATAATGTATTTATCCAAGTAATTAATTCTTTTGCTCTTTTTGGTTTTCTTTGTTAACAGTTCCCCTGATTGTCCACTAGGTTTTTACTGTACACTGTGTTGGTCATAAGTTGGGTGCTTTTATAGTTGGTTTCAAGTTCAAGTTTTAGTTTAGTTATTAATTTTAAGTAATTACTATAGTCTGGTTAATTTTGGTGTCATTTTTCATTAAAGCTTTCTTTAAAAACAGTTCGCGCGACTGGTCCTCAGGTCCCTGTGTCATTTTTATTGAGTTTTATTGTCCGTTTTGTCTCAAAGCGACGAACGTGTATGGTATATACAGTTGTAGTCAGAAGTTTACATACAACTGTGTTAAAACTGGTTGTCACCATTTTTGTAACAGTCTTTACTAAATTCGTGATTTTGTGGAATCCTCACGTGCTTGCAGTACTTAAAACATAGCTTGTACACCTTGCAATGGTTCGGGTAGTCCTGTTTACCATTTTGGGTGATGATGCATGTGGTGTAAATGTATGTAAACTTCTGACTTCAACTGTACACCGAATTGAAAATTTAAACAAATTCAATCAAAATATTGAAGACCTGCGAATCGGTTATGTCTACTATACAGTTGCATTGATTTGTGTGGTTTGCATTTCCTTGTATAATTCTGGAAATTACTGAACCGGAAGTAACAAAGTAGTAAAATGGTGATGACGTTGTTGCCACATATACGGCTAGCGTTTCCTGCAAAACAAAATGCTGTATATTATGACAAAGCAACGCGCGCGGGGAATATTCTACTTGGCATTGTTAAAAGCGACAGTGTTACAGATTTCAAACTGTCCTGTGCAAGTCAGCTGCACCGCAGATAATATTTGTAAGTAAAACAAACCTCCTTTTTTTTGCAATTTACGCAGAACTTGTGAGCATGTTGTTTTTTCTTGGTACGGTATGGTTTCGGTATTTTGGCACCTCGTGACGTCATTATGACGTCACGCTTTCATGCACCATTTGTTTAGCAATTTATTTCCCTGGATGACGCAGGAATTATTTCATTATCTGGTGCATTTCTCGAGATTTGATTTGATTATAAAACCAGATATGTGGGTATTTTGGCACCTTATTACGTAAACAGCGTGGGAGTGATGACGTCACCACCGATGAAGCCATAATATACATAATCCGTTAAAACCATCCCTTAACCTTCCGAGATTCAATGGTACTGTTTTAGTACAAAATTGCGGTTTTTTTTTTTAATAACTAAAAAACCTTTTGGCCGATATAAAGCTCAAAAGGTATTCCTCTACCAACCCTTCTAGTTTGAGCCTGTACAGACACCTTTAATGCAGGGTTCACCCTTCGGCCACAGCGAACCGAAGAAAGCAGGGCCTCCGGGGAATCTGTGTACAAAACTTGATCCCCTAGAGATGCCACACTTGGTTTGCCGCACAATCAACCACCCGTACTCTCTCAGCCACTCTCTCAGCCTTGTATGCAAACAACAGCTGTGTCCAACCAATCTCTGACCCATGTAGATAAGCTGTATTATGTACACAACAAATCCCTTTCAGTCCAGTGGAAATAATCCCCAACGTATTTACGCAGAGTAACAGTCACCATTTGCCAACGCATGATTTGGAGTAGGCGGGGCAAGGGATCTAATTAACATTTTCAGACCATTAGACTGGTATTTCTTCCACTGAAGAAGGGCATATTATGCGTATAACAAACAGACTGTCCAAAACAATCGCTAGGATCAACCGCGTTTTTTTTAGGGGGGCGGGGGGGGGGGGGGGGGGGGGGGTGGGACCTTGGTTAATCTTCCAAGGCACTTTGCCATAGATTGATTCTCCACCCAGGAGGAAATGGGTATACCTGCGAGGGCAGTGAAAGCTATAGGCCCTAAGCTACATACACAGGACTGCATCACTAGCACTGCATGCTCCACACGTTCAAAATTCCCGTTTCTGTTTGATAATTATGTTTTCATAAAGGTACGTTCAGTAGTAAAAAAAATCAGCATATGATTTTCCGAATGTGCGTGAATTTAACCTAAAGATATACAGCGAGTGCGTTTTGGGTGTGGCACCTCGAAATCTTTTTTTTTTTTGAACTGATATTTTCCTAAAAACATTAAAGTAGGCCCTATATCTTTAACATTTCTTTTTAGCTCGAAATCGAAGGCACATCCGCAATGATTCCTTTTCATAATTATAGGCCTACTTTAATTTAAAACAAAGAACCAACGTGATGTCTCCCTTGACAAGATCATTTTGATTCAGTTTAACTTTGTGAATACAAGAACATACACATTAATAATCAGTTAGGTTTGCAATACATTAATAATTAATCAATCAAAGTAATCCCGTTCGTTTGTACATGATCAAACTTAGCACTCCTGATCCTGTGTGGTGTAGGCCTACTGGAATTCCGCTCCATCATGTCACGGTACTGCGCGCAAGGAATTGTGGGGGGACCTAAAGGCACGTATAGACCATATCGAATAGCCGCCATCTTGTGGGGCAGTTTCTTTGTTCTTTGAGGACATGCATGCACACGTTGTCATGTGCTTACATTGTTAAACAGTTTTTTATTGGCAACGTATGTACGCAAAAAATGAAAGCCTAATCAAGTATTTGCAATCCCCAATTTGTTTGATGCCGACGCATATGTGGTGGTGTGTTTAACACCCTGCTGTCCGCTCTCGATAAATTAGTTTACAAAACTTTGGTGGTTTTTCGACGATATCGTCGAAAATATGCGGCCTAGCTTAGGAGTTCCAGATTCGTACACTCTAAAAATAATTTTACATTTTACCAAAGCTTCCTTTCACACGGTGTATTGTGAGGCCTTCTCAGGATCCTCTTCCGGCAATGACAGAATTCTGCCCGTCATGGCTGCCCTTTACTGATCCCTATATTTCGCAATAAGCGATAGAATCGGGAACCAATCTAAATGAAATCGAATGCTAGTTATTGCGATAATGAAACCCGGATATACGTCGTTTTGTTCACAATTCATGAACAAAGCTAGAATGTGATATCACACAACACATCCTGAGTATTTTTGCAATACTTGCATATTTTGTCCAGAAATTGCGTCACGGACATTACATATAAGCGTATATGAGCTAAAGTGAAAATTCGTCGGATTTCTACAGGATAACCTTGTTTTTTTGTATAGACAAAATACAGATACAGCGGTCTGGTGCAATATCAAATTGGCTGAATTTAAGTACCGGTACACCGAAGGCAATTTACAATAAGCCAGATTCTGAATTCGTTTTAACCCAGCCATCCAGGATATAGTTGAATTGTGCTTACCACTTTATCATGTACTCTGCCATAGAATATTGTTTATGGTGAAGTACATGTAGATTAATACATGTAATAAGTCAGTAAAGTTGTGCTACTGAGCAGTTAGAGGTCTAGGTCTAGCCCCAGCCTTAAGGAGTGGGGGCGGGAGAAGAGCTGTAAGCCCAGGCCGGGGAGAGTCAAGAGTGCAACTTTCTCATGCACATACTATTGTTAGCCAATTGGGTCCAATTTCTTGGCGCTGCTAAGCACAACGATTTTATAAATAACGCCAATACCCGGTCTGAAGCTGTAGTCAAACATTGGTCTGAGAATGAAATTGTTAAGTACCCTTTTGTAATGTATCTTACCAGTAAACATATACTGCATTGGGAAATGGTTATTGAGGTACATTATGATCGACGCTCCTGTGTTTTCATTTAGTTTTCGATTTAGTTCGGAACGGGAAGTGTGTGTCAGGAAATTCCAGAATGCTTGGTCTTCGGTGTGCGGTTTCAACACTGATGATATTTATGCAACTTGGACTGGTCTATTCTCAGCCACAGAACGGTAAATATTAAATCCTAAATAGAATAATTATAGAATTTTCTCAGATTGCCGAAGTTAGTGGTAGGCCTACATGTATTTTAAAAAAACACCTAAAATTAAAAAAATCCTTTGTCTCTTTTTACGATCAACGTTTCATTAAAAGGCTCAGGCTCGTCAGCAATGCGCGCGCGCAAAATTTGTGCCACGAAATACGCAGCTCTATGCCTTTGCTATGGAGCTGCGTATTTCAGATCACATTTTGTTAAGGTCCAACCCCAAGCAGTGTAGTAATTACCCCAAACTTTTTCCTTCCACATCAAAAATCATATGGGGCAAGCCCATATGGGGCAAGCCCATATGGGATCTACACGGGTTGCCCAATATGGGAATCATATGGGAGAAACTTGAGCAAGCACTTATGGGATCTACGCGGGCTGGACCATATGGGATTTATATGGGATAAACTTGGGCAAGCCCATCTACACGGGTTGCCCCAAATGGGAATCACACGGAATAGACATGGGCAAACCCATATTTCATCAAATATGTTATTAGAAAGACGCGTTAGGGGTAAAACGGGGTATTAGGGGGACTTTTGTAATTAAAGGGACACACCGGCTTACTGTTTACATAATGTAGCAACCTAGCATCCTTGACAATAATTTGTTTAGGGTCGTTGTGAAAATAATTTATCAAAATGTCACGTAAGTAAGTGAAAAAAGAGACAAAAGAGGCCCGTATTAGGCTATACACTTTACCAGCCGTCCGTCGCTGTATAACTCCATGTGTTTGTAAATAAAGGTGGCGTTCGATACGGGCCGACACGTGTTTAAACCTCGTTTTCCCTGACTAATCACACCTTGCATGATCCTCCAAGGTCAGCGCTGACTCGCGGAAGGTACTCGAACGCAGTGGTTTCTTGCAAGTTCGCAATACATGGTGTTTTTTTCTTCGGATATTATTTGTATCGCCGCAAATCCGCGAAAATCTGAGAGATTCTCTCGTCCATATGAACACCCAGAAACCCTTCTAATTAAACCTGCTGGCAGATTTGTCTACACATTGGAAAATACAGTATGTAAATAGTGTTCGTAGGACATTATTTTCCACCAAGAAGAGAAATATATTTATTATTACCGCGAATGACAAAAGCAACTCGCACTTCGCGCTGGTTTCTACGGCTGGAAATACAACTAACTCACAAGACCACGTGACTTGAATTTTTGAAAAATGCTAAAAAACGGCAAAATACTCTGGAAAGCGCTTCAGAATAATGTATGGGTCTATTTCGAGCCCAAGATAGCCCAACAAAGCCGGTGTGTTTTGCCATGTCTCCCTATTTTTTCTCAAATTAATTAAAAATATTAATTGGAATTATGATTAGGTCGGGGTTAGGTTAGGGCACAAACCATTTACGCTTGAAATTTAAGTTAGGCGTCATTAAATTTGTGCACACGACTCTATGGAAATGTCTCCCTATATTCACAAATTTTCGTTAATTATTATTATTGTTATTTCTTTCTGGTACTCAAACCTAGGATTCCTCAAAATAGCCCATTGCATACATGCACTGTCGCTCCCAAGCGTGAGAAAACCCGGGATGGTCCATATGGGAATCGTAAGGGGTAAACCTGGGCAAGTCTATGTTGGATATATACACGGGTTGCCCCATATGGGAATCATTTGGGATAAACTTGGGCAAGCCCATTTGGGATCTATATGGGTTGGCCCATATGGGAATCATATGGGATAAACATGGGCAAGCCCATATGGGACCTTCCATTAATTCCTGGCCCAACAAACCCAACAGTTTCCATCCTCAAAATGGCTACAAATACCCTTAACACACCATGAGGTAAACCCAGCACGATATGTGGCAAAGGGACTCCCCCCTAATGCCCCTACACCTCAACACACTCTGATCGTTATACGTTGTTGATCGGAAGTAATTTTTGCCGATTCAAGTTGAAATGTTCTCCATTTTCTTGAAAAATCTGGACAAGCTTCTTTAAAAGAATAACCTTGACAAATTGGGAAAATTATAAATTTGGTTAAAATTGGGGGTGGGGGTGGAGGCGGTGTAAAGGGGTTCAGGGTGCGGACGCAACACACACACAACCCCCCCCCCCCCCCCCCCCCCCCCCGCCAGCAGCAGACGAGTTCCGTCTTGCAAGAAAAATGTTCTCCCAAAATGTAATTCGTTCCCCAAAAAATCTCCACTGGTGTTAAGCCCCAACCGCAGACCGATCACCCAAATTGGCGACATCAGCTTCCCGGGTGCGGGTTTTACGCGCATGCTGAAAATCCACCCCAGGCCGCGCCCAAACCAGCCTACGCCTATATGCAAAATGCTTGATACATTTAGTTGGTCTGCTCTTTCAAGCGCCAGATTATTTGAGATACTTTAGGGAATATAACAGTCTAATTGATCCCCACGCCCTAGCAACGATCAGTCGGTTTCATGTATAACAAGAAGACTGATCAAGGTATACAAAACCATAATGATGACGACAATTTGAGTTTTTCGCACAAAACCTATAAAAAGACCGTTGATTTGTTACAAATTTTCAATAAATTCCATTCCTGTTTTAGGTCCAGGGTACTTGGGGTGCTTCGAAGATTGTCCGCGACAGATATGTAGTGACCGCGCCCTACAACCAATCGGACCGATATTTAGGTACTATCAGTCGGTTGAGTGGTGCTTCAGATACTGCTTAGAGTCCACATCATCCAACTACACATACGCTGGGCTCGAAAACAGAGATGAATGTTTCTGTGGGAATAACGAAGATTATGGCCGACACGGGAAGAAGGAAGACTCTGAATGCCAGGACGTGTGTCAGGGCAACAGCAATCAGATGTGTGGAGACTATTTTAGGTTGTCCGTTTATCGAAGTAAGATATCTGTTCTAAATCACGCCATAAATACGTAGAGATTGGGTGTGGTTTGTTGCTTTGGGCACACGCCTCAAATTCAAACGTTAGTATACATTAAAAGCACAATGTGTATACGAAACGCCAATTCGCGCGTTGCCAGGACACAGTAACGCCTTTCGAATGCAGAGAACCAAAATGCGAACACCTTTGGGGTCGTCCATAAAGTACCGGTACGTACGCATGAAATGCCGACTTTTTAGACCCTCCCTGCCCCCTGTACGCATGGCGTACGCAGTGGCTCCAACCCTCACCCCCCTCCCCCTGTACGCATACGCATTCCATATATACCTCAGCATTGGTAAAAAATGATTCAGTACTACATGTATAGTGCTATATACTACTACGTGTAGTACGATTCGCATGTCGCCACCTAAGTCTGAAATAAATGTTAAAATGTATAGATTTTTTTTGCATTTTGTTTTGTTTAATTTACTTAAAATGACACATCAAGCATCATTCAACTGGGGATTTAATGAGAAAACCTAATTTGAGGAGTGAGAAAAATGTGAGATGTGTGAGAAAAATGTGTGGCCTGTCTACTATGTTATGTAGATAAGGTCTGATCCTATGGTCAACTTGTCCATCCTTTCCCGATTTACTAAAAAGACATTTTCGGTTTGCGTACATACGCATTGGCTTGGACCCCCCCCCCCCCCCGCCCCCTGTACGCATGGTGTACGCAATGTCATCTCCCCCCCCCCCCCCCATCCCCCCCCCCCCCCCCTCCCTCTCCCTCCGTGCGTACGTACTTTATGGATGGCCCCTAATTTGTGAACGAGATTTTAACTTTCCACTCAACGGGGCCATGCAGGAGTGGATGAAGAACGCTTGAAAACAAAGCTGGCCGATAAACAACGAGTGGTTACACTATGGCACACACCATTGTTAATAACAATGGTTCGTGCCCAATTTCCATTGTTAGTTGCTCATAGTGTTGTACGGGTGGAGATAATTTACACGCAAGTTGGCTGAAAATGTGTACATGTACATTCTGTTAATTGCATTTGTGTGTGTGTGATGTGCTTGTGTTTTGTCCCAACAAACTTGGCACTCTACAGTATCCGAGGGAGTGTGCAGTAACGCCATCGGTCCCCCAACCAACGGATCTCACCTCATCACTAACCCACGCTCTCTGGATTACAATCTCAACAACTTCAAGTTCTTCGGGACTCGAGTAGATTTCTACTGTCACGATGGATATACACTCCATGGAGCCTCGTCCATCCAATGCATTGACACGGGATTGAACAATGTCACGTGGAATGGCACGGTGCCAACGTGTGAAGGTAAATACACCTATCAATTGTTTCCCCCGCCCCCACCATTCCCCCTTCCCCCTCCCTCCCCGGGCTACCCCACAGGGATTGTCACTTTTCGCTTGACAAAATTATCCCCACCCCATGGCCAAAATTGAGTTGACAAAAATCCACACCCATGGGTGCTAAACATGCATGCGCGTCTTGCTATCAGATACACGGACATTTTTATTTCAATAGGTTAAAAATCCTCTCCCTGCGGGGTATGAAAAACATGACCAAAATTAGCTCTGTTAATTTCTTTTACTTGAGGACAAATTTGGACAGAAACAAAAATCATGTGACTTTTGTTAGTGTTATGAACACTGAGTGAAGCTTTTTCATGTCAACTCGTAAAGATTTTGGGCCATCACAATTGATACAATGAGTTTTTATTTTGCAATAATTTTCGGCTTTTCTATATAAAAGCTTGGAGTCAATCAACTGAATTTATGACAAGTTTGGGTGCGAGTTCAACGGTGGCTGACGATATTCCGACCGATGGATCTGTTTACACGACAGTAAGCACTGAAGCGATGACGGACGGTAAGTTCACTCACCTTGCAGACGTTTAAAACACGAACAACAAAATTATTTTGACTTTCAGAATAGATTTGGCGTCAATTTCAGTTTTATTATTTTGTCGTCACCTTTCCTCACAAAATGTAGGATAATTAAATATCATTATGTCATTTGCATGAGAAACAACTTTACGAATACCAGGAACTGCAGCATTACATTATAAAGAATAATTTTATGACCTTTGGCATAATTATCAAACCAAAAACCAAAACAGGATGCGCGCGCATAACGGCGACACATTTTCAATAGAGGGCGCTTTAGATATGAAATTCTTGGATTAGCCCTATTTTGTTTTCGTAGTTTTTTAAACTCAAGTTGGTATATATTCAAAAATAAAAGAATTGATAAATGTAAAAAAATACCTTTCCTGAGCCGACGAAGTCACATTTTTCTAGTAAAAAAGAAACTGATTGTTCATGTGTACGTGTCACACATGAACTACTGATCGTTTGTTCCTCAGTCACACCGGATCATACGATTTCTGGATCGAGCGATTGGTGGCGACCAATCGGCAATGTTCGCTACGATCTCCATTTGCAGCCACATTGATGGTACGTGCGATCAAAGATTAGAGAAGATCTATCGCAAGATCAATCGTAGGTATTCGTGCGACAAGTGGTGGCGATCAGCGACCGATCGTACGACCAATCGTGCTGACGTGTGACCGCGCACACGACAGGTGGCAGTACCAATTGTCAAGTGACACGATCAGTTGCACGCCCAGTCGCGAGACTGCTTGAACCACGACAGATCATTAACGACTGGTGGTATGACCGTGCGCGACTGGAGGTACGACAATGTAACGCCCTCAGATCGACCTGCGATTCTCTTGCGCCGCGACGGAACACCCGGCATCAAGCAAACAAGTAACGCTCAATTCACCAAACTAAACAAATCCTGTAAGTATCGCTGAACAAGTGACAACTCGACGCAAAATAATCGCAACCATGCTCATGTCACGCACGATGGCGTGATTTTTCCGCACGCTGATTGGCTAAACAAACCCTAATTAATAAACAAAACTAGATTCGCGTGCCAGGCGCTAGTCTCGCGCGCATCTTGTTTTCTTTCATAGAACTTGGCCGTGACGATCGGGATCACGTCGCAAAGGTTAAACATGCTCGGGCGCAGCTTGGTCGTAAAAACTTAAAAAGCCAGAGCCCACTGTTCTGTGTCGTCGCAAGGTCGACCAATACCAGAGGGCGGCTTAACACCTGTCTGCGATTTGAAATCGCATCAGAAGTTTTAACATTGACCATGCTGCGACTGATTTTGCTCTGGCGATAACCCACGACCTCTGCGACCAGTCGCGCGCTCTTTATAGGATCTGCCCACGATTGCAATTCTTTTTTCGGCACAGCGCGGTCTGGTCGCAGGTCCGGTGTGGCTTTAGTAAAATTATAAAATTATTAAGCTCCACGTTTCCCTTTTTCGTAGACCCTGTACAAATTGCTAAGATAGTCGGGCCGTTGGGGGCGCTTCTTGCTCTAGGAGCAGTTTCTGTTGGTCTTTTAATCGCTTGGAAGGCATATCAGAGGAAACGCAGCATTACAAACGCACAGTAAGTACACCACAATGCACACACCACAGTTATACTGTATGTAAAATAGTAGTTGGCTACATAATTTAGGCAACACGTTCATGGGCGTATAGGCTTGTTTGGGCGGGGGAGGGTTGGGGTGGGGTGGGGCGGGGGAGGTTGGAGGGGGTGGGGGAAGGAGGGGGTGGGGGAAGGAGGGGGGAGGTGCGATTTTCGGGAAGGCGGAACTCCTGGCATTTGAGCGAGGGAGCGTGCGTGCAAAGCCCGCACACCCCTAAAGCCGAGTTCGCCACGTTGGGTTAGATGTAGACTTGATGTCAAGTCTGTAACTAGACCGGTTGTTTCGTAAACGGCAGCAGCGTAGTCGTGAATGGACTGGGAACAAGTCTAATCGACCTCTAGACAGGTACTATTCATAACAACGACTGTTGCGTGTGGGGATTATAGGCGTCAGGCGGACCAAATACGACTGTCTAGAGACTTGACCTCAAGTCTAGGTTAGATGCTGTCCCGTTCAAAAAATGTTTCCGATCTCGTCTTTGGAACGAGAAAGAACTTCTTAGGAGGTCACGGTCATCAAATGGATATAGTTGCCGTTTTCAAAAAAAAATATTAATCAATACCGAGAAATTTAGCAATTTAATTTTGATTTCCTTTTGTCTGGGACACAAAGTATATTACTGTTAATTTTTCAGATCTAACGAGAAGAGCAACCGATCGCGACATTTGCCAGAGGACACTGATGACACAGCACCAGATGAAGGAACGGAGGGTTAAGCATTCATTATTTTTTTTGATAACTTATCCCAGTATTGATATTCTGTATAACTACCACCAAATAATAGTCCAGCTCAATACACCATATGACCAAATTATCTTACAGACTTTACAAGGAGATTGGAGCAGGAGGAACGAAACTTAAGCCAAACTCACAGTGATATTTCTGTAAATGTGTGCATGTAGACCAACGGTAAAACATGTTACTGTACATGAAACCAATTAGCTTTTTGGCACGTTTCACATAAATAACGTCTGGTGTACATGCGTACTTCCTTTCCCATTGCGCACTCAGTATCCACTTCAGACTACATTTATGTTGCTACGTGGTGCACGTGGCAGGTGTGAAGTTAAAAATCAATACCGTAGGGATTGAATCACCGTAGGGGAGAATAGCATAAAGACTGTTCGTTGCTAGGCAGTGACATGCACCACGTATCAACAACTGCACCTGCATTCGAATGTGGAGAACTCGGGGCGCCAGCAATAATGCAAACGTTACACTTATACTACCTCTCCGCTTACGACAGACAAAAGGCGATCTTTAAAGTCTCAAACATTGATGTTTCTGTGTAACATTCATAAGCAGGTGTTCTGTTAAGCGTCACAACAACGCTTGGAAATAATTATGTCGTGCAACAGTCGTCGGATGGCCCCAACGCGTCTTATGGTAATATCGGCCCCAGTCTGGCTTTCTCGCGAGATCTCGTGACGATCGAGAAAGAGCTCGGTCGAGGAGCATTTGGCATAGTGTTGCTTGGTACTGCTCTTGGCATCAATGAAGTTGGAAAAACAACTAAAGTCGCCATTAAAACCCTCAAAGGTACAAAGAATACGTAATAATTACTGGGAGTGTATGTGGATTGGGGGTGGGGGTGAATTTATCTGGGGGTTTTCCTCCCACAACTGCATCGCCTTCAATCTTCGTCATCTCAAGTTGATATCCAAGTAAAGTTGAAGCTAATACCGAATGGTAAATAGCATAAAAGGCCTTAGTTGCAAAATTGTCTTAAAATAAACTAGAGAACAATTTCGAATACAACATAATGCCATACTTTCATAATGCCATACTTTTCCTGGAGACGCGCGTTAGTTCGACTTATTGCTTCTTACCTAAAACGCCCCACTTAGGCATGCCAAGTATTCAACAAAGTATGTGACAAAATGTACGACATCGCCATTATTTGCAAAGATATTTTCGACAAAGTTTGCAACATCGCAAATATTTGCCAAGATATCTTTGGTATGCGCTGTCCCTTGTACGCCACCATAGGGCCTACAATACTGACACTGTCAGTCAAAATAACTAGACAATAAGGGTCAGCTGGGTGCAACTGAAAATCAGTCAGTGTGACTAGATTTTCTAATCAGGATGACTAGCATCTTCGTAATGTCAAATAGATCTAGTTAAAACAACTACCGGGCGGATCGAGTCAGATTCATTGTTAGTAACTATATTTCTAGTCATTTGTCAGTAACTAGGCCTTCAGGGTCAATGTTTTGACTGTTTTTTGGTCAAGTTTACTAAGTGTTTTTACTTTTTAAAGTGTAGTGTTTCTCATATCATAATTTTGTTGTATTATCTAAAAGGAAGCGCTGACAGACAAGCTAAAACTGATCTTCTGGAGGAGATAGAGTTGATGAGGACGATTGGACCTCATCCAAACATCGTTAAATTGTTGGGCTACTGCATAGAAAAAGGCAAGTCAGATACTTGTATGCCCTGCATATGTTATCTTATAGAGCCAGGTCCTTTGCCCCATGATTAGCATTCTGAACACCATTCCCGCCTTATACTATTGTCGATAGCGTCACCACGCCATTCTTGCGTTTTGCTCTAATGGGTGCCAGTCGAAAAGTGCTTTAGCATGTCTTTGTCGTTGCTTAATTATATTTTCCTATTTTGCAGAACCAGACACTTGAAGGCAGATTACATGATTGGAAAAGGCAGATTACATGGTTTAAAAAACAGGAATAACGGCATTACATAACTACAGAATACATTGTGTATTGATAAACTGCCTTGTAGAAAATTCAGCCACATAGATGCATTTCTTTTTGTGTATGTATGAATGAATGCAGTGTGGATTCTCCTGTCGTATACGACAGATGAGTAGGCAGACAAGTCATTTGCCGAGGTGGGTCCTCATATGAGAATGAAGACCAATTCGTGACGCACACGAGCGGCCACAGATCCTGCATGGGAATGAATCAACAGAAACGGAGCGCTGTTTCCTCCTCTCTTTCTTTGCCTGGATCACAGCCGCTCTATTGGCTTCAAAGTCTTTCGTGCCTTGTGTGCACTGGTATCTCCAAAGAGCTCTGTCATGGGCAGTCGTTTCCCAAGAATTCACGTCAATGTTGCAGCCCTTGAGATTCGCCTTCAGGGTGTCCTTGTACCCTTTTGAGAGGTCTTCCCTGATCGCGATGCCCCTCCTTCAACTGTCCGTACAGCAGCATCTTCGGGATTCTGTCGTCCGCCATTCGGACGATGTGTCCTGTCCATCTCAGTTGGCACTTGATAATCAAGCACTCGATGCTGGGGAGGCCGCACTTCTCCAGGACCTGGAGGTTGGACACTCTGTCCTGCCACTTAATGTTGCAGATCTTCCGCAGACATCGTTGGTGAAACTGCTCCAACTGTTGGATGTTCCGGCGGTAGGTGGTCCACGTCTCACAGCAATACAGAAGCGCGCTCAGGACCACAGCTCTGTACACGGCAATCTTGCTGGAGAGGCGGATGCCGTGGTCTTGCCAAAGTCTCTTTGTTAGTCGGCCGAAGGCCGCACTTGCCTTTCCAATGCGCTGAATCACCTCAGCATCCAGTTATCCACTGTTCGCCACGGTGCTACCCAGATAGCAGAACTTCCACCGTCTGGATCTCTGCGTTGTTAATGACGATGGGAGGAGGTGGTGGTGCATTGGCAGCCTGTGATGGTAAAGGCTGAAACATGGCTTCAGTCTTTCCAAGGCTGATCGTCAATCCGAATCGTCTGCAGGCAGCTGCAAAGCGATCCGTGGTGTACTGCACGTCTTCGTGGGAGTGTGCACCCAGTGCACAATCATCTGCGAAGAGTAACTCCCGTAGGATGACCTCGAACACTTTGGTCTTGGCTTGGAGTCTTCGCAGGTTGAAGAGCTTCCCATCGGTGCGAAACTGGATGTACACTCCTCTGTCGCAATCGCTGAAGGCATCGAGCAACATCGCTGCAAACAGAATGGAAAACAAAGTCGGGGCGAGAACGCAGCCCTGCTTCACTCCATTGTTTACCCTAAAGGAATCTGAGACGTCACCGTTCTCTTGGACTCTGGCTTGCATGCCGTCATGGAAGGAGGCAATCAGTGCTGTGAGCTTGTCTAGACATCTAAACTTCTGCAGGATCTTCTGCAGGATCTTCCACAGGCCGTTCCGGTTCCAGGTATCGAAGGCCTTGGTGAGGTCTACAAACACCAGGTGGAGCTCCTGATTCTGCTCCCGGCATTTCTCCTGTAACTGACGGACAGCAAAGACCATGTCGCTGGTGCCCCTGCCTGCACGAAATCCGCACTGCGATTCAGGGACGATAGAATCAGCGATGTGAGTAATGAGTCTGTTGAGGATGACCCTGGCGAGAATCTTCCCAGCGACGCAAAGGAGTGATATCCCACGGTGATTGTCACAGGATGTCTTATGAATGAATGCAGTAATACTTCAGAAAACCCGTAAAGATCATGCATGGTTTGTGTGTTAAATGAATAGTAAAAAGTTGTCTGCAGTCTTTGAAAAAACTACCTTCAGTTAGCAATTTCTTACACAAAGGTACCATTTTACACGAAAAAAAAATCATGTGGTGCCTTTTACTCTTGCTATTAACACTTTTATTCGTTTTTTTCTTGTCAACTCGTGAAGTAAAATTTTGGGTAACGGCAAATGATGTATTGGGGCTTTAAAAGCCCTATCATTTGCAAGATTCGTGGAATAAGAGTGTAACATATCTAGGCCTAAGAAAGAATGTTGGTAAACCAGCCGGAAGAAATTTTAGCTACTTCGATGCATCAATGCTTCAAAAAACCTTTAAAAGCTATATATGGATGTCTGTGTACAAGTGAATGGTTTTTACAAAACCACCTTCGGTTGTCAATTTCCAGCATGAAAAACCCTTGACAGAAATAAATTGATGTGGTGTTTGTTACCATTGCTATCAACACTTTAAGTAAGGTTTTTCTTGTGAAATCATGAAAACCAAAATTGGGTCATTGCAAATGATACAATGGGCCTTTAAAGCAATTTGTTTTCCTATAACTGCGATTTCATTTCCCTCTATCTTCCTTCAAGAACCGATTTATCTGATCGTGGAGTTCATGGGTAAAGGCGATCTCAAGAAAGTCTTGAAGGGTTACAGAGGTATAGATCTCGGTACAGGTTACGCCAACGTGTCTGGCTACAGCCAGTCTCTCTCCCGGACATTGGTGAGGTTTTCCCGGGACGTGGCCAGAGGAATGGCCTTCCTCTCGTCACAACAGGTAAGACTTCAGTATTGCAAGGTCTTTTCTGCGTGCTCAATATGACGTAAACAATCAAAAAGGACCGGTATGTTTGCTGCCTCCAAGCGTCTCAAAAGTCCCCATTGAGGGTCAATCAAAGGCTCTCTGTGTACTTTGGTGTTCGCTCGTACCCATTAAAATCAATCAAGATAGGCCTAACCAAGTTAAACCAAAATAATCGAGGTAATCAACTAGGTTATGTTGTTGGTCATGCAGTCACCCTGGCTCTATTTCTTATGTAAGAAGATTCCCCGTCAGGATCCAGGGGAACCTAGATTCTGAGGTTGCTTAGTTTGGCCTGGACATTTTTTTGAGACACCCTGTACATGCTGTCAGGTGTTACGTCAGCCATTTTGTTACATTAAACATTTCCCTGTGATTTGTTTGACAAATAGTGCATCCACCGTGACCTGGCAGCCCGTAACGTGCTCGTCACCGAGGACTTGAAATGTAAAGTTTCTGACTTTGGTCTGTCCCGTGACGTCATGAATGTTCGAGTCTATCAACGACAGTCGCAGGTATTTTTTTCTTCTACAACATACACGGATTACATGTACAATTTGTATTTTAATAATTACCCTTGGACCAATTTTGCTCAAACTATAACCCTCAATCGATTCCCCCCACGTTGGAGATGGTAAAGTCCCCTTTTGTGTTAAGTTTACTCACCGGCCGGTCGATCCTGGAAAATCTGGGCCTCTAGCCAAGTCCCATTTAATTGTGTATGCATGTAAGCCTTTACGTATAAATACCTTGCCGCCAAAGCTATCAATCATCCTACTACTGGCCCATTGACAAAAAAAGGTTGTTTGCAACTAATGACTTGACATAAAAATAGCCCCAAGGTACAGCCGGCTGGTGGTTTTTCAACGGTTAATTGGCGGGGGAAGGGGTCTGCCTTCCCAGAGTCCCCCCTTTGTGGCGGCCTAAGAAAATGCACGGTTAAAGGAGCTCCTTCAGATTTGTCCAGAAAATGAATTTCGCTCTAACCTAACACTCATATAAAAATACTATGCATAAAAAAAAAATGAATTTGCAATGTCGGATTTAGATGTGGAAGCTAACAGGTTGGAGTAATCACTGCACTGCGGGGTTTTTTTTTATAAACGAGTAAATTAGTTTACAAAACGTTGGTCGGTTTTTTGTGATATCCTTGAAAATATACGGATTGAGATCGCGAAAATTCATAATTGTTGAGAAAAACATGACAAATGATAAGGTATCAAAATCGCAACACTTATGTGAACATGGGAGGGGAACGCTCCTATCCTTTAAACTCGGATGGTAAATCAATTTACAGCCATATTCAGAATCCATGCTTTAACATAATATTTTGACTTTGAGCGTCAGTAACATGGCTGGAAAAATCGATGAATTGTCACCGTCAGTGAGAGCTACAAAGAAACTAAAAGAGAGTTAATAAAAATTATTAAAACAAAAATTGTTTTCTGAATATCTGTTATTACTTGTGCCTCAGAATGACCCCTTTTGAAACTATAGTTTACCTAAACAACAACTCAAAATTAACAGTGATTTAAAAAAAAATGTTTTACGATACCATGTTTGCAGGGCTTGCTGCCTATTCGCTGGATGGCTTTGGAATCCCTACTAGATGACGAGTATACCACAGACAGTGATGTGTGGTCGTATGGTATTCTCTTGTGGGAAATCGTAACACTTGGTAAGACCAACAAGGTTTAAAGACATATTACATGATTGGAAAACTTTTAAAAACAGGAACAGCGTTACATAACCAAAGAAGATTGTTGATAAACTGCCTTGTAGAAATTTCAGCCACATAGATGCAGTAATACTTTGGAAAATTTAAACAAAATCCACACATGGAATTGTGGTCTAACACGGACACACTTGTGGGGTACCAAACACAATGGAACAATGGTACCCCATAAAGAAATTCAAAAGGAACAGTGGTACCCCACAGAGGAATTCTAAAGAAAAGGGAAAATAGGACAACAATGCAAGTACTCCATAAACCCCTGTGTACACAGATACATGTATATGCATGAATCTAAAAGAGCGAAATTAAGAACTAGAGACATTTTATAATGAAAATCTCTCTAAGTATTTAGATTCAAAAAGTTTGAACAAGGACCCCTTCCAGTGACAACAGTTAAATTTTAATCTATCGGAGTAAGGAAATTTCACTCTAATTCGCCTTGTCCCTATCCCTAGTTTCAAGGAGAGGGAGTTAATTTTTAGTCTTTTGATTTTAGACAAAAGTTGTCTGCAGACAACCTGTGAATGGCACGCGCCACTTTCATGCACAAAACCGAAAACCCAGAGCTATAATGGGTAACTTGCTTGGGCTATACGCTACAATGTACCCGCAAACCATATCACTGTAAAAATGGTTGTAACAACCTGGGCTCATGTCAATGTATGATTTGTTCAGTTAATCGAGACCTATCATGCTATGAAAGAATTATTCAAATTATCTATCACGGTTCTTGAGATGATTTTTTGAAATAATAAACTGATTTTTGTTGTTGTAACATAACATCTGATGACGTCATCATGACGTCATACTTGTATGCAGACCATATAGGATTTCGTCGGAAAAAAAAAGACAAAGAACCAATACAAAAGCAATAGGTGATCGGGGTTCAGCCGATAGCGGAGTAACTGCTTTGTAGAAATGTTAGCCACATAGATGCAGTAAAACTTTAGAAAAATCCATGCATAGTTTTTGTGTTGAATGAACGGTCACAAAATTTCTGCAGATGATTTTTTTTAAGCACCTTTAGTTGACAATTTCTCCCACAAAGGTACCATTTTACACGGGAAAAAATCATGTGGTGCCTGTTATTGCAATCAACAGTTTTAGTCGGGGTTTTTCTTATCAAATCATGAAGAACATTTTCGGGTCATCGCAAAAGATGTATTGGGGCTTCAAATCTTTTGGTCTAAAAAATATCATTTCTGCAGGTGCTCGACCGTACCCCGATGTACCGTCAGCGAAAACATTGTCGACTCAGCTGAAGAAGGGATACCGAATGACCAGACCGACAAACTGCAAGAAACCACTGTGAGTATGGCCCTATATAGCTAAGTGTGTGTACGGGGGAGAGGAGGTATTTTTAGGTAAACAAAATAGACTGCCGAAGTGAATACGTCATCTTGTGTTGGTTGCCCAGGCAATGGCTCTAAACTAAATATCACTGAACCGTGTCCCTATGATTTTGCAACGGTACTTTTTCCGACGGCCATGTTAGTTTAGAACCAATTGCCATGGCAACACGTCACACTTCGGCTGTCTATGGGGATTGAACAGTCTGGCCGAACGCGACAACGCGAGTTTACCAGGTACTTCGCCTTCGTGAGTAAGCAATCCCAAGATGCACTGCGGTTGACCTCTTCCACGATGTATCTATAGCCCGTTTGATTGGTTAAGCGTAACCCCGCAGACATGCGCACTTGTGTCCAATTACGCGGTAAGTTAGCCCGTTTTCCGCTTAAATTTTCCACTAAAATATCACTTCCCTGCGTAAACCCACTTACCTGTACATGTTAAATTACTAAACACACCTAAAAGACATGTCAATGAGATAGACCTTAATCCAGTAAAAAACACTGATGCTTGTTTGTTTTACATGTTGCCTGCTGTAAGCCATGATAAAACAGGGGGTGGAAACTGGAGCAATTTGCCATAACTCCAACCTGAAGTCCTATGTTTTTTCTTTACTTTTCCCCCTGTGTCTTCCTTTCTGTGATTTACTGTAATGAAATCTTCAAAGTTACAAAGGCCAACTTTTATTGATTTTGCATCAAAATGAACAATAGTAATGTCTTGCTAAACAAGTAATCCATCATATGAAGGAAATACTAGGCATAAAGTTGTTTAGCATGACATGGTCCTTTAATTAAACGACTACGTCCATTGCTAAAGCGCAGGGATGAGAGAAAAATCGTAAGGGCCTGATCAGGATTCGAACCCGAGACCTCTGACTCAAAGGGCAAATGCTTTACCAGCTGAGCTATATACCGGGTAGAGCATCTGCCCGGTGAGTCAGAGGTCTGGGGTTCGAATCCCGATAAGGCCCTACCGATTTTTCTTTCATCCCAAGTTTGGTCGTTTCCTTTTTAATGGTGATCATACAGGCACCATACCAGATGTTGCGTTTGCTAAAGCGCAGGGAAAAGGTATACTGGTTTTAGTGTAGACCAAATAACCATATCAACACACAACGGATGATCGACGTTTTCACTTTAGTAACGGCCAGACTGACGAATGTTGAATCCAACCAAATACCTCAACAGATACTCCATTATGCGAAGTTGCTGGAATGCCGACCCAAGCTCGCGACCAACTTTTCAAGATATATGCAAGAAACTGGACGATATGCTGAGTGAAGAAACGGTACTGTTATTTAATTTTAAATTATTATTTTGCCTAAAGCCGATTTTGCAAGTCTTACGACCCCGTCAAAAAAATAACATAACATAATAAAAAATTCTTCTCCAATAGGCACGAGTACTTCAGAGAAGGCCAAATAAAGATAAATGAGCAAACCTCTATTTACTTATGTAACCTACAAATTTATTTTAAGCAAAATACACAAAATAATATTTACCAGAACCTTGGCATGGGATTGGACGAGCAGACTATCACAAACACGGGAAACGATGCTGAAGGTGTGGTCTCCTCCAACCGTGCACAGGTATTTCTGCTCATCCACCCAATCTTTTTACATTTAAGGTAAAGGAATGCTGCTTGTTCTGTATAACAAAAACCACATTTTCTGGCAAATGTATTCAAAAACAACAACATTCCATTTATATAAACTACAGGTAAATCGCCCATGTTTTTTATCACTTCAGAACAGGAACTTGGTTAGAGCGGAATTCTTGTGTTTATTTGCACAGAATTCACTCCAAGTTATATACATTTAGTGTACTTTGCAATGTAGAGACGTGCTGACATTCATATTCATGAAACGGTCGTAAGCATTCGAACACAACTTCAGACAAATGAGAAATGTTACTATTTGTCGTTTTCTTGGGATAGCCCAATCAAAGTTGTATTGTTTTTTTCGCTTCACAGACGTACATTACTGTGAACAACATGGATGAAACAATCTACGAGGTCCCAACATTGGAATTGGCAGAGGAAAGGGTGTAACCACGAAACGGAGAAAAAGCACGAGGAAGCTTAGAGGAAATGACTGTTTCCTGTATACGCTTAATGCAATCAGGGATGTTTTGGCGACCATGGGCAAAAACATGTTACATGGGCAAAAACATGTCATGCAGATACATCGTCTTATCATATACAGAATCATTCAAGCGGAATGCATACCCTCAATAAAATATCTGCGTACACCCACAATTTCCCTAACTTATTGTGAGTAGTGTTGCGTGATATTGTTCCCTGCTTTTTCGCTTGAAAGTGAATTCGTCACGAGTCTGGGGCACTGACTGATTGTCTTCAGGCTGTGTATTTTTTTAAAATGGGAAATAGCCCTAGCTTTAAGTTGAGTATGTATTACTAGCTATCGCTGACTTAGAACATTAAGCAAAATATATCGCTATATTATAGACGGATGATTAGTATAATGTATAATATAGACCCTATTCACGGGGACAGCCTTTGAAGTTATATTGTCCGTACATGGTTCTCAGAAAATTCGTGTTTTTTTGGGTGTATTTTAGACATCGGCTACCCCGTGCAAAACGCCGTTTTATATACCTTAGAATATGCTACCCTTGTGTGGCATTCTGGTTTGACTAAGGGACAAGTTGAATGTCTTGAAAAATTGCAGCGTAAGGGTTTTTGTATAATTTTGTCATATGATTGTTTTAATCGGTCTTATGTTGACATATGTTCACAACTTAATATCCCTCCATTGTTTTAACGTAGGGAACAACTGTGTTCCAAATTTGGACAGTCATTGCTCAATTCCGGCAAATTTCCACACTGGTTGCCTGCTATTAGAAATAATGGTCTGAGAAATAATGACCAACTCAGTACATTAAGGTGCAGGACTAAAAGGTACAAATGTAGTCCAATCCCCTCGTACAAATATTGAATAAGGGCAAGTGAATCCTTGGTTAATTACCTTGGTTGGCATTTTAATCGTTTTTTCTAAAAGTTGATTAAGTTGTACCATATATATATGTATTTGTATTTGTTGTATATTGTGTAATTTAATCATTTTAATTCCCTTTTTTTAACATAGGAGCCGTCCATAAAGTACGTACGCATGAAATGCCGACTTGTGAGGCTGTACCCCCCCCACCCCCCACCCCCCCCCCCCCCCCCCCCCCACCCCCCCCCCCCCCCACCCCCCCCCACCCCCCCCGCACGCAAACGCATTCCATATATACACCTCGGCATTGGTAAATGGTTAAGTACTACATGTATATAGTGCTATATACTACTAGTACGATTCGCATGTCGCCTCCAAAGTCTGAATAAATGAGATTTATTTTGCATTTTTTTAAAACTTAAAATTACATCAAGCATCAGTAACTGCGGATTTAATGGACAAACCTAATTTAAGGAGTAAGAAAAATGTGAGAATAGGTGTATAAGAAAAATGTGTGGCCTGTCTAATATATATGTTTTGTACATAAGGTCTGAAGCCATGGTCAACTTGTCCATCCTTTCCCGATTTACTAAAAGCAAATGTTTGGTTTGCGTACATACGCATGGTGTACGCAATGTCAACAACCCCACGGTCCTGGCGACTTTGCCGACATTAAAGGGCCTGTGACGTCCTAAACAACTTTATGCCTAAGCTTTGCTTCATAATGACGGATTACTTGTTCTGCAAGACATACTATTGTTCGTTTGGATGTAAAATCAATAAAAGGTGGCATTTTTCAACTTTGAAGATTTCATTGCAATAAATCACAGACAGAGGGCGCTGTTTTGAGTGCATCACATAAGGAAGACAGAAGGGAAAAGTTAAGAAAAAACATAAGACTTCAAGTTGGACTTGTGGCAAATTGCTGCAGTTTCTACCCCCAGTTTTGTCATGGCTTACAGCAGGCAACATGTAAAACAAACTCAAACAGCCATGGATTACAAAAGTTTCAGGAAAATTGAGAAAAAAGTGGAATCTTTTGTGCACAGGTCAATGTGATTTTCCTGTGTTTGCCTCTTGTGACGTCGTGACCTTGGTCATGAATATGCATATTTTCATTAGCATAAAAACTAAAAATCTTTGTTTTAACCCCCAAAGCAAGCTCCAAATAGGATTTTTATGACTTTAACCGAGTAAAGTGGTTTTAAAGCATAGATTTCATTGATAAAAATCCTAAATAAGGGGCCCTTTAACGTTAGTCAGTAAAATTACGGAAATGACCCAGGTATTTCCGTAAAATTTTGTCCGTAAAAATACGGACACGGCGACCAACGGCGCATATATACACAATCAAAACTTATCAATATCATATAGGTTGGTTAAAGGTAGAACACATCATTTGCAGGTCTAAGGACCCCATTTTTTCACGAGTTGACCAAAAAAACCTTATTAAAAGTGTTAACAATGGTACCAAACACCACATGATTTTATTTCAGTCCAAAGTGGTCTTTTGGGTATTTTTTTCATATACATTGAACACGGATTTGGGTAAATTTATATGTTGGAATCGATAGCTTATTCAATTCTAAGATATACTTCCCACTGACACTTCCGTCGCAAATGTTGCATTTCTGAGATAAATAAATGAAAAAATTACTGCATAATGCACAAAATGACGTGGCGAGCGGTCTGTGCGTAAGCGCGACAGCAGAGGGCGCTGCACGCGCGCGTGAATGGTTATCTTGTGCACTAACTGAAGGCAATTTTTGAGGAAGAAAACGTGATTTTTCTACAGAAAAGCAACATTTGCGACAAAAGTGCAAGTGGGAAGTATATCTTAAAATTACATTATGTGTTGATTCCAGGAGGTAATTTCCTTAAATCTTTGTTCAATGTATACGAACAAAATACCGTATTTTGTGTGAAAAATTAACAAATGAAGGTGGTTTTTACTATTCAACTCAACGCGAAAACCATGCATGGATTTTTGTTCAAGTTTTCAGAAGTATTACTGCACCCGTGTGGCTGAAATTTCTTCAGGGCAGTTTTATCAACACGGGCTTCCAATCACGAGTGGAAATAACACCCCTTTTAACAGTTTACCAATCATGTGTTCTTCCTTTAATATAATTGAGCACTTACTTGACATTATTGGAGGCATCTTCCTCTCCCTTTCTTTGGTAGACACCGATAGAAATGTCCGGAAAGAATTTAGTACCTGACCACATCTTCAGACCGAAATTCCTTGTTTTGGCTATATGCTTGGGCATATCTAATTGTTGCGACTCCCTGTCGCTGGCGAAACTTGGAGATTTTTTCCTTCGAGTGCTGCTTGAAGCTTGCAAATTCTGGCTGGTGCGTATTTTTAAAAGTAGGCAACGTAGAAGCACGGGGAAGACATAGCGAATTGAACAGAGCGACGCGGTGACTGCGAACGACTTGCATGCAAGCAACAGTACGTGCATGTCCGCAGCTTTGGGCTGTAGGTTTTTTTCTTTAGTGCGCATGTGCGAAAATGCGCATGCAGTCGTCAGTGCTTAAAGATAGTATACATGATTGGTAAACTGTTACAAATAGTTTTATCCCCCCGTGTGATTGAAGATATGCATGATTAAAACCAACCTGAGCAAAAACCAGCTCCGTACTTTTGAGAAAACAGTCAAAAAAGGGTTTGCAGTCATTTCGCCCCAAAACCACTTCGCCCTAAACCATTTCGCCCTGAACCACGGCCTGTGCACGAAGTGGTTTTGGGGCAAAGTGGCATTTGGGCGATGTAGTGTTTGGACGAAGTAATTTGGGGCGAAATGGCACTCGGGCGAAGTTGTTTGGGGCGAAATGGTTTTGGGGCGAATTGAATTTTCGTCTCATGAGACGAAAACTAATTGTTTTACTCATTTCTCAAAGACTATAGCACTTCAGACAAAACCATTTCAGGGAAAGTTTTGTACGGTCATCATGTTTATATTGTGTAAGTTAGGCGTAAATCTGTGAACATTTCTCATTTTCGAGATTACCAATGATGTACATGTACATAATAATAATAATAATAATAGACAGTTCTTATATAGCGCATTTCAGAACCGACGGAACTCTCAATGCGCTTTCTGCATTATTACCCTGGTCATTGGGCTCAGTAATATCATTCCTTAATCCTTCTCAGCTCCCTGGGGAGTATGCAGTCCCGTGCAGCTTATGCGCACAGGGACTAATCAAACACATTAGCTTTCTCTACCCTCACAGGTACCCATTTCCTCCTGGGTGGAGAGAAGCAATTCATGGCAAAGTGCCTTGCTCAAGAGCACACGTACCATGGCCAAGCCGGGATGGGATTCGAACCCACGACCTGTGGATTGACCAGAGTCTTGGATTCAACACGCTACACCGCTCGGCCATGGTGCCCCATGTTTTATATGCTGCCAGATATGAGACTGACTCTCTCCCTGCCGCCCCTATACCTCAACACACTCTTTCCTTTTGTTAACATGTATATATACATGTATATACTGCCTTTAAGATTAAAGTTTAAACAAATTTCCCAATAATATTTGTTCTTCTGTTAAACGGAAAACTGACATTTGGTGCAAGATATGAGACCGAGTGACTTCCCCTTCCATTGTTTCCATATTGTGTGTAAAAAATCCGAGGAATTTCCTTTCAGGTTTTAGGGGGAGTCGTGCGTTAACAAAAGGAAAGTGTGTTGAGGTATAGGGGCGGCATGGGGGTGGGGGAGAGTCACTCGGTCTCATTATCGAGTTGACTCTCGGGGTGTTACTAAATATAGACCTACGATATTGTCAGAAAATAAACTCCAGAAAACTCTCGTTTGCTCAGTAAAACGGATGTTCTGTTGAATTTATTAAAAAAGCGAAAATTTTAGACCAAATGTGGCCCTATTTTGCAACTGATCCAATTACTTGTTTGGTAATTACCCTCCAAAAAATCTGAATTATTATCTTTAAGCTTACATGTTATCAAGATGGTAATGGTAGTAATCATCCTGTGAAATTATTTCGTCTGAATTGCCCCCATTCATAACAAAAATGACAACATTATTTGAATCTCCAAAGTGGAGCCATTCATTCATGCACAAAAACCGTACTTGAATTTTTAAGTTTTTCTGAAGTATTACTGCATCTATGTAGTTTACTCGACCAAGGCTTTCAATTACAAGTGGAAATCACGCCGTTCTTAACAGTTTACCAAACATGTATAATACCTTTATGTCTGTCATGGGATAGGAGCCCCTGCCAATAAGGAGGGTGTGAACTCCTCCTTGGGGGTTGAGGGTGTTCAGGATCTTTACACAATTAATTAACTGATAATACCATAAATAAACAGATGTGGACTCTTTATTCATCTCCAGCTTGTCAGTTCAGCTTGATACTTAAAACATCAGCTTGCTCGTCAACTTTCAAAATGTTCATTTCCAGTAAAATAACAAAGCGAAAGAAAAACCCTAGATCTAGAAGACACAGAAATAAAATAAAAGTATCTTCAATAATCATGCAAACTTTAGGTCTCTGTGTAATTATTTAACTATATGGAGAATGTGTCAAACTACATCATACATGTACGGTACCATAAAACTCACCCAGACCAAGTCGGTCCAACACGCAATGCAGTGTCCCGTCATTCGCCGCCATTCAAGATAGCTCACTCGCTGCATGCAACATACACGCAATGGGCAACAATTAATGATTATGCAAAGGTACTTACCTGCAGTATAATCGTGATTATACAAATCCTCTGGAGGTGAGAATCAATTGGCGTTTCTCTTGTAACTACCGGCGGGCACCAGTTTTAAAAGAACGCATGCGCACAGCCCCACGTACTGCCTCGACTCTTGACCTATGACCTCTTCTCATAAGATCACAAGGAGTGGGTGATTAAGAAGCAACTTCTGACATGGGGTGGGAAGAACATCCTGCCAGCCAAAAATCTGGAAGAATATTCTGGAGTACATGAAAATAACAAACATGTAATTAGTAAACAGCAAAATAATCTACACCAGCCTTATTTCAACTATGTTGGTGTAGATTGAACAACAAAGGGACTGTAAATTGTCCCCAAAAACTTTCAACATGAAACTGTTTAACAATCAAGAACATTAAACTGTAACATTTTAGCTACATGTAGATACATGTACATATGTAGCAGAGGTGAGAATGGGCTTGGGATTTGACTAGTTGATCGACTGGGTGGGAATTGATTCTCACCTCCAGAGGATTTGTATAATCACGATTATACTGCAGGTAAGTACCTTTGCATAATCATTAATTATACTGCATCCTCTTACGGTTCGAATCAATTGGCGATTTTGAAGCCACCCCACTCAAAACCGTTTTGGCTACCATGGAGGTTGCCGTAGGTCTATGGTAAAAACCACTGAAGGTGGAGCTTGAGGACCACCCAGCAGCCTCAAGTATGTCTTTCATGGTCACCCCTAATTTGTGGGAGCAAGACGCTGCTGCTCCTCTTGTCGAATGTGCTTTAAACTGATTTGTATCAATGCCTGCCCAATTGAGAATTTGCTGTAACCAGCGGCTAATTGTTGAAGAAACCACTTTTTTATGTGGTTTGAGATAGCTCACAAACAACTGTGTTTCCGAACCTCGGCAGTTGCCTGTTCGTTTTATGTACTGGTCTACAGCTGTTACTGGACAAATCTTTTTGTCTTCGAATGCTTCTATGGTGATACACCTGATTTCATTCCCTGGTCTATGTTGCTTGTGCAACTTTGACGGAATGAATTTTAAACAGCTATGTGATACGGCTAAATCCTCTAGGCTAATATTCACGAAGGAAGACACCCTTCCCAAGGTCACTAGAGCTAAAAGCAGTACTGTTTTTAGTGTAAGCACTTTCAGCGACAATTCTTCCCAAGGTGGTAGATTTTGGAGAAACAGTAGTACTGGTTCTACCTCCCACGTTCGAGCATATTTTGGTCTCGGGGGGTTACGATTAAAGAAACCTTTCATTAACTGGCAAATTTCTTTAGATTGTCCAACAGGAACACCATTAATCCGGTTGTGGTAAAGCGAAATAGCCGACCTGTAGACGCCTAAGCTCCGGTAACTCAACTTCTTGACCTTTTCACAGTCGACTAGGAATTCCATAATTTCATTTATAGGTGCTGAAATTGGATCAAGTGACCCTTTTGTACGACACCAGCTACACCAAGCTGACCATGCAGACTGGTATTGTTTGTGAGTTGATGTTCTGCAGCTGTCAAGCATGACCTGAGTAAGGTCTTGCGAGAAGCCTCTCGCTTCATACTGTCTCCGCAGAGTAGCCACGCCGCTAGATGAAGGGATCTGTTCAAGGGGTGTGGCTGTCCCGAGTGTGGCTGAGTGAGAATATCTTCTCGTTGTGGGAGGAGGATTGGTTGTTTTACCACTAACTCTAGTAGCAGTGGATACCAAATCTGAGTGGTCCACGTTGGTGCTACTATTAAAATTGTTGCTTTGTCTGCTACAACTTTCCGTAACACCTGTGCTAAGAGACAAAAGGGCGGAAATGCATATGTTTGTTCTTTCATCCAGTCCATCGAGAATGCATCTATTGCTACTGCTCCCGGGTCTGGTTTCCACGCTACATAGCGAGGAATTTGATGATTGAGCCTTGAAGCAAAGAGATCTATTGTTGGGTGAAACTTCAGTTTCCGGCATATGCGTGTGAACATCTCTGGGTGGAGCATCCACTCCAGTCTGTCTACAAACACTCTTGACTGAAAATCTGCTATGTTGTTTTCTATGCCGGGAACGTGGTAGGCAGTAAGTATGATCTCTCTCTGCATGCACCACTTCCACATTTCTATCGCTAATCTCGATAGATTGGATGTATGGGTACCCCCTTTGTGTTTGATGTATGCTATTGCTGTTGAGTTGTCGAGCCGCATCATTATGTGGCATTTCATTTTGTCCTTCGCGAATGTTTGTAGTGCGAGAAAGGCTGCTAGCAGTTCCAGAAAATGTATGTGATGATCTTTCTCTTCTGGAGACCACCTCCCCCCCGTCTCTATTGCCCCGCAGTGGGCTCCCCAACCTTTGGTTGAGGCATCTGATGTAATGGTCAACGTTGGGTGTGGTAATCGCAGTGGTTTGCCATTCCATTGACGAAGGCACTGTGCCCACCACTGAAGTTCCTGAATGCTTGCTTGTGACAATGTCACTTGACTCTGATACGTTGGGTCTCTTCGAACCACCCGAATCAGATCCGACTGTAAAGCCCTGAAAAAAATTGGGGCTGGGACAACATCCTCTGCTGTGGCATTCATCTTGCCCAATATGCTGGCTAATGCCTCTGCTGTGAGGATTGGACTCTGTATGGTTTTTCGACAAAGCATTTCCAGATGTGCTATTTTCTCTTCTGGCAGACTCAAGGTCATGGTCTTGGAGTTTACTACATGGCCCAGAAATTTTATCTGACGACTGGGAATCAATTGTGATTTTTCCCAATTTACCAGAAGTCCCAGGTCTTGAAACAGATGCAAGATATAATGCATCTGTTGCAGTGTTTCTTCCTTGGAATGTGCCACCAAGAGAAGGTCGTCCAGATAAATTACGATTTTCATCGATCTTTGTCTGAGATGGGAGACAACTGGCTTCATAAGTTTTGTGAATAGGCGAGGAGCCGATTTCAACCCAAACGGAACGACTTGAAACTCGAACAATTTGTCTTTCCTTCTGAATCGCAGGAATTTTTTGTGATTTTGACAAATTGGAACCATAAAGTAGGCGTCTTTGAGATCGATTGAAATCATGAAATCGTCTTCCTGAATTAATTGTTTCAGCATGCCTACTGACTCCATCTTGAAGTGCTCTGATTTGACAAAGCGATTTAGCCTTTTCAGGTTGAAAACGGGGCGGAATCCTCCCGTTTTCTTGGGTACAACAAAAATCGTTGAAATGAACTGATCTGGGACATCCACCACTTGTTTTATTGCCCCTTTTTCCAACATTCCTTGGATCTCTTTCTCCATTACTAATTTCTGCTTTTCTTGCATTTGTATCGGTCTTGGTTCTGTGAGTTGCCAAGGCTGTAGAAAAAGTTCGATTTGATAACCCACTACCGATTGCAGGATCCCTGGATCGTTGGTCAATTCCTCCCAAGCAGGAAGAAAATCCTTTATCCTGCCTGCATAAGGATGCTTGTAGTCGGTTAGCAAATCGGAATGCCTTTGTACTTTCTCGAACTTTGGGGAAGGCGTTAGTTTCTTTGGAACTTTTTTGCCTGGAATGTGCCTTTTCCTTTTGACTCTGTACGAAAGGAGTCACTGCTATGGTCGAACCGACTCTGCCCTGCATTATAGGCCTTTTGCCCGTAGCCTTTGGAAAAACCTTTTCGTCCATAAGGCTGTTTGTCTCGCTGATAAGGTGTGTAGTGCTTGTAGGACCCTCTTTTTTCCTTAGACTTGGCTTTGGGTTTTGAGCCAGAGCCTGAAGGTTTTACTACCTTCTGGGTCACTTTATTCAGCTTTTCTTCTTCTTCGACTTTCTTTTCCCATTCATCACCAAGAATGCATCCCATAGAGGGGTTCACATCCCGAAGATACCCCTCCTTGATGAAGGGTTCAGAATGTCGTTGTCTGAACACCGACACACGCTGAATTGCAGAGCCTAGGAGGCTACCTGATTTTGCAAGGAGACTTTTCAATTCTACATTGTCTTTCTGCAGTTGAACTTTTTCTACTGCTTTGACCAATGGAATCGCTGCTCGAAGGAGATCTTCCTGTATGGACCAGATAGAATTGTCACTTTTCCAGGCCTCATACTTTGATGTTTTCATGGAAGACCTGATTGGCTTTGGCATATCAGGTGCTTTGAAGTACTTTTCGATGGAAGGGTCTGGTTTGAACCCCTCAAGCAATTCATCTTTCTTGCTTTGCTCCAAAATATTGGTGCGTTGCTGCTTCCACCAGTCCAGTACTTCAGTGTCAAACATCATGCCTTTGATCTCTTCATGGGGATTAGCCAGAGCAGCTTTGTGTGGACTGGTTTTATCAGTATTTTTTCCTTGCCCATCCACTTCGCCCTCTTCTAGGTCATTAGTGACATCTGCTGCATTGACCGAAATACTGTCATCTCGTTTACGAGATCTCTCAGGTGATGAAGGAGGGCTGCTATCCGACTGGACCATCAGTCGAGATCGGCTACTGCCCATTGATCGACTACTGGAGGAAGACCTTGACCGGTATTTACGCTTCCTTGATCCTCCATCATGTCCATGAACTGAACGAACAATAGACTGGGATCTGGACCTGCTACTCTCACTCATATCTTTTAGAGTGTCATGAAGCAACCCTTTAAATAAATCCATTTGGTGCTTCTGCATATCTGACAATACTGTCATTTGTCGCTCGGAAAATCCTGGCGATAGCCTGGAATCTGTGGATTTAGTGGGCGATTTTTGGGAAACTTGACCTCGGCATAAGACTGGGTCAGAAGATTTACCAACATGATCATCAATCATGTCATTTTCCACCACATTTTGACCACGACCCAAGGATTGGAGGCGTGGTTGATCTCCAGAAACACTAGCCGCACGACTCAAAGTATGAAGGCGTGGCGTGCGGTCCATGTCATCGCGACCCAAAGAATGGAGGCGCAAATCGGACCGGTCCCGACGAGGCTCATCACGCTCGTCACAATCCGCGGAAATCTCATCTTTACCGCGTCCTGTCTGGTGAACAGACATACTAACACTCTCTCGAAATGTTAGCTTACCTGATAATTTCTTTTTTTCGCCTCCAACTTTCTAATCTGACGGCGAAATGTGAACTTTTCTTTCTGTTCGATAAATTTCGTGTTGGCGGCCGCCATGCAGTTATGAGAAGAGGTCATAGGTCAAGAGTCGAGGCAGTACGTGGGGCTGTGCGCATGCGTTCTTTTAAAACTGGTGCCCGCCGGTAGTTACAAGAGAAACGCCAATTGATTCGAACCGTAAGAGGATGCAGTATAATTACGCACATGTACTTAAACAACAATGCAGTACTACAACGTATATGGCACGTTTGTTACTTTCAAAACTATCGGAAGACCATCCGAAATTCATCGAAAAATTACTCACGTCAGTTGCTCATCTGCGCCTCATTATCACAGCAGTCGCATCTTCGATAATGCGCGGTTACACCACGTGCATGTCTTTTACCCAGGTTTTTGGGGAAAACGATGAAATAATTGGTAACTTTTAGCCTACAAACTTTGTCAAACTTGGCGTGTCAACGACCGGCGAGAGAGAGAAAGAGCGAACGCGCATGCGCGCGATCTGCGCTCGCTACAACTTAAAGGCCCTGTAGATGATCTGTTTTTGAGCGATTCTGCGAATAAAACCATTATAAATCAAAAGAAAGACATCAACAAACTCATCCGAAGAAATTTCAGCTTTGTCAAATGTACCACGTTTAAAAAAAACATGAAAGTCCATATGCGTTTTCCTGGTCTTGGCGGGGTGTTTCAAATATTCGTTCTCAGTTGATGCACTCTGTGGCGCACATCATATACTGCGTGTGCGCACGATCCACAAAAAATGCATCGCGTTGGAACACGCACACGGAGTACACAGCGCCCATGCATTTTGGACCGCGTAGATGCGAACCCAAAATAAGTAAATCGTTTGCAAACGATCTAAATAATTTCATCTTTACGGGTTATTTTCTGGTAAAATTATATCATTTTGAACGGAAACCTTTCATTGGGTAGTTGCTATTAATTAAATCTTTACTTTCAGAACTTTTCCCCTATAAACTCGTCGATTACTTTTTGGGGTCATTGCAAATGATACACTGGGCCTTTAAAGGTAGGCCTACTTCCATACCCCTACATGTCTAAATTCCACTGAACATAAATATTCATAATGAACCACGAATCGACGATCCATTGGATTAAACAACTAACGTCACTACACAATCACAAAGGTGCTACTTCTAGTCTCGTACCAAGACCTATACTGGAATGCTCACCCATCGGGTCTGGGGAATCACGGTGAGAGCTCATCGCTAATTGGTCGAGGCCCGCACCGAATTTCGGTACGGGACCCCTGCGAAGCTTTTGATCATTACCATAAGCACCTCGGGTAAAGCTCAGAAGGCTGCACACAAATCAGTACCATATCACACCCCAATGGTCTTTACAAGAAACACGACACGTACCCTCTCCGCCCACATTACATTACAGGTTCATATGTAGTATCTGGCACTTTTTTTATGACGTTGTCCTCGTCAAACACTAAGAATTCCCTCCCAATCTCGGTCAAATTCAATCAGTACCGTTGGCGCATAACATTTGAAACACCGACGGAGTCTAGTATATTGCATATATAGCGCTGTGCTGCGTTCTATCGCACGATCTTTTGGCACCCGCGACTACTACCAGGACGCGTTCTGTTGCTATGGCAGCACGCTGATTTGATCGCATAGCCAGCAGTGCACGTACTATCAACGACGGCTCACGAATAGTTAAAGACGTTCAACCTATCAGCGATGAGCTCTTGCCGTGATTGTGTAGCGTTCCTTCTTTCTTTGTAAATGAAATTCTGATAATTATCTACTTATCGACATTTTTAAATAATTATAATTTTTAGTTATCTGTGCTGCTCTTGAATTTGTAATTCATGTATAATTACGATGACACTCAAGATCGCTCACCCTAAGCTTGTTCCAACTACCAATGATTGAGTCAATGACCTATTTCTTAGTAATGCACACCCACACACAAGTTCCTACCAATGAATGTGTGTAATTGTACAGACCCAATTACCTTCACTGCAAATAGGTAATACCCCAAAAATCCGGAACCACTGGTCATTGGACATAGTCACCCTTCTTAAAAGGAAGGAAACTAAGGCATGACTCAAATGTTGCTTTCTTAAGTATTTCCTGTCTAAGATACTTCCTGTTACAAAGGTATGTAGGCGCTGACTTTGAGCAGTCCAGAAATATTATCCAAAAGTATTTAAATCATCAAAACGTCTAAGCTATGCATCTCTCTCCAATCTCCTAGGTTCACAAGTAATAAGTTCAATGTATATATATAAAAAAATGTTGTTGAATAAAGTTGCAGTTTACACGTTTCTCAACTAAAGAAGTGTGCATCGTCTGCCAACTAACCCAATTTCCCCCGACCTGATAGGCGAGCATCCCAAGGAGCTCTGGCCACGAGACTATGCTACTTCAGGCGTGAAGGGATATAAATGTCCACAACGTACACGCACAAAAAATGACTGGTGTGCTTAAACATACGTGCGCATTGCACGGTACTTTCCACAACAATCAAATACCTCTCGATCTCTAATACATACCAACAGGAGCTTTCACACTTACGATGAGATAACAATTATCTTTTTAGGTTAATACCAAATATAATTTTTCGTTCACTCATATAAGATTTCTCATGATTATTTTTTTTAAACTGTTGAGCTCCTTTCAACATCGGATTTTGCGAGAGGTGTGCCCCAAGGAATGTAGCTTTATTTTATAACATTTACAGTTTGTCGTACTATACATCCATTGTGATTCAAACATGTCGTTTTATGTTGTAAAACAAAACACACAATATACTGCAATTCTACATATACAATGTATCTTTCAATTCTAGTTGTGCATGTTCTCGCAAGTAATTTTTAGAATGGAAATAAATGTATTTCGTTTTAACCTATACAATCTATATAAAATACCTCCCCAAAACACTATCCATGGGAAGAAAACAGTATAAATTTGCAATTTGGATCTGGAAGCAAAAAAGTTGGTGTAATTACTGCACTGCTTTATGGAACCAGATAAATTAGTTTACAAAACGTCGGTGTTTTTTTTGGGGATACCATTAAAAATGATTGAGAGCGCGAAATTTCAGAATGGTGATAAGAAAAATATGACACGTGGTGATGGATTAAAATCTCAACACCCATGGGACGAATGGGTGGTAGAAATGTGTGACGCGTGAAAAGGTTAATCGTGAATCCAGCCTATGGCACGGTTGACGTCACGGTGGATGGCTCCGCCGATGGCACCGCGGAAGCCGCCAGAGATTCTCTCACGGAAACGCAGGCAGGCGGTTAACCTAAATTAAACAAGATAAAATACAATCTGTTAGTACCTTACTTGTCAAGATTGCGAGATAATTTATCGACTTATAACGTGAATTATGTTGACTTGGCGATATATTATAAATCGACATGGAGAGATAATTGATGCTGCCAAGTCGCCTTCATGAATTCAATAAGTCGACTTGGCGCGATGTTTTATGTTGCCAAGTCGATTTCACAATTTCACTAAGTCGACTTGGCAAGAAATATTGGCAAGAAATTTTGCCAGATCAAATTGTCTTACATAAATATCTCGCCAAGTCGACTTATACGGTTGTACAGTAGTTTCAAGAACTAGTGGAATGGCAACAATTATCTCGCCAAGTCGACATATTAATTTCAGAAAGTCTACTTGGCAACAAATTATCTCGCCAAGTCGACCGTTATTGAACCTGCCAACATATGAACCTGCCAAGTCGACTCAGTAGATTTGGGAAGTCGATTCGGCAACATATCTCGCCAAAACGACTTAAGGGCCCTAACATTTTATTGTTATCATTTAAGGAAATCCATGTTATGGAACTGCTCCATTCATTTATAGTCATAAAAACCCTACTTGCAAGTTGTTGTAGGGGTTTAAATCAAAGTTTTTGATTGTTTTGCTAATGCACATTTACATATTCATGAGCAAGGTTGTGATGTCACATAAGGCAATTTAAACACAGGAAAATCTCACTCAACTGTGTACAAAATATTTAAGTATTTTCTCCAACTTGCTAAAACTTTTGTAACCCATGATAGTCTTGGTTTGTTTTGTAAGAAATGTGAACACTAAGACAGGAAACCGCAACAATTTTCCACAACTCTAGTTTGAAGTCTGATGTTTTTCTTTGCTTTCTGCTGTGTGTTCCTAAAGTGACATGCCCCAAACAGCGATCTCTTTAAATTTCTGTAAAGAAAGTTGAAAAATATCACCTTTTATTCATGGGGCATTAAAATTAAGGATTACTTGTCTTTCTAAACATTCAAGTAATCCTTCATATGCAGCAAAAATGGGCATACAATTATTTAGCATTTAGGAGCCCTTTAATCCACGTTATAAGTCAACTTGGTGAGATGATTTATCCTTAGCACAATATTTTGATTGTGTTAGCAGGTTGGTTACTTGGCTTGATGACAGCTATCTTCAACTTAACATCACTAAAACTAAAGAAATGTGTTTTAAGAGTGTACGCGCCCCATATTCAGTCAGTGCCTCGTCAAAGCCACTTGAACTAAATGGGAAGGTTGTGAATTTAGTGACATCTTTTAAATATCTGGGGACCATTTTGGATCAAGGTTTAAGTTTTAATGATAATGTGGAATGTGTTTATAAGAAGGGTTTGCAGAGGTTATACTTACTTAGAACTTTGAGGAGTTTTAATGCGAGTGTGGGAATTTTAATGATGGTGTATAAATCTTTGGTAGAAAGTGTTCTGTCTTTTAATCTGGTTTCATGGTATGGTGGTCTGACAGTGAAAAATAAAACTAAGCTGTCGAAAGTGGTCAACAAGGCAAGTAAAATTGTTGAGTTGTATACTCGGGCCTTGAGAAGGAAGGGAGTTCAAATCATGGGTGACCTCTCCCACCCTCTTAATAATTCCTTTGAATTGCTCCCGTCTAGGCGACGACTCAGGGTACCACTTGCCCGTAAGAATGCCTATAAGAGATCATTTGTACCATCAGCAATAACCGAGCTTAATTTGTAATTTGTGATTTTAATGTGTGTAATATTTGTAAATAACTGTGTTTATTTTGTGTAATGTGAGCTAAAGACAAATTTCCATTTTATGCCTGTCATTTGGTGGATAATAAGGTTTATTCTATTCTATTCTATTCTATTAATTATCTCGGTACTCTAAACAAGTATAGGATGACACTCACAGAGCGCCGCTTGACCGATTTGGCAATCTGTTTGTCTAGTCTGACAAAACGATCGCCGATGTCACTTATTTACTACCTATAAACTGAGCCCCTTTAATGGTATAGACATTGAATAGTCTCTTGATCATTACCTAAAACGATTTATCAGTCATCAGTAAATACTGTACAGATTTGAAAAAAGAGCAAATAATTAAGGATTTTTTTTTTTAAAGGACGGAAGGTAATTTTAAAGATTATTTCAAGAAGGCTACTTCATGTAATCAGAATGGGATGGTAATAACGTGGGGTGTTGTGGCCGAGCGGTCTAGTGCGTCGAACTTAAGTTCTAGTGCTATAGAATGTAGGTTCGATTCCGGGCCGCGACGGGTTGTGGCCTTGAGCAAGGCACTCAACCACACTTGCTCCCATTCCTGTAATTGGCGGTCCCTCCGATGTTGGATGTGGTGAATAAATAAATTAAAAAAATAAAACATAAATAAATAACATTATGAGGAAAAGCAGTATACATGTACTCAATCAGGATTTACCATTAAAACACTGGCTATATCATAGTTATATCAACACTAATCACATATTGTAAATGCTTTGTATGTAGTTCCGTAAAATGTTGACAACGTTGGATGGTCCATACACATTTTGCCATGCTTTCTAGTGAAACACATCTGAAAGTTTGTGGAGAAAAAAAGTAAAACACATTCTTATTTGTCCTAAAGGCACAGGCTCGTCAGCAATGCGCGCCCGCCAGATGTGTGCCACGCAATACGCAGCTCCATATAGCAAAGGCATGGAGCTGCGTGTTTCGAGCACAAATTTGGCGGGCGCGCATTGCTGACGAGCCTGTGCCTTTAAACACTGACCAATACCCCAGATACTCATATGGAGAAAGAAAAAAGAAAAGAAAAAATATTATTTGAATACCTGCTCACTGAAGTGTTTCCCGTATCTGCAGTAGTTCACGAAATGTTCACAGTTGATCTTAAAGACATCGTACTTCGGGTCATTACCAAGACACTCATCGACTTTAGCAATTATTGCTTCGGGTGACAGGGGAGGGAAAATCCTATCGTAATAATTATTGATTCTCACTCTGTTTTTCCTAAGAACATCCTCAATTGATATGAGACAAATCGATGGTTGGTCGCAAGACCGATCGGGAGAACCGGACGCCTTCTTCTTGCTAAAACCTTTACCGTTTCCCTGCGGGGAAAAATGGGCAACTTGGTGTTCGGATTCTTTTGTGCCGTAGTAGATCCCGCGGTGACTGTAAAACAACGGTCGTTCGAACTCCAGCATATCCGATTTTTTTACTACGCGTAACAATCTATTCAGTTCGCGCGGGCCGTACAATTTCGTCACTTTGCCGAAGTTGTCGTGGCCGTTGTCATATCTGTAATAGTTGACTGTTTCAGTCGGTTCTGGATCTAACGAACTGAACGAGTAGATGTCGTTGCCAAAGTAATCTTTTGGTAATTCCACATCAGAGTTTGGCCAAGCCTTCGCCATATTTGCATGTGTTCCTTTTGTTGCCACTCTTTGACAGTCTGCCACTCTTTGACAGTCTGTCACTATTTAACGAAGTGAACAAGATATCAGGTTCGTTGACGATTTTCAGAAGCCTATGAAGTATTCCGCGGTACAGCAGATATCCATTGATAGTCTGTCATCAGCGGCACACGGAGTCTCGATCGAGAATAACCTATTTGGTGTTAGGAACTAAAAGATGGCTATTCGCGACTTGATTTCATCAGAATTGCCGTAGCGGATTTGCCAGTGCCGGCTGTGTACGAATTCTACTCTGTCCCGGTTTCAATAGAAGATTAGGTCAAAGTCTCAGATCCTTATCAAACTAAGCACAAACCTAGACAATGTAACGAACTTTAAACCCAGAGTGTGTTGTCGTGACGACGGCCATGCATCGATACATATACACTGGATGAAGTATGCAATAGCAGTTGGCTATACGAGAATTGAAGCCATGCGCCGGCCGCCATTGTACCCCACGAACAATGCTTGGCCTAGACTGCTCCCCGGTCCATACGATTGCTTGCATTCCACTAAACACATGTAGACCATGATGTAGACTAGTGAAGACAGTATGACCAGTCTAGGCAAGGCATTGTATTAGGTGGGGTACAATGGCGGACGGTGGCTTCAATTTTAGTCGTCGTTGCTTCATCCAGTGTATATATATCGAATGCGGCCATGTCGTTAGACGACGCCATCTTGAATAATTTCCATTAATCCATTTTCGTGACGTCACACTATTGTTCAAACTGGACATTATTTTTAAGAATGTACTCAAACTGTAGATTCCTAACACAAAATATAAAAAAAACAAAACAACGGAACACAGATTGAGAAAAATGACCAAACTGACAACATTTTCATTGTTTATTATCGCATGAATACAATTCTAAATTACTCAGGAAATTACAGTGAAAACGAGAAAATGTTGATACTTATAATACCAACAAATCTACATTCTATATGCAGTGTACCAAATATAGTTAAAGAGGAAGAATCCCCCTTGACGAAAATCCAGCATTCAGGCCTTTTTCGATAGTCCAAACATCCCTCTTGCCGACGTGGATTTTTATTATTTTTTAATTGTCGGTTTTAAGTGGATAAATTGCAAGCAAAAGTGCGCTTTTCGAAAATGAGATTTTCGCGATTTCTGAAACGCTCATTAGGTATTCATGATATGCGCGTGACCCCGTGACGCAATCCTGAGAAAGAGAAGTCAACACGATAGTTAGCTCCATACGTTTACACGCAAAAAACTTAGAAAACCGTCTCTTTTAGATGGTGTTTTTTGAAGAATTTTGTTGTTCCAAAAAGCCAGAGACATGCCCAGTAGCTGCGTGGTTGCATGTTTTACCAGACACTATGAAAAAAAAAGAGCAGAAAGATTTTCTTTTCTATTACCAAGAGAGAGAAAAATGAGTCGCTCATTCTATAACTTGTACGGCCGATGTCCAAACACGTGGAAACTACGCCGCAGTGGACCGTACACAGACCGCTGTGAATAACGGTTCGTTCCGTGACAAAACCACCCGTCGCAATGCACCAGTATTTACTTCAAAAGAGAGTCACTGTGAGCCACAATTTCATCGTTTTTTCACAAAACAGGTAATAGTAGATTGCTGTCATATTACATGAAGTGTTTTTCACGTTTGTATTTTGAATTACAAGGACAAAATCGGCATGATAAACATTCACTTCGTGTATTTTCCATTCAATACTGCACAGACCGTTTTGTATGTTTCTCAGGATGACGTCAACACCCTGTTGATAAACAAGCCGAGTGACCTCGAGCGTTTCAGAATTTGGGTGAAGAGGGTCGGAACTGCTTTACGTTTTAAGCAAAAGTCTGTCGATTTTTTGTGAAAAACAAGTTGTGATGGTGTTGTAAACACATACACCTCCATGATAAACAGAAAAACTAAAAAAATGTGGAAGGGGGGATTCTAGCTGTTTAAACTTTTTCATGAACGAGAAATCATAATTTAGTCAAGGAATTGCCGTTTTTCCAGTGAAAATTTTATACGAACCACTTTCATAACTTCGCTTTTAACCCTATGCACAAGCCCTGTAGATGTGGTCTCCAAATTGTGTTTTTTTTTTTTTTACTTTTTTGTTCACTCAGAAATGCATTTTGTGCTTGTAATAAGGAAATATCGTGCACGTAAAATCTTATACATTTTGTACAAAGTTTTTATATTGGTTTAGTGCATGGGGTCCCGAGGGTGTCCGTGTTAGTAAACTTTCCAAAAAGGCAAATCCTCACTCTTTAACTCCGTTTCTTTCGAATATTAATGCTTTTTGGATGTTTGCAAAGTCATAAGGAAATAATTGCGTACTTGACCATGGAATCAGACCTTGTGTACAAAACGTATGAGACTGGTTGAAAAAAATAACGTTTTCAATTTTCCCTGCTAAATTTTCACTTCTAAGATTTGTCATGTCTAACTAAGTTTCTCTATAAAATTTGATACTAGGCCGTCTTGGTCAATCACTCAAGTAATACTCATCACTTCACCGGAAATTTCTTTTCGGCGTCTTCAGTGTTTTTGGTACATAAATTATCACAAAGTTTCCGTTATCCGTTTCGTCATAGCGCAGTTTCATCGTATAAAATCCTGAGTCAAATCCGCTTCTGTCGACTCCAATACGACACCAGAAATGTCAACATCTTGTGCATCAGACATGGCGATATTGTAGTTGTTGCTTGCAGCACACCACGAACGAAATGACTGCATGTCCTCAGCACCAGAATGCAGCGTGTTCGCATGAGTGATTCTATTCTTACACCAAACCAAACACCGTGCAATGCGTCCCTATTTACAGAATGGCTTGCTGGCGCGTTTCTCTGTTCCGGGGCGGTGAAATGGATTAAGTCGGAGAATAGACTGGAAAGTGTAGATTCTTAAAAACAAAATAGGCTCGGCTTCGCCTCGCCCATTATTTTCAAGAATCTACACTTCTCGTCCATTCTCCTTAACATAGTGGCGTTCAAATAGCTTACAGCGAATTACACGGGTTTTTCGCCCTTCCCGTAATTAGCGTAAAATTTAGTGTATAATAATTACTTGTGATGTTGTTCTTATTAGTTTTTTTATGTTGTAGTTGTTGTGTATCTTATTCCAGTTTGTTTGTGATTGTGAAGTTGTTCAATTTAGTATATTTGTTTTATGTGTGTTTGCAGGGCCCCAATGGAAACCAGTTTTTGTAAACTGTTTGGGCACACCCTGGGTAAATAAATGGAATAAATAAATAATAAATGTTCCTGTGGGAGCTTTTCAACATATCTACCGTGGAACCGTTCTATATTCCTAACCACTTTTGAGTCGATTAATGTTACAACTCCGAGTGTAACAAAAATAAAACGGTCTACATAGTGCACGAATTAGAGTTCTTATCGCGCCTTGCAATGTTCAAAGGTGCCCCGTAAGTAGTTTGTTTACTATGTATGATGTGGGCGTTTCATATCATACAGCATTGTCCACTTAGTTGTTTCAGCGTCAAGCTAGCTTTTAAAATGGCGGTGTCGTGGAATGTTTGTTCCGCTTACTGGGGTTGTGTTTCTGCGCTTCTCGCTGCTATTGCCTGCCATACCTGTTTGTATTTGGAGAGTCACTTTGCCTTGCGATTTGTGACAGGTGAGCATTGACTTTTGTTTGCTAATTTGTTGGGTTGCTTGTTTGTTTGGTTTCCCAACAGGGAAAGACCAGTGTATATTAATTATATCTGTTTATTTGTCGATTTATATTTATTTTGAAGGGATCGGGGTTATTCTCCTCGTCGTTTCGTCTTTGGTATCATTCCACATCTCGACTCTTCGTTGTTCTCCAACTCACACGTTGAAGAGTCTCCTTCTTTCCTACGTACTTAACATGTGGGAACGAATCGATGCTGCTTCAGTGATGTCGGAGTTTACCTACATGTGCCGACATCCCAAAGAAACGCAAGAGGCTTTACTACGCGAGCTGATCAGGCGACAGGCCAAAACGGAGTACGGACGAGATAACAACCTGGACGAGATACGATCTCTGGAGGAGCTTCGTACGAATCATTCCCTCACGGAGTACGGACACTTCAAGGAGTACATTCAGCGGATGGTGGACGGCGAGGATGGGGTCTTTTTGAACGAGCAGGCCGTACGATTTGGCGTCACATCTGGTACCACCGGCGTTGGAAAAATCATTCCTTTTGTCCCGTTCTTTTTTACTGGAGATCGTGTTGGGGCACGACTGAAAACTTTGACTGTCTTTCAAAGCTTAGACTGGCCTAGCCCACTCCAGAAGCGGTGTTTTTTATACACACGTCCGAAGACAGTGTCTACGAAGACCGGCAAGGTAATTTCGGCCTTCACGTACATCACCGAAAAAGACACCGCACTCCTTGCCAACCTCAGCTCTCCACCGCCAACCTTCGAAATATCAGACGAACCAACAACCACGTACATCCACACGCTGTTTGCCATAGCCGATCCTAATCTGGCAATGTTATCAGCAATGTTTTCAACTCAGGTACACCGCGCTCTCAAATGCATCGAGACCAGCTGGCCGACGATGTTGGAAGAACTCTCTACGGGGCAGATCAACCCCAGACTCCCACTGACATCAGACCAGCGCCGGTCAATCCAAAGCTACCTTAGACCGGATCCTGCTCGCGCATCGCAGCTCAGGAAGGAATTCGAAAAAGGCTTTGATGGAATTGCTAGAAGAATATGGCCGCATCTAATTGTCATCCTGGGGATTGACGTCATAGGTTACTGGAAGATACTTCAGGAAAGTCACACTCGAGGTATTTTCTTTTTAAAAGCAAAGCACGATTAAGTCTTATCTCTCAGGCAGTCTTTTAATGTACATATATAAACTATAGTGTTATTCAAGAACTATAACAATTTAAAGGCACAACACAGCACGCCGAACTTGAAATATCAGACAAGATGAGATGTACGATCGTAAATGCAAAAGTGTGTTTTACAATCTTCAAAATAGTCCAGTGTTTTTTGCTTTCAACTTTGTGTAAAAGTGGTGTTGAGTCTTTTCTTAAGCGGGCCTCCCACTGTGTGATTTTGGCCACGAATTACGTACGATTAGCTACGATTTGGTACGATTGTGTATAGAGTCTACACAAAATCGGAACAAATCGTACCTAATCCGTGGCAAAAATCGCACAGTGGAAGGCCCGCGTTAAACTAAATTGACACGTTGCACTCAATATTTGAAGCATTCACGTCACTTAGCTTCGACCGTTCTTTACAGCAATATCTTCTTAATAGAAGGTTTGGGCTTTTCCCCCAAATTTCCCTCTGGCAAGGTGTTCCCTGTTTCAGTAATATCTACGGTTGTACCGAGACTGGCCATATCGGCATCAACATGAAGTTACAAGAGGCGAGGCCGTGCTTTACACTACTGCCGCACTCGGTAGTTTTCGAATTTATCCCGGAAGAGGAAAGGTACGTTTTTACAAACTCTTGGAGGCAGCAGACCCGTTTAGAATGACATGCGCGCTTCATTCAGAAGGAAAGCGCATGCGTTGGTTTTGGGCATACAATAATGGTCCTGTATCATAAGTCCAATTTTCTCATTTTTCTTTAACACATTTAACACTCTGAACAAAGACTACCATTTTTTTCTGGCTCTTTCAAGCTTCTACTTACTTTCTTTTAAAACAAAGTAACGAGTATTGCACAAAATTTGTCACAAATGGGAATCGAACCAGGGACAATCATAACAGAAGTTTAAAGATCACTCTAACCACTATACACCAAACGAACTTGCTGCAAGTTCATCATTAATGAATTCATCATAATTAATGAATTCAACCGTAACCGTAACCCTAAGCCCCGACACCTAACCCTTTACCCATACCCTAGTCTCTTCTCAAGACATTCAATTAAATTCTCATATGGTCTAATAACAACGAATAATGGTCCAGGACCATTATTGCAGGCCAGAATCTCATACATACGTGTAGTACATAGCTTATACACTGCAGCTTTCTCCACTAAACTAGTCAAAACTAGATGAGTTGCGTCTGAAACAAGTTACAGACGCAAGGTGTTCGTTTTCGGGGTATGTACATATGTAGGACATAGGATAAAGGTAAAATGGAGTATTGAAAGAGGTTGAAATAAAGTATTGTCATAACATCACCAAAATATATTGCACACGAAGGTCCGATACAGTGACCATTCATCTGGCTAATAGGAAAACAAGTCAAAGATCATAACGAAATTGTTGTCAAAAATGTTAGTAGTTATTTTCAAAATATCAGGTAGTATATGACGTTATCATTAAGTCACACACTTATCAGGAAGCCTAGTCTAATGTTTTTAGAATGTACATGCACATGTACCAAGCTTCAAGTTTATACCATGTTCCGTTTTCGAGTTAGGCCGCTTTTTGTCAAAACATCAATTTTTTGCCATTTTTAAATTATTATAATTACGTAATCGATGACGTTATGACGACATAATACTATCATCAATATCCCTTGTCTATGGTCCATAACTGTACCAAGTTTCAAGTTCGTACATTGTTCCATGTTTAAGTTAATTTTTGTTTGTCCAAACATCCACTTTTAAATATATTTTTCAAATTACTATAGCTAGGTCAATGATGACGTCATTGTGAAGTCACGCTAACATCAGGATTTTCAGTCTAACACCTGGACTATGCCAAGTTTCAAGTTCATACCTAGTTCCGTTTTCGAGTTAGACTGCTTCTGTCCAAAGATCAATTTTTAAAGTATTTTTATAATACATATAATAAGCCAACCGATGACGTCATAGTGGCATCACACAAACGCCCGGATCCCTAGTCTAAGGTGTAAAATTGTACCAAATTTGAAGTTCATACCTCGTGCCGTTCTGCAGTTAGGGTGCATTTTATTAAAAAATTGATGTTTGAATTTGCTGAACTTTGACCTTTAATTGACCCAGGAAATGATCTGGTCTGGGTGTCTGCCAAACATGAAAATCCTCAGTCACGTGGTTTTTGTGACAAATTTTTGAATGTATTGTGTCAATGCATTTTTTAGAGGTAAAATTTAACAAATCAAAATGGCTTCACATAAGGATAAATGACGTCATCATGACGTCATACATGCTGCTGGAAGTTTTTATGGGGCCTATGCCTGTACCTAGTTTATTTTATTTTTATTTATATACCACATCCAACAGCGGAGGGACCGCCAATTACAGGAATGGGAGCAAGTGTGGTTGAGTGCCTTGCTCAAGGGCACAGGTGCCACAACCCGTCACGGCCAGGAATCGAACATACATTCTAGTACTAGCACAGGAACTTAAGTTCGACGCACTAGACCGCTCGGCCATAACACCCCACAAATGATGAAGATCAAGCAGTTTCATGGGCAATATTGCTGCATAAGTAAACAAAATGATTTTTGAATTGTCTGAACATTGAACTTTAATTGACCCAAGAAGGAACAGATGAAATTACCCACACAAAGATAATTTTAGCCCATGATCTGATCTATATGTCTGCCAAATATGAAGATCCTGGGTCACGTGGTTTTGGAGAGGAAAACATTTTTTTAAAAGCTTATTTTTGACATTTTCAAATTATTATAATTACGTAATTGATTATGTCATGGTGACGTCATACTAACATCGGGATCACATGTCTATGGTCAATAACTGTACCAAGTATCAAGTTCATACCTTGTTCCGTTCTCGAGTTAGGTTACGTTTCGTTAAAAATGCCGGTTTTGCGATTTTCAAACCATTACAATTAGCTACCTGATTACGTCAGGATGACATCACGACAAGGGATGACATCACGACAATATGCACACCTTCAGACCAGGTTTGAAGTTGGTACCAAGTTTCAAGTTCGTACCTTGTTTCGTAAGTTTCGTGAAATCGGCTGCAGGTCGAGACTCGAACACCTAATAACATAAATTAGTCATAAATTTGTTCAAGGTATTTAACTGGTAGTGCCAATTTTAAGACCTGGGGCCAATTTCATAGAGGTGTTTAAGCACAAATATTTGCTTAAGCACGAAAAACTCTTGCTTAGTAGAGAACGTTACCAGTGAGATCCTCATGTGATATAAGTAGTGTATGACCAGTGTTAGAGGACTGTTTCATTACCATAACAATCTCATGAAATTGTTGCTGGTAACCCTTCAAGTTCGTACCTTGTTTCGTAAGTTTCGTGAAATCGGCTGCAGGTCGAGACTCGAACACCTAATAACATAAATTAGTCATAAATTTGTTCAAGGTATTTAACTGGTAGTGCCAATTTTAAGACCTGGGGCCAATTTCATAGAGGTGTTTAAGCACAAATATTTGCTTAAGCACGAAAAACTCTTGCTTAGTAGAGAACGTTACCAGTGAGATCCTCATGTGATATAAGTAGTGTATGACCAGTGTTAGAGGACTGTTTCATTACCATAACAATCTCATGAAATTGTTGCTGGTAACCTAATTTTATCGAGCAAAGTTTTTAATGCTTAAGCAGCTCTATGAAATTGGCCTCTGGTACCATTTGAGTAAAACCGGTTTAGTAATCAAATTTGCTAACTACAACATTATTTCAGCCAACATTGTGTGTGATTTGGATTACGATTACCACTGCTACGAGCACATGATTACAAATTTTGACTTGTGTACTTGACCAACACGTTTGAATACGTTTTCGCGGTGGCAGGGCGAGCAAAATAATTTAAACAGCTAGTATCCCCTCGTCAACATTTTTTCATGTTTATCATGGATGTGTATGTGTCTACACCACCATCACAACTTGTTTTCCAGCAAAAATCGACAGTCTTTTTTTTAAAACCCAAAGCAGTTCCGATCCTCTTCACCCAAAAATCTGAAACGCCCGAGGTCACTGAGAAGAACACAAAACGGCCTGTGCAGTATTGAATAGAAAATATACGGAGTGAATGTTCATCATGCCTGTTTTGTCCTTGTAATTCCAAATACAAACGTGAAAAACACTTGATGTAATATGACAATATTCTACTATTACCTTTTTGTGAAGAAAAACGGTGAAATCGTGGCTCACATGAAGCTCTTTTGAAGTAAATACTGGTGCATGGCGACCGGTGGTTTTGTCACGGAACGAACGACATATACAACAGTCCGTGTACAGCAGTGGGAACGGTCCCTGCGAGCTGTAGTTCCAACGTATTTGAAATTAACACAGCACATTATGCACATCGGCCGGTACAAGTTAGAACAAGCGAGTCATTTTTCTCTCTCTTGGTAATAACAAAAAAATATTCTGCTCTTTTTTGTTCATGGTGTCTGGAAAAGCATACAACCATACAACTACTGGGCACATCTCTGGCTTTTGGCACAAGAAGAATTCTTAAAAAAACACCATTGAACAAAGACGGTTTTCGGAGGGTTTTTTTCTCGTGTAAACGTATGGAACTGCCGACCGTGTTTACTCGTGTTTCTCATGATTGCGTCACGGGGTCATGCGCATATCATTAATACCTAATGAGCGTTTCTGAAATCGCGAAAATTTCATTTTCGAAAACTGCACTTTTGCTTGCGATTTATCCACTTAAAACGGACAATTTGAAATAAACAGCGGTATAAGTCGGCTGGGGGATATGTGGACTATCGAAAAAGGTGCAAATGCTTGATTTTTCGTCAAGGGGGATTATAGCTCTTTAAGCTACAAAAATACAACAGTTCATCTCCACAAAATCTCATTGATATTTGAGCCAATGCAAATATACTCTTACATATCTCTACCAGCCAGAAGGAAACGTACTGATTGAGCACTTCAACTGCAGTCTCCAGAAAATTTTTCGATGTCATACCTGTACTTGCAACTTTTTTTCTGAAGATGAGAGAAGGGCAATGTTTCCTCAATTTACAATATATATAGCCTGCGCCATGTTGTGGTCACCAGTGCCAAGATGTTACCCTTAATGCCATCTCCTTCCATTTACATGATTCAATGCCTAAATACTAAAACTTTAATGATTAACCTCCAACTTAATATTTTTATTTTTCATAAACGCTGAGTGCGTTTAGGGTTAGTTACAATCAAATGACTGGCTTTTGATAGCCAAATTGCGTGTTTATCCCATACATTTGGCTTTTTTCTGCCTTCTTCTGTTTGTTGGTGTGTTAGTTCCAAGAAAGATCCCAAATGCCTGTTTATTGACGAAGTAGAAGTTGGCAGGAAATACGAAATTGTAATGACCACGCGCGCTGGGCTGTACCGCTACAGGAACGGAGACGTTGTCCAAGTTGTCGACTTCTACGAGAAAACTCCAGCAGTCCGTATTCTTCACAGGTTAGTGGTTCACATCCATTTGACAAACGTGTGGCCATTTTGTAGTACTTTGCTCAATTTCGTGTACGTAATTGACAGGCACAAGATTTAAAGTCTTGGGCTGACAGATACCTAGTATACCCTGACAAGTGACAGATACCCTGCCAACTGACGCCACACTTTAGTAGTCCATTGTCGAAGCTTTACAGCTGTAAATAGGAACGGTGTAAATAGGAACGGTGTCTAATATTGTAAATTTTGAAAAATTGAACAATATCCGACACCGTTCAGCCCTGTTCGACGCCATCTTAGCTGCTCTGCTCGAAGTGGTGGCGCTTCTCGATCATGAGAAGTCAAGAAGCCCGACCAAGATGGCGTCGCCCAGAAGAGAACGTTGTTTAGAATATTGTTCAAATTTTCAAGACGCGTTAGATGGCCAAATTGACGATTCCGTAAGTGTTACCGTTATGTTATGAAACACTAAACTCTCAGGATTACAATGGTGTGTATGTGAAAGTGCTCTGTCTGATGTACTTCGGACGATATTTGCAATCAAACTATCTCGGATTTCGGCAGTTTCGAAATCAGGCATTTCCATACTGCCTTCAAGCAGGGCTGTAATGGCGGACAGTACTAAGTCAGATTTCAAAAGTGAGCCGAAGTCTACTTGTCCGTCGGATTTTCATCCGTCGTGTCCGTTGTACGTACAACAGTGCAATCAAAATACATCCAACATAGGATGGTTTCCTGAAGCGGTTCGCTGAATGAAATATCCTGTAGTGGATGTATTCTTTGTTTGTTCAATGTGTAGCTAAATGGGTGTCAGAATCGAAGCTAGCTTTACTCGGGTGGATTTACTCATACAAGGAAAGGAAGGCTTAACATCAGATCCCAAAAAGCAGGCGGATCTCATTGCAAAACATTTTGAAAACACCTTTACTGAAGAGAACTTGGCCGAAATTAGAAAAGTACCACCAAAAGAAATCACACCACCATTATTAACTGACGAAGTAGACAAAGCAATCAAAACACTAAAGAACCACAAAAGTCCAGGTGAAGATGAAGTAAGAGCAGAGCAGTTGAAATGTGGAGGAAAGCAACATCATCCGAAATCGCCAAAATACTCAACGAACTGTCAATAACCGGTGAATACCATAGAGAGGTCAAAGAAGGCATCCTAGCACCACTACAGAAACCAAGAGGCAAACCAAGAAGACCACTAACAAACCTACGTCCCATCATACTTCTGTCATTGCTGAGAAAAATTCTCGCAATATGTCTAATTAAAAGAATTGGGATCAACGAGAACATTCCCATCGAACAGGCTGCACATACAGAGGCACGACAGAACACGCTTTCGCTTACAAAATCCTAGCAGAAAAGGCCATCACATGCATCTAAAGACTACCAGCTGCACAAAACACTGATGGACATGAGCAAAGCTTTTGACACTGTAAGACGTCACACTCTGATTCAGGACCTAAGGGAAGCAGAACTACATCTCGTGAAAGTGCTAGTGGAAGATATCAGTCTCAAAGTAAGGGTAGAAAAAGAAAGGTCAGAATAATTCGTAACAAAACTAGGAGTCCCACTAGGTGACTGTCTCAGCCCAATTCTGTTCACACTCTACCTGGCAAAGGCTCTGCAAAACCACCCCCAAAAGGAAGAACACAACTACGCCAAGACCCCAAGTGAAGAATTAGAAGAAAAAGAATTAGGCATACCACCTGAAATGAGAGACCATTCATACAGCAAACCACCCGACTATACGGCATCGTCATCAAACCAAAATATGCAGACGACATTGGATGGGCAGCCAGTATTAACAAACTCAAGATAGAGTTTGACAAAGACATCATCATACGGAAGCTAAAAGAACGCGGCCTCAAGATAAATGAAGCAAAAACCGAAGAATACCTAGTAACAAAGAACGGACCCGAAGACTGGAAAAAAATGTAAAATTCTAAGAAGCCTGCTCGACACAAATGAAGACGTTAAGAGAAGAAAACAACTTGCCAACAATGCAATGAAGAAACTACAACATTTATTCAACAACAAGAAATTGGACACAGCAACAAAGATCAAGATATTTAAAGCCTGTGTGGAAAGCATCTTCCTGTACAACTCAGAACTATGGACAGTAACAAAATCCACTGGAAAAAGATTGACTCATACCAAAGGAGACTACTGAAAAAGCAATCAACGTCAAATGGTTCAAGAAAATATCATGCAATGACCTGTACGAGAAAACAAAACAAGAAAAGTGGAGTACAAATATCAGAGCCAGAAGACTCAAATGGTTTGGGCATGCAATGAGGCTTAAATGATAAAACACCCGCAAAAATCGTTCTACGCGAAGCTAGGAGAAACGTGAAAAATATCATGGTGGCCAAAAAACGACATGGATTTCCATACTGGAAAAGGACCTCGAGTCACTGAACCTAACAATAGAGAGAGCCAGCGAACAAGCATACGACAGAGTTGAGTGGAAAAAGATTGTATGGAAAACTAGGGCGCCATGTGCATGCGCACGTCGTGCGTAACAGTAGGCCTAGTAGGTGGCTGAAATCGACGGATGAAACAACACGTGGCGCTGTGACGTAAGTGAATTTCCTGCGCGCACGCGCATTTTGTTCAATTCCCTACGTGTTGGATGCGTCTAGTGTGAACCGCTGGTGAAAACGTACAGAACGAACAGCTCCAAGAACAAATTGAACTCATCCGTTAAAAACGGTTTTGACGTCTGGCATCGCGACGGACGGACGTATGTATGTATGTAACAGATGAAAATAATGCAGTGGGAATCCGCCTTTACGTTTAACCAAATCTATACACGACCACGAGTTCTCACTCGTCGGCATTTTATTTCGTTTTCTAGATCGATTACCATCTTCAGCAATCCCAGTACAACTACCGCAACTTGCGTGAACTCCGCACCATCTCGGAACCCCGAGTGCACCTCGTCCAACCGAGGACTTTCGCGGAGCTTCGGGACTTAACCGTGGCAAACACCACGGCCTCACTCAATCAATACAAGACTTCGCGGAAGCTCAGAACCAAGAAAATGGGAACATTTATGATGGAGCGGGTTTATTCCGGGGACAGCGATGTTAATGCCAATACCGCTGCAAACTGAAAACAAGTAGAGCTTAAAGGGCCCCTTATTTAGGATTTTTATAAATGAAATATATGCTTTAAAACCACTCTACTCAGTTAAAGTCATAAAAATCCTATTTGGAGCTTGCTTTGGGGATTAAAACAAAGGTTTTTAGTTTTTATGCTAATGCGAATATGCATATTCATGACCAAGGTCACTATGTCACAAGAGGCAAACACAGGAAAATCACATTACACTGTGCACAAAAGATTCCACTTTTTTCTCAATTTTCCTGAAACTTTTGTAATCCATGGCTGTTTGAGTTTGTTTTACATGTTGCCTGCTGTAAGCCATGACAAAACTGGGGGTAGAAACTGCAGCAATTTGCCACAAGTCCAACTTGAAGTCTTATGTTTTTTCTTAACTTTTCCCTTCTGTCTTCCTTATGTGATGCACTCAAAACAGCGCCCTCTGTCTGTGATTTATTGCAGTGAAATCTTCAAAGTTGAAAAATGCCACCTTTTATTGATTTTACATCCAAACGAACAATAGTATGTCTTGCTGAACAAGTAATCCGTCATTATGAAGCAAAGCTTAGGCACAAAGTTGTTTAGCATGTCACAGGCCCTTTAACATACAACACTAGGGACAATTAGCTGGGCTGCGTTCCACATACGCGAACGTTTGCAAACGTTGGCAACGCTTTGGCCAACAATTTCGAGTGGAACGCATTGTGCGCAACCAACGTTCGCCAACGTTGGCCAACAAACTGTTGGATTGTTCGCGATGTTTGCGAGTCATTTCAAAATGGCGTGCGCGACATGAAAGATGACAGACGATGGTTTGTAGTTTGGAAAATAACAAATAAATTGTACCTTTCGTGGTTTTCTCCCTTACCGCTGGCGAAACACAATCAATGACAACGTACATGTCACATTTCCTTAAATATTTTGTAAGCAGCGGAGAGCCACATTACAACGTCGGTACGACTGCTATGCTGCGACAGTGTTTGCACCGCTATCTTGACAATGTATTTTGGCAAACAATCCATTCCACATTAAGCAAACGTTGGCGCCAACGTTAACAAACCGTCCGCATATTTGGAACGCAGCCCTGATGCTACACCTAATTGAACAGCGACATGTCAGGAAAATCGGTCTAGAAAACTCAGCACTAGTTTGTTGGATTATTTTACATGTACGGAATGTGAACTCGCCTCCCACCGCGGACGTTTCATTGTTCCTTTTGTTTGGACACGATCCGAAATCGCGGACGTCTTTGGCAATCGCGGACGTTATTGTTCTCTTTGTTAAACGTCCGCGATTTGAATACCCCAACCCGCCCACCTATGTATCTCGTGGAAGACACTTCATAAAACCCATTATAATGTGCAACAACGTACGTGAACATATTTATATGCGCTATATAAATGTAACAATTATAGTAAATATTATTACAAGAAAAAGGGTAATTCAGACGTGGACAAACGACAGTTAAAAAACATTGATGGATGAATAAGCTCCAATGGTTCATATGACCTTGTCAGAAACGGCTTTGCACCAGATTATGTAGCCCAGGTTGGACTCCGTACCGCATATTACATGGGGATACGGAGTCCAGGATATGAGGTTCCAAAAACAGGGTGAAAATGTTTGTAACATAAAAAAAATAAACATAAACAAATCGTTGTCTTGTGAGTTAGTTGTATTTCCAGCCGTATAAAAGTTTGTTACTGCAGAACTGCACCAACTTCAACTCTAATTTTCCCCCAATATTTATAAGTAATATTTATGATAATTGTTTGTTTCGAGAGTCCGGAGAACGGGAGCGAGCGCGTGCTACGGCGGCTACCGTGGAGTGTAGGATATTTGCCCCGCGCAGCACGGCAAATATCCTGAGTGCACACACACACACGGGCGTGTTGCTCCGGTGTATGTTAGTGAAGAAAAACATGATGCCATTGCAACTCCTCAAAAGAAAACGGAAATTCCTATTCGGTCGTCCGGGCTGTCCAGTGAAATCGTGAGCAGAAAATTGGAGATATCCTGAGCAGGAGAAGAGCGAATCGTTTGTGACAAAGTCGTGAGGCTCGCGCGTAGTTGCAACGGCTGGTAAAGCGTATAACCCGTCTTTTGACCGTTATTGTTAATTTTGCACTTCTTTAGTAAATTACGCGATATTTTGATGATTTGTTTTCACAACGACCTTAAAAAAAGTATTGTCAATGCTGCTACATCACTAAATCATGTAAACAGTAGGCCGGTGTGTACCTTTAACCATGTGTACAAACCCTATGGACCTGTTCTAAAAACGTTTTTCCTGAGAAATGTATCAACGTTTTAATGATTTCTCGTCAATTTCATATTTTGGTGGCTAAATGGCTAGAACAAGAAAACAAATAGTGCAGGTATTGAAGTATTAAATCATTCCAGATAGTCTAATAATCATACCGTTGTGGTGACTTTCTTCACTCTCCATCGATCCTAGCTGTTGAAAGTATTGTTGTCAGTTTGTAGGCCTAAAGATGTAATTTCAAACTCTGTAGCGTCGGATTGACATGAAGCAACTTTCCACAGAACTCAACCCGTGCAACGTCTGTATAGGCATCACATGCACAGCATTATTTCCTACTTTGCTCCTTCGGAAAACAAACCACAAAGACAATATTCCAGCGATGGGGATGTAAAAATGTCCCTTGCTTGTTGTCCGCGGAAACCAACAGGTTCCGATTTAACAGGGAGAGCTTCATATGACATTGTATTTCTTGCTGGGAAAATGTACTATGGTTTGCATACCCCGCAACGACTGCGAATGTTGATGAATGAAAGAAACAGCGCACATTGTGATCCTGTGTGGAATTCAGTTTTCTACGTTCCTTTGTTACTCGACTTCAGTGTTTTTGCGTAACCTTACGTAATGCAAAATCACCTTGTGCATACGTTGAATTAAACAAACAGTTAGTTTTGTTTATTGTTTCGTTTCATAAGCAACGTATTTCATCATGCTCTCTAAAATAAATTACCAGAAAGTAGTGTTCGATGTGGTATTTAAATTGGCTCTACATGTTTTAGGCCATTGATGGTAAATGCATAACTGTACAACGTTTTTCATTGGAATTTTTAAAAATTAAGGTAAAAAAAATAAGGGTCAGTTGACCATAACGAGTGACATACTGGTGGGTCTGAGGGATATCTCATCGGTTCTCAATACAGAAGTGTGGACTCGACCTGACATGATTTTACGGCATAATGGCGTTTATTCATACATCCTTATAGGGAAACCAACAACAACAGATAAAAATAAAACAAAAAAGCTTATTATTATGTTAACCTCAGTCAGTTTACCAGCACCAAACACTACTTACACAATAACACCCGGGACCAAGTTCATAGCGTTTTTTAGACATTAGCCGAAAAGGCGTGCTTGCTATAGCAGATGAGTCGCCCTCGACTGAAGTGCTATTTCATGGAAACAACTCTATAGTTGTGTCATTATCTTCAGCGAAGCTTCACTAAGCTTGCACGTTCTCAATTGCATAATGTTAAGAATAGCTTCAAAATAGTCTGACCCTCGGTTAACAGAAAATGAACGATAAAGCATCACTATCAGAAATTTGCCCAGTACAATCAATTATTGGGTTTCACGGTTGCTATCCGCCATTACTGTGTCCATACTATGGCACGCCAAAGCGACAATTAATTCAACACTGATAATTTAATGTTGACCCATATGTTGCGCAAGAACAAAAAAAGTTGGCATCACTTTTAAATGTTGATAGACTGTTTGAAACTAGCATACCGTGCTTTTTTTGGCAAGTTTTTAAAAATGTTGAGACTGTTTTTCAGGGTTGGTGGCAAAGTTATCGGTGTTGAATTAGTTTTCGCTTTGGCGTGCCATAGTATGGACACAGTAATGGCGGATAGCAACCGTTGTCAAGCCAAGTGAAACCCAAGAATAAGGAGCTATCGTTTGTGCTCAGGGACAGACATTCGAATGCCAATAAGTCAATCGTTCATTTATTCATATTTCCCAAGATACAACATGCCCTGAACACAGACGATATATTTGAAGACGCTGATGATAACTGAAAGCAAACCCATAAGCTCATAGTCACATGCACTACCAAATAACATGCACATTAATTTTGTAAATGGCAAAGATCATTGTTTAAATGGAAGTCCGAGCTAAATGCATGGCGGCCATTTCTAATGGCCATCTTCGTTGGTCATCACAATATAGGCCTTGTAACCGTTGCCTGTGTCTCTCCAGATGATCAAACTCCTGCAAACAAAACCAGACAAGGGAAGTATAATAACTGTTCTTGAAAGCTGTTCTTGTTTTTCAAAGTATTCATTTCTTATACATGTAGGAAACAACCAAACTTGGGATGAGAGAAAAATCGTAAGGGCCTCATCGGGATAAGTATAGGGGCCTACATGTAATATGGCAATTTTCTTAACATATCAATTCTTGATCAGAACAGAAGCTTGTTTAATATACATTTTCCTCCGGTACAGTACATAGGTTATATTAAATTCTTCGAAATAGACTGCCGAAGTGAATACGTCACCTTTTGTTGGTTCCCAGGGTATTTTTCAGACCGACCGAAGCCTAACCGCCAACGTCGGCCAGGTTTTGTTCGCCACCCGTCCGTTGCAAAGAGTCTTCGCCTACCCTTGCAACCGCGCGAGCCACCCGGCGAAATCAACAACGCGTACCATTACCAGTTAAATCAACCACGGCGCCTACAAAACAACAAGAAATGTTCAAATCAACACGATATAAGCGCCGAACGAACGGTGCATGTACCAGGCTATTTGCTCTTAAATGCGCGTGCGTTAAGAAAAATCTACCCGTATCTGCATACAAAACTAACGCATGCGCACTAATTTCCCCCCTTTTTCGGGGGGAAAATTTACGGATTTCCCTAGACGGTAATTTTTACAAAACGATATGGAGCTGTGAGGCCTTTGCCGTCCCCGAATAATTATTTATTACTGTATTACAGCCCCTGTTACATTATTCATCCCTGCGTTGCTGTGCTGCGAATGTATGTTTGTGTTGGCGCGCGCGCGTTGTATGTGAAGCGCGCGCGCGTGATTACAAACCGGTGCGCGCGAACCTGATTCCCGATCCCCATTGTAAACTACCGTTGGATCATTGGAGAATGGCTGAAATATCCCGTGTGAATTGCCCGCCCCATTCACTTCAGGGAATATTTTCGTGAAAACTCACCGCTGATCGGTTAAGACTTTTCCATCCTTGGACTCGACAACGGTGTTTGCAATCTGATAGACAAACTCAGCATTTCGGCCTTTTGGTCCCAATTCTTCACTTTGTACGTGTGCATCTCCAACGTGATTGACCCAGGCCAGTGTAGGCCGCATCGCTGTCAGAATTGAATTTTAAAATATAGGTTTATTCCTGCACTAAAATTATTTTGAGTACAAACATCTCAGACAATCTAGGCTAATATATTTCAGCTATTTAGACAGAGTCCTTATGCATCTATCAATTGTTCAACCCCCCCCCCCCCCCCCCCCGTAACATTTGCGAAAATATGCGTCAACATTGAATTATCAGTGTTGAATTATTTTTCGCTTTGGCGTGCCATAGTATGGACACAATAATGGCGGATAGCAACCGTTGTCAAGCCAAGTGAAACCCAAGAATAGGGCTTTCAGCAACGATCACGAAGGCGGTCGGGTTGGCGTGGTGGTTCTTTCCCCGCCTTCACCTCTGGTGCACAGGTTCGAATCTGGGGCGTGTATGTGGATTGGGTTTGCAGTCCCTTCTTGACCGCGTGGGTTTTCCCCCAGAAGATATCCCTGGGGGTTTTTCGCCCCCTTTTTAAAACGGCAGTTTCTTCCTCCTCATCTCAAGTTGACAATAAAACGTAGAATTAAAGGTAATGCCGTACATGTGATGACAAAAAGGGCGTTGGACGTGGTTGCCGAACAAGACATAAAATAAACTTCAACAGCAACGCGATCACAAGATAGACCAGCTTTGTTTTGGTCATGATTAAGGGTTGCAAGTTTTGATAATAGTCGGTCAACAATTCACGCACAAAACGTACAACCAGATACAAATTATGTTTTCACGGAACAAAGAAACTGCCCTACAAGATGGCAGCATTCGAAGAAGACAGCATTAAAGGACTCGTCCACACATCTTTGACCCACTCCATTTTTTCACAAAGGTGTTGATATTGTGATGTCATATCAAGTACATTTTCAAGGATAAAACAAAGTTTATAATTTAGCCGTTCCATAAAGCAATGCGGTGATTACACCAACCTTTTTGCTTCCACATCCAAATTGGAGATTTCCTGTTTTCTTTTCATGGCCAGTATTTTGGGGAGGTATTTTATATAACTGTTGGTTTAGAACAAAATCTGTTTTCTGGAAAAATCTGGACAAGCTTCTTTGAGTAACAAGTAAATAATATACAAATATTGACTGCAATGAGGGGCATGGTTAAGATTATAGGCCCAAGGTGATCTCGAAGCCATGACTATGCCCCGAGGCGGAAGCCGAGGGGCATAGTCATGGCTTCGAGATCACCGAGGGCCTATAATCTTAACCATGACCCGAATAAACAGCAGTCAATATTTGTTTTATATACCGAATGTGTAGATTTTTGTCATCTGGTTGGTTAAAAGTAACGATACATCATACAGTCATGACAGTGGTCCTTCGAGTTTCGATTTCGGAAGCTGGTCTACGGCGGAAAAGTTGTATATTTACAGCAAACATTTGTAGCATAATCACCTGGCACTTTAGTAGCACATTTCACCTGACACAGTTTTCACTGTAGGCCATTTCTCTTATATTCTTAAGGACTTCATCATCTACGACAGACGTCGAGATTCCGCCATTACCGTCCTGATGAATGTTTACGTGAAGCGCCCAACTGCATAGTTGGTGCACAGCTATGCTAACACATGTAATGCGCGCGTCCGAAACCCGCTAAATGACTATGCCCGGGGCATGGCAAAGACTATTGCCCGGTGGGCATATACGCGCCGGGTCTAGCCGATTCAATGCCCCCACTTTTAACCAATCAGATGACAAGAATCTACGCATGAGGTATATAACAAATAATAGCATGAAACTTACCGTCCTTTCCAGTCAGTGTCGGGTAGCCGTTGGCAAGCAATATCACATCATCATCGTAAACGTCGAGAACGCCCTCTATGTCATTTTCCTTAAGAGCTGTCACGTACGCATCATCGGCTTCCTTGATCTCTGTACGCACTGTGTATTATATTAAATGGAATCAAGAATAACACTCGGTTAAAGGTACACACCGGCCTACTGTTTACATGATTTAGTGATGTAGCAGCATTGACAATACTTTTTTGATGGTAGTTGTGAAAAAAGATCATCAGAATATCCCGTAATTTACTAAAGAAGTGCAAAATTAACAAAAACGGTCAAAAGACGGGTTATACGCTTTACCAGCCGTTGCAACTACGCGCGAGCCTCGTCACAAAAGATTCGCTCTTCTCCTGCTCAGGATATCTCAAATTTTCTGCTCACGATTTCACTGGACAGCCCGGACGACCGAATAGGAATTTCCGTTTTCTTTTGAGGAGTTGGCATCATGTTTTTTTCTTCACGAACGTACACCGAAGCAACACGCCCGTGTGTGTACTCAGGCTATTTGCCGTGCTGCGCGGGGAAAATATCCTACACTCCACGGTAGCCTGCCGTAGCACGCGCTCGCTCGCTCCCGTTCTCCGGACTCTCGAAACAAACAATTATGTTCGAATTTTCATACTTATGTTTAACTTTGTTTACTTATAAATATTGGGGGAAAATCAGAGTTGAATTTGGTGCAGTTCTGCAGCAAACTTTTATACGGCTGGAAATACAACTAACTCACAAGACCACGTGACTTTTCGGAACCAGAATTTGGTTCCGAAAAGTCACGTGAGTGACTTTGAATTTTTCAAAAGCGCTCAAGAACGGCCAAATTTGACGGCGTCTTTTCAGGATATATCTAAATTACTCTCGAAGGAACAGAATAATGTATGAGTCTATTTCGAGCCCAAAGTAGCCCAACAAAGCCGGTGTGTTCCTTTAAGCCCGCCGCACACCTTTGCGATTTACCGGCCCATCGGACACCGGACCATCGGATCTGGAAAAATCAAACAAGTTTCATTTGCTCCGGTCTATAGCGTACGGTGAGACCGGCCCGAATTGTTTCAGCGCACACCTTTCCGGTATGTGGTCCGATGATCCGATTATCCGGTAAATCGCAAAGGTGTGCGGCGGCAGACTGTTAAAGACGTACAGATTGCATGATTGGACAACTTTTAAAGACAGGGACAACAGCAAATGGCAGGGTGTAGAACCTGGAGCAAGACGAGAAGTGCAGCTGCGGATAGGATTAGATGCATATGGCACGATCGAGCGTTTTGTGGCGGTCTTATGTGCCATCGGACACGAAGCGGATAGATGAAGGTGAAAGAGTAATGCTCATAAACTGCCTTGTAGAAATTTTAGCCGCAAAGATACAGTAAAACTTCAGTTAAAGGAGTGTGACCAGATCACTTTTTTACCCAAAACTCCCCGGGACTTACCTTATGGGTCATGAGATTTTTATATCATAACATCTGTTATATTTTTCTGATTACGAAACTGAAACTCCCGCGCTTCTAGGCCGCATATTTCCGAGGATATCGTCGAAAATCCACCGATTATTTGTAAACTAATTTTCCAGTATCAACGTTTATCCACTGAAAGCCGACTCGATAGTTTTGTTCAATTTGTTACTGGAAATCGCGAATGTTTTCGGGTTTTTGGGACATGGGAGGTGTGTATGGGAGTTACTTGATAATATTGGTAAGTTACATCGAAAACTAATTTCCAGAAACTGGTCATGCTCCTTTAACCTTAAAATCCATGCATGGTTTTTGTGTTGAATGAATAAAATAAATGTCTGAAGAAATTTTTTTCGCAAAAAGCACATTCAGCAGACAATTTTGACTTTAATAATAATAATAATGAGATTTGTAAAGCGCACCTACCCACCCTGCATGGTGCTCAAGGCGCAACATTAAGTATTAAAGGGACACACCGGCTTTGTTGGGCTATTTTGGGCTCGAAATAGACCCATACATGATTCTGAAAGTCTTTCCGAAACAGACTGAAGAGAACCTGAAAAGAAACCACCAAATTTGGCCGTCTTTGAGCATTTTTCTAAAAATCGAGTTCACGTGATTTATCGGAACCAGATTCTGGTTCCGATAAATCACGTGTCCTTGGAGTTAGTTTTATTTCCAGCCGTATGGCCGTGTGATACACAGTTTATTCCCGAAGTTTATTACTGCAGTACTGCATCAAATTCAGCTCTGATGTTTTTCAAAATATTTATGAGTTTTTGACAAAAGATACTATTTATTCAGGTTATGAAACAAAGTTAAACATAACTCTGAAAAATCGAACATAAAATTTTAACACAAAGTCCGAGGAACCGAAGCGAGTTCCACCGTGGACAGTCTACCGGACAATGTGACATTAAGCCCCACGGCACACACACGTTGCCCGCCCAAAACCGGTACAGTGCCGTTGAACTACAATAATGTACGTTCATGAAGACAAACCATCATGAACAGCTCTTCTACGGAAAACGGAAAAACCCATTCGGTCGTCCAGGCTGTCCAGTGAAATCTTCAGCAGAAAATAAGAGATATCCAAAGCAAAAAGCTGCCAAGTGAAGAGCGAATCGTTTCCGACAAAGTCGTGAGTCTCGCGCGATATGTGAACGGTTGGTAAAGCGTATAACTCTACGATTGACCAAAATTATAAGACATTGAGCAATTAAAATGTGAAAATTGAGTCGAATCTTTGTTTCCTTTTCACGTTTTGGTTATGAAGGCGCCTGGCCCCAAATATGCCCCCTTGACACCGGTACTGGGAAATACCCAAAAAACCAGTCAAATATCTGTTTTTATTTTATTTTTATAAAACAGCTTATGGACAATGGAATCATACCTGTTTTACACGGCGGCCGCTTCGTTGCGTATGCAGCACCCAACACACAGGCGCAGAGTAGAATAAAAGTGAACGTAGACATGGTGCACTGTCTGTGCTGCAAGAGTTGAGACGACCGTCGACGGATGAACAGCCAAATGACGCCGTGATTTCAGTTTTAATTAACAGTTGTGAATTGAGAACGAACGAGCAAAACTTAAATAGACCGATCCACAACCTCAGGCTCCGCCCTCAATCTGAACTGACCAATGAGTGTTCCGGAACTAATTACCCAAACCAGTGATAGTTACCAAGGCAGTTCTAAACTTGATTTCAACTCGATAATTAGCGAGTTTTGATTTCGCGCGGCTTTCTGCGCATCGCTTTGCGCACACTTCGACTCGAGTTTATCGAGTCACTCTTGCGTGGAAAATAAATTGAGGGTAGGCCTATCATGATTCAATTTTAGTTGCTGGTTGTCTAATTCCATTTGATCCTTTCGTTACATAACCAATTACGCCACCTGGACACATTCAATTTACTATGATTATTGTTTTGAGAAAACGCGCTTCCGGTCACTGTTTTCCTATACGTTTGAGTAGGGTCAAAATTAACCTGAATTTTGACATCGTTGTTTTTTTGCGTTTTGCATTCTGACCCCACACTCCTTTGTTGCATTCCTGCTCCGTGAAGCTTGCATCGTGGACTTCGTTGAGCTCTATTTCTTTGAGTGATATGTTCAGCTAAAATTTGATATATTATTTTCCTACATTAAATCCAATTTCATAATAAATATCTACAAATGTCTTACTGGTGACAGAACTTTTTTGGTCGAGTGTATATACTGATTTGTACCTGTGTCATTCCTCAGTGTTTACGAGAAGGCCGATGGGCGGCCTTATTGCGGGCATACCGACCCTTGTTGGAGATCTTTTGTTTCTGCGGGTATATAAGCTAGGTTTTCTTCGCGCAGGAAGCGCTCGATCACATGTTACGTTCTACCAAGGACAACTGCGTCGTGTGCCCGCATATAAATGTTTTCGTGTTTTAATTATAAACTCGCCCATACAACAATGGGTGAGGTCACAATTCTGTGTGTGTTACGTGTTAGTGTTAGTGTAACAGATCTGTTAACAGATCTGTTAACACGGCGTTAATCTGGACCCCTAACTGAGCGTCCAGGTTAACATCATGTTAACATATCTGTTAACACGGTGTTAACACCATGTTAGTTCTCTACGCTGTACACAGGGCGAAGTCACAATTCTACGCTGCGTGTTAGTGTTAGTGTAACAGATCTGTTAACTTAATCAGAATTGTGACCTCGGAACAAACGCCGTGTTAACTCGATGTTAACCTGGTGTTTAGAACGTGTTAATGTTACATCTCATGTTAGTTCAACAGTTCCTGTTACAGATCGTGTTAGTGTAACAGATCTGTTAACTTAATCTGAACAAAGTGGATGGTGTTAATTTTGATTAGTTTATAACGTTCATGATTCTCAATAAATTAAAGTCGGGTTTTTAGTACAACTTATATATGTGTCAGGTCTTGGATTGTACCCGCAATTGGGAAAAATTTTTGGCTCCGTGAAGATTTTAGAAATTTCAATCACTTAGTGGTTAAGCTCGTGTAACACGGACCGGAGGTCACAATTCTGTGTGTGTTAGTATGTTGAAAGTCGTGCAGAACCCTACCGACTTGACATTTCCCAAGATGCCCAGTCAACAGATATGTTACACTAACACTAACACGGTTTCCCGAGACTCCGATTTAACTCGATGTTAACATGATGTTAACATGGTGTTAACAGATCTGTCACACTAACACTAACAGGCAACACGGGATTGCGCCCTCACTCGCTGCAATTTGCGGTTCTGTGCGCGACTTTTAACACGTCCTGTTAACACGGCGTTTGTTCCGAGGTCACAATTCTGATTAAGTTAACAGATCTGTTAACAGATCTGTAACACTAACACTAACACGTAACACACACATAATTGTGACCTCACCCAATGTAGCCTCAAGGCGGGTTATATATGGACCAGAAGGGCAAGGAATTTTGCAGAATTTCCCGACCAAAAAGTAACAATTGGATATAAATATAACTAGCGACTATATACATACATTAAAAATTAAAATTATATAGGCCCTATTCAGACATGCAACTTAAACAAACAAACAAGGAAAATGCAAAAAAAATCTCCAACTTTGTAACAGTGTTTTGTTTTTTTAATTTCAATGGGACATGAGGAAACAAGAAAGAGAAAATTAGCTGATCAGCTGAAAATTTGCATGCCTGTATATTCAAGTTTTCAAGATAAAAAAATCGGAAACAAGAGCGTTTTTTTCCTTACTCATCTTGTATACAACTTGATTGACTTAATACTAACCTTTTTCTAGAGCGGGTCACATATTTCAATACAAATTTAACAACAAAAGCAATGGGATAATATACTTAATTTTTAATAAATTTCCTTACTGAAATTTTTATTCATGTTAAATAATTTGATATATCTTTCAGTTTTAAAAACGTTCCAAATGTGACGTAGCAATTTGAATCGCAATTTTTGAACAAAACAGTGTTAAATTGTCATGCAATCATGCATTGTTAGAGTTTTAAATCATTGGTGTGCATTACCATTGGTATAATGGGGTATATGATAGGATTGACAATTAGAGATTAATTTAGAAACACGAGAAAATTGCAATGCCCCGACTGGGATTCGAACCCAGATCCTTGGCATACATGGCCAACTGCTCTACCAACCGAGCTATCTGGGCATCCCGTCGGAGGATCACAGCAATCTCGTTATTATACATAAATTGTATAGTCGAGTCACAAATCTATCACAAGTCCAGAGCCGATAAAATCACAAGTACGTGATGACAAGTCCCCCACAAGTCCAGTAACAAGAAGCAAAGGATGAACATGCACAAAAGAATGCCTTTGTTGGAGTTCATTTGAATAGCTTGTGACTTGAATTAAGACCCAGGGACTTGTGGTGGACTTGTGATGGACTCGACAACAACCCTTCCAGATGTAGTCTAGAATGCTCAAAGTTTGACTCGTCAGCTCAGGAAATGTCGTAAAGTTTCACATTATCAACTCTCTGATATATTCTAGCGCTGGGAGTTACCGTTTATTTTTCTAAACGTTTAAACGAATAGTAAACATAACAAAAAGTAAAACTTAATACTGCGCTTGCAATATAAAGTTCTTTGACCTGGTATCATGTGCGTTCGCGCGGCACCACTGACACTTTATTGAATTGGAGCATACATGATGCAGGCCACCAAAGTTCAGCTATAGGCTTTGACCTGGTATCATGTGCGTTCGCGCTGCACCACTGACACTTTATTGAATTGGAGCATACATGATGCAGGCCACGAAAGTTCAGCTATAGGCTTTGCTGTAATTGGATACTTTCAGGAAGTCACTCAACCAATGAGAGAATGGAATCAATAACAGTTCCAACACAACTACGATCGTCTGCTCCACAGTGTTTACCGCCCTGCTTTGAATTCAACTTGCAAGATGAAACCGAAAACCATCAGTAAAATCGCTTCTGCCCGCGAACGCAGCTGTACATCTTAGGCTTGAAACCACAAAGGTTACCGACCGTTGGGCTCATCACAGCGGTATGCTGCCCGATTCTTTCAGAACAAAACTGCCTCTTTAGAAATTTCCGGCGGCGCAAAAACGGCCATTAGATCTTTGAAAAAGGGAGGATCGGTTTTTTCACAAGTTGGTTTCGGATATCCGTTTAGCATTTTTCTAAACGGATAGTTACATTTTGGTCGTTTAAACGTTTACACGGTCGCAGCACTAATATATTGAAATAGAACGCACAATTTTATTTAGAGAAACATACATGTAATCCAGAATAATCCAAGAAATTCACTCACAACACATTTTCAAGGATATCGTAAATAAACCATGTTTTGTAAACTAATTTATCTGGTTACATAAAGCAGTGCAGTGATTACACCAACCTTTTTGCTTCCACATCCAAATTGGAGATTGCAGATTTTCTGTTTTCTTCCCATGGATAGTATTTTGGGGAGATATTTTATATGATTGTTATTAGAATGAGAGATTATTTTTAGGGATTATGACCCAGGGACCACCCGGGTGAATAATTTCGATACAAATGTGGACAAATGTCCATGAGTTTGGAAAATCTGGATGCAGTGAAAAGCAACTTGGTTCCATCGGGATTCGAACCGCGGACCTTCTGCTTAAGGTTAAAAATATAAACAAGCTCTTCTAAAAAAGCTTGTTCAGATTTTTCAGAAAATGGATTTTATTTTAACCTCACAATCATATAAAATACCTCCCCAAAATACTAACCACGGGAAATTTGCCATTTCCAATTTGGAAGTGGAAACTTATTTAGTTTACAAATTTAATTAGTTTACAAAACATTTGGTGTTGTGTTTGTTACTTTGCCCAGTTGCGCTACCATGCAACACCGAGAGAAGAATTGGGTCTATAGGGAAAACTTGAGGAAGTATACCACCTGTGTCTTATAGCTCTCCTGGTAGAGCATCTGCCTAGTGAGTCAGAGGTCTCGGGTTCGAAACCCGATAAGGCCCTTACAATTTATCTCTCATCCCAAGTTTGGTTGTTTCATTTCAATGGTGATCAGGCACCGTACCAGATGTTGTGTTTGTTACTTTGCCCAGTTGCGCCACCATGCAACACCGAGAGAAGAATTGGGTCCCTAGGGAAAACATGAGGGAGTATACCTACTGTGCCTTATAGCTCAGCTGATAGATCGTCTGCCTAGTGAGTCAGAGGTCTCGGGTTCGAATCCCGATAAGGCCTTTACGATTTATCTCTCATCCCAAGTTTGGTTGTTTACAAAACATTGGCGGTTTTTTGACGATATCCTTCAAGATGTATGGATTGAGAACGTGAAATTTCAGTGGTAATGCGATACATATGAGAAATTATGTGGTATCAAAATCTGAACACCAATGGGAAAAAATGGGGGCTCAAAAATGTGATCTGGACACACTACTTTAAACAGCTAGTATCCCCCAATCCACTTTTATTTTAGTTTTCCTGTTTATCATGGAGGTTTATGTTTCTACAACTCGATTACAATGCGTTTCCCACCAAAAACCGACAGTCTTTTGCTTAAAACGCAAAGCAGTCCCGACCCTCTTCACCCGAAATTCTGAAACACTCGAGGTCACTTGGTTTGTTTACAAACAGGGTTGCGACGTCATCCTGAGTTGTTTACGTGTAAACGTATGGAGCCGACAATCGTGTTGACTTTCTCACGGGGTCACACGCATATGGGTCATTCTATAAATTCGGGGTCCAACGTGTGACATTTTTCTGTCCCCGTTACACCGGACATACTGCTATTTGCCATACAAGTATCATTAGAGATGCTTTCAAACCATATTTTTATGAATTGTATTTTATGTAATCACTCTTTGAAATACATGTAGAAGGCATTTAAAGAATATGTCCTGAATTTACAAAAAAAACATTGTACAAGATCTCAAATGTAACAGGGACAGAAAAAGTGGACCCCAAATTTATAGAACGACCCATATCATTAATATTTCAAAAATCGCGAAAATTTCATTTTGGAAAACCGCACTTTTGTTTGGGATTTATCCACTTAAAAAGGGCAATTTGAAATAAACTGCGATATAAGCCGGCTAGAGGGATATGTGGACTATCGAAAAAAGTGCAAATGCTGGATTTTTCTTCAAGGGGGATACTAGCTGTTTAAGTATGGCAATGTATGTTTTTGGTCTATAAGTATATGGGTCTGTCCACGGTAATAGGGTACATTTCTGTAACATTCAAGATCTTAAGTCCCAGTTCACTTCAAATGTCTTAATTTTATCTTTAAATTATCGAGCTAAACTGAGCAAATAACTTTTTCACCAAGGAGTAAGAAAAATAGTCCTACAACATACATTTGTGAAAACCTCGTGCACAAATTTTCCTATTACGCATGTAACAAAGACGGAAAAAAATGTCACAAAATTGTCTGTCCATGTTACATGCGTAATAGGAAAATTTGTGCACTTGCTTTTCAAAAATGTATGTTGTGGCAGCAATTTTTTTCTTTTTTGGGCAAAAGTTATCTCCTGAGAACATTTCTAAGGACATTTCTTTAATTCTGAGATAAACTAAAGACATCTGAAAGGAATTATTGACTTATTTTTCAAATGTACCCCATTACTGTGGACAGACCCATATATAACTAGATATACATGTATATTTAGTTATATATACTTATAGACCAAAAACCGCTCTGTCTTCATGTAGGAGGTAGCCAGCATCTTCCCATCTGGCGTGGGATCAGAAAATGCAATGGACTCCTTTGCCAGAATGCTGCCGAATATGAAGAAATTTCTGTGGAATAAAATACATGTAGTTGTACATCTAGCACAATATGCAGTGTGGTCTAGTGGGTATACAGCCGTGCTCGTGATCGAAGGACTACGGATTCGAGCCCCACTCGTGCCAACGTGTTTGTGTGCGTGCGCAAGACACTTAATCTCAATTGCCTCGTCAACCTGAGCGATATATAGGGAGCTGTTACGGGGAAATGACACAATCTAACTGCTGATAGGGTTGTGCGCCTTGGCCAGGTAGCCACCTAGTTGAAGCGAAATGGTTCTGGTGATTTCCTGATGGCATGGTTTTTGTGCATGAATGAATGATAGAAAAACAATTCTGCAGACAACTTTTTCATAAAAATAAAACACCTTCAGTTTGGATTTTCTCTCACAATAACGTGTTTTCCTTGTCAACTCGTGAAGTAAACTTTAGGATAACTGCAAATGATGTATTGGGCTTTAAAGTTGCACTGTCCGTGTTTAGGTGAAAGGATTTTTGAAAAATGAATTCACACAAGCGAACGAATTTAGAAAGCTTACGTGTCTCTGTAACGAAAAATATAAAAAACTTAAATTTCCGAGAATTGGAGATAAAAGCCTTTTTCTTCAAACGGGCTTCACAATGTTGTACATGTGCGCGTACGCTCATATGTACATAGTATGTGTACGCGCACACGTTCATTTACGTCATAACCCTGTCGAATAAAATACATTATTATTAAATGTTTTTAATCGACTGGCATTAATCCTTGACGGATTTTTACGTTCTTGGTACCAAATGAAAGCTGATAACTTTTTCTATTCTAGAAAAATGAATTTAGCTTTAAAGGAGCGTGACCAGAGTTTCTGGAAAATAGTTTTCGATGTAACTTACCAATATTATCGAGTAACTCACCAATATTATCGAGTAACTCCCATACACACCTCCCATGTCCCCAAAACCCGAAAACATTCGCAATTTCCAGTAAAAAATTTAACAAAACTATCGTGTATGCTTTCAGCGGATAAACGTTGATATTAGTTTACAAATAATCGGTGGATTTTCGACGATATCCTCGGAAATATGCGGCCTAGAAGCGCGGGAGTTTCAGTTTCGTAATCAGAAAAATATAACGGATGTTATGATATAAAAATCTCATGACCCATAAGGTAAGTCCCGGGGAGTTATGGGTAAAAAAAAAGTGATCTGGTCACACGCCTTTAAATAAAGTTTTTGACGCTCAAATCGGCCTAAAATCGGACAGTGCAACTTTAATGGTCAAAATGTATATTACAAATGCAGCATACCTCATGCAATCTAGCAGTTTTGTTGCAATGTGTTGTCGTCTTTTCCGGCTCGAGACCCATATTCGACCGACACCACAAACAGCGGGGATCGGTTCAATCTCACAGCACCATGCCTTCTCAAACTGTGCAAGTTCTTCTTTTAAACCTTGATGACTTACTTCATCAGCAATGACGCGATATCCCTGTAAATGTAGCAATATTAAGTTTCCTAAATACACAATGTACATGGATTGCTTACAACGGGGGTATGAGTGGAGGGGGAAACAAATCTGAAATTGCAATTGTGAAGCTGAAATTGCGAGCGCGAAGTGTGAAGCCCCTACAAGGCCCTTACATGTACCTCATGGGGCCGATTTTCACCAAACTCTTCGTAAGTTAAGGTCTATAACAGTGTTCTCCACTGCCGGTTTTGTCCGGGGGCGCCGCCCGGACAAAATCATCACAGGTACTGTTAGCGCCCGGACAAAAATTTGCCGCCCGGACAAAAAAACAAAAAAAAAATCAATTTTCCACTCTAAAACACTATGAAAGTACAGCCATGTAATTCCAAAGTTAGGTTCAAATTCTCCGAACGTGATTCACTAGCCACTGGTGTCATTATCATTATTATCATTCACTTACCATGCATATCTATCAGATTGGCGACCCAAATCCGTGTCGATAAAAATAACAGCCATGACAGTTGCATGGATTTCTTTTTAACAGCGCCCTCAAGTGGTGATTGTGTTCACCAGTTGAGAGTGCTGCATGCTCAGTGCAGCGGTGTAGCTACGGGGGGTGTGCGAATGCATGCTACCGCTACCATTAACCCGCCGCCCCCGCTGAGCGACTTCGGTGCGCCAGGACAAAATTTGAACCTGTGGAGAACACTGTATAATAAGACTGGCGATGGATTCTAGGGGTGCGATGAATTGTGGCTACGGTGGGTGCTGCAAGGGATATTTGCATATTTGCTCTATAAGCCGTTTGCTGTGCTGAATTATGTTTTTAATAAAACGGTCGTCGGCTATACGAGTTCAAAAAGTCTCTGTGTTCGTTCTGCATAGTGCAAGCGCGCGCTTTTAATGTGGCGTGCAGCTTTTTGTTTCGTGCGTTTTTAAGTCGCGCGTAGAACACGGTACATGTAGCATTATTCAAATTTTTATTCCACGCATACATGACGTTGTGGCCGACGTGGACAATGGATGGCCAACTGCAGCGTAGCTTCCGTGTTTTGCATGCAACAAAAACATGATCAGTTTTTGTCACCTGCTAAAATCGTATGTACAAAATTTTACATTTTCTCTTGTTTATATTGCTTAGCATAGAGTGACACGCGGCCTTGGAGCAAAAACAAAATTTTCGCTACAAATTGGTAAAATTCCGGAAATCCGGAAAAATGCACAAAAATCTCACCCCTGCATGCTTCAACATAGGCCTATGTTCTATACATACCTTGCTTATCTCCTCTGCAATCAGGCAACCAGAAACTTTCTTATCCAAAGTTATGTAGAGGAACACCTGCCAGAAAAAAAAACCCTAGACATTTAAAAAACAAAAATGGTTTTCACTGAATGTCGAGAGCATTACATTGAGCTCAATGGGGTAATTTCCAAGTAAAAAATTCCACAACGCCACGGGCGACGTGATTGGTCGGATTATCCTGTGAGAACTGTACGTGACTGCATCACACACGCGCGTGCAAAACAGGTTCCTAGCGCTCATTGGCTCAGACAGTTGACAATTTGTTTTCGATCTGGTTTCAAAATGTTTATGTGTAGAGTGGGGCGCCGTGGGTAATGTTGTTGTGACGTTGCACGTACACGTCAACTACATGTACTTGCATGTAATGAATAATGTTGCAGTAGGTAGTTCGAAAAAGGCCTTATGGCAAGACAGAAGGCGTAACGTTCGCACAGCTCTCGTATACTCCGCTCAAGACGCCTGATTGTCCCACATTTTACCAAACAATATAACCCCAAAGCCATAAGGCCTTGCCAAAAGGCTAGGTTTAACCTAGCCTTGTCCAAGGGCTTAAATTGTGTGAATCCGTGAAAAATTTGCATGTATGCTGTGCAGCGAATGTGTGCCATCGCGCCAACTGCAAAATAGTCTGGTTACCGAAATATCTTGGTCTGAATCCTGACTTCACGCGCGAGGCTGGATCATAGCCTTGTTCTATATGTACTCGATTTGTTATGTGTTTCATTATAACTACGTTGGAAATACAACGCAATTACTTATGCGAAACCCGAGTGCTTATAAATATTCATATCTTACATAACATCCAATCAGAGCTCACTACTCGGGTCAAACGGTGCGTACGTGACCGGTTTGCAAGCATAAACGTTTGTACGTCGTACATGTGTAGTGTACAGTGTGTAGGCCTGTCTGATGCAATTATGACGACATCACACGTAGTGTTACAACTGAGGAAATCGATGGTAGTTTGAATTATGCAGCCTACAAATTGCAAATTGATGACTTTCACGAAGACCAGAAGATATCCCTCACATATTTTCTGTAAAGGTATGACGTGTTTGTGAACTCACCAACTGGGTATAGGCTACGTACGGAAAATCTGCTATTTTTCAAACGGCACCGTATTGTTCTGTCAAAACAATCGTTAACCAATGAGCTTTTACGTCTCGGTGCTCTCTTTGAAAAATTAGCATAAAGAGTCCCCGCCCCTAAAATACATCAAGTACATAAAGAACAAGGCTATGATCCAGCCTCGCGCGTGAAGTCAGGATTCAGACCAAAATATTTCGGTAACCAGACTATTTTGCAGTTGGCTACAATTCACAGCGCGATAGCGCACTTTCGCTGCATAGCATACATGTACATGATATGCAAATTCTTCACGGATTCACACAATTTCATAGCCCTTGGACAAGGCTAGGTTTCACCCAGCAAGCACGAGAAAAATGGGCCTCTGGGAATCGCCACTGACTTTTGTACAAAACTTGATCCCTTTGTGATCACCATGCTTGCCACCCTTGTTTTGGCAAGCAACCAATCACTGATGCTTTCCCAGTGCCTGAATGCAAACAACAGCTGTGTCCAATCAATCCCCGACCCAGGAAAAAAGACTCTGTAGCTGTCTGGCTGACTGTAAAAGTAAACAGACTGTTCAAAACAATCCCTCGAAACAACTGTATGATTTGTAGTGGGTGGAGCCCCCAAGTTTAAAAATGGTAAGAGATATTGAGATGGGGTCAATGGCGTTAGTGTCAGAGCCGCTCAGGCTTTCCAGAAATAAAAGTGAGGACCTCATTGTACGTGATAGCGCGCTCTAGCAACAAGATAAAAAAATGTTATATGCGTAATACAAACTGACTGTTAAAAGAAGTCCCCATGATCAACCGCTTGTTTTTTTAGTAACCTGTTTGAGGGTTAGTATACACTGTATGTACCTTCGATGATATCTTGCATGCATTGTCTCCTTCAAGGAAGCCAAGCTCCTGATCAACAAGTTGTCTGATCTCTTCGACCTTTCAGACAAATAAAACAAACAAAATAACAAAAATAGTATCCAAATACAACATGGCTTAATTTATATGGGAAATAGTATACAAATATTTACTGCAATGAGGGGCATGGTTAAGATTATAGGCCCAAGGTGATCTCGAAGCCATGACTGTGCCCCGAGGCGGAAGCCGAGGGGCAAAGTCATGGCTTCGAAATCACCGAGGGCCTATAATCTTAACCATGACCCGAATAAACAGCAGTCAATATTTGTTTTAAATACCGAATGTGTAGATTTTTGTCATCTGGTTGGTTAAAAATAACGATACATCATACAGTCATGACAGTGGTCCTTCGCGTTTCAATTTCGGAAGCTGGTCTACGGCGGAAAAGTTGTATATTTACAGCAAACATTTGTAGCATAATCACCTGGCACTTTAGTAGCACATTTCACCTGACACAGTCTTCACTGTAGGCCACTTCTCTTACTTTCTTAAGGAACCCGCTAAATGACTATGCCCGGGTCATGGCAAAGACTATGCCCGGTGGGCAAATACGCGCCGTGTCTAGCTGATTAAAATGCCCCCACTTTTAACCAATCAGATGACTGGAATCTACGCATGAGGTATATAATGAAAACTAATGACCCCGAGATGTTGGATGAACTTGTCCCATAGGTTTTGCGCATGGGGTTCCAGGCAGTGGCCGGGTATGGTATTCTTTTCAAATTTTCCCCGAATCAGACAACAGCCCCTGGTCGACCGTTGCCTATTTCTATCCCTAATGTACCTTTACCTTTTCTGTTTCCACCCATCTTACCTTTTTGATGTGATATTTTGGGTCATCATGCAACACCATTAGCACACGACCATCGTCAAATTCCTGCAGCAATCTCTCATTTTTCCATCCCTGTATCCAACGATGACAAAAAAGGTCAGTAAACAGTCTTTCTGAGGTCATGATTGGTATCTCGAAAATCAGAAATGTTTAAAGATTTACGCTTAACTTACACAATATAAATATGATGACCGTAGAAAACTTCCCCTGAAATTGTTTTGTCTTTGAGAAATGAGTAAAACAATTAGTTTTCGTCTCATGAGGCGAAAATTTAATTCGCCCCAAAACCATTTCGTTAAAGTACCATTTCGCTCCCAAACCACTTCGCCCGAGTGCCTTTTCGCTCCAAATCACTTTGTCCAAACACAACATCGCCCAGATGCTACTTCGCTCCAAAACCACTTTGTGCACAGGCCGAGGTTCAGGGCGAAATGGTTCAGGGCTAAGTGGTTTTCGGGCGAAATGACTGCAAACCCTTTTTTGACTGTTTTCTCAAAAGTTAGGCGAAGTACGGAGCTGGTTTTTGCTCAGGATGGTTTTAATCATGCATATCTTCAATCACACAGGGGGATAAAACTATTTGTAACAGTTTAGCAATTATGTATACTATCTTAAAACTGGCTAAAGATCGGAATCTGTGCAATCTTCAAATGTTTAAATTGATTACCACAGGAAGAAATTGGTACATTATTCTCAAAGGGCCCATGACATGCTAAATAACTTTATGCCTAATCTTTGCTGCATGAGGGAGTATTCTTTTAGCAAGATACAGGGGTGAGATTGGAGGGAAACAACAATCCGGAAGAAAACAAATCGGTAGGGGCGTGGTTTCCTTGGGGGAGGGGGCGGGGAGAGACGTAGAGACCACGAAGACTTCAACTTAGGCCAAACAAAATAAATCGTGCGTTTACGGTAACGTCCTAAACCTAATCCAGGTAGGTAGGTAGGAAAATTATTTTATTTTATCTTTTTTTTTCAATTTTAGTTTATGCATTTGCGTATTGTTTTGCAATGTTTGAAACTCACTAATAAAGGAGTGTGACCAGATCACCTTTTTTTTACCCATAACTCCCCGGGACTTACCTTATGGGTCATGAGATTTTTATATCATAACATCCGTTATATTTTTCTGATTACGAAACTGAAACTCCCGTGCTTCTAGGCCGCATATTTCCGAGGATATCGTCGAAAATCCACCGATTATTTGTAAACTAATTTTCCAGTATCAACGTTTATCCGCTGAAAGCATACTCGATAGTTTTGTTCAATTTTTTACTGGAAATTGCGAATATTTTCGGGTTTTTGGGACATGTGTATGGGAGTTACTTGATAATATTGGTAAGTTACACCGAAAACTATTTTCCAGAAACTCTGGTCACGCTCCTTTAACACTATTAAACATGTTCATGTACATGTGTAGAAAATGTTCGTTGGAAATTACTGCAAATAGTGCTCATTTAAAATTATCAACTTGAAAATTGGCAATAAAAAGTTTGAGGTCAGCAATTTGGCCTCAAAAATTCAAGGTAGGTCGGGTTACCGTAAACACACCATTTATTTTGTTTGGCCTTATTAGATCGTTTTAAACACCACCATCTTGCAAATTGCAATGTCAAAAACATTTTAACCAGGTATCACAAGAACCAGTTTTGTTTTAAATATTTACCTTGTACAAATGTGGATAATATTTAAAAGAATCTAGGCAACATCGATCGTTGAAAACGGTGAAGCGAAAGCGAAGGGTAAAATCGGTTCGTTGACCACTGCTTGCCGCATCGCGCCAGCCGCGCACTGCACACCCGCACGCATCACACACCACACGCAACGCACGACCGTTGCCAGTTTACGATGCAGGCAAAGATGGCGCTTGCTTAGGGATTAGACTTGTACATGTCTGCTTCGCTACTCGTTGCAGTCTCGGTGTGCTCGCTGAGCGGCACAGTACATACATACATGTACATCGCTCTATGTCATGGCACTTGCGTGGCGACTAGACTTGCACAAGTTTGCTTCGCAAAATTACTGAATCAAATGAGGGCGCTCGTTAAAAAAATATGGCCGCTGAAAGGGGAAAAAAGCGGAAAATAAAATGTGGATTGCGGAGTACAATAAAAAAGCAGAAATCCACTAAAAATCTGAGATTTCACGATGAAGAACAGAAAACTCTCAAATCTGGACGCCTCGGTAAAATTCCAGAAAATCCGGAAAAAAATTAGTAATTTAAATCTTACCCCTCCAATACAGATTATCTATGATATCTGGTGCATTAGTGGCACTCATATAGCGGTGAAATCAGGCTTGGATTAAGACTAGTGCAGCACTGACACTTTCATGTACTAGTGAACGTACATGTACAATGTTCGCTGTTAAGGAGAGCCAGTGGTCTGTGCCACGGATGTACATATACATGTACGTCTGTAGGCCATGCTGATAGGGTACATGTACATGTTCTACGAAATGTTGTTCAAGATTTAAAAATCTAAATTGGGGGTGGGTCAAAACAATTTTGGGAAAAAAAATATTTTGAATGGCCTCCAACCATGCGCGGTAAAGTATTGATGATATATCAATGCACTGTCATTGTGCACCTACGTATACACCTCATTCAGGTGTTTAAATGGTTTAATCCAGGGATGCCAGTGGCTCTTAACGTTTAATTGTGTCCCCTGTATCAAATCTATATATAGTGCGTTCACAATCTTGATCTGAAGACGAGGCTAGGAATGCATAAGTAGTCTGCCACCTTTCCACTCAACAGTTTGCATTCTATAGAACTGATTCAGGGAACACGACTGAACCATTCAAGCGTGTGAATAGGTTCTGTAGTCACTTACTGGGAACTTGACCGAGCTGATGTATTTACGATGAAACTTATTATGGCTGGTCTCGTCTTCTGGATGGGAGGCTGTGTACACCATGCCGCAGGTTTCACAAGATGTGGCGCCAAAATGTTTTTGTCCTAAATCCTGTTTACCGAAGAAAAAAAGAAAACAAATCAATACATCATTTGTAGTTACCCAAAATTTTGTCAAGAAAAAAAACGGACAAAGTGTTGACAGCAGTGGTAACAAAAAAATTGAGTTTTTTGGGGGTTTAAAGTTGTCTGCAGACAATTTTTTCACCAAGGGCGTAGGTAAAATTGAGTAGATCAAAATAACCCTATTTATTTGCTCTCTTGTTTATATAGGAATATTCTGTTGTATTGTTGCTTGTGTTGGCCGAATAAATAATAATAATAATAATAATAACTTGCGGCCATTTTGAAATTCTGCGCCGAATGTCGAAGCAGAATATTGACTTGAGACCCCTGGCTGTAGCCACAACTTATCCGTTTGCCGTCTTGGTATGGAAAGCGTACCACATTCGAGATGGAATTGCTTGAGATGCAATACGTATTGGGAATACCGTGCGTTCGGTTGCGTTAAAGTTTTCGGTATGCTGGGATGGCCAATATCGGCGTACGTATTGTGCTATTGAATGCGCCCGAGGTATGGTACCTAATCGCCATTGAAATGAAACAACCAAACTTGGGTTGAGAGAAAAATCTCTCATTTCAAGTCTAGTCCTTACGGCCCGAGTCCGAGTCCTGACTGGGAGTTTGCAATTAAGTTCGATGTTTTAAACCAGTCCTGCTTGCGCCGTGCTACCGTCGCTCTAAATTAAATTTTATTCGACACGGCACAAGCGCGACGTTTGAAGCGGGCCTTACAAAAGTTAAAATGTATGCACCATAGTCATTTGCTCCAAGCCATCATCAGCGTCTGCCATCTTATTCATAATATGAAGTCTTCTCTGACGCATTGAAGATGCTGCGAGGACATTTGGAGTTGAAGTCTTTTTCCTGGATGACGGACTGAATGGAGCAGTCACAAAAGATGTCGCCATCACTGCGGCTTTTCTGGGGGAAACTGTAGTAGTCAAATAAATGAGTCATGCCATTAATGCATAGTTCCGACCTGTCAATCAAGCCGAACCCGCGACCAATCACAACAGAGCTAGCAGACGGCGCCCACAAAGGTCAAAGTGATGCAATCATCACAAACAATCCCGCGATTTTCTGCCCATACAGTTTGTATGTTGTATGCGCCAGTGACCGGGTGAATTTTGGTTTCAATGGGCGATTCGCTGTTCAAAGGTAGGAAAGCGCATTTTTATGAAATGTCATCCCTGCATTACTAGCCCTTCGCTCAGTGTGTGCCACGGTAACTGTCGACCTCAAAACATAAATACCTTTGGGTTTTCTCCAATGAATCTGTGCTTTCCATGCGGAGTCCCGTTGCTTTGTACGTAGTCTCGCCATTTTTTTGCGATGGCTTGTGAGCACATAGCAACAATATCTAAGGGGCGGGGTTAACTGGGCAATCTCGGAACTGTGCATTAGATCAACCATATACATGTAGGCTTACTTTGCAGTGTACATGTACATGTCGTCGGCCTTTTCACAAAGTGGCAAATCCGTCAAAAAAATGTTTTCAGCAATATCTGTATTTGGTATAATTTGACTTTATTTGGTGTCCTTAACATTTCTGCAAAGTTTCGAGACTTTAAATTTGTATTTTTTTAAATTACAGAATTTGCCTAAAACCACCTAACTAATGGTATGCAAATTTACATTTTCACGTAGTGGCGTATCGCGATATGCCACTCATTGAAAAATATGGTATGTGCATACTGCACTATTTTATGTAACCGGATAAATTAGTTTACTAAACTTCAAATAGTGTGACTACATGCCTTCCAATATACGTTCGTAACCGGGACGGACACTTGTGTTACATTTTAGGCCGTCCCGGCTACGTGCGTATATTGGAAATTTGTACACAGGTTATTTTAGAAAGGCATGTTGTCACAGTATTTGTAACCCTTTTTGGGGCCCAAGTTATCTCTTCAGAACAACTGAAACATTTATTTTATTTTAAGACCAGACAAAGGTATTTTCTGGAGAATATGGTCTGTGTTGTCAAAATGCCCCCTTTACTGTGGAAAGACTCACTTTGCAACACTCCGAGGCGGCCGCCATGAAGTGAGATTTGCTACACTGACAGGCCGTCCACAGCTGTCAAGTTTAAGTTCAAAACACGGTGTGTACAAATTATTGGTGGGCAATTATCACGGTGCGTCGGTGCGTCCATCTTTGTCTTGTTCCCCACTGCATGCATATAGTACCGTACGTGTACGGCATGATCAGTGCGTGTGCGTGTACGTGTCTGCGCGATCGCACGTGCAGTCTCCCGTTGTTGTTTTGAGACAATCACTGTCCGCGCTGCGCGTTTTCTTGATCGCACCGCGCGCATGTCATTGTGATGCACACAATGAACATTTTCAACAAGGGGCCAAACTATTTTATTTCGGCAAGCCTCGCTTTCGTTACGTTCATTTAAATAGGGGAAAAGGGAAGATGGCCGCACCGTGATAAAGGTCTATGGACGTGGTTACATGTCAACCGTGGAAGACAGTGGCAAAGCTGACGTTTTAACTCGTCAACCACCCCTGTACCTACTTTTAGAAGGCTAAAAGTGTTGTTTTGGACGTTTATATTGGGACGTTATAATTTTCTCTATTACACTTTTAGCCCCTTAACATTTTAACCCCATTCGCTATCGTGAATTTTGATGCACGCCCTCAAGAGGCAAAATATCGGCGTGTATAATCTTACCGTAAATTCCAAATCAGACATTTAAAAGCACAACATCGGGGTCCTTGTAATCTCAAGACTTCTGTACCCTTGTCGTTCACTGTCCATGATGACTCAAACATCAAAAAAGGATAAAAGGGAGCAAAATCTGGAGTAAAATCGACAAATTTGGACAGACGGGAGACTTGACCATGTCATGCATGTTGATTTCGCTACTATATGATCGCGTCAAAAGGAAAGTAGTCCCACCAACGCGGATAGATTTTGTTTAGCCTAGACTGGCCCCCTGTCTATGTGCGCTATGCTGCTCTCGCTCATATACAACGCGTGGGGAAGTAAATATGTGGACAGGGGTCAAGTCTAGGCTAAACAAAATCTATCCGCGTTGGTGGGACTACTTTAATTTTGACGCGTCTCAGCATGAAGTCTGTGTACCGCGCTGGCTGATAATTTTCGATTTTACTCAAGATTTTGCTCCCTTTTATCCTTTTTTTATGTTTGAGTCATCATGGACAGTGAACGACAAGGGTACAGAAGTCTTGAGATTACAAGGACCCCGATGTTGTGCTTTTAAATGTCTGATTTGGAATTTACGGTAAGATTATACACGCCGGTATTTTGCCTCTTGAGGGCGTGCATCAAAATTCACGATAGCGAATGGGGTTAAAATGTTAAGGGGCTAAAAGTGTAATAGAGAAAATGATAACGTCCCAATAAAAACGTCCAAAACAACACTTTTAGCCTTCTAAAAGTACCCTGATCCTATACATTGCAAGAACATGTTTACATCATGTACTCCGGCGTCAAGCGTCAAGTGGTTAAAAAATGGCTTCTGATACTTCACCTTTGACGCCATGGGCTAAAGAGTCTGCTGTTTCAGGTCCAACGTCCATCAGTTCGACATGCTCATCTGCATGTAGTTTGTCTCCTTGGGCCAACCGATCACAGCTTTCTTGGTTTGCAAAAGTCCCTTGGGGCTTTTGTTCGATTTTGTTTAGCAACTGATCCTGACTTTCATTCTTTGAGGTCACACCTTCTTTCTTGGGTGCTAGAGACGATACCTGTCCAAATTTACACTCATCCGCATTTCCTGCAATTTTACTGGTTTTCTTTTCCTCCGTAGTGTCAAGTTTTTTGCCATAAAATCCTCTCATCGTAACTTGATCAGTTGTAGGACCTTTTTTAGTTCCTCTTAGATTAAGCTGCACCGATTTGGGGAGTCCCTTAACAGGGCTCTTTCTTTGTTTCTGGTTTGCCGATTTCTGCGTCAACGATTTTATTTTCGTCTTGTTAGATGCAGATCCCATCAATGTCGATGTTTTTGTTGTCCTTCCACGGTTAGATGCACTTGTCCGTTTCGTTTGCCCCAAATTTTTTGCTTTCCGTAGATTCCTTGTTCCTTGGCGTGCACCAGAATTGTTTCTGCAATTGTCTGATAGATAAACTGGTGTCTCCGTGGGACGTGTCAATTTGTTGTCCATGTCTAGTGGTCGTTTGGGCAGTTGCTTCTGCTTTTTTTTTTCAAGCGGTGTAACGTATGGCGACCTTTTTTCTGCCTTGGCGCTGTAAAAACCCCTTGCAGGGAATGTTCGTGAATGTTCCTCAGCATCACTTGTAACCGACATCACACTGTTTCTGTAAAAATCGTCCAAAATCTTCCAATTTCTTTTTGGAAAGAATTGAGTACATGCAGTTGATCATGGATCATGGTTCGGAGGACATTCTCGTTTAAAGGCACAGCCTCGTCAGCAATGCTAGTGCGTCAAATTCATGCCACGAAATAGCCGTCGGCAAGCGCACCCAAGTCATTACCTCTGTGCGTACAGCTAGCGGCACGGAAAGAACTGCGCAGGTGTAAATGTATTTTTGCCCGATTAACGATCAGGCTTGATACGGTCTGTGTGCATTTTGGCAACGCACAGCCGGAGCTCAAACTACGTTCCCGGCAGCGCCGGAAGTGAAATATTTATAGCGCCCTCCCAAGTCCAAAAGTTATTAAACTGGTGACGAGAAAAACAGAACTGTCATTGGGTTTTTACGTAGAAGAAAATTTTGGCTTCAAAAACGCCGTTGTATTTTTAAAAATAATTTTCCAATCATGGACATTTCCAACCAGTAGGACACAACTAGGTGGAAATTTTTGGGTGTGATTCTAATTTCGAGGCAAAATGATAACAAACCACTGCGCTGTGCACACTCTTTCTTGCATTCGCAAGTTAGTGTACTTGACATTTTATTACAGTTTTGCTAATTTAGTCGCCTTTGCGTTCGCGAACACCCACCAACTTTTCCTGTTGAACGCACAACGGTCGAGTTGGACAACGGTCGAGTTGGTACAACGGTCGAGTTGGCATGGTTGCTTCGTCTTCGAGTCGAGTTGGCAGGATATTGCTTTTTTTAAATTTGCGCACGACTCAAAATTTGCGCCCAACAAACCTTGCGCAGATTTTTAAATTGCGCCGCAATCTCAATTTGCGCTGCGCAATCTTTGAAATGGGGGTTATTTTAAAATCTGCGCGCGCAAATTCAAAAATTGCGCCGCCCGAGCATAAAGATTGCGCCCAAGGCCAACAGCCTGACAGCTGCGGCTGCGGTCCTGCGGAGGTAGGCTATTTGGCCACAGAATGGGGCAAGGTTTCGTTCATATTTCCTTGAAATTGGATTTCTGGTGATAATGGGGGAATTAGTTTAAAAACAAGCACTTACGATTCACAGAATAAAACATGTACATGTACGATTCGGTTTCGCGGGCCAGATATCACCTAGACTGGTTCTCACTCCACATATTCCACATTACTGTTCCACATACGATGAATGAATAATTATGATGTCTGGGAACCAGACTAGATATCTCCGCGCCATGTACAAATGTAGCGTAGAGGGCGCTGTACATGTAGCTTGCGCATTGGCTTTGCATTTATGGGCCTTATCGGGATTTGAACCCGAGACCCTGACTTAACGGGCCGCGGGAGACGCTTCATAGCACCTGAGCTATAAAGCCCCTGATTAGGTACGATTAGCTACGATTTGGTACGATTGTGTATAGAGTGTATACACAATCGTATCAAATCATACCTAATCGTTGGAAATTCGTGGCAAAAATCGCACAGTGGGAGCCGGAGGCCCGCTTTAGCTATTATTAATTAGTCAAAGAAAACCTGAGGGACTGGGTATAGGCCTACCCACACCCAAGTTTCTCCATGTATGATTGTAGACTCTGCTCGGTGAGTCAGAGGCTTCGGATTCGAATCTCGATGAGGCCCTTATACGATTTTTCTCTCATCCCAAGTTTGGTTGTTTCATTTCAATGGTGATTAGGCACCATACCAGATGTTGCGTTCATTAAGCAGGCCTCCCACTGTGCGATTGTTGCCACGAATTTCCTACGAATTGGTACGATTTGGTACGATTACCAGAGACTGTCTATAGACTCTACACACAATCGTACCAAATCGTAGCTAATCGTACCTAATTCGTAGGAAATTCGTGGCCGAAATCGCACAGTGGGAGGCCCGCTTTAGGGGCCTACTTTGCGCTCAGCTGGTATACGTCTGCCTGGTAAGTCAGAGGTCTGAGGTTCGAATCCCAATATGAGGTTCTTACTGTTTTTTCTCTCATCCCAAGTTTAGTTGTTTCATTTTAATAATGATAAGGTACCGTACGTATATATCTAGATGTTGCATTCGTTTATGGAATTCTATTACTGCCATTTCAGCGTTGCATGATGTGTGGCGTTGATAGCTGGCTCCGTAGCCGTTTCCGCCGTCAACGGCGCATTGTCACGTCGTGCCGTCGCATAGCGCGTCGTGCCGTCGCATTGTTTAATTAACGAGTTAAAGGGACCATCCCCTAAAGATTTTCCACCAAAATATTTGAACGCACATAATTTAAAACAATTTGTTCCCTTCATTTTGTAGAAATCAACCACTTTTAATGTGTTTTGTAATTGATTCTACTCCATCCCGGGCACACTTAATTTTGATTTCAACTTCAGCTGCACATTATTTATTATCTAATTAACGCCTTAAAGAGATAACATTAATGTTATTCACCAAAACTTTTGACTGGATTGACTGGATTGACGGCATTGATTGATTGAATTACACTTCGTGGCCTACAGGCCAAATTGCATGTAATTTACAAAGTTAGAATAAATACTTTAATATCCACATAAAATAAATGATACACATCAAAACTACTGGACAGGGAATGTAAAACAAATCATCTAAATAAAATAATTAATATTTACTTATTTAATAAACTAATAAAATAAGAAATGAGACTATTATTGAACCGAGTTTTTTCTTGTGCGGATTTGAGTTATTTGGCAAGAATTGCGGAGCTGTTTACCATGGCATTCAAGTCCAGTTGGAGGAATGAGGTGCGTTGTTCTCTCCGATTTGGACAACCGCTGGGCAAATGAGCGACAATGCTCAAGTCATAGACAATTAAACTGTCGATATTACATGTTTTCTTAAGACCTCCCCAGAATAGTTTTGCATGCTCTTTTTTCATCCTCTTGCAACAGTGCCCCTTTAACGCACTCCACTCCTGCGTACAGTGGCCCTGTTGAAAAAGGCCCCATTTCGCGGTGGGACTAGCGACAGAAATCTTGTCGCCTCGGCTGGACCAATCAGGACGCTTGGCAGTGCATTGCAGCATGATTGCAGGCATTCAAGTAACGCGCGCAGATTGTAAACACCGTGCATGCATGTGATACATGTACTCGGTAATGCTGGCCGTTGTCCGCGTCGACGATTGGCTGCTATTTAAAGCATACTGGGGAATCCGTTCCATTACATTCGTCAGCATGCATCCCTGTTATTAATTTAAAAAACTGCGCAGTAAATTAAGATCGTCGTTTGAAAGTTTGGTAGGAATGGGACAGTCATAAGGAACGGAACCCAATACAATTTCTGGAAAGTATAGAAATCGTTTCTTTTCGGCATAACATGACCGAATTGATTAAATTACATCAAAATGACGCGGGCGTGAGTTGGCTCAAGACAACAGCCGGCTCGCTCCACAGATTTGCATGTATTTCCTCAGGGTATTGTTACGTCGCTTTGCAGAGTGGAAATTCCCTGATATCTCAGGATGTCTTTTTTGGACTCGCTTAATATCATTACTTTGCTTATAATTATCACTCTTAACTCCTGTGGACTCGTTTTATTGCATGAAAATGGTGTTGCTATAGGCCTATATATACGTTAATTATTGCAAAAATGTGTACAGACCAACACAAGAAAAACGCAAAAAAGTCTCCACTTTTTGACTGACTATAAAACGCATGCAGTCATTCTGAGAGTGGGAATTTTCATGATCACACACAAGCCAGTCATGCAAATTGAAGCTGGTATGTGAATATTTCGATGTCAACTTAATTACGAAAGCAGTTTTCAAGTTTTTGAAAACTGAAAATTAGCTGGTCTCTTATGTTGCTCGGTTTATGATTATAAGTGGTTATTTTATTGTTTATTTGAAAGGCCAAAGGTAAACCAGAGCTTCAACGCATTTTCCCGTGGGAACGTACTCGTTCGCAGATAAGTCATTTGTATGGCAGTGATTTGTAATTAGTAGTGACATCCAATACCCCTTGCAGAGCACAAATACTCGCGTCACAAAATACATTTTACGCCCCGCTGAATATGGTTGATTATACAACTTTGAACCTGTCACTTCAGGCGGAATTATAGACATAAAGTATCAAACTCATTGGTTTCCCTTTGTGCCTATACACTGTAAAATAATTCTTGAAATTTTACATATAAATTTGGACTGTTTTCATGAGGTTAATGATCTTTTTTGTGTAAAAATACATTTTTCAGTTATTAAAAACAAAAACACTGCAGTGGCTACCTCATGGTCAAGGCGCACAACCCTATCAGCAGTTAGATTGTGGCATTCTCCGTAACAGCTCCCCATATATGTCGCTTGGGTTGACGAGGCAACTGCAATAAAGCGGGCCTCCCACTGTGCGATTTTTGCCACGAATTAGCTTCGATTGGGTACGATTGCTACGATTGTGTGTAGAGTCCATAGGCAGTCTGCGATAATCGTACCAATTCGTAGGGGAATCGTGGCAAAAATCGCACAGTGGGAGGCCCGCTTAAGACCCGCTTAAAACGGGCCTCCCACTGTGCGATTTTTGCCACGATTTTCCAACGATTAGCTACGATTTGGTACGATTGTGTATAGAGTCTACACATAAGCTACCAAATCGTATAGCTAATCGTACCTTATTTGTGGCAACAATCGCACAGTGGGAGGCCCGCTTTAGCCGCAGTCACAAAGGAAAATCATGTCGTGCGTCCACGTCGTTGGAAAAAAATTGGCACTTTATCATAGGTAAATCGTGCGAATGTCCTGCGACTGTCCTACGTTTGTTGTACGATGTTTTTTTCGTCCTGCGATTGTCGCAAGACAAAACAATTAACCATCGTACGAGCATCGCAGGACCATCGTACGACAATCGTACGTCAATCGTAAGACTGTCCTACGACATGCGTACAATTATCGTACGATTTTTAGGGCCTTGGAAGACCCTAAAATCGTACAATAATCGTACGCATGTCCTAGGACAGTCGTACGATTATGCTACGACATGGCCACGAGCGATGAAAATCCCACGACAACATTTTAATTTGTTCGGGACCAAAACCCCACGACAGTCCTCCACGACGCCATGTTTCTTCGCAGGACACCAAAATATACAGTCTCACGACTATCGCAGGATCATTGCCCCATTTTTCTGTCGTGGACCCGTCGTTACACCGTCCTGCGACGTATGTGAAAGGGGCTTTACAAACACGTGTTTTTGTTTGTGGGGGTACCATGGCCGAGCGGTTTAGGGCATTGACTCGCAATCAGGTGAAATCTTGGGGTTGCAGGTTCGAACCTCCCCACGGCTATGGTACCTGTGCCCTTGGGCAAGGCACTCAACCACACTTGCTCCATCCTTCGGAAGGGATGTAAAGCCGTTGGTCCAGTGTGTTAGGTAATGGAAACGCACTCTAAAGATCCCAGAGCATTCTTTCGTAAAGAGCAAGGGGGATCATCCCCGGTGTCTCTGGCCATTTCTAATTATAATTCTAATTCTTCATGGGTTTCCTCACGCTTGCGAGTGACAGTGCAATGAGCACTATTGAGGAATCCAAAAATAAATTATAATAATAATAATAATAATAAATGCGCGCTGTCTGCGTAGCTAGCTCTGTTGTGATTGGTAGTAATAGTCACGTGGGTTCGGTTTGATTGACAGGTCGGAACTATATGCATTGCGTAAAGTTGTGACGCGTCTGTGAAGTTAAAAGGGCATTGTTGGTTTGTTCAAATGACTTTACAGCAAGTACATATAAATATGCAATGCCGTACGGCCCGCTTACAGTTACATTGAAAATAGTATTCTGGTTTGATTACGACAAAATGGAATTACAACAGGGAATTATTTCGCCAGTTTGAAATACAGAAGCCGATCGTGTTTCGCATTCAGGTGTTTTGCACGCATTTTGCACATCCCGTTTGCGAGCCAAAAATGCTGCAATCAGTGAGAAAACCATCTTTCTTGTTAATCTTCAGTCTCCTTGCCTGCTTATCTTATACCTACGCAACATTTAGCTCCTGCTACGATGTGGACAAATGGAAAAGTTTGTACGCGATAACATACGATCCAGGTAATGTATAAGTTCTTGGCATTACAGGTTTTTTTAAATTTTGAATCCACCATATTTTCCCCGCACATTTTAAAACATTTTTTTCTTCTTTCAAATCCATAACCGGTTAATTCAATTTTTGTCGCGCAATTTACCGACTTTGCATTCACCGTGTTCAATTTAGTATTTGGTCGCTCATGTTCGGTCTCTGACAATTTCGTACGTCTGCATAAAAAAAGGACTGTTTGATTTCGTCGTCCGGAGTTGCCAAACGTGGGTGATTCCATAAATTAGGGTACCAACTTGTTCATGTGACATGCAATTCATCGAACAATTTTCGGTTTCTCGCGTAACTTAAGGGGGGACACTAAAAATGCCCTTTTCTCATTAGAACCAGTGTAATATTTGTTTCATACCATTTATGTGTTTATTTTTAAAGATGTAGTCAATTCCAAGCTAAAAACTCATTTGATTAGTCTGTCAGTGTTTTCATTACACTTTTATGGCACAAAAAAAAATGTGTTACGTGTAAGGAGTTTTTGGGTGCACCAAAGTTGTTTTGCCTAAATTTTCAAATTCTGAAACAAGTTTACAAAATGTTTTGTGCTGTATGTTTAAAAGGCTCCACGAAAATAAATTTCTGCTAGAGAAGTCCGTATATTAAGCTCGGCAAATATTGTTATAGTAACTGTAAAGTTTCACGACGTAAATATATTAGGGGGACACGGAAGTGGTCCGACGAAAATCAAAATGACAATTTTTTCATTGTTTGCCTAAATTTTCACGAGAGAAAGAGCAAGAAACAAACCTGCACTGCAAAACCTGTGGTGTTAAATTAACACCAGCGGTGTTGTACCAAACCTGGTGTTAACATTTAACACCATAGGTGTTAATTTTAATTTCACACTTGGAATAAATGCATTATTTTTAACACCCTAGGTGCTTAAACTAATACTTGTGGTGTTAAAACTTAACGCCAGGCTTGGTATTTATATAAGACAACACTACTGGTGTTAACTTAACACCACAGTTTTTGCAGTGTGAAAGGCATGGAGCTGCGTATTTCGTGGCACGAATTTGGCGCGCGCGCATTGTTGACGAGCCTGTGCCTTTAAGAAGCTTGTCCCTTTAAGAAGCTTGTCCACAAAGAACTATAAAGTCTGACATTCCGACGAATTTGATCGATAACTTATTGGAATCAGTTAAAGAGAGACGATTTAAATCTTAACATGATGTGGACGATCTTCAGGTAAGACGAATTCGTTTTGAAGTTGACCGGTTATGAGTTTGAAATTCAAATGTGCGGGAAAACCTATAAATTATTTTCACCGCCTTCCGCGCACCAATTCACATACATATGTAGTTCCGACCTGTCAACCAAGCCGAACCCGCGTGACCACTTATGACCAATCACAACAGAGCTACGCAACAGCGCCCACCTAGTGCATTAGCATATTGCTCACAAACAGACGTACGTGCTTGACAGTACTCGGCCGTACCTTATTCATAAAAATCTGGACATTTACGGGTCCGGTGAGGTTTACGGGATCAGCGCGAGCCCGGAGGAACCCAAATGGTAGCCTATTCATAAACGCACCCGCAGACAGAATCTAGGGCTGCGTTCGGGCGTGCAGTTCTCGTTACTCGGGAGTAATGCGTGCACATTGCACTCGGGTCACATAACGCCAACGGCAAATCCGCAGTCCGCGTGCGCGAATGGCAATCAGTGAAGATGGCCGTCTCTTGCCATCACTGCACAAGAAACGCCGTTTAAATGCTCACAAGAAACTGAGAAAATACAGGCCGTAAGTCGTGAGAACCTTTGATGCCGTCCAAAACAAACCTTAGTGAGTTAATTGTTGTTTCAGTTATCGAGTTGACACGTTGAGCAAATTCACTAAAAATCCCACCCATATATTCCACCATATTCGTACAAATCACATGACACTTGTCAGGAGTACGAGTACACTCCCCATTTGTCGGGGAGTAGTGAGAGCGTACTCTCACTGACCCGAGTGTCGTTATTCTTGCCGTTCGCGCACGCAGGAGTATACTCGTGTTAACACGAGTACACGCCCGAACGCAGCCCGAATGACAGGTGTCCCGGTGGTACAAAGGCGGGATTTTTGTAGGCCCTACGGGTTTAGCGATATGCGTACGTACGTGTTCGTCGCAACGCAATCGCAGAATTTCGAGCATGCTCGAAATTTGGCGTGTCCGTGCCGGCTTTGTGTACAATCGCATGACTACTGCATTGCGTCAACATTGAAGGCGAGTATGAAGATGGCCGAGACGCAATTAAGCTTGGGGTGGATTCACACAGTATACAGTCGGCAAAGTTGAACCAAGTTTAACTTTGCGTCAGTGTTTGCGTTGCAGTTGTTTGCGTCCAGTCTGCGTGTGCGCGTTACGATTATATGGAAACTATAAGGCTTGACTGAGCTTTTTTGCAAGTAATTGCAACGCGCGTCGTTTTGAGAAATAGCGATGTGGAGGGAGTGTGTACTGAGTGAAACAATACATTGAAAGCCATATAATAAACTTAGGTAGATTTGTACTTTTATTATGTGCGTCATATTTCACTGCTTTTTCTCAAAGCGATGGCGTCAAATGTACGCGCGAAAAAGCTCGGTATAGGTGCGTTAATTCAGGCGATCGTGTCCTCAGAAGTCGGTATATGGGCGCTCGTGATCGTTACCCCACAAAGTCGAACCTTGAACATGCAGCACTGTTGAATTTTCCTTGATTATAACAAGGACAATTTAAGATCTTAATCTTCGGTTCTTTGTTCATTGCTTTCAATCCTGATAATAGAAGATTCCTGTTGGCAGTTAAGGTAGTCTGCAAAGTCATCAAGACATTTTATTAATGAGGTTTAACTGTAATTAGCTGTAAATTCAGCAATATTGTAACAATAAATAAGAATAGGCAAAAGCAAAAAGGATTGTTTAGAAAAGAGTCAACTCCGACAAAAAGAGTAAATTATTATTGTATATAAAATAAAAAGTGGAAAGACATGAAGGGCGGTGTCACCATCCTACCTCCATGGTGTCACATTCTGTCTTATCTACCGGTACTCTTCCATTTGCTCTTTTCGACTGCTATACCATTTTCCATTGCAACTGAACGTAACACTACACGAATCCCGTAAACCTGCGGGGGCTAGCAGACCTCAGCTCCCCGGGGGAGGTCTGCTATAGCGGGGCCCGGAGATATAATCCACGGGCCCGTTTATGAATATCAACTGTGGGCGCTGGAGTCATACGGGGTGGTTTACGAGTTCGGTGCCGCTGCTGGGGCTTCAGTGGACGCGCCGTAAATGCATATTTGCTTTTATGCTTTTAGGAAAGGACTGGAGTGCAGATTCATCAGGCAAAGAATGTTCTGGGTGTACATGCAACAGAGTTACCAGGACAATCAACTGTGCCTCGGCAACAGAAGTGTAAGTGAAGAAAATACTTGTGTTCCCATACTGCAGTTGCTTTTATTTCTGTAGCAATGTGGCTGTCTAAGTTGTTTTCCGAGAGTTGTGCCATAGGCCTTTGTTTAGTGTATGGGGTCGCAGTGGGTGTCCTGGCCGTGCATGGTAATCTTTCCGCCCTTTGCCATCAACCATGGAGGAAGAAATGCATCAACTAAACTCCTCAAAAAAAGTTCGGAAAGTCAAGTTTGACTGACGATTTCTCTCTTGTTACTAAATCATTTCCCTTGAATTTGGTATCATTGGAAAGCCCTGTTATTCCTCTTTACAGTGATGTGTCATTTGTTATGATTAATCAATTGGGGGATGTGTAGTATATAGCGGAATAATACAGGGGTGGGTGGAAAGTGAAATGACACAACATTCACTGCTATTGTCATGCAGTGCATTCCCCTTTTGCTTGGAGGATGGGAATGTGTCAATGCACTTTTTGATAATAGCAATGCATTTTGTGACATTTCACTTTACACCCGCCCCCGTATTCCGCTATCCTGCACATCCCCCAATTGCTTAATCATAACAAATGACACATCATCGTAAAGAAGAATAACAGGGCTTTCCAATGATACCAAATACCAAGAGAGAAATCGTCAGTCAAACTTGACTTTCCGAACTTCTTTTGAGGAGTTTGTAACGGCTTCAGCTTTATTTTCAACTTAAGATGACGAAGAGTTGCAGTTTAAGAAGTAGGAGGAAAATCCCCGGAGAAAACCTACGTGGTCAGGTAGGGATCGACTGCAAACCCAATCCATGCACATACACGCCATGGATTCGAACCCGGGATGCCAGAGATGAAAGGCGTTAAAAAGTGCCTTGCTCAAGGGCACAGGTACCACTGCCAGGTATCGAACCCACAACCCCAAGTTTTCACCCGAGTGTTGCAAGTCAGTGGCCCAAACCACTTCAACAGCATATGCTGAACATCACACGTTGACAATCGGCCATCCGATTGGGTATTTTTTTAGTTTATGCCACAACTCGAATATAAGGAAAATAATTATTGGAATCGATAGCTTGGACGATTTTAGAATAGGAATACTTGCATGCATTTCCGTCGCGAAGGCTTAGTTTTAGAGAAAAATCACGGAAAAAATATTGCATATGATGATTGCACGCAAAGCGGCCGGCCTGAAACCAAATGGATCATCGCGCGCACGCCCTATTTCTTCGCGCGCTTCACACACTGCTCGGCCGGCAGCAGTTTCACACACTTTTGTATGAAGGCGGGCGTGACAATAACACAGAATTTTCATGGAAACGCAACATTTGCGACGGAAATGCCAATGGAAAAGGTATTCTAAAATCGTCCAAGCTATCGATTCCAATAATTTTTTTCCGCCAATTCGCCAGTTGTGGCATAAACTAAAAAAATACCTCTGATATGAACCATTCTTTCCTCCGTGGTGTAACTTTGTGTTTTTCGAGGTAAAAGTCTTCTATTTGTATAGTGTGATATATGTTGTCCTTTTCATACAGGTATTTGAAGAATCAGAAGTTTGATTATGTCACCACGCTGACGTTTAATTCAAGCACGACAGGGGCTGCTTTCGAGCGCGGCACCAGGTGCTCCATGGTGCTCTATGGTGCTCGCCAGAAAGCGTGTGTAAGCATGTGTGTGACGTAACGTTTCCACCACCTGGGAGCACCAGGGACGAGCGCTCGAAAGCAGCCAAGCATGTGAGTGCACACATTCACACTATAACAAAATGACTGGCAACTGATGATTGCCAGTTAATTTATTTATTTATTTACCACATCCAACAGCGGAGGGACCGCCAATTACAGGAATGGGAGCAAGTGTGGTTGAGTGCCTTGCTCAAGGGCACAGGTGCCACAACCCGTCGCGGCCCGGAACCGAACCTACATTCTAGTACTAGCACAGGAACTTAAGTTCTACGCACTAGACCGCTCGGCCATAACACCCCCTATTACTGTAAAGTGTACCATGATAACAGTGTATTTGAAGTAAAAAATACTCGAGCAGCTATAGGGTCATTCCGTGTCAATTCAACAAGCTTTTGGACCTCACCATCACGGATTGAAATGAAATTTGGTGTGCTGATTGGACTCATTGAGAAACCACGAGAACTGAAATTTTATGTAATTCGGTCAATTAATTTTTGAGATACGGGTCAATGAACTTTGACTAATTAGCATGACCTGCTATGTTTGGACAATTATATCTCAAAAAGTAATGGACCTACAGAGATAAACATAACATCATTTTAAAGCTCTTGAAATGGCCTTCATTTTATAAAATAACATCAAAGTTGTATCTCGTACCACAAAAAAGTTATGTCAATTTATAACCTTTGACCTTGATTTGCAAAAATGCATTTGTCAAAATGCGTAACTTGTTTTTATTTGTTAGCTTAAGATGTAAGGAACACTGTAAGAGTGCCCATCCCAAATCTTTCTGACAATGTTCCTTCCATCTTAAGCTAACAGATAAAAAAAAATTACGCATTTTTGCAAAACAAGGTCAAAGGTTGTAAATTTACATAACTTTTTTGTACAATTTTGACTGCTAACTCATTTTTTTCAAGCAAATATTTTGCATTAAGCAACTTTTTCTTCTAAACACCTCTATAAAATTGGCCCCATGTTGCGAAGGATCACAGAGATGTTCTTTTTGTACTTTACAGCGTCATAATTGGAGGAAAGTTTCAGATTGAGGCGGGAGCATTCCAACAACTTACACAGCTACGGGAACTGTAAGTGGGTCTTTCCACAGTAAAGGGGCCATTTTGGCAACACTAACCATATTTTCGAGGAAATACCTTTGTCTGGTCTCAAAATAAAAGAAATAAGTTTAAGTTGTTCTGAAGAGATAACTTAGGCCCAATAAAGAGTTACAAATAGTGTGACAACAATCCTTTTTAAAAACCCTGTGTACAAATTTCCAATAAATTAATGTCTTTCTTTATTTGTTCGGCCAGTTTTGGCCGAAAATGGGCGGGCTTTGGATATGCGGGTATGCAAGGTATGAATATTTAACATTTGTCTTGAGCCAATCAAGAGCTTCATGAGTAGCACGTAATGATGCGATGCATGCATTATGCATGTCATGGCGTCCTCATGTTACGAGAATTATGCTCGTAACCGGGACGGACACTTGTGTTACATTAAATAGGCCGTCCCGGTTACGAGCGTATATTGGAAATTTGTACACAGGGTTTTTAGAAAGGCATGTTGTCACACTATTTGTAACCCTTTTTGGGCCTAAGTTACCTCTTCAGAACAACTGAAACTTATTTCTTTTATTTTGAGACCAGACAAAGGTATTTTCTGGAAAATTATGGTCTGTGTTGCCAAATGAAATGCCCCTCTTTACCGTGGAAATTAAGACTCAAGTACAAGTACTTTTTAATAAAAATCACGGTCTCAAGAAAACTGGGTCTTTTTAGTATTTAGTATTTATTTCATTTTCCGGGATATACACTTAATGTCACAGAACTACAGACAGATAATGATCATAATAAATAATAAAGGGAAAAAGAAAAAACAAACGAAAAAAAACCCTCAAAACTGCAAATTAACATAAAAAACAAAAACAACATTCAATTAGCTCCCGATGGATTGCCCAAAAGAAACTAGTTTCTGTCAGGGGGCAAAACAATAAAACATAAATATGTAAGTATATGGTTATTACACAAATTAAAAAACTAATCTACAGGTACAAGTTTGTCTGGATTTATTATAATTATAAACAATTAAGAAAAGTCAAAATGGATCTTTTTAAAACAAGTTATGAAAATTCTTGTCCCCTAAATGTATTTTGGCAAGTTCAACTGGCAGGCTGCATTTTTTATAGGGACACACCGGCTTTGTTGGGCTATTTTGGGCTTGAAATAGACCCATACATGATTCTGGAGGTCCTTAATTCCGAAATAGAGAACCTGAAAAGAATTAACCACCAAATTTGGCCGTTTTTTTGAAATTTTTCAAAAAATCGAGGTCACATGAATTATCGGAACCAGATTTTGGTTCCGATAAATCACGTGTCTTTGGAGTTAGTCTTATTTCCAGCCGTATGGCCGTGTGATACAGTTTATTCCTGAAGTTTATTACTGCAGTACTGCATCAAATTCAGCTCTGATTTTTTTTCAAAATATTTATGAGTATTTGACAAAAGAGACTATTTATTCAGGTTATGAAACAAAGTTAAACATAACTCAAAAATCGAACATCAAATTTTGACACAAAGTCTGAGGAACCGAAGCAAGTCCCACCGTGGACAGTCTACCGGACAATGTGACATTTAGCCCCACGGCACATACACTTTGCCCGCCCACGTTCGTGAAGACAAACCATGAATGTCAGCTCCTCTACATGGAAAACAGAAAAAAAAACATTCGGTCGTCCATTGCAGGCTATCCAGTGAAATCTTTAGCAGAAAATGAGAGTGAATCGAGTGAAGAGCGAGTCTCGTGCGATAGTGAACGGCTGGTAATTCGTATAACTCGACTATTGGCCGTTTTTATTAATTTTGATGATTTTTTTTCACAAGGACCATCCAAAAATTATTGTCAAGTATGCTGTATCACTAAATTTAGTAAACAGTAGGCCGGTGTGTACCTTTAAATTAAATTTGACAAACTAGTTATGTATATCGTCACATTGCTTGTTTTTGTTAAATAATCAATGAATTAACATGCACATTCTTATTATACCTACATAGCGCTATCGTCGGCACAGACATAAATGAAATTCCCGACCTATCGAAGTGCACAAGTCTGGAGTCTGTGTAAGTATATTCAGTTGCGTGGTATATTCAACCGTATCCATCCTAGGCACAGGCTTGTACGTCAGCAATGCGCGCGCGCCAAATTCGTCCCACGAAATACGCAGCTCCATAGCAAAGGCATGGAGCTGCGTATTTCATGGCACGAATTTGGCGCGCGCGCATTGCTGACAAGCCTGTGCCTTTAATTTTGAGGAATTACAAATTGTCATAGAAAACGAGGATCTCGGTGATTTTTTGTGTGTACGTGATACTTCGTATTTTAGACATTGGCAACCTTGTGAAAAATTATGTTTTTATTATACGGCCGTTTTTGCGCCTTGCCTGGACTTGCCCAGGTCTGTACTTCCCATGTTGATTTGGTCTGTGGTGCGGTGTGTACTGTGCAGCACGCCCTCTGGACTGGTGGCCTGTCAAATGCTATCTCGGAAGACTGAGGCTGGATCCGAATTAGTGGCTTTGGCTGTTGCTATGGATGTTGCTATGCTGTTACTATGGGCGAACAATGAAAGTCCTTAGAAACAGCATAGCAACAGCCGCAGCCGCAGCCAAAGCCACTAATTCGGATCCAGCTTATGGTAACAGAAAAAAAACAGATGGACAGGGCACCAGTCCGGAGGGCTCACTGTCGCTGCACGTTGCAGACCGAGTAAGGGAGGTCAGACTAGGGGAAGTCTATGCATTGAATTATTGGCGTACTGCCAAATAATTCGAAATATTCACAGTAATTGTTCGATAACTAAACGTTAGTCGATTTTTTTTCTTCGTTTATGACGTCTCATGTTTCTAGAAAATTTTAAATCCAAACAATATTTTCGAGGTGCCACACCCAAAACACACGGACTTTTGTACAACTGTATATCTTTAAATATGAAAACCTGCCCCCTGTCATGGTCACCAATGCAAAGGTTCTATTCGATGTTTGTAATAACTTGATTCTGTTCTGCCCCTTATATACACAGGGATTTGACGAAGAACCAAATCAAATTGTCACCACTCAAATACAATGGATTTACTTTCCCACGGAGCCTCACCAAAATGTAGGTATACATCTACATTGTGATTTGCATCCCATTAACGTACACTAGCCTTTAAAACCCAGCAAGTGTATATGAGTCTTTCCACGGTATTTTGGCAACACAGACCATATTTTCCAGAAAATATCTTTGTCTGGTTTCAAAATAAACAAAATAAGTTTCAGTTGTCATGGTTGTTCTGAAGAAATAACTTAGGCCCAAAAAGGGTTACAAATAGTGTGACAACATGCCTTTCTAAAAACCCTGTATACAAATTTCCAATATATGCTCGTAACCGGGACGGCCTGAAATGTACACAAGTGTCCGTCCCGGTTACGAGTGTATATTGGAAATTTGTACACAGGGTTTTTAGAAAGGCATGTTGTCACACTATTTGTAACCCTTTTTGGGCCCAATTAGTTATCTCTAATAACTTAACCCGAAAATATATTCTGTGTTGCCAAAATTCCTCTTTACTGTGGAAAGACCCATTTTTTCATAAAAAAAAAAACCATCAATGTATATACAGGGTGCGTGGTTCTAAAAAAATAAAAACGAAACCGAGATATTATTGATAATAAACCCTTTCACGGTTATCGACGCCATCTTGTTCACGGGGCACTTCGAACACGCGTTGCCGTGTGCGTGCGCGGATCGTAACTAATGCACAGTGACCTAACAATGCATTCGAATACGATCCACGCACGCACAGAGCAACGCGTGTTCGAACTGCCCCCTGAATAACATGGCGTCGATAACCGTGAAAGGGTTTATTGTAATTACATGAGGTTCACAGCTCATCGTTGTGTTTATTACTCTTTTATAGACACTTGATTGACAATCGGCTGGACTGGATTCCCTCAGGACTGCTGTCCAATCCAAAGGTTGAATATGTGTAAGTATGTGCAAGCAACGATTCTAATACATGTTCTGTAAAATCTAGGAAAACATAACATGTACATCATGTTCAATTTAAAGTTGTGCCTAACCTGTCACACCGGCAGCCATGGTCTGCCCACTGCACGAAATAAAGCATGCCGCACACATCGTGTGCGGTCAATTTTTGCTGCGTTTTCCACCTCACTAGGCCATGAGACAAATATATATTATCCTGTTTGATTTTTTGGATTTGTTTTCATATACATTGAACATGGATTTGGGTGAATTTATATATTGGAATCGATAGTTTATTCAATTCTAAGATATACTTCCCACTGACACTTCCGTCGCAAATGTTGCATTTCTGAGATAAATAAATGATAAAATTACTGCATAAAGTAATGCACAAAATGACGTGGCGAGCGGTCTGTGCGTAAGCGCGACAACAGAGGGTGCTGCGCATGCACACGTGAATGGTTATCTTGTGCACTAACTGAAGGCAATTTTTGAAGAAGAAAACGTGATTTTTGTACAGAAAAGCAACATTTGCGACAAAAGTGCAAGTCTGAAATATATCTTAAAATTACATTATGTGTTGATTCCAGAAGGTAATTTCCTTAAAATCTTTGTTCAATGTATACGAAAAAAATACCATTTTCTGCATCGGAAGACAAAAATCTTACCGTGCGCAGCAAACCTGAGCTAAGTGCCGAATCAAAAAAAGTAACATAGTAATCTGTTCATCAGGAAGGCGGCCCACTAGCATACAGATCAGTGGGCGGCTTCACTGAAAGTGTCAGTGACTTCGGAAGGGGTCGCAGTCATGATCTTGATGTCACGTGAATAGGGGATGTGTTTTCATTGGCTATAGCTACATTTATTTTGGCTCGGCACTTAGCTCAGGTTAGCCCACAAAACTCCATTAAAAACTAGAACAGAAACGGAGCCAGGACATGCATAACCGCGCCTTCTCAATAGCATAGTTTTGGGCACTATTTGCATAATTTTGGGCACCTTCATTTGCATAGTTTTGGGCACCATTTGCATAATTTTGGGCACTACATTTGCATGGTTTTGGGGCACTAGCTTCCCCATTTAATTACACGTAAAACCTCCCGCATGTGCACTTTCTCAATGTTTTTGACGATCGCGCATGTTATGTTCGAACACAAAACGCGCTACCGGTACACGCGCACGTGTTCCAAACCGCCTGAAACCCGTTACGGTGATGTGCCATTTAATAACACAGTCGTTTCTTATCTAGCTGTTAATAGAAATCTGTAGGTTAGCCATACACGGTGAGATTATTTTCATCTCGTGAGGCAGGATTGATATTTCAAATGCAGCAAAAATAGACTGAACACAGCTGTGAGCTACATGCTGAACAAACAGCAATTAATGACTTTTTGCCCCAGTAGTCACACAACGGTTTTGGATTCAAAGAGAAAATTGCCAAAGAGGTGCAAGTTTGTGCAACTATACAGTCCCTAGAGGTCGTGACCTGCATAAAGCCCGCCGCACACCTTTGCGATTTACCGGCCCACCGGACCATCGGATCCGGAAAATTCAAACAAGTTTGATTTGCTTCGGTCTATGGTGTACTGTCAGACCGGCCCAAATTGTTTCAGCGCACACCTTTCCGGTAAGTGCATGGTCCGATGATCCGATTATCCGGTAAATCGCAAAGGTGTGCTGCGGGCTTAAAGGCACAGGCTCGTCAGCAATGCGCGTGAGCCAATTAAATTTCTACCAAGAAATACGCAGCTCTGTGCCTTTGCTATGGAGCTGCGTATTTCGTGGCACAAATTTGGCGCGCGTGCATTGCTGACGAGCCTGTGTCTTTAAGGTGGATGGGAGGAGTATTAGGGAAGACACATAATTTCAACCACCGGTAATGACAGCAGTAACGCTGAAAATAACAGCGGTACTGATAAAAACTAACAGCCGTACAACTAAAAATAACGGCAGTACCGCTAAAAATAACAGCAGTCCCGCTGTCATTAACGGCAGTTAGATTTCCTTGCCCTGATAAAATGCATTTTTGGTTTTGTCAGTATTGTAACATTCCACACATGATCAGACTCAATTGGCATGGTTAATTGCAATGCATAGTTCCGACCTGTCAATCAAGCAAAACCCGCGTGACCATTTATGACCAATCACAACAGAGCTATGCATACAGGGCCTACATAGGTCATAGTGCATTTGTTCGCAAACAAAAAAAACACGCAAATGAAATTTGTCCCTTGGGTCTGATATTTGCTCAATAGGTGCACTCACCCAAACGTTTAAATATTCCGAAATGTCGAACCTAATTAATCTGTGCTTTCCATGTCTATCTTCATTGCTTCGTGTGTTGAGTGTCACCATTATTGTGATAGCATGTGAGGCGTAGCAACAGTAACTAAGTGGGCGGAGTTAAGTGGACCGGGTTAAGTGGACAATCTCGGAACTGTGCATTTTAACCGAGGCTCACAAGGTTTTAGGAGATTTAAAGGCAGAGGCTCGTCATTGCGCGCATGAGGCCAAATTCGTGCCACGAAATACGCAGCTCCATGCCTTTGCTATGAAGCTGCGTATTTCGTGCCACGAATTTGGCCTCACTCGCGCATTGACGAGCCTCTGCCTTTATTGCAATGTAAGTCACACGTCCATATTCATTCATGTTTCCTTTTCTAGTGGGCTTTGCGGGAATCAACTAAGAACGTTTCCAGTGGACGCATTGTCAGGTGCAAAGCAGCTCCGATTCCTAGGTCTGGATGAAAATGAGATAACGTCTATTTCAAGGCGACATATTCGCTTATTGGATGCTGTCGATCTCCAGCACCTGTAAGTTAAAGATTTGTCCAAAAAGTGGATTCTAATGCTACGTTTACACCATATCCCCGGCGCCCCGGTTTGGCCAAAACGTAGTGTGCCGTGGAACTTTTATTGTCTTTTTATTACTTTAGCTCGACTCGGCCCTAGTTGGGCCGGTGTGTTGCGTTCTACCACGGTGCGTTATGTCCCGGTACGGAAAGCGTGGCGCACCAAGCCGGTTCCGGGCCGCGAGGCGGACGGCGCGCCCCGGAACCGGGACGGCGCGCTACGTTTCAAGCGCCGTTCCACTTCGGATGGGTCCACGTCCCAGGCCGGCCTGCTAAGTTCTGATGCGGTGCCTCACGTCCGTCCCGTTCGTGTCATGTTTGTTGTCCTGGCCCAATACGTTCCCGACGGTGTGCGAGGGTCTGCTGCGGCGCCGTGCGACTGAACGTGGCAGTTGTCACGTTTCACGCCCCGGTGGTCACCCGGTGGTCTCCCGGTGAGCCCCGGTTGGTATAAATAGTGCGCTCTATAACTTCATTTTCACTTCGTCCTGGAGCGCGATGTAGTGAGGCGTAACTGGCCGTGAGCAACAATCGTCACACACCTTGGCGCACCGCAGTTCACCAGGCCGCATTCACACCATGCTGTGGCCGCTACCGCGTCGGGCCCTGGCAGACCGTGGGGTGCCGGGCTTCCAAACGCGGCGGAGCGCGAGGCACCGGCCGCGATCAGAGGTCCCCGGCACCCCACGGTGCCACACCCCGGTGAGTCAAGGCACACTGCAGCCGTGTGACGGAAGCCCCGTCCCACTGCGGCCCAGGACGATTCTCATTAGTGCCGGGACTGCCGGGACAAAATTTTTGACAGAGCTGCTTACTGGCCGGTCACCGGCCGGTGGCAAGGGTGAGCTACGGTCATTCACGTTTCGCCACCCTGGTCCCCTACGCTCCCCGACGTCCATCCCGGTGCCTCCCCGGTGCTCCTCTACCGGGGCGCCGGGACTGCCGGGGACATGGTGTAAACGTAGCCCAACAATCATATAATATACCTCCCCAAAATACTATCCATGGGAAGAAAACAGGAAATTTGCAATTTCCAATTTGGATGTGGAAGCAAAAAGGTTTGTGTAATCACTGCACTGATTTATGGAACGGATAAATTAGTTTACAAAACATCGGTGGTTGTTTGACGATATCTTTGAAAAAATACGGATTGAGGGCGCAAAATTTAAGAATGGTAATGAGATAAATATGAGAAATGATATGGCAATTAATGTATGGTATGAAAATTTCAACACCCATGGGAAAAAATGGGGGTGTTGAAGAATATGATCCGGACAGCACACTCCTTTTAATACAAATTACATTAAAGTCAGAGGCTCGTCAATGCGCGCGTGAGGCCAAATTCGTGCCACGAGGCCTGGAGCTGCGTATTTCGTGGCACGAATTTGGCCTCACTTGCGCATTGACGAGCCTGTGCCTTTAATGCAAATGGGAGGGAGTTTTGAATGTGGTGAAGTAGACCGTATCGAATAGCTGCGATATTGGTGACTCGACTGCAACACTGACAAATTTCAACAACAAAATCTGCCCTACAAGATGGCAACTATTCGATACGGTCTGTTGTGTGCATGAAGAAATCTAACATGTTATAACTTTTGATTATTTTTTAAGAAACATGAAGACTAATAAGATCAGCAAGATTGATATTAGGACGTTCTCGCAGCTCAAGCAACTGAAGATTCTGTGAGTATTGATTGTCCAGCAGCGTCACTAGAGAGGGGCGGGGGTTGTCGGAGGAGGGGGGGGGGGAGGTTTGAAAGTTTGGTAGGAATGGGACAATCATAAGGAACGGAACCCAATACAATTTCTGGAAAGTATATAAATCGTTTCTTTTCGGCACAACACGACCGAATTGATTAAATTACATCAAAATGACTCGGGCGTGAGTTGGCTCAAGACAACAGCCGACTCACTCCACAGATTTGCGTGTGTTTCTTCAGGGTATTGTTACGGCGCTTTGCAGAGTGGAAATTCCCTGAGATCTCAGGATGGTGAATAGGGTCTATAACAAGCCAACATTATACACTACTCAAAAGAATTAAAGGAACAAGAGAACATAATGTTTTTGTCATGGTCTATATGGGCTACCGTTAGAACAAAAGGCATTAAAGTTATGTGAAAATCATCCAGGTGTTGTCAATTGATTCTCAAACAATACTCAACAATGTTGGTGAAATCATGCGTGTCTTCTAACACGTGGACACGGGGGTGTCCACAGGCGTGTTTTTTTACCCTGTATAAGGTGTTGGTATTGGTACACTTGCCATCACTAGTTGTTATCACTTCTTGCAACAAAATGAAGGTTCTTCCAATTCTGTTGTTTGTTGTCTGTCTGCTTGGACTGAGTACTGGTGTTCGCCGTCAGTTAACTGAAGCTGAGGTTGCTGGAGCTGTCCAGCTCCTTGAATTTGGCAATACACAGCGTGCGGTGGCTGTACATTTTGATGTGTCCGTAAGTGTCATCATCCGGTTGTGGAGACGTTTTCAGGAAGATGGTCTGTACACCAGGAGGCCAGGACAAGGTCGCAGACGTGTGACTACCCCTCCCCAGGACCGATACCTGAGGATCCTGGCACGTCGAAATCGACGATCTACTGCAAGATCCTTAGCCACAAGCTTCCACAGGGCAACTGATGTCCGTGTTTCCAATCAAACAGTCAGGAATCGTCTGCATGAAGATGGTATGAGAGCCAGACGACCAGCCACATGCCCCATTTTGTCCGTAGTACACCGCAGAGCCCGGCTGGACTTTGTTAGAAACCATCAATTTTGGCAGATGGACCAGTGGGCACCAGTAAACTGTTCTCAAATGAAAGCAGGTTCACTGTTTCAACCAATGATAGACGTGTAAGGGTTTGGAGACGGTCGGGGGAACGATATTTCAACTGCAACATTGTCGAATTTGACCACTTTGGAAGTGGATCAGTTATGGTGTGGGCGGGTATCTCCCTGGAGGGGCGTACGGACCTCGTCGTGGTAGCTGGTGGTGCACTAACAGGTTTGAGGTATCGAGATGAGATACTGGAACCTGTTGTGAGGCCATATGCTGCTGTCGTAGGTGAAAATTTCATCCTGGTGCAAGATAACGCTCGTGCACACACTGCACGAGTGTCCATGAACTTTCTTGAGAATGAGGGAATCAGCACGATGCCCTGGCCGGCAAGATCTCCTGACCTAAACCCTATAGAGCATGCATGGGACATGCTTGGCAGACGTGTTGCAGGTCGAGAACATGCTCCAGACTCTGTACAGACACTCAAAGAGGCCTTGGTTGAAGAGTGGGAGAACATTCCTCAAGACTCCATAAGAGTTAAGCATAAGAGTTAATTTTAAGCATGCCTCGACGCTGTCAGGAGTGCATACAAGCACGTGGAGGTCATACCAGTTACTAGACAATGATTAATTAACGTTTACTTTGCCAAAACGTGGACAATGTACGGATAGTCATGATAACCTGCCAGATGATTATGTCCATATTTTTGTTCATTTATGTTTTAGTCATGTTAACAGGCTACAACATCAATAAATTTCGCCATACATTGTTGAGTATTGTTTGAGAATCAATTGACAACACCTGGATGATTTTCACATAACTTTAATGCCTTTTGTTCTAACGGTAGCACATATAGACCATGACAAAAACATTTTGTTCTCTTGTTCCTTTAATTCTTTTGAGTAGTGTATTAAAGGCAGGCTATTTTTATGGTTTTCTCTTCAAGGGAGTTAAACAACAACTTGCTGACGGACCTGCCGCCAAATGCTTTGGATGACATGCCCAATCTGATTCATTTGTATGTATTATTCTTATTACTTCAATTAAAGTTGCACTGCCCGTGTTTTGGCCGATTTGGGCGTCAAATCTTTTTTAAAAGATAAATAGGTATTTTTCTAGAATAGAAAAAGTTATCAGCTTTCATTTGGTACCAAGAACGTAAAAATCCGTCAAGGATTAATGCCAGTCGATTAAAAACAAGAAATGATTAAATGGCTGGCAGGTCATTTAATCGACAGGGTTATGACGTAAATGTACATGTGCGTGTACATTGTACACATACTATGTACATATGAGCGTACGCGCACATGTACAACATGTGAAGCACGTTTCAAGAAAAAGGCTTGTATCTCCATTTCCCGATGTCGGAAATTTAAGTTTTTTATATTTTTCGTTACAGAGACACGTAAGCTTTCTAAATTCGTTCGCTTGTGTAAATTAATTTTTTTAATCCTTTCACCGAAACACGGGCAATGCAACTTTAATAAATAAAAGAAAAACTCTGTTTGCTAGATAGGGCGACAATTTGTGTGTAAAAAAGCTATATTAGGGCAACACGCTCAATAGGGCGACAATTTGGTGTCGCCCTAATATTTTTGAGTTTAAAAAAAAAAATTTAAGGTCAAAAACCATTTTTTGTTTAATCGAGAACCATTTTTATTTGGTCTAGAACCGTCTCTCTTAGGTCTGTAACCATTTTTGGAAGCTTCGGGTAGAGAAATTTGGTGTCATTTTGAGTGATTCTTCCCAAAATTTCGGTGGTCCCCGGGGAAAGGCGTCCCGAATTGTCGCCCTATTGCCGCATCCAGAGTTCTTATAACAATTACGGTTCTTAAAAAAAAATATTAAAAAAGTGGGAAGGAGACAGATATCCATCACCCCTACATTTCTGCTTAATATGTATGCAGGCACTCCCGATCCTATGAAAATGTAATGTGTTGCTATTACCAATACTTTAAAGGCAGTATACATGATTGGTATCTCGAAGAATCAGAAATGTCAACAGATTTACACATAACTTACACAATATAAACACGATGACGGCAGAAAACTTCCCCTGAAATGGTTTTGTCAAGTGCTATATAGTCTTTGAGAAATGAGCAAAACAATTATTTTTCGTCTCGCGAGACGTAGATTTAATTCGCCCCAAAACCATTTCGCCCAAGTGCCATTTCGGCCCCAAACCACTTCATCCAATTGCCATTTCACCCCGAATCACTTCATCCAAACACTACCTTGCCCAAATGCCACTTTGCGTCGCCCCAAAACCATTTCGTGCACAGGCCGTGGTTCAGGGCGGTGGTTTTAGGGCAAAGTGACTAAACCATTTTTTGACTGTTTTCTCAAAAGTTAGACAAAGTACGGAGCTGGTTTTTGCTCAGGTTGGTTTTAATCATGCATACCTTCAATCACACAGGGGAATACAAATATTTGTTAACAGTTTACCAATCATGTACTATCTTTAATGTTATATTGTCCGTCCAAAGTTATCAGCGAGTATTTTTCAAGACTCCTTCCCTCGCCCAAAATACTACTTATCAACATTAATTGTTGTCACTACCATGAAATGTCAACATTATACAGTGCATGTAAAGTCGTACGCGGCCCTCGACCCTCCTCCCCCTTTCTACGCTTTGTAGAACCGTAAAAATGTTGACAACTTTGGACGAACTTATCACTGTGGTTTTTTCGTCATCTTAAAACAGGAATTTAGCTGAAAATCGACTGGAACAGCTCAAAGAGAAAGCGATCACTAACATGCCAAAACTGGAACATCTGTAAGTATTAATGATCTTAATTTTGTGATTTTGATTTCTAAAAGGTCATTTTGAGTTACATGTCATGCCATAGTCTTTGAGTAATCGAGCGTGTTCAGATTTTTTCCAGAAAATGAATTTCGTTTTAACCTAAGAATCATATAAAATAACTCCCCGAAATACTATCATGGGAAGAAAACAGCAATCTCCAATTTGGATGTGGAAGCAAAAAGGTTGGTACTTACTGCACTGCTTTATGGAACCTGATAAATTAGTTTACAAAACATCAGTGTTTTTTTTACGATATCATTAAAAATATACAGATTGAGAACGCAAAATTTCTGAATGGTTATGAGAAAAATATGACAAATAATAATTATAGCTAGGGATGGAAATTTACGGTTATTTCAGAAACCGGTTTGCAATTCTTTCAAGTTTCGGTTTACCAGTTAACCGTTCGGCCGACACTAAAGATTGTTGCTGGTGTTTATAGAAAAGATGCATGTGCAATGTACGCAAGCAAAATTTAGCCTGAGCGTTGTACGAAAAGCAAAAGATAATTTCAAAACCATTTACAAAATAAACTCCTCAAAAAAAGTTCGGAAAGTCAAGTTTGACTGACGATTTCTCTCTTGTTACCCATCATTTCCCTTGCATTTGGTATCATTGGAAAGCCCTGTTATTCCTCTTTACAGTGATGTGTCATTTGTTATGATTAATCAATTGGGGGATGCGCAGTATAGCGGAATACAGGGGTGGGTGGAAAGTGAAATGTCACAAAATTCACTGCTATTGTCATGCAGTGCATTCCCCTTTTGCTTGGAGGATGGAAATGTGTCAATGCACTTTTTGACAATAGCAATGCATTTTGTGACATTTCACTTTACACCCGCCCCCGTATTTAGCTGTGCTGCACATCCCCCAATTGCTTAATCATAACAAATGACACATCATCGTAAAGAGGAATAACAGGGCTTTCCAATGATATAAAATTAAAGGAAAATTATTTTGCAACAAGAGAGAAATCGTTAGTCAAACTTGACTTTCCGAACTTTTTTTGAGGAGTTTAGTTACTTAATAAATTTTCTTCCAGCTACCTTTCTCAGCAGAAACCAGGATTACAGATCATTCAACAAAATGCCTTTTCGGCAATATCGATTTCCTTAAAGGAGCTGTAAGTATTATGAAGAATATGTTTTTCACTTTTACATGTACATATTATTGTTTTTTCAAGGGTGCCCCTTAATAAATTTGCAAAATTGCAAAATAAATTTAAATCGCGCGTCACTTTGAGAAAAAGTGGCATGGAGGGTATTTAGAGTCAAACGACGCAATGAAAAACACCACCAAAAAAACCTTGGGCGGAAAGCATTTTTTTGGTTCTGTGATTTTCAAAGCGTCATATTTTTGAATCAAAATTACTTGCGAAAAAGTGTGATCGACCGCGCGTTGCTTGAAGGGTGGATTCAAACTGAGCCTTTTCGCGTGTAAATGTGACGTGCGTCACTTTCACAAAGAAAGCGGCGTGAAGATGTGAATTTGGAGTGAAGCGCGAGGTGCTGAAAATCGCAGAATTTCTTTGGACGGAAAGCGTTTTTGTGATTCTGTGCTTTTCAGTGCGTCATTTCTCTCCAAATTCCTTACACGCAGCTTTTTCTGAAAGTGACGTGCATCACATTTATGCGCGAAAATGCGTTGTCTGAATACATCTTTGATATACATCTACCAGCCTTCATTACTCATCAGTGTAACTGAGTTGGTCTAAATGAGTTGAACCCACAACCTCTGATTGGGAATCCCGCTTCATACCCACTATAGTAGACCACAACTGGGATTAAGTGCCTTGCCCAGGGACACAGACACGTGGGTCATAGTGGGGCTTGAACCCACAACCTGTGATTAGAAATCCTGCTTCATACCCACTATAGACCACACGCGCTCCCTCAGTTGCACTTGTTCAATGATTTTTCCTAATGCAGACACCTAGAGGAAAACTCCTTGGATAACTTTCCGCATGCGGTGCTTTCCCATGAGACGTATGGCAATTTAACCCATCTGTAAGTAGTACCTTCGTTCAAGAAACTAGTGCTGCAAAGGCCAATAGAAATGGACATTTTCACAGAAAGTTCATTCGAATGGTGTACCCTTTGCAAACCAAGGACGTACGCCATGTATTTTCATTCATGTAAAATCATCTGCAAATTAATTAAGCACTGTACTTCGTGGCGGCTAAGCATTTTCAAATTTATTCCCCTGGAGCGGGAGACTGCACTTGCAGTTTTGGTAATGCAGCTATATTATACCTGTCACGTGTTTACACTTGATCCTGAGCTCGGGGTCGAACACCGAGCTCGGGATCAGTCCCGGATCACAAACTGAGTGTAAACGCTCTCGGGACCAAATTGCCCCAGATCAGACCCCGAGATTTTGGTCTGGCGTTGGCGGAGGGTTCAATCCCGAGCTCGGGATCAGTTTGCGGTTAGATATATATAAGCAATTAATCTTTACCGCATCCTGCCACATCCGCTCCATGTAGCGGGGGAAAAGCCCGCAAAAATTCAAGTGGCCTTGTACACTGTACATGCCAACCCATGCACACATTGATCAGTACATGCACACATAGAGCATGACCTTTGACTGCAACTTCAGGCACCGCGCTCGAGATCAACTACAGAATGTAAACGCGGCACTGAGGATCATTGCGGTTAACACTGAAGCATTCTTATCAGCTAGGGGATCAATCTTGATCCCGAGCTCGGGACCAGTACAGTGTAAACACTGTGTATATGTCTCTGGGGCTGGAGACTTGATGACTAGTTTTTATTTCAAGTCGTAAATCAATCTTATTTCTCAAGTTCAGTCACAAGTCATTTTCTCCAGAGTCCAAGTCACACGTCACAACCAAAAACTGACTTGACCCCAAGCCAACAAGATGAGAGACCAGCTCTGCCCTGGTGGTACTGATCCATGGGCTAATTCTGTATAACCGCCACAAAGACACTCGCTCTTTAACTGCATATGCAGTTCCCCGTCATGGTTATAAGCCCAATACATCATTTGCAGTTACCCAAAATTTTGCTTCACGAGTTGACAAGAAAAACCTGACTAAAGTGTTGATAGCAATGGTAACAAACACGACATGATTTTGTGTGTCTGTAAAATGGCACCTTTGTGGGAGAAATTGCCAACTGAAAGTTTTTTTTTTTAAATTATTATTATTTTGTTTACCATTCATTCAACACAAAAACCATGCATGTATTTTTCAGGTTTTCTGAAGTATTACTGCATCTATGTGGCTGAAATTTCTACAAGGCAGTTTATCAACATTATTCTCTAGTTATGTAATGCTATTGTTCCTGTTTTTAAAAGTTTTCCAATCATGTAATCTGTCTTTTTAATGTAATTATTTCCAATATTTTTTTCGGAGTTAAGGTATTTTGAACAGAACAAGATATCGAATTTGATGTTGTTCAGCGAAGATGCTTTTGCGGGCCAGTACGAGATATACCAAAGACAGCTCGCCAACCATCAACCTTTCATTGGTCTACCCGCTGTAACTGATTTGTAAGTTTGCATAGGCGTAGGATACAGGGGGAGGGGGGAGGGGGTGGGGCAAGGGGGGAAGGGGGCAAGGGGGCTGATGCCCCCCCCTACTTTCAAAAGTGGGGGCAAAGATGTAATTTTGCCACCCCCCCCCCCCCCCCCCCCCACACCCCACTTTTTTGCCTCCCATATATAATGTAATTTATATTTTGTCGGCAAAATCATGGTACTGTCGGCAAAAATAAAAAAGTTAATAAAACAAATATAACACCGCTGATAAAACGCCACGACAATGGCAATGTTATTACATTATATTACATGTATGTCTGCACTGTACAAATTTCACTAGCACATTCATTTGTCCCAAAATCATGAACACATGAGGCAGGTAATTGCTTATGGATGAGTACTTGATGTGTTAGTGACTAGCACCCCAAGTAGCTCAAGTAGATCAAACCACTGTTCCTCATGCGCATCAAGTGATTTGTTAACTCGCGTCTCATGCACGTGTGGGGCCGGAAAATTTAAAAAGTAAAATTGAATGGTCACTTCAGGTGTGTGAAGTGGTAGTCAGAGCGTGCTGAGCAGCATGTGTTGCACAGGAGTGTAAGATGATTGACAATCAAACATTTTTTACTGAAAATAATTTCATCTCTCGCACATGAAGTGTTTCCATTTAAGCTTTGACTATCACACCAGGCACATGAAACACTTGAGGTGACACTCGCCTCAACATGAATGTTGAGGTCAACATGAGGTGAAACTCGCCTGACCATGAGGCGTATGCATTGCTCAGCGCAACACTTCAGGTGCATGAGCTTGGTAGAATCACGTGCATGATGTAGAGTCACTTTTTACAGTGTGTACAAGCTGTTGCGTGAGGGTGCACACGGACAGGTTAAGACTGCACGCTCTCAGGGGCACTGGCAACTGGCAGACGGTGCGTAGCATGTGCACCGGACTTGTATTTCACCCCTAGGCGCTGATATCATCTCAAAATGGATATACAGTAGGTTGAATCTGTATCTGCTCTATAATTACCATGTAACACTTGTCAAAAACACAAATTTGCTACGTTTTACAAGTTTGAAGCGGCTGAGAGTTCTACTTCCCTGCAAAATCCTATTCATTTGTACACACTTCTGTGCGGAGTACATGTACTAGAATCCCGTTCCATCATGCACTAGCTGTGCGCCGACTGCGCACAGAGAATTGTGGGGGAATCATAAAGGCACATATTAAAGGGACACACCGGCTTACTGTTTACATAATGTAATAATTTGTTGATGGTCGTAATTAACGTTAAAATGTAACATAATTAACTAGAAATGTTTAAAATTAACAAAAGAGACCAAATGTTGGGCTATACGCTTTACCAGCCATCGTGATGTATTATGTATCATGTGTTTGTAAATAAAGGTCAATATGGGTCGACACGTGTTTAACCTCGTTTCCTTGACTCATCACACCTTGCATGATCCCTCAGGTCAGCGCTGACTCGAGGAAGCAACTCGCACGCAACTAGTTGGTTTCTCCAATGTCCGCAATATGCTGTTTTTTTCTTTGGATATTATTTATTGCCGCAAAGCGAAGACGCAAAAATCTGAGAGATTCTCTCGTCCATATCAACACCCAGAAACCCTTCTATGAAATCTGTTGGCAGATTTGTGTACAAATTGGAAAATACGGTATGTACATGTACATAGTGTTCGGAGGACATTATTTTCCAACAAGAAGAGAAACCAACCGCGAATGACAAAAGCAACTCGCACTTCACGCTGGTTTCTACGGCTGGAAATAAAACTACCTCCAAGACCATGCACGTGATTTATCCGAACCAGAAATCTGATTCAGATAAATCATGTGACCTTAATTTTTTGAAAAATGCTAAAAAACGGCCAAATTAATTTAAACGGCCAAATCTATTTAGTTTATTTCGGAAAGACTTTCAGAATAATGTAGGGGTCTATTTCGAGCCCAACAAAATAGCCCAACAAAGCCGGTGTGTTCCTTTAAGTAGGCTACTATTTATGTGCACACGCAGCGAGAGAGGGTCATTGAATGACAATTTAGCACCCGTCAAACTGCTTTTTTTCCTTTTACAGTCATTTGAATGGTAACAACATCAGCGGGATAAACACTGGTGATCTTTGTCATCTAAAGTCCCTGCGTATACTTAAACTTGACTACAACAGGCTTGATGAAAACAACCTGAGTGACACAGCGTTTGAGTGCTTGCTTAATCTGAGGACTCTGTAAGTATATGGTGCATGGTATTTTGAGAGGCGCGCTTTTCTTGGCTAAAAACTTAAAAACTCGTTCGGTAAAAAGGGTAACTTCTCAAATAGTAATAATAATAATATAATAATAATACAAAATTTATTATTGTTGGGGTGTTATGGCCGAGCGGTCTAGTGCGTCGAACTTAAGTTCCTGTACTAGTACTAGAATGTAGGTTCGAATCCGGGCCGCGACGGGGTTGTGGCACCTGTGCCCTTGAGCAAGGCACTCAACCACACTTGCTCCCATTCCTGTAATTGGCGGTTCTCTGCTGTTGGATATGGTGAATAAATAAATAAATAAAAGCGCCCTATTCATTAAAAATAAACGCTCTAAGGCGCTCGACAACCAATGAATTTAAAACAATTTATCTACTATTGACACATCAACTACATTATGTGGCCCCCTATACACAAACAAAAGACATCCCATTAAACTTCACAAAAAGATCAATTAAAAATATTGTATTCCGTTAAATTAAAAAAAGATTAAATATTCTATAGAGCACCAGTGTGAGCCAGAGCTAAAAGAAAAGAAATCCAGGAACCCAGCAACCCTGGCAACGGCACACATTCCGGTACTCTATACCAAATGCTAAAATCCTCAACAAAGAAATTCTTTCTTAAAAAGATAAGTCTTAAGTGCCCTACGAAAACTATCAAGATTGTTAAGTTCTTTCAGATGTGCGGGCAATGAATTCCAAAGGGAAGCAGCCATTTTCCCGAAATGCCGGTCCCCATAGGTCACTGTTTTCGTGATAGTAACATGCCATTCTTACTTAATTTTGGGGTGCTGAATCCAAAAATTGCAGTTAGCAAGCTGTATTTTAAGGAAAAGTGATTTTTTTGTTTTTTTGCAAAAAACAAAAACAAAAAATAATAATAATAATATTTCAATAGAAGTACCGATAGGGCGACACATTAGACATAAAAAAGGGGTATTGGGGGGGGAATTAATTGCGACTTAGGGGGAAATTTGGATTTCCCCCTAACGTAAATGTTTGTTTTTTAGGTCAAAAACCCTTTTTATTAGGTTACAGACCATTTGTATTAGGTCACAAACCATTTTGGGTAGATTTGGGTAAAAATAGTTAGTGTTCATTAGAGAAGTTTTTACCGAAAAGTTGGTGGTCCTTTAAGAAAGGGTTCCCTTTAAAACTATAATTTTGCAAAATTTCGCCCTTACGGTCGATCTAGTGAAATATATATAAACAAATATATATATATATAATATACAAATAAAAAGTAGTTTCAGAATGCTAGTTTTGTACAAAAACAGGTATTCTAAAATAAAACATAATAAAATGGAATGGCGTTATCAAGCTGTATTTTGAAGAAAAAAAATTAGGCAAAAACAAAGACAGGTATATAGTCTCAAATAGACAGTTTAGTTGATTGCTTTCCGTTGACGTCACGCCTTCCATCCACCATTTTGGGTGTCATTTTTCATGACCCACGTGCAGGCATGAGAATCTTCCTGATTTATCAGGATTTCCTGATTTTTCACCTCCAAATATGTGGTCTCCGAGTTCAATGTGAATTTGGATTAAAAATGGGGGGTGGGGGTTAGTAAGGTGTATATGGATATAAAGCTAAGAAACTGTAAAAAAGTGAGTGAAAATGAATCTTCTGTGGCAACCTTGAGCAAGTTCGATTCACGACTAGAGTCGGCCTGTTTATTGGTTCCTTCTTTTTATTTCAAAACTCCATTCTCGTTTTTCCGACCTACAAGACTATTTTTGAAAGGCATGTGATCGGAAGCAGAAATTGTGTTTTTTCTTTGCCTTTTTTCTTAATTTGAAACCTACTTTTGATCCATACATTTCCAGTTCAGGAAGTTGTAATGTTTGTGAAATACTGATTCTATTTTTATTAAAAAATATAAAATATCTCCTCTGAATTTTAAGGAAAAATCTACCTTAAACACAACCCCAGATACATGTATGCTCTAAAATGCATCAGAGAGCTTTTAAAGTTCCCACGCCGTGGCTTTGCAGGTTGTTGAAATACAATTATTTTTCCTGATTTTTTACAAATCTCCATTCTCATGCCTGCACGTGGCTCGAGTGATTACCGGCAAAATAAGCAAGAAAAGCGCACTTACCTCTGTTGCTTAACTTTGCTTTATGTTGTTGCGCCATGGCTGTTGTATCGAGAAAGATAAAAATGTATTTCTTCAGGCTAAAAATCGCGATCAAGTAAAAACACTTTCGTTTTTACAAGCTGACTACATGCTTAATAATTTGAACGTATCGCAACGCGTGCGTGCGGCATTCTCGAATGAAAATATGCCGAGTATTTTTTATTACGTCTATTGACGCGCGCGTGACCGGTGACACCCAAACATTATCAGATGTTCTACGTCACGGAAACCAATCAATAGGATCTATTCTAAAGCGTCTGAAGTGACCGTTACTTTGGTAAAATTTTGGCTCCACATCAAAATAAAGATTTTCACCAGACGATGTGGCGCTACTTAAAAAAAAATAATTCAATTTATTACTGCGTAATAAGCAGTCACTATTTGCAAACGGTAACTAATTCCAAAGATTTGTTTTCTCTTACCAGACGACTATTTTTTAACAGATTTGCGTCTGTCCCAAAAGCCTTGCAACTGCAGGAGAGGATCTCGGAAGTTTCCATTTTGTAAGTCTAAAAAAGGGTCGTACATATAAATTGTTCAGGTAAAGCAGTCTGTTTAAATAGCGCGTGTGTACGCGCGGTGCTTTGCTGTGTACAACATTTCTTTGGAAACGGAGGCCTTAGTACACTTTTTGTCCCATAACTTAAACGGAAAAACAATGCACAGCGCCTACCCACTTCTGCCCCACCTGTGGGAGAGGTTTCCTTGCCCGGATTGGCCTCATCAGCCATCTCCGGACTCATCGCAACAGCTCACCATCCAACTGATGCCATGGTCATCTTCGATTTTGAAGGACGAACAACATGTTTGTGTGCATTTCAATTCAATGTCACGTCAATTTTAAGTGAATGTTTTACGCTTTGTATGGGAAATATTTTTTTTTTAAATGAATTTTCTCGCACGGGAGCACTTTGCATTTTCCTAGCTCAGCAACCTAAGGGGCCAATTCTTTCCTCTCAAACAGCTTCGGCAATTTTAATCAATTCCTAAACGGTGGTGCAAAAATGTGATTGGGCACATTTTGCCCACGTCATTTTTTTATCAGAAATTACACCAATGATGCACCTTTTAACAAACATGGGTAGAAACCCGTTGCTTAGCACGGCACCTACTAGCCAAGCGGCCAGACTACTGGCTTTGGAAGGCTGTTTTTGTTCAGTAAATTCTCCTTTTGGAATATCTACACAATAAAATTTACATGAGCGGAAAGAGGATTTCATGTAAACTTCTTAAAAAAAGTTTGGAAAGTCAAGTTTGACTGACGATTTCTCTCTTGTTGCAGAATAATTTTCCTTAAATTTTATATCATTGGAAAGCCCTGTTATTCCTCTTTACGATGTGTCATTTGTTATAATAGCAATTGGGGGATGTGCAGCATAGCTGAATATGGGGGCGGGTGTAAAGTGAAATGTCGCAAAATGCATTGCTATTGTCAAAAAGTGCATTGACACATTCCCATCCTCCAAGCAAAAGGTGAATGCACTGAATGACAATAACAGTGAATTTGTGACATTTCATTTTCCACCCACCCCTGTAATCCGCTATACTGCACATCCCCCAATTGATTAATCATAACAAATGACACATCACTGTAAAGAGGAATAACAGGGCTTTCCAATGATACCAAATTCAAGGGAAATGATTAAGTAACAAGAGAGAAATCATCAGTCGAACTTGACTTTCCGAACTTTTTTTGAGGAGTTTAGTTTTTTGTGGTTTATGGTTTATAGGAAGATTATGTCACATATTCTGACATCGACAAGAGAAGCTTTGTGTGGTACGTACTGTGTGTGCGCGCGCGATCTTTTTGCGTGTGTATTTGCCTGCAATCGTGGACCTTCATTGGAATAACCCATTCAAAGCGTGGACCTTCGACAACCGTGGACCGTCCACGGTTGTAAAACTATAAGGCTGCGTTCGGGCGTGTACTCGTGTTAACACGAGTATACTCCTGCGCGCGCGAACGGCAAGAATAACGACACTCAGGTTAGTGAGAGTACGCTACTCCCCAACAAATTGGGAGTGCATGTGCTCTTATTACTCCCAACGAGAGTCATGTGATTTGTACGAAGATGGCGAAATATGGGTGGGATTTTTGGTGAATTTGCTCAACGTGTCAACTGGATAACTGAAACAACAACTCACTAAGGTTTGTTTTGGACGGCATCAAAGGTTCTCGCGACTTACGGCCTGTATTTCCTCAGTTTCTTGTGAGCATTTAAACGGCGTTTCTTGTGCAGTGATGGCAAGAGATGGCCATCTTCACCGATTGCCATTCGCGCACGCGGACTGCGGACTTGCCGTTCGCGTAATGTGACCCGAGTGCAATGCGCACGCATTACTCCCAAGTAACGAGAACTGCACGCCCGAATGCAGCCTATAGGTTTGAGAACAATTTTTCTCAAACCTATATAGGTTTGAGAACCAATAAATGGTTCTCAAACCTATATAGGTTTGAGAACCAATTAACCCTAACCCTAGGCCTAATTATTATTGGTTCTCAAACCTATATAGGTTTGAGAACCAACTATAAGTATTGGTTCTCAAGCTTTAGGTAAAATTAAGTGGGTGTCACTAAAAAAATTCCTCCCTAAGGTCCACGATTGCCGGGGAATACAAGTGTGCGTGTGTGGGCATTGCGGTCGCACTGTGGACTCGAAACCCATTCAAGTCCACAATTTGCTGGAAAAAGTGACGGATTGTGGACTTGCACTCGTTCGCTCAAGTCCACAGTCAGGTTGACCAAACTTGGGAAAAGGGGTTAGGGTGGGGGTGGAGGGTTTAAAAAAAAGGTTAGGGTTCAGGAGTAAAGTTTAGAAACATGGATTAGGAAAAAATTGGGGTAGATGAGGACAGAATTTGGAGAAAACAATGATTTTTCGACCAATTTTCTTAAGTGCACGGATACAAAGAAACGTCCACAGTGCGTATGTAATGCACGGCTGGGTGTGTGCACGCGTGTCTGCGCGCACACAGTGCACTCATTTGAATGAGAAAACTACTTTACATTTTTGTACATGACAAATTCATATGCTATAAAAACTAGAAAGTGCTATAGTAAGTTCAAGCAAACTGGAAAAGCATATACTTATTAAACCCATGACCGTGGATTTAGACCCAGTCTTGATTTCAATGCATCAAACTGCTCGGACATGGTTTCATGCAAATCACCATAGACGACAACATTTTCCTAATGCCTGACCTTATGTTAATTTTACAGAAGCCTTTCGTACAACGACATAACGTTTCTGGAAAAGGGGACATTTAGCAATGTAACATCGCTTCGGCAACTTTTCCTTTGGCATAATCGGATCATATACATCGAGGATGGCACGTTTCCAGGATCAATCACCTTCATGTAAGATAGAGTATGAACTTTGGTGTAATATACTGAAACGCAAAAGAAACTTACCACTTGTTTAAAATGTAATGAAATTGTAACAGTTCAAAATAAAACAAACCAACAATTGCTAATTGAAACATTGGCATTTTATTGATGACATGTCAAGTTTTTGACCAGGATACACCATCTAATCAGTTTGTTCTACAGTAAAGAACAGAAGAGGGTGCGATGTTAGTCCCCTTTCAATAGCGTGTGTGGCCACCATTGATTTGGATACAGGCAGTGCATCGTCGGCGCATACTGCCTAGTTGCTTGAAATGCCCATTTTGCACTGGCCTTTTTAAAGCCAACATCAAGACATCACGTGCAGCTCATTACAATCATCCCATACCCCTTGGCTAATCACTGGCAGTCAAAACAGCTGTTCAACAGCTGTGCCATTGAAGGTTCAAGTGACCTTCAGACACCGTTTGGTCTGACAGTGAGGACACTATTGTCCACAAATAAGTTCACACATTACTACACGCAGTGTTATTGTTGCTATTTAAAGGTTTAAAAGGTGGTAAGTTTCTTTTGCGTTTCATTAAAGAAGGCTAAGTCGAACGTGGCAAATTCTGAAATTGACTTTTGTCGTATGGCCAATAATTCTCACTCTCTTGGACAAAACTGATGAAACGCACTCAGTTAAATTTGTCAGGCCTTGTTTACATGATGTGAAATTTTGGTAAGGCAGTATACATGATTGGTATCTCTAAAATCAGAAATGTTCACAGATTTACGCCTAACTTACACAATATAAACATGATGACCGTATAAAACTTCCCATGAAATGGTTTTGTCTGAAGTGCTATAGTCTGAAGTGCTATAGTCTTTGAGAAATGAGTAAAACAATTAGTTTTCGTCTCATGAGACAAAAATTCAATTCACCCCAAAACCATTTCGCCCAAGTGCCATTTCGCCCCCAAACCACTTCGCCCGAGTGCCATTTCGCCCCAAATCACTTCGTCCAAACACTACATCGCCCAAATGCCACTTCCCCTCAAAACCACTTCGTGCACAGGCCGAGGTTCAGGGCGAAATGGTTCAAGGCGAAGTGGTTTTGGGGCGAAATGACTGCAAACCCTTTTTTGACTGTTTTCTCAAAAGTTAGACGAAGTACGGAGCTGGTTTTTGCTCAGGTTGGTTTTAATCATGCATATAATCTTCAATCACACAGGGGGATAAAACTATTTGTAACAGTTTACCAATGATGTATACTATCTTTAAATCCATTGGAAAATGAAAAGTATTCAAGAGTAGGACAGGTTTTTTTGTAGTTTGTGACGTTTGTTGATCTCTCAGCAATATTGTACAATATTCTCTGTACCTTTTGCTCACAGTGACATGCGAGAAAACGATTTCTACTTTTTGCAAGATAATCCTTTTTCAAACTTGTCCAGTCTTCTGTCGCTGAACCTTGGTAACAATGAGATACAACGCATCCCAGAAGATGCCTTTACTGGCTGCACATCTCTCTCTCATGTGTAAGTATAGGATTTCAAAGTTTTTTTAGCACTTAATGGCCCGGTCACACATAGACGACGCACGGGGGACGCACGGCCCGCGCATTGAAAATTTGTAATTTTGGTCAGTGCGTTGTCGTTCGCTAGGTGTGCGTCATTATGCGTTACTCGTTCGTCGAGCGCGTTGGACCAACGTTATGCATGCGACGTCATTCGCTGTGTGCGTCAGGATTTTTTGTGCATGCACAAAAATGTGCGCGGAGCTCGACGCATGAATGTACACGTCAAAAGGACGCCAGACACGCGCAGAGCGCGCTAGACCAACGCCAGACATACGCGGAGCGCACGCTGTATTTGTTGTAAGTTCGGCGGCTGAGGTCTAGCGAACGCCTAGCGCACATCTAGCGCACACCTAGCGTGTTTCAAACGCATGCCCAGCGAACATGCGGCGAATATGAGCGTGCTGAACGGGTCTCTAACGCACCCAACGTTCTTCTTGCGTGTTCCTAGCGTACACCTGGCGTGTACGTAGCGTGTAGTCATAGGGTAAATAAGCGGGTCCCGCACCACCGCCTCATCACTTCTCCTCCGACCCTCATGGGTGATGACAGAGGTTCATAATGATCGTGTCTAGAAGAACCACCTCAGAAGATGAAATACGATCTACGAGCCGACGCTTTTTATAGTCACGTGAGCGCGCGGTGCATGCGCTGGCCATTCGTCCCACACGCTAGCAACACGTGATGCATTCGTTGGGGTTTTTGACATGTGCGCTCTGTATACGGTCTGTATGCGCTTTGTATGCGCCCAGTATACGCGCAGCGCGTCAGCAACACGCTATGCATTCGGTGTCGGCTCGCTATAGCCTCTCCCAAATCCTGACAAAAGTTGGGCGCACAACGACGCACTGATCCTATTTTCCATTTTTGCTGAATTTCCGTGCGCGGGCCGTGCGTCGTCTATGTGTGACCGGGCCATTAAGCTAGTAAATCCAAAGGGGGAAGGGGGGCGGGGGGAGTTGGGGTGGGAGAGGGCACTCTGTTTTCTGAGTGCATTCTCACTCAGAAAAATAGGCCCCGTATTGCGGACAGACATGAAATGTTTCCATTAAAGGAAAAACTTAAACATTTTCAGAGTTGTCTCATAGGTTTAGTGTGTGGGGTCCCAGTGGGTGTCCGCGCATGGTAATCCTTCCATCATTTAAATTCAAAGAGTGCATTCTTTGCATTTCCTACTCCATGAAAGCCTATAAATGTTCTGGGCATTTTTGCATTTTCTTGGTAAATTTTCATTGAGATCCAATGGGAAAAGATGGCTGCCAATGCTGGAGTTCATGGAAGCAGATACAATTAGGTTTCAAGTGCAGATAGAAAAATAAAATCGGGACAGATTTTTTAACCGTAACAATTGAATATACCAAAAACCAACTGTAAAAACCAAAGTGTTAAAATGAACAACAAAAGATGAATTCACTTCTTCAGTACAATGTCGATAACCGCACAAGACAAATTTAACACAATTAGGACGAATTAAAATGCTGCCAATTTAAATTATACTGCACAGCAAATAGATATAAATAGAGAAGTTCGGGGACGAAATTAAAGTATCATTCTAAGGAATTTGCTTGATATTGTCAAAAAGTGTATTGACACTTTCCCATCCCCCAAGCAAAAGGGGAAGGCACTGTACTGTATGATGACAATAGCAGTGAATTTTGTGACATTTCACTTTCCACCCACCCCTGTATTCAGCTGTGCTGCACATCCCCCAATCGCTTAATCATAACAAATGACACATCATTGTAAAGAGGAATAATGGGGCTTTCCAATGATACCAAATTCAAGGAAAATGACTTGGTAACAAGAGAGACATTTTTTGATGAGTTTAACTGTAAAATCCTACGTTATTTTTCACCAACTGCAGATATCTGCAAAATAATAACGTTGGTCGCCTACTGCCCGAGCACTTCAATGATTGTCCGCTGAGAAAATTGGACCTATCGAACAACGATTTAGCTTACATTGAAGACGGAACCTTTGCTCATATATCGGGTGCAGCAAACATCGACCTGTCGTCAAATCGACTCAGGAATCTACGGAGGAGTGACGTCCTTGGGAACATGACGCTTGCGGGAGGATTGTCAATGTAAGATGCATCTTCGTAAACTAAAATTACTCTTGAAAATGTGGACAAAAATTTTCTGCATTTTTTCATGTCTCCTAACTTTGTCTCCTAAATAATTACCTTCATTTTCATATTTTTGTTAAAGGAGCGTGACCAGATTTTTCCACAAATTGTATTTCGTTCTAACCTAACAATCATGTAAAATACCTCCCCAAAATACTATCCAAGGGAAGAAAACAGGAAATTTGCAATCTCCATTTTGGATGTGGAAGCAAAAAGGTTGGTGTAATCACTGCACTGCTTTTATGTAATTGGATAAATTAGTTTACTAAACTTCGATGGATTTTTGACGACATCCCTGGAAATATATGGATTGAGGGCGCCAAATTTCAGAATGGTAATGAGAAAAATCTCAACACCCATGGGAAAAATGGGGAGGTCAAAAATGTGATTTGTTCATGCTCGTTCAATTTGGGATATGTTTTTTTGGGGGAGATTTTTTGGTTCATTGTTAATAATGTCCGTATTTTTATAGACAAAATTTTATGGAATTTGCCTCGGATATATGGACTAGAGACGTAGAATCCATAATTTTGTAATAGCACAAACGTATTGGATTGACGGATTATTTCTGTAAAATTACGGATGTACGTAAATTTTACTTTGGTAAAATTATGGAGAAGAAAAAATTTCAGGTAAGTTTGCAGTCTAAAGACTAACGTACAACGACATTGCAACTGGAAGCAACTCAACTGATCAGTTGCTGTCGATGTGTGCATAGCGCGTTCATCGACATCAACTGATCAGTTGCGCAACTAGCGGCAACTGGGCGCATCCAGCCATGTCTACATTTCCAGAGCGCGCACATCATCGACACTGCAACTCGGTAAAGCCTAGATTACATTGACCTCGTAACTAGAAGCAACTGTTGCTTGCAGTTGCTGTCGATGTGCGCGCACGTGATCAGATGCACGCAAGCAACTGGCAGCAACTAGTTGCAAGTACGCGTACATCGACGCAACTGACCGCAACTGGGTACAACTAGTTGCCAAAAAGTAGAACATGAGTAATTCGTGGCAACTGGGATTTTTCCAGTTGCCAGACCTTTTTCTTTTTAAGCAACTGATCAGTTGCTCCCAGTTGCTGCGAGTTGCTTCGAATCCAGTTGCCGGATACACCAGTTGCCACTAGTTGCTTCCAGTTTCAATGTCGATGTACGCTAAGCTTAAAGTCCAATTCGTACTTCACGCAAACAGGAATCTGTGATAAATGTTCACGAGAAGTATGAACAGGGCTTAAACTTTTCTGTTAAACTTAGTTATGGAATTCAAAAAAAAAAAAATGTTTTGTTTACCGAATGTCCGTATTTTTGAAGAATTCACACTGTTTATTGGAGGACTGAGCTCCCTAAATTTGCTGACATCAATGGAGAATCCAGATTTTTATGGACAAAGCAATTGGAATTAAAATAGTAAAATTACGGAACAAAACAATCTGGTAATTTTGCCAGGACTTTCCACAAAAATTGAAATTTTTTTACAGTGTTTCTTTGTTTATTTATTTTGTATTCTGTTTGTGGGGTTCTTTATTACTTTGTCTGTCTGTTTTGGCAGTAATTAATAATTTGTTCTCTATGTTCCAGCGATCTGCATAACAATAGCATTGCTGATGTGAGTTCTGCTGATTTTGAGAACATCGACTCAAAGGATGACCTGTAAGTTTAAAGAAATGCTACAATAATAATTATAAAGCTATAGTTGTACGATATTAGAATTTGTCCCTTCTTTGGCTAAATCTTCTAAAAGGCGCATTTGTTGAAAATACTTGCATATACTACGTGTCAAAAAAATAACTCTGTCATTTGCAAACGGATTTAAACCAGAATTTCAGATCATGTAAAGAAGGCCTGACAAATTTGATTGAACAACTTGCATCAGCTTTATCTCTACAAATTATTATCTTAACAAATTTCAAAGGTAGCCACATTTCAGATGCTGAGACATTGTATTTCTTACCAAAAGAAAGCAATGCACCCTCGTTTTCAATGGCAATTTGAAATTCCTCAATGCTGGCAGCCCTAGGGATCCACTAGGGCTCCAGCAGGGTCCTGCTACGATTTCAATTTCGTCTCCATTCATCCCGGCAAAGTATTGCTCTCAAAACTCCACCGGGACACGTTGCTGATTAAAGACGGTTGGTAAAGCTACAGTCACATTGGAGGTACGGTAGAGCACGGTACAGCACGGTTGAAGATCGGCGTCTACCGTGCTCTACCGCAGAGGTAACCGTATCGGTACCGTGGGCTACCGCGCTGTGCCGGGAAACGGATTTCTAATTTTTAAAATGTTTAAAAATTAAGAATTCACTGCACGGACACCGCACTGTACCGGCTGCGTCGCCTCTACCGTGTGGACACCGTGTTGGTGCCGGGGCTACCGTGTAGATACCGCGTTCTACCGGGAGGTACGTTTGAACACTGTAGCAACACGGTAGATATACGGTAGACAGCGGTAGACCACAGTATGAACACGGTATGTCGCGGTAGAACACGGTAGGAACACTTGGCAGACACACGGTAGAGCCTGGTACAGCCGGTGCCAACACGATATCAACACGATGCAACACTGTAGAACACGGTTGAACACGGCAGAGCACGGTATCAGCACGGTAGAGATATTGTTGATGTCCCCCAACGTGGCGCGGCCCCTAACGTGGCGGGCTTTACTTTCCGTTCTCTCTTGGCGCAATAAACAATCTGTTGCACTTGGCATTAAATGGAAATAAAGTTCTCAAGTACCTTCATAAATTCCAAAACTAAAATACGGAGAAGAATCATTCAGTTACTAGAAATTCACCGGAATGTGAAGGCATCGCCGTTCGCTTCAGGTTGTCATGACACCATACACGGAAGCCTGTAATAGGAATTTCACGTGAATAAAACCAGGCATACTGGCGTTGTGTACAGTGTCACAGTGTGTGCGTGCAAGTGGTCTTTGTGGGCCATCGTAGTAAGGCATCAAATCGTTTCAGCCAATCAGCGACGCGCTCCACGTTAGGGGACAGTCCGGGCAATTTCGAGAAAAAGTGTTCATCGTTTTGTCCTGATTGTTTGTGTTATTTTGTACTTGTTGATGAGTCAAAATATTAAAGTATTACTTTTTCTTGGAGCCTATGAATTATACTACAAGGTGTGTAAGTTTCAACTAATTCTGCTAGGGGGTTTTGCTGTAAGGTGAGCCGATTTCCAGTGAGTTGTCGAAGTGCGCCAAGTTAGGGGACATCACTATACGGTAGAACACGGTGCCACTACGGTATAGTGCCGGTAGCGATGCGGCAGAGCACGGTAGATCCAGGTAGAGCAAGGTAAGGAAAGAAAATTATATAAATTGAGCAATTTTTCATTTTCATATTCCACCGCGCTCTGCCGTGTTGGCACCGTGTGGCTACTGCGTTCTACTGCACTCTACCGCGCTGTGCCGTGTTGCTACCGTGTTGTACCGTGCTGTATCATGTTCCTACCGCACTGTATAGTGAGGCTACCGCGCTCTACCGCATTTGCATCGTGTTCGCGCCGTGTTGACACCGCGTTCTACCGCATTTGCATCGTGTTCGCATCGTGTTGGCGCCGTGTTGACACCGTGTTGTACCGTGTGGGAACCGTGCCCTACCGTGACCATCGACGAGATTTTACGCGATTGTCATGCCGGTAGAGCACGGTATAGCACCATGCTCTACCGTGCGCCACCGTGTACGTACTGTGTTCTATGTGACTGGAGCTTTAGGATTGACTACAGGTCACTAGGTTTGAGTACAGTCTGACTAGGATTGACTCATCCCGAGATCTCAGGGAATTTCCACTCTGCTAAGCGCCGTTACAATACCCCGAGGAAACACACGCAAATCTGCGAAGTAACACGGCTGTTGCGTTCAGCAAACACACGCCCGAGTCATTTTGATGTAATTTAATCCATTTAGTCATGTTAATATTGGTGGTTTTTTTGCCAAGTCGTATAGGTAATTGTCTTTGAGAATTGTCAGTTCTCAGTGTTTCCATTATCTTTCCTTATTTGTCTTTACAGAGATCTTTCACATAATGAGTTGTCGATAATTGGAAGCTACTCATTTCGGTCCATTCGAGTGAGGTTAGTAAACATTGTTCTTAAATCCGGGCTGAAAGCTACTTGGCGAGGAAGAAATAATAATAATAATAATGCCGGATTAGAACTCTGGATGCCGCAATAGGGCGACATTTCGGGAAGACTCTCCCCGGGGACCACCGAAATTTCGGCAAGAGTCACTCAAAATTACACCTTATTTTTTTACCCGAAGCTTCCAAAAATGGTTCCAGACCAAAGAGAAACAGCTCTAGTCCTAATAAAAATGGTTTTTGACCTAAAAAAAAATGGTTTTTAAAAAACAAAAAATATTAGGGCGACACCAAAATGTCGCCCTATTGAGCATGTCGCCCTAATATAGCTTTTTTACACACAAATTGTCGCCCTATCCTAGCATTCATAGTTTTTGTATAGTGCACATATCCACCCTGCAGGGTGCTCAAGGCGCTGTTACCATTATTACCGCTGCCATCAGGGAATCACCAGAACCATTTCGCTTCAACTAGGTGGCTGCTGGTCAGGCGCACAACCCTATCAGCAGTTAGATTGTGGCATTCCCCTTAACAGCTTTCCATATATCGCTTGGGTTGACGAGGCAACTGGGATTAAGTGCCTTGGCCAGGGACACAGACACATTGGTCGAAGTGGGGCTCGAACCCCCAACCTCTGATTGGGAGTCCCGCTTCATACCCACTAGACCACGCGCGCTCCATAGACCACACGCGCTCCATAAATAAGTTTGCTGACTTTATATTAGAGAGAAAAATTAAAAACTAGACCGTGTTCGTCAACCGGCAACAGGCCAAAATTAAAACATAATTTTCTTGAAACATTATTTTTCCTGGAAATACAGTTGGCATGCTAGACATACATGTCGGTCTATATGTTAAAGCCCGCCGCACACCTTTGCAATTTACCGGCACATCGGACACCGGACCTTCGGATGCGAAAAAATCAAACAAGTTTGATTTGCCCCGGTCGTGCGGTGTATGGTCAGACCGGCCCGAATTGTTTTAGCGCACACCTTTCTAATTTGTGGGCCGATAGACCGATTGGCCGGTAAATTGCAAAGGTGTGTGCGATGGGCTTAAATGCTTTGCTTTTCCTTGTTTCGTTGTCCACAATTGCAGAAATTTACTACTCAACGACATCACCATCAAGACGATTTATGCGAATGCGTTCACCGATGTAATCTGCAAAGGAAACTTGTAAGTGGTTCTGTTTTATGTTATTATGGCCATCTAAAGATGTCAACATTTTTTACGGAACTACAAGGCAGTGGGGTCGAGGGCCGCAGAAGACTTAAAATTTTGACATTTCACGGAACTGACAACAAATTTAAAGGCAGTATACATGATTGGTATTTCGAAAATAAGAAATGTTCACAGATTTACGCCTAACATAAACATGATGACCGTAGAAAACTTACCCTGAAATGGTTTTGTCTGAAGTGCTATAGTCTTTGAGAAATGAGTAAAACAATTATTTTTCATCTTATGAAACGAAAATTCAATTCGCCCAAAGTGTTATTTCGCCCCCAAACCTCTTTCCCCGAGTGCCATTTCGCCCCAAATCACTTCGTTTCAAACACCACATCGCCAAAATGCTACTTTGCCGCAAAACCACTTCGTGCACAAGCCATGGTTCAGGGCGAAGTGGTTTTGGGGCGAAATGACTGCAAACCCTTTTTTGACTGTTTTCTCAAAAGTTAGACGAAGTACGGAGCTGGTTTTTGCTCAGGTTGTTTTTAATCATAATATCTATATCGATACGACAGCCATGGCGCAACAACATAAAGCAAGGTTAAGCAATAGAGGTAAGTGCAACCAATGCGCTTTTCTTGCTTTTTTTGGCCGGTAATCACTCGAGCCACGTGGGTCATGAAAAATGACACCCAAAATGGTGGATGGAAGGCGTGACGTCACTAGAAAGCAATAAATTATGGATTTCTTTGTGTCATACGAAAGAGGACATAATCATAAACAGACAGTAGTTACCATTTTCTAAAATTCTGTCATTTTTGTCTGTATACTTGTGTTTATTTTGTCTAGTGATATGCAACGGAGTGGTTTGGTTTCCATACCGTCACTCTGTTTCAACAACGTAACCAGTGAAAATATGTAAGTATCACTTTTAATAAATTAACAAAATTTGCAAGAGACGTGTTTGTTCACCCGACATTTCATAATGCATAGTTCCGACCTGTCAATCAACCAAACCCGCCGACCAATCACAACAGAGCTAGCAGAGATCACCCACATAGGTCAAAGTGCAATGTTTGCAACAACATATCACGCGATATTCTGCCCCATACAATTTGTACAGTGTTGTATGCGATGTTCCGGGTTAATTTTTGGTTTCAAGGCCGGTCGTTTCGTTGTTCAAAGCATGTTCAAAGGTACGAAAGCACGTATTTCATGATATGTCATCCCTGTATTACTGGCCCTTTACTCGGTGTGTTCTAAGATAACTGTCGACCCTGAAACATGAATACCTTTGAGTTTTCTCCAATGAATCTGTGCTTTCCGTTGAAAGTCCCATTGGTTTGTGCGTTTTGTGTCGCCATTTTGAGGAAAGCGTGTGAGCCATAGCAACAATATCCAAGGGGGCGGGGTTAACTGGGCAGTATCGGAACTATGCATTCCTTTATCGTAAAAAAAGATGTACACAGAGGTATATGTGTAAAAAAAAAAAAACTGTAATTTTCCAACTGATTTTAACCAAAATTTTACATCATGGAAACAAGGCTTGACAAAATATATTTAGTGAGTTTCATCAGTTTTGACCAAGAGGGTAAGATTTCATAGGCGGACTCCCCTAGTATTAACTGATGAGTTTCACAACACATTCCTGCTGTTTCTGAAATAGCGCATCTTGAAAAACATCCTCTAAAATATCACAACATTATGCAATTCACACCTTTTAAATAGGAACTGAAATTGAAGCACATTTCTGACGATATGCATTTTTTAAAACGAATTTTAAAAATGTATATTGGTGGGGGAGTCCGTGTACACGGACTCGCAGTGCAGCACACTCAATCCGTCCAGCGCCGTGCCGATACGGCGTGTGTTGCATAGCGCATACCAGAGCTGCGAGCGTGGTACTCGGACTCTACTGATACGAAGGGAATCCCCAAAGATTTCTCGCATTTGCAACATTTCTGTTTCGGGACATGTTTGTCAGAATGTTTGATATGTGTCAAAGATAAAGTGGTGGGAGGTTGATTCTTGAACTCTTTTTGGTTTTCGTGAAAATGAGTAAAAAAGTTGCCTAGTTGGTGTCCGCCTCATAGGTTTATGCACATTTGGCCGGGCAATTTTGTCATCCAATCCTATAATGCATTGAGAACGTCGATAAGGTTTATTTGCATGCTGCGGCCAAAAGCTTCTGAAGAATAAAAGTGGCCGAAGAATTCAATAAAAAAATTAGTCCGAATAAGATAATGGGTGGCGGTACGTTTTAACCGTCACATGTACATAGTATGTGTACAATGTACACATGTAGGCGCACATGTACATTTACGTCATAACCCTGTCGAATAAAAGACAGGGCCTGTCTTTTATGATTTCTTGTTTTTAATCGACTGGCATTAATTCGTGACGAAATTTTACGTTCTTGGTGCCAAATGAAAGATGAAAACATTTTCTATTCTAGAAAAATAGCAATTTAGCTTTTAAAATTATTTGTTTACGCTTAAATCTAAATTTACATTGTAACAGCAAACGGCCGTGTAACATCGGTCGTATTTATCACACTTTCTTTTTGCAGTTCGTTGAGTGAAAACAAAATAAGAACTGTCAACGTGGAAGCATTTTATCTAAATGTGTCTGGATTGTTGTAAGTAAATTTTTCTTGATGACCATGTATTATTTATCTCAAATATTCCATCATAACAAATTATCTCAACACAATTTTCGACTGTTCTAGCATTCCCCAATATGTTATATAATTTAAAGGCAGTATATACATGATTGGTAATCTCAAAAATCAGAAATGTTTACAGATTTACACCTAACTTACACAATAGAAGCATGATGACCGTAGAAAACTTCCCCTTATTGTCTGAAGTGCTATAGTCTTTGAGAAATGAGTAAAACGATTTCGCCCTAAACCACTTCGCCCAAGTGCCACTTCGCCCCAAATCACTTCGTCCTTAACACTACATCGCCAAATTGCCGCAAAACCACTTCGTGCACAGGCCGTGGTTCAGGGCGAAATGGTTCAGGGCGAAGTGGTTTTGGGGCGAAATGACTGCAAACCCTTCTTTGACTGTTTTCTTAAAAGTTAGACGAAGTACGGAGCTGGTTTTTGCTCAGGTTGGTTTTAATAATGCATATCTTCAATCACACAGGGGGATAAAACTATTTGTAACAGTTTACCAATCATGTATACTATATTTAAAGATGTATAATCCGTGCGTTTTGGGTGTGGCAAATTGATATTTTTCTAGAAACAAAAGTTATTCGATTTCAAATGAGACATCAAAAACAAAAAATAAACCAACGTTTAGTTATCGAACAATCACTGTGAATATTTCAAGTTATTGGGGGTCAGCAAATAATTCAACTCCCGGATGTCTGAAATACAAAGTACATGTATGATGTTTTTTTCATTATTAAAGTAAATGCTTTAAAAATTTGTTTTAAAAAAATGAATTTGCCGAGAACCATGGACAGTATACTTTTAAAGGACAGAGTTGGCATTTTTTTTTGTTCTTGTCAGATCCAATATCGTCTTTCCCCTTTTATGGAAAACTTGAGTTTCTTGGACAACTAAAGACAATTTGTAACTCTTCATTTCGTCAAGGAATCAAATAATCATAAGCTGAATTTCTAGACTTTATGTATCGTGCCGTCATATGTTTTCGATCGTCATGTGTTTTCGATCAGCAAACTTTACACTGATTTACCGCCGGACTGTACGAGATCTACCGCGATTTGTGGCTGTTTTGCAAACGGTGAATCGGTCGCTTGTCTGTGCCTTCAACTTGCTGCAAATAAAATTACCTGGCATGAGTTATCTTTCAAACTTTGCAAAATGTGTATTTTCGGCTGAAGATCACTATCACACTTTTGGACTTTTAATCAAGTGTATCATACGGACGTGTTCTTTTATCAAATATTCCACCAAAAGCATCCTCAGATCGCTCAAGGTTCCGTCTTTCATTCGCGCAGGATCGATTGCCTGATTGCCTTGCCAGTTGAAAGTTTATGGCGTGCTAAATCCAACAAATTCTTATATCTTTTTTAAACGCGCTCAATTGAGAGGAATCCTTACGCAGAACCTTTGTTACACTGCACTTTGCGCGCGCCACTTTAGTTTGCCCACTCCAACCATGCACTGCTAGACTTCGCAGCGTATCCTGCGAAGCCAATCAGCATACCGCTTACAAAACCGTTAGGCCGGAGTTCATATTCATTTACTGACAGAAAAGTAGGCCAGCTTCTGAACTTGGAAAAATGGCCATTTTGAAACACTTGGCACGCCATACGTCAACAGAAATGGCCCATCAAACGAACGATCGAAAACATGTGACACTGCTATCACCGTGGCGCATGCAGAGCTTATCGCTGCCGGGCAATCTGAGAAAAGAAAAACACCAGAAACGGTATGGTCTGTTGTGGAATATAAAATTCAAGGATAGTGTTTAAACGTGGATAACATTTTTTAAAGATATTTGCTGTCGTTTTAGTTTCTGAGGAATTTTCCCGTTATCCGATCGAAAACCCATGACGCCAGGATACAGTTGAATTTTAACAAGGCCAATGTTTTTTTTCCCAGGGATCTAAGCAACAACAGGCTGAACTTCATCAAAGGCAGAATGTTTGTTGAGGGCTCCGTCGTTCAGAAATTGCAAGTAGTTTTCATGTTAATATTGTTCAAAAGCCCGTCGCCCGTGTGCTTTAATGTGCAGTTTAGCATGTCAATCCAAACATTCGTATTCACTTCCACCTGTAAACGTAATGAGTTAGTCGGGGAAAAAAGCCATTCAAGTTGCATTTTCATGGTTTATTCCTCAAACGTGTCTTAATTGTTTTATTCTCAAGGGACATGCAAAACAATGAGCTTGTTTCTCTGCCTAAGGATGCATTTGAAGGTGTTGAAGTTCAGGAAATGTGAGTTTACCTTCATCTGTTTTATTTATGACAGTGCACCTTGAAAAATAAACCTGTATTTTTGCTCGAATTTTCTGGCAGTTTGGAAGCCAGAAACTATCCCGTTATCATGAGACAAAACTGTTATTGGATAAGTTTTCTTGTAGCATATTTACTTTAACGTCCATGTAAAACCCGAAGTCTGCAAAATGGTGGGTTCCCTATTTTTTTTTAGATACAAGATCCAAGCCAATTATGCAAACCAAAAATGTCCTTTTAGTATTAAAATCGGGAAAGAATGGACAAGTTGACCATGGCTTTTAGACCTTGTGTACAAAACATAGGCCTATTAGACAGGCCACACATTTTTCTCACATTTTTCTCACTCTTCCAATAGAGCCTTTGCACGGCGGCCATGACAGGGGGCAGTCACATTGTCACCGTGTGTCGTGCATGAGTAGGCACTTTGTGGTTCTTTTGTTACATCATTTAAATAAGACAACCTGCCCCCTGTCATGGCCACCGGTGCAGAAGCTCTATTAGGTTTTTCCATTGAATCTGCGGTTACTGATGCTTGATGTCATGTTAGGTTTCAAAAAAAGCAAAATATATTTCATTTATTTTAGACTTTGGAGGCAACAGTATGCGAATCGTACTACTACTAGTAGTATAGCACTATACATGTAGTACTGAACCATTTACCAATGCTTTATACCAATGCTGAGGTATATGGAATGCGTATGCGTACAGGGGGAGGCGGGGAGGGGGGGTTAGAGCCACTGCGTGCGCCATGCGTACAGTGGGGAGGGGGAGGGTGGTCTAAAAAGTCAGCATATCATGCGTACGTACTTTATGGACGGGCCCTTACTGAAGCAACAGTAACCGCCGTGCGCAAAATGTGTCAATAGAGGGCACCATTTCTTTATACCACAATGACTTCATGTGTCATTGGCGGATCCATGCGGAGCTGGATCCGCCACTGTATATGAGTACACGAAGGAGTTGTCGACAAAAACGTCATTCTTTGCCCAGTTTCGAGACAAAATGGCGGCGCCCATGCTACACGGTGTCGCTGCAACTGCTATTCTTTGTGCAGCTGGTATCCGATTTTCAGCGGGTCAAATTCCTTGTTCTTTGTATAAAAATAATATACGAGTTACACTTGTTCAGCACAATGTCTTTTATTGTTTCTTGGGTGTGCATTTCACCTGTAAAATGTCCGTTTCTTTTTTGCTGTAGCAATCTAAGTTACAATCGGTTGACGATTTTCCCCAACATATCGTCTGTGAGGCTGGTCAAATTATATCTTGCTAATAACTCGATCGATGTGATACCTCAAGAGGCGCTTGCAAATCAGACCGCACTGACGCACCTGTAAGTTCCGGCACAAGCTCGTCAGCAAATGCGCGCACGCTAAATTTATGCCACGAAATACACAGCTCCATGGCAAAGGCATGGAGCTGCGTATTTTATGCCACGAAATTGGCGCGCGCACATTGCTGACGGGCCTCTGCCTTTAAAGTGTTGATTAAAGTTATATTGTCTGTCGTTTTCAGCAAATTTAATTTTTTTTTCACAGAATTAATTTTTAAAGCATTTACTTTATTTTAACGAAAAAACATCATACTTTGTATTTTAGACATCGGCAACCCTGTGAAAAATGGCGTTTTTATACACCTTAGCTAGACTTGCTCAAGTCTGACTTCCTGTGTTTGATCTTTAATTTGCAGCGCACAGCTCCCTCTGGACTAGTGGCCTGTCTAATCTCTTTTCTTCCGTCTCGGAAAGAGGAAAACAGATTAGACAGGCCACTAGTCCAGAAGGCGCGCTGTATGCTGCGCATTACTGACCGAGTCAGACTTGGGCAAGTCTACGCCTTACCGTGAGTTGAATTATTGGCGGACCGCTAATAATTCGAAATATTAATAATAATAATAATAAGATTTTATAGAACGCTGAATGACGCAATAGGGCGACACTTCGGCAAGACTCTCACCGGAGACCACCGAAATTTCGGCAAGAATCTCTCAAAATGACACCTTATTTTTTTACCCAAAGCTTCCAGAGACGGTCACAGACCGAAGAGAAACAGCTCCAATCCCAATAAAAATGGTTCTCGACCTAAAAAAAATGGTTTTTGACCTTAAAAAATTAATTTTAAACTCAAAAATATTAGGGCGACACCAAAATGTCGCCTTATTGAGCAGGTCGCCCTAATATACCTTTTTTACACACGATTTGTCGCCCTAACCTACAATTCATAGTTTTTTAAAGAACGCTGAATGCCGCAATGGGGCGACATTTCGGGAAGATTCTCCCCGGGGACCACCGAAATTTCGGCAAGAGTCACTCAAAATGACACCTTATTTTTTTACCCAAAGCTTCCGGAGATGGTCACAGACCTAAGAGAGACAGTTCTAGACCTAATAAAAATGGTTCTCGATTTAAAAAAAAAATGGTTTTTGACCTTAAAAAAATTTTTAAACTCAAAAATATTAGGGCGACACCAAAATGTCGCCCTATTGAGCACGTCGCCCTAATATAGCCTTTTTACACACGATTTGTCGCCCTATCCTACAATTCATAGTTTTTGTAATGCGAACATATCCACCCTGCTATTTGATCGATAACTATAAAATATTGGTTGATTGTTTTTTTCAATTCAAGGAGATTGTTCAGATTTTTCCAGAAAATGGATTTCGTTCTAACCTAACAATCATCTAAAATACCTCCCCCAAAATACTATCCATGGGAAGAAAATAGGAAACTTGCAATCTCCAATTTGGATGTGGAAGCTATTAACGTTCGGTGTAATCACTGCACTGCTTTACGTAACCAGATACATTTTTTTACAAAAACATCGGTGGGTTTTTTGAAGATTTATAAACTCCTCAAAAACGGTTCGGAAAGTCAAGTTTGACTGACGATTTCTCTCTTGTTGCAAAATAATTTTCCTTGAATTTTATATCATTGGAAAGCCCTGTCATTCCTCTTTACGATGATGTGTCATTTGTTATGATTAAGCATTTGGGGGATGTGCAGCACAGCTGAATACGGGGGCGGGTGTAAAGTGAAATGTCACAAAATGCATTGCTATTTCATGCATTGACACATTCCCATCCTCCAAGCAAAAGGGGAATGCACTGCATGCAGCTGCATGACAATAGCAGTGAATTTTGTGACATTTCACTTTCCACCCACCCCTGTAATCCGCTATACTGCACATCCCCCAATTGATTAATCATAACAAATGACACATCACTGTAAAGAGGAATAACAGGGCTTTCCAATGATACCAAATTCAAGGGAAATGATTTAGTAACAAGAGAGAAATCGTCAGTCAAACGTGACTTTCCGAACTTTTTTTGAGGAGTTTATATGGATTAAGAGCGTGAAATTTAAGAACGATAATAAGAAAAATATGACAAATGATATGGTATCAAAATCTCAACACCCGTGGGAAAATGGGGTGCTCAAAAATGTGATCTTGACACGCTCCTTTTGTTTTTTATATGTCCAGAGATCTTGGAGGAAACTTGATTACCTCTGTACAGAGGGATTTATTTGAGCCACTAACCAGCCTCCTAGTTCTGTAAGTATACAATGCGTCTGTATCTAATGTGACGTAATTTGATTAACTTAATTTGATTTACATATTTGCATGAGTGGTAAACTCAGTAATTGATTTAGCTTACATCAGGGAGACTGAATGTTAATTAGGATTTGTTTTGCTCTTACCCGACGTAATTATTAACACTGTATACTCTGTGCTTTCCCGATCAGACACTATGAAAAACTTCATAGTGTGCAAACAAGGCAGACATCTTGGTTGGAAAACTGTTAAAGATAGTATACATGATTGGTAAACTGTTACAAATAGTTTTATCCCCCTGTGTGATTGAAGATATGCATGATTAAAACCAACCTGAGCAAAAACCAGCTCCGTACTTCGTCTAACTTTTGAGAAAACAGTCAAAAAAGGGTTTGCAGTCATTTCGCCCCAAAACCACATCGCCCTGAACCATTTCGCCCTGAACCACGGCCTGTGCACGAAGTGATTTGGGGCGAAATGGCACTCTGGCATAATGGTTTGGGGCGAAATGGCACTTGGGCGAAATGGTTTTGGGGCGAATTGAATTTTCGTCTCATGAGACAAAAACTAATTGTTTTACTCATTTCTCAAAGACTATAGCACTTCAGACAAAACCATTTCAGGGGAAGTTTTCTGCGGTCATCATGTTTATATTGTGTACACTGTATGTTGGGCGTAAATCTGTGAACAATTCTGATTTTCGAGATTACCAATGATGTATACTGCCTTTAAACACGGCATTATTTCCTCTCGTAATTCGTCGCGGACACCTCAAAGTGACACCAAAGTGTGAACTTCTGTTACAGTTTGTTAAAACCGCACAGTGGGGGACACAAGTTTTCAGGAACTGACATCCGAGTGTGTTGGGTGTCAGTTCGTGAAAGCACAATTGACGTGCTGACGTCATTTTGTACCCAAAATGAGCACTGAAGTGCCACTGCGTGCCAGAAAGCCTGAAAAATCCATGCATACTTTTGTGTGAATGAATGGTAAATAAGTTGTCTGCAGACAAATTTAAAAAAAAAAAAAACCACCTTCAGTTGGCAATTTCTCTCAAAAAGGTACCATTTTACACTGCCGTGCAAATGTGTAACGGGTAGTGCGTCACGTGTGATGTCACAAGACCGCAGAAAACTGTGACGTCCCGTCGCGCTATCCGTATCCGTCGCGCTATCCGCATCCGTGCGCTTGCAAAATCTCTCTATTTTCGGAAATGGAAGGTGTGATAATGTGATTAAAATGAACTGACACCAGTTAACTTTTCCTTGCTTTCAGTGATCTAGCTAACAACCGACTGTCCATTTGGCCGCGTCTCACCGGTTTGCCTCAACTTGAAACACTGTAAGTTTAACATTTATATTGGTATGGTTTGATATGTTACATCGGCCGGATCTAGTGCCATTAATTCACATGCTTTGCATGCAATAACGTCACGCCCCCTCGTGTCCGAGTGCTAAATTGCAAAACATGGCGGCTTACATAAAGTCTATTGAGGTTTATCACGCTACGTCACGAGACGTCAAAAGGTTTACATGTATTAGCATATCTTCGGGAAGTGTTCCAAGTCAGCAGACGCGCGTGCATTTTCAAATTTGTGTATTTTATTATGTAGAATGTATGCTAGAAAGTAAAAATGCTTGGAAGGCCAGGGAAGGCGCGTGATTTGAACACAGACGTCAAAAAAGCACATGGGTGTAAAACCTCAATAGATACAAAAGAAAAGTGATTTTTTTATTGGGCGGTTTCACGCCATCACGGGTTACTAAACCCTGTCGTGTTTGATCCTTCAGATCGGGGAGAGAACAATAGAGCCACGTGCAGAAAAGCATGTGGCTGCTAGCAGAAAAGCATGATGCTCTATTGTTCTCTTCCCGATCTGGAGGACAAACACGGAAGATGTTTAGTGATCCGTGATAATGTGAATCCGCTCTATACACCAATCCGGTAACTATTAAAGGTCTTCTTCCCTGTACATCCGCCATAGCTGGGGGTCTTCCACTGAATGAACTGTATGTTTTTGTTGTTGCTGAAGCTGCATTTGTTTACTTCGAACAAGTTGCGCGTCTTGGTAGGGTTGTGTACGCAGAGGGGGCGTGTCGCGTGTATGTGAAGGGGGCGCCTCACGTGCGCGCAAAGGGGGCGCGTCGCATGCATGTAATGGATGAGCATTCTTCGTTCTAACAGCAACACATAACGCACAGTCCATGCACTGGACGCCCCTCAGCTATGGCGGATATGCAGGAGACCTTAGTTACCGGATTGGTCTATAGTGAATATAGATCCGGCTTGAAAATAAACATTCCCTTGTGACACTTTATAATTATTAACCAAATATTTGCTATTCTGATATTTCAAATGAAGCAACCTTCTGCGAGCGTTTTCTCTTCCTTTAGCTTTGATTTAATTTGATTTGATTCTGTTGAATCTGATTTTAATTTTTGTTCAATTTGATACCTTTCATGCAGGGATCTGTCTAGTAATGACATCTGCACCTTAGAAGAGCGTGCATTTTCTGTTCTTCGACCAACCCAACTTGTGTATGTTTTTGTTGAGTATAGCCAGACTCATAACCACAAAAGTCAATAGACCGATCCAGTAAGCTCCTCCCATTTTGGAATTGACCAATCACAGCCTCAGGTTAAGGTAACCAAAAAGTGGATCTCCATTTTGGTTACCCGAGTCCTCAAAATTTTGTGCACAGAGCTACGACGAAATGTAGCACGAGTGACGCAAAAACACCATAAACATCATTTTTATCAGCGCAGAGGACCCTAGCTGGTTTAAAACGGATTGTAGAAGGCCATTCAAACCTACTTTAAATCCCTTCATAAATGTATTTTTGTGTAAACGGGAAAAACTCACCAAAATTAGCTCGTCGTTTTGCTCTGTTGTGTATTCACTGCATTCTAGATGTGTGTTGAGATGTTTTTGTTCGATTGGGCGCGTTACGCGTATTGCAGGCGTGTTGTACGTGTCCGTGCACGCACACGACCGGATACTTAAGTGCACATTTTGCTTTCGAGCGTGTAGTTTCTGTGTGAGTGTGCGTGTTCCAATGCGCGCTGACCAGGGCGCAGACGCTGACGCACGGCACGGCCACGCGACTCTACTTCACACGTGCCTCACATGTGTGGCATGTTGCTAGGCAATTTCTAAATGGAGCTTACTGGATGGTCTATTGTGTTTTTATCATTGTACTGTAAAGCAGCGTAATCAGATCATATTTTAACCCTCCCCCAATTTTCCTATGGGTATTGAGATTTGATACCATGTCATTTGTCATATTTTTCTCATTGCCATTCTCAAATTTCGTGCTCTTACTCCGTATACATGTATGTGAGCTGCTCCACCGAAAGTAGGTGCTTAATTGTCGCACAGGCCAGAACTGAGATAATGGCTAATTCATGCATGTATGTCAAGTAGGGCATTTTTCATCGATACCAGGATTTATGTATGAGACCACCTGTTAAGTATCCGTCTATCACCTAAAGAAGTTTAAGTGAATAAATACTACCAGAAAACAGTTTTACGATGATGTGTCATTTGTTATGATTAAGCAATTGGGGGATGTGCAGTACAGCTGAATACGGGGGCGGGTGTAAAGTGAAATGTCACAAAATGCATTGCTATTGTCAAAAAGTGCATTGACACATTCCCATCCTCCAAGCAAAAGGGAATGCACTGCATGACAATAGCAGTGAATTTTGTGACATTTCACTTTCCACCCACCCCTGTATTCCGCTATACTGCACATCCCCCAATTGATTAATCATAACAAATGACACATCACTGTAAAGAGGAATAACAGGGCTTTCCACCCTTACAAAAAAGTTCTGTAGAATTCTATAAAAAAACATCTATAGAATTTCTATAGGCAATTCTATAGAGATCTATAACGGACCTCTATAGAATCTCTATAAAACATTCTATAGAATGGCCTATAGAATTTATAGAATTCTATAGAAGTTTTTTGTAAAGAATTCTATAGAACTTTCTATAAACAATTTAATATAATTCTATAGAAATTTAGATCTATAGAAAACTAATTCTATAGAATTCTATAGAGGAAACCGATTTCTATAGACAACCGTAAAAATTCTATAGAGAAGCGGGGACGCCATTTTTTTAAATTAAAGTTTCTATAGAAATTTAGATCTATAGAAAACTAATTCTACAGAATTCTATAGAGGAAACCGATTTCTATAGAGAATCCTTAAAAGTTCTATAGAGAATCTGGAATGTTATAGAGTTCTATAGAACTCTATAAAGCGTTCTATAGAATTCTATAAAACTTTTTTGTAAGGGCAATGATACCAAAGTCAAGGTAACAAGAGAGAAATCGTCAGTCAAACTTGACTTTCCGAACTTTTTTTGAGGAGTTTATTTTACTAGGTGCCACACCCAAAACGCACAGACAATACATCCTTAAATCTAAAATTTAGTCTTGTCACCCTTTTTTGACATTTCAGGCAGCTGAATGACAACCCATTAGGTTGTACATGCAATACCTTATTGACTCTATCGGACATTGCTAACGTCTCATCAGCTGTGTGTTGGAAACCACTGGAAACCAGAGGGTTGAAGCTCACTCAGCAGTTCATTGACGGAAATCTCGATGGGACAAGCGACACACATTTACATCTGTTTCTGTGTGGTATGTTAGGCCTAAAAAAAATGTTTTTGTGTTGCCCATGCCCGACCAACCTAAAAGTCTAAAGCCTAGCGTACATCGATATAGTTCCGTAACTAGCGGCAACTGGGAGCATCCAGCTCTATCTACATTTCCAGAGCGACACAGCAACTCGGTAAAGCGCAGAGTGCATTGCCCTTGCAACTGGAAGCAACTGTTGCTTGCAGTTGCTGTCGATGTACACGCACGTGATCAGATGCACGCGTGCAACTGACAGCAACCAGTTGCAAGTACGCGTACATCGACGTAACTGACCGCAACTGAGTACAACTAGTTGCCAGAAAGTAGAACATGAGCAACTCACGGCAACTGGGATTTTTTTCAGTTGCCGGTAGTTGCAAGTGCGCGTACATCGACCTTTTTGAGCAACTGATCAGTTGCTCCCAGTTGCTCCCAGTTGCCGGAAACACAATTGCCACTAGTTGCTTCCAGTACATCGACATTGCAACTGGAAGCAACTCAACTGATCAGTTGCTGTCGATGTGTGCGTATAGCGCGCTCATCGACAGCAACTGATCAGTTGCACAACTAGCAGCAACTAGGAGCATCCAGCCATGTCTACATTTCCAGAGCGCGCACACCGACACGGCAACTTGGTAAAGTCTAGAGTACATTGACATTGCAACTGGAAGCAACTCAACTGATCAGTTGCCGTCGATGTATGCGTAGCGCGCTCATCGACAGAAACTGATTAGTTGTGCAACTAGCGGCAACTGGGAGCATCTAGCCATGTTTACATTTACAGAGTGCGCACATCGACACAGCAACTCGGTAAAGCTATAGAGTACATTGACATTGCAACTGGAAGCAACTCAACTGATTAGTTGCTATCGATGTGCACCCACGTGATCAGAAGCACTCGAACATCGACGTAAATGACCGCAACTGGATACAACTTACTAGTTGCCAGAAAGTAGAACATGAGCAACTCGCAGGGACTGGGATTTTTCCGGTTGCCAGTAGTTGCAAGTGCGCATATATCGACCTTTTTAAGCAACTGATCAGTTGCTCCCAGTTGCCGCGAGTTAATTACAGTTGCCAATTTTTTGGCATGAAATACGCAGCTCCATAGCGCGCATTGCTGACGAGCCTGTGCCTTTAAACTAATTATTCCCTAATTATTTGAATGCAGATTAACACAGTATTATCTTTTCTATCGTCTTTTTCTCTTTCAGCACCGCATAGTGTTACGGCTGTAAGCCTCGGCCATGGTCAGTTAAACCTCAACTGGACAGCGCCCTCTGTAACCAGCCTGTCTGCGCAGGACACCGACAAACTTAAAATGATAGCAAAACCAACAGCCTTATCCGTTGATCTGAGCAATAAAACTCTTAACAGCAGCGATGAGTTTAATGATGAGTGGTAAGTATCTCACCACGCTATGCAATGCTCGAGTATAGTTTTACCAAGGAGGAAGGGGGTTTGTATAGTATGGAAGTACGGAAGCATGTTGAAGCCTTGTTTGCAGGAGGTTGTGGGTTCGAATCCCACCCGAGCATGCTATGGAGTTTTTTTATAGTGTCTCGGGAAAGCACTGAGTGTGTAGTGCTAATATACGTCGGGTAAGGGCAAAACAAACCTTAATTAACATTCATCCTCCCCGACGCAAGATAAATTAATTACTGAACTTTAAAATATTGTTTTATTTTGTTTAAATGACATAGCTATCTCGTTTAAGGGTAATTCCCAAAATTAGGGGTCCAAAATGCTTGGTGTCCCAGTTACGTACGACACTCTCTGCTTCAAAAATCACCACTTATGACCACAAATTCTCAGTAATGGACTGTGGCCTGTGATTATAGGGGGCAGCATAATTTTCTTTAATATTTTGTTTTCTGATTCCTGAAAAATATTAAAAACTAAAGACCATAAAGGCTTATAATTTACTCCATGGTATTGAATAGGAGTTTGGTGTCCCAGGTTACCTACGCCAATGAAAATTGGATGTAGAATTAGTTTGCATTAACCTTGGTTTTATATCTACACACAAACATTAAATTTGAGTGGCATTTGTACAAATAAAAATAATTATTTTCTACTGGGAAACCACTTTCAATCATTAAAAACACTTGGAAATCTTAAAAAGCATGTCACACTTTTGGACCCCTAATTTTGGGAATTACCCTTAAATGACTGAACTAGGCTATCGAGTTTAAACACGATAGCTATGTCATTTAAACGACTTAGCTATCTCGTTTAACGACATAACTAATAAGCTTGTGCGGTATTGGGTTTTGGGACACCGCGGTTGCCGTTAAAAAATACCGCGGTATTCGGTATCACCGAGACAGTACTTTTCTATTCCATGTATTATGTCAAACAATAAAGAGGTGAAGAACATTTGCATTCAGAAATTCTTTCATGTAAAATTGCTCCGGTGGTTTCCATAGTCTTGCGAGTTTTGATGCCAGTCTTAAAGGTACACACCAGCCTACTGTTTACATGATTTAGTGATGTAGCAGCATTGACAATATTTTTTTAATGGTCGTTGTGAAAAAAAATCATCAAAATATCCCGTAATTTACTAAAGAAGTGCAAAATTAACAAAAACGGTCAAAAGACGGGTTATACGCTTTTACCACCCGTTGCAACTACGCGCGAGCTTCACGACTTTATCACAAACAATTCGCTATTTTCCTACTCGAGATATCTCAAATTTTCTGATCACGATTTAACTGGACAGCCCGGACGACCGATTATGAATTTCCATTTTCTCTGGAGAAGTTAGCATCATGTTTGTTTCTTCACGAACGTACATGTACACCAACCAAACAAGTGTGTGTGCACTCAGGATATTTGCCGTGCTGCGCGGGGCGATCCACAGTAGTTTGGCATACTAGCACGCGCTCGCTGAGTCCCATTCTCCGGACTCTGGAAACAAACATTTCTGTTCGAATTTTCATACTCATGTTCAACTTTGTTTCATACCTGTATAAATAGTCTCTCTTTTGTCAATTACTTATAAATATTGTGGAAAAATCAGAGTTGAATTTGGTGCAGTTCTGCCGCAAGAAACTTTCATGCGACTAGACATGCAACTAGACACAAAACTAACTCGCAAGACCATGTGACTTTTCGGAACCAGAATCTGGTTCCGAAAAGTCACGTGACCTCTGTTTTTTGAAGATTGATCAAAAACGGCCAAATTCTGTGGTTTCTTTTCAGGATATGTTCAGTTTATTTCGGAAGGGCATTCAGAATCTGGTATGGGTCAATTTCGAGCCCAAAATAGCCCAACAAAGCCGGTGTGTACCTTTAATGCTCCGAACGTACCAGTGGACACGACCGGTGCCGATCGATTATACAAGCTTCTTTAAGAACGCAAGCATTCTGTTTCCGCTCAGGTTATACGAGGTCCGCTGTACCAGAGATGGTTCCACCGCATTGACAACCGTTACACATGAAACTCACTTAGATCTATCAGAGAAGGATGGCATAGAACCTGGTGGATTGTACGTCTGTAATGTTGTGCTGAAATACAACAATTACACCGGAGCACCCGACGAATATGTTTCCGTTATCATCAGCGATCAGTTAGGTACGTGGGCAAATAGTTTTGTTGTTATACTGAATATGCATGTGAATAGCAGTTTGCGACTGGCCAATTAAGTGGCACGACGAACTATTTCGGAGAGAGATCGCTGCGCTGCGCTGCAGTACACACTTAAAATCTAAATTGTTAAAGGCAGTATACATGATTGGTATCTTGAAAATCAGAAATGTTCACTGATTTACGCCTAACTTACACAATATAAACATGATGACCGTAGAAAACTTCCCCTGAAAACTTTTGTCTGAAGTGCTATAGTCTTTGAGAAACGAGTAAAACAATTAGTTTCCGTCTCATGAGACGAAAATTCAATTCGCCCCAAACCACTTCGCCCAAGTGCCATTTCGCCCTAAATCATTTCGTCCAAACACTACATCGCCCAAATGCTATTTCGCCCCAAAACCACTTCGTGCACAGGCCGTGGTTCAGGGCGAAATGGTTTAGGACGAAGTGGTTTTGGGGCAAAATGACTGCGAACCCTTTTTTTTACTGTTTTCTCGAAAAAGTTAGACGAAGTACGGAGCTGGTTTTTGCTCAGGTTGGTTTTAATCATGCAATCAAACGTAGGGATAAAACTAATTGCAACAGTTTACCAATCATGTATACTATCTTTAAATCTGCCACAGATTTCTTCTTATGGTGGCGAAAACTCGACCTCGCCTGCGCGACTACCTTTTTCCAGAGCAGGTCACATAATGCATGTCATTTTTGTACAGATAACCATCTACATGTACCTGACAACAGAGCAGAAGATAACATGACTCTCCCGGTGAGCTACCGCGATTTCAGGTATTTCATGGTTTCAGTACTTGTAGATTTGTACAGTTATTAATCAATCAATTGTTTAAAGTCGACACAGTTTTAAAATATGATTATGCATCAATCAAAAGCTTACGATTCCAGGAAACTTAAAACAGTGCCACGTTCGCTTTAAATTTATTAGTTCGTAAGTTTACACTCGATTAGGCAAAGGCGAATCGAACTCCACAATTTCCAAGAAGGGGAGTTGAAGCCGGGTAGGCACTAAGTGTAAACGCAAAAGGTGAATTGAAAAAGGCTGATCAGACCCGGGTCTGATTCGCCTTTTTTGAGTCTCTTTTGGGTAGGGTTGAACTCTGCAATTGCGGGATTGAACCCTGCAATTGTCAAGGTCGCTTGTAGTGTAAACGCTACCCGAATACAGATTCGGCAATTTGAGTGTCCTTGGGGCGGTGCCCGCCGTGTAGTAGATTTAATTGACCAATCTGGCACTAGTGTCACAACACCTAACAGCTCACGCATGCACTGCAGTTACAATTAGTAGTGACTTTTGCGGTTTCTGAAGGCAAGTTGAAGCCGATTTTGGGTGTAGTGTAAACGCGGCAAATGTTCAGTTTTGCAGTCGCAATAAAAATGCTGGGTCTGTATCCATCTTGGCGGGTTCGAGTGTAAACACAGTGAAAGATAAAAAACTTCTGTGCGGTTGGACTCCCAAAGCCCGCTGTTCATAACATATTGAAATCTGCAAAAATTGGCACCTTGTCGATGACGTAGGCGTAGGAACACAAATCATGTGACCCGGCTCAGTGTGCTAGAGTTTAACACAGTTTTCAGTTCTGGGCAATTCCATAAATTCAGATTTGCATTTCAGAGACTTTGAGGGCTTGTAATGCTTGATGTATTCAAGTTGTTTAATGTTCTTTAAGCATCCTTGATGGAAGTGTAATTCCTGTAAATCCCATTGTGATCCCATTCTCAACAAGCATAATAGGTCCAAAAAACCGTCAGTTTTCGACGTACTCATTCAAGTCATTGACTACGTCCGAAACCAAGGTTTTTTAAAGATAGTAAAAAAAGGGTTTGCAGTCATTTCGGCCCAAAACCACTTCGCCCTGAACTATTTTGCCCTGAACCACGGCATTTGGGCGATGTACTGTTTGGACAAAGTGATTGGGGGCGAAATGGCACTCTGGCGAAGTGGTTTGGGGGCGTGGCGAAATGGCACTTGGGCGAAATGGTTTTGGGGCGAATTGAGTTTTCGTCTCATGAGACAAAAACTAATTGTTTTACTCATTTCTCAAAGACTATAGCACTTCAGACAAAACCATTTCAGGGGAAGTTTTCTACGGTCATCATGTTTATATTGTGTAAGTTAGGCGTAAATCTGTGAACATTTCTGATTTTCTAGATACCAATCATGTATACTGTCTTTAAACTTCTTCAGGTGATAGATGTATACTTAATAGGTGGTCTCGTACAGAAATCATGGTATCGATAAAAAAATGCCCTACTTGACATACATGCATAAATTAGCCATTATCTCAGTTCTGGCCTGTGGGACAAGCGCCTACATTCGGTGAAGCAGCTCACATTTTGGAAATCAGCCCAGTTCTTGCCATTTCCTTATTTCTGTATTATTATTATATAACTTTCAGCTTGGACAACGTGGAATTCAATGCAGTACACAAAGATCTGATTACGGGGCCTAATTACGTACTTTCTCCAATTCACATCTGGCTGGCTGTATCAGACGCACTACACGAAGATATTTTGAGGTCCTGGTTTCGTGATGATCCATCCGTCAACTCGGTACATGAAGGTCAAATTGTCTTGACACGGAAGAACGGGACTCAAAATGCGCCAGTGTATAGGTACGAACGTAGTCTCGCACCCAGACCTGCTGGGGATGCTCGCCCAACATAAGGTCCATCACCAGAAATATGTAAACACCCATTCTGCGCATGCGCGAACTTACAATGACTGCAACTGGTAGAGAGTTTGTGCAGCGCCTTGGCAACAATATGTCACAATGTGCATACCAACGATCAGAACGAAAATACATATAGCCTACTCCACTGATCTAATCATTGTGTTTGTTGTCCTTTTTTGGACGAAAATACTGATTGATATCCATTGTACATGTTCTATTTATTATTATAAATCACCCATTTGTGCAATGATTTGCGAGGCAAAAGGCACATGAGAGCGTCTAATATGCCCGATGTCAGGGCTGTACTGCCAAGAAAATGGCTAGCCGTAGCAAATTTGCAAATACAGTAAACTCTCGTTATAACACCACCTGATATAAAGCTCCTTTTTCTAAGTCCCAGCCATTATTCTCTCATTGTGTATGCACTGGTTATAGCACTCTGGATATAAAGCTCAAATTATTTCAGTCCCTTGAAGAGCGCTATAATGAGAGTTTACTGTAGCGTCAATAGACGGCAGCATTTTAAAGTTTACATCAAGCGAAAAAAAATTCTTTTTTACGTGAACTTCGATGGTGTACATCGGCATGACAAACGTAAAAATCTCTACATGTTTACATGCATAAAGGGACACACCGGCCTTCTGTTTACATAATGTAGCGATCTAGCATACTTGACAATAATTTTGTTATGGTCGTTGTGCAAACAAATGATCAAAATGTCATGCAATTAACTAGAAATGTTTAAAATTAACGAAAGAGACAAATGTTGGGCTATACGCTTTACCAGCCGTCGCACGGCGATGTATTATATATCACATGTTTGTAAATAAAGGTGGCGTTCGATATGGGTCGACACGTGTTTAACCTCGTTTCCTTGTTTTCCCTGACTCGTCACACCTTGCATGATCCCTCAGGTCAGCGCTAACTCGAGGAAGAACGCAACTTTTTGGTGTCTTTAGCGCCCTCAATAGGCCTATGCTGTTTTTTTCTTTGGATATTATTTATCACCGCGAAGCGACGATAATCCTTCTTATGAAATCTGTTGGCAGATTTGTGTACAAATTGGAAAATACGGTATGTACATAGTGTTCGTAGGACATTATTTTCCAACAAGAAGAGAAACCAACCGCAAATGACGGAAGCAACTCGCATTTCGCGGTGGTTTCTACGGCTGGAAATAAAACTAACTCCAAGACCTCAATGTTTTATAAAAAAAATGCTCAAAAACGGCAAAATTTTGTGGTTTCTTTTCAGGTTCTCTTCAGTTTATTTCGGAAAGACTTTCAGAATCATGTATGGGTCTATTTTGAGCCCAAAATAGCCCAACAAAGCCGGTGTGTCCCTTTAAGAGTTTTCCAATCGTGTAATCGTCTTTAATAATTGTGCATATATGTATTTGCTTTGTGATTCCAGATATTTTTCCGAGTCTTTCTTTCCAGTGGATGGCCTCGGGTTTGGAGCACAAGGACAGCAAGATTGTGAAGGAAATTTACATAATTTTGGGTAGATATGCCTTTCATTCCTTTTATTAGTCCTACTTGTCTGAGGTAGTTCAAATGAGACATTTCAAGCTATAGTTGGCTAAAGCCCCTTTCACACATTCACATATGATGATCCCGGTTAGCTGGTCCGGCACCATCCCTGATGATCCCTGAGCACCATCCCTGATGATCCCTGAGCACCATCCCTGATGATCCCTGAGCACCACCCCTGATGATCCATGAGCACCATCCTTGATGATCCCTGAGCACCATCCCTGATGATCCCTGAGCACCATCCCTGATGATCCCTGAGCACCATCCCTGATGATCCCTGAGCACCATCCCTGATGATCCCTGAGCACCATCCCTGATGATCCCTGAGCACCACCCCTGATGATCCCTGAGCACCACCCCTGATGATCCCTGAGCACCACCCCTGATGATCCCTGAGCACCATCCCTGATGATCCCTGAGCACCACCCCTGATGATCCCTGAGCACCACCCCTGATGATCCCTGAGCACCACCCCTGATGATCCCTGAGCACCATCCCTGATGATCCCTGAGCACCATCCCTGATGATCCCTGAGCACCACCCCTGATGATCCCTGAGCACCACCCCTGATGATCCCTGAGCACCACCCCTGATGATCCATGAGCACCATCCTTGATGATCCCTGAGCACCATCCCTGATGATCCCTGAGCACCATCCCTGATGATCCCTGAGCACCATCCCTGATGATCCCTGAGCACCATCCCTGATGATCCCTGAGCACCATCCCTGATGATCCCTGAGCACCACCCCTGATGATCCCTGAGCACCACCCCTGATGATCCCTGAGCACCACCCCTGATGATCCCTGAGCACCATCCCTGATGATCCCTGAGCACCACCCCTGATGATCCCTGAGCACCACCCCTGATGATCCCTGAGCACCACCCCTGATGATCCCTGAGCACCATCCCTGATGATCCCTGAGCACCATCCCTGATGATCCCTGAGCACCACCCCTGATGATCCCTGAGCACCACCCCTGATGATCCCTGAGCACCACCCCTGATGATCCCTGAGCACCATCCCTGATGATCCCTGAGCACCACCCCTGATGATCCCTGAGCACCATCCCTGATGATCCCTGAGCACCATCCCTGATGATCCCTGAGCACCATCCCTGATGATCCCTGAGCACCACCCCTGATGATCCCTGAGCACCACCCCTGATGATCCCTGAGCACCACCCCTGATGATCCCTGAGCACCACCCCTGATGATCCCTGAGCACCACCCCTGATGATCCCTGAGCACCACCCCTGATGATCCCTGAGCACGTACACCCCTGATGATCCCTGAGCACCACCCCTGATGATCCCTGAGCACCACCCCTGATGATCCCTGAGCACCATCCCTGATGATCCCTGAGCACCACCCCTGATGATCCCTGAGCACCACCCCTGATGATCCCTGAGCACCACCCCTGATGATCCCTGAGCACCACCCCTGATGATCCCTGAGCACCACCCCTGATGATCCCTGAGCACCACCCCTGATGATCCCTGAGCACCACCCCTGATGATCCCTGAGCACCACCCCTGATGATCCCTGAGCACCACCCCTGATGATCCCTGAGCACCATCCCTGATGATCCCTGAGCATCGTATAGAAGCTGGCTTGACCGCCTGCTGCATCCTTGGCCTTATCAGGCCGGACGGGTAAAAAAATTGAGCATGTTCAATTTTATTTTTCTCCCCGGACCTCTCGGAAGAATTGCATTGACGACGGGAGCTGCCGTGAGCCTCCGTGCAGCCACAGAGATGTCCATCCAGCCACAGAGATGTCCATCCAGCCACAGAGATGTCCGTCCGCGCCGTGTAGAGACCGGGAAGGGACCGGGACCACCTGGAGTCGAAATTTCACACATTTCAAAATTTCTTGACTGAGACAGCCAACAGTCAAGATGGCCGTCTCCTGCCATGACTGCACTAAAAAATGCTTTCGCTGCTCACAAGAAACTGAAAAAAATACAGACGTACAGTCATGACAACCTCTGCAGAATTATTGGTGCCGTCTAAAACATATGCAGCACGATATGTGGCAGAGAGACTCCCCCCTACCATTGTTCCCCCATTGTGTCTTAAACATCCAAGGAATTTCCAAGGAATTCCTTTCAGTTTTTAGGGGGTGTTGGTGCGTTAACAAAAGGGAAGGGTGTGTTGAGGTATAGGGGCGTTAGGGGGGAGTCCCTTTGCCACATATCGTGCTGGGTATAGTCTAAAACAAACCTTAGTGAGTTGTTGCTTCAGTTATCGAGTTGACACGTTGAGCAAATTTCCACCCCTATTCCGCCACCTTCGTACAAATCACATGGCACTCGTACAGCATACTCTCACTGACCCGAGTGTCGCTATTCTTGCCATTAGTGCACGGAGGAGTATACTCGTCTTAACCTGAACGCAGCCATAAATAAACCGTTCACTGAATTTAACCCCGTTTACACTTCATCCCGAGCACAGGGTCGAACACTGAGTTCGGGATCGACCCCAGATTACAAACTGAGTGTAAACATGCTCTCGGGACCAAATCAGCCCCGGATCAGACCCCGAGATTTTGGCCTTGCATTGGCGGAGCTAGGTTCGATCCCGAGCTCGGGATCAGTTTGCGGTTAGATTAAGCAATTAATCTTTACCGCATCCTGCCGCATCCGCAGTGGGAGAAAAGCCCGCAAAATTCAAGTGGCCTTGTACAATGTACTTGCACAACTATGCACACATCAGTACATACATAGAGCATGACCGTTGACTGCAACTTCTGGCACCGCGCTCAAGATCAACTACGGAATGTAAACGCGGCACTCGGGATCATTGTGGTTAACACTGACGCTTTCTTATCAGGGGATCAATCTTGATCCCAAGCTCGGGACCAGTGTATAAACACGGTGTTTGTTGCTGTATTTTTTCCCCTCTTGTTCTGTTCCAAAGATTCACAAGTGCAGTCAACACTGGCATTGTCTACACAGGATCTGAAATAATTACTGTGGGCGGTGGGGATGAACTGTGGCTTTTCATTGATAAAACTCTGGTAATGGAAATACTCAGTCCTACAGAAATGGTTACTCCTTGTGGAAGAATAAGCATCGTCTCTAATTTTTCCAATGGTAAGTACAAATTTAGTTAGGATATGTTAAAGGTACAGCTGTAGTATACATGATTGGTAAACCGTTACAAACAGATTCATCTCCCTGTGTGATTGAATAAAAAATCAGCTCCATACTTCGTCTAACTTTTAAGAATACAGTCAAAAAATTGTTTACAGTCACTTCACCCCAAAACCATTTTGCCCTGAACCACGGTCTGTGCACAAGTTTGTTTTGGGGCGAGGTGGCATTTGGGCGAGGTAGTGTTTGGACGAAGTGGTTTTGGGGCGAATTGACCTTTGGGTGAAGTGGTCCAGGGCGAAGTGGTTTTGGGGCACGTGGAGCCGAGCGGTCTAGTGGATCATATTCAAAACCTGGGTTAGTTCCAAAGGTAGTGGGTTCGAATCCCGGTCCGGTCCATCCATGGTGCGTGTACCCTTGAGCAAGGTACTTTGCCACGCATGGCTTCTCTCCACCCAGGAGCAAAATGGGTACCCGAGAGGGTAGCGAAGGTTGATGTGTTTGATTAGTTGTTGGGCGCCTAAGGCAGCCGGGGCTGTATACTCCCCAGGGAGCTGAGATGGTGTATGGAGTGATTTAGTGGAGCCCTATGATCAGGGTGGTAATGTAGGCGCCTTGATCGGGATTTCCCCGGATAAGTGCGCGGTATAAATCCATATCATTATCATTACCCCGGGTGCCCCTCCATTTGAAATTTGGAAATGGGTATTTTTCACAATTTTACTTATGAAAACAGGTTGGTTTTCTTTAATATACAAATCCTCAATACGCATACAATTACATACAGAGATAACGCCATTTGTAAACGCTTTCCAGGTTTTTTTTTCAGTGCGAAACTTATTCATTTTATTACAGGTGATGGTACTATTAAAACAGAGACTGGGTCAATTTCAAGTGGAGAATGTGTTATTACAGATGTCGAGTATACCAAGGCACTAAAACTTGAGGCAAGTATGCTTGCTACCTCCCTACATATTCCAATTTATAAAACACCCGAATAAGTCCCCAACATCTGATTGGTGCGTTGTGGGTCACGTTTCATTTATTATTTAGTATTACCCATGCTTTGGGCTGCACGCACCGCGCGTCGTTGGTTATCCACCGACGCACCGTGGAATATCCACTCGCACTACACGTTTTGCGCAAAAAGCAGGCATGGCTGTACAGAATGGATGCCGGGCTGCCGTGCGTTATCTTCTCGAACTACACGTTGCAGCACAATGGCGGGCGATTTAACGCTAGTTTGTAAGTTCAGATGACAGGAATTTATTCTGGTGTTTTATAAAACAAATAATCATTAATGATGTTTACAAATTTGTGCAGTAACAATTAATTTCATTCGGTGACAGATTTAATGTTCTATTTCACTCGGCTTCGCCTCGCGGTGACAGATTTTATGTGCTATTCCACTCGGCTTTGCCTGGTGGAACATTAAATGTCGCCTCATAGAATTATTCGTACTATTGCACTCTATATTTCTATGTTAGCCTCATGCCAGTGTTGTAGGACCCGAGTCCAGGACTCGGACTCGAGTCCCACTCGAGTCACATTTTTCGTGACTCGGACATCGACTCGAGTCACAATGGAAAATGACTTGGACTCGTACTCGACCATGGTGACTCAGACTCGACCATGATGACTCAGACTCGACCATGATGACTCAGACTCGACCATGATGACTCAGACTCGACCATGATGACTCAGACTCGAACATGATGACTCAGACTCGAACATGGTGACTCGTGACTCGAGTCACATATCTTTTTAAAAAAATAATAATAATAATACAATTTTGCGATTAATGCAGAATTCTTGGGGGGAAAAGTACAGTATGACGCGTGAATATGTACACTGCCCCACCGGGCGGGCAAGGAGCGCACGAGCACTTCATCATTTCGCATTTTGTGTGTACGAAACTATAGCAGATTCAGTTTCATTTTGGCAAATAAGTGACTCGTGACTGGAACTGGAACTCGATGAAAGTGACTCGTGACACAGACTCGGACTCGAGGATAATGACTCGAGACTCGATATTGGTGACTCGACTACAACACTGCCTCATGCACGTGGGGGGCTTTATCGGGATTTGAACCCGAGACCTCTGACTCACCGGGCAGATGCTCTACCACCTGAGCTATAAGTCACAGTTGGTATACTCCCTCAGGTTTTCCCTATGGACCCAATTTTTCTCTCGGTGTTGCATGGTAGCGCAATTGGGCAAAGTAACAAATGCAACATCATTGAAATGAAACAACCAAACTTAGGATGAAAGAAAAATCGTAAGGGCCTCATCAGGATTCGAATCCGAGACCTCTGACTTACCGGGCAGATGCTCTACCACCTGAGCTATAAGGCACAGTGGTATACTCTCTCAGGTTTTCCTAATAAACCCAATTTTTATCTCAAAAGATGTTAGAACAAGTGCAAGACTCTATGACAAGCCGTTGTTCCTCATCTGTCATTTAGGTGGGCGATGCGTATCATCTGGACATTTTCCACACGGAGCGTAACCCGTGCTCTTCTACGCTGTTTATTGAAGTCAGTGGTGTTCAGTTCATTGGGTTGGACACCAGACCGATTGATTTCACTGTCTACGTGGCAGAGGATCTTCAAGTCGGTAGCATAGTCCAATCTTTGTCGATTCCACAACCTTTTCCGGATGTGCCTGTTTACAAACTAATGCCAGTAAAAGGTTGGTGCCTCACTAGGGTTGTTCTAATTATCCAACCCCCAATCCACCCCCACCCCCACCCCACCCCACCCCCACCCCCACCCCCACCCCCACCCCCACCCCCACCCCCACCCCCACCCCCACCCCACCCCCACCCCCACCCCTACCCCACCCCCACCCCACCCCACCCCCACCACGTCACCCAACCTACACTGTCTACACTGGCAAACATTTCACGTAAAACGTGACCAAACTTCAGGTTTTTCAGGTGTGGACAGCCCATAAAACGAATATGAGCAAACACGGCAAACTTCACCAAACCATGTTTGCCGGTGTTTGGACATGCAGCTCATGCATGTATTGACAAACATCTGTTTGGTTATGCAAGTTTTATGTCTGAACCAATCAGGAACCAGTTTCAGGTCATGTGATTAGAGCCAGCCGACCGTGATCACGGGACCATTCAAGATGTTATTACCCCAGTGACTCTAAAGTCACACAACAGTCACATTGTTATTTGGCGTCTTCGCCGTCATCTTTCACTTTTCTTATTATAAGTGCAGATGCACCAACAGAGCCTGGTCGTCCGTGCTTTTTAAGCAGGACATTTTTTTGAATTTGCTGGTAGAGTTGTGACGTCATATTGGGGTCACTGGCCTGGATGGTTTCTATGGTCACTGGTTCACGCTTACGTTTTACTTCCATTGTGTTTGCGTTCAGTAAATTCTATTATTCTTTTAGAAGAAAATATTTGTAAAAAGCTTTTTATAGCGATACACTAGCTGTCCTGCCTGTTAATTTGGGATCGTTTTAACAGAAAAATGCATGTAAAATGTTCCCCTTGTGGCTTCTGTGTAAAACGAATGGACATACGAGTAGCGTGAACCGTTGTCATACGAGTAGCGTGAACCGTTGTCATACGAGTAGCGTGAACCGTTGTCATACGAGTAGCGTGAACTGTTGTCATACGAGTAGCGTGAACTGTTGTCATACGAGTAGCGTGAACCGTTGTCATACGAGTAGCGTGAACCATTGTCATACGGGTAGCGTGAACCGTTGTCATACGGGTAGCGTGAACCGTTGTCATACGGGTAGCGTGAACCGTTGTCATACGGGTAGCGTGAACCGTTGTCATACGAGTAGCGTGAACCGTTGTCATACGAGTAGCGTGAACCGTTGTCATACGAGTAGCGTGAACCGTTGTCATACGAGTAGCGTGAATTGTTGTCATACGAGTAGCGTGAACCGTTGTCATACGAGTAGCGTGAACCGTTGTCATACGAGTAGCGTGAACCGTTGTCATACGAGTTGTGTAGAACCGTTGTCATACGAGTAGCGTGAACCGTTGTCATATGAGTAGCGTGAACCGTTGTCATACAAGTAGCGTGAACCGTTGTCATACAAGTATAGCGTGAACCGTTGTCATACAAGTATAGCGTGAACCGTTGTCATACGAGTAGCGTGAACCGTTGTCATACAAGTATAGCGTGAACTGTTGTCAGACGAGTAGCGTGAACCGTTGTCATACGAGTAGCATAAAACCGTTGTCATACGAGTAGCATAAAACCGTTGTCATACGAGTAGCATAAAACCGTTGTCATACGAGTAGCTTGAACCGTTGTCATACGAGTAGCGTGAACCGTTGTCATACGAGTAGCGTGAACCGTTGTCATACGAGTAGCGTGAACCGTTGTCATACGAGTAGCGTGAACCGTTGTCATACGAGTAGCGTGAACCGTTGTCATACGAGTAGCGTGAGCCGTTGTCATACGAGTAGCGTGAGCCGTTGTCATACGAGTTGCGTGAGCCGTTGTCATACGAGTAGCGTGAACCGTTGTCATACGAGTAGTGTAGAACCGTTGTCATACGAGTAGCGTGAGCCGTTGTCATACGAGTAGCGTGAACCGTTGTCATACGAGTAGCGTGAACCGTTGTCATACAAGTAGCGTGAACCGTTGTCATACAAGTATAGCGTGAACCGTTGTCATACGAGTAGCGTGAACCGTTGTCATACAAGTAGCGTGAACCGTTGTCATACAAGTATAGCGTGAACCGTTGTCAGACGAGTAGCGTGAACCGTTGTCATACGAGTAGCGTGAATTGTTGTCATACGAGTAGCGTGAACCGTTGTCATACGAGTAGCGTGAACCGTTGTCATACGAGTTGTGTAGAACCGTTATCATACGAGTAGCGTGAACCGTTGTCATACGAGTAGCGTGAACCGTTGTCATATGAGTAGCGTGAACCGTTGTCATACAAGTAGCGTGAACCGTTGTCATACAAGTATAGCGTGAACCGTTGTCATACGAGTAGCGTGAACCGTTGTCATACAAGTAGCGTGAACCGTTGTCATACAAGTATAGCGTGAACTGTTGTCAGACGAGTAGCGTGAACCGTTGTCATACGAGTAGCATAAAACCGTTGTCATACGAGTAGCATAAAACCGTTGTCATACGAGTAGCATAAAACCGTTGTCATACGAGTAGCTTGAACCGTTGTCATACGAGTAGCGTGAACCGTTGTCATACGAGTAGCGTGAACCGTTGTCATACGAGTAGCGTGAACCGTTGTCATACGAGTAGCGTGAACCGTTGTCATACGAGTAGCGTGAACCGTTGTCATACGAGTAGCGTGAGCCGTTGTCATACGAGTAGCGTGAGCCGTTGTCATACGAGTTGCGTGAGCCGTTGTCATACGAGTAGCGTGAACCGTTGTCATACGAGTAGTGTAGAACCGTTGTCATACGAGTAGCGTGAACCGTTGTCATACGAGTAGCGTGAACCGTTGTCATACGAGTAGCATGAACCGTTGTCATACAAGTAGCGTGAACCGTTGTCATACAAGTATAGCGTGAACCGTTGTCATACGAGTAGCGTGAACCGTTGTCATACAAGTAGCGTGAACCGTTGTCATACAAGTATAGCGTGAACCGTTGTCAGACGAGTAGCGTGAACCGTTGTCATACGAGTAGCGTGAACCGTTGTCATACGAGTAGCATAAAACCGTTGTCATACGAGTAGCATAAAACCGTTGTCATACGAGTAGCATAAAACCGTTGTCATACGAGTAGCTTGAACCGTTGTCATACGAGTAGCGTGAACCGTTGTCATACGAGTAGCGTGAACCGTTGTCATACGAGTAGCGTGAACCGTTGTCATACGAGTATCGTGAACCCTTGCCATTCAAGTAGCGTGAACCGTTGCCATACGAGGAGCGTGAACCGTTGTCATACGAGTAGCGTGAACCGTTGTCATACATGTAGCGTGAACATTGCTACACTTTGTTGGGGCAACATTTATTTTGCAAACGTCTCCTCAATATCATAATCAACGATGAAGTGAAACCCTGTTCGAAACTGGTCAAACAACTAACACCACTAAAGTTGTTATTGTTCAATCATGAACCCATACTACTGTTGGGGAAATGCCCTTTGTCATCTGGTATATTTCTAAATGCAAGTTAAATTCTTGTAAGGAAACGGATGGTGGTCGTAACCCTAATAAACTCCTCAAAAAAAGTTCGGAAAGTCAAGTTTGACTGACGATTTTATATCATTGGAAAGCCCTGTTATTCCTCTTTACGATGATGTGTCATTTGTTATGATTAAGCAATTGGGGGATGTGCAGCACAGCTGAATACGGGGGCGGGTGTAAAGTGAAATGTCACAAAATGCATTGCTATTGTCAAAAAGTGCATTGACACATTAAAGCAAAAGGGGAATGCACTGCATGACAATAGCAGTGAATTTTGTGACATTTCATTTTCCACTCACCCCTGTATTCCGCTATACTGCACATCCCCCAATTGATTAATCATCACAAATGACACATCACTGTGAAGAGGAATAACCAGGCTTTCCAAGGAAAATTATTTAGTAACAAGAGAGAAATCGTCAGTCAAACTTGACTTTCCAAAAAAAAATTGAGGAGTTTATATACAATTATTGGTTTTAGGGTATTGGGCCGAGCAATTTACTATAGTCAATAAAACTGAGGCATCCCAAGCTGCTAGACCAACTCCTACCTCTACCCTGCCGATCGAGAGTGCTTTCGGGATTGATTTCATTCCTTGCTACATGCCAGCCGTGAACGGTAAGCTTTTTTTATTTTTATAAATAATACTCGTTTTTGTTATTTGTGTGCATGTAACTTTTTTTATTAGGCTACATGCACCGTACCAGTGCATGTAATTTTTTTTTCTTCGGAGTCGACCCCTGATGACTCGGCACATTTGTTTTATTCCAGCAAGCTCCGAAGGACTGGTTAACAATTTTGAGGTATTTGACATCAGCAATGGCAGTGCGCTTATCGTTCTTAATAAGCCACTAGACTATGAAGTTGCTACGTCCCACCACCTTGAGCTGATGGTTACAGAGTACACGGCCCTGAGACATGCTGAAGGCATATTCGTTATTAAGGTAAGCAAGAAATCATTTGTCTGCCTTTTCACGATGTGGCGTATCCGCGAAGGCAGTAGTAAAGCTTTGTTTTGAGAAAATCGCTTTTGAAGTTGGTCAATTCAAAAAATTCTTCAAAAAACCTTCGATAAAACTTAACAAAATTCTTTGATAATCTTGTCGTTTTGCAACATGCATGACCGCGCTTGTTCAAACTGCAGTGCATCGAGTTGTTTTTGTTCGATCGCGCGCATTGTACATGCACCCACCACCCGGTACTTTACACAGTGCACATTTTACTTTCGGCCGCGTGCAGTTCCTGTGTGCGTGTGCGCCTTCCATAAGTGCTGAATATAGGGCGCGGGCGCGAGCCAGGCTAAAATGTGTTGAAGACTGGCCGGTCTTTATCGTCCGTTTGCGGGGCCCGGGCCCTTAAACTGCAAGGGAAACGGCCGGCCTTGCGGGACCATTTAGACACGGTACCGTGTGTCTGGGGGATCCTCTATAACCGGCCTTCAGAATCCATGTAGTACTTATATACAATGTTTCTTCAATCTTATTGAAATATATCACTTGATATCTATACAACTGATTCCAAGATCAAATATTTTCCACAACTTACATGATTTAATTATCTTTAATTAAAACTAAGCATTTTATATATTAACATAATCCTGCCATGAATATGGCCACTGATGCCGGCATGGCGTTGAACTCCAAACTCACTCACTCACTCACTTTATCGTCCGTTTAAGTCTGGCCACATGGCGTCCTTTTAGCCAATGGGAATGTGTAAACTGTCTATGGTATTTATGAATTGTTTGACATTATTGTTTATTTGTTTGTTTTATTCAAACAAGGTTTTCTTTCCCCTCCATGCATAGATCTATGTAGAAGAAGTGAATGACAACTGCCCGGAAGTGTCCATTGACAGAGCTAGTCTCATGCCTTTACCAGTATTGCAGAAAGGGCCAATTGCACATGTGATTGTGAAGGACGCAGACAGCGGGGTAAATGGTGACGTCACATTGCACTTTCGGAGAGTTCATGAAATGTACGTAATTGCATTGATGTTTGTTTGTTGTTTCAGGGGCGGATTTAGCTTTTGGTTAAGGGTGGGGTTGCGGCTCTTAATGTGTGCCGAAAACATGCCCGGCCAGGGGGTCTGGAAAATTGTGAGCTTTAGGTAATAGTAATAATAATAATAATAATAATAATAATAATAAGAATATCTCTTAATGCTGCAAAGTGACGACACGCCGGTATGACTTTGGCAGACGACCACCGAAATTTCGGCTAAAAAACATTGATTGGACACCAAATTTCTGTTACCCGAAGGTTCCAAAAATGGTTCCACACCTAATAAAAATGCTTCTAGACCTAATAAAAATGGTTCTCGATTTGAAAAAGATGGATTTTGACCTAAAAAAATGGATTTTGACTTCCAAAATATTAGGGCTACACCAAATTGTCGTCCTAATAGAGCGCGTCGCCCTAATAGGGCTCTCTACACAAAAAGTGTCGCCCCATTGGATAAAATAGAGAAATAATGTCACTTAATGCCGCAAAAGGGGGACCCACCGGTAAAACTTTGCCAGACGACCACCAAATGGTTTTTGACTTCCAAAATATTGGGGCTACGCCAAATTATCGCCCTAACCAACCGCGTCGCCCTTATAGGACTCTGTACACAAAAAGGGTCGCCCCATTGGATAAAATAGAAAAATATCACTTAATGCTGCAAAGGGGCGACCCACTGGTAAGACTTTGCCAGACGACCACCGAAATTTCGGCTAAAAGACATCGATTGGACACCAAATTTCTGTAACCCGAAGCTTCCAAAAATGGTTCCACACCTAATAAAAATGGTTCTAGACCTAATAAAAATGGTTCTCGATTTAAAAAAAATTGGTCTTTGACCTAAAAAAAATGGTTTTTGACCTCCAAAATATTGGGGTTACGCCAAATTGTCGCCCTAACCAACCACGTCGCCCTTATATGACTCTCTACACAAAAAGTGTCACCCCATTGGATAAAATAGAGAAATAATGACACAGCATTTGTAAGGCGCACAGTATCTAACACCGTTATTCAAAGGCGCCGAGGCCCTTATTATCGCTGCCCTTATGAAATCACCAGAACCAATATACGTGAAACAATTGTCAATAATAAATGTTGGGTTTTTTGCATATTTGTATTGCATAAGTATTCAAGATTCATCCTAGCATAGTTGTTTTTTGTCAAATTGTTCAATAAACCTCTTGAAAATGAGATTTTCTGATTTTCAGCTGCACGACTGCGTGACACAAGTTTTTTTTCTTTCAAAGCCGTTTTTCTCAAAAAGTCTTTTTTTCAACAGCGCGCTGTGTCATCTTTTTTTGCGCCATATTCCCCAAATGCAGTAAGTTACAGAAATAAATTTGGTGTCATTGGAAAGATGAAGAATTGGTCTTTTTTCTAGTGTATAAATCTCAAAAAGTAAAATATGGGGAACATTCCTCATTTTGCCGTGGCAGGTCACATTTTTTATATCTTAAAAATCCATAAGGGAATTGGTCCCCCTGAGTAGTACATTTACCCCTAAATGTGTGATCTTCGGTCATGGACTATTATAAACGTGATGGTGTGGCTTTCTAAATTATTTATGAAACGGTGACGTTCAAACTAATAAAAATCATCTCAAACATGTTTTTTTCACAGCCCCGTACTCGACGGCAGCTTCACCGAAGTACAGATACAACTTCTCGGTGTGGACGGAGGGACTCCGGCTCTTGGCGTAACCCAACATATCAACATAACACTCAGTAACTCCTGTCTGTTTGATGTAATCGGTGATCCTACACAGCTTGACATCAGCGTTGACACCATTGGTGGGGTGATCTTGAGGATTCCCAAATATTACATCGATTCATCAGCTGGTATGTCATGTCTCACCAACCTGACTTAGCTGTAAAACCAAAACATTACGAGAAATTTGTGAACTGCCTGTGTCAAATGATGGCGCTGTAACCACGTTACGCGCACGCGCAGTAATTGTTTACATCATGTAGCACGCGCTACATGATGCACGATCAATGCTGCGCTATAGTATTGATTGCTTTCCGTGACATAGAACATCCGGGAATGTTTGGTGGTCAACAATTACGCGCGTACACACGCCTCTAATAGACGCGCACATGAACACGCGTAAAAAATACTCACCAGCGTATTTTCATTCGAAGATGCCGCACGCGTGCGCTGCGATACGTTCAAAATATTGAGCATGCACTCAGCTTGTAAACACGCACACGCAGTACGCAGCGCCCATGTATTTTGGACCGCGTAGATGCGAACCAAAAATAAGTAAATCGTTTGCAAACGATCTAAATAATTTCATCATTACGGATTATTTTCTGGTAAAATTATATCATTTTGAGCGGAAACCTTTCATTGGGTAGTTGCTATTAATTCAATCTTTACTTTCAGAACTTTTACCCTGTAAACTCGTCGATTACTTTTTGGGGTCATTGCAAATGATACACTGGGCCTTAAAGGCTCTTTTTCTCTGAAAAATTGGTAAAAAAGCGAAAAATCTTTAAAGTGTATAGATGTCAAGACATATTTTGGGGGAAATCCAGGGAAGCCTCTCACTAAACTGAACAGCAAACTTGCAAACAAGGCTCTATAAATCCCCCTCGCACAGCATGAGAAAATATATGTAAAAATTATTTTGATTGGACGAGAGGAAGATAGGGATCTTTTCTCGTCAAATTGGAGATCGTTTTCTTTCTATAACCAACGTATTAATACAAGTGGAGTTGTATGTGTACAGTGCACGAGTCGGTGGGTGTGGTGCACTGGGACAAGGCTGAGGGACTCGGTTGATTGTGGTAATTTTGAGTGGGTACAGAAATTGCTAAAAAAAATATTTTTTTTTTTTTACGTTTTCGCCACTTCGTGAAAAGGCCGACGATTTGATTGAAGAGTAATAAATGGACACCATAATCTTCGTTTTTGCATAATTATCAGTTTTGCATAAAAGCACTTGTTTTCTTTCTTTTGACCCCGTTATAGGTTGTATCCAACCTCTTGGAATGGAAAGTGGCTCGATTCGATACGAGATGTTATCTGCCTCGTCCACAGCAGACCAGATACACAATCTAGAACGTGCTAGGCTAAACGCCATTCCTGACATCAAGAATGCAATCGGTGCTGGTATGTATACTGAGATTTTGATACCATATCATTTGTCATATTTTTCTCATTACATATTCTAAAATTTCGCGCTCTCAATCCGTATTTTTTTAAAAAGATATCGTAAAAAAAACAATTTTTGTAAACTAATTTATATGGTTATAAAGCAGTGCAGTGATTACACCAACCATTTTGCTTCCACCTCCAAATTGGAGATTGCGACTGTCGTATTTTCTTTTAATGGATAGTATTTTGGGGAGGAATTTTATGTTATTTTTTATCATACATTTGTACACATCCTCAATCTCACAGAGATACCGAAGTTTGTGACAGTTTAAAAAAAAATGTCTTTGCATCATTGGCGGATCTAGGGGAGAGTCTGAGGGGCTATAGCCCCCGTCTCCTCCTCTCCCCCACCCCCACCCCACCCCCCTCAAATTGTAAAAAAAAATAAAATTAAAAAAATGCAATTCCCTTTCCATAGTCTCTGGGAGTTGTTCAGGTAACTTGGACCCTAAATACCGTGTTTTTAACATTGGGACGGGAGTTTTAAAACAAATTGACTCTCGGCCCCCTTCCCACCCACTTAAACAAATTCTGGATCTGCCTATGTGCATACACCAGCGGTATGTACTAAGCATAGGCGATTCCATGCCGGAATCGAGTATAATCGATTCCACTTTTAATAGGAATCAGAATCACGATTCCAGATTTTTGGGGAATCAATTCCCAGTAGAAATCGATTACATTTCATTTATATTCGATTCTCAGTGATAGCTTGCCGATTCCAGAAATTACCAGCAATTTCAAAGGCAAACTCCAACTTTTGTAAGAACATTTAGCCTCTTATCGTTTCCATATTATTAAGAAAGTGTGTGTGGTACAGGCCGGCATCACTTCGTGGACATTTAGTGCCACTCGGTGTCTGCGATGATATGTTTGTACAGTCTTGGCAAAGTGGGTACAACAAAGTTTCGTTTTTAGGGTGGATTCCCGATCCTTCGGACACCGCCCCATGGTACCAAGTCAACATGCTGTCCGTTTACATCTTGTCTGGCGTCCAAACGCAAGGATGCGCTGATGAGGACGCATGGGTCGAGACGTATTCTGTGACTTATGCTAATGACTCCAGTGGTACATGGTATAGTGTCATGGATGCTAACAGTTCGGAAAAGGTGAGCTAATTACGTCTCTGAATACAAATACAGGGCGAGTTAAACAATTTCGTAAATTAAAGAGTAAAACAATTTCTGGAACACAGTGCAATTTAAAAGTAAACTTTTTTTGTTAAAGCTTGTACATTGATTTTCATTGTCGGGCTAAAAAAAGTCACGGTGGTTGAATACAAAATGTGAAATACATTTTGCTGCTGAGTGCATAGGGTATTCTTGGGTTTCACTTGGCTTGACAACCGGTTGCTATCCGCCATTACTGTGTCTATACTATTGCACGCCAAAGCGAATATTAATTCAACACTGATAATTTAATGTTGACGCATATTTTCGCAAATGTTGCGCAAGAAAAAAAAGTTGGCATGATTTTTAAATGTTGATAGACTGTTTGAAACTGGCATACCGTGCTTTTGTTGGCAATTTTTAAAAAATGTTGAGACTTGTTTTTCAGGGTTAATTGCAAAATTATCAGTGTTGAATTATTTCCGCTTTGCGTGCCATACATGTGATGTCAACTATCATATCCGTCATTACCATGTCCATACTATGGCACGCCAATTCGAACCTGAATAAATATGACATAATCCGCGTGCTTAAGGGTGACGTGTGTGTAAAAGGTTTTCCATATGTCTCTTTTGTCAAATACATGTACTCATAAATATTTTTAAAAAATCAGAGCTGAATTTGATGCAGTACTGCAGTAATAAACTTCAGGAATAAACTGTATCATACGGCTGGAAATAAAAATAATTCCAAGGACACGTGATTTATCGGAACCAGACAATGCAGTGAACTCAAATTAGGGCGCTGTGTACCACATAAAGTATTGCATATTTTCATATGCCTTTCACCTCGCAAATCATTGCACAAATGGGGTGATTTTCAAAAGGCACAGGCGGCACACTGGGTTTTAATCAGTATTTTCGTTCCAAACAGGACAATAAACACACAATGATTAGATCGTTGGCGTAGGCTATTTGCATTTTTGTTCTGATCGTCGGTATGCACATTGTGACGTCTTGTTGTCAAGACGTTGCACAAATTCTACTACTCACGTCACGGTCAAATTAAGTTCCCGCATGGGCAGAATGTGTGTTGATGTATTTCTGATAATCGGTCAAGATTTTATTAGCTTGCTTTTTTCGTTTATTGATTCTTGTCAGCTGTTCTTTGGAAACTCTGACCAAGAAACGGTCGTCGAAGTCACCTTTGATGAAATCTACGGCCAGTACCTGCGAATATTACCAAAATCATGGCACAACCGCGTTTGTCTCCGAATTGAAGTCATAGGGTGCAGAACAGAGACACGATACAAACGTATGTAGGCACATTGGACATGATTTTTGTTTTTTATTTTCTTTATTAAAATGTATTTAAATGCGAGTCTTTCCAAGGTAAAGGGGGCATTTTGGTACCACAGACCACATTTTCTAGAAAATGTCTGGTCTCAAAATAAAAGAAATAGGTTTCAGTTGTTCTGAAGAGATAACTTTTGGCCCAAAAAGGGTTACAAATAGTGTGACAACATGCCTTTCTAAAACCCCCTGTGTACAACTTTCCAATATACGCTCGTAACCGGGACGGCCTAATTAAGTGTAATACGAGCGTCCGTTCCGGTGTGCCTAAATTGTTAATCAACGATAGTGTCCAGAACATAGCATTCCAGGGTTTTTCCACACTGCTAAGTACCATTGCAATCTCCCGAGGAAATACACACAAAGCTTTGAAGTTAAGCGACTGTTACGCTTAAAGATAGTATACATGATTGGTAAACTGTTACAAATAGTTTTATCCCCCTGTGTGATTGAAGATATGCATGATTAAAACCAACCTGAGCAAGAACCAGCTCCGTACTTCGTCTAACTTTTGAGAAAACAGTAAAAAAAGGGTTTGCAGTCATTTCGCCCCAAAACCACTTCGCCCTGAACCATTTCGCCCTGAACCACGGCCTGTGCACGAAATGGTTTTGGGGCGAAGTGGCATTTGGGCGATGTAGTGTTTGGATGAAATAATTTGGGGCGAAATGGTTTTGGGACGAATTGAATTTTCGTCTCATGAGACGAAAACTAATTGTTTTACTCATTTCTCAAAGACTATAGCACTAAAGATAAAACCAGTTCAGGGGAAGTTTTCCACGGTCATCATGTTTATATTGTGTAAGTTAGGCGTAAATCTGTGAACATTTCTGATTTTCGAGATTACCAACGATGTATACTGCCTTTAAATAATTGAAGGATGATCCCAAACTGCATTCAAAATTGCACTAAAACAAATGCATCTGAAACGAACCTAGGAGGTATTTTGTTAAAACTGAACAGGAAAACCTATATTATTATTTTTTTAATACAAATTCACACACGACTTTGGGCTTAGTATCAGTAAATTAAACCATGTCATAATTTATAAATCATTGTAACATCATTTTTTTTCTAATTTTAAAATTAAGTGTTATCGGAGTGTAAACGATGCCTGACAACATTCTACTGCGATGGTGCTGGGAAGCAGACACCGTGTGGACGTTGTGATCTATCGGATAGGTCGCCCTGTAACAAGTCCATCACTCAACATTCATTCGGCCACGCCGGTCAGTGTTCCGAGTGCCCAATTGGATGGGTATGTATTTTGTACACTCGACCAAAAAAGTTCTGTCACCAGTAAGACATTTGTAGATATTTATTATGAAATTGGATTTAATGTAGGAAAATAATATATCAAATTTTAGCTGAACATATCACTCAAAGGAATAGAGCTCAACGGAGTCCATGATGGCAAGCTTCACTGAACAGGAATGCAACAAAGGAGTGTGGGATCAGAATGAAAAACAGCGATGTCAACTTTATTGCACTCAAGCAAGGGGAGTTACAGTTCAGTATTTTGTTTCCACCATACCTAATGCAATGGCACGATTCAGATTGGACAATTTAACCATTTTGATTTGGATGTTTTTGACAAGACATTGATAAATCAAAACTCACTTAAACATTTCCTAATTGTCTACACACAAATTACCCAAATCACAAGTTGCATTGTTCTTTGATGTTTTTCATTCTGACCCCACACTCCTTTGTTGCATTCCTGTTCAGTAAAGCTTGCCATCATGATCTCTCTTGAGCTCTATTCCTTTGGGGGATATGTTCAGCTAAAATTTGATATATTATTTTCCTACATTAAATCCAATTTAATAATAAATATCTATAAATGTCTTACTGGTGACAGAACTTTTTTGGTCGAGTGTAATTTGAATTTTCAATTGATATATAGTGTCCCAGAAAAAAGGTAACCGATATTAAATTGCCAGTTAAGAGCCAGTCAAAAGCTGTTGACATTTTCATGGTTCTACACAGCACAGTATACTATGGCACGCCAAAGCAGAAATAATTCAACACAGATAATTTAACGTCAACCCTGAAAAACAAGTTTCAATATTTTATAAATTAACTGTCGACCCTGAAAAATAAGTCAACATTTTTTTCAACTGAACATTTTATAAATATACCATTAACCCTGAAAAACAAGTCTCAAATTTTTTTTTTTTTGGTGTTGGTATGTTGTCAGTTTTTGATTTTTTTCTTTTAAATGACTGTTTTCACCTATTCCTGTGACAAGGTGTCTGTCATGCAGATACACAATTGTCTAATCATATACAAAATCATTCAAGCAGAATGCATACCCTCAATAAAATATCTGCATACACCCCACAATATCCCTAACTTATTGTGAGTATATATCGTAGATACAGTAATACAGTGTACTTTAGAAAACCTTAAAAATCATGCAATGTTTTTGGTAAAAAAGTTGCAAACAATTTCTTTTAAAGGACATTCAGTTGGCAATTTCTCCCACAAAGGTACCTTTTTACACAGGTAAAAAAAATATTGTGGTGTTTGTTACCATTGCTATCAACACTTTTAGTCGGGTTTTTCTTGTCAACTCATGAAGTAAAATTTTGGGTAACTGCAAATGATGTATTTGGGGTTTTAATTCTTTTCAATTTCTTTCATTTTTAACGTCCATTTGATAACATCATATAGCTTTGCAAAGATGGATACGCAACTCCTTGTCCGAGGTACCATCATGGACGATGCAACTCAACGGTGTGTATTCTTTGACATATTAAAATGCTTGAATTTTTGCTCAATTGTACAAAATTTGCCGTCCTAGCCTAAACAGTATTTTATAATCTTGCAAAGGTACATAGGGCCCCTCACTCTAAAAACAACTTAGTCAAAAATAACTAGACAATAAAGATCAGCTGGGTGCAACTGAAAATCTGTCGGTTGACTAGATTTTCTAATTAGGATGACTAAAATCTTTGTAACGTCAAACAGATATCTAAACTCCTCAAAAAAAATTCGGAAGGTCAAGTTTGACTAATGATTTCTCTCTTGAATTTTATATCATTGGAAAGCCCTGTTCATGTTATTCCTCTTTACGATGATGTGTCACTGCATGACAATAGTAATGCATTTTGTGACATTTCACTTTCCACCCACCCCTGTATTCCGCTATACTGCACATCCCCCAATTGCTTAATCATAACAAATGACACATGATCGTAAAGAGGGATAACAGGGCTTTCCAATGATATAAAATTCAAGGAAAATTATTTTGCAACAAGAGAGAAATCGTCAGTCAAACTTGACTTTTCAAACTTTTTTTGAGGAGTTTAGTTAAAACAACTACCAGGCGGAGTCAGATCCACTGTTGTAACTATATTTCTAGTCATCTATCAGTAACTAGGTATTCAGGGTCCGCTGGGTGCAAGGTTTCTAATCAGATTTGACTAAGTGTTTTTACAGTGTTAAGGCACAGGGTCGTCAGCAATGCGCGCACGCCAAATTCGTGCCACGAAATACGCAGCTACATAGCAAAGGCATGGAGCTCCATATTTCGTGGCACGAATTTGGCGCGCGCATTGCTGACGAGTCTCTGCCCTTTTTATACAACGAAAAACAAATGCATCAGACAGACCAAGTACCGACATAGTGCTTTACCGCATTTATTTCACCATGCAGATGTGCCCCGAAGTGTGTACTCTATGTGATCCAGGAACGGCATGTTATAGGGGAATCCAGTCTATTTGCCCGCCAGGTTTTTCTTCTAAAGGTCACGACACAGGTACGATAGGAACCCTCTTAACTCAGCTAACTTACAGAGAGACTTTAGGCCTGTCCGCATTGGACTTTTTTTGGGAAAACTTACCGAGACGATAGTACTTTTCCCATTTTAAGTCCAATGTGGTTACTTTTCCTGGCCAACTTCTGCCCAGGAAAATTGACCAGGGAACTTTTCCCGAGACGAAAAGTCCAATGCGGATACCGCAAGTCGGTAAAAGCGCTCTTGAAGCGTACGTCCGGGTCGTGAAGGTTAAACTGCGAAAGGAAACACTGCGCATGCTCTCCCACGGTCTCGGTAAAATTTTACTGTGTCAAAAAATTCAAATGCAGACAGCAGTAAACTTTAGCCATTTTTTATTTTACCATTATCTCGGTAAAACCTCCCAAAAAACAAGTCCAATGCGGACACGGCTTTTGGAAAACATTTTAAAAGGTTCGTAAATAATGCATAAATCAATTTGTTTTGTTATTGCTTGAGCTTGCGTCGGGGAGACTGAATGTTTGTTTTTGCCCTTACCCGATGTAATTATTAACACTGTATACTCAGTGCTTTCCCCAGACACTATGAAAAACTTCATAGCATGCTTGGGTGGGACTTGAACCCACGACCTCCTGCAAACAAGGCAGATGTCTTAACCACTCAACCACCGAGCTAGCCAGTGTTGAATGGCCGCTTCGAATCATTTCGCAACAGGGATCGCAATTAATCAGTATTTAGTTTATCTTGCACTCCGCTATTTCCTATATCAAAGTAAAAAATTGAAGGGAGGTCAATTTTAGGGTTTTGTAATATTTGGAAAGAGTAACTCCTATTCTATTTGATTCCAAGTTTTTAGCATCATCCAACAATTAAAAACATCATTTTCAGACCAATTTTGACGATAGCTTTTGTTTGAAGATTTGTAAGATTTGTTTGAACACTACCACTTCTCCAAGCTGTGTTGCGTTGGGGGAATAGTTTAACCTTATGTGTTACATACCATTGGAAAGCTCTTTTTCTGCTGAATTCAAAAATACCAATATAAGTTTGTTTTCAATACTGGAGAGACTTTTTCACCAGGATCATATCTCTGTGCAATGCCAGTTATCTTCTCTCAAAACAAAAGAAATATCTTAAGACAGATCTAAGGAGATAACTTGAGCAACAAATAGTGCAACAACATACCTTTCTGAAAACCCTGTGTACAAATTTCCTTTTTAACGTATGTATTAAACATAGGACACATACTTTGTGACATTTTTTGGTGTCCTTGTTACATACGGTATATTGGAAATTTGCACACAGGGCTTTCAGGAAGGTATGTTGTGGCACTATTCGTTGCCGTTCTTTAGCTGAAGTTATCTCCTTGGATCTATCTTAAGATATTTCTTTTGTTTTAAGAGAAAATGAATGACATTGTACAGAGATATAATCCTGAAGGAAAATGTCTCTCCAGTATTGAAAACAGACTCATATCCAGCTCATTTGTTTTCCTTCTGACTTGATCTTTGCACAGAATTCTGCGAGTTATGCTACCCAGGTACATTTCAGAATCAGGCTGGCCAAGCATCTTGTGTCAGCTGCCCAGCAGGTTACGGTAGCACGTACGGCAAGATGGAATGCGCGCCGTGCGACCAGTCAACATACTCAATCGGTGATGGTGCACACTGCCAGAGCTGTGCCAGCGATAATTTCTGTAAGTTTTAAATAGCTTAAATAAGCGTGTCCACATCCTTTTTTCAAACCCCCATTTTTCCAATGCGTGTTGAGATTTTTATACCATATCATTTGTCATATTTTTCTCAGTCTGAAATGTCGTGCTCTGAATCCACATATTTCCAAGGATATCGTCAAAAAACACCGTACATAGTGGCTGCGTTTAGGCATGTACTCGTGTTATACTTATGCGCGCGCGCGAATGGTAAGAATAACGACACTCGGGTCAATGAGAGTATGCTCTCGCTACTCCCTGACAAATGGGGAGTGTGCTCTTACTCCTGACGAGTGCCATGTGATTTGTACGAAGATGGCGGAATATGGGTGGGATTTTTAGTGAATTTTCTCAACGTGTCAACTGGATAACTGAAACAATAACTTACTAAGGTTTGTTTTAGACGGCATCAAAGGTTCTCATGACTTACGGTCTGTATTTTCTTCAGTGACCAATGAAACGGCGTTTTTAGTGCAGTCATGGCAAGAAACAGCCATCTTGACTGATGGCCATTCGCGGACTGCGGACTTGCCATTTGTGTAATTTGACCCGAGTGCAATGCGCAAGCATTACTCCGGAGTAGCAAGAACTGTACGCCCGAATGCAGCCAGTATGTACGCGTACGAAATAAAACGTGTACAGTACACTACAGTACACTAGTAAAGCCAATAACAGTTCTCGGATGTCCCAGTAGTCTGCAGTGTAACAAAATTATATAATTGCCAAGTTGGTTTCGTGTCAGGCCGTTAATGTAGCTGTACCGCTTTCGATAATACACACATTAAGAATGTATTGAAAGCAAGACTATGACGTCACGTTCGCACACGGCAATGCGCGCTCATTCGAACTTGGCCGGGCTGGCCCGCATTCGAAATCGGGCTGTGAACACAGGTTCGCGTACGTGAAAAAAATCGCGCGTGCCTTGTTTGGTACCTTTGTTTTCAACTCAAGATTGCATTTTTTGGCTTCGCTTTCCAGGTAGCAACTTTTCAATTTAAACTGGGGAAATTAAGATTGAACGTTGTTGTGCAGGGTGGTTCAAAAGTTATAGGCTTAATTCCCTTACTTTGTCACATTGAAGGAAAGTTTCCCAGGAGACTGATCCCGTCCTTAATAGACCGATCCAGTAAGCTCCGCCCATTTTAGAATTGACCAATCACAGCCTCAGGTTCAGGTAACCAAAAAGTGGATCTCCATTTTGCTTACCTGAGTCCTCAAAATTTTGTGCACAGAGCTACGGCGTGCGTGAGGTGTATTGCAGGCGTGTTGTACGTGCACGCATACGACCGGATACTTAAGTGCACATTTTGCTTTCGAGCGTGCAGTTTCTATGTGCGTGTGCGTGTTTCAATACGCGCTGACCAGGCCGCGGACGCTGACGCACGGCACGGCCACGCGATCGACTCTACTGCACACGTGCATGGCACGTGTGGCATGTTGCTAGGCAAATTCTAAGTGGGCGGAGCTTACTGGATCGGTCTATTACGTTTGTCACCTCTTCGGATTGCCATGTTTCAGCATGGTGTAGTGATTATCACACCCGACTAGTGTACGGGGGATGTGGGTTCAAACCCCATTCTGGGGCCAAATTTTCTTTCAAACATTTATTGGTATAAATCTAGGTCCGTGCATGGCAACGCGGGATGTTTGCTTCAGTGGCAGCAGATGCGTCAACACCGGTCATGGTTCATCTGCATGTACGCAGTGCCCAGACGGCTTTGAGGGTAATGGAAAGGCTTGCGTTGATATAGATGAGGTAAGATTACATCAATATGTGCCTTGACGGTTCCCCCACAATTCTCTGCGTGCAGTCAGCACGCAGCTAGTGCATGATGGATTGGAATTCTAGTCCCTGGGCAAGGCACTTAATCCCACTTGCCTCTTCAACCCAAGCGATATTTGGGAAGCTGTTAAGGGGAATGCCACAATCTAACTGCTGATAGGGTTGTGCACCTTGGCCAGGCAGCCACCTAGTTAAAGCGAATAAGTGCCTTGCCCAGGGACACAGACACGTTGGTCGAAGTGGGGCTCGCTTCATACCCACTAGACCACACGCACTCCCAAATTTGTACATTTTATTGACATTTTCTTGGGCGGCATTTTTTTGGAGTCGCCCTGTAAATCATGCTCTTGCAATAGGGCCACTTTAAAGGAAGGGACAACACTTGTTTGAAGTTATCAACAATTTATTTTCCAAATAAATTACCTATGAATTGCCTGGTGCATAAACTTTCATGAGAATCAGAGAATCTTGTTTTCAACGTCGGCAACCCAATTAATTTTGATGATAAACTCTGCAACTATGTGCAGCACTATATTTGAAATTTTGAAAGGGATGATGACGTCAACCGTGCAACGATTGCATGGATGACATCAAGATTGATGCCTTGTTTCCCCCCGACTCCCATACGCCGTGAAGTACGTACAAATATGTTGTGTCCTGAAACGCCCTCTTAAAGTCTGAGTGCGAACAGAGTTAGAAAACCCATTGCAGGTGTTGTCTCTGCCTTTAATGCACTCCTCTACTTGTGCGTCTGAGCCCTGTTTAGTTGTGAAAGCAGCAACAAAAATATGTTTGCCTTTCTGGGCCAATCAGGATACTAGTCAGTAAACTGTAGGTAATTTCACTACACATGCACAGATTGTTAACACAGTGCAGTGTAATGTACTAGTGGTGCTAGCTCGACGCGGTTGGCAATTGGCTGCTATTTGAAACATACATTTGTCATTCTGCAAATAAAAATTTCGCCATAATTTTTGGTAGGAAGAGTTGTCATAAAGAACAAACCTATCCATTTTCGAAAAAAAAGTATAAAAATAGCATGCTTCTTTCTATTTATTTATTTATTTACCACATCCAACAGCGGAGGGACCGCCAATTACAGGAATGGAGCAAGTGTGGTTGAGTGCCTTGCTCAAGGGCACAACCCGTCGCGGCTTGGAATCGAACCTACATTCTAGTACTATATAGCACAGGAACTTAAGTTTGACGCACTAGACCGCTCGGCCATAACACCCTTTTTGAGCACATGACAAAATTGATTAAATTACATCAATATGACTCGTGTGTGCTTTCGCTAAAATGTAACATTCGCCTAATCTTGAAGATTTGCTCGTATTTCCTCGGGATTAGTACAGTGGAAATACCCTGGGATATCAGGATCAGAGTTGTAGTCGAGTCCATCACAAGTCCAGAGCTGATGAAATCACAAGTCCGTAACAAGTCTGTCACAAGTCCAGTAACAAGAACCAAAGGATGAACATGCACAAAAGAATGCCTTTGTTGGAGTTCATTTGAATAGCTTGTGACTTGAATTAAGACCCAGGGACTTGTGGTGGACTTGTGAAGGCTTGTGAGGACTTGTGATGGACTCGACTGCAACCCTGCTCAGGATGCCTGTAAGTGGGTCATATTTTAATGTATTCCCGGATAAATACAGCAGCGGAAGATTGTAGTTTCTGTTTTTTTCTACAGTGCGCAGTTGCAAATCCCTGCTGGAACCCAGATGCTTGTGTTAACCTCTCCGGTGGATATGAATGCGGCGGCTGCCCACCTGGCTATCTTGGCATCACACCGCATGGGATTGGTGTTGAACATGCCAGAATGAGCCAGAATCAGGTGAACAAACATTATTTTGTTGCGTTTTTTTCCCCATACTGGATAATTCACATTTTTAGTTGGACTAATTTTGGTCCTCCAAATTCACTGTTTTTAAGAACAAAATCACACTTTCTGGTTTAATAACCTTATTTAATATCTAAACTTTAATTAACTATATGTATTTGCCACGTTTGGTTAATCTCTGAACAACGCCGTGAATGTGTTTGCCGGTATGACAAAAGACAAAATAATAATAATAATAATAATAATAATAACTAGAGGTATGACGTTTGTTGTTACAAACGCCAGGTGATCGGGTTAAATGAACATTTTGTGATGAATTTCAGACGTTGTTATCACCTGTGGAATGGCAAAAATGGAAGTTCAGCAGCCGATTTCACGAAACTTTACGCAATTGCGCAAGTCCACTTACGCCATTACTTGCGCAATAACATATGGCGTAAGTGGACATGCGCAATTGCGTAAAGTTTCGTGAAATCGGCTGCTGTATACACTAATCCGGTAACTAATATCTCTCCCTGCATATCCGCCATAGCTGGGGGGTTGATAGCTTGCACCGTTTTGAGATATGAATTGTTGAAATAATAACCTTTGAAATCTCGTAATGTGACACCTGTGACGACATCATGACGTCACAATTTTGTGCACAAATTGTTGAACAATATGTTGAACATCAAGTTCTTAAATGTGGCGAAGGAATCATACCAATATCTGTTGTAGTTTTCAAGATACAGCATTTTAAAACATCTCAGCTCCAAATTTGCGTAATTTGACGTACATTACGTAACCACCGTCCATGTAATGACGTCACCAATGGTATAGTCAACAGGTCCACATGTGTGAAAATATTTCGTTCCGTAGAACTATGGTCAAATTCCCTACCACTTTGGCTCTATTTGCATTCAAAGTGGTAAACAAGTGTACATTTTCGAACCTCTTCCGGTTTGGACCGGAAGTAGGCGTCACACAGGGGTCATGACATCGTATGATTTGTTCAGTTCATTTAGACTTATCATGTTGTGAAAGAATTGTTCAAGTATCTATTACGGTTCTTGAGATATGAATTTTAAAAATAATAACCTTTGAATTTTTGTAATTTGACATCTGTGACGATATCATGACGTCACAATGTTGTGCACAAATTGTTCAACAATTTGATAAACATCAAGTTCTTAAATGTGGCGAAAGAATCATGCAAATATCTGCTGTAGTTCTCAAGATACAGCATTTTAAAACAATTCAGCTCCAAATTTGCGTATTTTGACACCACATTACGTAACTACCGTCCATGTGATGACGTCACAAATATGGTATAGTCAAAAAGTCTACATGTGTGGAAACATTTCGTTCCGTAGAAATATGGTCAAATTCACTACCACTTTGAATCTATTTGCATTCAAAACGCTTACAAAATGCACATTTTCGAACAACTTCCGGTTTGGACCGGAAGTAGGCGTCACACAGGGGTCATGACATCGTATGATTTGTTCAGTTCATTTAGACTTATCATGTTGTGAAAGAATTGTTCAAGTATCTATTACGGTTCTTGAGATATGAATTTTGGAAATAATAACCTTTCAATTTTTGTAATTTGACACCTGATGACGTCATGATTACGTCACACTTGATGCCATCGTGATACTATACATTCTGGTGAAAGTCTGCCGTAGGGCCTATGTCTGTATCTAATTTACTAACGATTCAGCTTGGTTTGATGGGCATTGTTGCTGGTAAGTGTAAAAACTGAGATTCTCAGTTTCGTTGAACTTTGACCTCCAATTGACCCCAGAAGGAAGGGTCAGATGAAAATGCCCACACAAAGAAAATTGTAGCACAGAATGTCATCTGTAAACCTGCCAAATACGAAGATCCTGGGTCACGTGGTTTTCAAGACGAAAGCATTTTAAAATATGCATATTTTGTTTTTTTGGGGGGTGTAATTTGACACTTGATGACGTCACGATGACGTCACGCTTGATGCCATCATAATATTATACACGCTGGTGAAAGTCTGCCATAGGACCTATGCCTGTACTTAGTTACTTAAAGATTCAGCTTGGTTTGATGGGCATTGTTGCTCAATAAGTGCAAAAATTGCGATTTTCGTTTTCGTTGAACTTTGACCTCAGATTGACCCCAGAAGGAAGGGTCAGATGAAAATGCCTACACTAAGAAAATCGTAGGCCATGATCTTATCTATAAGCCTGCTAAATACGAAAATCATGGGTCACGTGGTTTTCCAGACGGAAGCATTTTAAAACATGCATATTTTAGTCATTTTTGGGTTGTAATTTGATACCCAATGACGTCACAATGACGTCACACTTGTATGCACACCTTCACATTGGGGTTGATGTTCCTACAAAGTTTCAAGTTGATAGCTTGAACCGTTTTGAAGAAAAGCTCTGGAAACGTTTGAGTGGAAAAAGAAAAAGAAAAAAAAAAAAAAAGAAAAAAAAAAAGAAATCGTACGAGAGTAATAGGTGATCGGGCTGTTGGCCCGATCACCTAATAATTAGATTTGTATAGCGCACATATCCACCCTGCAGGGTGCTCAAGGCGCTGTTACCATTATTACCGCTGCCATCAGGGAATCACCAGAACCATTTCGCTTCAACTAGGTGGCTGCTGGTCAGGTGCACAACCCTATCAGCAGTTAGATTGTGGCATTCCCCTTAACAGCTTCCCATATATCGCTTGGGTTGACGAGGCAACTGGGATTAATGGCCTTGCCCAGGGACACAGACACGTTGGTCGAAGTGGGGCTCGAACCCCCAACCTCTGATTAGGAGTCCCGCTTCATACCCACTAGATCACACGCGCTCCCTACTAGACCATAGGGCTCCTGTAATCTGGAAAAACCTACTAAGTCTGTTGAATGCAAATTTGAGAAAACAAAGGAAAAACAAGGGGGAAAACCTAGCAAGTCCAAATATGGGTCTAACTCAATTTTCACCAAAATTTAACTTACTAGGTTTTTCCAGATTACAGGAGAGGGGCATTAGGGGAGTCCTTAGGCCCCAAATCGTGCTGGGTATAAAAATCCTTGTGCGTGCTGTTCGTCACCCATAACGCTATGCACTTTTGGGTTCGTCACTATGGGAAAAACCCAAAACAGATCTCCGCAGTTGTTTGCCAACTGCATGTGTATGTTTAACGTGTGTTTGAGTGGCGGTCTTCCGTTTTAGCAGTTATATTACTTCGTCAGGGCTGCTAACGAGACTTTTTTTCACACTTTTAAAAACTAACATTTTGTAAAATTCCATATATGTGCTTTTTTATTTAATGATTTTTCTTACGTGAAAACGGCTAGCATTTTAATTTAGCTATGGGTGATATTAGTTGGTAGCCGTTACCAGCGCGGTCTGTTGTAACACACACAAGCTTAAACAGCTAGAATCCCCCCTTCCGAGTTTTTCTGTTTATCATGGCATTCACAGCGGCATTCACAGCGGTCTGTCTGCAGCATTGAACGGTTTCCTGCGGGCCGTATAGTTCCCACGTGTTACATCGGCCGGTACAAGTTAGAATGAGCGACTCATTTTTCTCTCTCTTGGTAATAGAAAAGAAAATCTTTTTGCTCTTTTTTTTTCATAGTGTCTGGTAAAACATACAACCACGCAGCTACTGGGCATATATCTGGCTTTTTGGACCAACAAAATTCTTCAAAAAACACCATCTAACAGAGACGGTTTTCCAATTTTTTTGCGTGTAAACGTATGGAGCTAACAATCGTGTTGACTTCTCTTTCTCAGGATTGCGTCACGGGGTCACGCGCATTTCATGAATACCTAATGAGCGTTACAGAAATCGCGAAAATCTCATTTTCGAAAAGCGCACTTTTGCTTGCAATTTATCCACTTTAAAACCGACAATTAAAAAATAATAAAAATCCACGTCGGCAAGAGGGATGTTTGGACTATCAAAAAAAGCCGAAATGCTGGATTTTCGTCAAGGGGGATTCTTCCTCTTTAATAACTTAAAAACCAGACAATATTTAGGTTTGAAATGTTATAAAGATGAAAGAGGGCACCCCAATAACCCAACAAATTTCAAAATACAAAATTTGTCAAACAGTATCTGTTTTTCGATACTGGAAAAATGTGACAAATGCATAGTTCCAACCTGTCAATCAACCGAACCCGCCGACCAATCACAACAGAGCTAGCAGATGTCACCCACATAGGTCAAAGTGCACTGTACGCTCACAACAACATGATCACGCGATATGTTCTGCCGGCCCCATACAATTTGTACAGTGTTGTATGCGATGATCCGGGTGAATTTTTGGTTTCAAGGCCGGTCGTTTCGTTGTTCAAAGGTACGAAAGCTGTATTTCGTGATGATATGATAGATATCCCTGTATTACTGGCCCTTTACTCAGTGTGTTCTAAGATAACTGTTGACCCTGAAACATGAATACCTTTTAGTTTTCTTCAATGAATCTGTGCTTTCCGTTGAAAGTCCCATTGCTTTGTGCGTTGTGTGTCGCCATTTTTGACGATAGCGTGTGAGCCATAGCAACAATGTCCAAGGGGGCGGGGTTAACTGGGCAAAATCGGAACTATGCATTACTTGTTAATTATAATAAAGACTACATAATTGTACTATTTGAATTATGTAAAAGTGCATGTGCATCATGCTGCATGGGAGTTTGTCATTCTCCCTGCCTGTGATGCGCACGATGACGTCTGTAGCTAAAAAAAAATTCCCAAAGATTACGAAAACAAAATTCAAAAATGGTTGACACTTAAAGATAGTATACATGATTGGTAAACTGTTACAAATAGTTTTATCCCCCTGTGTGATTGAAAATATGCATGATTAAAACCTTCCTGAGCAAAAACCAGCTCCGTACGTACTTCGTCTAACCTTTGAGAAAACAGTCAAAAAAGGGTTTGCAGTCATTTCGCCCCAAAACCACTTAGCCCTGAACCATTTCACCCTGAACCACGGCCTGTGCACGAAGTGGTTTTGGGGCGAAGTGGCATTTGGGCGATGTAGTGTTTAGACGAAGTAATTTTGGGCGAAATGGCACTTGGGTGAAGTGGTTTGGGGCGAAAAGGCACTTGGGCGAAATGGTTTTGGGGCGAATTGATTTTGTCTCATGAGACGAAAACTAATTGTTTTACTAATTTCTCAAAGACTTTAGCACCTCAGACAAAACCATTTCAGGGGAAGTTTTCTACGGTCATCATGTTTATATTGTGTAAGTTAGGCGTAAATCTGTAAACATTTCTGATTTTCGAGATTACCAATGATGTATACTGCCTTAGTTATATTGTCCGTGGTTCTCAGCGAATTTGAATTTTTTTCTCCGAATGAATTTTACTTTATTCAGTTAACGAAAAAACATACTTTGTATTTTAGACGCATCGGCAACCTTGTGAAAAATGTCGTTTCATTCGATTCACTAAAATTTCATTTTATCAATTCCGCTACATTTTGCAGACTTGTGTCGATGTTGATGAATGTGGTACCCATAACGGTGGATGCGACCCGAAGGCTGAATGCATCAATACACCGGTAAGTATTTTAGTTATCTGTGTACATGCATGTGATTATCCAAATTAAATTTGTATGGATATGCGTTAGGCCCGTTTCAAACGTCGCGCTTGTGCCGTGTCAAATTAAATTAAACTTTTTTTTTTTTAATTCGACACTGCACAAGCACGACGTTTAAACCCATTTGGCTTAGCAAAATGAATTTGGCACGGCAGAAAAATTTAGCTTGACAGGATCTGCCGTGCTAACTTGATTTAGTGCGGCAGTTAGCACGGCGCAGTTTCAAACGTCGTGCTTCTGCCGTGTCAAATTTAATTCCAGTTCGAAGTTGGGCCGCAATTGTGTTCACAATTAGGAATGTGCATGCTCGCAGAAGAAATAACCAACAAACAAGTGCATCAAAATAATAAATATGGCGACGTACAATGGACAGAATGGAAAACGCACGTGTACAACGTCCATGACGTGCAGAATACTCATCCGCCATGTTGGATGTATTTAAGCTGGACTGGGAGTTTGCAATTAAGTTCGATGTTTGAAACCACTTCCGTGCTTACGCTGTCCTAACGTCGTGCCAAGTTGAATTTTATTCAACACGGCACAAGTGATATTGAATGTCTAAGGCCCGCTTCAAACGTCACGCTTATGCCGTGTCAAATTAAATTCAACTTGGCACGACATTAGCACGGCAGTGGCTTCAAACGTCAAACTTAATTGCAAACTCCCAGTCGAGCTTAAATACATCCAACATGGCGGATGAGTATTGTGCACGTCATGGACGTTGTACACGTGCGTTTTCCATTCTGTCAATTATACGTCGCCATTTTATTATTTTGATGCACTTGTTTGTTGGTTATTTCTTTGCTCACATACGCGCTGCGAGCATGCGCATTCCTAGTTGTGAACAAAATTGTGGACCAACTTCGAACTGGAATTAAATTCGACACGGCAGGAGCACGATGTTTGAAGCCAAGCCGTGTTTGTGCCGCACTATATAGAGTTAGCACGGCAGACCCTGTCGAGCTAAAATCTTCTGCCGTGTCGAACTCATTTTGTCGAGCCAAATGGCTTCAAACCTCGTGCTTGTGCCGTGTGGAATTAAAAAAATCAAGTTTAATTTAATTTGACACGGCACGGCATAATCGCGACGTTTGAAGCGGGCCTTATATTGAAGTTATGAATACCGTCTTTTCTTTATATTCAGGGAAGCTTTAGGTGCGGCGTGTGTTCTTTAGGCTACCTTAATAATGAACCGTCTGGATGCGTGTCGGATGATTTATGCCTAAGCGGAGAAAACGAGTGCCATTCTCACGCCATCTGCATAACTACGGGAGCCGGTACATACGATTGCGAGGTTTGTATTGAGCTCATGCCAATGACGTCATTTTGGGAGTAAACAATGCCGCGTCATTGTGGAAGCAATGTGCGCGCGCGTTGTGTGTGTCCATAGCGCGCGTAACACGCTATGATGAGGCTCCCATTGGTGAGCTAAACCGCGTTACGCCCACCAGAGACACACACAACGCGCACGCACATTGCTTCCACAATGACTCAGCATTATTTGACTTCCAAAATGGCATATTCGCACGTGTTCGAAAGGGGTCAATAGGTGACCTGTCACAACGAAATGAGCGTAAAGTTGCACTCCGCTATTTCCTATATCAACGGTTCAAAGTCAAAACATTTTGAAGGGGAGGTCAATTTTAAGGTTTTGTAATATTTGGAAACAGTAACTCTTATTCTATTTGATTCCAATTTTTTAGTGTCATCCAACAATTAAAAACACTATTTTCAGAATAATTTTGACGATAGCTTTCTTCGCGCCTCGTAAGAAATTCTGTTTGAAAATTTGTAAGATTTGTTTGAACACTACCACTTCTCCAAGCTGTGTTGCGTTTGGGGAATTCCGACTTTTACCTCATTTTGTGGTGACAGGTCACATATGACTGTTCCACTTCGCGTGTTCTAAAGAGAAAACGTTACCCTTTTGATGTAGCGGCTGTTAAATGTTCCATTGTGCAGTACAGTCTAAATCGCCACAACAAGACAGTGCCACCAATGGCAGAAATTATAGCCGGGTGCACATCAGCTCAGTGTAGCGGATGCGCGTAAATAAAGCCAGGGTACCGGGCTGCTTTGCGCCCAAAAAAAATCAAAATCGAAACCGTCCCTAATTATTAAACATACACAGGTGTGGCGGTGTGTTCATATAAACTGTTTAACACATGCTGTCTGCTCCCGATAAATTAGTTTACAAAAAATATGTGGTTTTTCGACGATATCTCCGAAAATATGCGGCCTAGAAGAATGGGAGTTTCAGATTCGTAATGAGAAAAATATGACGGATGTTATGATATAAAAATCTCGTGACCCATATAAGCATGATAAGGTAAGCCCCGGGGAACTATGGGTAAATAAATGTGATCTTTTAAATAAAAAAAAAATCAAAATAATAATGTTTGTTTTTGGTTTGTTGTTTGTGAATTGTTCAGTGCCAAATAGGTTGGGCCGGCAATGGAATAGTTTGTGCTCCTGATGATGATGATTTAGATGGACATCCTTCATGGGCATCGGCTTGCCAACAAGAAATATGCAAGAAGGTAAGGTTTATAATTTCATTATAGATGATCTGTTTTTGAGCGATTCTGCGAATAAAACCATTATAAATCAAAAGAAAGACATCAACAAACTCATCCGAAGAAATTTCAGCTTTGTCAAATGTACCACGTTAAAAAAATATATGAAAGTCTTGGCGGGGTGTTTCAAATATTCGTTCTCAGTTGATCGGGTACTATGTGGCTTGCGTCATGCACTCTGTGGCACACATCATATACTGCGTGTGCGCGCGATCCATAAAAATGCATCGCGTTGGAACACGCACACGCAGTACACAGCGCCCATGCATTTTGGACCGCGTAGATGCGAACCAAAAATAAGTAAATCGTTTGCAAACGATTTACTTAAATAATTTCATCTTTACGGATTATTTTCTGGTAAAATTATATTATTTTGAGCGGAAACCTTTCATTGGGTAGTTGCTATTAATTCAATCTTTACTTTCAGAACTTTTCCCCTGTAAACTCGTCGATTACTTTTTTGGGTCATTGCAACTGATACACTGGGCAAAAGGGACCACTTTTCCATATATGATGATATTATTTAGATCATTTGCAAAAATTTACTTATTCTCATCTGGGCGGTCCGAAATGGGTGCTGTGTACTGCGTGTGTGCTGTTTCAACGCGATGCATTTTCTATTTTTCTATGGGTTGCACGCGTACGCAGTATGACGCGAGCCACAGAGTACGCCACCGACTGAGAACGAATATTTGAAACACCCCGACAAGACCGGCAAAAAGTATATGGATTTTCATGTTTTTGGAAAACGTGGTACGTTTGACAGTGCTGAAATTTCTTCGGATGAGTTTGTTGATACCCTTTTTTTTTATTTATAATGGTTTTATTACCAGAATCGCTCAAAAACAGCTGCGGTACTTGTGCCTTTGAGCAAGGCACTCAACCACACTTGCTCCATCCTTCGGAAGGGGTGTTGTGTTATGGCCGAGCGGTCTAGTGCGTCGAACTCAAGTTCCTGTGCCAGTACTAGAATGTGGGTTCGATTCTGGGCCATGACGGGTTGTGGCACTTAATAATACTTGTTCCGTCCTTCGGAAGGGATGTAAAGCCGTTGGTCCAGGGTGTTAGGTTTCGGTAACGCACTTTAAAGATCCCAGAGCATTCTTTTGTGAAGAGCAAGGGGAGGGATTCCTTGGTGTCTCTGGCCGTTTCTAATTCAACTTAGAAGTTGATAGTTATTCGAATATCTATGTTAATTGATCCAATTCCTGTAATTGGCGGTCCTTCCGCTGTTTGATGTGGTGAATAAATAAAGGGATGTAAAGCCGTTGGTCCAGTGTGTTAGATAACAGTAACGCACTTTGAAGATGCCAGAGCATTATTTTGTGAAGAGCAAGGGGATTCCCCGGTGTCTCTGGCCATTTCTAATTTCTAATTCTTCATGGGTTTCCTCACGCTTGCGAGTGACAGTGCAATGGGCATTTTAGAGGAATCCTTGGTATGAATACCAGACAGAAATAATAATAATAATAATAATAATAATAATAATATCTCTTAATGCTATAAAGGGGCGACCCGCCGGTAAGACTTTGCCAAACTACCACCGAAATTTCGGCTAAAAGACATCGATTGGACACCAAATTTATGTAAACCGGAGGTTCCAAAAATGTTTCCACACCTAATAAAAATGCTTCTAGACCTAAATGCTTCTCGATTTGAAAAAGATGGATTTTGACCTAAAAAAATTGATTTTGACTTCCAAAATATTGGGGCTACACCAAATTGTAGCCCTAATAGAGTGGGTCACCCTAATAGGGCTCTCTACACACAAAGTGTCGCCCATTGGATAAAATAGAGAAATAATATCACTTAATGCCGCAAAGGGACGACACGCCGGTAAGACTTTACCAAACTACCACCGAAATTTCGGCTAAAAGACATCGATTGGACACCAAAATTCTGTTACCCAAATGTTCCGAATATGGTTCCAGACCTAAGAGAGATGGTTCTAGACCTAATAAAAATGGTTCTCGATTTGAAAAAGATGGATTTTGACCTTTAAAAATTGATTTTGACTTCCAAAATATTGGGGCTACACCAAATTGTAGCCCTAATAGAGTGGGTCACCCTAATAGGGCTCTCTACACACAAAGTGTCGCCCCATTGGATAAAATAGAGAAATAGCAGGAAAGTTTTCCATATGGCAAAAATATTGAACAAAAAATTCAAGCTGGGCACAGGCATCAGCTAGGGAAAAATATTCTGTATTATAAATTTGATCTTGTTTTTACGGGCAGGATAACTGTCCAACGATTTCCAACAGCGGACAGGAGGATAATGATAATGATGAATTCGGCGACATCTGTGATGATGACGATGACAACGATCATATCTATGATATCCAGGTAATCCACAATGGAAGAGGGATTAAACACTTACAGAGTGTCGCTTAAAGATAGTATACATGATTGGTAAACTGTTACAAATAGTTGTATCCCCCTGTGTTATGTGTGATTGAAGATATGCATGATTAAAACCAACCTGAGCAAAAACCAGCTCCGTACTTCGTCTAACTTTTGAGAAAACAGTCAAAACAGGGTTTGCAGTCATTTCGCCCATAAACCACTTCGCCCTGAACCCCTTCGCCCTGAACGAAGTGGCATTTGGGCGATGTAGTGTTTGGACGAGTAATTTGGGGCAAAATGGCACTTGGGCGAATGGTTTTGGGGCGAATTGGATTTTCGTCTCGTGAGACGAAAACTAATTGTTTTACTCATTTCTCAAAGACTATAGCACTTCAGACAAAACCATTTCAGGGGATGTTTTCTATGGTCATCATGTTTATATTGTGTAAGTTTGGCGTAAATCTGTGAACATTTCTGATTTTCAAAATTACCAATGATGTATACTGCCTTTAAAGGAGCTGTGTCACGGGTTGCGCATGCGCAGCAAAACTTGAAAAAGTTGGGCTAACCTTTTCAAATTTTGTCGCTTGGTTTTGCATATCGTATTCAATCTTTGCCATCCCTTATAATTCTTTAGTAATAATGGACACTACTCGAATCAAACATTGTTTTTTTTGGTAGCCTAATTATAAGTCTCTGTATCCATTGTTCACAAGGACAACTGTCCGTACGTGAAGAATTACAACCAGCAAGACAGCGATGGGGATAACGTGGGTGACTCCTGTGACAATTGCCCGTTTGTTATAAATGGCGCACAAGGTGACAATGACGGTGATGGACTGGGCGATGTGTGCAACGATGATGATGATAATGATGGTAAGTGGTCTGTAAGTAGCTAATGTTACCTTAGCCCTAACTTTATCATGTGGTTATTTCATGTAGGGCTAATGAGAACAGTCAACATGAACACGATATCACAAATTGTCTGTGCACTGGTAGTCTGGTAATCGACCGCGCATTGCCATTCCTTTGTACACGGATAGACACATCGTACACAATACTTGAATTTGTACACATCGGCTGTCATTCCAGACCTCCTTTTTTACTGCAATTCTAGGCTGAATCTTCATCGTGGCTTGTTATTTCCCTGAAGAACCTGCGTAGTGGTTATGCCTGACAATGTTTGGGTGAGTCCCAGGGGGAATTAGTGTGTCACGGGGAGAACATGACATTTGTTTTGTAATATCGTGTTCATGTTGACTGTTCTCATTAGCCCTACATGAAATAACCACATGATCAAGTTAGGGCTAAGGTAACATTAGCTAGTCTGTAAGCCGCCCTCAGCTCGACCTCGCGATGACACAGTCAGGGACCCGCTTTTTATGACCAAGCTACGCCTGAGTTACGCATGTCGGCATCACACTATTCGGCGATTGTTTTAAGACCTGTGTGTAGCTCCGACGAAATTACAACAATCGGCATTAGGCAGCGCTAAAAAAATAAAAAAACAATCGCAAAAGTAGAACATATTCAACTTTTGCGACGTAATGCGACGTCACAGCCAAGTTCTATGAAAAAAAACAAGATGTGCGCGTAACGCACATCCAGTTTTACTTCAGCCAATTGGCATGCGGAAAAATCACGCCATCTTGCGTCACGCAAGATAGCGTGATTTTATGAGCATAGTTGCCATTATTTTGTGTCGAGTTGCCGCTTGTTCAGCGGTATCGCACGATTTGTTAAGTTTTGTAACCTGAGCGTTATTGCCTTATGCCGAGAGTTCCGTCGTGGCGCAAGAGATTCGCAGGTCGACCTGAGGGCGGTTTTAGTGACAACTACTACGTGTCAAAGAAACTTGGTAGTTTGCCGATGAATTGAAACCAAAAACTAGTTGTGTCCAGTTGCGGTCAGTTTCGTTGATGTGTGCGTACTTGCAACTGGTTGGTGTCAGTTGAACGAGTGCGCACGATCACGCGAGGCGCACATCGACAGCAACAGATCTGGGGCCAATTTCATAAGGCTGTTTAGCAGAAATTTTTGCTTAAAGTTGCACTGCCCGTGTTTGGGCCGATTTGGGCGTACAATTTTTTTTTTTAAAGTTAAATAGGTATTTTTCTAGAATAGAAAAAGTTATCAGCTTTCATTTGGTACCAAGAACGTAAAAATCCGTCAAGGATTAATGCCAGTCGATTAAAAACAAGAAATGATTAAATGGCTGGTTGGTCAATTAATCGACAGGGTTATGACGTAAATGTACATGTGCGCGTACATGTGTACATTGTACACATACTATGTACATATGAGCGTACGCGCACATGTACAACATGTGAAGCACGTTTCAAGAAAAAGGCTTGTATCTCCAATTCCCGACGTCGGAAATTTAAGTTTTTGATATTTTTCGTTACAGAGACACGTAAGCTTTCTAATTTTGTTCGCTTGTGTAAATTAATTTTTAAAATCCTTTCACCGAAACACGGGCAATGCAACTTTAATCAAAAATTTGTTTGCTTTATAAAAATGGGTTAATGGTCGAAATTGCATGTCAACTTGTGTTTTTAGCAAGAACAGCAGATATTCTTGTGAAAAACACAAGTTGACATGCAATTTCGACCATTAACCCATTTTTATTAAGCAAACAAATTTGTTTGCTTAACAGCTTTATGAAATTGGCCCCAGTTGAGTTGCTCCTAGTTGCAAGGTTGGTGTACGCTAGGATTTACCCGAGTTGCTGTGTCGAAGTGCTCATTGCACTGTACTCGTAAGCGTGAGGAAACCCATGAAGAATTAGAATTAGAAATGGCCAGAGACACCGGGGAATCCTCTTGCTCTTCACGAAAGAATGCTCTGGACCAACGGCTTTACATCCCTTCTGAAGGAATGAGCAAGTGTGGTTGAGTGCCTTGCCCAAGGGCACAGGTACCGCAGCCGGATTCGAACCCGCAACCCCAAGTTTTCACCCATGATTGCGAGTCAATGGCCCTAACCACTCGGCCACGATACCCTAGTTGATTTGCTCCCAGTTACAAGGTTGATGTACGCAAGGCTTTAAGCACTGAACCCTTTTTATTAAAGGACACAATGACACCACAGACAATTGTCCCCTCATGCCCAATGCTGATCAGCTCGACAAGGATTCAGACGGTATTGGTGATGTATGTGATTCCTGCCCTGAGGTCTGGAACCTTGACGTACTAGATACGGATCAGAATGGATATGCTGATGCTTGTGACCCCGTTACGGCTGACAACAGAGACAGGTAATCTGCTCACAAAAACTAAGGCCGGGGTCACACGAATTACGACATCCCAATTTGTTGTCGTATATGTATTTATAGTACCGTTAGGAGATTTTGTGCGTGTGACCCCAAGACTATTGTAATCGTATCCTATTCGGTCAACGGCGAGAATTCTCATCATTCGACTGTAATCGAATTACAATAAATTGGAAAAAAGCCACGTGGAACCCTATCTTATCGTCGTCATTACAATCCTCCTACAAGCCCCTGCTTGAAATTGACGCTTGGGGCCACCACGTTCTCCCCCTCCCCCCATAAATTTTCATTGCCCTCCAGTTGCCCCTCCCCCAAACCCCCCACAAAAAAAAAGTCCAGATACATGTAGTACCCTCTAAAAAGGCAAGGAAAACAGAGGGAAAATGGTCCCCACCCGTGCCCCATCCCCCTCCCTTAATCCCCCCATCCCTCTCCCTCCATCTCCACCCCCCTCCGTTTTACCGTGGACAGTGCACGGGAAAATGTGACATTTATCCCTGTCGTGGTTCTTGCAGCCAGACCGCCAGGTGTGTTTCGTCATTAGGTGTTTTAGTCTGTACACCTACTCTAGCTCCACGTACGCGGAACTGTCGCAACAGCTGGTTGCTAGTTGTAAGTTCGTGAAGACAAACCATAAATGTCAGCTCCACCAAAGTAAAACGGAAAAACCCAATCGGTGGTCCGGGCTGTCGAGTGAAATCATCAGCAGAAAATGAGAGATATCTAAAGCAAAAGCTGGCAAGTGAAGAGTAAATCGTTTGCGACAAAGTCGTGAGTCTCGCGCGATAGTGAACGGCTGGTAAAGCGTATAACCCGACTATTGACCATTTTTGTTAATTTTAAGCTTTTCCAGTTAATTACGAGACATTTTGATCTTTTTTCACAAGGACCGTCAAAAAATTATTGTCAAAGATGCGACATCACTAATTTATGTAAACAGTAGGCAGGTATGTAGCTTTAAATTGCAGTGAATTGCCATTTTTCCCTAAAACTTGGGTGAAAATTAATCTTCCTTGTTACCTATCCCATTGCGTACAACCTCTAAAGCATGGCTTATCTGTCTGTGGGCCAGGAGAATTAAAAATTAGTGAGTTCTTAAAGTGTGTGTGTAGCGACGATTTCATGATTTGCTTGGATTTCATAGCGATGGTGATGGTGCACTAGATCTGGACGACAATTGCGTCTCTGTGCCAAATGCCGACCAGACCGACACCGATGCGGATGGCGCAGGTACAGAACATGTGCAAGTATTAAAGGAGTGTGACCATATCACAATTTTGACCCCTCCCCCATATTTCCCATGGGTGTTGGAATTTGGATTTTGATTCTTTATCATGTGTCATTTTTTTCTCATTACCATTCTGAAATTTCGCGCCCTCAATCCGAACTCGCAGCCTCGTATAAGCCAGTTCGGAATCTCGCGCGCGCAAGGAACGTCTATGGGATTGTGTCAAAGGTCATTTGAGATAAACACAATGCATACGGATAGGGTGCGCCTTTGTTTATCTCAAATCAAAGTCGGGAGACGCATGCGCAGTCGAGACTCCGAACTGGCTTATTACGTCACACGTCTTTTCATTTGCAAATTTTATTATTTTTTAATTTTCGTTGACAATTTAAAAATTCCTCTGTGGTAGGAGTCTGCGATGTATACTACTAACTTATGCAATGCGCATAATGATGTAGGTCGTGTAGGTTGTTTTCTAAATTACTGGATCTGGCTTCAGGCTCGGTTTTTAAGATTTTCTGTCTAAGTAGGGGACGCAAAAAGTGATCTGAACAAGCACCTTTTATTCCTTTGTGTATACAGGTGATGCATGCGACAATGACAAAGATGGGGATGGTGTCTCTAATGAGGAGGATAACTGTCCACTTGTATTTAATCCGGGGCAAGAGGGTGGTAAGTTCAATGCTTTCACAATCAGCCCAGAAATTGTCGTTTACGTCAGGTCATTGTCACTCTATTTTCACTCTGCTAAACGTGTTACAATCCCCTCATAAAATACACACAAACTGTAAATTTATAGCCCCAATATATCATTTGCAAAATTTTTCTTCACGAGTTTACAAAAAAAACCTGACTAAAAGTTATGATAGCAGTGGTAACAAACACCACATGATTTTTTCCTGTGTAAAATTATTTGTTTAACTTTTTTACAATGCAATTTAATTAACATACGCATGTGGGGGGTGGGAGGGGGGGGTGGGGGTTAGCAAGTGCATTTAACAATACGTGACCACAAAATAACCTGAAAGTCGTAGTTTTCAAAAATTTAATATTGGTATTTTTGAATTTAGCAGAAAAAGAGCTTTCCAATGGTATAACACATCAGGTAAAAACTATTCCCCCAACACAACACAGCTTGGAGAAGTGGTAGTGTTTAAACAAATCGTCAAAATTTGTCTAAAAACGATGTTTTAAATTGTTGGATGATGCAAACAATTTAGAATCAAATAGAATAAGAGTTACTCTTTCCAAATATTACAAAACCCTAAAATTTACCTCCCTTCAATTTTTGACTTTGAACCGTCGTTATAGGAAATAGCGGAGTGTGACTTACACTCATTTTGTTGTGACAGGTCACATATTTAGTTTCCTTCATCATTGAAGTTGTCTCAAAATATGCCGTTGATATATGATTTCAAACTCCAAATTTTGAGCAGAGTACGGCTCTGGCAAGGCCTGTGAAATGGATCAAGATGGAGACGGAGCTCAGGATCAAGATGATATCTGCCCTCTGAGCAACCGCTACAAGACGACAAATTTCACGCTCAACTTTCTAACGGTCCAACTGTATCCAGAGCTTCCTGACAGTGACGCCCCCGTGTGGGTTATTACAGACGATGTAAGCAACTTGAAGAAGCGTGTTCTGATTTTTCCACAAAATGGATTTCGTTTTAACCCAACAATCATATAAAGTACATCCCCAAAATACTATCCATGGGAAGAAAACAGGAAATTTGCAATTTGGATGTGGAAATAAAACAGTTGGTGTGATCACTGCACTGCTTTATGGAACCAGATAAATTAGTTTACAAAACATCAGTGTTTTTTTGACGATATATCCTTGAAAGTAAACTCCTCAAAAAAAGTTCGGAAAGTCAAGTTTGACTGACGATTTCTCTCTTGTTACTAAATCATATCCCTTGAATTTGGTATCATTGGAAAGCCCTGTTATTCCTCTTTACAGTGTTGTGTCATTTGTTATGATTAATCAATTGGGGGATGTGCAGTATAGCGGAAAACAGGGGTGGGTGGAAAGTGAAATGTCACAAAATTCACTGCTATTGTCATGCAGTGCATTCCCCTTTTGCTTGGAGGATGGGAATGTGTCAATGCAATGTTTGACATTTCACTTTCCACCCACCCCTGTATTCCGCTAAACTGCACATCCCCCAATTGATTAATCATAACAAATGACACATCACTGTAAAGAGAAATAACAGGGTTTTCCAATGATATAAAATTCAAGGAAAATTATTTTGCAACAAGAGAGAAATCGTCAGTCAAACTTGACTTCCGAACTTTTTTTGAGGAGTTTATATGAATTGAGAACTTGAAGTTTCAGAATGGTAATGAGAAAAAAATGACACATGATATGGTATCAAAATCTCAACACCCATGGGAAAAAAATATGGGAGGCTCAAAAATGTGATCTGGACAACACCACATTTTTCTGTGTAAAAATTGTACCTTTGTGGGAGAAATTGCCAACTGAAGGCAGACGGCTTTTTTACCATTCATTGATGTATTATTGCATCTACATGTATGTGGCTGAAATTTCAACAAGGCAGTTTATCAACATTATTCTCTAGTTATGTAATGCTGCTGTTCCTGTTTTTAAAAGTTCTCCAATCATGCACACTACTCACAATAAGTTAGGGATATTAGTATGTTGTCAATTTTGGAATTTGTTTTCCCCCAAACGACTTTTCATATATTCCTGTCACAAGGTGTGTCTGTCATGCATTTTGGCAACACAGACCATATTTTCGAGGAAATACCTTTGTCTGGTCTCAAAATAAAACACTTGTGTTACAATGTACATGTTAGGCCGTCCCAGTTACGAGCGTATATTGGAAATTTGTACACAGGGTTTTTAGAAAGGCATGTTGTCACACTATTTGAAACCTCTTTTTGGGCCTAAAGTTATCTCTTCAGAACAACGAACTTATTTCTTTTATTCTGAGACCAGACATAGGTATTTTCTGGAGAATATGGTCTGTGTTGCCAAAATGCCCCCTTTACCGTGGAAAGACTTGGATACAATTGTCTAATCATATACACAATCATTCAAGCAGAATGCATACCCTCAATAAAATATCTGCGTACACCCCACAATATCCCTGACATATTGTGAGTATGTAATCTGTATTTAAATACTGAACTTTGCAAATAAAAGGGAACAAAGAAAGTGTCCGCATTTCTTTCGTAAAGGCAAAATTTGTCTCATGAATAATTTTAATGAATTTATCTGCAAACAGGGGAAAGAGATTCGTGAAATCTCCAGCACTGCTATGCCAGTCATGCTGATAGGGCGAGATTCGTTTTCATCCATGGACTACTCCGGTACATTGTTCGTCAACAGTAACGGCCAAGGAAATGGCTACATCGGATTCGTCTTCGGTTACCAAAGCAACAGGAGGTTTTATTTAGTCATGTGGAGGCGAAACAATCTTAATAATTCCAGAATAAAAGCAGGAATAAAAGGACTGCAAGTTAAGGTAGGTTATTATGTATTTGAGGTTCTATGTTATAGACCATTATGGCTAGGTCACATATCTGCTGCGCCGGCACGATTTTTGTGGCAGGGGGGTGGGTGGGGGAAAATCGTAGGATTGCACGATTCTGCGATGTGGCCTCCACGCGGTCACATGTCCTGCCATTCTCGTGCGATGGTATTTCAAATTAACATCCTACGGCGGCGGCATGGCGCCTGCACAATGTCAATTGCAATCGTGCTGGCGCCCTAGGATGCCCCTGCCGAGATCGTGCGATATTTAAGCCCCCAAAAATGGCACGGCACAGGCACCGTGGCGCAATGGTAGGGCACCCGTGCTATGCCCATACGACTCCTAGAACGACCCCCCCGGGGGCTGCGATGCCTGCGATCTCAAACAAAATTATAACTCCGCGCTAGACTGCCCACGGCCGCCTTAGGATGTTGAAAATATCCTGCTGCTGCCTTGCGTGCACCGCAGTATGGCACGATCATCGCAGAAATTGTGTTGTATCATTTGTACCAAAGAGTTCCCATATATGGTCAATTCAACCATCTATATGACACCTTCTTGAAGCAAATGTGACCATATCTGTAATATAATGTGAATATGGATGAAACTATAAGGCTGCGTTCGGGCGTGCAGTTCTCGCTACTCCGGAGTAATGCGTGCGCATTGCACTTGGGTCACATTACGCAAACGGCCATTAGTAAAGATGGGCGTCTCTTGCCATGACTACAAAAAAAAACGTTGTTCCACTGCTCACAAGAAATTGAAGAAAATACAGACCGTAAGTCGTGAGAACCTTTGATACCGTGTAAAACAAACCTTAGTGAGTTGTTGTTTCAGTTATCCAGTTGACACGTTTAGCAAATTCACAAAAAATCCAACCTATATATCCCGCCATCTTCGTACAAATCACATGGCACTCGTCGGGAGTAAGAGCACACTCCCCATTTGTTGGGGAGTACCGAGAGCATACTCTCACTGACCCGAGTGTCGTTAATCTTGCCGTTCGAGTAATCTTTCGCGCAGGAGTATGCTCGTGTTAACACGAGTACACACCCGAACGCAGCCTATATGTCATGAATTTAATAAATCTTTGATATCGAAAAGATACACACCCTATTTGGAGAATGGACGAGGCTATTAGCCTGCACCATGGCCCTACACTCTCTGGGACCGTAAGAGCGGCTGCCAGGGCAAGGTATGAAGCGTGGTGAAACTCGCGGTGATTTTCGGCACAGGAATTTCTTTGTACAGTGCATGTGACAATCGACGGTTAAATGTGAAGCATTTTTGCAAGTATAGGAAGTCATTTTGAGTGCGTTTTTGACGTTTTGATGGAAGCCAGCTCTCTTTCATATTTTTCATTTAAAATACGTAAAATGTGACATCCGAAGTGAACCACTGAGTGAAATGTTTGGTTCGGTCCGGAAGTGCCAAGTTCGGTAAAATCCCGTTCGGTTCGTATGTTCGGTTACAGCATTAACTCGTTCAGTCCCCTAGCCGGTTTTAAACATTTGTTTAGCTAATCGTTTGTTTGGCCAAACCCACTTTTATTCCCTAAATAAAACATTTTTAGTTACCCAAAATTTTACTTCACGAGTTGACAAGAAAAACACCCTAAAAGTGCTAGTGGGTAATTCCCAAAATTAGGGGTCCAAAAGTGTGACATGCTTTTTAAGATTTCCAAGTGTTTTTAGTGATTGAAAGTGGTTTCCCAGTAGAAAATAATTATTTTTATTTGAACAAATGCCACTCAAATTTAATGTTTGTGTGTAGATATGGCACCAAGGTTAATGCAAACTCAATCTACAGCCAATTTTCATTGGCGTAGGTAACCCCGGACACCAAACTCCTATTCAATACCATGGAACAAATTATAAGCATTTATGGTCTTTTGTTTTGAATATTTTTCAGAAATCAGAAAACAAAATATTGAAGAAAATGATGCTGCCCCCTATAATCAGGCCACAGTCCATTACTGAGAATTTGTGGTCATAAGGGGTGATTTTTGAAGCAGAGAGTGTCGTATGTAACTGGGACACCAAACATTTTGGACCCCTAATTTTGGGAATTACCCAAATACTAATTGGTAACAAACACGACATGATCTTTGTGGGAGAAATTGCCAACTGAAGGTGTTCTTTTTTTTATGACTGTCCATGGCTGAAAACCATGCATGGATTTTTCAGGTTTTCTGAAGTATTACTGCATCCATGTGGCTGAAATTTCTACAAGGCAGTTTATCAACATTATTCTTTAGTTATGTGATGCTTTTGTTCCTCTTCTTTAAAGTTTTCCAATCATGTAATCTGTCTTTAAAGATAGTATACATGATTGGTAAACTTATACAATAGTTTTATCCCCCTGTGTGATTGAAAAAATGCAATCATGTAAAGGGCAATTCCGTAGTGACTGACGTTACAGGTTTTAAGACATATTGTTCTGTATTCCCCAGGTTAATCAAGGGTGATCCCCAACTTCTATCTAACTGAATAGCTAAGCCCCCATAGCTGTTAAAATAACTGTCACTTTGTTTACTAATGCAATATTGTATGCAGGGGAGCTCATTAAATGTGCGTGACTGACGTTACAAAAAAAAGGACATGCAAAAAAATCAATCATCTTTATTTTCAATTTCTTCTCAAACTAATAATACATTCAAAATGGTTATTTTACCCCTCAAAATAGAAGAGTTGGACCTAACAAACACACCATTTGGAGTCAGAAATATTGCATCAGTATATGTGTACACATGAAAATATGCGTGACTGACGTTACATGAGACTGATGTTACATTTTCTGTCATTACAACTTATAACAAAAAAGTGGATACCACAATACCTACAAAACGGACAATACAAAGTGTCCTATACAAATTTACAACCTTAAAGGTATACTCTAACCATCCTAAGTAGTTTCTAATAAATTGTTGGGGTTTTATTTTTTTCCTCATGTCCACCTATTTGCGGAATTGCCCTATACTGCCTTTAAAACACCGTTATTCCATTGCAGAAGGTGAGCTCTACCCAAGGGCCAAGTCAGGCTATGGCCGATGCAATTTACCATTCTTACACAACATCGAACGAAGTGAAGTTATTATGGCATGACCCGTTACTACAAGAATGGAATCACAACACTGCGTACAGGTGGACTGTACAACATAGACCAGATATTGGACTGATTAGGTATGAGAGCTAATGATGTGTTTTTTTACTGCTTTATAAAATGTTTCAAGGTGAATAACAGGAGTGTTAAAGCAGTATGTCCAGATTTTTTCCAGAAAATTTATTTCGTTCTAACCTAACAATCATATTTATTTATTTATTTATTTATTTATTTATTTATTTATTTATTTATTTATTTATTCACCACATACAACAGCGGAAGGACTGCCAATTACAGGAATGGGATCAATTAACATAGATATTCGAATAACTATCAACTTCTAAGTTGAATTAGAAACTGCCAGAGACACCGGGGAATCCCTCCCCTTGCTCTTCACGAAAGAATGCTCTGGGATCTTTAAAGTGCGTTACATGTAACACACTGGACCAACGGCTTTACATCCCTTCCGAAGGACGGAACAAGTGTGATTAAGTGCCTTGCTCAAGAGCACAAGTGCCACAACCTGTCACGGCCTGGCATCGAACCCACATTCTAGTACTGGCTCGTACAGGAACTTGAGTTTGACGCACTAGACTGCTCGGCCATAACACCCCACATGAATTACCTCCATATGAATTACCTCCCCAAAATACTTACCATGGGAAGAAAACGGGAAATTTGCACTCTCCAATATGGATGTGGAAGCAAAAAGGTTGGTGTAATCTCTGCACTGCTCTATGTAACCAGATTAGTTTACTAAACATTAATGGTTTTTAGACAAAATCCTTGGAAATCTACGCATTGAGAGCACAAAATTTCAGAATGGTAATGAGAAAAAATATAACAAATTGTATGGTATCAAAATCTCTACACCCATGGGAAAAACGGGGAGCTCAAAATGTGATCTGGATGTACTCTCAGGAGTGTACGTGTCCATATTAAATGTTTTAACTCCGTTTTTCCCATGGGTGTTGAGATTTTGATTCCAAATCATGTGTCATATTTTTCTCATTACCATTCTAAAATGTTGTGCTCTCAATCCGTATATTTTCAAGGATATCGTTAAAAAAAACACCGATGTTTTGTAAACTAATTTATCCGGTTCCATAAAGCAGTGCAGTGATTACACTAACCTTTTTGCTTCCACATCCAAATTGGAGATTGCAAATTTCCTGTTTTCTTTCCATGGATAGTATTTTAGAGAGGTATGCTATACGATTATTAGGTTAGAACGAAATCCATTTTCTGGAAAATATTTGAACAAGCTCGATCCTTTAAACAAACGCAGAATTCCTTTTCCTCGTTGTTATATAGAGTGGTTATAAAAACAAATGCAGGATCGATGTTGGATTCGGGGGATCTTTACGACACTTCCTACACCGGAGGGCGACTTGGTGTATTTGTGTACGATCAAACCGGAGTCACTTGGTCAGACCTCTCGTACAAATGCAAAGACAGGTATGTCATATTTATTGTGGTTCTGCTCTATTCTGTTCAGATATAATTGCGGGGAACAATGTTTATGAAATTACAACAGATGTCTTGGGATGAGAGAAAAATCTAAAGGGCCTTATCGGGATTCGAATCCGAGACCTCTAACTCACTAGGCAGATGCTCTACCTGGGGCCAATTTCATAAAGCAATTAAGCAAAAAAAATTGCTTAATCAAAAATTTGTTTGCTTTATAAAAATGAGTCAATAGGCGAAATTGCATGTCAACTTGCGTTTTTCACAAGAATATCTGCTATTTTTGCTAAAAACACAAGTTGACGTAAAATTTTGATTATTAACCCATTTTTATAAAGCAAACAAATTTTTGATTACTAAGCAATTTTTTTTGCTTAACTGCTTTATGAAATTGGCCCCAGCTCAGCTATAAGGCACGGTTGGTATACTCCCTCATGTTTTCCCTATAGACCCAATTCTTCTCTCGGTGTTGCATGGTGGCCCAACTGGGCAAAGTAACGTACACAGCATCTGGTACGGTGCCTGATCACCATTGAAATGAAACAACCAAACTTGGGCTGAGAGAAAAATTGTAAGGTCCTTATCGGGATTCGAACCCGAGACCTCTGCTCACCAGGCAGATGCTCTACCAGCTGAGCTATAAGGCACAGTTGGTATACTCCCTCAGGTTTTCCCTATAGACCCAATTATTTTCTTGGTGTATGGTAGCGCAACTGGGCAAAGTAACGTACACAACATCTGGTATGGTGCCTGATCACCATGGAAATGAAACTTGGGCCGTGAACTTACGAAGGGTTCAGGCGAGTTGCGATGGATTTGAGTACATTTTTGTTGTTGTAAGGAACAGGGGTGAGATTTGTCCGAATTTTTACCGACGCGTCCGGATTTTTAGAGTTTTCTGTGTTTCATTGTGAAATCCCTGATTTTTAGTTGTGTGCTCCGCGATCCACATTTTATTTTCCGCTTTTTTGCCCTTCCATCAGGCCATATTTTGTTAATGAGCGCCCTCAATTGATTCAGTAATTTTGCGAAGGAAACTTGTGCAAGTCTAGTCGCCACGCAAGTGCCATGACATACAGCTATGTACATGTATGTACTGTGCCGCTCAGCGAGCAGACCGAGACTGCAACGAGTAGCGAAGCAGACGTGTACAAGTCTATGCAAGCGCCATCTTTGCCTGCATCGTAAACTGGCAACGGTCGTGCGTTGCGTGTGGTGTGTGATGCGTGCAGTGCGCGGCTGGCGCGATGCGACAAGCAGTGGGCAACGGACCGCTTTTACCCTCGGCTTTCGCTTTACCGTCTTCAATGATCGATGTTGCCTAGATTCTTTTTAATATTATCCACATTAGTACAAGGTAAATATTTAAAACAAAACTGGTTCTTGTGATACCTGGTTAAAATGTTTTTGACATTGCAATTTGCACGATGGTGGTGTTTAAAACGATCCCAAAAGTTGAAATCTTCGTTGTCTCTACGTCTCTCCGATGCCCCGCCCCCTCCCCAAGGAAGCCACACCCCTTCCGTAATCTTTGTTTTTCTCCAATCTCACCCCTGAAGGAAGCGCATGAATAGGCAAACTGCGATGTCATTATGTTTTAGGTTATTGCATAAAAACCACGCTAATTTCTTATCTCTGTATTAACTAGAGTCAACCAGGCACTTCTGTTTGATGGCATTGATGATTACGTCATTCTATCTACTGTAAAGTCATTAGACCTGACTCTCGGCTTCACCATTGATGCATGGGTTCACCCACAACTTCAGCATGCATCAAATTACAACCCTGTTATTTGCACAGCCGACAGTCGTCTTTGTGTGTACATCTATGATGGGTTAGTACGATTCCTGTTAGTCTTATGTACCAGGAAACGGTACATAAACGATACACCGTTGCACGGTTTTCAGTAAACAATCAAACGATTCAACTTGTCTGGCTAGACGATAGATAATTGGCAATGTTTAACCCGGCCCACGTTCGCTGAACAATAGAGAGCTTATCGGATTACGGGCCATTGTGTGACTACTCCTGGCTGACTAGCTGCCACTGTTTATCAAGTGACCGCCCGAACAAGGGTGTTTAACCACAACCCATTCATGCCCTGGGGTGCGCCAGCCTGGAGGGTCGTGCGGCTCCCTTTGAAGTCGTGCAGGTGGCTAGTTGTAAACCTGTCAATCATCGACCAACCCGGCAAGTTCTGTCAACAGAGAAACGATTTGAAGAGGGATTAACTCGAATCGTTTACCGGTATACAGACCGTTTCTATTTTGACCTCGCGCCTAAGCGACGATTTGAAAGAGAAGGCATTTTTTAGTTGAAGTTGGTAATAAGTTAATTTTACTTAAACAGCTAGAATCCCCCCTTACAAAAAAGTTCTATACAATTCTATAGAACGCTTTATATAGTTCTATAGAACTCTATAGAATTGCCGCTTTTCTATAGAACTTTTTTGGATCGTCTATAGAAAATCATTATATCTATAGAATATTATAGAACTTCTATAGCAAACTTTGATACACCTCTATAGAACCTTTTTCAGATTGTCTATAGTCTATAGAGATCGATTTTTTCTATAGAATTCTATAGAACACTTTGACACTCCTCTATAGAATATTCTTGAGATTGTCTATAGACTATCGAGAATGATTTTTTCTATAGAATTATATAGAACGTCTATAGAAAACTTTGACACTCCTCTATAGAACCTTTTTGAGATTGTCTATAGACTATAGAGAACGATTTTTGTCTATAGAATTCTATAGAACAATTCTATAGCAGATCTTTGTACAGAATGTCTATATGTTTCTATAGAACACTTCTATAGAATTTAAGTTAATTTTGAAGCTTCGTCTCTAAGATTTGTCCAGCAATTAATGTTTTTGGAAAAATCTGCTTGACAGAGTTATTCACAATCTTTTGAGCTGTATTTTTTTCTGAAAAAAAAGAATAGTTGATCATGGCTTCATCAGATGACCTTGTGTACAAAACACATAAACAGGCTGAACAAAAATCAAGTGTTTCAGTTACAAAATCTTTAAATTTTCTCTCTCCTAATTTTGAGGTTTTTCTACCAAAACTGCACTTACCCAAACAAATCTGCATGATCAACATATCAACTCTTCCCCAAAACACATCTCAATAAAACAAAAAAATTATGCCAAATTAAAGTATAACATTTCCAATTTCCTATGACCTACATGCACCTTGTTACTGGTCAAGTTTTGTATAGACCGGGAACCAGTCTATACTCTTTCGTCTGGTGCCTAACACCAACATTTAACAAATTAGTATGTGTATGTATACAGCACCAGACTACTTACATTATATTCTCTCAAAGTGTGTACAGTTTAGAAGTGGGTCATTCAAAATTTGCCGAATCCTCTCACCTGAATCATGCCTGAATCATCTCCATCAGCCATTATTCTTACAATATGTTGGTATTATGTGTAATAATTGCATAAAACTGAAATTATTTATACATTATTTCATGGATATTTGCTCAAATGACAGACCAGCAGAATCCTTTGTTTTTTGTGTAGCAAAGCGTGCATTCTGCACGTACGTACCGGTACCGGTATATAATACGGGTTTACAGTCAACTCGACCGTTTGCCAACTCGACCGTTTGCCAACTCGATTCGGACCAACTCGACCATACGTTGTACCAGCAACTCGACCGTTGTACCAGCTCGACCGTTAAACCAACTCGTCCGTCGACCAACTCGACTTCAACGTAGAGTCAACTCGACCGTTTGCCAACTCGACTTGAACCAACTCGACCGCTGTGCTCACTACTCCTTCCACGTTTGTGAGTTGTGACTTTCTCGCAGCGATTAACCAAGCACGGATATTTACCTTTTGTACAAAAATGAATAACCATGCAGCTGTAAAACCTGATACGGGTTTTACCTGCATGTACGATGGCCGATTTGCCATGCAGATAATGGGCTGAACCACGCGCATTGCGCCGAAACGTGCACAAACCGATGGCACCCCTATACGCGTGCGTGCAAAGATGTTTACACGTTGCAGCAAAACGCGAAAGCAAAATTTTTCGTGCCGTGAAATTGCAGAAAGTTCAATTAGTTTCAGCAAATTCAGCTTGCGCAAAGGTTTACAGGGAAATATTTGACGTTATATTTATGTCACTTTCGCTGATGATTCGACATCGCGACATCGCTTTCACCTTGCAACCTCGTGCCGCAAACTTAGTTTCCTGTTGAACATTGGACAACGGTCGAGTTGGAAGTATTTTTTAGTTTATGCCACAACTAAAATTTATTGGAATATTGGAATCGATATATCTTTGATGATTTTGAAATCCCTTTTCCATTGACATTTCTGTCGCAAATGTTGCATTTCCATGACAATTTATTATTTTTTTCCACGTTTGCCTCCATACAAATGTGTGTGAAACTGCTGCGAACTGCGTGTGTGAAGCGAGCGAAGAAAGAGGGCATGCGCGTGATGATCCGTTTAGTTTTTGGCCGGCCGCTTTGCGTGCAATCATATGCTATATTCTTTTCGTGATTTTTCTCTAAAACTAAGCCTTTGCGACGGAAATGCGTGTAAGTATTCCAATTCTAAAATCGTCCAAGCTATCTATTCCAATAATTATTTTGGTATTTTTTCGTATACATTGAACAAAGATTTTAAGTAAATTACCTCCTGGAATCAACACATAATGTAATTTTAAGATATACTCCCCACTTGCACTTTTGTCGCAAATGTTGCTTTTCTGTAGAAAAATCATGTTTTCTTCTTTAAAAATTGCCTTCAGTTGGTGCACAAGATAACTATTCACACGCGCGCAGCGCCCTCTGTTGTCGCGCTTATGCACAGACCGCTCGCCGCGTCATTTTGTGCATTACTTTATGCAGTCATTTTATTATTTATTTATCTCAGAAATGCAACATTTGTGACGGAAGTGTCAGTGGAAATTAAGTATATCTTAGAATTGAATAAGCTATCGATTCCCCTGTATATAAATTCACCCACAGTACATCCGTGTTCAATGTATCTGAAAAACAAATCCATTATGGTTTCTTAAATTCGTGTTGTGGCATAAACTAAAAAAATACCGAGTTAGACAACAGTCGAGTTAGTACAACGGTCGAGTTGACTTCTCCGGTTAAACGCACAACGGTCGAATTGGTTCGAGTCCAGTTGGAAAACGGTCGAGTTGACCTGCACCCTATATAGGTACGTACATACACACGTACACTAACCAAGGGCCATCCAGACCTAGCCACGGTACATCACACCTAGAAACTTACGAATACCTATATCGTTTGAAAATGCGTACTACTCATCACTCTATTTATCGTACTGTTGGATTATCTACTGGTCTGTCGGCAACGAAGTTCGGGTTTGGTTCGGTAAAAGTTCGAAAATTTCTTCGGCAAATTTCTTCGGGTTCGGCAAGTATTACCGGCAGTGTGGGTTGAAAGTGATCACGCACGTGCAGCTAGCTTTCTTTATAAAGTATGTATTTTTTAAAAATCTTCAAACTAACAAGCTCTCTTAACAAGATTTATTTGTCGTAATGATCAAGATAACGGCTTTGGTGTGATGAAATTGACCCGGGAAACTGAATGGAATCCGCGGTGCTACTGTCCGAACATGCGGTGTGCATGCATTTGATTTGTACGGTATACATGTACCACATGCAAACCGTCGTGAGATTGCTCGAGATGGTATTTTTTTCCTAGCCAATGGGGTTCATTTTTCGACGATTGTTTGTAGTACACGCAAGCAAGTATCTGTAAGAGGGCTTATTGATTTCTATAAAAATGCTTTTCACAATGTTGTGAAATGTTGAGTGCATTTTTGACATTTAGGAAGCCAGCTATTTCACATTTACAATTAAAATACGCAAGATGTGAAATCCAAAGTGAACCACTCCCGAACAGCCGAACTTAGTGAAATGTTCGGTTTGGTCCGGTTTGGTTCGGAAGTGCCAAGTTCGGTAAAATCCCGTTCGGTTCGTCGGTTACAGCATTATCTGTCGCATCTTGGTAGAACGTCCAAATGAAACATTTCGCACAAAACGTCCGATCTCGACCAAATCTTGGGATGATCTGATTTGAGTGTTCCTGATACTTCAAATCCATTAACTCGAGTGCTATTTATTAGGCAGGTTCTGTATCCCAACTCGCCGTTGAACCAACTCGACCATTGTGCCAATTCAACCATTTACCAACTCGAGCGTTGTGCATTGACAGGGGCTGATCCAGGGGTGCGTGGGGGGTGCACGCCTCCTCCCCCCCCCCCCCCCCCAAAAAAAAAACAAATCCACTTTTTGTGCGCACTTTTCCTGCTTAAAGTGGTTAAATGTTGCACCACAGAGCATCTAGAATCTATCTAGAAGCCGTTAGCGAGCGCGTAGCGCGTAGCCCTATTTCATTATCAGCATTTCATGCTTAAAAATTTCACGCTCCCCCCCCCCCCCCCCCCCCCCCTTTTTAAAATCCTGGATCTGCCCATCATTGAGTACCACAGCAGTCGAGTTGGTGATGGTAAACGGTCGAGTTAGCTAGTCGATCGTTGCAACCGAATGATTGGAATCTTTAGGTTGGGAAACCAGACATACCCTTCGCGGCTGTTAGGTGGCGCACTGCTATTGTCTGGTTTCCCAACCTAAAGATTCCAATAATTCGGTTGCCACGACTAACTCGACCGTTTACCATCACCAACTCGACTGCTGTGGTACTCAATGCACAACGGTCGAGTTGGTAAATGGTTGAATTGGCACAATGGTCGAGTTGGCCGGTTCAACGGCGAGTTTGGATACGGGAGCCTGCCTAATAAATAAAAGCAGATCGTCCCAAGATTTGGTCGAGATCGGACGTTTTGTGCGAAACATTTCATTTGGACGTTATTGCTTTTTCGTGGTTGACTACCGAGATATGACAGACGAGTGAGTAGTGCGCATTTTAAGACGAAATAGGCATTCGCAAATTTCTAGGTGTGATGTACCGTAGCTATAATCCAGACCCACCACTCCATCCTCGTCCACTGGAAAACAGCTTAGAAGTAAAGCGAGGACCCATGCCAAGGTATCTACACCAGATTTAAGTCGGTGTAAGTTTTTGTTCGTCGATCTCCAGATGTGGATGTAAGTTTCAGTGTCTGGAAAACAAAATCGTACAGCGGTGGCGGCCACGGTGTCTTTCCAAGGACAGAAGATATGCTGTAAAATTGCTGTCGGGACCAAATAAGAGGTGTTATTTTCTATAGGAATCCATCCGATTTTCTATAGGAATCCATCCGATTATCTATAGAGTTCCATCCGATTATCTATAGGAATCCATCCGATTTTCTATAGGATTCCATCCGATTTTCTATAGGATTCCATCCGATTCCATCCGATTTTCTATAGGATTCCATCCGATTTTCTATAGGATTCCATCCGATTTTCTATAGGAATCTATCCGATTTTCTATAGGAATCTATCCGATTTTCTATAGAATCCATCCGATTTTCTATAGGAATCCATCCGATTTTCTATAGGATTCCATCCGATTTTCTATAGGATTCCATCCGATTTTCTATAGGATTCCATCCGATTTTCTATAGGAATCTATCCGATTTTCTATAGGAATCCATCCGATTTTCTATAGGAATCCATCCGATTTTCTATAGGATTCCATTCGATTTTCTATAGGATTCCATTCGATTTTCTATAGGATTCCATCCGATTTTCTATAGGATTTCTATAGGATTCCATCCGATTTTCTATAGGATTTCTATAGGATTCCATCCGATTTTCTATAGGAATCAATCCGATTTTCTATAGGAATCCATCCGATTTTCTATAGGAATCCATCCGATTTTCTTATAGGATTCCATCCGATTTTCTATAGGATTTCTATAGGATTCCATCCGATTTTCTATAGGAATCCATCCGATTTTCTACAGGAATCCATCCGATTTTCTATAGGAATCCATCCGATTTTCTATAGGAATCCATCCGATTTTCTATAGGAATCCATCCGATTTTCTATAGGATTCCACCCGATTTTCTATAGGATTCCATCCGATTTTCTATAGAATTCCATTTGATTTTCTATAGAATTCCATTTGATTTTCTATAGAATTCCATTTGATTTTCTATAGAATTCCATCCGATTTTCTATATAATTCTATCAAATATTCTATAGGAATCAATCCGATTTTCTATACAATTCCACCCGATTTTCTATAGAATTCTATCAAATGTTCTATAGACTTCTATCAAATGTTCTATACAATCTATTGCCAAAAGTTTATAGAATTAGATAATGTTTTTCTATAGAATTCTATAGAATTATCCTATAGCGTTTCTTTAGAATTATGGCCCATTTTTCTTTAGAAACTCTATAAACACCTATAGAAGACTTCTATAAAAACTCTATAAAAACTCTATAAAAACTCTATAAAAACTCTATAAAGAAAATCTATAGAATGGTTTATAGAGATTCTATAGGATTTTTTTTTATAGAATTCTATAGAACTTTTTTGTAAGGGCCCCCTTCCACATTTTTTTAGTTTTTCTGTTTATCATGGAGGTTGTATGTGTCTACAACACCATCACAACTTGTTTTTCACAAAAAATCGACAGACTTTTGCTTAAAACGTAAAGCAGTTCCGACCCTCTTCACCCAAATTCTGAAACGCTCGAGGTCACTCGGCTTGTTTATCAACAGGGTGTTGACGTCATCCTGAGAAACATACAAAACGGTCTGTGCAGTATTGAATGGAAAATACACGAAGTGAATGTTCATCATGCCTATTTTGTCCTTGTAATTCAAAATAAAAACGTGAAAAACACTTCATGTAATATGACAGCAATCTACTATTACCTGTTTTGTGAAAAAACGATGAAATTGTGGCTCACAGTGACTCTCTTTTGAAGTAAATACTGGTGCATTGCGACGGGTGGTTTTGTCACGAAACGCTTGGCATTCACAGCGGTCTGTGTACGGTCCACTGCGGCGTAGTTTCCATGTGTTTGGACATCGGCCGTTCAAGTTATAGAATGAGCGACTCATTTTTCTCTCTCTTGGTAATAGAAAAGAAAATCTTTCTGCTCTTTTTTTTTCATAGTGTCTGGTAAAACATGCAACCACGCAGCTACTGGGCATATCTCTGGCTTTTTAGAACAACAAAATTCTTCAAAAAACACCATCTAAAAGAGAAGGTTTTATAAGTTTTTTGCGTGTAAACGTATGGAGCTAACTGTTGTGTTGACTTCTCTTTCTCAGGATTGCGTCACGGGGTCACGCGCATATACCTAATGAGCGTTTCAAAAATCGTGAAAATCTCATTTTCGAAAAGCGCACTTTTGCTTGCAATTTATCCACTTAAAACCGACAATTAAAAAATAATAAAAATCCACGTCGGCAAGAGGGATGTTTGGACTATCGAAAAAAGCCTAAATGCTGGATTTTTGCCAAGGGGGATTCTTCCTCTTTAATTTTAGGGTGCTGAATCCGATAATAACGGTATTGTGAAGGTAATGGGCACTTTTTGGCAAAAACATAAACATTGGTTTAAAAACCACCAATTTTTGTAAAAAAAAATAAGTATTCTTAAATAGAACATGGTAACATCCCTACATTATGTAAACAGTAAGCCGGTGTGTCCCTTTAATTGCAGACATACAGAACCGCTCCCAACATTTTCGCGCTGGTTTCTACGGTTGGAAATAAAACTAACTCCAAGACCTGGTTCGGAATAATCATGTGACCTTGATTTTTGAAAAATGCTCAAAAACAGCCATATTTGATGGTTTCTTTTCAGGATATATTTGGTGTATTTCGGAAAGACTTTCAGAAAAATGTATGCCTATTTCGAACCTGAAATAGCGCAAAGAAGCCAGTGTGTTCCTTTAAAAATGGTTTCTGTGCGAATAAAGTCAGTGTGTCAACCCTGATTGTTATTTTTATCCATCTCTTTTTGTCATTCTTGACTTGGAGGTATCTGCACGTTCGACTTGGAGATTTTACGGCAAATAGCACGTCGTTGATCCCCTTGTCTGTCTGGAGTCACGTTGCCATCCGGTTCAGTGTGCACAGTAAGTCACCTTAGATATACTGCCAGATAAATGAAAACCGAGATTAAATTGCCAATTACTCAGTAAAGACTGAGAATTTTTGAAAATGGCAACTCTTATCTGTTTCGTCACTGTGTCCTCTTTCTTATGACACCAAAACATTTAGGTTGTTTGTCTTCATGAAATCTGCACATTCCACTGCTAGATGAGTCAATTTAAAGAAAGAAAAATCTGATCAACTTCCCAACTCTTGACCAGGACTCAAAGGCCATTTGACTTGACTTGACTTGATTTGGGACTCGAAGGCAGTTTGACTGGACTTGGGACTCAAGCAGAGGGAGACTCGTTACAACCTAGTCTTGTACCCCACCTGCTGTGGATGCTCTCACATCAGGTCTGGGGAATCACGGTAAAAGCTCATCACTGATAGACTAAACGCCATTCGTGAGCCGTCATTGATACATGTAGTACGTGCACTGCTATTAGTCAGTGTTTCAAATGCTGTGCGGTACCTGATGTGATTGAATTTGACCGAGATTGGGAGGGAATTCTTCGTGTTTGACGACGGACAACGTCATAAAGAAGTGCCGGCTACTAAATATGAACCTGTAATGTAATGTGGGCTAAGAAGGTACGTGTCATGTTTCTTGTAAAGACCATTTGGGGTACTGATTTGTGTGCAGCCTTCTGAGCTTTACCCGCGGTGCTTATGATAATGGCCAAAAGCTTCGCAGGGGTCCCGCACCGAAATTCAGTGTGGGCCTCAACCAATCAGTGATGAGCTCTCATCGTGATTCCCCTGACCTGATGTGCGAGCATCCACCCTGCCAGAATTTTTTGTATTTAGATATGTTTGAGATAATGGGTGAGGTCACAATTCTGTGTGTGTTACGCGTTAGTGTTAGTGTTACAGATCTGTTAACAGATCTGTTAACACGGCATTAATCTTGGCCTCTAACTGAACGTCCAGGTTAACACAATATTAATTCTGTGCACTATATATAGGGTGAAGTCACAACTCTGGGTTGCGTGTTAGTGTTAGCGTAACAGATCTGTTAACTTAATCAGAATTGTGACCTCAGAACAAACACCGTGTTAACTCGATGTTTAAGACGTGTTAGTTGAACACCTCATGTTAGTTGAACACCTCATGTTAGTTGAACACCTCATGTTACACATCGTGTTAGTGTGATAGATCTGTTAAGTTAATCTGAATGAAGTGGGTGGTGTTAATTTTGATTAATTTGGAACTTTCGTGATTCTCAATAAATTGAGTTTAATTTTTCAACACAACTCAAAATGTGTTGGATCTTGCATTCTACCCACAATTGATACTTTTTTTGGGCTCCGTGAATATTTTGAAAATTTCAATCACTAGTGGTTAAGCTCGTGTAACACGGACCGGAGGTCACAATTCTGTGTTAGTGTTAGTGTTGAGAATCGTGCGGAACCCTACACCGACTTGACATTTCCCAAGATGCCAAGTCAACAGATCTGTTAACAGATCTGTTTCCCGAGACGCCGTGTTAACAGATCTGTTACACTAACACTAACACGGAGCACAGAATTGCGCCCTCACTCACTACAATTTGCGGTTCTGCGCACGATTTGTAACACACACTAACACGCCGTGTTAACACGGCGTTGTTTGTTCTGTGGTCACAATTCTGATTGAGATAACAGATATGTTAACAGATCTGTAACACTAACACGTAACACACATAGAATTGTGACCTCACCCAATGTGTGTATTATAGTAAATAAATAGCCCAATGGTCTGTTTTTGTTTCAGAATGTGAAATGAGCATTTTCATCAACGGGACGTTACAGTACACTGAGCATGCTGTTGGGTCGCTTATCTGGGTGAGATACATATGACCCACCATACAAAAACCAGACAGAAGTTATTTTTTTATACAAGAGGTTTTTACACCATTTGATAGCTGGCATTAATAGCTTTAAAGGAACACACCGGCTTCCTTGGGCTATTTTGGGCTCGAAATAGACCCATACATGATTCTGAAAGTCTTTCCGAAATAAAATAATCAGATCCTGAAAAAAGAAACTTTCAAATTTGTCAGTTTTTTAGCATTTTTCAAAAAATCCAGGTAACCTGATTTATCCGAACGAGATTTCTGTTTCGGATAAATCACCGTAGGGTAAAAATCAGTGCGAAGTGCAAGTTGCTTTTGTCAATAGCATTTGGTTTCACTTCTTGTTGGAAAATAATGTCCTACGAACACTATGTACATACTGTATTTTCCAATTTGTACACAAATCTGGCAGCATGTTTCATGAGAAGGGTTTCTGGGTTGATATGGACGACAGAATCTCTCGGATTTTCGCGTCCGGTCTTTGCGGCGATAACAAAATATCTGAAGAAAAAAACAGCACTATTGCGGACGTTGAAGAAACCAACTCGTTGCATTCCACTTGCTTCCTCGAGTCAGCGCTGACCTGGGGGGGATCATGCAAGGTGTGATGAGTCAGGGAAAACAAGGTCGACCCATATCAAATGCCACCTTTATTTACAAACACATGATACATAATACAGCGCTGAGCGGCTGGTAAAGCGTATAGCCCAACATTTGGTCTCTTTTGTTAATTTTAAAATTACTAGTTAATTACGTGACATTTTTATGATTTTGTTTTTTACAACGACCATCGAAAAATTATTGTCAATGATGCTAGATCACTACATTATGTAAACAGTAAGCCGGTGTGTCCCTTTAAAATAAGATATAGTTGACTCATGTCGGTGATATATTTTTTTAAATATGGCTTTTCAACGTTCGGGAACTGCAACAGTTATACAACTTAGAAATGAACTAGCTTATGACGAAGTTAGTCATTGCTTATGATGTTACTGGCGAGAATTATAATTTATTAGAATTTATTTCGCAAGAAGAATGACTATAAATCCCCTTTCACACTTCGACGATTTTGGATACGAACCTTTTTTAATCGTAAGCATTTGTAATGGCATTCGTAAGGGCATTCGAATGTAAGGGCATTCGTAAAAACAATCGTAAACATTCTTAAATGATCGTAATGATTTGTCTTGGTCGCAAAGTCAATACCAAATTTTTGGAATGTTCAAAAATTTTGTGAACGGTCGTAGCATCGTAGCATCGTAATGTGTCTTAACAAAGTCGTAAATAATCCTAATGCCATCGTAAAAGTTCTTAACCAATCCTTCATCAGCACTATTTCAATACAAACTTTTAAGATCTTTTAAGTTTTCTTTACGATTTGATACGAATGCAATTAAGTCATAATTCCCAGGAAACCGCAACAGCGAATCACCTCCAGGTCGCCAAAAATCGTACAGAATCGCAAGCGATCATAATGGCATCGCATACGATCGTAAAAGATCGGATTGCATCGTAATGCGTCGTAAACATTCGCAAAGTGTCATATCAGTGTCGCAAGGATTCGCATCAAAATCGTTTCCACTTTTACGATCATCGTATGATGGGTTTTATCGGGGTGGTACATGTATGTGGTCGTAACCTGTCGTAACAGAATCGCAACATTTTCTTTTCGGTCGTTTCCGTCACGGTAATTAGGAATTTCTAGGCTTTTTCATTACGATGTAATGCGATTCTTACGTCGTGTTGATTCGTATCCAAGATTGTTAAAGTGTTATTTTCTAGACATTTTATTGTTTTGTTACAGGTGAACGATCCGGAATTGTACATAGGCAGAGATGGCAGTTACTATTATTCTGGAGTGATCGACGAGGTAAGAACAAATTTGGAAACCTCATCAGTAAGGGTTTCCCAGTTATTTTAACACTTATCAAGTAAATTCCCCAGAACAATACTTTAATTTTGTCCCCAAACAGCGACAAGCTCAGTTTTTAATTTAAAGGCCCTATAGATGATCTGTTTTTGAGCGATTCTGGGAATAAAACCATTATAAATCAAAAGAAAGGACATCAACAAACTCTTTCGAAGAAATTTCAGCTCTGTCAAATGTATCAAGTTTTCCAAAAACATGAAAATCCATTTGTGTCATGCCGGTCTTGGCCGGGTGTTTCAAATACTCGTTCTGAGTCGGTCGCGAACTCTGTGGCTCGCATCATGCACTCTGTGGCACGCGTCATACTGTATGTGCGCACGACCAATAGAAAATGCATCGCGTTGAAACAGCACACACGCAGTACACAGCACTCATTTCGGACCGCCCAGATGAGAAGTAGATTGTTTGCAAACAATCGTAAAACTTTGGCAAGGTATGGAGCGTGGTGAATTTTCGTGGCATGATTTAGCTCGTCATGCATTGATGACGACTCTCCGTCATTAATTTGGATGAGCAAAAAGGTTGGTGTATATACTCGCTGCACTGCTTTATGAAACTGGAAATCCCTGGAAATATACAGATTGAGAGCACGCAATTTCAGAATGGTAATGAGAAAAATATGAGAAACGACATGGTATCAAAATCTCAAAACCCATGGGAAAGATATGGGGGGCTCAGAAATTTGATCTGGACACGCTCCTTTAGAGGCACAGGCTCGTAAGCAAATAGACTGGTTCCCGTCCACATATTCCACACAGGAGAATATAAGGACAGGTAAAGGGCGCTTCATCTTGATCTGTTATTGGTCGTCTTTGCGCGTGCGCATTGTGTTTTTTATATTTAAAAATTTGCCAAGCCCTTTGCTTTAGGCAATGTACTTTATTTACATAATTGGATATGTTCGACACGCACGGCCAAGTTACAAATGTCAATGCAAAATCTGCGCACTTACTAAAAAAAAAATAATAATAATAACCATGTGACGGGCAGAATTCTGCCCGTCATGGCTGCCCTTTACCGATCCCTATATTTTCGCAATAAGCGAACCAATCTATAGGGATCGGGAACCAATCTAGTAAGCAAAGGCATGGAGCTGCGTACGTATTTCGTGGCATGAATTTGGCGTGCGCGCATTGCTGACGAGCCTGTGCCTTTAATGTGATCCAAGAAACAGGACTTTTGGGGAGAAAAATCAAATTGAATTCTACTCAGATTTGGTATACGTGTCACGTACTTTTTAAAGGTCCGTGTGTGGGGTTTGCCATTGTCCAATGATGAAGTTCAAGAGTACATGGAACTGCCAAATCTCGCTCGACAAATTCACCAAAATCTCCTGCTAGCACATTACAACATGGACGACCAGAAACGAGGTAACATATGCACTGCAAAAATGTTGGTGTTAAAATAAACACTCTTGGTGTTCAATTTGATTCTTTCAGCGTATCTATATAAAACAACATCCATGGTGTAAATGGTGTTAACATTTTAACACCTAAGCCTAGCGTACATCGACCTGGCAACTAGAAGCAACTCGCGGCAACCATATGCAGCACGATATGGGGCCGAGGCTCATGTTCTACTTTCTGGCAACTAGTTGTACCCAGTTGCGGTCAATTGCGTCGATGTACGCGTACTTGCAACTTGTTGCGGTCAGTTGCAAGCGTGTATCTGATCACATGCGCGCACAACGACAGCAACTGCAAGCAACAGTTGCTTCCATGCAGCTGCAAGGTCAATGTACTCTAGGCTTTACCGAGTTGCCGTGTCGATGTGCGCGCTCTGGAAATGTAGGCATGGCTGGATGCTCCCAATTGCTGCTAGTTCGACAACTAATCAGTTGCTGTCGATGAGCTTCACTTACCTCGGTGGCGTGGTTCACCGCTCTGCAACTAGCGAGGCTGATGTCGCGCAGGAAGTGATGAACTTGCTGAACAAGACTATTTGGTGCTCTCGGTTTTTGAGCAGATGGACGAAAGTCCGAGTCTTCCGCTCGCTGATCCTGCCGGTCTTGCTTTACCGAGTTTACGCAAGTGAAGTGTCGACCTTGACCAGTGGGTTGAGACAACGACTGGATGCCTTAACTACTTCCCTTTGTCGCATCTTCGGGTATCGCTGGATAGACCACATGTGTTGAACTAGGAGGTGCTCAACATGGCGTCACCTGCTTAATCCGAGAGCACCAGCTGCGCCTCTACGACCACGTGGTTCGATCGATCGCTTCTCCCTGGTCGGATCTGGCGAATCGAATCCTCAGTGCCAAGGACCTTAAGGGGCCGGGGTGGAGGTGACCTGTTGGTCGACCCCGTGCGTCATGGTTGGCGCAGCTGCGGGACCACCTGGAGGGGTAGGGGGACCACCTGGAGGGTTGGCGGATGGGTCCGGCGCAGGCCCGATCGATCGCTATAAGGAGACCGGAGGGGTGGGGGAAGATGGTGAACGTGGCGAAGTGCCGCTACGGCACATGCTCCCTGGCCTGACCTGACCTGACCTGACCTGATCCTTTTTGCTTCCATTTCCAAATAGACCGATCCAGTAAGCTCCGCCCATTTAGAAATTGCCCAGCAACATGCCACACATGTGAGGCACGTGTGCACTAGAGTCGCGTGGCCATGCCGTGCGTCAGCGCCCTGGTCAGCGTGTATTGGAACACGCACATGCACAGATAAACTGCATGCTTAAAAGTACACGTGCGTGCACGTACAACACGCCTGCATTACGCGTAACGCGCGCAATCGAACAAAAACATCTCGACACACATCTAGAACGCAGTGAATGCACAACATAGCAAAACGACAATCTAATTTTGGTCAGTTTTTCCCGTTTACACAAAAACACATTTTTGAAGGGATTAAAAGTAGGTTTGGCCAGTCTTATACAATCCGTTTTAAACCGGCTAGGGTCTTCTGCGCTGATAAAAATGAAGTTTATGGTGCTTGTGCGTCACTCGTGCTGCATTTCACCGTAGCTCAGCTCTGTGCGCACAATTTTGAGGACTCAGATAGCCAAAATGGCGATGATAAATAGACTACTTTTTGGCTACCTGAACCTGAGGCTGTGATTGGTCAATTCCAAAATGGGCGGAGCTTACTGGATCGGTCTATTGGAGATTGCAAATTTTCTGTTTTCGACCCATGTATAGTTTTTCATTGGGGAGGTATTTTATATTATTTTTAGGTTAGAATGCAATCCATTTTCTAAAAAAATCTGGACAAGCTCCTTTTAATTGTGTATCTTTGGTGTCTTTATTTTCAACCTATTCACAGAAAGTAAGATGATAATGGATCGAGGACCTCATGCACACCACGGCCTTCCCTATGGGGGAGTTCGTTTTGTACCAAGTTCTGTCGATCAGGGCCGTTTTCAGCTGACCTATCCTACCAGCTAGGAGACGTAGCAAAAGCGACATAGAAGCCAATTAACAGAGGCAACGAGTTTTATAAAAAGAGTGTCTATTGAAATTTATACCACACACATGGAATGATGTACGTTTTAAAGGCCATACATGTATGTATCATTTGCAAGATAAAAGTTTGAACAGATTCATGGAATAAGAGTGTAACTAAGGAAGAATGTTGGTAAACTAATCTGAAGGAATTTTAGCTACTTAGATACATCAATGCTTCAGAAAACCTTAAAAATCTATATATGGATTTTGTGTACAAGTGAATGGTTAAAAAGTCCCGTGCATTTTTTTAGAAAACCACCTTCGGTTGTCAATTTCCAGCATGAAATACCATTTTGGATGGAAATAAATTAATGTGGTGTTTACCATTGCAATTAACACTTTGAGTAAGGTTTTTCTTGTCAACTCATGGGAAAAAAAACCTGGGTCATTGCAAATGATACAATGGGCCTGTAAAGCCCCAATTTCCAGTTACCCAAAATTTTAATTCACGAGTTGACAAGAAAAAACTGCCTAAAAGTGTTGATAAAAAAAACCCAATTGAATTTTTCCGCATAAAAGAAAAAGTAAAAAGAGAAAATGCCAACTAAAGGTAGTTTTTTAAATATTTTTTTAAAAGTTACCATTCATTCGTACACACACAAAAAACATGCATGGATTTTTCAGGTATACTTCATCTAAACTCCTCAAATAATGTTCGGAAAATCAAGTTTGACTGACGATTTCTCTCTTGTTACTAAATCATTTCCCTTGAATTTGGTATCATTGGAAAGCCCTGTTATTCCTCTTTACAGTGATGTGTCATTTGTTATGATTAATCAATTGGGGATGTGCAGTATAGCGGAATACAGGGGTGGGTGGAAAGTGAAATGTCACAAAATTTACTGCTATATTGTCATGCAGTGCAGTCCCCTTTTGCTTGGAGGATGGGAATATGTCAATGCACTTTTTGACAATAGCAATGCATTTTGTGACATTTCACTTTACACCCGCCCTGTATTCAGCTGTGCTGCACATCCCCCAATTGTTTAATCATAACAAATGACACATCATCGTAAAGAGAAGTAACAGGGCTTTCCAATGATATAAAATTCTCGGAAAATTATTTTGCAACAAGAGAGAAATCGTCAGTCAAACTTGACTTTCCGAACTATTTTTGAGGAGTTTATCAACATTATTCTTTAGGTGTAATAAAATTATGCTGTTTCCGTTTTTAAAACGAACAATTTTTTTCAATCCTGTGGAAATGTGGAAATCCATTTTGTGTGTCATTAAAGATTTCGTAGTTTATATACATGTAGTGTGATTTTTCGATTGCAGTATTCTATTTCGTTATTTGTGGCAATTTTGCTTTTCAAAAATTTGTGGCAATTTTGCGATATTCAAAGAGGTGGAACTATATGTTTACAACCATCTTTGTGAATTTAGTATATATACTTTTGTAAATAAAACACGAGTTGTGTGAATTTTTGACCACGTTTGTGAATAGGTCGCGGGTTTTGTAAAATATCGCCCAGTTGTTTGAAATCGCCGGTTTTGTGAATATTGTTCAATCACTTTTGAGAATTATTCACAAAAGTGGTAAATAGTTCACAAAAAAACGGTTGTAACAGCTTGACAAAGTGTGATTTGGTACTTGCGTGAATATGTTTATACAACTGGCTCTAAGGTTTCGTTTTTATATACTGGGCTGCACAAGAAATACACAATTCTCCGTTTTGATTTTAAAAAGCAGTCAATCTGAGAGCGGAAATTTTCAGCACACAGAAGCTTTGTTCAGTCATGCATACTTAAGCTTTTATGTGAACATTTAGATGTCAACTTAAAGGAGTGTGACCAGATCACTTTTTTTTACCCATAACTCCCCGGGACTTACCTTATGGGTCATGAGATGTTTATATCATAACATCCGTTATATTTTTCTGATTACGAAACTGAAACTCCCGCACTTCTAGGCCGCATATTTCCGAGGATATCGTCGAAAATCCACCGATTATTTGTAAACTAATTTTCCAGTATCAACGTTTATCCGCTGAAAGCATACTCGATAGTTTTGTTAAATTTTTTACTGGAAATTGCGAATGTTTTCGGGTTTTGGGGACATGGGAGGTGTGTATGGGAGTTACTCGATAATATTGGTAAGTTACATCGAAAACTATTTTCCAGAAACTCTGGTCACGCTCCTTTAATTACAAAAGAAATTTTTAAATTTTGATTAAACTAAAAATTTGCATTTCTTTCTTGCTGCTCAGTGTCGGTATAATTTATGGTAAATGGCAGGAAGAAGTTTCTGCGGCAATTTTCCTTCTCGAGAAAGGAAAATGCCGGGAATTATTGTATCCGTTAAGCGCCAATAGACCAGTAAAGTGTGACGTAAGTTGTCATGGTATTTGGGTCTAAACATTCGCTGGTAATCCAAACATTCGCTTGGTAAAGCGCAGGGAACTTGACAGTTGTCAAAGGTGTACATGTATACATTATACATGTACATCATTTGCAGTGACCCCAACATTTGTTTTTTACGATTTGACAAGAAAAACTTTACTAAAAGTGTTAATAATAATTGTACTTAACACATTATTTTATTTCAGTCAAAAAATTGTATTTTGTGTGTTAAATTAACAACTGAAGGTGGTTTCCAAAAAAAGTATGGAAGAGCCATATGTATGGATTTTGTTCATGTTTTCTAAAGTACTATTGCACCTATGTGGCTAACATTTCTAAAGGGCAGTTTTTTGTTCAACATGAGCAGGCAGTTTACCAATCATGTACCAATTCTACCTTTAATTTTATGGCATATTCGGCAACATAGGTCCGCTTCAAACGTCACGCTGATGCCGTGTCGAATTAAATTCAACTTGGCACGACGTTGGCACGGCAGTGGCAGTCGAGCGTATACATCCATCAGGGCGGGTGAGTATTGTGCACGTCATGATGGACGTTGTGCGCGTTTTCCATTTTGTCCACTGTACGTCGCCATTTTATTACATTGTAGCTCACAGGGTGTCAAGTGTAATACCCCAGTCACAATAGCTTGCGATGGGTTTGCGAGTAGTTTGCGACGGATTTCTAGGCATTTGCGGCTGCCGGGTCATTTTTGGGCATCGGGCGGGCATCGAGTTACTTCTAACTCGGACTTAAAACCTGGTGCGGCGTTTCGCATCGCAATCTGATCGCCAATAAATCGGTCGATACCTGGCCGATGTCCGGCAGGGCATGGCACACATCGGCCGGGCTCCGGGCCAAATTTTTGACAACCCAGACAATCCATATATCGGCCAGGCGCCGCTCAGACGCCGGCCGGGCCCTGCCCGGCATCCGGCCGACTTGGCGGCGCCCGGCCGGAAATCGGACAGATATTGGCTGGGGTATCGCAGTGACATAGGCAGGACATCGGACGAGTGCCTGCCGGACACCGGCCGATGAACGGGCCAAGAAATCGACCCCATTCCGTCATGGTAGCGTGCGGGGCACTTTTAATTGTGACTGTGACCGCCCAATCGCGTGATCTTTCGCCGACCTCTATATACACGCCGGCCGATGCCTATAAATCGCGCCCCGCGGCCTCCGCTTGAATTGTGACTTAGGTATTACACAGGACGTGTCTAAAGTAGCCCAGGGGGTGTCCAAAGTACATTGTAGCTCACAGGGTGACAATTAAGTGTAGCCCAGGAGGTACGTGTCTAAAGTAGCCAAGGGGATGTCCAAAGTAGCCTGTGGGGTGTCCAAATTACATTGTAGCTCACAGGGTGTCAAGTGTATAGCCCAGGAGGTACGTGTCCAAAGTAGCCCATGGGGTATCCAAAGTACATTGTAGCTCACAGAATGTCAAGTGTAGCCCAGGAGGTACGTGTCTAAAGTAGCTGGGTTACAATGTACTTTGGACATCCAAACCAGCCCAGGGGGTGTCAAAAGTAGCCAAGGGGTTTCCAAAGTAGCCCATGGGGTGTCCAAAGTACATCTCACAGGGTGTCCAGTGTAGCCCAGGAGGTGTCTAAAGTAGCCAAGGGTGTGTCTAAAGTAACCCAGGGGGTGTCCTAAGTAGCCAAGGGGTGTCCAAAGTAGCCTGGCAGGGTGTCCACAGTACATGTAGCTCATGGAGTGTCTGAAGTAACCCATGGGGTGTCCAAAGTAGCCGAGGAGATGTCCAATACATGTAGCTCCACGGGGTGTCCAAAGTAGTCCGGGGTGCCTATTAAGTAGCCCGTGGGGTGTCTAGTAGCCTAGGGGGTGTCCAAAGTAGCCAAGGGGGTGTCCAAAGTAGCCCGGCAGGGTGTCCACAGTGCATGTAGCTCATGGAGTGTTTAAAGTAGCCCAGGGGGTGTACAAAGTAGCCGAGAAGATGTCCAAAGTACATATGTAGCTCACGGAGTGTCCAGAGTAGCCCGGGGTGCCTATTAAGTAGCCCGTGCGGGGGGGGGGGGGGGGGGGGGGGGTGGAATTGACATCTTTACCACCCCCCCCCCCCATTTTTAAAAGTGGGGTGCATCAGCCTCTCCCCCTCAATATAGGATTCTCCAAGAAACAGAAAATGACACATTTTATTACTGTGGGAACCGGTAAAGTTGTTCAACCAGGTCTCCTTGGACCTAAAAGAAATCACTGAAACGGAACAGTGTTGGCTACTTTAAACACGATGCATTTAAGTCAATGCTTTCTTAGTTAATGTGTGTCAGAAATGCATACCACCCAGACACCGCTCTGGCTAAAACATTGGCTTACAAAAGTAAAACTGTCGCTCATACCTCCGTCCCGTTATATTCAGTCCCTTTTTCGTCTTGGTCATGCATGGCACAAATCCTGGGGGTGCATTCGACCTGTAAAATAAAGAAACAGATAATTGTTATTATTATGAAAGACTTTGTAGTTTTATTGTTTTGTTTTTCATGATCACTATACAATGTGTTTCTTAAAAACACCTTTACTGCATTGGCTCGTTCCATATGTGGAGACACTATAGGCAATTTGTTTGTCAACCTCACAGCTAGTTGACAAGTTTCCCTTTCAGCCCTTGTTATTTTTGGTGCATGAGGTGGTTTTCCTATACTTGAAAACTTCTGCAATCTCCAACACTTATTGAGAATAGCGTCAATCTTTTCCCGAATTAAACTTTCATCAAGGATGTGCCTTCTAAAGTTGCCAACATTTTTACGATTCTACAAAGCATAGAAAGGGAAAGGGGGGTCGAGGGCAGTGTATGACTTTACAATACATGCACTGTAAAATGTTGACATTTCATGGTAGTTACAAAACATGTTGATAAGTAGTATTTCGGGAGCAGGGAATGTTGTGAAAATGCTGACAACATTTGACGGCCCCTTACTGAAGAGCATTAGATACGCGTTTAAAATCGAATAACTTTAATACGTGAGGTGAACTGAATTATAGGCATGCTGACAATTTCTTTTCCAAATGTGGGTAAGAATGTCCAAGTTGGACATCACTATTTCCTCCTTATAATGACGGTAAGAATTGAGAAGTTTATCATGACTTTAAAATTACTTATCAAGCACCAGTTAAGTGCAGATTTTAGTAGAAAAACACACATTTATTTACAAGTAGGAAAAAATGAAAGATTTTCTTAAAAAGCACTTTAAGCCAATCCCATATGTTTTGTGCACAAGGTCTGAATCCACTATCAACGTCTCAATTTTGTCCGTGTATAAAAATCGGACGTCACATAAGCCCTTATGCACTAAGCCTATGGGACAACTCAGAAATATTCTACATTTTTCCTAGTAAATTCTATATATTGTTTCCCCTCTAAATGTTGGTTTCTTCATTAGATTTGCACTTATTGATGTATAATAAATCATTTTAAGGCAAAATTAGTGAGGTCCGAGTACTAAATTATTACCAAAATAATATCAACGACAACGTATCTGATTCTGACAAGACACTCGGCTAGGCTTCGAAACTGCAATGCACATAACAGGCGGCGACTTTATCCTGGAGAATAGGAACGCGACGTCGTTGACGAAGATGAACGAATGCAAGCAAAATCGATCGTGCCAATTTGTTGTTGTCTTTGGTGTAACAGCAGACGAGAATCTTGTTCAAAGTCCAAAAAAGCAAAGATAACAAACACGTGCGTTTGTTTACACAACCTGGCCTGATAAAGACTGAGTGAGTGCAGCTTTTTACTCGTCGACTTTGTTCAGCGCCCTCAAGATTAAGAGTTTAGACTGGTTTCTGGACCTCGTATACATATACACTGTACAAATCGTTTATTTTAATGTTGAATGTCAGTTCCGAAAACAACTAGCAACTTCGAGTGACGTCTATCAGACTGGTTTCAAGTCCACGTATTATTATCCCATGTCTAAAAAAAACCAAAAAATTATTTGCGTGCCGCTTCCGGCCGGCCGAACGCAACATCTGGTATGGTGCCTGATCACCATGGAAATGAAACAACCAAACTTGGGATGAGAACAAATTGTAAGGGCCTTATCGGGATCCGAATCTGAGACCTCTGACTCATCGGGCAGATGCTGTACCAGCTGGGCTATTAGGCACTCCCTCAGATTTTCCCTATTGACCTTTATTTTCTTGGTGTTGCATGGAAGCGCAACTGGGCAAAGTAACGAACGCAACATCTGGTATGGAGCCTAATCACCATAAAAATGAAACACCCAAACTCGGAATGAGAGAAAAATCGTAAGGGCCTTAACGGGATTCGAATCAGAGACCTGTCAATATTGTTCCTAATATTTGTATTCACACTAAGCTCTCCTCCCAAGGGGCTACCCCGCCTAAAAGGTGAGGATTGACAAAATCCCCATCCTAAGGGGGCGGGCAGCGCAGTGAGGCGGGGAAGATGAATGTGGAAACAATACATGTTAGGTACAATATTATTATGTCATCTTCAATATTTTTCTGTCATAAGTCTAAATACATGTACAGATAATGGAACTTAGGAACAATGTGACAGGTGCATAATATATATATTTTTTGGCACAGTGTGCTGACCACTGGGCGCAAGACTATTTCACGGACCTCATATTCCACATACGAATATGAACAGGAGAGATACCGGATCATTACCAAAAAAAAGCATCGTTTTTGCATAATGCCTATAGGCAACTGACAATATATATAGGGTGACGTACGTACTATTCACTTCGGTAGTCTATTGGCTGCGTTGAAAGACATACATGTTCGGTTATAAAAAATAACAAGCACAATTCAACGGGAGACAAAGGGTATTTGTTTACGTACGTCGGCACACGCCTGCATGGGTACACGCATCATCGTTGCTGGCGGTGGCGAAAAATACTGAGATTTGTTTTATTTTACGATCCCGCGATAAAATCTGGAACAACAGCGACTCCCCTACCGTGCATTGCGATGTATTTCGCGGGAATCATTATAAATGTCCAATTAACACTGGCAGTCTCGTTTCAGATTCCCTGACTCATCACACCTTGCATGATCCCTCAGGTCAGCGCTGACTCGAGGAAGCACATCGAACGTAATGTTTTGTTGTCTTTAGCTCCCTCAATAGGCCTATGCTGTTTTTTTCTTCAGATATTAGGATGAGTAGAGCATCTGCCCGGTGAGTCGGAGGTCTCGGGTTCGGATCCCGATAAGGCCCTTACAATTTTTTTCTCATTCCAAGTTTGGTTGTTTTATTTCCATGGTGATCAGGCACCATACCAGATGTTGCGTTCGGTCCTCATAAAGTCATAATCGTGTTGGTGTGTGGGGTATGTGGACGGGAAACCAGTCTAAGCGAGCGCTAGCGAACCTCGCTCAGGAATATTTAAACTATGCAGCGTTTTATTCTTTTTTAGTAACTGCTAAACAACACAAAATGCGTACTAATTAAGTTTTATAAAATTTTCGTTTATAACACAACTTATATTGCGTATATAAAATGTATGTGTGTGAATAAGTTGTTATTTTAGAAAGTTATTAAATAAATACCTTATGGGCATGAGCGCTTAAAGGGAACACCGGCTTTGTTGGGTTATTTTGGGCTCGAAATACTAGACCCGGACCCATACATTAATTATTGTGAAGCGCTTTCCAGAGTAAATTAGATATATCCTGAAAAGACGTACGCCGTCAAATTTTGCCGTTTTTTGAGCATTTAAAAAAAAAATCCAAGGTCACGTGACTTTTCGGAACCAGATTCTGGTTCCGAAAAGTCACGTGGTCTTCGAGTTAGTTGTATTTCCAGCCGTAGAAACCAGCGCGAAGTGCGAGTTGCTTTTGTCATTCGCAGTTGGTTTCTCTTCTTGTTAGAAAATAATGTCCTACATACCGTATTTTCCAATTTGTACACAAATCTGCCAACAGATTTCATAAGAAGGGTTTCTAGGTGTTGATATGGACGAGAGAATCTCTCAGATTTTCGTGTACGTCTTCGCTTCGCGTTCGCGGCGATAAATAATATACGAAGAAAAAACAGCATAGGCCTATTAATTGAGGGCGCTAAAGACACCAAAACGTTGCGTTCGATGTGCTTCCTCGAGTCAGCGTTGACCTGAGGGATCATGCAAGGTGTGATGAGTCAGGGAAAACAAGAAATCGAGGTTAAACACGTGTACGCCACCTTTATTTACAAACACATGATACATATAATACAACGCGACGGCTGGTAAAGCGTATAGCCCAACATTTGTCTCTTTTGTTAATTTTAAACATTTCTAGTTAATTACGTGACATTTTGAGAAAATAATTTTCACATCGACCATCGAAATATTATTGTCAAGGATGCTAGATTGCTACATTATGTAAACAGTAAGCCGGTGCGTCCCTTTAATATCTAGGCTACATGTTATATAGACTGGTCCCCTGTCCATGTGCACTACGCTGCTCTCGCTATACAAGGACAGGCACACGCCGAGCAACAACCACGGGTGATTGGCCGTTGTATAACCACGCGTGATTGGTCGTTGTATTAAATATATGCATGATCTATTTTTAGAGTTTGCTCAACGGCGAGTAATCGTTAATTTTGTCGCTGGGTTGTGCATATCCTATTCAATCTTTGCCATCCCTTATAATTATTTAGTAATTTTGGCAGTGGTGTACTCGTCAACGCCCAGGTTTGTACTGATACATTACTTTTTACTTGAAATGGCGCTGTTTGCCGTATATTTAAGCCGCCAAACATCAATATCACAGTGCGGCCGTTGTTCAAAAAAAGTTTTTCATCGCATAAAAAAACTCGACAAAACATGACAGAAACCCCATCGAATGATATGAATGATGGTTGGATATAGAGCTATTTGTTCAACCTCGATTCCCACCGAAACCAGTATGTTTATTTGGTTCTGACAGCAATTTTACAGGCATATCTTCTGCTGTCGATGCAAAAATACCGCTGCTGCCGCCGCTGTAATTTTCCCAGACATTGATTACGTAGCGCGCGCGATGCCAAATCGAACGAAGGCGCGCAACACGCTGTATTCTGGGCGCCTGCTTGGCGCTTGCGCAAACCGTGACACAGTCCTTTTAATTTGCATAAACATCCAGGAATTCCTGGATTTTTATGCCAAACATGGCGGCGTGTACCTGTCCTCATATACGACGGAGGGGAAGTAAATATGTGGACAATTAAGGGAACCAGTCTACATGTTATACTGGCTCCCATATACCCTGCGGCGTCTATTATCTGGGCTGCGTTCCAAATACGCGAACGTTTGCAAACGTTGGCAACGTTGGCCAACAATTTGAGTGGAACGTATTGTGCGCTACCAACGTTGGCCAACAAACTTTTAAGTTGTTCGCCATGTTTGCGAGACATTTCAAAATGGCGCACGCGACATGAAAGACGACTAACGATGGTTTGCAAATTGAAAAATAACAAATAAATTGCACCTTTCGTGGTTGTCTGCCTTATCGCTGGCGATACACAATCAATAGCAACGTGTCACATCTCTTTAACAAATTGGAAAGCAGCGGAAAGCCACATTACAACGTCGGTACGATTGTTGTGGCTGTGGGCGCCGCCATCTTGACAATGTATTTTGGCAAACAATCCATTCCACATGAGCAAACGTTGCCGCCAACGTTAACAAACCGTTCGCGTGTTTGGAACGCAGCCCAGGTTCAATCAGCCAAGGTCGCGCTACAGTACTGCCTTTCACTGAGTAGCTGTGCTATTAATAACATGACTTGAATATATATGCACCGTACGTGTCATACCAGTGGTCCAAAATGGTCGACACTAACGCAATGTTATCTGGGAGCTTGCCAGTTCTTTACGTCCGAGGAACGCACTACCAAGTGGGAGCCGAAATGGTGGGTAAAAGCTTAGTCAAGTACAGTTTGCAGCAGAAAAACATAAAAAGTGACATTTACTATACAGTGTGCCCAGCCAAATTTATTCTGTTAATTTTTGTAATATGATTGTAAAATAATAGGCCTATATACTGTTCGAGGTATTATTTTGATTAATTTAAGACATTTTGTAATTTTCATCCAGTATTTTACCTCCTTTTGATGTGCCCACTGTGGAGTTTCCAATAAAAAAGCGAGTTTAGAATGTAGGGGAAAAAATGTGTGTGTGTATTTTTCAACACATTATAATAGGCCTAAACAGAAACGGCTTGTATTGTATTTTTCTCCTCTGATTGTAAGGCCTATACTACTACAATATAAGTGCAAAAATACCTACACGTCACTCAGTCATATAGTAGGCCTAAAGGTACACTGCACACCACCCTGACCACGTTAATGTACTACGAAGACTTGTTTTTTTAATACGTACGTACGTGATAACAGTAAATTAGACAGTTTCGGAAAGCTCAAAATCCGCGCGCGTATACGTATCCGTACCATTTTCAGCTTTGACGTCATCACTTTATGCGGTCTCCTCGTACGTGATGCGGATCAGCCACACGTAGGACAACGTATGGGAGCCGTTTGACACGGGAGCGGTACGTATAAAATTAATCTTGACTTGTTTACACCAAATTAGTGTTATGTCACACGAATACGTCTGCGAACACGTACCATTAAACTGAGATGCCGAAATTGTATCACGTACGTACGTATTAAATTATCACGTACGTACGTACATGTATTAAAAAAACAAAAAAGGAAAATACTTAAATGTCCCCTCTGGGTCTTCGTAATACGCTGTAAATACTCAATATATTTTAAATTTTGGTCGAACATGGTCGATAGAAATATAGTCAAATCCGATATTTCATAATACACAGGGGCGAACTTTCAGGTCACGCATCCAGGAATACTGCGACCAGAGCAAGTCTCTGAACGAGCTCTTCTTGCCGTACTACGGCAGCGACGAAGGCAGGAAGGTGTACGAGGAATACCTAGGTGCCATGATGGAATGTCACCCTCAATACGAGGACGAACTAAGGGGGATTTCAGACGGTTCTAGGGTTGAATATTACAAGGTGAGCCGGCCGAAATGGGGTACTCGTGTTACTCGTTGATCAACACTCGGGTGAAATATTGGGGTTGCGGGTTCGATACCGGCCGTGGTATATGCCATTGAGCAAGGCACTTGACCACAGTTGCTCCATCTTTCGGAAGAGATGTACAGCCGTTGGTCCAGTGTGTTAGGTAACGCACTTTAAATATCCCAGACCATTATTTCATGAAGAGCAAGGGGATTCCCCGGTGTCTCTGGCCGTTTCTAATTCACTGCCCATAGGTTTCCTCACGCTTGCGAGCGGGCACTTTTGAGGAATCCTTGGTTTCAGTACCAGAAAGAAATAATAATAAAAATAATAAATATTGTTTTATAAATGGATTTTAGTTTACAGGTTTCGTCAAGTTAAGAGGTGGGAGGTACAATGTATATAGTGTACGTTAGGGTCAACGATCACTGTTAGTATCAGATCCCCTTAGGCTTTTAAAAAAAGTGATGACGTCATCATGCGAAATGTCTGTGGGGACGTTTGTTTAAAATGGTCAAAGTTGGAATATATAACTTGGCATCGGGTCAATACACATACCTGTGGTGTCAAACTTGATGACGTCATCAACTGCCATAATACATGCAATGGAATTTTAAAGCTTCGATGACCTTTATCTGCAGAACCCAACAGCGGATACAAATAAAACTTTACAAGTATGTTTCACGTTACAAAGTTTGTAAAGTCGTTTACGAGCCCATACTGGCTCATACGGCCGGTATTCATCCCCGGTTTCTAGGCATGGAGTGACTAGGAGCATTACTACTCCTCATGGATGGGATGCCAGTCCATCACAGTTCTACCCCCAGTATAACTAGTTGGGTTCCCCAGCCGTATTTGCTGCATGATACCCATTCATACACCTGGGTGGAGAGAGACAACGTCGAGTGAAGTGTCTTGTCCAGACGGAGATATTTATTTTAACAGTGGGGCCCAAACCTGATTCCCCTTTTGTCTGTGTCCCAGATCTTCCTCATGCACATTAGCGCGGAACTTAATGGACTGCTTGGCAAGCCACAAACTTCAGGCTGCTCAGATCTCATGCTGAATTACGTCGATCAGGATGGAAAACAACATGTACGTTAACTTCGTCCTTATAAGAGTGCACCACACTAAATAGAGTTCCCATAGGAAACAATGCTAAAGGTCCAATATTCAAAAAATCAATTCAAAATACTTAAAACTCTCACAGCGTTTCGGGACAAGAAAACAGGTCACTCCTTAAAGTCTCATCTTAGAAATTCTGTTTAATTTTATAGCGGAGTCCGTCAAATAATTTCCGCTTAAAAATTGATAAGCAGACCAGCGTCCATTTTTGAAAACTCGGGCCACTTTTAAGAGCTATATTGTCCGAAATACTTATAGTTGAAAGAAAAATAACCCACAACACGATAATGGGCAATTTATACACAATAGAGCACACTCGTTCAGCTCTCAACTCCCTCTGATATACAGTGAGTAAAACAAAAAACTGTACACCTTTAAAATTACTCGTTGCGTTTTAGTGTACCAATATTTATATGAGATGTTTTGACATGTATTTTGGATAAGTTCTCCTGTGTCTTTTGGTAGCAGTTTAATTAAATTATGTTTTATGCATGACCGCACATGAGGAAAATAAAGGTGTCAGGTGGAACACGACTTGTGCCAACTGATCATAATTTTAAAAAACTACTTGTCCCTGTGGCTTGTCCCTGTGGCTTGTCCCTGTGGCTTGTCCCTGTGGCTTGTCCCTGTGGCTTGTCCCTGTGGCTTGTCCCTGTGGCTTGTCCCAGTGGCTTGTCCCTGTGGCTTGGTATTTACGAACATAAACGGTGGCACAAGTTAGACATCTTGTATTAGGAAATTGCTGGCGAAAGCTTTGAAACACAGCCGTGGCACTTTGTGTGCGGTGGAATTCGCTTACCAAGTACAACATGTAGGCCCTTTGCTGGGGTGTGAGCTGAGGACGAACCATGTTTTAAGATGAAGAATAGCCCACAGGATGTTTTTGATTGTACGTATGTTCAACGAGGCTCAGTTGATTCTTGACAACTGACTGGTTCAAATCCTTTTCTTTTTCCTAGCCATACTGAATTGGCCCAAGTCGTGTTCCACCTGACACCCTTATTTGCCTCATGTGCGGTCATGCATGAAACAATTTAATTAAACTGCTACCAAAAGACACAGGAGAACTTATCCCTTTAAAATACATGTCAAAACATCTCATATAAATATTGGTACACTAAAACACAACAAGTAATTTTAAAAGTGTATAGTTTTTTTTTACTCGCACTGTACAAAAATCTAAGGGCAAACAAATTATTCATGAGCTCGCGCATCGATTTCGTCCTATTTAGAAACATGGCCATCACATTTCGCAATATCATAAGGAAATTTAAATCGGACTCTGTTATTTTAATTTCAGAGCATTTTAGCACACAACGAAGACGGTGACAGCCTGGTAGTGTCGCTTGCGTACGTCGTGTACGCCCACGTCAAGCCTGATCCGGAACTGTACCCCGACCTTCCTACGGAAGATTTCGTGGCCTACACCTACCCTGGCAGACTACCCGGGAATGCCGCGTCAGCTAACGGTCATGGTGTCACGTGGTCCAATGATATAATCTTTCCAAAAATAGTTGGCAGAAAACGAACCGGTGAATTTACTGTTATATATATAATCGCCGCATGGTTCTCCAAATGCCTTGTTCTGCTTTTTGGTCAGAGCTTGTTTTATTTTATTTTCCCTCCAGCGGGCCTCGGTAGCTCTTCCAAATACAAGAGAGTTATTTCCCAAGGAAATCGAGTTCATTTCAAGCGTCGACAATATCTTCATGGACGCGAATCACAAAAGTTATATAATTTTCATAAAACGTTGACGTATTACGAAGACCCCGAGGGGACATTTAAGTATTATGCTTTTTTGTTTTTTTACTACGTAATAATAATAAGTACGTACGTATTATTATCACGTACGTACGTGACAACAATACGTACGTACGTGATAATAATACGTACGTACGTGATAATTTAATACGTACGTACGTGATAATAGTACGTAGGCCTACGTATGTGATAATAATACGTACGTACGTATTATTATCACGTACGTACGTATTATTATCACGTACGTGCGTAATAAATTATCACGTACGTACGTGATAAATTATCACGTACTTACGTGATAAATTATCACGTACGTACGTAGTATTATCACGTACGTACATAGTATTATCACGTACGTACATAGTATTATCACGTACGTACATAGTATTATCACGTACGTACATAGTATTATCACGTACGTACATAGTATTATCACGTACGTACATAGTATTATCACGTACGTACGTATTAAAAAAACAAAAAAGGAAAATACTTAAATGTCCCCTCTGGGTCTTCGTAACGTTTTGTCCACGAAGTTGTAGTTTTGTAAACTGCAATAAAATTACACCAACCTTTTTGCTTCCACATCAAAATTGGAGATTGTAAATTTCATGTTTTCTTCCCATGGATAGTATTTTGGGGAGTTATTTTATATGATTCGTGGTTTAAAACGAAGTCCTTTTTCCGGAAAAAATCTGGACACGCTCATTTAATAACGTTTTCCTTTGACAGCTTATTTTACGATGATTCGAGCTCTACTTGGCGCTCAAAGTGTGGAGCACGCGGAGGCAATCATCGCCAACGATCCGCTCGGGTGTAGCTACGGATTCTGGTGAGACTAAGGCCGGAGTCACACTAGAAAATGTTCGTATTATTACTCGATTGTGAAGCGATTGTATTAATTCTAACGACGACGTATTCCTTTAATATTGTAATCAGATTGTAATCGTTTTGTAATAAAGTGGGGTCACACCACTCTATGGGTCACACGCGCACAAAATATCGTCGTCGTATTGTAATCCCATCGTCCCCTGCGGTGGCTTTCCCCGTGTTGCATGTGCGTCTTGCTGCCTCGCCGCGCCGCGCGTTACTGGCGCCCCGTGAACGGAAAAGTCACCCGCTTGTTGTGTGCGTGGGAAGCCATGCGCATGCGGTGGTAGTATAATTTATTATGAAGCAGCTCTCTAACGTTTGGAATTACTTAATTAGCCTTTTGCGTGTTTCGTGTGAATAGCGTCTGGTGTCCTGACGTACTTCCTTTCACATGCACACTTAGTTTCCATATGACCAGACTAAATTGTTTTTGCTATGTGGTGCACGCGGCAGGTGCAAATTACAGAATGGTATGGCGTGCACCACGTAACACCAACAGCGTAATATGTGACTTTCTATAAACTGCACCTCCATTTTAAAGTGAAGAATTTGGGATGTCAGCCATTATGCAAATGGTAATTGTGTGATGATTGGACACAATCCTAAGATATTGTTTTCCTATTTGTTATCCATTAGCGTGAATGTAGCTCAAAGACGTCCAGGTTCCTCCGACATACCTATGGCGAACATTGAAGTAGCACCGCGTATATCTACGTCATCACCGGCACCTCACGTGTTGAAACTGCCATTGGCGAATAACGCGGAACAGGGGTTTGCCTTCCATTTTAACATGTGGGTATAGGACCGAACTGGACACGTTTAATTAAGCCACGCCCCCCTCCCTCCCCCGAAATTGGTCTGTTGGGGGTGTGTTTGTCTCATCACAGATCCGACAGATCTATATCCCGAGATCTTTCACCACGCGAAATTGCTCTCAACGAGGATCTCAAGTCACGTAAATAGCAATTTAGGCCTATTGACAAAACTTGTCAAATTTCTGTACCAAATTTCACCCATCACATTCATCGTAAGTATACAAGCATGTAGCCTGGGACTGTTTGTATCATGTAATGCCACTGAGAATTGAAACGACACGGTTAATACTCAGACACCCAAAAATCTTCGCAACATTAACTCGGCGTTTTGGATCTCGCGCGCGCTGAATCACTCGAAAAGGAACCCAGAGATCACAGATCTGGATCAGGATCTGCGCGAAATGAACGAGTTCATCACAGATAGCTACGCAGATCTGAATCTGGAATCGTCCGAAACAATATAATAATTGTGCCACTACGTGGCCTCTTCCTCGGTAGGTACCAGCACTTGACGGGGATTGAGGAGCACGAGGACCAAAGCACCATCCAACGGAAAAAGACAGCTACCAGTTTGAGTCGGCCAACGGACCTTACATCTCTTCTCGCTTTCCTTGGTAATCGAGACCATGATGTGTTCCCTATCTACAGAAACGGAACCCCACCCGATACCTTGGCTACTTTAGCAACGTGTAAGCCCACAAAAATACTACATGTCAAAAAATGTCTACTTTTGATCTTAAATAACTTTGTCATTATCCAACGGATTTAAGCCAAATTTTCAGACCATGTAAACAAGGCCTGACATTTCATTGAGTGAATTTCATCAGCTTTGTCAAAGGAGGTAAGATTTAAAAGCCATACGAAAAAAAGTCAATTCCAGATTTCGCCACATTCGACTTGGCCTCCTTGTCAAGACACATGTACATGTATCGCTGGAGGCGGTGGTGGAATGTGTGTGCTGCAGCCGAAAGCTGAGGAAGAAATGCAGGATCACTCCTAATGGTATTGCAAACCATCTCGATCGTGCAAAGGGACCTCGGACATAAACAATTTCCTTGACAATGGAAGATGCCAAGTCAAAAGTGGCAAATTCTGAAATTGTTGGGCCTTTTTCGTTTTTTATACCGCACGAGTCATGAAAATACTCATAAAACTCGCTCAATAAAATTTATCAGGCTTCGCTTCCATGATATGAAATTTTTGTTTAAATTAGTTGGAAAATGACAGTTAATTAAAATGAACACGTAGTATATATACTCTCCAACAAAAGAAACTGTGCATGGTAAAAATTGCTGTATTTTTTCAAGAGGGTGGAAAATAAACACCAAATTCACAGACAATATTCTCTGACATTGTTAGAAAAAGGTTATGCACTCAAAACCTGCTCATGGCATAGTGCAGGACTTAGGCATGCCTGGGTGTTGATTTCACAATAGGGGTCCTACAGGTTGTTATGTAACAGAATTCCATAAAGTTCAGGTCTCGTTAGCAAGCCGTATAAAAGGACTACCCAAAAGTCAATATTCTCTTTCATGCGCGTGTCATTGGCTCCATGAGGCGAAGATGCACAGCAGTGATTAATGCACAAGGGGGACACACTCGATACTGACTTTGTGACTTCAATATTGGCAAGTCAGTTTTCAGCAACCTCTGAGAACACGAAGAACACATTTTGTACATTTCAAGTTCGGTTAACCATTTGAAAGATTTCATGGACTTTCATTAACAGTTTATTCCAGCGCGTTATCTGCCATGGCTGAAAAAATACAGCAATTTTTATCATGCACAGTTTCTTTTGTTGGAGAGTATATAATTAATAAATCAACCCGCAGGCAATTTCACGAAAAAAACGTGCGGTTTTTACAACTTTGGAAAATGGCATATTGCGTGAAATTATTGCGCAAATATACGCAATACAAAGTTGCATAAGTACAAGCAGGCTCATGCAGTTGCAACCGCCTACACCGAAGTTGCTTTGGAAACTAGTTTGTTCCCTGCAAATTTTACAAAACCAGATTACATGATTGGAAAACTTTTAAAAACGTAAACAACAACTTTACATAGATGCAGTAATACTTCATAAAACCTTAAAAATCATGCATGGTTTTTGTGTTAAATGAATAGTAAAAATGTCTGCATTCAGTTGGCAATTTCGCCTACAATGTTACCATTTTACACGGGGGGAAATCATGTGGTGTTTTGTTACCATTGCTATCAACACTTGTTTTTTATAGTGTCTTTATATAAACTAGGGGTCCAAAAGTGTGACATTTATTGTCCCCCGTTACACCTGATATGCGTTATTTTTCGTACAAAAATAATTAAAATGGCCTTTAAACTATGTTGTATGAATTGTACTTTATGTACTCACTCTTTGAGATGGAAAGTATTTAAAGAATGTGTCCTGAATTTACAAAAACAAGATGTAAAATGTAACGGGGGACACCAATTTTGGACCCCTAATTTATAGAAAGACCATATAGTCTGTTGTTTTTTCCTGGTCAACTCGTTAAGTGAAATGCTGGGTAACTGCAAATAATGTAATGGGGCTTTAAAGATAAAATCATATTCGGTAATTTTTATTTTCTTATATATTGTATATCACGAGCATTATTGTTGTTTTTAAACAGGTGTTTCAGATCTGGTGGCTGGAACTTACAGCGTCTACACGGGCAACCCTGCAAATGGTGCAAAGCCGTTGGTTTCCCTCCCCTTTCCGCAATCACAACATTAAAGCTACATTATCCCCGGACATTCCTGGAATTTCTGTACCTTAAAGGTAACATCGGCCTACTGTTTACGTAATTTAGTGATACATCATCCTCGCCATACTTTTTTGATGGTCCTTGTGAAAAAAAATCGGTTCCTCGGACTTTTTATCAGAGTTATGTTCAACTTTGGTTCCTAACCTGAATAAATAGTCTCTTTTGTCAAATACTCATACATATTTTGGAAATAAAAATCAGAGCTGAATTTGATGCAGTACTGCAGTAATAAACTTCAGGAATAAACTATTTATCACGCGGCCATACAGTTCAGTTCACTTTATTTCCATACTCAAGATGAATTACAATTTTACTAATAGTATAAAAAATAAGGAAGTAGGGGAGCGCACAAAAAGCAAAGCTTATCGAGTGTGAGTTTCCTCAGAACAAAATATTAAGTTATAAAGTTAACTAGATTAATTAATAATGCAAATAAAAGTAATATGAGCCAGACTATTATTATAAGTAAATAAAACCAAGTCGGCAAATCAATATAAATAAACCAGAAACGCAGCAATGGTCAGCATTAAAACGAAATAAAGCAACTAAGTTGAGCTGTGAGTGCATGCGTTCAACAAACAGAGCAACAAAGCTGGTTAAGGTAAGTAAATTAAGCAAATAAGGCAACGTCAACGCAACGTCACAGAGTGAAAACAACGTTGTGCCCATGGTGACAATCAAGGAACAAAGCCATTGTCTACGCAACACGTGCACGTATCTAAGAATGAACGAATTGGTTTTCACTCCAGTCACGCCCGTATATGACACCGGGTCACAGAAGTGCCAGGATGTGTGACCGACAGAATGTAAAGGCTCGAGGAGCGACTTTGGCCTGGCCGGGCAAAATTTTGTGTAGGTCACTGGGCACCCCGACTAAAATGCAGTGCTTCCCCCTCCCCCAGTGAAAAAAACCTAGCTACCACTATGAACATCTAACAATGGAAATTGGGCACACACCATTGTTACTAACAATGGGGTCACAATGAACATGTACATGTTTTTGCTCATAGTGTACGCCGCTGACTCTACCCGGCTGTCGTGGCTGACCCTACCTTACCGCAAACTACCATGTAGCATCGTATGTTCTCGGATACGTTGGCCCGATGACCGCACCGCAGTTTATGGGGCACTGATCGGGAGGGCCTATCCTGTTTAGTTCTTCATGAAGAGCAAGCTAGCTAATTATATTCGGCCTGATATAATTTTGCCACTTAATTGATTTACAGTATGTTAATTGCTTATTGCATTTACAGTGGTCTTGCTAACTCGTGATTTAAGTTGCTATACTGCTACCTTTTTAACTTTTTGCTTAGCTTAATTATTTGCTGATTGTTTTGCTTATTTGCCTGGCCCATAATTAATTAATTACTCCTGCTTAATTTATATTGACTTATGCTAACATAAGTTTTTAAGCATAAATTTTTAAGCATGAAATGCTGATGACAATGAAAATAGCGAGCACGTAGCGCGAAGCCCAGGCTGACGGCTTCTAGATGGATTCTGGATAGACCTTATCGCAAATACCACTTGGGTGAGTTTTCACAAAGGCAGCAATGTATTGTGCTTTTATGCAAACTCGCCCAAGCGGTATTTGCGATAAGGTCTATGCTGTGGTGCGATCTGAGCTGTGCGCCCCCCATTCGTCTCAAACGCGGAACAATTTGGACTTGGGCCCTATATAGTGCATTTTAATTTATTATACATAGTGCTATTTTTTTAAATATGATTAAAAATTCCGTCGTATTGATATGATTAAAAGTTCGTATTTACCTAAGAAAGCCACAAAAGTGTATTGAGGCGTCCACAACCCACCGCAACTGACTAGCCTGGGCGGATTACTATTTCGCCCGGGCGGATCAGCACCTGGGGAAAATATTTTTACTCGTCAGGTAGGGACCGTAAACCAGTTTAGTGTACGTACTCGTCAAAAGGTGGCGCTCTGTATGGTTTTCTTGGAGCGCGAAATGGAACTTTTTGAGATTTTGCATGAAACACACGCATAAAATGCGCATTATGATTTTTACGGCTTTTAAACTATTTCACAAAGACGGTTTTCATCAGCATTGGCCTCCGCACCACACAATTAATCATGCTGATGACTTTATGAGACGGGCAGCACGCATGAAAGGAGAGAAGGGGAGATGAAGAGTAAAGAAAAAAGTAAGTTCAACATCAGTGATGACATGTTCAAAAGTTGTGTGACCACGTGTGTGATCTGGTGATCATGATCATGGTGATGTGTGGGGTAGGGACTTGAAAACAAAGTTCGATTTTGATTGAAAATATCATCTCACATTACAGATTATCTTCTGTAAATTCCAAAACAGCATTTATCGCATAAATTGAGCAAGCCAAGCGGTAGCCGAGATATGCGTCTTAGACTGGAAATCGTCCGTTTTCCTGCAAAATCGTGCGTGTAAACTGATTAGGAGGGAGCTCGAAGAATGCGATGTAATATGAAGCGCCCCCACAGTGACATATTGCGCCAAGCCAACGAAGAAATCTTCAACTTCAAGTCTGATTAGTCTTAGTTCAACACGCTGTCTCGTTATCTGCTTAACTAAAGTTGTCAAGAAAGCCTAGTTTTAAAAGAGACACACCGGCTTTAACTGTTTACAATCTAGCATCCTTGACAATAATATTTTGATGGTCGTTGTGAGAAAACGATTATAAAAATGTCGCGTAATTAACTAGAAATTTTTTAAATTAACAAAAGAGACAAATGTTAGGCTATATACGCTTTATTACCAGCCGTCTCGATGTATTTGTATCACGTGTTTGTAAATAAAGTTGGCGTTCGATATGGGTCGACACGTGTTTAACATCGATTCCTTGTTTTCCCCGACTCATAACACGTACCTTGCATGATCCCTCAGGTCAGCGCTGACTCGAGGAAACACATCGAACGCAAGGTTTTTGTGTCTTTACTACTTTAGCACCCTCAATAGGCCTATGCCGTTTTTTCTTCGGATATTATTTATCGCCGCGAACGCGAAGCGAAAAAGACACGAAAATCTGAGAGATTCTCTTGTCCATATCAACACCTAGAAACCCTTCTTATGAAATCTGTTGGCAGATTTGTGTACAAATTGGAAAATATTGTAGGACATAGTGTTCGTAGGACATTATTTTCCAACAAGAAGAGAAACCAACCGCGAATGACAAAAGCAACTTGCACTTCGCTCTGGTTTCTACGGCTAGAAATACAACTAACTCACAAGACCACGTGACTTTTTGGAACCAGAATCTGGTTCCGAAAAGTCACGTGACCTTGAATTTTCGAAAAATGCTAAAAAACGGCCAAATTTGACAAATGCGGCTACTCTAGTCAAACCAGATATACTCCCGATTTGCACATGTAGACAAAGCTCAGTGGACGATATTTGGCGAATAGATTGCAGAAAATCAAAAAAGTCAGATCGTGTTCATCAAGAGCGCCAATCAAATTTTATTTTATTGTTTTTAGGATAGAACGAAAAATATTTTCTGGACAAATTTCAACAATCTCTTTTAAAAGGAAACGCCACATACTCTCACAAATTTCAATGCTCAAATTAGAAGAGGATCATTTAATTACTAGAAATTCATCCGATTGTGAAGGTAGCATCACCATAGGCCTATACGCGGTACATGTACGTACTCGCTACTGAACCTACTAATATAGCTACAACAAAGCAAGATAAGCTCTAAAATTAAAAATTAAAACGATTTTCCCTTGAAAAAAAAACATTTTTTTTGTCAGTTGCGTGTTACATATAAATCGCCATCACAATACCTTATGGGTCATTCCCAAAATTAGGGGTCCAAAATTGTTGGTGTCCCAGTTACGTACGACACTCTCTGCTTCAAAAATCACCCCTCCTGATCACAAATTCTCAGTAATGGACTGTGGCCTGTGATCATAGGGGGCAGCATAATTTTCTTCAATATTTTGTTCTCTGATTCCTGAAAAATATTTAAAACAAAAGACCATAAAAGCTTATAATTTGTTCCATGGTATTGAATAGGAGTTTGGTGTCCCGGGTTACCTACGCCAATGAAAATTGGCTGTAGAATGAGTTTGCATTAACCTTGGTGCCATATTTACACACAAACATTAAATTTAAGTGGCATTTGTTGAAATAAAAATTATTATTATCTACTGGGAAACCACTTTCAATCACTAAAAACACTTGGAAATCTTAAAAAGCATGTCACACTTTTGGACCCCTAATTTTGGGAATGACCCTTATACCAGTTTGCCTATATTATATTTATCGAACTAATTTGTGGGTAATCAACAGCTGAAGTGGTGAATCAGAACAAACGATTAAATTTACATACAATCAATAATGGTTCACATACACCAATAGCAATCAAGTAGAAGTAAACAAATACCGTCTTCCGTCTACCGTCAAACATAACCGTCTTCAAGAATGAAAGATTAGATCGTGCGGATTATTCTAGTGTTATTGGCCTTCAGCATCATACGACTACCATTATTCACTTTAATCGTGCGTCATTATCAATTTGAACCGTTAGTCTATATAGCCTACAACTCGCTAAAAACAATAACAAACTAGACATTGGCGTTTTTTTTTTTAAAAACGCAAGGTGATCGGGCGATATGAATATTGACCTCATTATGACGTCACACTTGGTTGAAATTGGTTGAAAACTTGAGTTGGTCGATGTTTCAAAAGAAATATCCACATATCGATTGCCAGTATTGGAATTGTCAAGACATGACTATTCAACGCTAAAGATGTGTATATGATGACGTCACTATTGGCACAGTCAATCTCATCATGACGTCACAATTGTGTGCAAACCACAGATATCTATTTTAATAGATATCTGTGGTGCACACCTAGAGATGAGGGTAGATGTTCTCACCAAGTTTCATATTGATCTTATTCTATGACGATCCATGCAGTAGGTTTTAACGGTCAGTTTTAAGTTGCCTAGTAAGTGCAAAACTGAGATTTGTTTTCGCTAAACTTTGACCTTGAATTGACCCGCAGAAGGAAGGGTAAAATAAAAATGCTCAGCAAAAGAAAATTGTAAGTCTGAATCTGATCTGTGCTAAATATGAAGACCCTGCGTCACTTGATTTTCGAAACGGAAATGTTTTAAAACATGCTTATTTTCGTTATTTTTGGGCTGTAATTTGATACTTGATGACGTCACAATTATGCCACACTATACATGCTGCTGAAATTCTGCCAAAGGGCTTATACCTGTATCTGGTTTCTTAAAGGCAGTATACACGATTGGTATCTATCTCAAAAATCTGAAATGTTCACCATAGAAAACTTTCCCTGAATTGGTTTTATCTGAAGTGCTAGTCTTTGAGAAATGAGTAAAACAATTAGTTTTCGTCTCATGAGACGAAAATTCATTTCGCCCCAAAACCATTTCCCCCCCAAGTGCCATTTCTTCCCCAAACCACTTCGCCCGAGTGCCATTTCATCCCAAATCACTTTGTCCAAACAAAACCCAAATGTTAGTTCGTGCACAGGCCGTGGTTCAGGGCAAAGTGGTTTTGGGGCAAAATGACTGCAAACTCTTTTGTGACTGTTTTCTCAATAATTAGACGAAGTACGGAGCTTGTTTTTGCTCAGGTTGGTTTTAATTATGCATATCTTCAATCACACAGGGGAACTATTTGTAACAGTCTACCAATCATGTACATGTATATATACTATATTTAAAGATCCTGCTTGGTTTCATAAGCATAGTTGCTGAACGGTGCAAAAATTGAGATGTATATATACGTCTTTATTAAACTTTGACCTCGAATTGACCCCATAAGGAAGGGTCAGATGTAAACGCACATACAAAGAAAGTCGTAGCCCAGAATTTCATCTATAATCCTGCTGAATACGAAGATCCTGGGTCACGTGGTTTTCGAGACGGAAGCATTTTAAAACATACATATTTTGGTTATTTTGGGGGTGTAATTTGATACCCGATGACGTCACATTGACGTTACGCTTGATGTGATCATAATATTATACATACTGGTGAGAGTCTGCCATAGGACGTACGCCTGTACTTAATTTATTTTAAAGATTAAGCTTGGTTTGGTGGACATTGCTGCTCAATACCGTAGGTGCACAAATTGAGGTCTTCGTTGAACTTTGACCTCTAATTGACCCCAGAAGGAAGGGTCAGATGAAAATGCCCACACAAAGAAAATTGTTGGCCATGATCTAATCTATAAGCCTGCCAAATACGAAGATCATGGCTCACGTGGTTTTCCAGACGGAAGCATTTTAAAAATTTAGCGTAATTTGACACCACATTGCGTAACCACCGTCCACGTGATGACGTCACCATTGGTATAGTCATAAGGTCCACATGTGTGGAAACATTTCGTTCCGTAGAACTATGGTCAAATTCACTGCCACTTTAAATCTATTTGCATTCAAAATTCAAATAAATTGCACATTTTCGAACAACTTCCGGTTTGGACCGGAAGTAGGCGTCACACAGGTGTCATGACATCGTATGATTTGTTCAGTTCATTTAGACTTATCATGTTGTTAAATAATTTTTCAAGTATCTATTACGGTTCTTGAGATATAAATTTTGGAAATAATAACCTTTGAATTTTTGTAATTTGACACCTGATGACGTCATGATTACGTCACACTTGATGCCATCATGATACTATACATGCTAGTGAAAGTCTGCCATATGGCTTATGTCTATCTAATTTACTAAAGATCCAGCTTGGTTTAATGGGCGTTGTTGCTCGGTAAGTGTAAAAATTAAGATTTCCGTTTTCGTTGAACTTTGACCTCCAATTGACCCCAGAAGGAAGGGTCGAATGAAAATGCCCACACAAAGAAAATTGTAGCCAACTATCTCGTCCATAAGCATGCCAAATACGAAGATCTTGAGTCACATGGTTTTCGAGACGGAAGCATTTTACAACATGCATATTTTGGTTATTTTTGGGATGTAATTTGATACTTGATGACGTCACGATGACGTCACACGTGATGCCATCATAATATTATACATGCTGGTGAAAGTCTGCCATAGGACCTATACCTGTACTTAGTTTCTTAAAGATTCATCTTGATTTGATGGACATTGCTGCTCAATAAGTGCAAAAATTGAGATTTTCGTTTTCGTTGAACTTTGACCTCAAATTGACCCCAGAAGGAAGGGTCAGATGAAAATGCCCACAAGAAGAAAATTGTTGGCCATGATCTAATCTATGAGCCTGCCAAATACGAAGATCATGGGTCACGTGGTTTTCCAGGCGGAAGCATTTTAAAACATGCATATTTTGGTCATTTTTTGGTTGTAATTTGATACCCGATGACGTCACGGTGACGTCACACTTGTATGCACACCTTTCCATTGGGGTTGATGTTCCTACCAAGTTTCAAGTTGATAGCTTTAACAGTTTTGAAGAAAAGCTCTGGAAACGTTTGAGCAGAAAAAGAAGGAAAAAAAAAAAAAAAGACAAAGAAATCGTACAATAGCAATAGGTGATCGGGGAACAACCCGATCACCTAAAAAGAGAGCAGAACATAGTCTTATAATTTGAAGTTGCAGGGAATTATTTCACATCAACCAAGATGATTAATAAAAACACGAACCGAAAGCATATTTATAGTCCCTTTGCACTGGCGACCATGACAGGGGGCAATTGCATGGTCACTGTGCGTCATGCACGAGTAGCTCGGTGGCGCACTTGAGAACACATCCCCCCTTTTTTCTGGAAAAAAAATACATCTAGGCCTACACACCTTAAACTACTCAGCCTTATGTCAATACGTGCCTTTACGGTCCCCCACAATTCACTGCGCGCGGTACATCGGTAGTGCATGATGGGATACAATTCTAGTACACATCGCCTCGGCGATCATGGCTCAAGTGCACAAGTGAATGGGAATGGACAGGTTAGTGAAGCTCCCGGTCGCTCCAAACAAGTGTTGAATTTGTGTTTTTGACACAAATGTTCGTTTGTAATATAGAGCTCAGAAACAGATTCAACCTACTGTACATCTGTTTTGGGATTATATCGGCGTCTAGGGGTGAAAAACTGACCCGACTAGTCATAAAGTTCGACTACGATAACGCGACACAATGACCGTGCACAATTAAATGAGTGTATCAAGAAGACGCCCATGCACTCAACGCGTCGTGCACGGTCAGTGCATCGCGTTATCGTAGTCATCAACTTCATGACAAATCGGGTCAGTTTTTAACCCCAAGACGTCGATATAATCCCAAAACAGATGTACAAGTACAGTAAGTTGAATCTGTATCTTAGCTCTATATTACCAGTTAACATTAATTGTGTTCAAAAAAACAAATTCGCCACGTTTTATGAGTTTAAAGCAGCCGAGAGCTCCTCACCTCTCAATTCCCATTCACTTGTATTCCATCATGTACTGCATGCAGTGAATTGTGGGGGAACCGTAGTAAAGGCAAGTATACACGGGGATATGGATATCACCATTGGTGACGTCATCAGCAATACATGTATGGCCATAACAAAACGCAGGCGCTTGCATTTTGCACTATAAGTAGGGCGCATCATGGGCTACGTTGTCAGCCAACACCCCCTTCCATGACAAATCCTGGGTACTATGCCCCACTGGAGTAGCCATGTACTTTGTGGATCCGTCACAACATTTCAATATAAAAAACTGCCCTGTCATGAGTGCCGGTACAAAGGGTCTTTTAGACTAAGTTAGCTCTTCGGAACACTAAACTGAATCTATTACGGACACTAAGTTAGCTCTTCGGAACACTAAACTGAATATATTACAGACACTCAGGCTAGGACCCAGACCTTGACTTCACAAAGCTGCAGAACGATGGAGCTTCCCGGGATACCAATGACGATGAATTGTCCGTTAAGTGGATGGTCGCACTTGACAGTCACACTCCCACCAGAAACCGAGGCTTGATAGGCAGTCACAGGAGAACCGCACTGGTCTCCACTCTGTTGAAGAAGGGAATCTTCCCTGTCCAGTGCAACATGGACAGTGGCGCCTTCAAGACGTTCGGCTGGGGTTAAATAAAAAGTGAAACACTGATATGCACAACAATACAATTTTTATTTATTTTTTAAATTTTTTATAAAAGACCCGATTAGTTGTGATCATTCTGTGGTACTTTTATTTTCATCGAACACTTTGTTGTGATCTTTGTATGCAAAGCCTGTATCCCACAGGGCTGCGATAGTTCGAGACTGTTTGCAGACTTGAATTTGGCGACTGTTTCAAGACAAAGTACGCGAACAGAGGTGCAGTCCCACTGAATCAAATACAACAGATTTGTCTTGGCATGTACTCTCGTGTCTGATGTTGTCAAGATGGCAGTATACTGACTGCATATGCACAGAATGGGCGGGAATTATGCAAAAAGTCTTCAAAATGTCTTATAAATGTCTGATGACATTCTGCTGACTATTTGATGCACATTTGAAAACATTGGCGACCACAGCTGTCGCAAACAAATTTTTTAACACGTTCAAAATTCCCGCGACATCTTGACGACCTCCACAAACAGACAAATTCTGCAGAATGACAGTCGCAAATTTCGCCAAACAGTCACAACTCTAGTGGGATACAGGCTTTACCAAACACCAATCACAAGCTTTAATGCAGCATCTTATAGTCAAGGCCAGGCCAAGATTCGACCGCGCTGGGCACAGATAAACCAACACGATCTATAGCATTTAAAATGGTTCCTACACTGCAAAAAACGCGGTGTTAAATTTCTAACACCATGAGGTTTTTTAATTCTTTGGGTGTTACATTTGTGTCAAACGAACACCGGTGTAATAGATTAGCAGCAGAAAAAGTGGTGTAGAATTTGCATGGTGTTAAACTTGATAAACTGCGCATGATCACAATGCATGACGCTTAGTATTCTAATCCCATTGGTTGATCTCGAAAAAATTATGGGATGTCGGTCACGTGTTCACTGCAAAAAAAAGGTTTTGGTGTTAAAAAATAATGCTAAGAGAGCATGCGCGGAAATCCAGCTATTTGATTGGCTACAGGCGTTTCTGATCATTTTACCGCATTTGAGCATACAAACCCGTAATCATCACGTTGTACTTTTGATATCATTACTCCTTAGGGGGATGTGAAGAAATTATGAAAAAACATGATGAAAATAATGGTATTTTGCCAATTTCATTACTGTTCCACCACGAACAGATCAGTGTTAAAATAATTTAACACCAAATGCTGGTGTTAATTAACACCATGGGTGTTAAATTTAAAACCCGAGGTTTTGCAGTGCGTGTTTTATTTTAAAGTGGTTCTCCCATTTTACACCAATTGCTTCTAATTCTGTAAAAATAAATCAACTGTATAGTGTTACAATTTAATTCCACATTCAGGTGTCAATTAACACCAACATTCTTGCCCAAAATAAACACCAAGAAGAATACGTTGACACCGGATAGGGGTGTTAAAGTTTAACACTCTTCTTGGTGTTAAAAAATATTGATTCCCAAATTGGTGTTACTTAACACCCAAATCCTTGCCCAAAATGGATACCAAGGAAGAATCAAATTTTACACCAGTGGTTTAGATTTTAACACCGCATTTTTTGCAGTGTACTTACAACAACAGTCTCCACGGTTGACGATTTCCACTTTGCTGATTACATGGGTATCTCCAAGATCAACTCTCCACCAAGGATTGCCACCCGTTTCTGAAAAAATTACAATTAGTGATGTATTGTATAGCATGTATAAACGATGTAATTTTTGTCCCCTAATTCTGGTACAAATTGAAGATCACTTGCTCTCGTTTACGACAAAAAGTGCATTCAGCTCGCAGGCGCTTCTGAAATAATTTCGCTGAAAACGAAGCCCAAATAAAGCTGCACCCTCAGCACCACCACGACAGAAAACAAAAACTAGTTTTTCGTTTTTTTCATCACAACCAAAGCGCGAATATCTTGCCCATGAAGACTGAGATCGAGTGCCTATTCACCCCACGGAAAACCACCAAATCTATTACACAGCACGCACCCGTTCATCATCCCGGGGAATCCCACGCGTCGCTAACATTAGCGAGCACATGCAAGTTGTTGGTGCAGATAGGAGGCAGAAGTGGGACTGTCGGGGTCACGTACCCTTAGGTCAATGTTTTTTCTTCACGAACGTACACCTAGTAGAGCAACCAACCTGGCCGTGTGCACTCGGGCTATTTGCCGTGCTGCGCGGGGCAAATAACCTACACTCCACAGCCTGCCTTTAAAAATTTATGTTAGAATTTTCATACACGTTTAACTTTGTGTCATACCTGTATAAATAGTCCCTCTTTTGTCAATTACTTATAAATATTGGGGAAAAAATCAGAGTTGAATTTGGTGCAGCTCTGCAGTGCGAAACTTTCATGCGGCTGGACACAAAACTAACTCGCAAGACCATGTGATTTTTCGGAACCAGAATCTGTTTCCGAAAATTCACGCGACCTCCGTTTTTTAAAGATTGCTCAAAAACTGCAAAATTGTGGTTTCTTGTTAGGATATGTTCAGTTTATTTTGGAAGGGCATTCAGAATCTTGTATGGGTCCATTTCGAGCCCAAAATAGCCCAACAAAGCCGGTGTGTCCCTTTAAGCTCACGTGATAGCCAATCCCAGAGAAACAACTGCAATACTGCGTTTCCAGACCACAAGTTAAGCAGAAGTAGACCGGCAGCCCAGAGGGTTTTGGTTAAACGAACGAGGTACCAACAACCGAGGGCAGGAACATTTAGGAAGTGACCTAGTATTTGCAGATCTGGGCGTCTGCCGGGGTCCCTCTGCTGCGTTTGACCCCTGCGGACTCCCAAAGGGGGCCAAAAACTGCGCTGGATCAAACATTCGAGGTACCACATGAAACTAAGTTTAGATGAAAGAGCACATCACACAGAGTACGGAATGGCCCTTGCCAGACGAATTTTCTGCTGCAAAAGTCCCGCCAGACGCCCGCCAAAATCTCATTCAATATAATAAATGCAAGATACAACGGCCGTCGACAAACGAGTCCATTTGTTTTGAACGGGTAGCTTTGACATACGGCTGTTCTGTGTTTCATCCGGCGTAAATCTTGAAGTGGAGTTCTCGGGTACTGGGTTGGCAAAAAAAAAAAAGAAGAGGCAAGAACCGGGTGGGATTATGTACAGCGCAATATCTTCTTAATTGGTCACCATGTTACAATGTATGTACCGGTACGTTAGTACCTACCTATAAATACTCAATGTAGGCTACGTGTAATGATTAAGTTTAAATTAAAGTGACTAAACTGTATCATTTTCCACCGTCAAAAGTTGCATCGGCGAAACTGACCACTGCTATAGGGCCTATCCAAATAAGCAAACACAACAAACGTTTCATCGATGATTAGCGCGGATTCTTGAACATTGATCCTTTTCGCGCGAAACAAATTTAACAGAATATTGTAATACACAAAATCAAGTTGTTTATGTAGTTATCAGAGCATCCTTTCACTCCAAATTTCCTTTCTGTGAAAGCGACGCGCGTCGAATTTACACACAAAAAGGCTGTATGTGAATATCCACCCTCATTATTGATGATAATTGGCCGTCTGAACATGCCCCGGGAACATGCCTATAAAATTAGATGAATTGGAGATGCACACTGATTATTTTCGCGTGTTCTGTATGCAAATGTACGCGCGTTGCTTGACCGTAAATGCGGGATGGAAGGAATTTGGAGTGCGGCATGGAATGAATTACAAAAGTCATGTACATGTAGATGAATTGGATATGCACACTGAACTTTCTTTCATGCACACTGAACTTTATTTACGCGTTCTGCATGCAAATTTGACGCGCGCTGCTTGAAGAAAATACGGCCAGGAATTTGGAGTGAAGCGACGCACAAAAATGTCCTGTTATTCTGGGATTTGCAGTGAGTCGGCTCATACAAATTCTCTGCGTGTAGCATTTTGTCGAGGTGCAGTGACGCGCGTCAAATTTACCCGCTTTTATAGCCCGGCGGACACTTTTGCGATTTATCGGCCTATCGGCCCACATGACCGGAAAGGTTTGGGCTGGAACTTCGGGCTGGTCTGACCGAACATAAACCGGGACAAATAAAAAATGTTTGTTAGATTTTTCCGTATCATCCGATGGTTTGGTAATAATCCGGTTTTTGGCCGGTAAATCACAAAGGTAAATCCTAATATTGGGTGGTAAATTTTAAATATTGGGTGGAATTCACACTGAGCCTAAAGCGCGTCTCTTTAAAAAATAAAGCCATAAGCCTATGGAGGGAAATCACAGATCTACACATTAATGTGCCAAGCACAGAATTTATTTACTTTTGTAAAATGAGTTACCAGCCAGTTATTAGCCTATATATGGCAAATTGGGTTTTTAGAAACATTAGCAAAATAGTAAAAATAAAAATCACATACGATTATGGCTGGCAAAATAAAGCAAATACAATATTTTGTGCTATGAAATTGGCTCCTGGTCACCGAAAAGCTCAACACTGGCGCATACATTACGCGTCAAATGTCAGGCGTCGCACACCAATTTTGACGTGGCAAGATTCATTTAAAGACATGTGTGTATATTTCGATTCGGGACGCGCCTTGTTAGCGCTAGCCCGCGCCGTAATAGACGCACATGTATCTCTGTTTACAGCGCTCCCAGAACACAGAACAGCCGTATGTCAAAGCTATCCGTTCAAAACAAATGGACTCGTTTGTCGACGGGAGTTGTATCTTGCATTTATTATATGGAATGAGATTTTGGCGGGCGTCTGGCGAGACTTTTGCAGCAGGAAATTTGTCTGGCAAGGGCCATTCCGTACTCTGTGTGATGTGCTCTTTCATCTAAACTTAGTTTCATGTGGTACCTCGAATGTTTGATCCAGCGCAATTTTTGGCCCCCTTTGGGGGTCCGCAGGGGTCAAACGCAGCAGAGGGACCCCGGCAGACGCCCAGATCTGCAAATACTAGGTCACTTCCTAAATGTTCCTGCCCTCGGTTGTTGGTACCTCGTTCGTTTAACCAAAACCCTCTGGGCTGCCGGTCTAAAGGTTCACGGTTTTAATCCCGGTGGAGCAATAGCAATTTGTGTTTCACTGCTTCCCGATTTCTGAAACTCATGGACATTTGTCCGCATTTCTAATGATCTCTAACAGAATTATAATTATTATACTCACGTGTGTGCGAACATGATCTGCCTTCGTGGAGGTTGGAGTCGCTATTCCCATCATTAGCCAAGTCAGCCGATAACTGTTGGCTGTAGTGTACGTAAGTGGATGACTGGTCGGCTGGTTTACCAACAATCGAAAGTTCGGCAGTGGGGGGCTCTGAAATAATAAAAAGCCCAAAGAAACACGTTGAAACAGAGTGGCACACATCTTAAACCACTATGAAAAGCAAACTGCAAGGACTTTCTTAGTCGAATGCAAGGGTTTAGTTTGGCAAAGGTTCCCGTGGAGAGTTGCTGGAAGGTGGATTTGATTCCTAAATTAAGTGAATCATAAAACCTGCATTATCGAGGGAGGTCGAATTGAAAATAAGTTGAACCATTTAGTTTGCGTTGAGTGAACGTATTCCCTCCCGAGTCTAATTTCATGGTATCACTCGAGCTATGATCCTCGTATACAGTGGTGGATCCAGCCTGATCAAAATACCGTAGTAAAATGTGAAAGCATGGGCCTGATCGACCCCTAATCTTCAATGTGTTCATGTACTTCAATGAGGCCATGGATCCTCCACATGGTATTCGCAGGTTGACCTTAAAGGGGCTATGTCACGGTTTGCGCATGTGCCAAACCCTTTCATATTTTGACATACGTGCGGGCTCAGATGAATGTAGTGCAATTTCATTACACAACACCATTGGTGCGTGTGCTATAGTTGTGTACATCGTGTACTTAGAACGTGCCGCTTGGGCAGTGTGTTCGTTCATGAGTGTTTACAATTTAATACGCAGAATTCAACTACATTGTACATCGTGTGCGCGCATTTGTTGAATTTGGCATCGCGCGTGCGCTATTAATGTCTGGGAAAAACAAAATCGTACAGCGGTGGCGGCCACTGTGTCTTTCCAAGGACAGAAGGTATGCTGTAAAATTGCTGTCAGGACCAAATAAGCATATCAGTGTTGATGGGAAAACAAGGTTAAACAAATTGCTGTGATCCAACCATGTCATGGGTTCGATTCCGGGCTGTGCTCTTGAGCAAGGCACTTAATCACACTGTAAAGCCGTTGGTCCAGTGTGTTAGGTTTCGGTAACGCACTTTAAAGATCCCAGAGCATTCTTTCGTAAGGAGCGAGGGGAGGGATTCCCCGGTGTCTCTGAACGTTTCTAATTCAACTTAGAAGTTATTCGAATATCTATGTTAATTGATCCCATTTCTGTAATTGGCGGTCCTTCCGCTGTTGGATGTGGTAAATAAATAAATAAATAAAAGTTGCCGCACACATCGACAGCAACTGATCAGTTGAATTGCTTTCAGTTGCAACTTCGATCTATGATAGGCTTACTAAAGAACCTCAAATAGAGAATCGTCCTTTGGGAGTTGCACCTATTACAAGCACGTACCTACTACTTCCCAGACTCTGACCTCACAAAGCTGCAAACTGACAGAGCTTCCTGGGATTCCAATGACGATGAATTGTCCTCCAATTGGAAGTTGGCACTTGACAGTCACAGTTCCACCAGGAACCGAGGCTTGATCAGCAGTCACGGGAGAGCCGCACTGGTCGCTACTCTGCTGCAGAAGGGTTTGCTCCTTTTCCAGCACAACATGAACTGTGGCACCTTCAAGACGCTCAGCTAGGATTAAATGAAGAGTCCAACACTCGTACAACAAGTCTTTTTATAAACGTCCTGGATCACAGAGTCGCCCGTTATGCTGCGACGATTTCTTTGTGTCACGTGTTCAAAAGTTAGTTCTCAGTGGTGTAATATTTGGCGTCCAAGCAGTGTGTCAATGTGTATTTTCATTGTGGACACAATTGTCCACGCACCCACATTCCCATTAGTTTAAACTATGTGCCCGATTTGAGGGTTAATTTAAGATTGACACTCTTAGGCCAATTCTGAGACTGAAGTCGCCCGACAGTTGTAGCGACCGGATGGATATATTCTTTGAGCATCTTTCTGAAGTTTAAAGGGCCCTGAAATGGCGTTTTTATCAATGAAATCTGTGCTATGGAACTAGTCCATTAATTTACAATCATAAAAACCCTACTTGGAAGTTGTTTGGGGGTTAAAATGATTTTTATGCTAATGAAAATTTACATATGCATCATGTGCATGAGCAAAGTGGAAAATCTAATTCAACTGTGCACAAACATTTCTAAAATTTTCTCCAACTTGCTGAAACATTTGTAACCCATATAAAGTTATAGGTTTGTTTTACATGTTGCCTCTTGCAAACCTTGAAAAAACTAAGGCTGGAAACTACAGCATTTTTCCACAATTCCAGTTTGAAGTCTTATGTTTTTTCTTTGCTTTTGTGCTGTGTGTTCCTAAAGTTCCTAAACAGCGCCCTTTTTCTGCAAGTTTGTGAAGAAATTTTCAAAGTTGAAAAATGCCACTTTTTATTCATGGGGCATCAAAATGAACAGTAGTATTGTCTTTCTACAGAAGTAATCCTTCATATGCAGCAAAAACTGTGCATAAAGTTATTGAGCATTTCAGGGGCCCTTTAAGGTGAGAACCTACACATTCTATAGCTTTGGCCGAGTCAGAATGGTTAAATGGTTTATATCTAGTTTCTACTTACAACAGCAATCTCCACGGTTGACGATTTCTACTTTGCTGATGACGTGAACATGTCCCAGGTCAACTCTCCACCAAGGATTGTCGCCCGATTCTAAAAAGAAATGCATTAATTATATTGATTTGCATGTTGTTTATTTAGTAAAAGTCAAGTCCTTGCATGTAATACATTAATATGCAGAAGTAAATGAATCAGAAGAACACTTCGCCCGGGTGCCATTACGCGCCAAATTACTTCGTCCAAACACTACATCGCCCAAATGCCACTTCGCCCCAAAACCACTTAGTGCACAGGCCGTGGTTCAGGGCGAAATGACTGCAAACCCTTTTGACTGTTTTCTCCAAAGTTAGACGAAGTACGGAGCTTGTTGTTTGCTTAGGTTGGTTTTAATCATGCATATCTTCAATCACACAGGGGGATAAAACTGTAACACTTTACCAATCATGTATACTTTAATACTTAGTGTTTAATACTAACTTTACTTAGTGTTTAAGCCAGCATTTTGTGTTGATTTTTCATAATTTTTCTGTAAGCTTCAACAGAAATGTTTCACTGCTTCCCGATTTCCAAAACTCATGGACATGTGTCCACATTTCTATGGAATCCGACGGTCCCTGGGTCATTATCTCTAACATAATTATAATTATTACTCACGTGTGTGCGAACATGATCTGCCTTCGTGGAGGTTGGAGTCACTATTTCCGTCATCAGCCAAGTCAGCCGATAACTGCTGGCCGTAGTGTACGTAAGTGGATGACTGGTCGGCTGGTTTACCAACAATCGAAAGTTCGGCGGTTGGGGGCTCTGAAAGAGAAACATCCAAAGGGACACATTAAAACGGAGTGTCACGCACAAATGTCCGTTTAAAGCCTACAATTCACGAGAAAAAAAGTAACCGTTAAAGACTTTCTTTAAAGTATGCGAAATCGCCCAACCGCGTAATGGTAGAGTAAACAATCGGGAAAGATATGCGTTATCGAAGGAGAGCACGTGCAACCTTGAAGAGCTGCTGGTACTAGCAACATTATGCGCATACTTGTCTCAAGGAACGCTAGTGAAACGTTTTGCTGTGCCTGTTAAAGTATGCGAAATCGCCCAACCGCGTAATTGTAGAGTAAACAATCCCCGCTCGTAAATTCTATCTCAAGCCTTGCGAGTTTTTTTGATGTCGTGTGAAAAGGGCTTTAACTTTTAAAAGAAGTGTGTATTGTCTACGAACTAACCCAACAATGCCATACATTTACAACAACAGCCATTGGTTTGGGGAGGTGTTTCCATTACAAGCTGTATACATACCAAAGACCTTAACCTCGCAAAGCTGCAGAACGACAGAGCTACGTGGGATTCCAATGACGATGAAACGTCCTTTAACTGGACGCCTGCACTCGATAGACACAGTTGCACCAGGAACCGAAGCTTGATCAGCAGTCACAGGAGAACCGCACTGGTCACTACTCTGTTGAAGAAGGGCTTCATCCTTGTCCTGTGCAACTTGGACTATGGCACCTTCAAGACGTTCGGCTGGTGGTAAATGAAAAGTGAAATACCAACTCGTACAATAGAAGTCTAATTGTCACGGTAAAAGTCATGGATCACAGTGATTCAGGAGAATTGGGTTGGCGTAGTGGTACTTTCCTCGCCTTCCACCTCTGTGGCCCTGGTTCGAATCCCATCCGGGTCAGTATATGTGGATTGGGTTCTCAGCCCCCGTTTGATACCGTTGGTTTCGCCTATACAGAATTGTGTAGGGGTTATGCTCCCACCTCTAAAACTGAGCATTTTTATTCATCGTCTTCTCTTCACACGTTTGTTCAGGGTTCTGAGCTTAGTGCCTTGGGCACTTTTGAGGAATACTTTGTTGTGCATCACGGATCAAACGGGCATCATCCCGACATCAAGTGATGACATTTGACGACCCCAGCCCCTAGTAAAAGTGGACGCTACCACTAAACGGAGCGAGGCGCGTGATTGGCTCTTGCCGTTGGCAACAGCGTCCGTAGCTATGATGCAATTTTGAATGTCGCGCTACGTGCACGCGCGCTTTAGTATATTGGCACCGCGATGACCTTCGCTCGTACCCAGCTCGCCCATACAGGGCGCTGGGACAGGCTAATCTGCCTGCACAGATTTCTGTGACGGAAACACGTCACGCAAAGGTCACATATGCAGCCCCGTGGAGCATTGTGGGTTGCTTGCTGCCAGACGAATAATTATTAAATAGTATGTTAACGCTTATATACATTGCAAAAATCAAATTTACGAATAAATTGAGTGTACTTTGCACGAGACCTACCTTGTCTGCTGGAAAACTGTATTTACGTCTGTTTACAAGAAAAAGACGTGACCTTGTGGTCACGTGTTGTATACAATTTTGGCCAATGAGGGCGCCAACAAATTAGCCTGTCCCAGCGCCCTGTAAGGGCGAGCTGGGTACGAGCGAACGCGATGACCGTGCAACATGCGCGGCGCGTGATTGGTCAGTTGCGATCACTGTTACTTGTTAATCAACATTCATTCATCAATACAGCCTAGCTCAACTCGTTTCAGCAAGGGTTTTGGGAAATAAAACTCGATGTGCAGCAAGTATACCCTTGCAATACAATGATTATATGTTTGTTTTTCTATCTCCATGTTAATTTCTACTTACAACAGCAGTCTCCACGGTTGACGATTTCCACTTTACTGATGATGTGAGTGTCACCGAGGTCAACCCACCACCGAGGGTGATCACCCGTTTCTAAAGGGAACAAAAAAACCAACTTATTAGCACTACGTTGTCGATATCTACTCGCATCGAAAACTACAGAGTTAACTGAGCTACTAAAGTGCGACGTCAGTTGCCATGGTAATTCACTGGTAATCTTAAACACTCATTGCTAAAGCGCAGTAACGTTGGTATAAACACACAAAGGGCGACATTTTTACTTTAGTAGTCAATCGACTGAACATGAAACACCGTTTTAGAGATTTAGGGCCACTACAAAAAATACCAAAGTTAACAAGCACCTCTTCAAACGAGTACAGATCAGCCATGTTAGCTTTGAAATAAAGCAAAATGTAATATAGTCGCACTTAAATGTATTTCGTGTTAAGCTAGCTTTTAAGAGCTACTATATTGCTTCGCCGCACCAACCCTCTGAAACAGTCGATTCTAAAAAAAAAAAGGGAACATTATGGTAACTTATTGATTCTTTCTTAATGTTTTGTTTAATTTGGCTTTGTTAATTGTGAATAAAAATCGCTCTTACGTGTGTGCGAACATGATCTGCCTTCGTGGAGGTTGGAGTCGCTATTTCCATCATTAGCCAAGTCGGCCGATAACTGTTGGCCGTAGTGTACGTAAGTAGATGACTGGCCGGTAGGTTTCCCAACAATCAAAATTTCACCGGTTGTGGGCTCTGAAAAAACCAACACAATGTAACACTAACAGAAAGTGGCTCACTGGCGCAAAAAAAAAATGTACAACTGATGAAGAAAATCAGATTCTTAGAAATTGCTAAACGGTTTAGTTCAACAAACTCAAGTTCCTACGCCCAGTGGCTTTGATGTAGATTCGAATGCCGATTTGGACAGGTCATAATTACATATACAGTGAACATCATGGGTCCGGGATCTGCAAAAGGTGTTCGTTATACAGCAATCGCTCATTAATAGTCATCAAGGAGACCCATTATAATTTAACGCTTGAGAGCCATGATGAATGTCGCGATAGCATAGTGGTGTTATTACTAAAACATTTTGTATTTAGAACAATTTACCGCACTCCTAATGTCACTGTTGTGCCCAACTAATTGCCCTAACTGTAGTCGAGACCTCCCCAACAGTGCAGTTAAAACCTTCTGCTACGTGCAGCGCAGGGTTGTAGTCGAGTCCATCACAAGTCTTTCACAAGTCCAGAGCTGATAAAAATCACAAGTATACAAAGGAATGCCTTTTGTTGGAGTTCATTTGAATAGCTTGCGACTTGAATTAAGACCCAGGGACTTAATTGTGGTGGACTCTACTACAACTCCGCTGTATGCAGTAGAGTTCCCACAAATAGTACAGTTGAAACCATGGTGTAGTATATTGTGATATCCAAAATTATGAAAATTAAGAAATCTTACTCACCTTCCGTTCGTTTCAGAAGCAGTTCAAGTTCTCTGAGCTCGTAGTAAAGTTCATTCTTGAATTGAACAGAAGAACAAGATAATATTACCAGATAACAAGATAATATTAAATTTGAAAATATAGTCCTAGGCCTACATTGAGACCACGGATGAAACTGGTAAATGATAAACATATGATAAATGACGTTATCACAGTCTCGACGACATGGGAAAATGGGCCGAGTTTGAAAGCAATCATGGAGGAAGTCTTTCCTTCCTCCGTGAAGCAACCAAGACCATTCGGTCCCTGGGAATGCGAGTTTTGGGGGCAGAAAAGTGGAAAGTTGAGACATGCACGTGGAAAATGTCGATACACGTCAACACGTGGAAAATACTGGGGGTGGGGGGAGGGGGTGATTTGTTTTACTCCCCCAATTTTCAGGCGGGAACTCTTCAACCCGACGACGGATTCGTATAAAAATTGCCGAGTTCAAAACACCCGCTAGAGGGGCCTACCACTTTCTAAAACGAAAACCGATTTCACGTAGAACCTAGCTATTTTTCGCGCACAGATGCTAACCTACCATAACCGTTTAGTCATGACAGTACATGCGCCGTGCGTGCCATGCCAACGCAACGATACGGCGAGCGCGCGAGCACATAGCGAGTGTTTCGTCTACAAAAGGTTACTTTTGCCACAAATGCACAATATACACGAGTGAAATAGACCTGAAACGTACCCTGCAGGCACCTAAATTTGCGCGCACGTAATTTCGCGCACTGACGACGCTTTCATCGGCGTATCTTCTCAACAAAATCACGTACGTACTGACGTCAAATTGTTCTTGAAAGTTGTTTGTCACATCATCTTTCAATTTGCATGCAAATGTGAAAATTTAGGGTACAAAATTCTACCTTACAAAATATCGTGCCGTCATATGTTTTTGATCGTCATGTATTTTCGATCATCAAACTTTACACCGATTTACCGCGGGACTGTACGAGATCCACCGTGATCATGGTGTTTTGTGGCCGTTTTGCAAACGGTGAATCTGTCGCTTGTCTGTGCCTTAACTTGCTGCAAATCAAATTACCTGGCATGAGTTATCTTTCAAACTTTGCAAAATGTGTATTTTCGGCTGAAGATCACTATCACAGTTTTGGACTTTTAATCAAGTGTATCATACGGACGTGACCTTTTATCAAATATTCCACCAAAAGCATCCTCAGATCGCTCAAGGTCCCGTCTTTCATTAGACTTGATGTCAAGTCTGTAACTAGACCGGTTGGTTTGTAAACCGCAGCAGCGTAATCGCGAATGGACTGGGAACAAGTCTAATCGACCTCTAGTTACAGACTTGAGAAACCTGTTTCCGTTTTGTACACGGTCTATGGAGATTGCTACCAGAATTGGACGTAGAGAGCTGATTGGTCGAAACGCAGGACGACATTAATATTCATGTTACTCCTCCGACTTGTTCGATGGCAACTGCGTGATTATATATTACGCGCCATGAATGCATTAATATTGGCGCGAATACAGGTTTCTCAAGTCTCTAGACAGGTACTATTCATAACAACGACTGTTGCGTGTGGGGATTATAGGCGTCAGACGGACCAAATACGACTGTCTAGAGACTTGACCTCAAGTCTAGTCTTTCATTCGTGCAGGGCCCAATTTCATAAAACATGTTAGCACCCGATTTTTGATTAAGCGGCGCATTAAGCGGCCGATGGCATTTCATAAAAGAATTAAGCAGTCGTTTTTTTGCTTAAAGCCCTTATTTAGCAAGCCAAATCGCATGCTAACGCCGTCGCTTAAGCAAATTTTCGTGCTACGCTTAATCAACAATTTTGATTAAGCATAACATGTTTTATGAAATTGGCCCCAGATCGATTGGGTGATTGCCTTGCCAGTTGAAATTTTATGGCGTGCCAAATCTAACAAAATTCTTATATCTTTTTTGAACGCGCTTGGGGGGAATCTCACTAACGCAGAACCTTTGTTACACTGCACTTTGCACGCGCCACTTTAGTTTTCCCGCTTAACCATGCACTGCTAGCCTCAACTTCGCAGCGTATTCTGCGAAGCCAATCAGCACACCAATTACAAAACCGTTAGTTCATATTCATTTACTGACAGAAAAGTAGGCCAACTTCTGAACTTGGGTTTTTGGAAAACTGGCCATTTGTTGCTCATTTTGAAACACTTGGCACGCCATACGTCAACAGAAATGGCCCATCAAACGAACGATCGAAAACAAATGACACTGCTATCACCTACCTGAACCTACGCGCCTTAATCTGAGAAAAGAAAAACAGCAGAAACTTCATGGTCTGTTGTGCAAAAAAGAAATGGCAGAAAAGTGACGATGAATTCCAAATATTTGAACTATTTCCTACATGGGACAGCACTTACGCATGCAAGCAACGCCCAATTATATCACTCGCCCTGGGTTGGCGTTACACAAGTGTGAATCATCCCCGTTCAACTCAGGGCTTAACTCGCCCCCGGGGCGAGATAAACCCGGTTTGGCCGAAACAAGCGTGAAACGATGCGGGGCCGGGGTTGAATGCGGGGTTGAAAATTGGAACAACTCGGAGTTAACTTAAGTTAAGTTAAGTTAAGTTCCCCCCCGGGTCGAGTTCAACCCGGGTTGAGAGGTTGTAGTGTGAAAAGGCCTATATTGTGTCCGTCATACTTCAAAAAGGCTAATAGAAATGTTAAATGTACCTTGTTCCCGGAGTTGCGATACCATGGGGTTGCATTTGCAAAGGTACAGCATGCAACCAAGAGCAAGATGCGAATCATGTTGCTTGATGTCGAGCAAATAGTACAGCGCAAAGCTACGACGTTTCACCGAAGAAAACTAGCGAGCAACTACCAATTTTGGTCCCGCGGTGTTACTTTTTATAGTGTCTGCAACATTGTCAGTTGAATAAGCAAACAGAAAGAAACCGACTGTTGTTGGCTTTCCCAGACTTCATACAATTCGCTTATTGTGCAGAGTTAATGGGCTTAAAGCCCTTTTCACATACGACGAGGTATATAATCCCCGGGGTGAAAAGTTCATATGCAGCGCGATATGTGGCAGAGGCGGGTATCTCCCCTACCATTGTTCCCCCATTGTGTCTCAAACATCCAAGGAATTTCCAAGGAATTCCTTTTAGTTTTTAGGGGGAGTTGGCGCGTTAAGTAAGGGAAGAATGTGTTGAGGTATGGGGGTGGGGGGGGGGGGGGGGTTCTCAACGCCGTGATGACGTCATCGATCACAGGCTCTCTGGAGTCTCGTAACCAGACCTGATGCATCCTCTTGCAACAGTGCCCATTTAACGCACTCCCTAACTCTTGCGTACAGTGGCCCTGTTGAAACAGGCCCCATTTCGTGGTGGGACAAGCGACAGAAATCTTGTCGCCTCTGCTGGACCAATCAGGACGCTTGGCAGTGCATTGCAGCACGATTGCAGGCATTCAAATGTAACGCGCGCAGATTGTAAACACCGTGCATGCATGTGATACATGTACTCGGTAATGCTGGCCGTTGTCCGCGTCGGCGATTGGCTGCTATTTAAAGGATACTGGGGATTCAATCCGTTCCATTACATTCGTCAGCATGCATCCCTGTTATTAATTAAAAAAACTGCGGAGTAAATTAAGATCGTCGTTTGAAAGTTTGGTAGGAATGGGACAGTCATAAGGAACGGAACCCAATACAATTTCTGGAAAGTATATAAATCGTTTCTTTTCGGCATAACATGACCGAATTGATTAAATTACATCAAAATGACTCGGGCGTGAGTTGGCTCAAGACAACAGCCGGCTCACTCCACAGATTTGCGTGTGTTTCCTCATATTGTTACGTCGCTTTGCAGAGTGGAAATTCCCTGATATCTCAGGATGGACCTGATGGGGATGCTCGCCCAACAGGTCTGGACATGGCTGGCCGGGCAATGTACTATAGGCCATTTCGTACGTGGGGCAGTTTCTTTGTTCCTTGAGGACATGCATGGTTGCACATATTGTGCTTCCATTGTTGAACGGTTTAAGTAACAAAAGGTGCCCCACGAAGGGGCGGCTATTCAATACGGTCTATACGTGTAAATAAAACAAAAAACGATGTCCTACTTTTGATCTTGAATAACTTTATGATTTTTCAACAGATTTAAACAAAAATTTAATTTCATGTTAAAGACAGTATACATGATTTGTAAACAGTTACAAATAGTTTTATCCCCGGTGTGATTGAAGATATGCATGATTAAAACCAACCTGAGCAAAAACCAGCTCCGTACTATAAGTCTAACTTTTGAGAAAACAGTCAAAAAAGGGTTTGCAGTCATTTCGCCCCAAAACCACTTCGCCCTGAACCACGGCCTTAACACGAAGTGGTTTTGGAGCGAAGTATAGCATTTGGGCAATGTATGTTTGGGGGCGAAATGGCACTTGGGCGAAATGGTTTTGGGGCGAATTGAATGTTCGTCTCATGAGACGAAAACTAATTGTTTTACTCATTTCTCAAAGACTAGCACTTCAGACAAAACCATTTCAGGGGAAGTTTTCTACGGTCATCATGTTTATACTGTGTAAGTTAGGCGTAAATCTGTGAACATCTGTACTATATACTTCCTTTAAATATACGTGAAAAATTTGTCCACAATCGATTTGTTTTGTTGCATATTTGCATTGCTTTTAAAAGTATTCTAGATTCATCCTAGAGTGGTCGGTTTTGTCAAAATGTTAAATAAACCTGTTAAAATGGAGATTTTCTTATTTTCGTCTGCATCAGCTGTGTAACACAAGTTTTTTTCAAAGCCGTTTTTCTCGAAAAGTCTTTCTGGTAACGACAGCGCGCTGAGTCATCTTTGTTGTGTCATATTTCCAAAATGCAGTAAGTTACAGAAATATATTTGGTGTCATTGGAAAGCTGAAGAACTAGTCTTTCTTTTCATGCATAAACCTCAAAAAGTCAAATTTTTGGGACATTCCTCATTATACCGTGGCATGGTAACATCCTTGGGCAAACAAGAATAATTTTCCCCAGACTCGGTCAAGAGCACTTCACCGTGTTTTCTGCAATAATCGCTTTTTGGCCTTTTGGTTAAGATCATGTTTGGTTTGGTGACCATCTTAACAATTCTATAGAAATTCTTTGTGAGTCACAAAACTTCCAGGGAATTAGCCTTTCTCGTGTAACATTTGCATTGTGGCTGAGGCCAAAATTATTCACATTCAAATTGACGTGTTGTTTAAAAAGTCACATACCAAGCTGTTCTTGATACGTGGTGCACACCACTTCCTAGTAACAGTTTAATTGCTTTATGCCATTCTCTCTTACGATGAACACTGTATTGGTTCTGTGCCTATTTACAACTTCCCCGTGGACCACATACATAGCAACACAATTTTTGTCTGATCAAGTGGATACTGAGTGTAGTGAAAGGAAGTACATGTACGCCAGTATACACCAGTCAAAATAAATGGTGCCGAAGGCTCATTTTAGGAAATTAATTCTTGCCCATGCAGTCTGCACCCACGAGCAGAACACAGCATGCCTGTTTTTTTCTTTTCAAAGTGCATTCAAATCCACCTCATGATGATCAATCAAAGGTGTTTAAGCTTCGGCACTGTTAAAGAGCAGCAATAATAAAAGAACATTTTGTTCATTTTATTTCTTCAGAATCACAAAAGAGAAACATACAATATCTCTGTTGGAACCCTTCGTGTGTAGATGAATCATACCTGTGTCACAGAGAGGTCTTTGTGAGATCACGTTTTAAAATTGGTTTTAAAGGAGCATGACCAGAGTTTCTGGAAAATAGTTTTCGATGTAACTTACCAATATTATCAAGTAACTCCCATACACACCTCCCATGTCCCAAAAACCCGAAAACATTCGCAATTTGCAGTAAAAAATTGAACAAAACTATCGAGTCGGCTTTCAGCGGATAAACGTTGATACTGGAAAATTAGTTTACAAATAATCGGTAGATTTTCGACGATATCCTCGGAAATATGCGGCCTAGAAGCGCGGGAGTTTCAGTTTCGTAATCAGAAAAAATATAACGGATGTTATGATATAAAAATCTCATGACCCATAAGGTATAAGTCCCGGGGAGTTATGGGTAAAAAAAAGTGATCTGGTCACACTCCTTTAATTGTGAATAAGTACGGTGAACTCTTTTATAGATAATGTCCCAGGGACCGCCGAGGGGAATTAGGCTAATTCAATAGAAATGTTGAAAAATGTTCCGAGTTTTAGAAATCTTGGGCAGTGAAAAACAACTTGGCTTCACGGGGATTCAGTGAGGAACAACTGCAATACCATATCATTTCGAGACCAGTTGACCTTATAGCTCTGTTACCGCAAATGACAATAGACTAAAAAAACAAAAATCAATTTCAAAAGCTTTTGATCAAAAACTCGAGTTTTTGAATTTTGTCTGGCAGCTCGCAAAAGAACAACTGCAATACCATATCATTTCGAGACCAGTTGACCTTATAGCTCTGTTACCGCAAATGACAATAGACTAAAAAAACAAAAATCAATTTCAAAAGCTTTTGATCAAAAACTCGAGTTTTTGAATTTTGTCTGGCAGCTCGCAAAAGAACAACTGCAATACCATTCCATTTCGAGACCAGTTGACCTTATAGCTCTGTTACCGCAAATGACAATAGACTAAAAAAACAAAAATCAATTTCAAAAGCTTTTGATCAAAAACTCGAGTTTTTGAATTTTGTCTGGCAGCTCCCCGGGGCAGCTCCTGATTTCAATGTTCACAGGTATAACAATGTATGCTATTGAAAAATCTAGCACGCCAGTGGAAACCCTCCAGAGGCAAGGCCGATGGCTGTCCAGGGTAGCTACCCAACCATGCGCATGAACACGTAGCTCCATCCCAAACTCCCATTGTTTTAACGCAACTTAGCTTCACCTCTGAAGCTAGCTCCGGAGCTAACCTTTACCATTTTTATAGCCCCGAAAAATGTGTGGAGCTAGCTCCACTTTTAGAATCGGGGTTTCTTTTTATGAATTAGCTCGGCGCGTTATTTGCCAATACGCAAATGAGCTATAGCTCCGGGCCCCGGCCGCAATTAATGTAAAAATAGCATTACATCAGTTGACAAAACTTGAAACGGAGTTCAACGAGTGTTGAATAGATGTGCTCATTTTTACACCTTTTTCCAACCTGTGAAATAAGGGCTCGCGATGTTATTGCATGTACGAAGAGCGCCGGCGCATTGTAGACCTAAAACATGGTCACGGTTCACCCTAAAAGACAATTACATCATCAATTTGGCCACCTTAGCTCCTCTGTAACTCTAGCTCCAGAGTTATCATCATCGCATGAACGAAAGCAGGGCTTTACCGAGTTCATTGGAGCTATATAAAAAGTAGCACTCCGTCTGAAAAATAAAACCAAAAATTCACCCGGATCACCGCATACAACACTGTGCAAACTGTATGTTGTTGTGTTGTTGTGAGGCAATGCACTTTGACCTATATGTGGGCGATGTCTGCTAGCTCTGTTGTGATTGGTTGGCGGGTTCGGCTTGATTGACAGGTCGGAACTATGCATTATAAGGAACCTGTGGGCAGGCCTTGTTGGCCGTCTCCTGTTCTCTGCAGCCTAGTGCAATCTCTGCAGCAATAAATAACTTCAGCAGAATGACTCCGGCCGGTTTTCAAAAACAATTTGGAATTGTTGTAATACATACGTATTGTACTTCTTTTTTAAATCATACTTGGGCTTGAGCCAGTTCTCATGCAAACTCATGCATATTCTGGTACAGCGGACCTTTGACATGTATAGTTTGGTTCCCGAGTAGATGGCATTCCGCAATAAGCGATAAGATTAGGAACCGGTCCATAGTGGCCCTGTTGAAACAGGCCCCATTTCGCGGTGGGACTATAGACTGGTTCCCGTCCACATATTCCACACAGGAGAATATAAGGACAGGTAAAGGGCGCTTCATCTTGATCTGTAATTGGTCGTCTTTGCGCGTGCGCATTGTGTTTTTTATATTTAAAAATTGGCCAAGCCCTTTGCTTTAGGCAATGTACTTTATTTACATAATTGGATATGTTCGACACGCACGGCCAGGTTACAAATGTCAATGCAAAATCTGCGCACTTACTATACAGGGTGTCTCTATAAAAAGTATACCCATTTTAAAATTCGAATTATCGCAAAACTACACAATATTTCAGAAAAAGATAAATACCTGTGGAAAGCTTGGAATGTCCTCTGTCCATTGGTATGACGTTCATTATGTCACTGTCATGGATGACTGAACAAAAAATACAGTTATGAAAGGTGTCGAAATCAGCACTGTGACAAGTTGTTTTCTGGAATGACAAAGCTCAGACAGGTGTTCTTCACAATTTATTTGCTGTTACGTAAGACTTCATAGGTCAGGGATGTACATTTATGCATCACATTATGTAAGTATTCTTGGATGCACCAAAAGTGTTGCATGACACAGAAAAAGTTCATACCAACAGCAAACATGGTGCAGCTCACAACTCAACAGAGGACATTTGTTGTCAAGACATACCATGAGACAAGAAGTTTCATTGCTGTCCAAAATGCCTTTAGGGACCACTTTCCTGAGAGGCAAGTGCCAACCAAAATGACTATTTGGAAAAATGTGAGAAAGTATGAAGAACACGGGACAAGCTTAAACCGTAACAAGGGACATTCTGGGCACAGACGAACTGGAAGGTCAGAGGAACATATCAACGTGGTTAGAGAGGCGATCGAAGGTAACCCAACGCTAAGCACCAGGAGGAATGATACAGGATTACCTCATGCTACCTTCAACAGGATCACACGTCTGGATTTGCATCTCCATCCTTATCACATCCATGTTCAACATCAACTCCTACCAGCTGACCTTGCCAGACGACTTGCCTTTTCACAATGGTTTGTGGATAAATGTCACAGAGATCCACAGTTTCTGCAGTTCCTTAGTATCGGAGATGAGGCAGCCTTTTCCATGAATGGGAAAGTGAATTTTCATAACGAGCACATGTACGCTGAACTGCATCATCCACCGGGTTTTTCTTATGACGTGAACATGAGTAGGGAGAAAGTTAATGTGTGGATTGGACTTTGTGGTAATGGATCATTGTTAGGACCATTTTTCTTTGAAGGAAATTTGAACGGACAGGCATACCTGAATATGATCAATGAATTTGTGGTACCAGAGATGGATCAGATCTTCCATAGACAGCGACGTGGAGCCTTCAGACGGGTGTAGTGGGCTCAGGATGGAGCCCCTGCACACAGACTTATTGCTGTAAGGAATCGTCTAGCAGAGCTTTTTGGTAACCGGGTGATTGCATTATTCCACCAGGTTGAATGGCCTGCAAGATCACCAGACTTGACACCATGCGACTTCTTCCTGTGGGGTCACTTAACAGGCAAAGTGTTCACCACACCCCCAGCTAACATTCAGGAGTTAAGAGCCCGGTTAGTGGATGAAGTGAATCATCTCCGCCAAGATCATGGGATGATAAGGCGAGCAGTAAGAGACATGACACGAAGATGCCAACTATGCATCGTCAGAAATGGTGGGCATGTGGAGGGTACAGCACCCTAAATGTGTCGGGTAGCCTACATGTAAATACCACAATTAAAGGAAAGGATCAGAAAAATGGTGTTGTTTCTTCATTCATTGTCCGGTCACCACTGTCTACAAACTTGTCACAGTGCTGATTTCGACACCTTTCATAACTGTATTGTTTGTTCAGTCATCCATGACAGTGACATAATGAACCTCATACCAATGGACAGAGGACATTCCAAGCTTTCCACAGGTATTTTTCTTTTTCTGAAATATTGTGTAGTTTTGCGATAATTTGAATTTTAAAATGGGTATACTTTTTATAGAGACACCCTGTATAAACAAATAAAAATAATAATAATCAGAATTCTGCCCGTCATGGCTGCCCTTTACCGATCCCTATATTTTCGCAATAACCGAACCAATCTATAGGGATCGGGAACCAATCTAGGTGGGACTAGCGACAGAAATCTTGTCGCCTCTGCTGGACCAATCAGGACGCTTGGCAGTGCATTGCAGCATGATTGCAGGCATTCAAATGTAACGCGCGCAGATTGTAAACACCGTGCATGCATGTGATACATGTACTCGGTAATGCTGGCCGTTGTCCGCGTCGGCGATTAGCTGCTATTTAAAGCATACTGGGGAATCCGTTCCATTACATTCGTCAGCATGCATCCCTGTTATTAATTTGAAAAACTGCCGAGTAAATTAAGATCGTCGTTTGAAAGTTTGGTAGGAATGGGACAGTCATAAGAAACGGAACCCAATACAATTTCTGGAAAGTATATAAATCGTATCTTTTCGGCATAACATGACCGAATTGATTAAATTACATCAAAATGACTCGGGCGTGAGTTGGCTCAAGACAACAGCCGGCTCACTCCACAGATTTGCGTGTGTTTCCTCAGGGTATTGTTACGTCGCTTTGCAGAGTGGAAATTCCCTGATATCTCAGGATATGGGGCTGATTAGCACCTCGGAAAATACTTTTACTCGTCATGTACGGACCGTAAACCAGTTTAGTTGTACTTACTCGTCAAAAGGTGGCGCTCTGTATTGTTTTCTTGGCGCACAAAATGGAACTTTTTGAGATTTTGCATGAAACACACGCATAAATGCGCATAATGATTTTTACGGCCTTTAAACTATTTCAGAAAGACGGTTTTCATCAGCATTGGCCTCCGCACCACACAAGTAATCATGCTATTGACTTCATGAGACGGGCAGTACGCATGAAAGGAGAGAAGGGGAGATGAAGAGTAAAGAAAAAAGTAAGTTGTGTGACTACCCGGCGGCGATATTTTTTTCCGTACCGCTGTTTAGCGAACATTGCTTCTGATTGGTTTAACCCCTATGCGCGCATGCATATGTTGCATACTGATGTGTTTTGTCGATAACTACCTCAACATAACCCCACACCATACCACACTCTTTCCTCAATTAATAGTAAAAAAAAATTATTACGAGATTCGATAGGAGATCGAACCTGCAATCTCTCGATTGATAGTACTACGTCTTAACCACTAGACTACCAAACGACTCGACAAACTCTTCAATTTTCTTTCTTATATCCTTTTATTTAATAACTCTTGGAGGCGCTATATAGAAAATATGAATATTCATTTACAATGCACCAATCGATGAAGCCCCATAGCGAATATGTGGTACGGAAAAAAATATCGCTACCCGGCGCGGCGTGAACAGGGCCCCGGCGTGTGAACAGGGCGTCGTATCCTTCGCCTACTTTTAGTTTTAGAAGGCTAAACATGCTAAGTGATTTTCTGATGTTGTTTACATTCACATTAATTGGGACTCTATGTATCACTTTTAGCCCCTTACCTTTTGAACCCCATTCGCCGTGTTGATTTTTCGAGCACGACCAAGATGGCGGCCTTTCTCCAAAGTGAAATTTCCCCTTACAGTCAAATTAAATTAAACATTGAAAAACTTAGGTATTTTTTTCGTATACATTGAACAAAGATTTTAAGGAAATTACCTCCTGAAATCAACAGATAATGTAATTTTAAGATATACTTCCCACTTTCACTTTTGTCGCAAATGTTGCTTTTCTGTAGAAAAATCACGTTTTCTTCTCCAAAAATTGCCTTTAAGTTAGTGCACAAGATAACCATTCACGCGCGCGCGCAGCGCCCTCTGTTGTCGCGCTTACGCACAGACCGCTCGCCGCGTCATTTTGTGCATTACTTCATGCAGTATTTTTATCATTTATTTATCTAAAAAATTCAACATTTTCGACGGAAGTGTCAGTGGGAAGTATATCTTAGAATTGAATAAGCTATCGATTCCAATATAAATTCACCGAAATCCGTGTTCAATGTATATGAAAAAAAATCCCTAATTTGCTTTCAAAAAGATGTGCTGCATGGCAGAACCCCCCTTGATGGAATAAACCATTTTTGTTATCCCAACCTTCCAATGAAACCGGCGATTGCCGGAGAGGCGGTACATACATGATGCATACATGTACTATACAACAGCAGGCTTAGCAACGTACACGTGCTGGGCATAAAGTGGCCTTACATAGTAGGAACATTTCTGATTGGTGTACTGATCTATGAATATTTATTTTATCATAATAGCGCCATCTTAAAGTTGTACCTTTGTTTGCAAATACTGTATATGCCAAGTTGGTGCCTGATCGAAAGATCCCTTGTTCAAGTCCTCAGGAATTTCATGGGAATAATTTTACTTGTTTGTTGGAAGATTTTTGATTTTACGAACTAACAATCGGGCCAATCGCGTGGCTCAATGAACTATCAACAGGCGCGATCACTGCTCCGCGGTGTCCCAATCTTTTACAGGGCTTAAAAGAAGCTGCCGTTGAAGTACATGTATCCCGAAAACAAAAGCAATGGTTTCAAAGTTCATTAATTCATCATTATTCTACTGAAAACAGATTTTTATTCCAAATTTAACGACTACAGAAAAATACTCTCCAAAATATGTAACCATGCAAATGTATCTTTTTTCCCCCCTGCTGTAGGTAAAGAGTATTTACATGTACAACATGAAGTGAAACCAGAATGAGCTTTACTAGAGAGGCTAATATCGTACGGCTCTGTGCAGCAACAACGAACAGCAGTTCAGAAGACCCGACGTCAACTTCAACAACAACAACTGATGAATTTGATGATGCAAACCACCCCACCTACATGTATGAGTACTGGTCCCGAACAAAAGCCTCATCACCTCCAGGGCAATTCCACGGTTAGTAACGTTACTTTTTTAGCAGTTCTTTCTAATGCTGTGTAACCGAACAGACGAACCGAACGGGATTTTACTTCCGAACCGAACCGGACCGAACCGAACATTTCACTCAGTTTGGCTTTGGATTTCACATCTTGCGTATTTTAACTGTAAATGTGAAAGAGAGCTGGCTTCCTAAATGTCAACAGCCTACTCGAAATGACTTCTTATGCCTGCAAAAGCGCTTCGTCATACCGGTTCTTGTGCCAAATCAGATCCACATTTTCAGCCAGGCGCCGGCGCCCACCGTACCGACATGCATGACTCTCCTTCATCCATATGACTTCACTATCGATATCTACACGGACATCACTCGATCGGTGCTGATCAAATATTATATTGGCTCCATCGCCGCAACGTGCCAAAGCCATAGAGTTACCGCGCTAGTGCGTATCTGCATGATGTGGTGATAATTGTCGATTGATCGGAATGGTTGGATTGCAAACTCCCTCTAGCGGCGTGGCATACATTTGCATTGTGAAAATGGCGTATCGTGAGTAATAAAATGACCGTATTTTCTTGGAAAGAATTATTCACGCAACATTGTGAAAAGCATTTTGACGGAAATCAATAAGCCATCTTAAGGAAACACAGCGATACTTGCGGGTACTACAAACAATCGTCAGAAAATAAACACCAAAGGCTAGGAAAAAATACCATCCCACGCAGTCTCACGATCATGGTTTGCACGTGGTACAAATCACAAAATGCATGCACACCGCAAGTTTCGACAGTAGCGCCGCGCTCCAACCGTGGATTCCGTTAAGTTTCCCGGGTCAATTTCATCCTGCCAAAGCCATTGTCTTGCTCATTACGACAAATAAAGCGTGTAAAAGAGCGGGTTTGAAGATTACAAAAAAATACATAGGCCCTACTTTATAGAGAAAGCTAGCTGCACATTCAACCGAAACCCACACTGCCGGCAATACTTGCCGAACTTTTGCCGAACCGAACTGAACCCGAACTTGCGTACTTCGTTACAGCATTACCCAGAGCCGACAAAATCACAAGTCCCGCACAAGTCCGTCACAAGTCCAGTCACAAGAAGCAAAGGATGAACACGCACAAAAGAATGCCTTTGTTGGAGTTCATTTGAATAGCATGTGACTTGAATTAAGACCCAGGGACTTGTGGTGGACTTGTGAAGGCTTGCATGGACTTGTGATGGACTTATGATGGACTTATGATGGACTCGACTACAACCCCGTTTTCTACACAAATTTATCATCCCAAATATTGTAGAAATGTCCACCTCTTCATGCAATTGCTCTATAGATGATACCGACCACACTTCCCTGGTCGTCGAGGCTTCTAGCTCGTCAAAGTCCACAGGAGATCTCCCTCGAGGTAGAACCATGGCCTCAGGCTTTCCGGACTACCTTACACTCGCCAAATCATCAGAGCAACACGTACACGCTCACTATGCAGTCTCAATAGAAGGGTCTACCTCTGAAACATGTAGGACTAAACCAAAAGTTGAGACGGGTGATTCCAAAATGCCTTGCAAGGATAAAGTTTCGAAAAAGGGAGGTTACAAATCATCTCGACTTGAAATCAGCACCTCGACTTCCGATCAGATGGAAATTCTAAATAACCTACAGGCTAGTATTAAACAAAAACCTCTTAGGATTTGTTTTAAAGATAGTATTGATAGCTTTCTCATGACGTCATGTTGTGTGTCGAACAACGCCGCGCCACTGCGGAAGCAATGCGCGCGCGCGCCGCGTGTGTCCATAGCACGCGTAACGCTCTGTACGAAGGCTCCCATTGGTAAAACCAACCTGAGCAAAAACCAGCTCCGAACTTAGTCTAACTTTTGAGAGAACAGTCAAGAAATGGTTTACAGTCACTTCGCCTGAAAACCACTTCGCCTGTACACGAAGTTGTTTTCGGTCGAAGTGACATTTGGGCGAGGTAGTGTTTGGACGAAGTGGTTTTGGTGCGAAATGGCCTTTGGGCGAAGTGGTCCAGGGCGAGGTGGTTTTGGGGCGAAATTAATTTACGTCTTGCGAGATGAAAAATAATTTTTTGCTCATTTTTCAAAGACTATATTACTTCAGAGAAAACCATTTTAGGGGAAGTTTTCTACCGTCATCGTGTTTATATTGTGTAAGTTATGTGTAAATCTGTGAACATTTCTGATTCCTTGAGATACCAATCATGTATTCTAACTTTAAATCTGAATTTACCAGGCTGAGCTGGAGGAGACACGGGCCACCCTGGAATTAACAGAAAAGCAGCTGACTCTAAAAATGGATGAAAATGATGAAGCAGCAGATCAGATCAGCAAAGCCTGGGGAATGGTCAGGGAGTTACATACAGAGGGCAATGCAGACTCGATCCTCATGGGTCATGAGGTAAAAAGAGTGTTTCACAGGGCTGTACCGGTAGTTGAGTCCCCACTTTCCGAGTCCGGAGTCCTTGTTTCAATCTTAATGTATTATGTGTTTGTAAATAAAGGTGGCAATTGATATGGGTCGACACGTGTTTAACCTCGATTCATTGTTTTCCCTGACTCATCACACCTTGCATGATCCCTGAGGTCAGCGCTGACTCGAGGAAGCAACTCGTACGCAACGTTTTGGTGTCTTTAGCGCCCTCAATAGGCCTATGCTGATATTATTTATCGCCGCGAACGCGAAGCGAAGACACGAAAATCTGAGATATTCTCTCGTCCATATCAACACCCAGAAACCCTTATGAAATCTGTTGGCAGATTTGTGTACAAACTGAAAAATACGGTATGTACATAGTGTTCGTAGGACATTATTTTCCAACAAGAAGAGAAACCAACAGCGAATGACAAAAGCAACTTGCACTTGAAATACAACTAACTCACAAGACCACATGACTTTTTGGAACCAGAATCTGGTTCCGAAAAGTCACGTGACCTTGAAGTTTTGAAAAATGCTCAAAACTCCAAATTTGACGGCGTCTTTTCAGGACATATCTTATTTATTCTGGAAAGCGCTTCAGAATAATGTATGGTTCTATTTCGAGCCCAAAATAGCCCAACAAAGCCATTGTGTCCCTTTAATTGCATTATTGTCAATTGGCAATGATCGTGTCTATCATCTCTGGTTTTATTAAATGTACGGCTTAAGATGGACCACCCACACCGTTATTCCCATAAAGAAGCGTGTTCTGATTTTTCCAGAAAATGGATTTCATTTTCAAGGCCATTTTACGGTATCGTTTGCAATGACCCAAATTTGTCATGAATAGACAGCCGAAGTGTGACGTGCGTTGCCATGACAATTGGATCTAAACTATCATGGCCGTCGGGAAAAGTACCATTGGAAAAGCACTGGGACGCGGTTGAGTGATTTTTAGTTTAGATCCAATTGCCTAGGCAACCAGCAAAAGGTGACGTATTCACTTCGGCAGTCTATTGACAAGAAAAACCTTACTCAAAGTGTTGATAGCAATGGTAACAAACACCACAAAATGGTATTTCATGTCGGAAATTGACAACCGAAGGTAGTAACAGGATCTTTTTTACTATTCACTTTTACACAAAATACAATTGTTAAGGTTTTCTGAAGCATTGATGCATCTATGTACATGTAGCTAACATTTCTTCAGGCTAGTTTACCAACATTTTTCCTTATGCTGCTCTTACACTGTGGCGAATATTCTTGCGAATATGAATATTTGAATTTCGCGGTGAATTCGCCCAAAAATTGCGATTGGATAGTGAATATTTTCATCTTGGTCGTCCCTCGACCTCTCCTTAAATTTCTTACGAATATATTACGAATGCTTACCAACGCTTGCCAATGCTTGCCAATGCCTTACGAATAGCTAACGAACGTTGCCAACGCTTACGCACGCTTTACCAACGTTACGAATGGCTTACCAATGCTTACGAAAATCGACGGCGAATGACCGTCTTCACAACATTCGCTGAAATTTAGGAAGCGCTTCCTAAATTGACCGATCTTCGTAAGGAGGTGGAGAATGACTTGTGAACGTTCCGAATTTGTTACCAACGCTTACGAAGACACGGCGAATGTTGCGAAGTTTGAGCGATTGTCAAATATTTCCATTCGTAAGCACATTCGCTAGCATATTCGCCACAGTGTGAGAGCAGCATTAGATATGTTACACTCTTATTCCGCGAATCTGTAAAAAGTTTGATCTTGCAAATGGTACATGGGGCCTTTAACCTAACAATCGTATAAAATACCTCCCCAAAATAATATCCGTGGGAAGATAATGGTAAATTTGCAATCTCCAATTTAGATGTGAAAGCAAAAAAAGTTGGTATAATTACTGCACTGCTTTATGGAACCGGATAAATTAGTTTACAAAACATACGGATTGAAAATATACGGATTGAGAGTGCAAAATTTCAGAATGGTAATGAGAAAAATATGACAAATAATATGGTATCAAAATCTCAACACCCATAGGGGCGTCAAAAAATGGTCATGATCTTTTAATAACAACATACAAATTGTAAAATTTGAAAGAAATGTCAAGAAATGGCAGCATGATGCAACTATACAGTGTTTGAAACATGCAGGCAACATTAATATTGTATTATTTTCTTGTTTATTCAGCATTCCGGGCTGCTTCTACACATTTTCCAGCAAATCGAGCTGGAAGGGGGACCAGTTAGAGCTTGGCTGACTCAAGAAGGGTTACAGCGAGCAATCATCCACCTACATGCTGCAAAGGAAGATGCTGAACGTGCTAAGAAACTTGCCCAAGACGGAGTGAAGGTAAAGAAATGTAAAGTGGGTCTTTCCACAGTAAAGGGGGCATTATTTTCAATAAAATACCTTCGTCTGGTCTCAAAATAAACAAAATAAGTTTCAGTTCTGAAGAGATAATTTAGGCCCCAAAAGGGTTACAAATAGTATGACAACATGCCTTTCTAAAAACCCTGTGTACAAATTTCAAATATACGCTCGTAACGGAGACGGACACATTTTAGGTGTATATTGGAAATTTGTACACGGGGTTTTTAGAAAGGCATGTTGTCACACTATTTGTAACCCTTTTTAGGCCCAAGTTATCTCTTCATAACAACTGAAACTTATTTCTTTTATTTTGAGACCAGACAAAGGTATTTTCTGGAAAATATGGTCTGTGTTGCCAAAATGCCCCCTTTACCGTGGAAAGACAACTGGAAATCGCCTGATCCAGCATTTAACCCTTTCAATACCAATGTCGAGTTCACTCGACAGTGCAACGCAGTGTGCTTCTGTAACAGAAGGCTGCTGTTTTCGAGAAGCTCCATTATTTGCGTTTGCTGCCCTCTGTTGTTGGATTTTATATAGTCAGGAAGTCCATTGACCTAGCTTTACAATGGTGTATAACACGTGTGGGGTTTCCATTACGATTTTCCGAGAAAAACAACACGCAACAAATTTTCTTTTGTTTTTTGGGACAAAATATCACCATTATGGCTGATCGTGACGCGTAAATAATAGCAGAGTTATTTGCTGATAGTGACTCCGATATAGATTTGGAAAGTTCTGAAGAGAACTTAGTGAGGATTCCGGTGAATCTAGTGAAGTTTCTTCCATGTCTATGTCGTCGGATGACAACGATATGCCTGGTCAGAGTGCTTCTACTACAACGGCCCGCCGTGGACGGGGTGCCGGTGGACGTGTTGGGTAGCTAGCTGGTGTCGCCGGTCAAGGTGGAAGAGCAGCTCGTGGTCGTAAAAAGGGTAACAAACGCCACCAAATCAAGTGTTTGGTATCATATGAAAGAGCATTTCATTGCCTACAAATAATATACACAATGAATTTCTGTAAAACGAAGTCTTCAAATGGAAAATTTAGGTTTACAAATAGTAAATATTGCAAGTTGCATAAAACAGTGCGTTGTGTGAAAGAATGCGGTACAGGGCAGTGTGACCCCATAAAACAATGCGGTATTGTATCCCAACAGTAAATTGTAGTGCCTGGAAGCTTGTGTCAAATGTTACCATCACAACTAAATGCCAGAAAACTAACGTAGTATTTGATACTATCGTGATAATTTCCTATTCTTTTTTGCCGGTATGTCGATGTTTAAAAATCTTAAAAACACATCAAAATAAACTGAAGATCAGTCCCTTTTTAAAAACAATTTGCAATGTCCGGCGCGTGTGTTTGGTTTTTTTACATCACAGCGTGTGGTACACAACCCGAATAGAGTCCACTAAGTTTCCAATGACTGTACTTCTCAAGTGACAATCTTGGAAATAGTCGGAACTCTTAAGGCGGATACACACTATCGCGGAAAAATCACACTGTTCCATTGGTTTGTACACAAACTGGTTTGCCGCTTGTGCGCGGCCTATCGCGACGCGCAAAACGTTTTTGAGCTGGGTCAAAGTTCAAATTTGTTGAACTTTGATCGCGGTGCGCTGACCTTTCCAACGCGCAGCCAATGAGGTATCAGAGAAGCCCCAAGTTACCAGAGTGGAATTTTCTATTTTGGAATAATCGGCGATTGGGAGCTCATGCAATGCGGTGAGCGCAGCGCGAAAGTGTGATTTTTCCGCGATAGTGTGTATCCGCCTTTACTCTCACTATTAGAGAAAAAGAAGAAACCGAGAAATTTCAAAAAATTCCCAACAACCCTGAGATTCGAACCAGGAACCTTATGATTGCAAGTCGAGCTCTCTTCTCACCAGACCAAGAAGCTGGTTGCAAACCTACCACATTCAACACCCTAAATTCCTTAAAATTAACCAACCCTAACCCAGGGGTGAGATTTGTCCGGATTTCTGGATTCGGGCGTCACACAGCTTCATTCGATCTTCGTTAGTCGCCTAATGTGAACGATACCGCTCTTCATTCGTTCTTCGTTCGATCTCCGTTAAGTGAAATGTGAACCTACGCTTCATTAACTAGAATGATTAACTAATCTTTGTTGAACAAAACGATTTTCCTCATGAGAAGGGGGTCTTATTTATTTAATATTTAAATTATTTTACTTGAAGGTAATTTCCAAACGATGCGACCTACTACAGTGCAAACTCGGGGGCCTCACAGCTAGTTTGCAAACACTGCTTGGGAAACCAGTGTGTAATGATGCCTCAAAAATTGACTCTGACAGCCGAGGTATTGAAGATAATTCTGAGCGAGAAGTAGAGACAGAGGAGCTGTGTTTCAGCTTGCTAGGTATGGAAGTCTTTCCACAAAGTTGAGAAACATGCATGTTTGTCTGAGGAACGTTATTAAACGGGGGTTTGTCACAATCTGCGCATGCGTAGTAAAATTGAAAAAGTGTGTCCACAGTTTGCTCTTTGTTTTTGAGTCCGCGTGTAACTGCATTTATGACTTTCACTTGTGTGACTACAACCTGCTGCAAAGCAGTTCACCATCTTTTACCGTTATTTTTACGTAATTTTGCCACTATCGCGAGTTGAAAATCAGTCTTTTCATGCTTCGTGTTTTAGCGAAGTGCACGTAAACCAGTGTGAAGGAAGTGCGCGTGACCTGGGCGGAAGCAGATGTCACACTCTGCCAGCGAATACCTTATAGAGGACACATTTGCCATTCATTTACTACTTTGAATGAATACTTTGCAGAGGACGTGAAGAGAAAGGTACATTGCCAGGACCTGCAGATTACTCGTTGGCAGATGATGACTGGGCAACTACGCCGTGAATTAGAGCAGTCAAGGCAACGATACCAGGCTAATATGGACGACCTCAGGCGTGTTCTCGAAGAGTGTCGAAGCAGCAACGATGAGACAGAAGTGGAGAGATGCAAAGTCAGTAAGCAGGATGAGCTGATCAGAGAACTAAATGTAAAGGTAAAACAAAACTGTATGCTGAAACGCAAAAGAAACTTACCACCTTTTAAACCTTTAAATAGCAACAATAACACTGCGTGTAGTAATGTGTGAACTTATTTGTGGACAATAGTGTCCTCACTGTCAGACCAAACGGTGCCTGAAGTTCACTTGAACCTTCAATGGTCACTTCATGGCACAGCTGTTGAACAGGTGTTTTGACTGTCAGTGATTAGCCAAGGGGTATGGGATGATTGTAATGAGCTGCACGTGATGTCTTCATGTTGGCTTTAAAAAGGCCAGTGCAAAATGGGCATTTCAAGCAACATGCCAAGATGAGGCAGTATGCGCCAACGATGCAATGCCTGTATCCAAATCAATGGTGGCCACACACGCTATTGAAAGGGGACTGACATTGCACCCTCTTCTGTTCTTTACTGTAGAACAAACTGATGAGATGGTGTATCTTGGTCAAAAACTTGACATGTCATCAATAAAATGCCAATGTTTCAATTAGCAATTGTTGGTTTGTTTTATTTTGAACTGTTACAATTTCATTACATTTTAAACAAGTGGTAAGTTTCTTTTGCGTTTCAGTATATTTGGGCTGTTTCAAAATAAGAACATAAAAGTTCAAATCCGTGCCATTAAAGGCCCATTGTATCATTCGCAATGACCCAATTTTGTTTTTCATGAGTTGACAAGAAAACCTTACTCAAAGTGTTGATAGCAAAAACACCACATGAATTTATTTCCGTCCAAAATGGTATTTCATGCTGGAAATTGACAACCGAAGGTGGTGTTCTAAAAAAGTAATATGCACGGGACTTAATTTACCATTCACTTGTACACAAAATCTGTACATGTGGGTAATTCCCAAAATTAGGGGTCCAAAATGTTTGGTGTCCCAGGTACGTACGACACTCTCTGCTTCAAAAATCACCACTTATGACCACAAATTCTCAGTAATGGACTGTGGCCTGTAATTATAGGGTGCAGCATCATTTTCTTCAATATTTTTTTCTGATTCCTGAAAAATATTCAAAACAAAAGAACATAAATTTGTTCCATGGTAATGAATAGGAGTTTGGTGTCCCGGGTTACCTACGCCAATGAAAATTGGCTGTAGAATGAGTTTGCATAAACCTTGGTGCCGTATCTAAACACAAACATTAAATTTGAGAGGCATTTGTTCAAATAAAAATATTTATTTTCTACTGGGAAACCACTTTCAATCATTAAAAACACTTGGAAATCTTAAAAAGCATGTCACACTTTTGGACCCCTAATTTTGGGAATTACCCACATAGATTTTCCAAGGTTTTCTGAAGCATTGATGCATCTATGTAGCTAAAATTTCTTCAGGCTAGTTTACCAACATTCTTCCTTAGATATGTTACACTCTTATTCCACGAATCTGTAAAACGTTTTATTTTGCAAATGATACATAGGGCCTTTAAAGATAGATTACATGATTGGAAAATTTTTAAAAACATGCACAACAGCATTACATAACTGAAGAATAATGTTGATTTAAACTGCCTTGTTAGAAACATACAAAATTTAAGATGACGACATCCCAAGATAATTTTTCACGGGATGACCTCATCCAGAACTACATCATCCAGAACGACATCCAGAAAACAGAATGATGACATCCTTAGATATTTTATAAATGTTGTAATCCAACACTGGATTGTCGTCTTCCTGAGATAATAGACCGATCCAGTAACCCCTGCCATTTAGCAATTGCCTGGCAACATGCCACACATGTGAGGCACGTGCGCAGTAGAGTCGCGTGGCTGCGCGCCGTGCGTCAGCGTCCGCGCCCTGTTCAGTGTGATTGAAACATGCACACGCACACAGAAACTGCACGCTCGAAATAAAAATGTGCACTTAAGTATCCGGTCGTGTGCGTGCACGTACAACATGCTTGTATTACGCGTAACACGAGCGATCAAATAAAAAGAACTCGAAGCTCATCTAGAACACAGTGAATGCACAACATAGCAAATGGACAAGTTAATTTTGGTGAGTTTTACCGATTTTCACAAATACACATTTATGAAGGGATTAAAAGTAGGTTTGGCCAGTCTTATACAATCCGTTTTAAACCAGTTAGGGTCCTCTGCGCTGATAAAAATGATGTTTATGGTGTTTTTGCATCACTCGTGCTGCATTTCGCCGTAGCTCTGTGCACTAAATTTTGAGGACTCGGGTAGCCATTGGTCAATTCTAAAATGGGCGGAGCTTACTGGATTGGTCTATTATGATGGCATGTTGAAATTTTGCACTGAAGATGGTGTCACCCTGTAATAGATCCTGAAGAAGTCGTAAAGCACTTCTAGAGCTCGTTGTGCTTACATTTCAGTTGTCTTTTTTCAAAACAAGGTTGAGAAGCTTGAAGAACAACTGAAAATCGCCAAGACCACTTGCTGTGAATTATGGGAGCAGCATGAAATCATGTCATTGGACCTCTCTGCAAAGACTGCCGAACTTGAAAAGATTCACGCCAAATCCTCCAGTGTGGTGAGAGCAGTTGTATTTTTCTCTTTTTAGACAAAATTTCAATTTTTAAAAACATATTTCCTAAATTTTAGAATTTGAGCTCGAGTAGCAGAATGTACAATTTGGCTTTTTTAAAAATGGGTCTTTCCACATAACAGTAAAGGGCGCATTTTGGCAACACGGACCATATTTTCCACAAAAAAAACCTTTGTCTGGTCTTAAAATAAAAGAAATAATTTTAAGTTGTTCCGAAGAGATAACTTAGGTCCAAAAAGGGTTACAAATAGTGTAAAAATTATAATATACACTCGTAACCGGGACGGACACTTGTTACATTTTAGGCCGTCCCGGTTATGAGCGTATATTGGAAATTTGTACACCAGGTTTTTAGAAAGGCATGTTGTCACACTATTTGTAACCCTTTTTGGGCCTAAGTTATCTCTTCAGAACAACTGAAATTTATTTCTTTTATTCTGAAACCAGACAAAGGTATTTTCTGGAAAGTATGTGACCGACTCTGGCAAAACCCGACGCTTCTCGGCATTTCCCATTACGTGATATGGGCCCACAACCTTAAAAAATGGCCTCTGGGACCAACTTGAAAATTTGGCAGAATCAACATCGGGATACATTCAAGATTTGTTTTGTTGTTTGAACTGTCTCAAAATTCCTCATATTATTGACAAAAAATTAAATAATCAACTAGTTTGTCAAACTTTAAAGACCAATAGCTCCATTTCACTTTTTCTGATCTGTCACTTTAATTGGTCATAACTAAAACTTCTCCAAAAATTATCAGAATTTCCTCAAACATGTTTTAAAAGATACCTTTTTGTATGCACACTAAGATGATACCAAAACTTAAATTTTGAATTTTCATCACAAGTGTTGGGTTTTGCTAGAGCCGGTCACATGGTCTGTTGCCAAAATGCCCCCTTTACCATGGAAAGACCAGAACAGTACACCCCTGACCAGAACACCCCTTTATGTTTTGCTCCTTGTCAAGCCACTCGTTCGTGGTGATTCGCCCATCATCAGTTCTGATGCTTTACAAGACATTCATGAGCAGTTCAACGCACACATGCTCCTTGCAGCAGAATTGGAAACTGAGCATCAGAGAGCCTATGAGCTACGGAATACCAGCCTGGCCAGTATGGAGGTATACACAGGGTGTCCCAGAAAAACAAGGAAACCGAGATTTAATTGCTAACTAATCGGTAATGACTGAGAATTTTAGAAAACGGCAACTACTGTCCGTTTCATCTCTGTGTCCTCTTGCTTATGACACCAAGAAATCCAGAATACCTTCATGGATGACTGAGCACTAGTTGTTTAAAGCGAGACTGTCAGAAATAGCTTTGTACAAGATTATGAACAGGATAAGAAGAGAGATTATCACTTTAGAAATCATTTATTCCAACTTGTTTTAATGAGAGCACTACGTAAAGGATTTCAGGGGTGAGATTTGTCCGGATTTGTCCGGATTTCCGGAATTTTACTGACACGTCCGGATTTGAGAGTTTTCTGTTTTTCATTGTGAAATCTCAGTTTTTTAGCGGAATTACACCTTTTTTTTTTCTTCCGCTTTTTGCCCTTCCACCAGGCCATATTTTTTTTAACGAGCGCTCTCAATTGATTCAGTAATTTTGTGAAGCAAACTTGTGCAAGTCTAGTCACCACGCAAGTGCAATGACATACAGCGCTGTACCATGTATGTACTGTGCCGCTCGGGGAGCAGATTGAGATTGCAACGAGTAGCTATAAAGCAGACGTGTACAAGTCTAATCCCTAAGCAAGCGCCATCTTTGCCTGCATCTTAAACTGGCAATGCTCGTGCGTTGCGTGTGGTGCGTGGTGCATGCACGTGTGCAGTGCGTGGCTGGCGCGATGTGGCAAGTAGTGGGCAACGAACCGATTTTACCCTCCGCTTTCACTTCCATCTTCAACAATCGATGTTGCCTAGATTCTTTTTAATATTATCCACATTTGTACAAGGTAAATATTTAAAAAACAATTAACTGGTTCTTGTGATACCTGGTTCAAATATTTTTGACATTGTAATTTGCACGATGGTGGTGTTTAAAACGATCCCAAAAGTTGAAGTCTTCGATCGTGGTCTCTACGTCTCTTCCCCGCCCCTCCCCCAAGGAAGCCACGCCCCTTCCGATTTTTTTCTTACGGAATATTTGTTCTCCTCTCGCCCCTGGGATTTTTAAACTGATTATTGGTCTTTTTATTCTGTGTATCTTTTTTGTATTGATGAACTTATTCATAATCTGGTACAAAGCTATTTTTAACAGTCTCACTTCGAATTATTGGTGTAATCACTACACTGCTTTATGTATTAAACCGGATAAATTAATTTACAAAACATTGGTTGTTTTTTGACGATATCCTTGAAAATATACAGATTGAAAGCGTATAGAACCCTAGCTATGTTGCCGATGTTCGCCAACAAACTTTTAAGTTGTTCACAATGTTCGCGAGTCATTTAAAAATGGCGCACGCGACAGTTTTGAAAATAGCAAATGGTTTTCTCCCTTATCGGTGGTGATGCACAATCAATAGCAACGTGTCACATTTCCTAAAATTTGGTAAGCAGCGGAGAGCCACATTACAACATCGCTGGGACTGTGGGCATTTTGGCAAACAATCCGTTCCACATTGAGCAAAACGTTGGCGCCAACGTTAACAAATGTTCGCGTGTTTGGAACGCAGCCCAGTTGTGTCGGAAAGCAGTGGTGTGTCGGGATAGTGGGTTTAAGATTCCCACGGCACAAACATGTCACAGCTGGTGCGACGTGTGTGTGTGTGTCGTGGAGTTTCCGACACTTTTGAACCTGTTAAAAAAATCGTACGACACACACAAATCGTGATATTGGTCAACATATACGACACAAATTACGACATGCCCACGCCACCGACTAAGGCAGCTACAAGCGTTATCAACTCTACATCCATTTTGACGACAGATGACAAGAATGCGCGCAGACTCTCGGGTATGTCATTATGACGTCAGTTGTGTCATACTCTTGGTGCGCTTTTTGTCTCCCACGACACGCTTACGACACAGATGGTCCACGACACGTGTCGGCACGTGTCGTGGACCATCTGTGTCGTCGCAAGCGTGTCGTGGGCGTGTCGGGCTTGGTGGGTTCGTCCTCTTAATTATCTCAGCAATTTCCTCCATGGTCTAACATGTTGCAGGCAGTATGCATGAATGAGAAGGTACAGCTAAGCAAGCAACGTGGAGCTTTGAAAACAGGGCTCAAACAGCAAGAGGTGATTCAACAACAGCTCAGTCAGGATAGGAAGTCGCAGGAAGAACGCATCCAGAAAATGACAGAATCGGTTAGTCAAACTTGGGTCTTTCCACAGTAAAGGGGGCACTTTGGCAACACAGACCATATTTTTGAGGAAATACGTAGTTGTCTGGTCTCAAAATAAAAGAAATATGTTTATTAAAGATAACTTGGGCCCAAAAAGGGTTAGAAATAGTGTGACAAATTGCCTTTCTAAAAACCCTGTGTACAAATTTCCAATATACACTCGTAAGACTCATGCACTTGTGTCTACAGTAAAAACATCAACATGTGCGGCCTTTATTTATTATTATTTTTTTATTAGATGGGTTTAATGACTTTCAAATCTCAGCCTGTAGGCTTAATAGACTGATCCAGTCAGCTCCGCCCATTTCGGAATTGACCAATCACAGCCTCAGGTTGAGTTAACCAAAAAGTGGATCTTCATTTTGATTACCTGAGTCCTAAAAAATTTGTGCACAGAGCTACGGCGAAATGCAGCACGAGTGACGCAAAAACACCATAAACATCATTTTTATCAGTGCGGATCGTATATAAGACTGGCCAAACCTACTTTTAATCTCTTCATAAAATGTGTTTTTCTTTACTACTCACCAAAATTAGCTTGTCGTTTTGCTATGTTGTGCATTCACTGCGTTCTAGATGTGTCGAGTTGTTTTTGTTCGATCGTGTGCGTTATGCGTAATGCAGGCGTGTTGTACGTGTACATGTACGCACATGACATTTTGCTTTCGAGCGTGCAGTTTCTGTGTGCCTGTGTGTGTTTCAATACCCACTGACCAGGACGCCGACGCACGGTGCGGCGACGCGACTCTACTGCTCACGTGCCTCACATGTGTGGCATGTTGCTAGGCAATTGCTAAATGGGCGGAGCTTACTGGATCGGTTTATTACATGAAGCGTTAAAGACAGATTACATGATTGAACACATTTTAGAAACATGAACAGCAAATTTGCCACGTTTTACCAGTTGGAAGTGGCCGAGAGCTCCACTCTGATCCCCTGCAAAATTCCAGTCGTGTGCAGTGTACTAGAACTCCGTCCCATCATGCACCGCGCTCAGGGAATGCATAGTTCCGAGATTGTCCAATTAACCCCGCCCCTTAGATACTGTTGCTATGTGCTCACAAGCTATCGCAAAAAATGGCGACACACAACGTACAAAGCAACGAGACTCGACATGGAAAGCACAGATTCATTGGAGAGAACTCAAAGGTATTTATGTTTTAGGGTCGACAGTTACCGTAGCACACACTGAGCAAAGGGCTAGTATTGCAGGGATGACATATATTCATAAAAATGCACTTTCCTACCTTTGAACAGTGAATCGCCCGACATTGAAACCAAAATTCACCCGGAGGCCGCATACAACACTGTACAAACTGTATGGAGCAGAAAATCGCGTAATTGTTGTGATGCAGTGCACTTTGACCTACATGTATGTGGGCGCTGACTGCTAGCTCTGTTGTGATTGGTCGGCGGGTTCGGCTTGATTGACAGGTCGGAACTATGCATTGTGGGTGAACCGTAAAGGCATGTATTGTAAAGTTCCTTTGCTTATTTTAATTTGCTTCTTTTCCAGCTTTTGGAAGTCACAACAGCAAAAAGCCATTTGACCTCCAGCCTGTCCACAACGCAAGAGGAGGCAGAGTTCATTAGGAGGCAGTTAGTAGCAACCAGTACCGCCCTGGAATATGAACAACAGGCAAAAGACTTGATACAGGTACAACTGTCAGATTTATTGTTTGCTGTTTTGGCCGAAGAGAAAAACATGATTGGAAAACATTTAAAATAGTAACAGCATTACATAACTAAAGAATAATGTTGATAAACTGCCTTGTAGAAATTAAATTTTTGGCAACTGCAAATGATGTATTGGGGTTCAATCATCTGTACTCCTTCGGCAATCAACAGGTAAAATGTGATAGAGCTGAGGAGCAGAAAGTCAAGCTGCAACATGAGTTATGCAAACTCCAACACAACCATCAGCTCATCAATCAGAAATGGGACGAGACTTGGAAGCAAAACGCTGACCTGGTGGCAAAACTGGAGAGATGCAAAGAAGGTAAGAGCTGCTCAAAAACAGTGTCCAATATAAAGGCCCTCACACACTGAAAAAACTCGGGCACGAGTTGGCACAAGCTTCCAGAGTTGCGAATTTGGGAAACTCGGGACAACTTGTTGGACAACTCAGGATGATCCATGTACCGTAACTCGGGGGCAACTCGAAGACTTAACAACATATTGTCTTAACAATTTCTGTGAATGGTAGTTTCTGTGCATTTGTTAAGCCCAACAAAGCTTCAAGTTTTATTACCCCAGGATTTTCGATGAGTTAGCGTTTTTCTGGTTGGAGTTGTGATCTTTATAATTGCACACAATTTCTTTTGGAGCAGTTTAGAGAAATTGTTTTAAAGCCCCAATACATTATTTGCAGACACCCAATATTTTACTCCATGAGTTGACAAGAAAAACCCAACAAAGACTGGTTATTGCAATGGTAACAAACACCACATGATTTTTCCCGTGTAAAATGGTACCTTTGTGAGAGAAATTGACAACTTAAAAAAAAAATGTCTGCAGACATTTTTTTTACCATTCATTAAACACAAAAATGCATGGATTTTTATGGTTTTCTGAAGTATTACTGCATTTATGTGGCTGAAATGTCTACAAGGCAGTTCATCAACATTATTCTTACGGTGCTGTTGTTCCTGTTTTTAAAAGTAGCAGTGCTCCTAGTCACTCTATGCTACAGAAACTGGGTGTGAGTCAACGCTGTACGGAGAAAAATAAAATAAGGAGCCACTGGCTCCTAAGGAAAAAAAGATGGGCCCCAGCATTTTTATTTTTTCAACTTGTTTGTACACATGGCAATGGGGGCCGAGTCAGTCTGGGGCCGAGTGTGTACACAAGGCAATGGGGGCCGAGTTTGTACACAAGGCAATAGGGCCGAGTCAGTCTGGGTACGAGTTTGTACACAAGGCAATGGGGGCCGAGTTGGTCTGGGGCCGAGTTTGTACACAAGGCAATGGGGGCCGAGTCAGTCTGGGGCCGAGTTTGTACACAAGGCAATTGGGGCCGAGTCAGTCTGGGGCCGCAGTCGGATACCAGATGCGTGTATGGCTATGCACGTATATTGCACACAAGCTGCGTTGGACACAATGCAGACCCCAGCTGTGGCCGTGTGTTGCACGTGGCGAAATGGAAAAATTAATGAAGTGATCGCGATGCGCAATCGTCGTTTGCATGCCGCAAGTATTAAAAAGAGCAGAACACTAGATTGTACCGTTCGTAAACATCACTGATGCCCACCTTGGGCGACTAAGGTGCGAATTTTGTGGTCGCCAATGGCGATAAGAATTTAATCACTGGTCGCATGTGAGCATTTTTAGGCGCCAATGCGACCATTTTAGTCGCACCGTACAGCGTTGGTGTGAGTACCAGCTGTATGAACATGATTGACTAGTGAAACGACTTTACTAAGAGAACAGACTTCTGCCCTGTTTAAAATGCTCAGAGCATGCAAGAATGTCATCAGAACTGGAAGAAGCAAAAGCGGACCTGCAGACATTACAGTACAAGACGTCCATTACAATGGCGACCAAGGAGCTGGAAAACAACGCCAAGTTGACTGAAGGCGCTATATTGAATTCAGACCTTGGCAGGAAGCTTGGTGATGTGACAATAGAGAGGGACGAATTGACAAAACAAGTTCAGGAATTGGAGGGAACTCAAATGGAATATGATCAGCTGAAGCAGGATTTAGATACCGCAAAAAGGTAACAAATTATAAATTTGCAAGTCTGGGGAAAAGAGTCAACACGAGCATTGCTAGACATGTGATGAAGCATATGGGTCTTTATATAAATTAGGGGTCCAAAAGTGTGACATTTAGTGTCCCCCGATACACCTGATATATGTTATTTTTTCGTACCAAAATCATTAAAATGGCCTTTAAACCATTTGTGTATGAATTGTACTTTATGTACTCACTCTTTGAGATGGAAAGTATTTAAAGAATGTGTCCTGAATTTACAAAAACAAGATGTAAAATGTAACGGGGGATACCAAAATTGAACCCTTAATTTTAATATAGAAAGACCCATATTATGTTTTATATTCTCAAGCATAGATTGAATTTTTTTCCTCGCAAACATTGTTAACCGTGTTTAAATAATCTAGGCTTCCTAAATAAACTTCAACCTCTAAATCAGATACTCTTTTTTAATTTTAAATTTGAATTGTTTGTGCAATAAATGAATACACCGATGTCGACCGCTCTGTCAGAAAATGCCGTCTCTAACAGAAACGCTTTGTGTGTTTTCCATGAATAGCATCTGAGAAAACGATAAAAAAATCGTTTACAGTCACTTCGCCCTGAACCACTTCGCCCTGAACCACGGCCTGTGCACGAAGTTGTTTTGGGTGAGGTAGTGTTTGGACGAAGTGGTTTTGGGGCAAGTGGCATTTGGGCGAGGTAGTGTTTTAGACGAAGTGGTTTTGGGGCGAAATGGCATTTGGGTGAAGTGCTTCAGGGCGAGGTGGTTTTTGGGCAAAATTAATTTACATCTCGCGAGATGAAAAATAATTGTTTTGCTCATTTCTTAAAGACTATAGCTCGTGCCTATATTTCTGATTCCTTGAGATACTAATCATGTATTCTACCCTTAACAGAATTAGAAGTTTATGAAAAAATATTTTGACAGGAAACGCATTTTCCCTTCGTTGTTAGCTTAAAGGTGCCATCTCAAAATGGTTTTTGCCGACTTCCACCTGGTTTTGCAGTGGTGGGTTACATATGTGTAGTTTGTAAATGATTTCTTGAAATTCTCTTTACAGCCTGTGCGATCGATTGCAGCCACAAGTGGCTAAACTGCAGACAGATTTAGCCACATCTCTGAAAAACCTCCAGGAAATAACAGACGAAAAACAGCGGCAGGAAAAACACGTGGAAAACCTGCAGGAGGAGCTCGACAATTCCCACTCGAGACAAATCATTCTCAGAAAGAAGTTGAAAGGGCAAAGAGTTTGCTCAGACAGCACCATCAAGGATCTGACAGAGGAAAGAGATGTCCTGACCAATCAAATTGCAGAGGTAGAATCTTTTTCATGCATGTTAACCCTCAGTGCAGGAAAGGGTACTGTTGACAAAGTACACATTCTTTTGTTATTTTTTGTTGATTTTTTTAAAATTAATTAATTTTTTTAACAAAAAATCTTTCAGCCGATAGCACTCAACCTAGGGTTCATAAATCAAACCTATTTTTGGCGAGCTGCGAAGCAGAGGCGAGCCTATGTAATACTGATGTTTGTCTGTCTGTCTGTTTGCTCAAAATGTTAATGTCACGCATGCAATATATGGTCACGCATACTATATTATACGACCTACATGTACTTCATCAGGCAACGCGTTCGTCAACAACAAATGGTGTGGGATCCTGTTCCGATTGCATTGTTCGTTAGTTCGAGAACAATGCGCAGAAGTTCGGCCGTATGGGCATGTACGAAGTTATGTACAGCGCACACACAGTGCATAAAGTTAATAGGTTTCAGTTGACACATACTCGTATTTAAATCTGTCTACTTTAAAGTTCATTGTAAAGAAAATGTGTTCCAACTCCGCAGGCAACAAACAACTTGACAAACGTTGAACAACGTTTAAAGGCGACTTTGGATGACAAACTACATCTCGATGAAGACAAGCAGAATCTAACAGCGACATGCGCTTTGCTGCAAGAACAGAAAGAACAGGACACAGAGGATCGTCAAAGGGCTGTGTGTAAAGCTGAAAACATGGCGCAACAATTGGAACAGGAGAGAACGATCAAGGTAAATTTAGTTGATAGAATCTTTCGCACATATGTACACTGTTTTATAAAAGTTAGTTTTTCAAATTAGTATGTATTATCAGACTCGAGGTGGGTTTATTATTTGTAAAAAGATTTAAATTCCAACGCCAGGAGTGAGATTTGTCCGATTGTTTTTCGGATTTCCAGAATTTTACGGACACGTCCGGATTTGAGAGTTTTTTCTGTTTTTCATTGTGAAATCTCAGAATTTTAGCAGATTTCCGCTTTTTTTGTTGTGTGCTCCGCGATCCACATTTTATTTTCCGCTTTTTTGCCCTTCCAGCAGGCCATTTTTTTTTTATACCGAGCGCCCTCAATTGATTCAGTAATTTTGCGATGCAAACGTGTGCAAGTCTAGTCGCCACGCAAGTGCCATGACTATAGCACTGTACCATGTACATGTGCCGCTCGGCGAGCAGACCGAGACTGCAACGAGTAGCGAAGCAGACGTGTACAAGTCTAATCCCTAAGCAAGCGCCATCTTTGCCTGCATCGTAAACTGGCAACGGTCGTGTGTTGCGTGTGGTGTGTGATGTGTGCAGTGTGCGGCCGGCGCGATGCAGCAAGCAGTGGTGGGCAACGAACTGATTTTACACTCCGCTTTCGCTTCATGCTTCACCGTCTTCAACGATCGATATTGCCTAGATTCTTTTTGATATTATCCACATTTGTACAAGGTAAATATTTAAAACAAAACTGGTTCTTGTGATACCTGGTTAAAATGTTTTTGACATTGCAATTTGCACGATGGTGGTGTTTAAAACGATCCTATAAGTTGAAGTCTTCTCGGTCTCTACGTCTCTCCCCCACCCCCTCCCCCTCCCCCAAGGAAGCCACGCCCCTTCCGGAATTGTTGTTTTCCTCCAATCTCACCCCTGATATTTGATACGTGGTGCACACCATTCACTAGCAATCAACAGTCTGGTTGCTTTATGCCATTCTATCCTACGGTGAACACGGTATTGATTCTGTACTTCACACCTGCCGCTTGCACCACATAGCAACACAAATTTAGTCTGGTCAAGTGGATACTAAAGTGTGCTTATGAAAGGAAGTACATCAGATGTTATTCATGTATGTAAAACATGCAAAAGGCTTAAATTGCTTCTTTGTTTCATTATGCAGAATGAGTGTCAGGAACACCTGACCGGATTAGTAACAAAATTGGCATCTATGGAGACAATGCTAAAGGAGGAAAGATTAAAGATTTCAACACTTTCAGCGGAATTGTTTGATCTGAGAGACACAACGCGCTCCCAGAAAACTCAAATTGCGCAGTTGACACAGGAGACTCAAGAACTTCAGGTAACTGACACAGTAAAAAACGTTTAGAAAATAGAATTAAAGGCAGTATACATCATTGGTAATCTCGAAAATCAGAAATGTTCATAGATTTATGCCCAATTTACCCAGTATAAACATGATGACCGTAGAAAACTTCCCCTGAAATGGTTTGGTCTGAAGTGCTATAGTCTTTGAGAAATGAGTAAAACAATTATTTTTCATCTCATGAGACAAAAATTCAATTCGCCCCAAAACCATTTCGCCCAAGTGCCATTTCGCCCCAAACCACTTCGCCCAAGTGCCATTTCGCCCCAAATTACTTCGTTTAAACAGTACATCGCCTGAATGCTATTTCGCCCAAAAAACCATTTCGTGCACAGGCCGTGGTTCAGGGCGAAATGGTTCAGGGCGAAGTAGTTTTGGGGCGAAATGACTGCAAACCCTTTTTTGACTGTTTTCTCAAATGTTAGACGAAGTACGGAGCTGGTTTTTGCTCAGGTTGGTTTTAATCATGCATATCTTCAATCACACAGGGGGATAAAACTATTTATAACAGTTTACCAATCTTGTATACTTCTTTAATGTCCATGCCCACAGTGGGAATGTTCTCTACATGATCCATGTAAAAAGATTTATTATGGAATGTAGTGCTGGTTGATCAGTTTTACATGTTTGAATTTAATTTGCAGTTGGATTTCCAGTCATCCAACCACAAATACGAGCTGCAGTACAACAAATTAGTGGGATCTGCTGAGAAGACAATGTCTCGGTTGGACAAGACATGGTAAGGACTACTGTATATTGGTGATATAACAAACAAAACTGTTAGGTAAACAAAACCATAAACAGTTTGTATTATGTTTAATTATTTAACATGCCTCTTTCTGATTCTCAATCCTGACTGGCTGAAACGCAGTCACATGGTTTTCATTAATCTAGGCTAGTGCATGAAATTTGCGCCAGCGGGAACTAGATGCATGTATCAAGCTTCGAGCGCGCACGTCAAGACTTCACGCGCGCGCATCAAGATTTCACGCGCGCGTGATTCCCTGCTGTTCCTGACCGGGCACTTGTCTCAAAAACTATTGACCGGTTAGTAAGTACTGAGCCCTCTTGACACTATGAGCAACTAACAATGGAAATTGGGCACAAACCATTGTTATTAACACTGGTGTGTGCCCAATTTCCATTGTTAGTTGTTCATAGTGTGAGGTTGCCAACTGTGTTAGTGAACAGCAACTGTTTTGATTAGACACATTTTTTTCATTACTTGGCTTACGTGTGCTTGCCGCAGAATATTACAACATGTAGTTGATGCCAATGCTTTGCGTATTTCGCATCGACTACACGTCGTGATACAAAAAAAAAAGATTTTTCTCAAATTTTGCTTCTAGTGAAAATCAGTCACAAGAGTTGAAGAAGGTTTGCAAGGAGAACCATAGAATGGAGACGGAACTTAACCTACTAAAGTAAGCTTTACAGTGTCTGGATAAGTATAGACAGTATCGAATGCCGTAGTGAATACGTCACCTTCTGTTGGTTGCCTAGGTAATACATAGTTCCGACCTGTCAATCAAGCCGAACCCGCCGACCAATCGGAACAGAGCTAGCAGACGGCGCCCACATAGGTCAAAGTGATGCAATCATTACACAATCACGCGATTTTCTGCCCATACAGTATGTATGTTGTATGCGCCAGTGACCGGGTGAATTTTGGTTTCAATGTCGGGCGATTCGCTGTTCAAAGGTAGGAAAGCGCATTTTTATGAATATATGTCATCCCTGCATTACTAGCCCTTTGCTCAGTGTGTGCTACGGTAACTGTCGACCCTAAAACATAAATACCTTTGAGTTTTCTCCAATGAATCTGTGCTTTCCATGCCGAGTCCCTATGCTTTGTACGTTGTGTGTCGCCATTTTTTTTGCAATGGCTTGTGAGCGCATAGCAACAATATCTAAGGGGCGGGGTTAACTGGGCAATCTCGGAACTATGCATTTGGCTCTAAACTAAAAATCACTCAACCGTGTCCCAGTGCTTTTCCAATAGTACTTTTCCCGACCGCCATGATAGTTTAGTTCCAATTGCCATGGCAACGCACGTCACACTTCGGCTGTCTATAGCTGCCATCTTGTAGGGCAGTTTCTTTGTCCCTTGAGGACATGCATGGTTGCACATTTTTGCTTACATTGTCCAAATGGTCCATTATATCATTATCTTATTAACTCTTCTTTTAGAGCCTAGAGACCAGGGCAAAGCCTGGATTTTCATGCTTGACTCGGCTATTTTTGTCTTCCTTTGATGATAGTAATTCACTAGCCAAGAAGCGTGCTGACTACAGCCAAGCCCTGCTTGCCATTTACAAAGCAGAATTAAAAGAGAAAGAAATGTTGCGAATCAATCATGAGCTAGAGGGACAGTTGGACGTTGAGAAGAGCGTACAAGATGAACTTAACAAAAGGTAATTAAAGCTGGGCGGAAATCTCCCTTCACTTTCATGGTATTCTACAGTATTCCTTTCTTTATATAGTCCTTTATGTACTAAGAACATTTCATTCAGAATTTCATCCTGGAAAAGTCAGAAAATTTCAGTCTTTTTCCAAGACTCTTTTCACGCGAAACTGAAAATGAAAGGTCACATCAATCAACTCGAGCTATGTGTGTGACGTCATAGCGAGGAGACACACAGAGCTGCTTTACTGACTGTGGTCGTGTACCTAGCTCCTCGCAGCAAACACATACACGTTGTGTGCATGCACGAAACCCTGATTTTCCACAGAGTTGCAAGTGTTACCACCAACAAGTCACGAAGCTGGCATTTTATTGATATAAAAAATTCATTCAGTGTAACAACAAAAATTATCTCGCCAAGTCGACAACCCACGTTATCAGTGAACTTGGTGAGATAAATTATCTCGGTATCTAAACAAGTAGGATGGCACTCGCGCCGTATTATCGGGCAACTCGCTCGCCATGTTAACTTGACATTGAAACGGACTGAGGCGATTTGCACATGCTTTTATGCATATAAGTGTATCAGCCCGATTCGGCAGACGTAATCGGTGTCGCGTTTATACAGCCCGACACTACGTTTACACAGCCCGACACCGATTTTATCGGCCGACGGGACTCCAATCGGCCACCGATTTTGTCGGCCGATCAGCCCCAAAAAAGTTTAAACAGACCGATCATGCCAATTTTGTCGGCCAACAGGCCAGCCGACAAAATCGGTCTGTGTAACCACGGCTTTAAACATGCTCCTTTAATTGGTGGCTCTTATATCTTAGCATTTTGTTTTGCAGTGCTTAGTATGAAATGATTCAATTCCTTTTGTTTTGAACAAGTTGGGAGTGTCAGGAAGCAGAGCTGCAAAGACTAAGAAAACTGGAAATGAAGAGCAAAAACCGACACATCCAAGAGCAACAGAACAGCAAGGAATCCACCACAAAGTGAGTTGTGTCAATATTCAAATCACAATTTTGTTTGTGTGAAATATGTTTTCAATGCAGGAAATTGTTCATTCTGGCCCCGACACACTTTTGACATTTTCACGAAGTTGCTAATTTTTTGTAATAATTCTTTTTTTGGGGGTAGAATTCGGCTTTATTTAATGTCCTTAACATTTCTGAAAAGTTTCGAGATTTGAAAATTTGTGTATTTGTGAAGTTACAGAATTTGCCAAAAACCATGTAACTAATGGTCTTGCAATGGGCTAAACCATCGACTAAGCTGAGACTGGCTAAGTTGGATAGCCGGCTGTAAAAGACCAGTCTTAGACCAGTGGCTAAGTTGATTTTATTGCAATCTGCCCCTGGATTCACTCAAATTCCCTCAAAATATTCAATCCACTTTTTGTGTGAAGAATCGAGTTGCAGCATATCAAAGCAGAACTCTCGAGAGAAATCTTCAGCAGAATTGAAAGTTCAAGGCCGAAACAAAACAAGAACAACAGTGAGAAGTCAAAGGTATTAAAATATATTCTATAATTAAAATAAATTGGAATACTCCGCCCCCACCACACCAAACAACCGTTGAAAGAATGTGATTTAGCTTGCTCCGGGGAGATTAAATTAGGGATTAAAAGTGGGTTTGGCCAGTCTTAAACATATGTTTAAAACCGGCTAAGGGCCAGGGGCGGTATTCACAAAACGACTTAAGTCGTGAAATTTAAGCGCCCCGCTTAAATTGTAGACTTAAGTCAAATCATAAAGTTAAGTGGTATTCACAGCGTGTTTTCTTTTAGTGGCCCGCTTATTTTTGAGACTTAAACTTAAGTGTGGTCTGACCTGTCTTAAGTGCATTTAACGCTGGGTCAACCGTCTGCAATTGCAGTGTTTTTCTGCCCAGTGTGTTATCGAAAAACGGCTATATGATTGATTAGAGAACGCCTAAACAATTTAGACATTGGGAGATTACAACAGATTTCAATTTTTATTCTTACTGACCTTAAAAAGCCTTCGTTTTCCGTCTTTGTTCGCCACTGACCATTGACTACCGCATAGCACAACGTACGTCGTCTACTTGTGTTACCTGCACGCGTATGATGCACGCGCCTAGTAATCGAATGTTTTTGAAATGTCCGCGCGTGGTCTGCGCTCTTTTGATTGCAGAGACTTTATGACGTGACAGAGTAAATTTTGCACTGATTGATTAAGTACACCACTAAGGTAAGCAGGGCGCTTAAATATTTTGTGAATACGAAGTTGAGTGCCCCACTTATCTTAGCGGGGTGCTTAAATTTAAGACAGACTTAAGTACCCTGCTTAGATTGAGTTTTGTGAATACCGCCCCTGGACGCTAATAATGGCCCGAGCCGCTCGGGCCATTATCAGCGTCCAGGCTCCTGGCGGTGAAATTCGTGGGACGAATTTGTTTCTGGTGTATTGACAAGCCTCCGTCTTTAAAGTTACTTACAGATTTGTTTCCGAGAGCCTGTGAGCATCAGAGGCAGCCGGACTACTCGACAATCACTTAACATCCTCTGTGGTTATGTATAGGTACATGAGCTTCAAGCACAGTTGTCTAAACTTGAAGGGCTTCGTGCTGTAGACAAGCTGACAATAGCATCCCTGACTGAGGACTTGCAAAGGCTCCAGAAACATTTGGCCAAGCAGAAAGATGCATTACTTCATCAAAAGTAAGGGAAAGTCGTTTTTATAAAAGCTTTGGTAAACTCAAAAAATCTGTCTCAAATTTGGTTATATTTTCGATCGAATATTCGATATTCGATGAAATTATCTCACCCATTCCAGGGCTCGAATTTCATGAAAAAATCTTATAGACCACAGGGTTAGTAGCTTAAATCATTTACTGGACCGACACTATTTTTACAAGACCAAAGCTACAAGGAACGTGGATTTACTGTTCGTTAGTTTAAAAATGCACTAGACCACTGGTCTAGTACGGTAGAGAAAGCACTAGACCGAGGCTTAAATTACTGGCCTTGGTCCACCGGTCCAGTGGGTATTTCGAGCCCTGCATTCAGTTTTTGCACAAATTAATCTCGGCTCAAACTATAGAGTTCATGTTCGTTGTAACTTGCATAATGGTCTCTCACCCCAAGAGTTTTTTGCAAAAACGTATCGTCGGCTCTAACCATAGACCTTGTGTTCGATGTGTTGTATCTTGTACACTGGACTCTTAGTTGGATGCAAATGTGACATCAAAGCAATCGTTTTGGCAACGGAAAAGGGATTATATTTCACCTCTTTACTGAATGACATGTTTGGTTTGGAGTGGAATATTCGATTTAGTAAAATTCTATTCGAATATGTGATGGTCGATCGAATATTCAAATCGTTTCGCTTTCAAATGAGACATCAACGAAAAAAAAAATGACCAACATTTAGTTATCAAACAATTACTGTTAATGTTTCAAAATATTGGCAGTCCACCAATAATTCAACTCGCAGCAACGACCGTATAAATACAAAACGGCGTTTTTCACAGGGTTGCCGATGTCTAAAATACAAAGTATGATGTTTTCTCGTTTAAATAAAATAAATGCTTTAAAAAAATTTTAGGATAAAAATATTTGATGAGAACCACGGACAATATAACTTTAAAGTGCTGTCTGTGTTGTTGTTTTACTCATAAGGCCTTTTCACACTTGACAAATCTCGGAGTTGGCGCGGGGTTGAAAAAAGCGACGTTTCACACTTAAGAAATGTCAACTCCGCGCCAACTCCGAGATTGGTTTCAACCCGGGTTGAACTCAACCCTGCTCGGGACCAGGGTTGAAATGTTTCGCCCTGGATTGAAACGGTAGTGTGAAACGAGCAGGGTTGAGTTCGCCCCGGGTTGAGATTCTTGCCGCTTGTGAGCTACAAAATGTCATGCCAAAGCGCGCAATTTTTACTGGTATTTAAAAATAAATAATTTGCATGAATACTACCAGCTAAATTAATGTGTTCAGGTACATGTTTAATGGCACAGTCACACGGCCACTTACGGTAGCTGCGGATGCTTACGGATAAAAGTCCGTAAGCATCCGCAAGGATCCGTATCATCCGTAAGCATCCGTATCCATCCGTAATTCAATCCGCAGGATCCGCAGACATACGCAGATCCGCAGCGGAATTTTGAAAATCTCAAAATTTTGCTGCGGATGAAATATACGTAAGCATCCGCAGAATATACGTTATCCATACGTAAAATACGTAACTCATACGTAAGATACGTAAACTCATCCGCAGGATACGTTAGATACGTAACTGATCCGCACACTTTGTCGGGTGTGCGGATGCCTGCGGATACATAGGGGTACGTAAACACTATTACGTAGGAGTTACGTATGTTTAACGTATTTTTGACATATATATTGCGGATATTACGATAGGACTTGCGGTAATTGCGTATGCTTGCGGATGGGATACGAATATTACGGATGGGATACGGATGTTACGGATTGGATATGTATGTTACGGTTGAGATACGGATAATATGCGGAATTTTTACCTATGTCTTCTTTCATTTCGGCGGATGTCGCCCATGCCAAATGGTCTTCACTTGGGTATGCAACCCTGGATGCTGCCAGCATCCTCATCATTGTCAGTTCTTCAACTGTAGACTTTCACAGGTCACTTAAGATGGAGAGAGAACGCCGCCTTGTGTTGCTGGATTGTTTGATGGCCATCCAACACAATCAGATGCAGATGAAGATCCTGATGGCCAAGATGCAAGCCATCCTTGAAAGGAGAAAAGAGAGGATGTGTTGGGTTCGTCACTGGATCACATTGCGACCACACCAGGGTGCCTATGGTAACCTGATGCACCTGCTACGCAATGAGGATGTTCAGGGCTTCCGCAACTTCACCCGCATCACACCTGCCATGTTTGCCGAAATGGTCACCCGCCTCACTCCTCGCTTACAGAAGTATGATACCTGGTACAGGAAGGCCCTTCCAGTAGGCTTGAAGGTCGCCATCACCATGCGCTACCTTGCCAGTGGGGACTCCTACCACAGCCTGATGTACCTATTCTATGTACCCCACAACACCATCTCACTCTTGGTGTTGGACGTGTGTCAGGCCATCTACGCTGAGTATGGCGAGGAGACCATCAGCAACCCATCTACTCCAGAGGGGTGGAAGGGCATTGCCCAGACCTTCTCCGACCGGTGGAACTTCCACCATTGCCTGGGAGCCTTAGATGGCAAGCACATCCGCATCAAGGCACCCGCGAACTGTGGCTCCCAGTTCTACAACTATAAGGGGTACAACTCGATTGTACTCCTTGCCCTGGTTGATGGCAACTACAAGTTCCGGTGGGTGGAGGTGGGAGCAGGTGGTGCGAGTTCTGATGCCCAGATTTGGAACACGTGCAGTCTGAAAGAGGCAATTGACGATGAGAACATTGGAATACCACCAGATGAGCCACTGCCTCATGACGATCGAGACATCCCTTATTTCGTGATTGCTGACGCTGCATTTGCACTACGCACCACCCTGATGAAGCCTTTTGGTGCCAAGCCACTGACCATGGAGGAGAGGATATTTAACTATAGACTTTCCAGAGCCAGGAGATGTGTGGAGAATGCCTTTGGCATTCTTGCAAACAGATTCCGGTGTCTTCTGAGTGCTATGGCACAGGTGCCTTCCACAGTGGAGACCATCGTCCTCGCCTGCCTGTGCATCCACAACCTCCTGAGAGACCAGGCATCCGCGGATGGTGCGGACGCCAGAGGAAGCCGACATGCGCAGACACGAGCGTAACTTATCCGTATCGTCCGTAAGTCATCCGTATCGTCCGTAAGTCATCCGTATCGTCCGTAAGTCATCCGTAAAATCCGTAAGTCATCCGTAAGTCGTCAGTAACATGTGTCAGCGGGTTGGCAGCGGATGGGTTCATCCGCAGGTTTTACCCGTAACATCCGTAACTAATCCGTATCGTCCGCAGAATATAGGTAACTTTTGCTCAAATTTCCGTATTGGGGTTAAAAATTACGCATTTTCATTATCCAAATATACGCAGGCATCCGCAGGTCCGTAACATGGCCGTGTGACTGTAGCATAAGCGGGCCCCCGGGTAGTGGCGGTGAACACATGAACATCATGCATGTTTGTGTGAAGATCACAGCTCCCGTTATGAGAGGCTATTTGTTACATCGTCCACCATTCACTTTTGCACTTTTGTGTAGTAAAAACAAATGGCACAAGCACCAAGAAAGAAAAACGGGGCAGAAAAGCGATGATGAATTCGAAAAATTTCAACTATTTCCGGCGGGGGACAGCACTTACGCATGCGAGCAACGCTCAATCGTATCACTCGCCCCGGGTTGGAATTGCACAAGTGTGAATCTTTCCCGTTCAACTCAGGGTTGAACTCGCCCCAGGGCGAGGTAAACCCGGTTTGGCCGAAATAAGTGTTGAACAATGCAGGGTTGAATGCGGGGTTAAAAATTGGCATTTCAACCCGGGGCGGCCTCAGAGTTGAGTTCAACCCGGGTTGAGAGGTTTTAGTGTGAATAGGCCTATAGACTGCTGTAACACAAAAGATGTACATGTATATTAAAATTAATCATCTATTTAATTTCTTGCTTTTCATAGATATGCAACCAAGCCGTGCAAGGAAGACATCAAAACAGCACTTGCCAAAGCCCACATCAGGGCACTCTCCATTAGTATGACCGAAGACTTACAAACGGCAGAATCGCCTGTTTTCAACAACATGTCAGATCTGTTTCACACTAACTCGTTCTCCAAGAAAATCCCTGACTATACTTGCTGGGAGACAAAGTCATCTGACTCGAACACAAGCAGTAGCGACGAATACTCGTCGTGAGAACTTTGGCCCTTATCTGGTTACCCAGGATTTACCTTCCATGCAAAATGATTGTACATGTGCATTTTCACTATAGAGCCTTTGCACAGCGGCCATGACAGGGGGCAGTCACATTGTCACAGTACGTCATGCACGAGTAGACACTATATGAAAACTTGCCCCCTGTCATGGCTGCCGATGCAAAAGCTCTATAATGGCCCACTAAATGATTTTTTTCTAACAAAAGAAAGCAAAATTATAAAACAGCCAAAAAATCTCTGTCATCTGATTGGTGCATTGTCAGTCACGTGTCGTTGAATTATTCAGTATAACCCACACTCTGGGCTGCATGCATTGTATGCCGTGCTATCCACTCAAACTACACGTTAACGCAAAACGTTGACACGGCTGTACTGACGCATGGTTGGCTGCAATAGGTTATCCCCTCGAACTACACGTTGCTTGTGAGAGTGAGCACGGTCATATCGCAGGCCAGGGTTGTAGTCGAGTCCATCACAAGACCTCAAGCCTTCACAAGTTCACCACAAGTCTCTGGGTCTTAATTCAAGTCACAAGCTATTCAAATGAACTCCAACAAAGGCATTCTTTTGTGCGTGTTTATCCTTTGCTTCTTGTTACTGGCCAGGACTTGTGCGGGACGTGTCACTTTATCGGCTCTGGACTTGTGATGGACTCGGCTACAACCCTGTCGTGAGCTAGCTAGCTACTCACTAGACACAATGGCGGGCGATACAACACTAATTTATGAATTCAGATGACAGGAATTTATTCAAGTGTTTTATAAAACAATGTTTAAATTTCAAGCAATAGTACAAATAATTTCATTCAGTGATAGATTTAATGTACTATTCCACTTGGTTTCGCCTCGTGATATACAAATAATGAATGTTTTCATGAGAGAAAAGATGGAATATTCCATTCAACGAAGTGGAGCCGAGTTGAATGGATCATATTCCATCTTTTACCTGCCATAATTTCTCCAGAAAACTCGAGGGGACCAGCCTTGCCCTAGAATCGGCGGGAGGCGGCCCGCCAACACACTCTCTATTGCACTACAATGGGATGCATTGTATTTTTTTTCAATTTGCATCTACACACACATTTTATTTACCTTTAAAAACCAATGTAACTTCATAATTTTCAAAACCTTTTTCTGATGGAAAAATCAACTGTACGTGGCTCGGACAAATTTATCAAGAAATATTTGGCTTTTAAAAAAATCTTTGCATCACTCGTCATGAAACTAATAATCCATTCTATTTTTCATGTTCACTGAGCTAGCACAGTTGCTGTTTCTATTAGGGCAAGGGATTTCTTTTTACCATACTTTTTTGCCAGGTTTGAATTCCGTTCACTAGTCGCCACTGAGATGTCCTGTGTCATGGCTGGGAAAGGTCCAGGTATTTTTAAGGAAAATTTTGAAATTCACTTCCTTTTAAAATATACTCTCCAACAAAAGAAACTGTGCATGGTAAAAATTGCTGTATTTTTTCAAGAAGGTGGAAAATAAACACCAAGTTCACAGACAATATTCTCTGACATTGTTAGAAAAAGGTTATGCACTCAAAACCTGCTCATGGCATAGTGCAGGACTTAGGCATGCCTGGGTGTTGATTTCACAATAGGGGTCCTACAGGTTGTTATGTAACAGAATTCCATAAAGTTCAGGTCTTGTTAGCAAGCCATATAAAAGGACTACCCAAAAGTCAATATTCTCTTTCATGCGCGTGTCATTGGCTCCATGAGGCGAAGATGCACAGCAGTGATTATTGCACAAGGGGGACACACTCGATACTGACTTTGTGACTTCAATATTGGCAAGTCAGTTTTCAGCAACCTCTGAGAACACGAAGAACACATTTTGTACATTTCAAATTCGGTTAACCATTTGAAAGATTTCATGGACTTTCATTAACAGTTTATTCCAGCGAGTTATCTGCCATGGCTGAAAAAATACAGCAATTTTTATCATGCACAGTTTCTTTTGTTGGAGAGTATATTAATACTGGTTGTTGGGTCATAAGGAAAATAAGTGGCAACTAGTAAACGGAATTCTCTCCTTTTGCGAACCAGGGAAGTCTGGCAACCCATGCACCCTCTATCCATACAACCAATTGGCTTCTGACAATCTTCAATAAAGTGACCCATTGGATTGATATTAAAACAACAATTGTACTTTGTTCTTTATTGATACTTGTATAATGAAAGACTCGTAGTTAACCTAGTGGGGTACCGTGGCCGAGTGGTTAGGGCCATTGACTCGCAATCATGGGTGAAGGCTTGGGGTTGCGGGTTCGAATCCGGCCGCGGTACCTGTGCCCTTGGGCAAGGCACTCAACCACACTTGCTCCATCCTTCGGAAGGGATGAAAAGTCGTTGGTCCAGTGTGTTAGGTAATGGTAACGCACTCTAAAGATCCCAGAGCATTCTTTCGTAAAGAGCAAGGGGATATTCCCCGGTGTCTCTTCATGGGTTTCCTCACGCTTGCGAGTGACAGTGCAATGAGCACTATTGAGGAATCCTTGGTATGAATACCAGAAAGAAATAATAATAATAATAACCAAATAAATATGCAAATTATTCAATTGATTGCTTTCCTGTGACGTCACCCCTTCCATCCACCATTTTGATGGGCATTTTTTCATGACCCACGTGGCTCGAGTAATAACCGGCGAAAAGCGCATTGGTTGCACTTACCTCTGTTGCTTGAACTTGCTTTATGGCTGTTGTATCGAGAAAGATAAAAACGCATTTCTTCAGGCAAAAAAGAAAAAGAGAACGGTTGTGTGCGGTTAAGGGTAAGCTGAATAAATTAACGTAAGCTTACCCAAAGAGGAAACACACCTTCTCTCTAGAGGGGTTGCTGAATGCAGGGTGGAGCAGCCGTCGGAGCTGAGGCCCTTGCTGACAGCAACGCTGATCTGCCGGTGCGGCCCTCGGATTGGAGGACGTCCCGGAGGTAGCAGGATGTGAACGTGTTGGAAGACTTCCAGCACGCAGCCTGCAGAATGTCAGTAATTGGAACTCCCTTGAAGAAGGCCCACGAGGTCGAAGCGGCTCTGACGTCATGCGCTCTGACTTTGTCGGGAGTTCCGCTGTGAAGCCGTCGGCCAGTTTAGTTCAGTGAACCGAATGGCTGTAACAATCCAGCGAGCGATAGTTGCTCGTGAAGCTGGACAATGAGGAGTCGTCGACGTGATGAAGAGACTCGTCGTGGAACCTCTGATTAGTCGGTCCTATTGAGGTACCATTTGAGGGCTCGGACCGAGCACTATATTCCATCACTAGATTTATACTCTTTTTGTTTTTCATTCGACTATTGTTTCTTTGCAGTACCAAACACTTTGGTTGTTTGTTCATAGGGCAGGTGGGGATCGAAGGATCTGGATCAAAGGGTTATGGGGTGGGGGTAGGTAGGAGTGATGGTTAAGGGGAGGGGAGCGCATGGGTTGTGGCAGGGGGTACTGGTGGGAAGATTTGCAGATGACCGCTGTGAGGGAGGGGAGGGGAAGGTGGGTCATTTCACTGGTTTTTAATTTTCTTCACATTCTTGCCAATTTGTTTGTTCAGCTTATTTTAAGTTATTAATTATTTAAATGTTGTATAACCAGATATATTTATTTATTTATCTTTTTGTGAACACTCCAAGCATGGGTAAGCAGGCTTTAGGGCTACAGTGTTTAGGTTCACTTTTGCTTACCCTGGCCTGCTTGGAATGTTTTGTCCTTGTTTTACTCCCATGTCTACTTGGACTAACTTTCTTACGTAACTTTTGTTAATTGTTTACTACATGTATTTTGCCTGTTTGTATTTCCTATTTTGGCCGAATAAATAATAATAATAATAATAGTAAGATTTAATGTCTGGGACGAAGATGTCAGGAGGAGATAGAGTATGGCGTGTGAAACGTTGCAATATTCGATAATGCACAAATTAGTATGTGCGATGTTTGACATATATGTGCGATGTTTGATATATATGTGCGATGTTTTTCATGGTATGCGATGAGAGAGGACTTCAACTATCGGATTGGTGTATATAGCTGGGCTGCGTTCCAAATACGCGAACGTTTGCAAACGTTGGCAACAGCTATTAAAAATACTTTTGTTGCAAAAATTCATCAAGCAGTTCCTGTTTTATGCTTGTTAAAATGTGCCAAATTTACGTGCGGAATCGTCAATAAAAATAAATAGACGGCAACTTTAAAAATTGTGATGTGATTTTGGTGATATTTTGGGGCGGAAAATCTCACCACTGCGTGATATTTGGCACAAATACAAAGAAAACCAGCCCCAATCATCCTCTTGCAACAGTGCCCCTTTAACGCACTCCCTAACTCCTGCGTACAGTGGCCCTGTTGAAAAAAGCCCCATTTGGCGGTGGGACTAGCGACAGAAATCTTGTCGCCTCTGCTGGACCAATCAGGACGCTTGCAGTGCATTGTAGCACGATTGCAGGCATTCAAATGTAACGCGCGCAGATTGTAAACACCGTGCATGCATGTGATACATGTACTCGGTAATGTTGGCCGTTGTCCGCGTCGGCGATTGGCTGCTATTTAAAGCATACTGGGGAATCCGTTCCATTATGCTACGTTTACACCATGTCCCCGGCAGTCCCGGCGCCCCGGTAGAGGAGCACCGGGGAGGCACCGGGATGGACGTCGGGGAGCGTAGGGGACCGGGGTGGCGAAACGTGAATGACCGTAGCTCACCCTTGCCACCGGCCGGTGAGCAGCTCTGTTAAAAATTTTGCCCCGGCAGTCCCGGCACTAATGAGAATCCCAGCAAACACAAAACGTTCACAAAACGTTTTGGATAAGTTTTATAAAGGTGACTTAGGTTTTTGTCAAATAAAACGTTTTTTAAACGTGTATCAAACGTTCCAAAATGGTACGTTTTCTTCCGTGATGTTCCAGGCACGTTTTTAGGACGTTAGAAAAGGTACCGACAAAAACGTTTTATTTTGACGTTTGTAAAACGTTTTTCCGAGGACTCCTGAAACTTACAAAAATAAATGAATTTACGTGAAGGTTTTATATAGGTTACTTACGTTTTTATCTTCAGCAACGTTTTATGAACGTGTATGCAACGTTCCACGATGGTACGTTTTTTCTATGACGTCCAGATCACGTTTTAAGGACGTTAGAGGGAGTACTGACATAAAACGTTTTGTTCGGACGTTTGTAAAACGTTTTGTCGTGGAATTCTTCAAACATAAACAAATACACGTACGTTTTATGTTGGTCTCTTACGTTTTCGTCTTCAGAAATGTTTTTAAACGTATATAAAATGTTTCAGACGGTACGTTTATTTTCCTGTGACGTCCGAAACACGTTTTAAGAACGCAGGAGAGGGTACTGAAATAAAACGTTTTGCTTGGACGTTTCCAAAACGCTTTTTTCCTGGAAATTACACGTATAGAGCCTTTGCACCGAACGTTCGTGGAAGTTACGTTCGTTTTGAACTTCGAGGGGACGTTCTGCCGACGTTTGAATCTAACGTTGCACTATAACGTTCTAAGAACGTTTTTAATAACGTTTGGAGAATGTTCGTTTTTTGTCACGTTCGTTTTGAACATCGAGGGGACGTTCTGCGGACATTAAGATTTAACGTTGCAGTGTAACGTTCTGGGAACGTTCCGAGAACGTTGTTAACAAAACAGATCGCGTGGGGATCATTTTTCCGTAAATTTCACGGGAAAATGCATTGTTTTAAGGTTTACGTCGTAACCACGCACTGCCTGATTTCAAATGTATGTACTTTTGTATATAAAGCCCATCTATAGTCTAAAAAGGTAATATTTTCAAGAAATATTAGGGGGGGAAAATGGTTTCCAATGCCCACCAACCGTGACTACATACGAAGGAAATTCAAGGAGCATATATATATCAAGCGTCGTAATATTACCTAGTAGGAGGAAGTGACTGATGGTATCAAGAGCCGGAACTTCAGGTAAGCGATTAGTTATATGTAATTACACAGTGAGAATATTCCGATTACGTCATGTTTACATCACAATTGCGTCAAAATAAAGGTGTTGTAAGTTCAAATGACAATAACGTTCTAGGGACGTTAGTTCTAAAAACGTCGCAAACTAACGTCCAAAAGTGTCCACAAAATAACGTCGAAAAAACATTTTGTTAAACGTACAAGACACTTTCAAAAAACGTTTTATGCACGTTATTAATACGTCCGCAGAAACTGGAGAAAGGTTTTTAAAACGTTTCCTACGTTAAAAAAACGTATTGAGAACGTCGCAATTAAACGTCTTCAAAACGGTTTAAAGTGTCCACAAAATAACGTCCAAAAAACATTTTGGTGAACGTACACAAAACGTACGCGACACTTTCAAACAACGTTAAAAAACGTTTTAGAAACGTCTAATTGTTTGCTGGGATCGTCCTGGGCCTCGGTGGGACGGGGCTTCCGTCACAGGGCGTGACGGACCGCAGTGTGCCTTGACTCACCGGGGTGTGGCACCTTGGGGTGCCGGGGAACTCTGATCGCGGCCGGTGCCTCGCGCTCCGCCACGTTTGGAAGCCCGGCACCCCACGGCATGCCAGGGCCCGACACGGTAGCGGCCACAGCATGGTGTGAATGCGGCCTGGTAATGCTACGTTTACACCATGTCCCCGGCAGTCCCGGCGCCCCGGTAGAAGATCACCGTGGAGGCACCGGGATGGACGTCGGGGAGCGTAGAGGACCGGGGTGGCGAAACGTGAATGACCGTAGCTCACCCTTGCCACCGGCCAGTGAGCAGCTCTGTCCAAAATTTTGCCCCGGCAGTCCCGGCACTAATGAGAATCGTCCTGGGCCGCAGTGGGACGGGGCTTCCGTCACAGGGCGTGACGGACCGCAGTGTGCCTTGACTCACCGGGGTGTGGCACCGTGGGGTGCCGGGGACCTCTGATCGCCTCACGCTCCGCCACGTTTGGAAGCCCGGGACCCCACGGTCTGCCAGGGCCCGTCTCGGTAGTGGCCACAGCGTGGTGTGAATGCGGCCCGGTGAGCTGCGGTGCGCCAAGGTGTGTGACGGTTGTTGCTCAGGGCCAGTTATGCCTCACTGCGTCGCGCTCCAGGACGAAGTGAAAATGAAGGTGTGGAGCGCACTATTTATACCAACCGGGGCTCACCGGGAGACCACCGGGTGACCACCGGGGCGTGAAACGTGACAGCTGCCACGTTCAGTCGCAGGGCGCCGCAGCAGACCCTTGCACACCGTCGGGACCGTATTGGGCCGGGACAACAAACGTGACACGAACGGGACGGACGTGAGGCACCGCATTAGAACTTAGCAGGCCGGCCTGGGACGTGGACCCATCCGTAGTGGAACGGCGCTTGTAACGTAGCGCGCCGTGCCGGTTCCGGGCCGCGAGGCGGACAGCGCGCCCCGGAACCGGGACGGCGCGCCACGCTTTCCGTACCGGGACGTAACGCACCGTGGTAGAACGCAACACACCGGCCCAACTAGGGCCGAGTCGAGCCAAAGTAATAAAAAGACAATAAAAGTTCCACGGCACGCTACGGTTTGGCCAAACCGGGGCGCCGGGACTGCCGGGGACATGGTGTAAACGTAGCATTACATTCGTCAGCATGCATCCCTGTTATTAATATGAACAACTGCGGAGTAAATAAGGTTCGTCGTTTGAAAGTTTGGTAGGAATGGGACAGTCATAAGGAACGGAACCCAATACAATTTCTGGAAAGTATAGAAATTGTTTCTTTTCGGCATAACATGCCTGACCGAATTGATTAAATTACATCAAAATGACTCGGGCGTGAGTTGGCTCAAGACAACAGCCGGCTCGCTCCACAGATTTGCGTGTATTTCCTCAGGGTATTGTCACGTCGCTTCGCATAGTGGAAATTCCCTGAGATCTCAGGATGGCCCCAATAGGCCTGTACCAAAAATAAATCAGCCTGGCAGATTAAATGACAGAAACTAAAGTGCAATTTCACGCAGCAGTCTATCAAGCTTGCAAACTTCGGTTACGGATTTGACCAAGTTGACGTAATTATTAGTCACAAAAATTAATTGCGAAGTTGTATCTAGTGCGCGAATTAAGCCGCCTTCTAGCTTAGAGAAATTATGAAATAAGAAGGGGTCTTAAAATCGATTTATTCAGACAAGTAGGCACTTTTTGTCACGATTTTTCAGCTGTAATATAAGAAATATTCATGTAGAATCATCAGCTTTATCGTCATAGCAATCGATTTAATTAGTCAAACAAATTAATTGCGAAGTTGTATCCAGTGCCGGAATCAAGCCGCCTTAATCTTAGAGAAATTGGGAATTAAGAAGGGGTCTTAAAATGCGATTTATTCAGACAAGAAGGCACTTTTAATTTAGATTTTTCAACTGAAGCATAAGAACAACTCATATAGAATCACAATCATCAACCAGCTTTATAGTCAAAGCCATCGATTTAATTAGTCAAAAAAATTTGTTTTGTGCACGCACATGCGTCGCTTGAGGCCGCTCTTTGCACCTCCTTCAAAATGGCCGCGAAAATGTCGAAATGGCCTTACGAGCAAAAACAATGAACAACAAAGACACGTTTTGTGTCAAATTTGGGGATTCCGTGGCCTGCTTTGTGGAACAAGAAGATGTTCGCCTGCTCGTCTGTACTGTTCGCGCCAAACTGAGGGGCGCCGAAGCCAGTTGGCACGATCGATTTTGCTTGCATTAATAAATTTCGTCATGAATCTTTGTGAACAACATCGGCGCATGGTGGGTCGGCGCCTGTGGCCGGCTGATGTGCAGCTTCGCCGCCGATCGAGTGGCTATACGCCTATAGTTAGGTAATGTTATGCACCTTGTACTGATACTGTATCGGTAAGAGTTGAGAAGCTGACCCTGTTGACTTATTAAGCATCGTTAAAAGGGTTAACATGTGCAGATTTGATGGGAAAAACTAGCCCAGGTTGGACTCCGTACCGCATACTACATGGGGATACGGAGTCCAGGATATGAAGTTCCAAAAACAGGGTGAAAATTTTTGTAACAGAAAAAATCAATATTTCTACCTTGTGCTGGAAGCCGGTAATGTGCTAACAAAGTTCCATGTGTCCTAATCTTTGGGATTGCCGGGTTTAGAAATCCACTACACATCACCGAACTGCATATTCCTGAGGAAAACGGCAAAAAGTCACGCTAATTTGCTATATATTTGTGCACAAATAATCCACTACTACAGCCAGCCAAGTTACATTCAGCTTATTTTGTTCTAACCGCGCGCGTATAGTCCCGCGTACGCGTGCTGGCCGGCCGTGCGCGCGTCGCAACTAAACTAGGCCATGAACTAGGCCATGGCCTCGGCGCAATGCTGCCTGAAATCGTGGCGCCGCACGCGCAAGCCTATCCAAACTTCACGAAGCGTGACGCGACGGCAGCTGTTATTTATTTCTCTGAACTTTAACGTTAGGTTGTGCCTTAGATTTCACTATTTTGTTCATCAAATTTGGTATATCGTGACATTTAAACCTTCCGTTCCTGTAAATGAAGACGCAAAGGATATACGGACATCAATTCGACGTCCACTAAAAGGTAAAATAGCTCAAAAAATTATGTGGAAGTTTCAGTCCCCCTGTTTAGAGACATCGTGACCTGGACGTCACTCGTAATGCAATGAAGACGACGTCCAACCTGGGCTAGGGAAAAACCAATATTTTGGGTGAGAATAGTTTAAGATTTTGTGAGGAAACACTTATAAATTTTCCAGTCTGTTTGTACAGGAGTTCTGAAGCCATAATAAACTTCTCAATTCTAATAATTCTCAATAATAAAAATCCAAGCAGTTCCGGCAACTCCGGGAGTTCCGGCAACTCCGGCTTTTACCGAATGCCTGGATCACGCATGTGGACGCATCGCACATGTACTGTTCCCGTTCATTTCCCAACATTTTTTAGGAGAACTTAATGGACAAATGGTACCGAAATTCCGTAGACACACGCAAGGTGAGTGTCTCAAGAACTATCAGACGGATTTTGGTGGCGATTTGGCAGCGGATTATTGCGCTAGCCGAAAACGTTTCTGTCCGATCTTAAAGTTCAGGCGCCGCCATATTGGAAAAAACAACATTAACCTATGGGGGATACATTATCCCCCATAGTTCTAGGGGTAAACCCAATCCACATACACGCCCAGGATTCGAAACGGGTACGCCAGAGGAAAGGCGAGGAAAGAACCACTACGCCAACCGGACCGCCCTTAAGCAAATTAAATTAAAAATGATCAACGGGGGTTTTACTGCAGGTTGTTTCTTTCTTATTTGTTTGTTTGAAAGAAGAAATACAAATAAAGCAAACTAACAAAACAAAGTGAGAATTTTATCAATATAAATTTCTTTATTTAAATTTATAACAATTTAAAACAATGTAACGGTACAATCTGGACGATTCCAAGATTTTGGGTATCAGGCTATAAATAGTTTCATTATGTAATAATGTACGACTAACTAATTTTTTGACAAAATTAAAACCTCCCAGATATAGGGTAGGTGTGGGTATTTTCGATCAGGGGGAGAATTCGATCAGCTCAAAGTAGAAAAATGTCCTGAGACCAACTCAAAGTAGGCTAGTTATGGCCTGCAACTCTTCTTCTTTCTTCTGAATCAAAATACTGTCTGAAGTTGCACTTCTTCACAAGATTAACCTCGTTCAAACTTGAGGTGAAGAATCAGCAGTTATTTTATTGATTTGTCTTACAGGATCCAATAAGAAAGACAAGATTTGTCAAAGACCCCCTTTAATAACTTGGACATGAACTGGTGTCAAGGAAGTAATAATTATAACTGTTGGTCGCTCATTTACTAATTTATAATTTAAAAAGCTGAAATAAGTCGTTTAAAAATGATGAAAATTGAGATTTAATTTTCCCACCAATAGAGGGCGCTTTGAGTGAGTATTCAGCCGCAGGGCCGTAAAATGGTAATTAGTTTACGCAAATTCAATTTTTGAGTTAAAATATTATTTCTGCATTGGAAACTATCAGTTTGAATGTATTCTGCACAATTTTGTTGCTTTTAATTGGCTAAACGTTAATTTTGAATGCTTCTTCATTGATATGTGCACGTTTACTTATAAACTCATTAATTTACATAAACGAATATCGTCTGAATTTGACTACTTTGCATAATAACATGCACTAATTTATCCAAAATGATGCCAAAGTACCCAATCTTCTTGACCCATTAAACATTTTGAGCCCCCTGATTGAATACTGCCCCAAGGTGGTTGAATTCTCCCTCGCAACTAACCCAATAAACTAGGGGTCAAAGGTCAAATACCCAGATGACAACACAAGGTTGTGATACATAAAATTAAAGATGAATAAATAGTTGTTAAATATGCATTAAAATTAGACTCATTCTCTTCATTGACAGAAGAATATGTGCACACCTTCCTTATCTGGTCGAATATACCCCCTTCTACCCTAGATGTTTAAAAATCATACACCTCAGGCGACAGACAAAAAAAGGAACATAGTTAGTCACACGAATGTGGTCACGTGACGTCTGACTGTCATGTTCCTACATAATCATGATAATGCCGTATTCCACTCGTGCTCGCGGGATAACTAATATTATCTTCAAGCAAAATTGACGCACTAATAACACGCGCACTCTGCAAGTACTACATGTACTCCGCGCATATGCGTAGGGACACAGTTATCTTGGAATACCATGGTGCATTTACCGGTACGCAGAGTGCAATATGAGAATCGGAAGAGTATTATGAAACATTATCACACTGTTGGTTGCCATGGATCCACCAATCAAAACGACGGATTCAAGTTTGCTTGAAGATATATTAAGTTATCAACATTTGAAGTTATACAGGGTGTATCAGAAAAAGTAGACACTCATAAAATTGTAGATAAAATTAAAATTGTAGTATTTTTAGAAAATTGGCTCACAAATATTGAAATATCGGTAGACATAGGTTTCGAGTTTTCATTAACGTCGTCATCATGTTGGGAATTTCACACCTGGCTGTACTGGGCTAGTTTTGTAAACAAATCTAAAATTAATTTGCGCATAAAAATGGAAGATGCAAAACAGGATCAAGGAGCACGAGAGGTCAATTAGACATGTCCTTTTTTTGCTATCAGCTTATCAGAAAGTATAGCTTTACAGAAAGTGTGTACCTTGAAGGGGCATCGGGGCCAACTCAGCAGGGCATGAGGCCATTGGCCTTGGAGCCTTGGTTAATGTCAAGGCCTGGGATAGGGTATGCTGGCCAAGTTGGCCCCAGAAAGTGTATATCTTGAAGGGGCATCGAGGCCAACTCAGCAGGGCATGAGGCCAACTCAGCAGGGCATAAGGCCGTTGGCTTTGGTAGCCTTGGTTAATGTCAAAGCCTGGGATTGAACCCTTTCAAACACGTGCGAATATGCCATTTTGGGAGTCAAATAATGCTGAGTCATTGTGGAAGCAATGTGCGTGCGTGTTGTGTGTCTCTTGTAGGCGTAACGCGGTTTAGTTCACCAATGGGAGCCTCATCATAGCGCGTTACGCGCGTTATGGACACACACAACGCGCACGCACATTGCTTCCACAACGACGCAGCATTGTTTTACTCCCAAAATGACGTCATTGGCACGAGCTCAATAGGGCATGATGGCCAAGTTGGCTTCAGAAGGTGTATCTTGAAGGGGCATCGGGGCCAACTCAGCAGGGCATGAGGCCATTGGCCTTGGTGACTTTGGTTAATGTCAAAGCCTGGATTGGTTGCATTTCTGTCACAGTTGCTAATTTTTGTTCATTATGTATTCACAGATTGGAGATGGAGCCCACAGACTGTGGAGCTTCATATTACACACTACAAAAATGGACGTGTTGCCATGAATACTGAAAACACAGGAGAGGTGAGTTTTTGGCCATCATTCCAATTTTATTACAGTGGAAATTCGCTATAATGAACACCAAAAAGAACATTCGGCTACAGTGAACATCGCTCATGGCTCCCAATCATTTGTTCGCGTCAAACGCCACCAAAACAAACACTTGTATGGTTCAGATACGATGCCCATTTATGGTGACTTTCCACTGTATTAAAACTTGTCTAGCTTCCACTTATAGGCATGCATGGGTAGGGCTTCCTCAAAGATGATATAGCAGCAAAAGTGCAAGATAGCCCACCCATGCGAAATCAATTCAATAAAGTGTGTAAAGGCACCATTTTGGTAATAAGCAAACTAGACGCGCCTTGTGTCTGTTTGACATGCCTCTCGTAGTGTAATCTGTGTCGCGGCGAATAGTTACAGCGGCGTCCACACTTGGGATGAGAGAAAAGTCGTAAGGGCTTTATCGGGATTCCAACCTGACACCTGTGACTCACTGGGCAGAAGCTCTACCATCTGAGCTATAAGGCACAGTGGTATACTCACTCGGATTTTCCCCAAGACCTCTGCCACACCAGGCAGATGCTCTACCAGCTGAGCCATAAGGCACAGTGGTATACTCCCTCAGATTTTCCCCAAGACCTCTGACTCACCAGACAGACACTCCACCAGCTGCTGAGCTATAAGGCACAGTAGTATACTCCCTCAGGTTTCCCCCAAGACCTATGACACACCAGGCAGATGCTCTACCAGCTGAGCTATAAGGCACAGTGGTATACTCCGTCAGGTTTTCCCCAAGACCTCTGACACACCAGGCAGATGCTCTACCAGCTGAGCTATAAGGCACAGTGGTATACCGGTACTCCCTCGGGTTTTCCCCAAGACTTCTGACACACCGGGCAGATGCTCTACCATCTGAGCTATAAGGCACAGTGGTATACTCCCTCAGGTTTTCCCTAAGACCTCTGACACACCGGGCAGACGCTCCACCAGCTGAGCTATAAGGCACAGTGGTATACTCCCTCAGGTTTTCCCCAAGACCTCTGACACACCGGGCAGATGCTCTACCAGCTGAGCTATAAGGCACAGTGGTATACTCCCTCAGGTTTTCTCCAAGACCTCTGACACACCAGGCAGATGCTCTACCAGCTGAGCTATAAGGCAAAGTGGTATACTCCCTCAGATTTTCCCCAAGACCTCTAACTCACCAGACAGACGCTCTACCAGCTGAGCTATAAAGCACAGTGGTATACTCCCTCATATTTTCCTTAAGACCTTTTACACACCAGGCAGATGCTCTACCAGCTGAGCTATAAGGCACAGTAGTACATGTATACACCCTCAGATTTTCCCCAAGACCTCTGACACACCAGGCAGATGCTCTACCAGCTGAGCTATAAGGCACAGTGGTATACTCCCTCAGGTTTTCCCCAAGACCTCTGACACACCGGGCAGATGCTCTACCCGCTGAGCTATAAGGCACAGTGGTATACTCCCTCAGGTTTTCCCCAAGACCTCTGACACACCGGGCAGATGCTCTACCAGCTGAGCTATAAGGCACAGTGGTATACTCCCTCAGGTTTTCTTCAAGACCTCTGACACACCAGGCAGATGCTCTACCAGCTGAGCTATAAGGCAAAGTGGTATACTCCCTCAGATTTTCCCCAAGACCTCTAACTCACCAGACAGACGCTCTACCAGCTGAGCTATAAAGCACAGTGGTATACTCCCTCATATTTTCCTTAAGACCTTTTACACACCAGGCAGATGCTCTACCAGCTGAGCTATAAGGCACAGTAGTACATGTATACACCCTCAGATTTTCCCCAAGACCTCTGACACACCAGGCAGATGCTCTACCAGCTGAGCTATAAGGCACAGTGGTATACTCCCTCAGGTTTTCCCCAAGACCTCTGACACACCGGGCAGATGCTCTACCCGCTGAGCTATAAGGCACAGTGGTATACTCCCTCAGATTTTCCCCAAGACCTCTAACTCACCAGACAGACGCTCTACCAGCTGAGCTATAAAGCACAGTGGTATACTCCCTCATATTTTCCTTAAGACCTTTTACACACCAGGCAGATGCTCTACCAGCTGAGCTATAAGGCACAGTAGTACATCAGTGGTCTCCACTGGTCCAAATTTTGTCCGGGCGCGCCGATGTCGCTCAGTGGGGGAGGGGGGGGGGGGGGGGGTTGCGATGGCGACAGCGGCAGCACGTACTCACCAAAACACACAACCACGAACGCACCCGGACGTACGTCGCGACACAGTGGTTGTCATACAGCGCCCTCAAGAGTTTAAAAAAACGGCTCTTGAGGGCGCTGTTCAACAAATGCATACTGTCATGGCCGTTATCGATGCGAATTTGGGTCGCCGATCCGATAGATTTGCGTGGTAAATGACCGATAATGACACCAGTGACTACCGAATCACGTTAGGTGAATATACACCGCATTTTGGAATGACTCGGCTGTACTTTCATAGTGTTTTGGAGGAGAAATTATATTTTTTTTGTCCGGGCGGCACAATGTTTTGTCCGGGCGGCACATTTTTGTCCGGGCGCTAACGGTACCTCTGATGATTTTGTCCGGGCGGCGCGCCCGGACAAAACCGGTAGTGGAGAACACTGTACATGTATACACCCTCAGATTTTCCCCAAGACCTCTGACACACCAGGCAGATGCTCTACCAGCTGAGCTATAAGGCACAGTGGTATACTCCCTCAGGTTTTCCCTAAGACCTCTGACACACCGGGCAGACGCTCCACCAGCTGAGCTATAAGGCACAGTGGTATACTCCCTCAGGTTTGCCCCAAGACCTCTGACACACCGGGCAGATGCTCTACCAGCTGAGCTATAAGGCACAGTGGTATACTCCCTCAGGTTTTCTCCAAGACCTCTGACACACCAGGCAGATGCTCTACCAGCTGAGCTATAAGGCACAGTGGTATACTCCCTCAGATTTTCCCCAAGACCTCTGACACACCGGGCAGATACTCTACCAGCTGACCTATAAGGTCTCTGACACACCGGGCAGATACTCTACCAGCTGAGCTATAAGGCACAGTAGTACATGTATACACCCTCAGATTTTCCTTAAGACCTCTGACACACCAGGCAGATGCTCTACCAGCTGAGCTATAAGGCACAGTAGTACATGTATACACCCTCAGATTTTCCCCAAGACCTCTGACACACTAGGCAGACGCTCTACCAGCTGAGCTATAAGGCACAGTGGTATACTCCCTCAGGTTTTCCCCAAGACCTCTGACACACCGGGCAGATGCTCCACCAGCTGAGCTATAAGGCACAGTGGTATACTCCCTCAGGTTTTTTCCCAAGACCTCTGACACACCGGGCAGATGCTCCACCAGCTGAGCTATAAGGCACAGTGGTATACTCTGTCAGGTTTTCCCCAAGACCTCTGACACACCGGGCAGACGCTCCACCAGCTGAGCTATAAGGCACAGTAGTATACATGTACACCCTCAGATTTTTCCCAAGACCTATGACACACCAGGCAGATGCTCTACCAGCTGAACTATAAGGCAAAGTGGTATACTCCCTCAGGTTTTCCCCAAGACCTCTGACTCACCAGACAGATGAGCTACATGTACAGGGCAGACGGTCTACCATCTGAGCTATAAGGCACAGTGGTATACTCCCTCAGGTTTTCCCCAAGACCTCTGACTCACCAGACAGATGAGCTACAGGGCAGACGCTCTACCATCTGAGCTATAAGGCACAGTGGTATACTCCCTCAGGTTTTCCCCAAGACCTCTAATTGTTCTCTTATTGTTGCATGGGACCGCAACTGAGCAAAGTAACAAACACAATATTTGGTATGGTACCTAATCACCATTGAAATGAAACAACCAAACTATGGGATGAGAAAAAAATCAGCATTCGCGAGAGTCATGTCAAACGGACATGAGGCGCATCTACCGGTAGTTTGCTTACTAAAATGGCACCTTGAATTTCTACGGAGGTCAGCCCCTGGTAGAGTAGTCTATCTTGCAGCAGGCATTTAACTTTAATAGTTTGTGTAGTATTCAATTGTTCGTATTCAAATTTATGCAAATAAATGCTTAATTTACATATTACTGCACCATTAATTAATACTGACATATTGATGTACTGTTCTTGCCTTAATCAAAATTATGCAAATCTGCCACTTATTTACATGTCACTGCAGCATGCTAAATTTACTATTTTGCCCTTGCTCATGTATGGTGTTCCCCTGAAGCGGAGTTCCAGTTTTGTTTTTGAGAAGTCACATCATGGCCATGGTTTCATCATGATGTTACCCAGAATGCCCCAATATTTTCTCATGTTTATTCATGCATGGTGTCCCTCTGAAACTGAGTTCCAGTTTTGTTTTTTGGAAGTCACATCATGGCCATGGTTTCATCATGATGTTACCCAGAATGCCCCAATATTTTCTCATGTTTATTCATGCATGGTGTCCCTCTGAAACTGAGTTCCAGTTTTGTTTTTTGGAAGTCACATTATGGCCATGGTTTCATCATGATGCTACCCAGAATGCCCCAATATTTTCTCATGTTTATTCATGCATGGTGTCCCTGTCAAACTGAGTTTCAGTTTTGTTTTTTGGAAGTCACATCATGGCCATGGTTTTATCATGATGCTACCCAGAATGCCCCAATGTTTTCTCATGTTTATTCATGCATGGTGTATACCCCTGAAACTGAGTTTCAGTTTTGTTTTTTGGAAGTCACATAGTGGCCATGGTTTCATCATGATGCTACCCAGAATGCCCCAATGCATTGAATGAAATGAGTTAATACCGACATCAGGTGTACTATCCTTATCAAAATTTTAATTTGATAAATTGCTCATTTACATACCATATTTCCCAAATATGTTTGTTTCTACTACGGCATGTTACTCACAGTGGCTCAAGAGTCCAAAAACATTTACTAAGAGTTGAATACACCTTTCAAAGATTTTTGCAAACTTTGTTTTGTTGATCATCATGTCTCTGTTAGGGGCCGTCCATAAAGGAGGGGGGGAGGGGGTTGTTGACATTGCGTACAGGGTGGCAGGGGGGAGGGTCCAAGCCAATGCGTATGTACGCAAACTGAATATTGCTTTTACTAAAACGATTTAGGAATTGGACAAGTTGACAAACATATTAGACAGGCCACACATTTTTGTCACTCATCTCACATTTTTTTCACTCCTCAATTTAGGTTTTTCCCATTAAATCTGCAGTTTCTGATGCTTGATGTCATTTTATGTGTAAACAAAAATGCAAAAACAATCTCATTTATTTCAGATTTTGGAGGCGACATGCGAATTGTTAGTAGTATATAGCACTATACATGTAGTACTGAACCATTTACCAATGCTTACTAATGCTGAGGTATATGGAATGCGTATGCGTACAGGGGTGAAGAGGTTGGAGCCACTGTGTACGCCATGCGTACAGGGGGGGAGGGAGGGTCTAAAAAGTTACTGTATTTCTAGCATTGTGTGCTATGATATCATTGGAAAGCCTGTTCATTTCTCTAACAGTTTGTCCCGTTCGTTATGAACATAATTTGTGGGATGAGCACCATCAAACAAATTTGACAGTATGTTTTCCTCATTTCTGTTACTTAGAAAGTTGGTTTTTCTGTTGAACACTGTTAAGCCTAGCGTCCATCGACATTGCAACTGGAAGCAACTCGACCATCAGTTGCTGTCGATGTGTGCAGCAACTGGGAACATCCAGTTTTCAAAGCGCACACATCGACACGGCAAATTGGTAAAGCCTACAGTACATTGACCTTTCAACTGGAAGCAACTGTTGCTGTCGATGTGCGCGCACGTATTCAGACACACGCGTGCAACTGACAGCAACTAGTTGCAACTACGCGTGCATGTACATTGACGCAACTGGGTACAACTACAGTTGCCAGAAGGTAGAACATGAGCAACTCGCGGCAACTCCAGTTGCCAGTAGTTGCAAGTACGAGCACATCAACCTTTTTGAGCAACTGATCAGTTGCTCCCAGTTGCCGCGAGTTGCTTCCAGTTGCCGGAAACACCAGTTGCCACTAGTTGCTTCCAGTTGCAATGTGGATGTACGCTAGGCTTTAAAGACCCACCCACATTCACAACAGAGTAATTAAGTAAACTTTACATACTCATGCATTTCATTTGATTTCCTTTTAACAGGACCAATTTATGAAGCTCCCTTGTGTTGCTGCCCATGCTTGGCCTCACCTGGACTATTGGACTCCACATACATGTCTCTCTCTTGTTGGAATTCATTTGTCATCATGAGCAGCTTTTAGGTATTGTAATCATCAGCTTGTTACTACTTCTCTACATTAGGAATAGCTTGCTCTTTCCCAATATAATCTTACAGCACTTTTGCTCAGTGCTTTCCCAAGAACTATCATTATGTTAACAATTTGTGCTTGGGTGGGATTCGAACCCACAACCTTCTGCATTCTGAAGCAGTTGCCTTAACTACTCAACCTCTCGGTGTGCTGGTGTCAAAGGGCCTGTTTGATTCTTGCAACATTTAGTATCAAAACTAATCCCTTGCCCTTTTCCGACAATTTATAAGAACAATTAAAAATATCAAAATGTGCTTGGGTGGGACTCGAACCCATATCCTCATTCTCCTACATTCTACTACAACAGTTGACTTGACCACTCGGTGTGCTGGTTCAAATCATGGAGCAGTTGGGACTGGAACCTAGAACAGTTGCCTCACTCATTCGACCACTGAGTGTACTGGTCTCAAAGAGCCAGTTGGTTTCACAACTAATCCCCTGCCCTTTTCTGATGCAATTTATCAGCACTTTATGCTCAGAGCTTTCCCAAGAACTCTGTTAAAACCTGTGCTTGGGTGGACTTGAACCCACAACCTTCTGAATTCTAGAGCAGTTGTTTTTAACCTTTCAACCAATCATTACGCAGGTGTCAAAGGGCCAATTTGAATCATGGAAGTTGGTATCACAACTAATCTAGAGTAGTTGCCTCAACCACTTGACCACTCAGTGCGCTGGTATCAAAGGGCCAGTCTGAATCATGGAGCAGTTGGTATCACAACTGCCCTTTCTTGGTCAAATTTATAAGAACTGCTAAAATCATCAAAATGTGGTTGGGTGGGACTTGAACCTAGAGCAGTTGTCTCAAATTATTCAACTACTCAGTGCATTGGTGCAAAAGGGTCTATTTGAATCGTGGAGCAGTTGGCATCACAACTAATCCCTTGCCCCTTTTTGACGATATTTATTTTTGCTATGTGCTCAGCGCTTTCCCAAGAACTATGTTAGAACCTTGTGCTTGGGTGGGACTCGAACCCACAGCCTACTGCATTGTAGAGCAGTTGTCTTAACCACTCGCCCACTCAGTGAGCTAGTGTCGGACTGTCAGTTTGAATCATTAAAAACCAGTGCTTGGGTGGGACTCGAACCCACAGCCGAGCAGATCTTTTAAGCACTTTTGTAATGCACATTTTTGTATTTTCTTTTTTAATCACTAAAACATCTTTGAGCAAATTCCGCTCAAACTCCATAACATTTTCGGGCCTGTTGTCTGTTTTGGCACCGATTTGGCACCGTCATATTTAGTTAGATGATAGCATTGCTGCGGTTGTAGCAGTGTGGATGAACTAGCTAAAATAAACCATCTTTTGTTTGGATCAATTCTGCTTTCATAAAATGCATTTTCATTCATACCTCCACACATTTTCCACTTTAGTGTTATATATTTGGTTTGAAGTCTTACATGTAGCTCTGATTTGTAAGTACCGTAACTTAGTTAACTTATATATTTTCTTTCCCTTTTAGTCTGTGGCTACTGTTCATATGCACCACCCATCATGTTGAGATTTGCTGGGAGAAGAAATCTGGCCAGTGTTGACCTACAGTATCAGTAAGTCACAGTCCATTGTTCTGTTCATCTTTACTGCAAATCCATTTTGGGTCAATTTTATGACAATAATTTTTTTTTTAAATCACAAGGGGTTAGTCCAGCAGTTATTTGCACAAATCGGCATAAAAATATATGACTTTTTAAAAAATGTCTCAGAAATTATCAGGAAAACAACTTTTGCCCATTTCCAACCTGTTTTGGTACGTTTCAAAGTTAAATTCTGAATCTTTTTGTCTTTGCTGAAAATCCATACTGATGTACCCCGGTAGAGTCGTCTCTACCATCCCAATCAACTCTCATTGTGAATGTAGCCTGCAGTTTTACAGTGAACACTCATTGGGGAAGATTCCACTATACATTCAAATATTTGCGGAAATGCCTCTCATCTTGCATTTTAATTGCTCTACACTTCACGTTAATTTCTCCAAAGCAGTTTATTTGTAAACTCCACCATGCGTGAGGCAATCCATGATTTTAAACAAATCAGATGTGAATCTTTGTAAGCAACCTAACGTGTCTTCATTTTTCCAGCCAAATTGAAAAATTCATCAACTTTTAATTTTCTCTAAACTTGCAGCATTTTATAACTTAGTCGTTATGTTTTCTTAATTTGTGACAGGTGACAAAGACGTGTGTGCCAAGCGATGTCGACCAGGAGCTGAATATTTTCAAGATCTGTTTTGGCAGACCTCATTGCATCGTCTTCAGAGTGGCCAAGATTGACCCACGGTGAGCCCCAATATACTGGCATTTTCCACGGTAAGGGGGGAATTTTGGCAACACATACCATATTTTCCAGAAAATACCTTTGTCTGGTCTCAAAATAAAAGAAATAAGTTTCAGTTGTTCTGAAGAGATAACTTAGGCCCAAAAAGGGTTACAAATAGTGTGACAACATGCCTTTCTAAAAACCCTGTATACCAATTTCCAATATACACTCGTAACTGGGACGGCCTAAAATGTAACACAAGTGTCCGTCCCGGTTACGAGCGTATATTGGAAATTTGATCACAGGGTTTTTAGAAAGGCATGTTGTCACACTATTTGTAACCCTTTTTGGGCCTAAGAACAACTGAAACTTCTTTTATTTTGAGACCAGACAAAGGTATTTTCTCGAAAATATGGTCTGTATTGCCAAAATGCCCTCTTTACTGTATAAAGTATCTCTAGTTTTCGAAAAATGACCAATGGGCCTTCAGGAGTTGCAGTTTACAGGCATGCAACTTTTCCTCATCTGCACCATCGAAAATTAAAAAAACACTGTACAAAGTCGGAGATTTGTTTGCATTTCCCTTGTAACACAGTTGCATGCCTGAGTTTACAGCATAGAAAAACATTATCTGATTCAACAAATATGGAAATGTTGCATTTGTGCCATCTGTAGATTTACTATACTGTTTAAAAACTTTTTACTTTTCCCCCGCAGACACAAGTTGAAGAAATCAGGATGATTGAACCTTCTGCCACAGAGTTCCCAAAAAAAACCCAAAGCAACTTGCCAACAACAAGAAGCTCTGCTGTCCAAGCCTCTCTACAAAAACAGTTTGTAAACATTGAATCAACTCAACTGAACCTTCCATCTATCAGTCAGTCCCTCAAAAATGACTATCAGTTTGTAAACATTGAATCAACAGAAGAAAAAACCTTCTATCCATCCTACAGTCAGTTCCTAAGCACAACTCTTCAATGTCTCAAAAAAATGACTATCAGTTTGTAAACAAACCAAAACGAGCTCAAATGATTCTCTCTCAAAAAATGACTATCAGTTTGTAAACAAACCAAAACGAGCTCAAATTATTTTCTCAAAAAATGACTATCAGTTTGTAAACAAACCAAAACTTGCTCAAATTATTTTCTCAAAAAATGACTATCAGTTTGTAAACAAACCAAAACTTGCTCAAATTATTTTCTCAAAAAATGACTATCAGTTTGTAAACATTGACTTGTACTTAATATTCTTGTCTTCATTTAGCAACAACCAATTGTATTTATTTCTCTTGTAGCATTGTTAAATGTACTTTAACAAATATAGTAATGTTTGTAAACAATCTTATTTAAATAGTGTTATATAGTTAAAGTAACTTCCAAAGTCAAAATAAAAGTCACTGACAACAAAAGTTTCATTTGTAAACAAGTCTCATTTTATTCTGTACTCCAATAAGTAAACCAAGTAATATATTCAAGTAAAATGTTCATTAACTTAATTTATGCAAGGTCCTAATTGCTATTGTCTTTACAGATAGTCCAGGGCACGGTGGTCCAAAATTTAAATTTGAAAATCGAACAGGGGTTGCCCCCTGTCCGATTTTCTAACGTATTGAAGTGGAGGTTTCCCTCCTCTAACTGTTAAAGAAAACATTAATAAAAATGGTGTACAAAGAAATACAATTAAAATGATTTATTAAACATTCACTGTAAAACAAGAAAATATAATTATAAACGATAACTGCAATTTCAAGAAACAAATCAGTAAAACACAACATTTGTAACTTGGTAAATCACAATTAAGTTACATATTGTTAGTAACAACATGACGATAAACTGAAAATTGACTTTCTCAAGTTTTCTGTCTACATACCCAATTGACTAAAAATACCATCGGCAATTTGTTCCAGATTACGACGTACCACGGCACAAAGACATCACTCGCGAAAAGATTTAAAAACTATTCCGTCTGGAACCGAGGTTGTAGTCGAGTCCGTCAAACGTCCAGAAGCAAAGGATGAGCATGCACAAACGAATGCCTTTGTTGGAGTTCATTTGAGTAGCCTGTGACTTGAATTAAGACCCAGGGACTTGTGGTGGACTTGACTACAACCCTGCTTGCAGCCTCATGAGCTCCCATTTCTGAAAAAGAAAATTACAAAAATTAATTTCAGATCAACACAATTTACAATGCATTTCATACCAAAACAAAATGATTTTTGAGTTAAATTTCTCATAACTTATTCCATTTGCCTAAAACAATTTACCAGTCGTACAAAAAAGTACCTTTTAGCTGGAAATCATGTGTAGCTTTTTGAACTGTTATGTTCAATAAATTTCCTGTTGGTGAATACTTTTGCATTAATATAGCATGGAGGTCATCTACAGGGGTCACCTTATATAATAATACAGCATTTGTCTCAAATTTACTTGAAAATTTCTTTTTACAGGGAAAAAATGTCTGTTACGTGTGCGACATTTCTGACGTCACACACGTAACAGACATTTTCCCCCTGTAAAAAGGAACTTTCAGATAAATTTGAAACAAATGCTGTACTATTATAAGGTGACCCCTGTAGATGACTACCATGCTAAACTCCTCAAAAAAAGTTCGGAAAGTCAAGTTTGACTGACGATTTTTCTCTTGTTACTAAATCATTTCCCTTGAAATTTGTATCATTGGAAAGCGCTGTTATTCCTCTTTACAGTGATGTGTCATTTGTTATGATTAATCGATTGGGGGATGTGCAGTATAGCGGAATACAGGGGTGGGTGGAAAATGAAATGTCACAAAATTCACTGCTATTGTCGTGCATTCCCCTTTTGCTTTGAGGATGGGAATGTGTCAATGCACTTTTTGACAATAGCAATGCATTTTGTGACATTACACCCGCCCCGTATTCAGCTGTACTGCACATCCCCCAATTGCTTAATCATAACAAATGACACATCGTAAAGAGGAATAACAGGGCTTTCCAATGATATAAAATTCAAGGAAAATTATTTTGCAACAAGAGAGAAATTGACAGTCAAACTTGACTTTCCGGAAATGCTTCAAAATGTCACACACATAGGTTTATTTAAACATGTCCAGTTTACGTGATCACTAAATGGGTTGACAGGAAAATGTCCACATGTTTAGTTTTATTAGAATGTAAAATGTTACAGCAAAAAAATTGCAGATTTGATCAGGAAAAACCCAAAATTTACCCAAAAAAATGTGACTTATTCTAAAATGAGTTGGATGTTGCACAGCCCGAGTCAAGTTTTTGCAAGTATAACTGGAAATCAGTGGCGGTTCTAGGCTTATGGACATTTCAAGCACTACCCAGATAGTGCCTGGATCCACTGCCAATTTCTAGTCATGATCACAAAAACCTGGCCCAGGCTCCATGGACATTTCAAGCACTACCCAGATAGTGCCTGGATCCACTGCCGATTTCTAGTCATGATCACAAAAACTCAGCCCAAGCTGTCAGACACATTTTTCAAAAACAAAATTACATTTTTTGGCCAATCCTCCGGTTTTCTGATGATTGAGTACTGAATTCTTTTCTCATAAAACCAGGTTAATTTAGTTAAACTTTGAAAATGCACACAAACTTGTTTATGGTTTTTCAATGATTATCAATTTATAGGTAAGAATTAAGGGTTTTTTCCCTAAAAAAAAAAAAAACCAAATTTAAGAATTTGCTTAGAATTTTTTTTTAGCCATTCTCGTGTTTTGAGCACAAACTGCATGCAACACATTTCATTTTCTACAAAAAAGAAAAGGTCAGTTCATGTGGCGTGGATTTCATTTGAGACAACAGAGAGGTTTCGCAAGGTGACGAATACGAATACGGATAACGGTAACCGTTCACGTTGATGCGCTCACTGAATGGGTTTCGCACTGTGTGACTACGTGCATACATTCATCTGCTAAATATGCTCTGCGCTTGGCTTTGTTTGCAGCAGATTTTCCTCACTTTCACGTGGGAATGATTCATTAAATTCGATCGGTATTCATGGAAGATACATCACAAAGAAACAAAATGCATAAAACTTATTAATCCATCACGGAAAAAGCGAAAAATCTGCATAACCGGTATCCGTTTTTATGCTACGCGTATGGAGGCCGATAACCGTTGTTCACGCATATGAAAACATGTGTACTATATACGGTTACGCGTCACGAGACGCGCATAAAGTCATGACGTATCGGTATCCGTGACGGTGCGAAAACCTCCCTAATGATTAGTTCTAAACGTGGATTCTCTCCACCCAGGAGTAAATGGGTACCTATAAGGACAGTGAATGTTGATATGTTTGCTGGAATACATCTATTATAATGGCAGACGGTTCATGTTGTAACATGCAGTTTGTACTCCAATGTTAAACCACTTCAGCATGTTAATTCCCTTCGCACATATGCAATAAGTAAAGTTTGTTTAATCTACATGCCAAGCATATTTGATTTTGTGCTGTACATTTACCAGCATGTCTGAATGAAAATTGTGGCCATGCACAACATGGAACCTTCCGACTTTTGACACATATGTTTTGGTCATTTGGGCAGTTTGGGTCATTAACTTACAAACTAATTACTTCCGGTGGAAACACCCGAAGGTTGTGGTTTTCAGACTACTTGAGGTACTTGTGCCCATGAGCAAGGCACTTTACCCCAATTGCTCCATCCTGTGGATGGGATGTAAAGCCCTAGGTCCAGTATTGTGTATGCATCTTAAAGATCCTAGAACATTCTTTCGGATGAGAAGGGGAATTTTCCCAATGTCTCTGGCTTAGCCGCCACTTGCCGATCTATGTACATGTATCAATATTGAGGTGGTTCGCATTGAGATGTCAAGAGACATGAAATGCACTATTAAAGGACAACAGAAATTTATCAGTAAATTTATTTGTGTACACTGATTTTGCCACTGATTTCTCAAGCAATGAAATTGCGAAAAGGCCAATAATTTAATTAGTTTTAAAATTATCAAAAACTAATGGTTTCCGGAAAATGCAGGTATTGATTTTCATCATCTCTCAAGCCAAGTTTCTTTCATGTCACTGCAGGGCCACATATTCCAATTTTGTTTTAGTTTTACTTTTTGCCACAAGATTTAAATTTGGAGGTTAGTTCTTTCCTTCAAAATATACGTGGGGTTCATTACCATGCACAGACACCCAGGATTTGCCTTTTTATGATCAATAAACCAAGTAAAAACACAAACAAAATGTCTGGGCCAATTTTAATATGAAATTTAGATATCCAAACAGTCAAGTGTCATGTACTCAATACCTTGGTTAATTCAAAAGGTTGTAGATGTGCCTTTGGGCAAGGCATTTTACCATAAATTGCCTCTCCACACAGAACAATATAGGTACCTACTTTGGTGGTGAATGTATAAAACTCCAGTACTATTTATATCATTAACATCAACCTAAGAATTGCATGCCCAGATATTCATGGTAAAATTGGCTCCAAGCTCAAACAATGCATCTTTAAAGTTACAATAGAGACTATATGATACTTACATTTAAACTGGACCCTTGGCTGGTGATCAAAAACCTGAGGAGAAAAGACAAAGTATTGCTGTTAATAAAATAAATAAAAGGTTCCCAAAACCCTAACCATGATCATTCAAAATGGCCTCATTTTGTTGAATTATTGTTTTGTGGTAATTTTAATTGTTCCTATGTGGATTAAAGGAGCATGACCAGAGTTTCTGGAAAATAGTTTTCGATGTAACTTACCAATATTATCAAGTAACTCCCATACACACCTCCCATGTCCCAAAAACCCGAAAACATTCGCGATTTCCAGTAAAAAATTGAACAAAACTATCGTCGGCCTTCAGTGATAAACGTTGATACTGGAAAATTAGTTTACAAATAATCGGTGGATTGTCGACGATATCCTCGGAAATATGCGGCCTAGAAGCGCGGGAGTTTCAGTTTCGTAATCAGAAAAATATAACGGATGTTATGATATAAAAATCTCATGACCCATAAGAAAAGTCCCGGGGAGTTATGGGTAAAAAAAAGTGATCTGGTCACACTCCTTTAAATAAGAGAATTCTAGTTAAGAGTTGAGAAGTTAATCAGAATTGTTTTCCTTTAAAATAACGTATGTCGCGCTTACGCAATGTATTTTCTAACTATAAGGGAAAAAATACCGGGAATTATTCCCAGTTGTCCGATGGGTTTAGTGCAGGAAAGCTTATGTGATGTCCGACTTGTAAATTCTTTCCAAAATTACACTATCCACTATAAAATTCATGTTTCGGTAAAAGTTGAGAAGATGATCAGAATTTGTTTTGGTATGAATTCCGTTCACTGGTTGCCACTGAGACGCCGTGTGTTAAATCTATGGAACAGGGCAGTATTTTCAAGAAATTTTTTGAATGTTTGTTACTGCACAATTCACTTCCCTTTCAAATAGTTTGATGGTTATTAAGTCATAAGGAGAATAAGTGGCAGCCAGTAAACAGAATTCTTTCCTATTTTACTTAAATACCTGCATTATTTCATTCATACAGCTTATCTTCCGCTAAAAAAGTGAAATTTTGTTGTGAAAATATTATTTTAGCCTGAATTTAAAAAAAGGTATTTTTTTCGTTTAGATTGAACAAGGAAATTACCTCTTGGAATCAACAGATAATCCAATTCTAAGATATACTTTCCAGTTTCCACATGCAATTTCGTCGCAAATGTTGCTTTTTTAAAGAAAAATTAAATTTTCTTCTTCAAAAATTGCATTTAGTTGGTGCACAAGATGAACCATGTACGCTTGCATGCAGCGGCCTCTATTGTCGCGCTTACTCACTGTGATTTTGTCTTACTCTCTGCATCAGTACCGGTAGTTTTATTATTTATTTCTCAGAAATGCAACATTTCCGACAAAAGTGCAAGTGGGAAGTATATCTTAAAAATGGATTATCTATTCATTCCAGGAGGTAATTTCCTTAACATCTTTGTTCAACCTAAACGAATAAAAAACAAAAAACCTTAATTTTGTTAATGAAGTCCATAAGACTTGTACAAAGAGTTGAAAGTGCAGGTATTAAAGTAAAATCTTTCAGGAATTTCTTCCAATTAAGAGTTTTAACAGATCCGCAATTTACCTTTTCCAAGAAGCCGCCGTCATAGTACACGACTCCATCCTGAAAGCGAAAACAACAATCAGATTATAAAAGGATGGTTATACTTGATTAAGCCCCATTATAAGCAAGGAATCATAACAAGTAATTCATTTCACTCAACCCTAGACAAGGTTACCTCGGCTCGAAATTTTCCATGTGGTAATCTTTTAGACAATGTTACCTCGGCTCGAAATTGTTCATGTGGTAGCCTAATCTTTCAGAGATTACCACATGAAAAAATTCGAGCCGAGGTAACCTAAGCTTGTCTAACCATAGAGCAAGGAACTGTTCCTTGCTGACTAGTAATAGTAGTATGGTCTAACTCAACCCACGTATTTTAAATCCCGAACCCCACATAACTACTTTTCCCTTCTTCAAGTAGGTAAAAGACCCAGAAAAACTTTAATCTTTACCATTCCCATATACTGACATAGCATGAAAACATAGGAATATGATAACCGTTACAATCGTAGTTTACGTACCTAAAATTCCCACTAGCGTAGATTGTCGAGGACGTCCCGTATCATCACCAGCATCTTGACCGGCCGTCGGCAGTTCGTCTGTTGCAAAATCTACCTGCTGCTTCCACGGTTCATTGCGTCCGGAATGCGGTGCATGGTTACGTAACCGAAGAATGGAAACGCGGGCTTGGGCGACTCTGGACAGCATTTTTGGAATCGATTCCGATTCCAATCGATCGCAATTCTAGCTACCCGGAATAGATTCCATAAGTGGCACTGAACATTCATGATATGATATCAGAACCAAGCCGAGTACTCTTGCGGCAAAACCCCGGCCATCTTCCTTTCGCAAGAGTCTTTGCTGCACACCGGAAACTCGGTAACTTGGTGTGCAGCGTGCAGCAAAGACCCTTGCGAAAGGAAGACGGCAAAACCCGTGTATTTCGGTTCCGGAATTTCTAAGAATCGGCATTCGGCAACCTATCACTGGGGATCGAATCTAGATAAAAGGAATCGATTCCTGAAAATTTGGAATAGTGACTCAGATTCTTAAAGTGGAATCGATTCTACTGGACTACAGCGTGGAATCGATTCTACTCGACTACAGCGTGGAATCGCCCAAGCAGACGCCCACATAGCATCTGAGAGTACACCTGTTCCTATTGTTATTTAAACATCTTAGGAATGTATATGCAGCACGATGTGGCAGAGGGCATGCGCCCCTACCATTGTTCCCCCATTGTGTCTCAAACATCCAAGGAATTCCTTTCAGTTTTTAGGGGAGTTGGTGCGTTAACAGAAGGGAAGTGGAATTTCTTTTCGTTTTAGAACGACAGGTGCCAGTGTATTCACACTGAACACAATAGAATTACATAACAACTGGCTATATAAACGCCACGTTCGCTTCAGTAGCTCACTCTCGGTCCGCAACCGTGTCAACTTTGCCGTACAATCCCGCCCACCCCATTTTCCCACTTCAATCAGAATTCGGACCGGGGGAGTGCACCCCTGTCGAGTGCCCTGGATGCACCGACGTTTCCTCCAATGGCTGGGGTTTTTTCGTGGCCACCGAGCGCCAGCACACGGTGCTGGTCCGACACTCGACCCGAATTCAGTTTCAGTTCCGAGACACTTTATCGTCGAGACCTAGATACTGTGTGAACTTTGTTATTGTTTACAGCTCGTAATTCATACATCAAATGCTAGTTTGATAGCCTCTAAATCGCTAGGCCTTTAATACGGCTTACACCAGACGTGTATAATTATTGTTTTCAACCACATTTGAAGGATATTACATGTGTGCATATAATTTGATCCTAATCAAGCTGATTAGCGGAGTTTAAAATAAATCGAACAGCAAGGTTCACACAACGACCTAGCCACTGTTCACCATTGGAAACATTTGACCCGTTTGTCCTTTTCTCGTCTCACATGAGGTATAAATATAAAAGAAATGAATTTTCTGACGGAAGTATGGAGGAAGAAAGGGAGTGTTAATATAAGGGGCGCTCGGAAAGGGGGTGGGGGTGGGGGAAGGGTGAGATCCGTTTGTCAAATATCGTTCTGGATATAGTGTGGGGTTGATAGACTACCGAAGTGAATACGTCATCTTTTGTTAGTTGCCTAGGCAATGGCTCTACGCTAAAAATCACTGAACCGTGTTCCTGTGCTTTTGAAATGGTAATTTTTCCAACGGTCACGGTGTTCGACCCCTAGCTCGGGATTAAGTGTTAACAGCTAAAGCTTGTTTTTATGTACACGTTTTTAAGCAATTGCTAATCTAGGAAGCTTTTGCTTGGAGAAGATTAGTTCTTGCTTTTATTATTACTTCTTGGAAACCAATGATTCTTCAAAAGTGCCCATTGCACTGTCGCTCGCAAGCGTGAGGAAACCCATGAGAAGACGATGAATTAGAAACGGCCAGAGACACCGGAGAATCCCCTTGCTCTTCACAAAATCACTTTTATTGAAAACCAGTCAAGTACGTGTGAGCATTTTATTATTTTAGCTTTTGTTTTAGCCATGCATAGTTTTTCTAACAATACACTGATTCTTTTACCATCAATATTAATGACGTTCATAAATACATGTACATGTAATAAGGTATTAAAATGTTATCATTTGAGCACTGCTTGATCTACAATTATTATACAAAAGCCATTTAGAAACATCTATAATAAGGTCCAATTGTGCAAATATTTATACCATTAACATTTTATTGGGCTATTTAATACAGATTTTGGCCTGTGGGTCAATCTCATAAACTGTTTAGCAGAAAAATGCTTCATGCAAAATCTGTTTGCTTTATAATAAAAATGGGTTATAATAGTCAAAATCTTATGTGATGTGTATTACAATGGACTATAGACCGTATCGAATAGCTGCCATCTTGTAGGGCAGTTTCTTTGTTCCTCGAGGACATGCATGGCTGCACATGTTGTGCTTACATTGTTGACCAATTTAAATATCAAAAGCTTCCCCACAAGATGGCAGTTATTCGATACGATCTATTCTTGCTAAGAACACAAGTTGACAAACAATTTGTACTATTAACACATTTTTCTGCAAAACAGCTTTCAGAAATTGGCTCCTGGTCTTGGGTAACACCTATTTAAAACGAGATACTATCATAAATCTCCTCGATGTTGTGGACCTCTCCTTTCTCAAATAAGTTCTTGAGGTTTCGAGCAGCGCCTGTCTTGATACCTGAATCTTCATCGCCCTTCCCTTCTTTCACGACGTCGTCTCGTTGGATCGGAGTGCTTTCAGACACTCCTCCATCCGCACCATCGCCCCCTTCATCATAATCCTCCATTTTTTTAGGTGTCATCTCCATCTTCTCCTTTGATTTCTCCTCAATGTTCGACACATTTCCTTTCTCAAATCTGGCTTTCAGGGACCGAGCTCCCCCCGTGGATATAAACGAATCCTCCACTTTTTCTGAGGACTTTACACGTCATCCCGTACCACCGGAGTGCTTTCAGAAACCTCCCTTATCAAAGTTCCCTGAATCATACTCCTCAAGCGGATGAATATCGATAACCGGCTTCACCGGGGTGACATCGATGTTGCTGACTTTTCCTTTCTCAAAACGATCCTTCAACGATCGGATCCCTCCAGACGATGTCTTCACCTCCTCTCCCTGAACATCGGACCGAACCACATCCTCATTCCTGACCGGAGTGCTCTCCTCAACCGGACCGTAACCGCCTCTACTTCCGACTCTTTACCTAACACAAACGCCGACCTACCTCGTGGCGGTTGGTCCAGTGTGTTAGGTAATGGAAACGCACTCTAAAGATCCCAGAGCATTCTTTCGTGAAGAGCAAGGGGATCATCCCCGGCCATTTCTAATTCTAATTCTTCATGGGTTTCCTCACGCTTGCGAGTGACAGTGCAATGAGCACTATTGAGGAATCCTTGGTATGAATACCAGAAAGAAATAATAATAATAATAATAATAGGCTACCTTCGCCTTGGTCAACAACAAAGGATGCACGGATGATGCGCATCTTTCTCCCGAGTTACATGAATGGAGACCTGTGACCCAGAAAAAGCAACCATTGTGCGAGTCCAACGGAGTTCGCCCACAATAGAGCTGTCAACCGCAAAGCCAAGTGTTCCACTTAACAATCGCTTTTCGCTTGATGTCAAGTCTGTAACTAGACCGGTGTATATGGCCGAGCGGTCTAGTGCGTCGAACTTAAGTTCCTGTGCTAGTACTAGAATGTAGGTTCGATTCCTGTGCCCTTGAGCAAGGCACTCAACCACACTTGCTCCCATTCCTGTAATTGGCGGTTCTCCGCTGTTGGATGTGGTATATAAATAAATATTTTAAAAAATAAGTAAACGTCAGCAGCGTAGTCGTGAATGGACTGGGAACAAGTCTAATCGACCTCCAGTTACACTATTCAGAACAACGACTGTTGCGTGTGGGGATTATAAGCGTCAGGCGGACCAAATACGACTGTCTAGAGACTTGACCTCAAGTCTACCAGCAACTGAGCTTTTTAATGACGAAGAAGAACCCACATAACAGCCGAAGATGTCATTGACCGATATTTCAAATAATTCAAGTCCTCCTAATAACGACACCATAACTGACCAACTTTAGGAATATTTTATTTTATTTATTTATTTGAAACATGAATACCTTTGAATTTTCTCCAATGAATCTGTGCTTTCCGTTGAAAGTCCCATTGCTTTGTGCGTTGTGTGTCGCCATTTTGACGATAGCGTGTGAGCCATAGCAACAATATCCAAGGGGGCGGGGTTAACTGGACAAAATCGGAACTATGCATTTTCAACCGGATGTGTGATGCGAAACAAGGAATTTATTTTAAGCGGCCTTATCTACAATTTTATGAGTATATACTTTTTGTTGATAACACCCTGTATATTTATCATAAATCTGTGCTTTTCTTCGTATTCACGCCGCGTTTCCAAATTGTCCGCCATGTTTTACCACTTGCAATTTTCAGCACAGTTATTAGGTGATGTCAGTACACCGAGCCTTACAGCAGAGACCCACCCGCAAGCTTGGGTAGTGGTGTCAGCCACCAGAGCAGACTCGTGTATCACGTGATGACAAAAAAAGGTTGGTGTTGCACGGTGGAAGTTGGTGTTGCACGGTGTACACTTCTCGAACACCACTATAGGCTGCGTTCGAGCGTGTACTCGTGTTAACACGAGATACTCCTGCGCGCACGAACGGCAAGAATAACGACACTCGGGTCAGTAAGAGTATGCTCTCTCTACTCCCCAACAAATGGGGAGTGTGCTGCTACTCCTGACGAGTGTCATGTGATTTATACGAAGATGGCGGAATATGGGTGAAATTTTGGGAGAATTTGCTCAATGTGTCAATTCGATAAACTTAAACAGCAACTCACTAAGGTTTGCTCTAGATGGCAAAAATGAAACAGGTTTTTTGTGCAGTCATGGCAAGAGACAGCCATCTTGATCAATGGCCATTCGCGCATGCGGACTGTAGACTTGCCGTTCGCGAAATGTGACCCGAGTGCAGTGAGCATGCATTACTATTGCAGGGATGCCAGTGGCTCTTATGTTGTGGCTCTTATCCACTATCATAACTGCATGTATGTGTGCACATGGACTCGCCAGCACAATATACTGTACAGTATATAGATAGACAGTATGAGTGCAATGCAATGGATATGTCAGTATGTATGTGATCTAACCACTGCTGTATGGATACAGCGCCCTCTATGTGCTTCTGATCGATAGTCTGGTTTCGCGATACTTTAGCCGCGAATGATTATGGCCGGGATACAGACATACTGCATGTGTGCAAATCATTGGGAAAACGTGCTACGTGGGTGTACATACATGTATATAGGCTGTACATACACGACATACATGGCATATCCTGACATCGTTGATCAGTAATTAAGTGAGACAATTTTCGACGTTTTTTTTGGACTTGGAGTTGAAAATATATTCTTCATATCCGGGCGTTTACTTTTCCGGCCTGGAAAAAAGGCTTTGCCGGAGTTCTTTTTCTAAAATAAGAAAAAGCCGGAAGACTGGAATCCCTGCTATTGTTTCAATGGTTCAACTAGTCGTGGTGATGCCTCTGTGCTGGTATCTCTCCCTCCACTGACTTGTTGGCCGTGTAAAATTGACGGTTGACTGGTGCAGGGCGACTCCATGCTTGTATTGAAATCATCATGTACTACATGAACGGCATCGCCACTCACATTGATTAGACACTGGCACTGGAGATAAGAAGGATCAAAAGATGGGCAAAAATCAGGTCGGAAATTTTGTTACGGCCTGTTAAAGGAACACACCGGCTTACTGTTTACATAATGTAGCGATCTAGCATCATCGACAATAAGTTTTAGAAAAAAAAATCAAATGTCACATAATTAACTAGGAATGTTTAACATTAACAAAAGAGGCCCAATGCTGGACTATACACCTTACCAGCCGTCGCAATGTATTATGTATCATGTGTTTGTAAATTAAGGTGGCGTTCGATACGGGTCGACACGTGTTTAACCTAGTTTCCTTGTTTTCCCTGACTCATATCACACCTTGCATGATCCTCCCCAGGTCAGCGCTGACTCGAAGAAGCAACTGGAACGCAACTAAACTCAAAAACAATTCGGAAAGTCAAGTTTGACTGCTGATTTCTCTCTTGTTACTAAACCATTTCTCTTTAATTTGGTATCATTAGAAAGCCCTGTTATTCCTCTTTACAGTGATGTGTCATTTGTTATGATTAATCAATTGGGGATGTGCAGTATAGCGGAATACAGGGGTGGGTGGAAAGTGAAATGTCACAAAATTCACTGCTATTGTCATTGCAGTGCATTCCCCTTTTGCTTGGAGGATGGGAATGTGTCAATACACTTTTTGACAATAGCAATGCATTTTGTGACATTTCACTTTACACCCGTCCCCGTATTCAGCTGTGCTGCACATCCCCCAAATGCTTAATCATAACAAATGACACATCATCGTAAAGAGGAAAATTATTTTGCAACAAGAGAGAAATCGACAGTCAAACTTGACTTTCCGAACTTGTTTTGAAGAGTTTAGTTGGTTTTTCTTTGGATATTATTTACATCACCGCAAAGACACGAATATCTGAGTGATTCTCTCGTCCATATTAACACCCAGAAACCCTTCTTATGAAACCTGTTGGCATGTTTGTCTACAAATTGAAAAATACAATATGTACATAGTGTTCGTAGGACATTATTTTCCAACAAGAAGTGAAACCAACCGGGCGGCAATTTTTTGTTCGGGCGCTAACTGTACCTGTGATGATTTTGTCGGGTCGGCGCCCCAGAACAAAATCGGCAGTGGAGAACACCGGTACATTTAATGTGCAAACTTCCAACGTGTTGTGTCATCCCTCGGCACTCCCACGTAGGGTGGCGGAAGCATGGGAAATTTAAAACTCCAGTTTTAATCCATAAAGTTTCTTTGGCGTTTGAGACATGGGTAATTCCCAAAATTAAGGGTCCAAAAGTGTGACATGCTTTTTAAGTGTTTTTAATGATTGAAAGTGGTTTCCCAGTAGAATATTATTATTTTTATTTGACAAATACCACTCAAATTTAATGTTTGTGTGTAGATATGGCACCAAGGTTAATGCAAACTCATTCTACAGCCAATTTGCATTGGCGTAGGTAACCCGGGACACCAAACTCCTATTCAATACCATGGAACAAATTATAAGCCTTTATGGTCTTTTGTTTTGAATATTTTTCAGGAATCAGAAAACAAAATATTGAAGAAAATGATGCTGCACAGGCCACAGTCAATTACTGAGAATTTGTGGTCATAAGTGGTGATTTTTGAAGCAGAGAGTGTCGTACGTAACTGGGACACCAAACATTTTGGACCCCTAATTTTGGGAATTACCCACAAGTCAAATGTCAAAAATTGTAAAGTAAAAAAACAAAATGCCAGAGTTACTGGGTCTACCATGATACCTGATTATTTCTGTCTTCCAGAAGGCAGTCAACAAGGTTGTAAGCAACCAGAGCATTGCCTCCCAAAGATGCCACATGTGAGCGGATAATAGCATTGACCTCCGAGATGAAGTTATACATGAAACCACTCAGGCCGCCAGACTGCAGACCAAACAAAACAGAAAACGTTGTCAATTTCCAGCATGAAATACCATTTTAGACGGAAATAAATTCATGTGGTGTTTGTTACCATTGCCATCAACACTTTGAGTAAGGTTTTTCTTGTCAACTCATGAAAAACAAAATTGGGTCATTGCAAATGATACAATGGCCTTTAAGGCCTAGGTCGATTTTACTAAACTCTTCATAAGTTAAGGTCCATAATAAGGCTTGCGATGGATCGTAGGGCTGCGATTGATCGTGGCTGCGATGGGTGCTGCGATGAATTCCACATGATTGCATTGTCAAAGAAAAAAGCTATCTAGTCAAGTTTGTGAGATATTAATTTAACCCTTTCAGCCCCAATGGCGACTTTAGTCGCCCGTGCACTGTACCACGCTTGCGCCCCAACGAGCAGAGTTCGCTTTTTCGAGCGGCTGTATTATTTTCGTTTGCAACCCTCTGCTGTTGAATTTTGTTTAGCCAGAAAGGTCGTTGCCACTGCTTTCGTTTGGTGTATGATACAATACGGGTCGCCATTACGATTTTTTGAGAAAACGACACATGAAAAAACCTGCAACAAAATCGAACCTTCTTGCCTAAATTTCAGCATCATGGCTGATCGCGTTGCAGAGATACTTGAAGAATTGTTTGCAGACAGTGACTCTGACATGGATTCTGTGAGTTCATCCGAAGAATCCGCTGAAAATAGCTACGAATCTGATAAATATTCTTCGTTTTCAAACTCGGATACATGTATTACAATGCACAGTTAGTTGGAGTGTAATGGGTATTCATGTATGAACTCGCGGTGACCTTGTGCCTGTATGCCACGCACGTAGCACGAAATGACTTCATGCACATATCAAGCTCTTTTGTAAAAGTTTTAGCTTGCCTATGTTATGTTTTAGTACCAAATGAAAGACCATTTCATGGGCTACAACTGGCATGCACAAAGTTTATTTATGCAACAAATATTTCATAATGAAAATCGAGAAGTTCAAGCCACGTTTTTGCTGATTTTGTGTGAAAAAGCGTGGGACTGGGGAGCACTGTGTGAATAAACAATGTGGGGCTGAAAGGGTTAAGAAACAAAAAGCACATTTTTTTTCTAACTCTGTAGATCGTGAGAGTGGGAACAAGGCTTACCTCTCTTACTGACATCGATTCTCGGACAAAGAAAAGATTGATGTATCCTAGGTATCGGTCGATCAGTCCTCCTGGAATGGTGGACAGCGGAGTGATCTCAACTGAAGGACGCCATACTTGAACAGAAGAACGATCCTACAGCACAGATGACAAAAAATATAAACATGGACTTTAAAGATAGTATACATGATTGGTAAACTGTTATAAATAGTTTTATCCCCCTGTGTGAGTTAAGATATGCATGATTAAAACCTGAGCAAAAACCAGCTCTGTACTTTTGAGAAAACGGTCAAAAAAGAGTTTGCAGTAATCTCGCCCCAAAACAACTTCGCCCTGATGAACCACTTCGCCCTGAACCACGGCTTGGGGGTTTGGGGGTAGTGGCATTTGGGTGATATAGTGTTTGGACAAAGTAATTTTGGGCGAAATGGCACTTGGGCGAGATTCAAGTCTGTATGTGGAAAATAAGGTCCGAGAAACCAGTCTAATATGTATTGCGCCTGGGATGCATATGGGCATACATAAATGGGCCGCGCGCGGCTAACTCAGAGTCACTATTTTCTGCTCGACGGGCGTAGAGAATCGATTCTCTAATTGCTACTGCAGTAGAAATCGGGGGCAGTTTGCGTGCAGTCTACACTTTTTTTTATCGAGTACTGCTATTCGAGTACGAGTACTTGGAGAGTCGAGTACAGTGTTGAGACCGAGTACTTCGCTTACCGAGTACCAGTATGGACTGTTCGAGTACGAGTATTTCGACTTTCGAGTACAAGTACTAGTATGAGTATACTCTCAAAATGGTACTCGAAGAGTACTAGTACTCGAATACGAGTACTACAACGCTGACAAATACCCTGGTATACTCACTGTCAAAACTATTCTCTTTTCAAGCTTTGGAACAACAGAACCTGCAAGGTATATTAAATAAAAGGAGAGAAAAACACAGGTGGTTTTGAAATTCCAATTCTAGGGAAAAAAGGATACAAAACTTCTAAAATGGTTAGCAGTTCCGGGAAATTACACCCAAGAAGCAAAAGACACTGTGCTGAACAAGTGTAACATTATTTGTATACAATGTATAAACATATGTTAAACAGCTAGTATCACCCCGCCCATATTTTTTAAGTTTTCCTGTTTATCATGGAGGTATATGTGTTTACAACACAATCACAACTTGTTTTCCACAAAAAATCAACAGCCTTCTGTTTAAAACGCAAAGCAGTTCCGACCCTCTTCATCACCCGAAATTCTGAAACGCTCGAGGTCACTTGGTTTGTTGATTAACAGGGTTTTGACGTCATCCTGAGAACACAAAACGGCCTGTGTAGTATTGAATGGAAAATATACGGAGTGAATGTTCATCATGCCTGTTTTGTCAAAATACAAACGTGAAAAACACTTGATTGTGACCGGTGGTTTTGTCACGCAACGAACGGCATACAGGGGAGTACGTGTACAGGCCGTAGTTCCCACGTGTTTGAAATTGGCACAACACAGTATGCACATCGGCCGGTACAAGTTAGAACGAGCGACTCATTTTTCTCTCTCTTGGTAATAAAAAAGAAAATCTTTGTGCTCTTTTTTTTATGGTGTCTGGTAAAGCATACAACCACGCAACTACTGGGCACATCTCTGGCTTTTTGCACGAGAAAAATAAAAAAAACCACCATCGAACAGAGACGGTTTTCTGAGTTTTTGCGTGTAAACGTAGGAACTGCCAACCGTGTTTACTCGCGTTTCTTAGGGTTGCGTCATGGGGTCATGCGCATATTATTAATAACTAATGAGCATTTCAGAAATGCTCATTTCATTTTCATTTAAATTTCATTTTCAAAAACCGCACTTTTTCTTGCGATTTATCCACTTAAAACGGACAATTTGAAATAAACAGCAGTATAAGTCAGCTGGAGGGATATGTGGACTATCGAAAAAGGTGCAAATGCTGGATTTTTCGTCAAGGGGGATATTAGCTCTTTAAAGACCGTTAGAATCTACGTTTATTCCCAATTTCATTTCCAAAACCAAAATGACCTTTACAAGCCAAAGAGACGATGAACCAACCAACCAACCTTTGTCAACTGGTGTTGATGGTGATATACATGTAGGTGCCCCATCAGTGACTTGCAGCTCCTCCATTGCAAACATTAAATCAGCATCTGTAGACTTTGCTGCTGAAATTAGTCATGGAATTAAAAATTAAAAATCACAAACATGAAGACTGTGAAGACCAACAGATAGCAGTCCCAGGTGGAACTCGAACCCACGACCTTCTGCATATAGACCGTATCGAATAGCCTCCATTTCGTGGGGCAGTTTCTTTGTTCCTCGAGGACATGCATGGTTGCACATATTGTGCTTCCATTGTTGAACGGTTTAAGTAACAAAAGATGCCCCACGAAATGGCGGCTATTCGATACGGTCTATAAGGCAGACGTCTTAATTATAAACACTAGTGTCTCGGGGAACACTGAATGCACAGTGCTATTCAGGTTAAAGGAATACACCTGCTTACTGTTTACATAATGTAGCGATCTAGCATCATCAACAAAAAATTGATGGTCGTTGTGAAAAAAATTATCAAAATGTCACGTAATTAACTAGAAATGTTTAAAATTAACAAGAGACCAAATGTTGGGCTATACGCTTTACCAGCCGTTCGGCAATGTATTATGTATCATGTGTTTGTAAATAAAGGTGGCGTTCGATATGGGTCGACACGTGTTTAACCTCGTTTCCTTGTTTTCCCCGACTCATCACATCTTGCATGATCCTTCAGGTCAGCGCTGACTCGAGGAAGCAACTCGAACGCAACTAGTTAGTTTCTCCAACGTCTGCAATATGGTGTTTTTTCTTCGGATATTATTTATCGCCGCGAAGCGATAACGCGAAAATCTGAGAGATTCTCTTGTCCATATCAACACCCAGAAACCCTTCTTATGAAATCTGTTGGCAGATTTGTGTACAAATTGGAAAATACCGTATGTACATAGTGCTCGTAGGACATTATTTTCCAACAAGAAGAGAAACCAAAGAGAGCCCAAAATAGCCCAACGAAGCCGGTGTGTTCCTTTAAGTGGGGTAGGGCAAAACAAACCTAATTAATATGCGTCTATGTGGCTGAAATTTCCACCAGACAGTTTATCAACATTATTCTTGAGTTATGTAATGATGTTGTTTCGTTTTTAAAAAGTTTTCCAATCATGTAATCTGTCTTTGGCATATGTAACAATGACAGACCAATGTGTGAATTTTTGTTACATATGTTTAAGCACTTTGGAAATTGTCTGGGTTTTTTCCTCTTTGGGGCAAAACTATTAAGTTTGAGATAAAATTCAGAAATTTGAAGAGAACAGGAAATTATTATCTTGTATGCCACAAAAATATAACCCATTTCTGTGGAAAGACCCATGTACATACACACATATGGGAGCTGTTAAACATCATGTTTGACTTGCATATCTTGTTGATGAGCATATATTTGGTTTAGCTTGGTTTCAATGGTAAAAATTGCTTTACGCACCTTTGCTTTGTGAAGTCTTCTCTGGACTACATGTAGATGCTGTGTTTCCCTCCAGATCAACAGCAGATGCAGTAAGCCACAGCTACATGTATAACAAAGACAGTTATACACGATGTAAATTGCTACACTCTCAATATGTGTTGTACATCCAAAAATGTAAATCCAAACCGGCCTACCGTTTACATGATTTAGCATCACTGACAATTTTTCGATGGTCATTGTGACAAAAAATAATTAAAATGTCACGTAAGTAAGTAAACATTTTTAAAATTAACAAAAGAGGCCCGTATTGGGCTATACGCTTTACCAGCCGTCCATTGCTGTATAATACCATGTGTTTGTAAATAGAGGTGGCGTTCGACACGTGTTTAAACCTCGTTTTCCCTGACTAATCACACCTTGCATGATCCTCCAAGGTCAGTGCCGACTCGCGAAAGGTACTCGAACGCAATGGTTTCTTGAACGTCCGCAATGCATGGTGCTTTTTTCCGGATATTATTTGTATCGCCGCAAAACTCGGAGATATTCTCTCGTCCATATCAACACCCGGAAATCCTTCTAATGAAACCTGCTGGCAGATTTGTCTACGAATTGGAAAATACAGTATGTAAATAGTGTTCGTAGGACTTTATTTTCTATCAAGAAGAGAAACCAACCGCGAATGACAAAAGCAACTCGCACTTCACGCTGGTTTCTACGGCTGGAAATAAAACTAACTCCAAGACCACGTGATTTTCTGGAACCGAAATCTGGTACCAGAAAGTCATGTGACCTTGGTTTTTTTGACAAATGCTCAAAAACGGCAAAATTTGATGGTTTCTTTTCAGGATCTATTTAGTTTATTTCAAGCCCAAAATAGCCCAAAATAGCCCAAAAAAGCCGGTGTGTACCTTTAATGAGAATGGAATTACAATTAGTTTTTCAGGAATTACACTTCCATGAAAGATGCTTGAAAAACATCTGTTTAAAATCAAACAACTTGAATACGTGAAGCATTACAAGCCCTCAAAGTCTCTGAAGTGTAAATCTCATTTTCTGGAATAGACCGTGTAAGTTGACCTTGAGAATGTGCGGGACTGCGCGAGACTCATCAACTTCCGGAGACCTCGTACAGCAGTTTAACCACAGGCAGCGACCGTTTTTCGGTACCATTTTGGCACCACGTCAAAATTAGCAGTTTCACCTACCGATTCAGGGTCCACTGTAAAAATTCTTAAAATCCCATTTATTACTTGTGAAAAAAGTTAATTGAGCAAAAAGTTCATACAATTTTAAATCTAACCTTTTATTTCAGTCTCTGAGATAAACTGGTAACCCTACACGTAATATAAAAACCACACAGCCATGACAGCGCGTCGCTGGTAGTCCGCAAGTGGCGCGAAAATGTTGGCGCAGTGTAGTTGGCGCGAATACGGTGCATTATGGCTGTTTTCAAAAGATCTTGATTTGGCTTCAGACGGTCTTTGCGACTTCCGTCCTGACCATGTGTACTATATTTGTTTGGGTGTTTGGTGGTGGTTTTATCTACTCTCAACAGAAGTGAACGTTCAAGTTGTCGTTCAAACCAGGTATTTGTTTAACCACGTTATTTCTGAGATGCACCAAGCTTGAGCCTGCCTTTCGTAAAGGTACTTGCAAACCGAAAACAAAAGGTCAAACATTTTGTATTTGTTTGTGACAAACTCAAACAACATTTTATTTATTTAATTTAATGAATCAATAGATTTTAAGGTGCCTTTTCATTTATTATGTGGAGTACTATGGCGGAGCGGTCTAGTGGATCGTATTCAAAACCTGGGTTAGTTCCAAGGTAGTTGGTTCGCATCCTGGTCCGGCCCATCCTTGGTGCATGTACCCTTGAGTAAGGTACTTTGTCACGCATTGCTTCTCTCCACCCAGGGGTAAAATGGGTACCTGGTGCTTGCACTGGGGAAGGAAACTGCAGACCCGTGCAGTAGTCGGCTCTATTGCTGGGTAGCCTATTAAAACAAATGCAGGCTCAAAAGCCAAGGAGTCAGGAGATGAGCGCCCGCAGCAAAGCGCGGAAACCGCACATGCCCCCATCCTTTCCTGCTTTTCCTTTTTTTCATTTATTGGCGTTTGGGCGCTTACAAACGCGCTACGGTAAGGTGATAATTCAGAGAAGATTGCCACAATGTTAAAACCCGATTGCCATTTCCCGACTGGTCTCTGGAAGTGTGACCCTAAACGATACTTACACGGTCTATTGCCCATCTACAACAAACCTGTATAACATCATCGTCTGGCACGTTGACATCATAACATATACTGCATAGACAGCAGGGTGCCATAGAACGTAGTTTGAAACACATACTCTGCAGAAAAAGTAAGCACATGAAAAAAATATTGGTCGACTTTTGAAAATAATGTAACCCACCACCGCAAACCAGGCGGAAGTCGGCAAATACCATTTAGAGATTTGGCACTGTTAAAGGGACACATCGGCTTACTGTTTACATAATGTAGCAATCTAGCTAGCATCCTTGACAATAATATTTCAATGGTCGTTGTGAAAAGAAATTATCAAAATGTCACGTAATTAACTAGAAATTTTAAAATTAACAAAAAAGACAAATGTTGGGCTATACGCTTTACAGCCGTCGCGATGTATTATGTATCATGTGTTTGTAAATAAAGGCGTTCGATATGGGTCGACACGTGTTTAACCTCGATTCCGCTGATGATCCCTCAGGTCAGCGCTGACTCGAGGAAGCACATCGAACGCAACGAAAAGCTGAGAGATTCTCTTGTCCATATCAACACGGAAAATACGGTATGTACATAGTGTTCATAGGACATTATTTTCCAACAAGAAGAGAAACCAACTCGCACTTCGCGCTGGTTTCTCCGGCTGGAAATACAACTAACTCACAAGACCATGTGACTTTTCGGAACCAGAATCTTGAATTTTTGAAAAATTCTCAAACAGCCAAATTTGATGGCATCTTTTTATGATATATCTAATTTACTCTGGAAAGCGCTTCAGAATAATGTATGGGTCTATTTCGAGCCCAAAATAGCCCAACAAAGCCGGTGTGTCCCTTTAATTTTACAACGAAAAAAAAAAAATGCATTTCCTGTCGATTATTATTATTTTTTTATTAAACTTCTAATTCTATTAAACAGTATGTTTAAAGGCAGTACACATGATTGGTATCTCGAAGAATCAGAAATGTTCACAGATTTACACATAACTTACACGATATAAACATGATGATGGCAGAAAACTTCCCCTGAAATGGTTTTGTCTGAAGTGCTATAGTCTTTGAGAAATGGGCAAAAAAAATATTTTTCATCTCGCAAGACGTAAATTCAATTCGCCCCAAAACCATTCTGCCCAAGTGCCATTTCGCCCCCAAATCACTTTGCCCAAGTGACTTTTCGCCCAAAATCACTTCGTCCAAACACTACCTTGTCAAATGCCACTTTGCCCCAAAACCACTTCGTGCACAGACCTTGGTTCAGGGCGAAGTGGCTTTGGGGCGAAGTGACTGTAAACCATTTTTTTGACTGTTTTCTCAAAAGTTAGACGACGTACGGAGCTGATTTTTGCTCAGGTTAGTTTTAATCATGCACATCTTTAATCACACAGGGAGATAAAAATATTTGTTACAGTTTACCAATCATGTATACTATCTTTAAACATACGTTTTAAACCGTCTAGCGTCCTGGGCGCTGATAATGGCAGCGAGGGCAAGTATCAGCACCCAGGACCTTAGACAGTTTTAAGCGGATTGTTTAAGACTGGCAAAACCTACTTTTAATCCCGTTCATAAATACCTTTTTGTGTAAATCGGTAAAACTCACCAAAATTAGCTTGTCGTTTTGTCATGTTTTGCATCCACTTTACCACACACACCGCGTTTGTATGAACTGCTATAGCTGTGCGTCGAGTTGTTTTTTGCTCGATCGCGCGCGTTACGCATATTGCAAGCATGTTGTACGTGCGCGCACACGATTGGGTACTTGTCACAGTGCACACTTTACTTTCAGAAGCGTGCAGTTTCTGTGTGCATGTGCATGTTCCATATACGCGCTGACCAGGACGCGGGCGTGAACCAGGCTCAAAAGTGTTTAAAACCGACTGGGCCTTTATCGTCCGTTTAAAACTGCCCACGTGATGTGCTTTCAGCCAATAGGGGTGCGTAAACTGTTTAAGGTATTTATGAATTGAATTTTACAAAACCTATTTTATTTCGTTTAATGAATGTACCTGGATGAGTTCATCAAATATGGTAGTAAAGTGCTTCGTTGATGTTATAGTGAGAGTCCTCATCAATGTGAACATTTGAAGATGTTTGATTGGTCGGACTTTTCCAGGAACCGTTTCTGTAGTACAGCTAAACAAACCTGAAAGAAAACCCCATCCAAATTTAATATGCCCGATAGCAATGTGTGGTCAAATAAAAATGGTTTCAACATTCAAGAATCATTTGAAAACTTTTCCAATCACGTGGACCTTTATAAGTACATGCAATACACATATGCATTGGTGTTCTAGTATTTATTCGGAGCGACGGTAAGTACGCGAGCTCTGCGTACACGATGGTCTGCTGACTTAGCAGCTGTTAAAAATTACCATAACATACGCGCATACACTACCCATCAAAACTTTGGAAACACCTTGAAAGTTTTAGGTTTTTGAGAAGGAAGTATTATTTTAATTGTTTATTCATAATAAACCAAGCTATTAAAGCAAACGGAGGTGTAAGGGGTATCTGGAGAGAAAGCAGTCATCTGGAGTACTGTCCATAATGGAATGGCCTGCCCAGTCACCTGATCTCAATCCCATTGAGCTGGGTCTTTCTATAAATTAGGGGTCCAAAAGTGTGACATTTTAATAGTGTCCCCCGTTACACCTAAAATTATATGTGTTATTTTTCGTACAAAAATCATTAAAATGGCTTTTAAATCATTTTGTATGAATTGTACTTTATGTACTCACCCTTTGAGATGGAAAGTATTTAAAGAATGTGTCCTGAATTTACAAAAACAAGATGTAAAATGTAACGGGGGACACCAACATTGGACCCCTAATTTATAGAAATACCCTACTGCTCTGGGAGGAGTTGGATCGTAAGGTCAGAAAGAAATGCCCAACCAGCCAAGAAAACATCTGGAGAGTCTTAAAAGATGCGTATTTCCACTGAATGTTTGGAGAAACTGACAATCAGGATGCAGAGATTGTGTGTAGCTGTTATAGCTGCTAAGGGGGGTTTCTTTTTGCATGCTCTCCAATTTGTTGATAAAGCCCACTTCTGAGGCCGAAATTAATATGTATATATTGCTTTTTGTTAGAATACACCTACATTTGCTTTCACAAAATTAACATTCACAAAATTATACGTTTTCTTCTCAAAAACCTGAAACTTTCAAGGTGTTTCCAAAGTTTTGATGGGTAGTGTAACGCTGTGACCAAGATTCGAGCCCGAGTTCTAAGACCTCTTCCTGATATAACTGGTGCGGAAAGAAATTTGCGTTCACGTTTGCATTTTATGCGCATCTAAACCTGCCTATTTTCTGACCTGTTGGGAGCTCAGGATCAAACAATCCCCATACTGTCTCCTTGTCTTCAACATCATCCACCTGGTCAATCAAGAAAAACAACATTGTGGGAAAGATTTAATTATCTTCTTCAGTTTAATCTTTTGATTATAATCTGGTAAAACTTAAGGCTATGCATGGTGGAAATCAACGTGTGTACAATGTTGGGTTTACGGTAGCACCATGTGAATCTCATTTGTATATGTGTGGTTCTGAAAAGAACCGGTGAGTGTGAACTCAACGTTTCGAACAGCGTGCTCTGTTAGTCGTTCATGCACCAGTGAGCACACTGGTGCCAACCACAGTTTTAGGATCCTAGCACAACCACGCCTCCTCCACCCAAGCCAAGCCGCTTCAGTGCACACATTGTACACTGAAACCCCTCAACCAGTACTTATAGCCCTGCATCATCACGAGTCCGGCATTACTCCTGAAGACGAACAGAGCACGCTGTTCGAAACGTTGAGTTCACACTCACCGGTTCTTTTCAGAACCACACATATACAAATGAGATTCACATGGTGCTACCGTAAACCCATACACACGATTATAATCTGACTGTAGTTACATGTAATTACATGTAGATAAAAATGTGGACAAATGTCCATGAATTTGGATGGAGAATCTGGATGCAGTGGAAAAACAACTTTCAAGATTCAATCTTCACACACAGCCCTATTAGCCTTTAGCGTGCTTCACAGGAATCAGGGATGCCAGTGGCTCTTACCTTCAGGGCCGGAAAAAAAAAAATCCACTATCATAACTGCATGTATGTGTGCACATGGACTCACCAGCACAGTATACTGTACAGTATGTACATTGACAGTATGAGTGCACTGCAATGGATATGTCAGTATGGAGCAAGTTCGGGCGGGCGACTATAGTTAACTAGACTAACCATAGTCGATCTAGATGTCACCCGAACGCTGAGTGGTTTGACTAGCTAGTCTGACTAGAGGAACCAAGCCCCAGGGGTAGGTTAGTAAACTATAGTCGCCCGCCTGAACTTGCTCATGTATGTGATCTAACCACTGCTGTATGGATACAGCGCCCTCTGTGTACTTCTGATCGATAGTCTGGTTTCGCGATACTTGAATGATTATCGCCGGGATACAGACATACTGCATGTGTGCAAATCATTGGGAAAACGTGCGTGTACATATAGTGTACATAGGCTGTACATACATGACATACATGGCATATCCGGACATCGTTGATCAGTAAGTAAGACAATTTTCCACGTTTTTTTGGACTTGAAGATTTGAAAATATATTCTCCTTATATTTCCGGCAGTTTACTTTTCCGGCCAGAAAAAAAGGCTTTGCCGGATTTCTTTTTCCAAAATAAGAAAAAGCCATATTGTGCCCTTGAGCAAGGCACTTAATCATAATTGCTCAATCCTTCGGAAGGGATGTAAAGCCGTTGGTCCAGTGTGTTGAAATTGACGCGCGTGCTTAAGATCGACGCGCGTGCCGACCAGAGACAGAACATTTTGTTGGGCCTAATATAGACCAGTACAATACCTTAAGGACATAGGTGTCTTTCTGTGAGGCCATAATCTGTGTGTCAGTAACATCTTCTATGACATCCAATACAGGTTGAGGACTGACTAGTACAATACCTTAAGGACATAGGTGTCTTTCTGTGAGGCCATAATCTGTGTGTCAGTAACATCGTCTATGACATCCAGTACAGGTTGAGGACTGTCTAATACAGTGGATTCACCCACAGAGTCCTGCAAAGAAAGAAGGCTTGTCACAGTTATAAATTAAGGCCGGGTCAGACGAATTACGAGATCCAATTTATTGTAGTATTACTATAGTACGCTTACAAGATTTTGTGCGTGTGACCCCAAATATATTGTAATCGTATCACAATCGGTCAACGACGAGAATTCTCATCATTCTATTGTGATCGTATCACAATAGAATTGCAAAACACGCGTGTGACCCCATCTCGTAATTAATCTTATTACAATCCATCCCGTAAGCCCCTGCTTAAAAATGACGCTTGGATGTTCTGCGTGGCATGGGCAAGCGTTGTTTTGATGCACCGCTGAATCCACACGGAGCATTCAGAGCGTCAGATGCTTGATGCTTGACGCGCATGTTTGTCCAGGCCACAAGTCGAATACGACCTCGTAATTGGTGTGACCCCACTTTATTGTAATATAATTAAAATCAGATTATGATAAGTTTGTCGTGTGACCCCACTCGTCGTTGGAACTATTACAATCGTACCATGATAGAGTAATTACAAGATTTTTCTCGTGTGACCCTGGCCTTAAACTGAGATTTTACTTAAACCAGAAACAGCAAATTACATGCTAGGGTGTTTCCCAGAAAAATACAGGGTGTCCCAGAAAAAAGGGAACCGAGATTAAATTGCCAATTACTGGGTAATGACTGAGAATTTTAGAAAGCGGCAACTACTGTCCGTTTCATTAGCGTGTCCTTTTTCTTATGACACCAAGAAATCCAGAATAATTTAATGGGTGACTGACACCGATGTTTCAAAGCGACCATGTCGAAAATAGCTTAGTCTGCTGACGAAGTTAAAAAGACAATGACTTTAAAAATCATTTACTCAGGGATTAAAAGTGGGTTTGGCCAGTCTTAAACATACGTTTAAAAAAGGCTAGGGGCCTGGGGCGGTATTCACAAAACGACTTAAGTCGTGAAATTTAAGCGCCCCGCTTAAATTCTAGACTTAAGTCAAATCATAAAGTTAAGTGGTAATCACAGCGCGTTTTCTTTTAGTGGCCCGCTTATTTTTGAGACTTAAATTTAAGTGTGGTCTGACCTGTCTTAAGTGCATTTAACGCTGGGTCAACTGTCATCAATTGCATTGATTTTCTGCCCAGTGTGTTATCGAAAAACGGCTATATGATTGATTAGAGAACGCCTAAACAATTTAGACATTTTAGACATAGGGAGATTACAACAGATTTCAATTTATATTCTTACTGACCTTAAAAAGCCTTCATTTTCCGTCTTTGTTCGCCATTGACCATTGACTACCGCATAACACAACGTACGTCATCTACTTGTGGTACGTGCACGCGTATGTGTGCACGACACGCGCGTAATGTGCGCGTATGATGCACGCGCGTAGTAATCTAATGTTTTTGAAACGTCCGCGCGTGGTCTGCTCTGCTTTGATTGCAGAGACATTATGACGTGACAGAGTTAAGCATGCACTGATTGATTAAGTACACTACTAAGGTAAGCGGGGCGCTTAAATCTTTTGTGAATACGAAGTTGAGTGCCCCACTTATCTTAGCGGGGTGCTTAGATTTAAGACAGACTTAAGTACCCCGCTTAGATTTAGTTTTGTGAATAAATACCCGTTTTGTGTAAATCAGTAAAACTCACAAAAATTAGCCTGTCGTTTTGCCATGTTTCACATTTTTCTTGGACACCCTGTACAAGGTTTTGTGAAATTGGCTGCAGGCCCTGCCATCCAAATCTGGACACCGACTTTAAATTTCCGAGCCAACTACAGGATACTTACCGGTAGATGCAGTTCATATTTATCTTTGTTTCTAGCAGTGATGTCATTAAGATTCTTCTGAATGGCTTGGAGTTGCTTCTCACCACCACCAGACTATGTCAGGGAAAATCACAAACAAAGATTTCATTTACAATTCGCTGGCAGAGTCATGACGTCACATTGTGGGCGCTGGACCATAACTATGGTTACTGGTTCACGCTCACGTTTTACATCCATTGTGTTTGCGCAGTGTGTTTTACTATTATTCTTTTAGAAGAAAATATTTAAAAATAAGGACCATAATGACTTGCAATGGTTTATTCACACCTACTCTCATAGCGATACGCTACCATACCGCCTTATTTTGAAAATGTTCCGCGTGGGCTTCTGTGCAAAACGAATGGAGAAACGTGTTGCCATGCAAGTAGCGTGAACCGTTGTAAAAGAAGTAAGCGTGTCCGCGCGCAAATTGACGTCACACTCTGCCAGCGAATAAATAAAAAAAATTGTGACTTTGTGGAGACTACACACCACACTCGTTACTGTTGATGCGTGGCACTTTGGTAACTGTGACCCATAGAAAGGTAAAATTGTCATGATATTCAAGGGAGATTAAAGGTACATTACCGTAGCATCCTTGACAATAATGTTTTGATGGTCCTTGTGAAAAAAGATCATCAAAATGTCCCGTAATTAACTGGAAAAGCTTAAAATGAATAAAAACAGTCAATAGTCGAGTTCTACGCTTTACCAGCCGTCCACTATCGCGCGAGACTCGCGACTTTGTCGAAAACGATTCGCTCTTCAATTGGCAGCTTTTGTTTTGGATATCTCTCATTTTCTGTTGAAGATTTCACTGGACAGCCCGGACCACCGAATGGGTTTTCTGTTGAGGAGCTGACATTCATGGTTTGTCTTCACGAACGTACAACTGTAGTTCGGCGTGGAGCCAGAGTAGGTGTACAGACTAAAACACCTAATGACGAAACACATCCGGCGGTCTGGCTGCACGAACTACAGCACTGTACTGGTCCCAACGTGTGTGTGCCGTGGGGCTAAATGTCACATTGTCAGGTAGACTGTCCACAGTGAAACTCGCTTCGGTTCCTCAGACTTTGTGTCAAAAATGTATGTTCAATTTTTCAGAGTTCTGTTCAACTTTGTTTCATAACCTGAATAAATAGTCTATTTTGGCAAATACTCATAAATATTTTGAAAAATAATCAGAGCTGAATTTGATGCAGAACTGCAGTAATAAACTCCCAGAATAAACTATCATTATGGTCACAATGGCTGGAAATAAAACTAACTCCAAGGACATGTGATTTGTCCGAACTAGAAATCTGGTTCGGATAAATCACTTTACCGTGATTTTTTTTTTTAATGCTAAAAAACGGCAAAATTTTGTGGTTTCTTTTCGGGTTTTCTTCGGGTTCTCCTCAGTCTATTTTGGACCATCCTGGGAAATCAGGGAATTTCCACTCTGCAAAGCGACGTAACAATACCCTGAGGAAACACACGCAAATCTGTGGAAGGAGCCGGCTGTTGTCTTGAGCCAACTCACGCCCGAGTCATTTTGATGTAATTTAATCAATTCGGTCATGTTATGCCGAAAAGAAACGATTTATATACTTTCCAGAAATTGTATTGGGTTCTGTTTCTTATGACTGTCCCATTCCTACCAAACTTTCAAACGACGATCTTAATTTACTCCGCAGTTTTTCAAATTAATAACAGGGATGCATGCTGACTAATGTAATAGAACGGATTCCCCAGTATGCTTTAAATAGCAGCCAATCGCTGACGCGGACAACAGCCAGCATTACCGAGTACATGTATCACATGCATGCACGGTGTTTACAATCTGCGCGCGTTACATTTGAATGCCTGCAATCATGCTGCAATGCACTGCCAAGCGTCCTGGTTGGTCCAGCAGAGGCGACAAGATTTCTGTCGCTAGTCCTACCGCGAAATGGGGCCTTTTTCAACAGGGCCACTGTACGCAGGAGTTAGGGAGTGCGTTAAAGGGGCACTGTTGCAAGAGGATGATTTTGGACAGACTTTCGAGCCCAAAGTAGCCCAACAAAGCCGGTATGTCCCTTTAAGCATTTTGAAATGTGAGCTTACCTGACTGGTGACTCTCAGTAAGCACGGGGGAGGCAATGCTGTTACATAGACCGCTGTTGCTGTCTGTCACACACAACACCAAACAAATAGAGGAAAAAAACATGTAAAACCAGAGAAGAGAACAATTTAAAAATATACTGCTCAAATTAAACATTTCCCAAAATTACAATTTATTTTCATTTGATTTTTGTGTGCGTTTTCTACAGTAAGGCATATCTGATGACACGCCATCTGAGGTTGAAGTACATTGTGTAAATATCAATTTTTAAGCTGAGGTACAATGACACACGCCCACACAGCGTGTGGTTGATGCAAACTCTGTGAACGTGCATCACACAAAGCATACGTAACAAAAAGAAACGGTCTCTAAATCAGAAGAAAGAATGAAAGTCACGTCACTGTGGCTGCATCCGGGCGTGCAGTTCTCGCTTCTCCGGAGTAATGCGTGCGCATTGCACTCGAGTCACATTACGCATTATGAGCGAATGGCCATCAGTCAAGATGGCCGTCTTTTGCCATGACTACACAAAAAACTGCTGTTTCACTGCTCACAAGAAATTGAAGAAAATACAGACCGTAAGTCGTGAGAACCTTTGAAACAAACCTTAGTGGGTTGTTGTTTCAGTTATCGAGTTGACACGGTGAGCAAATTCACAAAAAATCCCACCCATATTCCACCATCTTCGTACAAATCACATGACACTCGTCAAGAGTAAAAGCACACTCCCCATTTGTCGGGGAGTAGCGAGAGCATACTCTCACTGACCCGAGTGTCGTTAACACGAGAACACGCCCGAACACAGCCCGTATGTCAGCTTAAATCTTGATATCTACTTGTACCTGAAATGGTGGGCCAAACTTGTAATTTTTGTGGCCATTTTGAGGGTGAAAACTTGCGTTTGTTGGGAGTGTGTGAGCTGGGAATTAATGGATATGGGTCATTCCATGAAAACGGGACACAGTGTCCCCCTTACGTCGTGACACTTTTGGAGCTGATTTTTTATAATTACCGGACTTCTTCAGAGAACGATTACCCTCGGCATATATAGAATATATGACCTCATGAATCGTACACCAACTTTATCTGTTGATACTACCCAAAACATAACGAGAACCATTCAATAAACTAGTGCGATCTTCTAAATGCAAGTGTGACATTTTGAAACTTTCGCTCAAAATGGAACAAAATTCGCTCATAATCCAATTTGAATCGATAAAGTCCAGGTTCTACAACTGGGTAAAATCAGCAACTACCTTTTCCAGAAAGAAACTGGTCAAAAAGACTTGAAATGTAATCGCAAGAGTTGAAAAATGCCTTGCAGTCCCCCCTTACGTCGTGAAACAATTTTCTTGAAGACTATGATACCAAGACATGGCTAACCGTTTGTAAATTATTTTAAATATTCTACATTATTGCACAGACATTTCTTTAAACAATTTTGTTTACTTGAAAAGGCAATTTTTACAAATGCATAAAAATGTCACACTTTGGCTAATTTGTTTATGGAAATACCCATATGTGATGTCTGCTAACCAGCTTGGACCCTACATATCGTGCCCGTCACGTCTCAGTGTTTAAGCGATATTTAGGGTAAAAGTTACACGGACTAATTGAACACACAATGACTGTACGGTCATGGATACTTACTGCGACACCGATGAGAAGTGCTTCTCCTACTATAACTTGTACACGCACACCAAATAGCGCATTCATGCCTTTGACCTGCAAAAGGCATTTGAAGATTGTAAATAGGATTTGCCAACATAAAAAAACAAATTTCTTAAATTATTCTGAAATACTTTACGTATGCAATTGACTGCAGGTATAGAATTTTGTTGACAAAAGTTTACGCTTGCGTTCTGAGTAATAGTGTGGTGCCCTGCTGCCCTGCGTGATTTCTATATTTCTTCTTAAAGACGGCAATCAAGGTTAAATGTAGGCAGTCAATGCTTGATGGTTTAGTTGTGGACTTGGTTTAAATCTTATCTTTATGATATTAAAGATAGTATACAAGATTGGTAAACTGTTACAAATAGTTTTATCCCCCTGTGTGATTGAAGATACGCATGATTAAAACCAACCTGAGCACGAAGTGGTTTTGGGGCGAAGTGGCATTTGGGCGATGTAGTGTTTGGATGAAGTAATTTGGGGCAAAATGGCACTCGGGCGAAGTGGTTTGGGGCGAAATTTTTTTTTTAAATTTTCGTCTCATGAGACGAAAACTAATTGTTTTACTCATTTAAAGAACTCTGAATGCTGCAATAGGGCGACATTTCGAGAAGTCTCCCCCCTGGGACCACCGAAATTTCGGCAAGAATCACTCAAAATGACACCTTATTTTTTTACCCAAAGCTTCCAAAAATGCTTCCAGACCTAAGAGAGTCAGTTCTAGACCTAATAAAAATGGTTCTCGATTTGACAAAAATGATTTTTGACCTAAACAAATATTAGGGGGACACCAAAATGTCGCCCTATTGAGCATGTCGCCCTAATACAGCTTTTTTACACACAAAATGTCGCCCTATCCTAGCATTCATAGTTTTTTCTCAAAGACTATAGCACTTCAGACAAAAATATTTCAGGGGAACTTTTCTACGGTGTAAGTTAGGCGTAAATCTGTGAACATTTCTGATTTTCGAGATTACTAATGATGTATACTGCACAGGATCGTCAGCAATGCGCACGCGCCAAATTCGTGGCACGAAATACGCAGCTCCATGCCTTTTCTATAGAGCTGCGTAATTCGTGGCACGAATTTGGCGCGCGCGCATTGCTGACGATCCTGTGCCTTTAACCATGATGATGATTTGGGATGTTCCCTTGAAGGTATAGACAGCCGAAGTGTGACGTGGGTTGCCATGCCAATTGGCTCTAAACTATCATGGCCGTCGGAAAAAGTACTATTGCAAAGCACAGGGACACGGTTCAGTGATATTTAGTTTAGAGCCAATTGCCTAGGCAACCAACAAAAGATGACATAATCACTTCGGCAGTCTATTATGTTGAATGCAGTAAAACAACGAACTAAAAATCATCCTGCACATAGACCAAGATTGTTTTGAATTTTTAGTGTGAATGCAACCCTTTTAATACTGAAACGCAAAAGAAACTTACCACTTGTTTAAAGTGTAATAAAATTGTAACAGTTCAAAATAAAACAAACCAACAATTGCTAATTGAAACATTGGCATTTTATTGATGACATGTCAAGTTTTTGACCAAGATACACCATCTCATCAGTTTGTTCTACAGTAAAGAACAGAAGAGGGTGCAATGTCAGTCCCCTTTCAATAGCGTGTGTGGCCACCATTGATTTGGATACAGGCAGTGCATCGTCGGCGCATACTGCCTACTAGTCTTTGGATGGATTGCTGCTGGATTCTGTTGCTTGAAATGCCCATTTTGCACTGGCCTTTTTAAAACCAACATCAAGACATCACGTGCAGCTCATTACAATCATCCCATACCCCTTGGATAATCACTGACAGTCAAAACAGCTGTTCAACAGCTGTGCCATGAAGTGACCATTGAAGGTTCAAGTGACCTTCAGACACCATTTGGTCTGACAGTGAGGACACTATTGTCCACAAATAAGTTCACACATTACTACACGCAGTGTTATTGTTGCTATTTAAAGGTTTAAAAGGTGGTAAGTTTCTTTTACGTTTCAGTATACATAGTCCTGGTGTATTATCAGTTGTAAGAGTGTTACCTTCAGTTTATTCATAAGTTTCCTGTGAAGCTCGTACTCCATGAACGGCAATGCCTGATGAGACAAACAAGAAAACAATAAAAACGATACAAAAAGGTCTGAAGCAGATTTCACTAATGCTTCATGATCATTACAAGTGAAACTGATATTCATTGTTAAAATTACGAATCAATTGCAATTTAGTTATTAATTTTAAAGATATTTCTAGAAACATAAAAGTTATTCAAATGAGACATCAACGGCAAAAAAACAAGAACAAAAACAAGAAAAAAAAGTTTAGTTTAATCGAACGTTGAGTCGACTCGAGTCCCGATTTTAACCGACTTGATTTGACTTGGGACTTGACTTGGGACTCGAAGGCAGTTTGACTTGACTTGACTTGGGACTCGAGGGCAGTTTGACTTGACTAGGGACTCGAGGGCAGTTTGACTTGACTTGACTTAGGACTCAAAGGCAGTTTGACTTGACTTGACTTGGGACTCAAAGGCAGTTTGACTTGACTTGACTTGGGACTCAAAGGCAGTTTGACTTGACTTGGGACTCAAAGGCAGTTTGACTTGACTTGGGACTCAAAGGCAGTTTGACTTGACTTGGGACTCAAAGGCAGTTTGACTTGACTTGACTTGGGACTCAAAGGCAGTTTGACTTGACTTAGGACTCAAAGGCAGTTTGACTTGACTTGACTTAAGACTCGAGGGCAGTTTGACTTGACTTGACTTGGGACTCAAAGGCAGTTTGACTTGACTTGGGACTCAAAGGCAGTTTGACTTGACTTGACTTGGGACTCAAAGGCAGTTTGACTTGACTTGACTTGAGACTCAAAGGCAGTTTGACTTGACTTGACTTGACTTGGGACTCGAGGGCAGTTTGACTTGACTTGACTTGACTTGGGACTCGAAGGCAGTTTGACTTGACTTGACTTGAGACTCAAAGGCAGTTTGACTTGACTTGACTTGAGACTCAAAGGCAGTTTGACTTGACTTGACTTGGGACTCAAAGGCAGTTTGACTTGACTTGACTTGGGACTCGAAGGCAGTTTGACTTGACTTGGGACTCGAAGGCAGTTTGACTTCACTTGACTTGGGACTTGAAGGCAGTTTGACTTGACTTGGGACTCAAAGGCAGTTTGACTTGACTTGACTTGACAGCGTTCGAATTAGCACTGGTCCGTTGGCCAAATGACAGTTGAAATCGTCTCGGGCCAGCTAGAAAGCCTCTCCAAATGGTCCGGCTGTCCAGTTAAATTAAAACAGACCCATGCCGTACATGTGAAAATGTAATGAAAAATCATCATACATGTACTACATGTAACTGCGGATAAATGTTGACAAATATTAGGATATTTTTTTAGTCAGCCTCTATAAAGTTTAAAATTTATAAATGCTTCCTGCCCATTTGTTTTTTTATTTTGTTAGTAAAAATATTAAAAAATTCACCACACATTTTCAAACTTGTACCGGGGAGAACCTTATGACTATCAAACTTTCCTAGTTTATTCACTCAAATGTGTTGATTGCAAACACTAAAGGTCGACTGCGTGTAGAATGAACAACCAGAATTGAAATTTGAACTGGGCCACTTGAAATGCCTACAGGCCAGTCAAAACTTAAGCCAACTGGTCTTGGTGGCCAGTTGGGAAAAAAGTTTCGGCCAAACGCTGCTTAGACTCTATAAGGCAGTTTGACTTGACTTGACTTGGGACACGAAGGCAGTTTGACTTGACTTGGGACTCAAAGGCAGTTTGACTTGACTTGACTTGGGACACGAAGGCAGTTTGACTTGACTTGAGACTTGAAGGCAGCTTAACTTGACTTGACTTGGGACTCGAGCAGAGGAAGACTCGTTACAACGCTGGACTGGGTTATCCATCGACGTGCTGGGGATTATAAGCATCCAGGCCCCTAGCCTGTTTTAAACGTACATGCACAGTTAAGACCGTTCAAACCCACTTTTATTCCCTAAATATTTGCTCACATCACTAATCATGGCTGCATTAGCTTCTCCAGTGGTTTTCTTTTTGTTTCGGCAGACATTAGCCTGCAGACAGCACCCTCTGCCTGTATACTGCAGTGCTGGAGGTGGTTCCACTGTGCAAAATAACACATCAGGGACCTTACATCTCCTGTCAAGGTGAAAAAGTAAAGGCGTTTTACACTGACTATACTTTTCCACTACAGTCAACTACGGTCATCCTCTTGCAACAGTGCCCCTTTAAAGCACTCCCTAACTCCTGCGTACAGTGGCCCTGTTGAAAAAGGCCCCATTTCGCAGTGGGATTAGCGACAGAAATCTTGTCGCCTCTGCTGGACCAATCAGGACGCTTGCAGTGCATTATGCAGCACGATTGCAGGCATTCAAATGTAACGCGCGTAGATTGTAAACACGGTGCATGCATGTGATACAATACTCGGTAATGCTGGCCGTTGTCCGCGTCGGCGATTGGCTGCTATTTAAAGAATACTGGGGAATCCGTTCCATTACATTCGTCAGCATGCATCCCTGTTATTAATTTGAAAAACTGCGGAGTAAATAAAGTTCGTCGTTTGAAAGTTTGGTAGGAATGGGACAGTCATAAGGAACGGAACCCAACACAATTTCTGGAAAGTATAGAAATTGTTTCTTTTCGGCATAACATGACCGAATTGATTAAATTACATCAAAATGACTCGGGCGTGAGTTGGCTGAAGACAACAGCCGGCTCGCTCCACAGATTTGCGTGTATTTCCTCAGGGTATTGTCACGTCGCTTTGCAGAGTGGAAATTCCCTGAGATCTCAGGATGACTACGGTCAACTAAATTCAATATTAATTGTTTTATATACAGGGTGGTCAAGAACTGACATTTTTTAAAGAGAATTATAAAACACCCATCGTCTGATTGGTGCGTTGTAGATTATGCATCATTTATTATTCGGTATTACTACACCTCATAAATATTCATTAGGCAGCCGCGGTATTTCATTGGTCCATTCCAGCAACTCGGCCGTGTGATAGTTTTTATAACTATACCTCATAAATATTCATCAGGTAGCCGCGGTATTTCATTGGTCCATTCCAGCAACTCAGCCGTGTGTTAGTTTTTATTATATACCTCATACGTAGATTCCTGTCATCTGATTGGTTAAAAGTGGGGGCATTGAATCGGCTAGACCCGGAGCGTATATGCCCACCGGGCAATAGTCTTTGCCATGCCCCGGGCATAGTCATTTAGCTTGTTCCGGACGCGCGCATTACATGTGTTAGCATAGCTGTGCACCAACTATGCAGCTGGGCACTTCACGTAAACATTCATCAGGACGGTAATGGCGGAATCTCGACGTCATTTTGTCGTCTGTCGTAGATGATGAAGTGAAAACTGTGTCAGGTGAAATGTGCTACTAAAGTGCCAGGTGATTATGCTACAAATGTTTGCTGTAAATATACAACTTTTCCGCCGTAGACCAGCTTCCGAAATCGAAACTCGAAGGACCACTGTCATGACTGTAGGATGTATCGTTACTTTTAACCAACCAGATGACAAAAATCTACACATTCGGTATATAAAACAAATATTGACTGCTGTTTATTCGGGTCATGGTTAAGATTATAGGCCCTCGGTGATCTCGAAGCCATGACTATGCCCCTCGGCTTCCGCCTCGGGGCATAGTCATGGCTTCGAGATCACCTTGGGCCTATAATCTTAACCATGCCCCTCATTGTAGTCAATATTTGTATACCAGCACACGGGTACTATCACACGGCCTAGATTTGTCCCAGTACACTGTGATCTTTTTACCAACAACGCATGCGCTTTTGGTTCGTGCAGTGGAGATTAGTGCAAGAGCTCATTGTACCAGTCTATTACATGTATAAATCAAAATGGCGTGTTTTAGGGTTACAAATAGTGTGACAACATGCCTTTCTAAAAACCCTGTGTACAAATTTCCAATACACGCTCAAAACCAGGACGGACACTTGTGTTAGATTTTAGGCCGTCCCGGTTACGAGCGTAAATTGGAAATTTGTACACAGGGTTTTTAGAAAGGCATGTTGTCACACTATTTGTAACCCTTTTTGGGCCAAAGTTATCTCTTCAGAACAACTGAAACTTATTTCTTTTATTTTGAGACCAGACAAAGGTATTTTCCGGAAAATATGGTCTGTGTTGCCAAAAGACTCACATATATTTAGCTATTCGTAACCGCTTTTGGCATTTTTGTGGTTTTGCAACTCCAAAACTACAGCAGTTTATTAAATGAGTCTATTTCCGGCACAACACAGCTTTGATGCCAATTTTACTTCCAATCCAAAGCTTTGAAACGTAAAAAAAATTTCGTGGACATTCATAATTCACACTCTTTCCGATCCAACCCGTTTACGTAAACACAACGAAAAATGAGGACAAACACAAGAAATCTGACATTTTGCTACACATTAAGTGGTCATGCATAGCGAGCTCGATATCCGTGCAAATTCATACTGGATAGCGAGTTGTGTATGACATTACTTGACCACAAAAACATGTGACATCTGTTTTGCTATCTGTGCGCTTGCGAAATCCCTTTATTTTCAAAGAATATCATATACACTGTACATATAACTTACTTGCATATGGCACACTTGCTTAGTGTGACAGGGAATGGAAGAGATGCTTCACTGTAGGGAATGTGACATATGGAACCCTTAGGGCAAGATTCGGTGGCAGCGGTGGGATTATCAGTCAATATGCTGTAATACAAGTAAAGGTGGTTTAGGTTTACGGCAAGGGGCCATCCATAAAGTACGTATGCACAGAGGGAGAGAGGGAGAGAGGGAGAGAGGGGGAGAGGGGAAGAGGGGGAGAGGGAGGGGGGGGGGGGGGGGGGGGGGGGGGGGGGGATCAGAGCAAATTTGTACGCGACAGTGTGAACTCCCCTTAAGGGTTTCAGTATTTGTTCACAAAATCCAGTCATGTTCATGCGTTTGTATACAAACTTTAGCCGAAATGTTCTCGCCTAACATAATTTCCAAAAGAGCAAATTACCTTTCTGCAAGAGGTGGTGTTTTGTCTTGGCTGTTTTGTGAGTAATCTTGGCGATCTAGTGACGTTGTCACTACCTTACTTTGTGTCTGACCAGCTCCCGGATTCTGCAATGCCACTAAATTAACAACTGCTGCAGTCCCTGTGGCCGACAGCAAACAAATCTCATCACTGAAAACGACATTAACAAACAAAAATGATGGTGTTAAAAAGACAGGGATGTAACGAGTCTCCCTCTGCTCAAGTCCCAAGCCAAGTCAAGTCAAACTGTCTTCGAGTCCAAAGTCAAGTCAAGCTGCCTTCGAGTCCCAAGTCAAGTCAAGCTGCCTTCGAGTCCCAAGTCAAGTCAAACTGCCTCCGAGTCCCAAGTCAAGTCAAACTGCCTTTGAGTCCCAAGTCAAGTCAAACTGCCTTCGGGTCCCAAGTCAAGTCAAACTGCCCCCGAGTCCCAAGTCAAGTCAAACTGCCCTCGAGTCCCAAGTCAAGTCAGATTGCCCTCGAGTCCCAAGTCAAGTCAGATTGCCTTCGATTCCCAAGTCAAGTCAAACTGCCTTCGAGTCCCAAGTCAAGTCAAACTGCCTTCGAGTCCCAAGTCAAGTCAAACTGCCTTCAAGTCCCAAGTCAAGTCAAACTGCCTTCGAGTCCCAAGTCAAGACAGACTGCCTTCGAGTCCCAAGTCAAGTCAAACTGCCTTTGAGTCCCAAGTCAAGTCAAACTGCCTTTGAGTCCCAAGTCAAGTCAAACTGCCTTCGAGTCCTAAGTCAAGTCAAACTGCCTTTGAGTCCTAAGTCAAGTCAAACTGCCTTCAAGTCCCAAGTCAAGTCAAACTGCCCTCGAGTCCCAAGTCAAGTTAAACTGCCTTCGAGTCCCAAGTCAAGTCAAACTGCCTTTGAGTCCCAAGTCGAGTCAAGTCAAACTGCCTTCGAGTCCCAAGTCAAGTCAAACTACCTTCGAGTCCCAAGTCAAGTTAAACTGCCTTCAAGTCCCAAGTCAAGTTAAACTGCCTTCAAGTCCCAAGTCAAGTCAAACTGTCAAGTCAAACTGCCAAGTCAAATCAAGTAATTGACACCAATGTCAAGTCAGGCATGTTGGTCAAGTCATCATGATAGTAAATTTCTTTAATCTAAATGCTGAAAATTGCATTCGTGTAGGGTATTTTTCTTGTTATGGCCAAGAATGCTCCAAGTTTAAACAAAGCTTAGTCTTAGGTTTCCGTAGCCAAATTCAGTCCACAAAATTATTTTTGAAGACTCAAGTAAAAAAACTCATGAACCCCATAAGTCGGTCTTTGTCTACTTTGTACCTGACAGAGTAAAATATGCATTAAGCCTATGCAGTTGGTTAAGACAAGATAAACAAAAGAGGGACAAAGGGAAGAAAGATGGGGAACAAAAGAGATTTCCCCATAAGTTTTTAAAAACACTGTTGTGTGAGCATGTTTATGGTTGCTTGCTACTGCGTATGCCAAAGGGCCCACCAAGCACAAAGCCTGCGATCTTCAATGTAGGCCCATCGGTACCATTCAAGCATTCCAGGAAGCCTGACTTGTTGCGGTTATGGATTGATTAGGCCCAATTGTAACAGCGGTAATGTGCATCATGCTGCATCTCTTGATGAAATTTACAGATAAGACACATGAAAAGATTTTCACGCTTCTTTGCAATCGTTTCATTACCGGTTTCTTTTTGGATTAGCCAAAAAACAAAGTTGAGGTAAACGGAGGAACTAGTGTAGGAAGTTCGAGTTACGGAGGTATTTGTGTACACAAAAGCCTATTCTTACATCGGTAATGTGCCATTACTTAGAGGTAACCCGAGTTTCGAGTTATCCGGTTTCAACTTTATTATTATTATTATTATTTCTTTCTGGTATTCATACCAAGGATTCCTCAATAGTGCTCATTGCACTGTCACTCGCAAGCGTGAGGAAACCCATGAAGAATTAGAATTAGAAATGGCCAGAGACACCGGGTAATCCCCTTGCTTTTCACGAAAGAATGCTCTGGGATCTTTAGAGTGCGTTACCATTACCTAACACACTGGACCAATGGCTTTACATCCCCTCCGAAGGATAGAGCAAGTGTGGTTGAGTGCCTTGCCCAAGGGCACAGGTACCGCAGCCGGATTTGAACCCGCAACCCCAAGTTTTCACCCATGATTGCGAGTCAATGACCCAAACCACTCGGCCACGGTACCCCAGGAGATTTTACGAGATTTTACTGTTTTAAGTGGGCGACACTTTTTGTGTAGATAGTCGTATAAGGGCGACACGGTTGGTTAGGGCGACAATTTGGCGTAGCCCCAATATTTTGGAAGTCAAAAACCATTTGTTTAAGGTCAAAAACCATCTTTTTAAAATCGAGAACCATTTTTATTAGGTCTAGAACCCTCTTTATTAGGTATGGAACCATTTTTGGAAGCTTTGGGTACAGAAATTTGGTGTCCAATCGATGTCTTTTAGCCGAAATTTCGGTGGTCGTCTGGCAAAGTCTTACAGGTGGGTCGCCCCTTTGCAGCATTAAGTGATATTATTATTTGTATATGTATAATACCATATGCTTGTTGTTTCCTTGTAGCCAACCACTGCATGACACCCCATAGCAGCAGCATGTGATCTAATTTCAGTCCGGATTTCTGTCCACCAAGCATCTCTCGTTTCTGGTTCATCTGATAAAAAAAATTACAATTTTGCTATTACTGTTAAAGGCCGCTTTTTGAGCGGTTCTGGGAACAAAACCATTACAAATCAAAAGGACATTAAACAATCTGAAGATGTTTCAGCTCCGTCAAATGTACCACGTGTTCCAACAAAAAAATGAAAATCCTTGTGCGTTTTGCCGGGGCTTGACAAGGAGTTTCAAAATTCGTCTCTTCGTTTTCAGTCGGTCACGTAATTACGTATGCACTCTGAGGCTCGCGTCATACTGGTTGTGTGCGTGACCAGTCTAGTGCACATGCACAGTGTATAATACCCACGGAAAGTCAGTGTTCTCCACAGGTCCAAATTTTGCCCGGGCGCGACAAAGTCGCTCAGCAGGGAGCGGTATCATGCAGCATAGCAGCAGTCGCGGTGTGCACGCCCCCGTAGCTACGCCGCTGCGCTGAGCATGCAACGCACTTAACAGGTGAACACAATCGCCACTTGAGGGCGCTGTTCAAACAAAATCCATGCAACTGTCGTGGTTGTTATTTTTATCGACACCGATTTGGGTCGCTGATCGGATATGCGTGGTAAGTGAACGCTAATCATGATAATAGGGAGGTTTCGGTCGCGTACGGTTAGGCAAAACGACGACTATTAGTGAACTTTACGTCATCGATTTGTGCGTACTTGTGGCGTTTACACAAATATCCCAAGTGTTGTTTTGTTGTTTACACTGATAGCAACGCCTCTACACCTTAGTGAGAAACGGACAGCGAAAGGTAACGATTTTGAGGTTTGGCTAATCGTAGTCGTAATCACTAACCGTGCACACCGAAACCTCACTAATGACACCAGTGGCTAGCGAATAACGTTCTGAAAATTTGAACCTAACTTTAAAATGACATGGCTGTACTTTCATAGTGTTTTAGAGGTGAAATTTATTTTATTTGTGTCCGGGTGGCCGAGTTTTTTGTCCGGGCGGCAAATTTTTGTCCGGGCGCTAACGGTACCTGTGATGATTTTGTCCAGGCGGCACCCCTGGACAAAACCGACAGTTGAGAACATTGAAAGTGTGCCCATTTCAGCCTGCCCAGCACTAATTTCAGACCGCCCAAATGCGAACCAACTAAGTAATTTTAATCTTATGAGGGCGGGCTTTTAAGTAAATCGTTTGCAAATGATCTAAATAAATTTCATCTCCATGGATTATTTTCTGTTAAAATTATATCATCTCGGGCAGAAACATTTCATTGGATAGTTGCTACCAATTCAATCTTTACTTTGAGGAAGGTTTTCCAAGCCAACTCGTTGATTAACATTTTGGGTCATTGCAAATGATAGTGACCTTTAAAGGGCCCTGAAATGCTAAATAACTTTACTTTCTGCACAGTTTTTGTTGCATTATGAAGGATTACTTGTTTAGAAAGACATTACTACTGTTCATTTTGATGCTCCGTGAATAAAAGGTGGCGTTTTTAAACTTTGAAAATTTCTCTACAGAAACTCACAAAAAGAGGGCGCTCTTTGGGACATGTCACTTTAGGAACACACAGCAGAAATGCAACTTTAGTAAAAACATAAGACTTCAAACTGGAATTGTTCCAGCCTTAGTTTTATCATGGCCTACGACAGGCAACATGTAAAACAAACCCAAACAATCATGGGTTACAAAAGTTTTAGCAAGTTGATTAACACTTTCCTGTGTTTGTCTAATGTGACATCACAACTTTGCATTAGCATCAACATTAAAAGCCTTGATTTTAACCCCTAAAACAACTTCCAAATATGGTTTTTATGACTGTAAATGGTATAGTTGCATAGCATACATTTCATTGAAAAACAAAATACCATTCACAGGCCCTTTATTAAAGCTATAGTCACACATTCCAGGTTTTAAGTGCAAGTGGTGCTACGACTTGACTTTGTATTTAATCCTAGTTAAAACTAGTTAAACCGTACTCAAACCCAGTGACCCGTAGTCAAGTCCTTACCGTTTTCAATCGGTAATGTGTGACAGTGGGGTTTTGCGTGCAATACTTTGCCGGGATCAATCAGGAAGAAATTGAAATCGCAGTAAAACCCAGCAGGACCCTACTAGAGCCGTAGTGGACCCTAGAGCCGCCGGCATAACCGTAGTGGCCTGTAGGGGGCCCCTAGTGCAGCCTTGCACAATCCTATTGAAGCCAGGACACTGCTGTTGCTTCTTGGGGGCATTGGACTTGCCCTTACATGTGGACTTCCCGGCTCTCCTTGGTAGGATCATGATATCATAAATATTAATCCTGATTTGGAGCTAAACCGGTGAAAGACCATAGCATGGGGGACACAGGGATGCACCAGGGCCAACCAGGATGCAAAACCGGGAATGTGTGACAGGGCCATTGGTCATGTTAGTGCAAAACAAATCTGAACTTCAGGGGCCAATTTCATAGAGGTGTTTAAGCACAAAAAACTCTTGCTTAGTAGGAATCCTCATGTGATAGAAACAGTGTATGACCAGTGTTAGAAGACTGTTTCATTACCATGACAATCTCATGAAATGTTTGATGGTAACCTAATTTTGTCAAGCAAAGTTTTTCATGCTTAAGCAATTTTTTATGCTTTAGCAGCTTTATGAAATTGGCCCCGACCATGTCAGTAATTTGGATAAGATACTCAAACCAGCCATTCAGCATGATCGATGGTGAAATGGTTAAAATCTGAGCACACTATTAGTTTTTATCATGTGTCTTGGGAAAAGCACTTAAAAAAATAGTGCATAACGAGTCATTTAAAGGGGGACAAATTTCATTCAAATAAAATTGTTATTAAGTTTTCTACAACTGGATGACATATACCCCTCCCTTCTAAACTCCTCAAAAAAATTCGGAAACTCAAGTAAAATGTCACAAAATAGACTAATTAGCCTTCTGTTTGTTTTGATGAATAGCGTCTGGTGTACTGACGTACCTCCTTTTACACACATGCACATTTAGTATTCACTTGACCAGACTAAATTTTGGTTGCTATGTAGTGCATGCAGCAGGTGTGAAGCACAGAATCAATACCGTGCTACCGTAGGAGAGAATGGCATAAAGCAACCCGACTGTTGGTTGCAAGGAAATGGCGTGCACCACGTAGCAACAACAGCGTAGTATGTGACTTACTAAACTGCAACTCCATTTGAAAGTGAAGAATTTGGGGCACTAGCCATTAAAGGCAGTATACATCACTGGTAATCTCGAAAATCAGAAATGTTCACAGATTTACGCCTAACCTACACAATATAAACATGATGACCGTAGAAAACTTCCCCCGAAATGGTTTTGTCTTTAGTGCTATAGTCTTTGAGAAATGAGTAAAACAATTAGTTTTCGTCTCATGAGATGAAAATTCAATTCGCCCCAAAACCATTTCGCCCGAGTGCCATTTCGTCCTAAACCACTTCGCCCGAGTGCCATTTCGCCCCAAATTACTTCGTCCAAACACTACATCGCCCAAATGCCACTTCGACCCAAAACCACTTCGTGCACAGGCTGTGGTTCAGGGCGAAGTGGTTTTGGGGCGAAATTACTGCAAACCCTTTTTTGACTGTTTTCTCAAAAGTTAGACAAAGTACGGAGCTGGTTTTTTCCTTAGGTTGGTTTTAATCATGCATATCTTTAATCACACAGGGGGATAAAACTATTTGTATAAACAGTTTACCAATCATGTATACTATAAAGCATATGTGACGGGCTCTACGAAATTGAGTCACAAGTCGCGCTGGCTAGTATTCTTTTTGCGACCATAAAAAGAAATCTGTGGCATTTCTACGCTCATTAAAATACCTAAACACAAAAGAAATTCCAGGCGTAACACAGACATTCCAAGGGGAACACAGACATTCCAGGCGGTATCTGGGCACCGCCAGGAATTTCCATTGTGTTTTGGTATTTTTATGGTGGCAAAAAGAATACTAGCCAGCGCGACTTGTGACTCATTTTCGTAGAGCCCGTCACATATGTTACATGCAATAGGCTAAGCCAATGTACCTGGATTGTGAATTCTGTCCAGGAGTTTGACAGACCGAGCTGTTACAACTCCCCCAAGATGCACTACAAATCCAGGTGAGAACTTCTTGATAGTGAAGAATGGATACTCCTGTACATGTAGTATGAACACAATTGAGATTAAAATATACGCCATTATACAGGGTGTCCCAGAAAAAAACCGAAACCGAGATTTATCGATGTTTAATCATACTTTAATCTCAATCTTGAATAATAAATGACACATATTTGGAAAGCTTAGTTCCTCATCTTTCATTTGATACCACTCATATGATACATACTTCACGCATGAATGAATAAAGACAATATGAAGCAGGGCTACCAAAAAGTCGTTTGCACAACGATACCTGAATTTCAAAGAAATAATCACATTTCTAAAAAGTTAATTTCCTGCCCTTTCGTATGATACCTCAGTCAGGAAAAATGAGCCAGGGATGACAGAGATATCCTGCATTTAAATATGGATTGAATTTCCATGTTTTTTTTAAATCATTCGTTTTTTTCACACCTGACCGATTTTTCGCATGAATGGATTCGGAGATGGTAACGTGTGCATTAAAAACGTGAGTGTTGAAACCCCTGAAATTCAGGTATCGTTGTGCAAACGACTTTTTGGTAGCCCTGCTTCATATTGTCTTTATTCATTCATGCGTGAAGTATGTATCATATGAGTGGTATCAAATGAAAGATGAGGAACTAAGCTTTCCAAATATGTGTCATTTATTATTCAAGATTGAGACTAAAGTATGATTAAACATCGATAAATCTCGGTTTCGTTTTTTTCTGGGACACCCTGTATGTCAATAAAATACAACCCTAATATTAATCTATGTCCAAAACGTTGCTATTGTTTTTGGTGTAGCATGCATTAGTCCAATGTATGCTTATTATTGCTTGATATGTTTGTACTAGTTTACTACACCCGCCCCTATGTATCATTTTCAAGATAAAACTTTTTGCAGATTCATGAAATAAGAGTGTAACATATCTAAGGATGAATGTTGGTAAACTAGCCTGAAGAAAATTAGCTACTTAGATGCATCAATGCTTCAGAAAACCTTGAAAATCTACATATGATTTTTTGTACAAGTAAACGGTCAAAAAGTCCCACGCACATGACATTTTTAGAAAACCACCTTCGGTTGTCAATTTCCAGCATGAAATACCATTTTGAGCGGAAATAAATTCATGTGGTGTTTGTTACCATTGCTATCAACACTTTGAGTAAGGTTTTTCTTGTCAACTCATGAAAAACAAAATTGGGTCATTGCAAATGATACGATAGGCCTTTAAAGCCGCAATACATAATTTGCAGTGACCTAGCCTTGATCAAGGCGTTGGGCTTGTCTTCTAGACGGCCCGATGAAGATAAAACAAAGTACTCACCAGCTACGGCATCTGTTGCACGTATTGGCTCACAGCGCGCCGCGCTACGACTATACACACACGCACGTACATGTATCGGTAAGGTCCCTAAACCCAACGCCTTGATGGTTCTGCATTCAGCCAGCGAAACTCATTACAGTAATAGGGAAACCAGTGAACGATTTCCCCTGTATCACATCGCAAAATGCGACGCGTTTTTGACAATCTGCGATGCCACTTTTCAAAGTGCATCGCAGTTTTTGACTTAATTTAGCGATGCAATTTGCGACACTATTTTTTTTCAACATTTTGTCCTTATTGTTGCACTTTCAGATAGTTTTGTAAATGTTAGTGAGAAATGAAAAAACGAAAATGGAAAACTGACCAGACTAATAAGGAGTTTACTTTGGCGTTATATAATATAAGTGTTGATAGCGAAGGTAACAAACAGTAAATTTTTTTCGTGTAAAATGGTACCTTTGTGGGAGAAATTGGTTTTTAAAAAGTTGTCTGCAGACAACATTTTTACCATTTATTTACACACACAAAAAAACATGCATGGATTTTTATGTTTTCTGAAGTATTACTGCATCTTTGTGGCTTTCATTTCTACAAGGCAGTTTTCTCGACATAGGATTTTAATTACGTGAGTGGAAATAATGCTATTTACCAATCATGTACATGTACTCTATCTTTAATACTCACCAAGATATCAATGGTAATGGGTGGCAAGTTTGTTTTGGGTAGAAATGAAAGCCGCTGGGGTAGGCCACCGCTGCCACCGCTGCCCGATTTCTCCTGGCTACCAGCTGCTGCCGATAAAACAAATTCAGGAAAAATAAATGGATAATTTATCTTCATAACTCATGAGCCAATCCAACAACACCGTCACTACTATAACAGATACCCATACTCCTGGGTGAAGAAAGGCAAATTATGGCAAAGTGCCTTGCCCAAGGGCACACGCGCCGAGGGCACACGCACCAGGGGAACAAAAACTGTGCACAAAGTCATTTAGCATTATTATTATTATTATTTATTATTATTATCCGTTTTATTTACAGGGGGCCTTTAAGAAATAAAGCGTACCAAGGTGAGCATTGGATAGATCTGAGTCGGAGGAGTGCCGGCAGGGGGTAGTCTTAGAGGGTGACCTCGGGGCAGGTTGAGACATTTGCTGTGTGTAAGATGGAGAGCTTACAATGGCTGTATCAGAAACATCGTCTAGTAAGAGTGGGAAGCTGCAAGGGGCGAAAAGAAAAACATGGGATTGAAAAATGAGAATGGGCAACTCCGGGCAACGTATTTAAAAAAATTGTTTTGAAGGAGCGTAACCAAATCACATTTTGAGCCCCCATTTTTTTCCATGGGTGTTCAGATTTTGATACCATATCATTTGTCATATTTTTCTAATTACCATTCTGACATTTCGCACTTTCAATCCGTATATTTCCAGGATATTGCAGCGTTTGAATTAGCACTGGTCCGTTGGCCAAATGACAGTTGAAATTGTCTCGGGCCAGCTAGAAAGCCTCCCCAAATGGTCTGGCTGTCGAGTTGAATTAAAACAGACCCATGCCGTACATGTGAAATTTCCGCGTTTTTAATTTCCTTAATGCGCTGTTTTTTTGCATGTTTCCGCATTTTTTTTGAGCATGGCAGATTTAATTTTCCGCTTTTTTCTACACATGCATGGGCGATTGTTTTTACCAAGCAAGAAAATAGCGCCCTCCATCTACAGTAAATAGCTTTTTTTAAAGACTCAAGAATAGCTCAAAAATTCACCACACATTTTTAAACTTGTACTAGGGAGAACCTTATGACTAGTATTAAATTTTCTTAGTTTATTCACTCAAATTTGTTTATTGCAAACATTAAAGGTCGACTGTGTGTAAAATGAACAACCAGAATTGACATTTGAACCGGGCCACTTGAAACAACAACGGGCCAGTCAAAACTTAAGCCAACTGGTCCTGGTGACCAGTTGGGAAAAAGATTAAGGGCAAACACTGTATTTTTAAAATATCCATCGTTTAGTAAACAAATTTATTCGGTTATATAAAGTACATGTAGTGCAGTGATTACAACAACGTTTTTGCTTCCACATCCAAATTGAAGACTGCGAATTCCCTGTTTTCTTCCCATGGATAATATTTTGGGGAGGTATTTTATATGATTGTTAGGAAATCCATTTTCTAGAAGAATCTGAACAAACTTCTTTACATGATAGCATATAGGGTTACAATAAGCTTCTGCAAAAACATGTTTGGTGTTGAATAGACCGATCCAGTAAACTCCGCCCATTTAGAAATTGCCTAGCAACATGCCACACATGGCACGTATGCAGTAGAGTCGCGTGGCCGTGCTGTGCGTCAGCGTCCGCGCCCTAGTCAGCGCGTATTGAAACACGCACACGCACACAAAAACTGCACGCTCGAAAGCAAAATGTGCACTTAAGTATCCGGTCGTGTGTGTGCACGTACAACACGCCTGCATTACGCGTAACGCGAGCGATCGAACAAAAACATCTCGACACACATCTAGAACGCAGTTAATGCACAACATAGCAAAACGACAAGCTAATTTTTGGTGAATTTTTCTCGTTTACACAAAAACACATTTATGAAGGGATTAAAAGTAGGTTAGGATAGTCTTATACAATGCGTTTTAAACCGGCTAGGGTCCTCTACGCTGATAAAAATGATGTTTATGGTGTTTTTGCGTCACTCGTGCTGCATTTCGCCGTAGCTCTGTGCAAACAATTTGAGGACTCGGGTAACCAAGATGGAGATCCACTTTTTGGTTACCTCAACCTGAGGCTGTGATTAGTCAATTCCAAAATGGGCGGAGCTTACTGGATCGGTCTATTGTTGGGAAAAAATGTATTTGTACCACAAATTCACTTTCACAAATTCACTTTCGTGAACCAGTGAGCGTGAACCAGTGCCCCTAGCAACGGTCCAGTGACCCCAGCGAATACTTTACAGCTGAGGTGTTGCTACGACTAGGAGTTTGACGCCATTCTCAATCATTTTGTGTGTGATTGTCTCAAAGACAAATTTGTGTTTCAACCTGGCTTACTCTTTAGGGTTGATCTGATCAAGGGGTGGGCTGGTCGACAATGGTGATGTTATAGGGTTGGTTCTGTATATTGCAGCTGCAGTACCAATACCACGCACAACGATGCCAGATTCGCCTTCCAAATCGAAACATTGCCAATAGCTGGGAATAAAAAAAAAAATAATTGAGTGAGCAGATAATAGGGAGGTTTAGATGCACGTAAATCACGAACATGAACGTGAAATGCTTTGAACACTTGCTCATTATTCTGAGATCTTAGAACGGTTGAAAATAAAAACCCACATCTGTGACTTTTCTGGCGAGATAACCCTTTTTCTGTGACCAGGGGCACGTTCAATAGCGCAATACGTATGCATACCGACAATACCTTCAACGGTGAAGGTATAGGAAAATACCCAATACCGGCGTACGAATTGTGCTATTGAACGCGCCCCAGATTTGATCCTGGGTTCTAAGACGAATGATATGACCAGTGCTTAAAACATTAATTTCGCGTTCACATTTGTGTTTTACGTGCATCTAAACGCTCTATTAAAATGAGTTAATAATAAAAAATAAAAAAACTATTGCATTTATATAGTGCACATTCCATATGAATATGTTCACGTGCACTTCACATTATAACATGGAGATACATAGGTGGGTGGTGCCATTGGCAGCCGACAGCCAGAGGCACTGGGGAATCTCCTTACTCTTCACAAAGGAGTGCACGTGAGTGCATGGCTATCACGCACAAACAGTCTTGTACCCACCTCCCACTGCGGACGTCCCATTGTTCCTCTTTTGTTTGTACTTAGTTTTTTGGTGACTGCTCTCATTTGCTTTGTACACGATTCTAAATCGCGGACGTCCTTGGCAATCACGGACCCTATTGTTACTATTGTTAAACGTCCCTCATTTGAATACAAAAACCCGCACACGAATGCATGGCTATTGTGTGCGCTTCTGAGTACATGTACATGGCTATCTTGTGTATCTCAGTGCATGGCCAACACACGCATCTCAGTGCATGGCTATTGCGTGCGCCACTGCACAGCTACCATGTTTGCCAGTGCAGGTTTCTGTAGTCAAATGGGGGACGTTTAACAATAGGTACAATAGGGTCCGCGATTGCCAAGGGGGTCTGCGATTTGGTATCGTGTACAAAACAAATTAGAGCAATCGCCAAAAAGACTCAGTCCAAACAAAAGAGGAACAATGGGACGTCCGCGGTGGGAGATGGGTACAAGACTACATGCATGGCTATCGCGCACATCTCAGTGCATGACTAGCACGCACATCTCAGTGCATGGGTAACACGCACATCTCAGTGCATGGCTAACACGCACATCTCAGTGCATGGCTAACACGCACACGCATGTGCATGGCTAACACGCACATCTCAGTGCATGGCTAACACGCACATCTCAGTGCATGGCTAACACGCACACACAGGTGTGAACTCACTGACAATCGCGGACGTCCCTTTTAGACCGGCAGCCCAGAGGGTTTTGGTTAAACGAACGAGGTACCAACAACCGAGGGCAGGAACATTTAGGAAGTGACCTAGTATTTGCAGATCTGGACGTCTGCCGGGTTCCCTCTGCTGCGTTTGACCCCTGGGGACCCCCAAAGGGGGCCAAAAATTGCGCTGGATCAAACATTCGAGGTACCACATGAAACTAAGTTTAGATGAAAGAGCACATCACACAGAGTACGGAATGGCCCTTGCCAGACGAATTTTCTGCTGCAAAAGTCCCGCCAGACGCCCGCCAAAATCTCATTCCATATAATAAATGCAAGATACAACGGCCGTCGACAAACGAGTCCATTTGTTTTGAACGGGTAACTTTAACATACGGCTGTTCTGTGTTCTGGGAGCGCTGTAAACAGAGATACATGTGCGTCTATTGCAGCGCGGGCTAACAAGGCGCGTCCCGAATCGAAATATACACACAGGTCTTCAAATGAATCTTTGCACGTCAAAATTGGTGTGCGACGCCTGACATTTGACGCGTAATGTATGCGCCAGTGTTGAGCTTTTTGGTGACCAGGAGCCAATTTCATGGCGCTGTTTAGCACAAAATATTGTATTTGCTTTATTTTGCTAAAATGTCCCGCCAGCCAAAATCGTATGTGATTTATTTTTTTACTATTTTGCTAATGTTTCTAAAAATCCAATTTGCCATAGGCCTATAGATTAATAATTGGCTGGTAACTCATTTTACAAAAGTAAATAATTTCTGTGCTTGGCACATTAATGTGTAGATCTGTGATTTTCAATGACTCATTTCCCTCCATAGGCCTATGGCTTTATTTTTCAAAGAGACGCGCTTTAGGCTCGGTGTGAATCCACCCAATATAAACCCCGCCGATTTACGATTTACCGGCCAAAAACCGGATTATTACCAAACCATCGGATGATACAGAAAAATCTAACAAACATTTTTGATTTGTCCCGGTTCATGTACGGTCAGACCAGCCCGAAGTTCCAGTCCAAACCTTTCCGGTCATGTGGGCCGATAGGCCGATAAATCGCAAAAGTGTGCGCCGGGCTTTAAAAGCGGGTAAATTTGACGCGCGTCACTGCACCTCGACAAAATGCTATATACACGCAGAGAATTTGTATGAGCCGACTCACTGCAAATCCCAGAATAACAGGACATTCCAAGCAGCGCGCGTCAAATTTGCATGCAGAACGCGTAAATAAAGTTCAGTGTACATGAAAAAAGGTTTAGTGTGCATATCCAATTCTACATGTACATGACTTTTGTAATTCATTCAATGCCGCACTCCAAATTCCTTCCATCCCGCATTTTCGTCAAGCAACGCGCGTCAAATTTGCATACAGAACACGCGAAAATAATCGGTGTGCATCTCCAATTCATCTAATTTTATAGGCATGTTCCCGGGGCATGTTCAGACGGCCAATTATCATCAATAATGGGGTAGATATTCACACACAGCCTTTCTGTGTGTAAATTCGACGCGCGTCGCTTTCACAGAAAGCGGTTTGGAGGGAATTTGGAGTGAAAGGATGCTCTGATAACCACATAAACAACTTGATTTTGTGTATTACAATATTCTGTTAATTTTTTTCGCGCGAAAAGGATCAATGTTCAAGAATCCGCGCTCATCATCGATAAAACGTTTGTTGTGTTTGCTTATTTGGATAGGCCCTATAGCAGTGGTCAGTTTCGCCGATGCAACTTTTGACGGTGGAAAATTATACAGTTTAGTCACTTTAATTTACACTTAATCATTACACGTAGCCTACATTGAGTATTTATAGGTAGGTACTAACGTACATACATTGTAACCCATGGTGACCAATCAAGAAGATCTTGCGATGTACATAATCCCACCCGGTTCTTGCCTCTTCTTCAGTGAATTCGCAAACAAATGGACAAAAGCTGATTTTGTTTTTGCCAAACCAGTACCCGAGAACTCCACTCAACATAGTAAATCACAGCGCTCCCAGATTTACGCCGGATGAAACACAGAACAGCCGTATGTCAAAGCTACCCGTTCAAAACAAATGGACTCGTTTGTCGACGGCCGTTGTATCTTGCATTTATTATATGGAATGAGATTTTGGCGGGCGTCTGGCGGGACTTTTGCAGCAGAAAATTCGTCTGGCAATGGCCATTCCGTACTCTGTGTGATGTGCTCTTTCATCTAAACTTAGTTTCATGTGGTACCTCGAATGTTTGATCCAGCGCAATTTTTGGCCCCCTTTGGGGGTCTCCAGGGGTCAAACGCAGCAGAGGGACCCCGGCAGACGCCCAGATCTGCAAATACTAGGTCACTTCCTAAATGTTCCTGCCCTCGGTTGTTGGTACCTCGTTCGTTTAACCAAAACCCTCTGGGCTGCCGGTCTATTTGTTCCTCTTTTGTTTGGACATAGTCTATTTTTCCTTACTCTCGTTGGTTTTGTACAGGAGCCAATCGCGGACGATATTGTTCTCTTTGTTAGACCTCCCTAAAACGTCCACGATTGTTTGGGAGAACAAGCGCATCTCAGTGCATGGCTAACACGCACATCTCAGTGCATGGCTAACACGCACATCTCAGTGCATGGCTAACACGCACATCTCAGTGCATGGCTAACACGCACATCTCAGTGCATGGCTAACACGCACATCTGGCTATCGCGTACATGCATAAGGTACATGTATCAAAACTGTACAACAGTAACTAAATTGCATGTACTTGCAACACCAACCGAACTATTGGTTGCTAGGCAATGGCATGCATAGTGTGTGGAGTTTCTAAAACCGTGCCTCCATTTGACAGTGAAGAATGTTTTCTTACATTTTTAATTCCTTACCCCAAGACGGCATTTCCTTCTCTCTCCAGGACCTTCAAGCCAATCTTCCTCTGCAGCTCACCAGACAGTTTGGTGAATAGTTGTTGCCTTGCTTCATTTGAGGCTCTTGAAGATCGAATCATGTCGATCCACTGTATGTTTTATGTTCACAAAGAAACAAACACAAAACATACGTTTAAAACCGGCTAGGGGCCTGGACGAGTGACAATGGCCCAAGACGCATTAATAAATACTTTTTGTGTAAATCAGTAAAACTCACCAAAATTTGCTTGCCATTTTTTTCATAATTTGCTTTGTATTTTTGTATGCATCGTGTTGTTCGTTCAAACTGCGTCGAGTTGTTTTGGTTCGATCGTGCGTGTTATATGCGTAATGCAGGCGCGTTGTACGCGCACGCATAAGACGGGGTACTTTGCAGCTTTTGCTTTTGGGCGCATGCAGTTTATGTGTGCGTGCACGTGTTTCATACGCGCCAACTAGGGCGTGGGAGTGGCCGCGGGCCAGGCAAGAAAGTGTTAAGAATCAGGGATGCCAGTGACTCTTACCTTCAGGGCCGAAAAAAACAATCCACTATGCGTGTATACATCTGTACGTACGTACATGTACGTGTGCACACAGACTTGCCAGCACATGTACATACTGTACATGTACATTGACAGTGTGCAATGTCTCCGGCACCACTGCTGTATGGATACAGCGCCCTCTATAGTCTATGTACTTCTGATCAATAGTTTGGTTTCGTGGTACTTTAGCCGTGAATGATTATGGCCGGGATACAGACATACTGCATGTGTGCAAGTCATGTACATAGGCTGTACATACATGACATACATGTAGGGCATATCCGGACATCGTTGATCAGTAAGTGAGACAATTTTCCACGTTTTTTTGGACTTGAAGAGTTGAAAATATTATTTCCGGCCCTTTCTTTCTCCGGCTTGGAAAAAAGGCTTTGCCGGATTTCTTTTTCCAAAATAAGAAAAAGCCGGAATTCCGGCAATAGCCGGAAGACTGGCATCCCTGAAGAATGGCCGGCCGGTCTTTATTGTCCGTTTAAGACTGGCCACGTGATGTGCTTTCAGCCAATAGGGGTGCGTAAACTGTATTTATGAATGCCTCATATTTCAAAGCCCTCATTAACCCTAACCTTGCTCAATCCTCCAAAACCAATATGATTTTACATACACACTAGGGCATTAGGGGTAATGGAGCGTGTCTAGATAACGTTTTTGAACCCCCGTGTTTCTCATGGGTGTTGAGATTTTTATACCATATCATTTCTCATTTTCCATACGCGGCCAGTGCAGTGCGTCACGCGGCCAGTGCAGTGTGGTGTGGTGCGTCACACGGCCGGTGCAGTGCGGTGCGTCACGCGGCCGGCCGGTGGGATGCAGTACGTCACACGGCCGGTGCAGTGCGTCACTCGGCCGGTGCAGTGCGTCACTCGGCCGGTGCAGTGCGTCACTCGGCCGGTGCAGTGCGTCACACAGCCTGTGCGGTGCGTCACACGGCTGGTGCGGTGCATCAAGTGCGACTCGCAGTGCGACCCGCGGTAGGACCCGCAGTGTGACCCGCAGTGCAAGGCCCTGTTTTCGCGACCGTAACAGAAACATATTTTTGGCATAATAACCAAACCACAATGAACGGCTTCGGTTGCAAAAAAACCAAAGCTGCCCATTGGTTGAATCCGCAAATGCATTATTTTGACTGTGGTCCCAATAACAATTTCCGTGGACTGCTATCTATCTGCCGTCCCATGTCAAAACCACGCCGCAAGGCAATGGAAATTACTTTAAAAGAGCATCATTGAGCCACAATTAAATTGTTTTTTTCAAAAAGATAAATTGTTGCCATGTTAAATTATACAGAAAGTAGTTTTAACATTTGTAATTTAAATAACCAGGACAAAAACATGCATTATGAACATACACTCCGTATATTTTCCATTCAATACTGCACAAGCCGTTTCGTGTTCTTCTTACGATGACATCACAACCCAAGTGACCTCCAGCATTTCAGAATTTCGGAACTGATAATTTGCATTTTTAGCAAAAGACTGTCGCTTTTTGGAGGAAAACATGATGTGATCGAGTTGTACATGTAGAAACATATACCTACATGTATGGGTAACTCCCAAAATTAGGGGTCCAAAAGTGTGACATGCTTTTTAAGATTTCCAAGTGTTTTTTAGTGATTGAAAGCGGTTTCCCAGTATAAAATAATTATTTTTATTTGAACAAATACCACTCCAATTTAATGTTTGTGTGTAGATATGGCACCAAGGTTAATGCAAACTCATTCTACAGCCAATTTTCATTGGCGTAGGTAACCCGGGACACCAAACTCCTATTCAACATCATGGAACAAATTATAAGCCTTTATGGTCTTTTGTTTTGAATATTTTTCAGGAATCAGAAAACAAAATATTTAAGAAAATGATGCTGCCCCCTATAATCACAGGCCACAGTCTATTACTGAGAATTTGTGATCATGAGTGGTGATTTTTGAAGCAGTCTTACGTAACTGGGACACCAAAACTTTTGGGAATTACCCATATGCGTTTTACCGGTCTTGGCTGGATGTTTCAAATATTCGTTCTCAGTCGGTCACATACTCTGTGGCTCGCATCATGCGATATTTTTCAGGAATCAGAAAACAAAATATTGAAGAAAATGATGCTGCCCCCTATAATCACAGGCCACAGTCCATTAATGAGAATTTGTGGTCATAAGTGGCGATTTTGAAGCAGGTCCAAACATTTTGGACCCCTAATTTTGGGAATTACCCCTCTATGATAAACAGGAATACTAAAAACCAAATGAGGATGGGGAGTTTCTACAATGTAGCTGTTTAAAGCATGCGCATTGGCACCCAATAAAAGCTATTTAATTTACCTGGTATTCTGGGTCGTCATTGACTACCAGCTCCTCCACAAAGCCATATACAGAACTCACTGTGTAGCACGTTGGAATTCCACTTGCTGTTAACAACCAAATAAAAGACATGAAACACATATGTACTATTAGAGAGGTTTCTCAAGGTGACGAATATTGTTACGAATATGATAATGGTAACCTTTGCATGTCGATACCCACACTGAATTGTTTTTTCACATTGTGTGATTGTATGTGTACAAACAAATATGCATATCGTTCAATTCTAAGATAGACTGATAGGATAACCCAATTATTAAAGGTACACACCGGCATACTGTTTACGTAATTTAGTGATACAGCATCCTTGACAATAATTTGTTGATGGTCCTTGTGAAAAAAGATTGTCAAAATATCCCGTAATTAAAGGCACAGGCTCGTCAGCAGTGCGCGCGCGCCAAATTCGTGCCACGAAATACGCAGCTCCATGCCTTTGCTGTGGAGCTGCGTATTTTGTGGCACGAATTTGGGGGGCGCGCAGTGCTGACGAGTCTGTGCCTTTAACCACAGAAGCTTAAAATTAATAAAACAGTCAATAGTCGAGTAATACGCTTTACCAGCCGTTCACTATCGCGCAAGACTCACGACTTTGTCGGAAATGATTCGTTCTTCACTTGGCAGCTTTTTGCTTTGGATATCTCTTATTTTCTGGTGAAGATTTCACTGGACAGCATGGACGACCAAATGGGTTTTTCCGTTTTCCGTAGAGGAGCTGACATTCATGGTTTGTCTTCATGAACGTACAATTGTAGTTCCACGGCACCAGTACCGGTTTTGGGCGGGCAACGTGTGTGTGCCGTGGGGCTTAATGTCGCATTGTCTGGTAGACTGTTCACGGTGGAACTCGCTTCGGTTCCTCGGACTTTGTGTCAAAATTTTATGTTCGATTTTTCAGAGTTATGTTTAACTTTATTTCATAACCTGAATAAATAGTCTCTTTTGTCAAATACTCATAAATATTTTGAAAAAAAAATCAGAGCTGAATTTGATGCAGTACTGCAGTAATAAACTTCAGAAATGAACTGTGTATCACATAGCCATACGGCTGGAAATAAAACTAACTCCAAGGACACGTGAATTATCGGAATCAGAATCTGGTTCCGATAAATCATGTGACCTCAATTTTTTTTTTAAATGCTCAAAAACGGCAACATTTTGCGGTTCCTTTTCAGGTTCTCTTCAGTCTATTTCGGTAAGACTTTCAGAATCATGTATGGGTCTATTTTGAGCCCAAAATAGCCTAAACAAAGCCGGTGTGTCCCTTTAAAGTGTTTTTCCTATCAACTTGAATTATACAAAGTATGCAAGTCAGCAAAAAAAAAGACAATTCCTGGACACTTAATATTTCAACTTCAAATAATTCAAATAATTGTTAGAGTGTCACTGCCGAGTGGTCCAGTGTCTCATACTCTCAAGGCCATGATAAATTATAAAGATTGTTGGGCAAGTGTCTTCCTGCCAACTTGAAAACTTGACAGGAGCCAAGTTTTGATTGCAATATATACTTACAGCTGAAAAACTGGACACCGCATGATGACTCCTTGAATTTGCTGACATTTTCCAGAAGGTCAACTTTAACGACAACATTGATCTCGCCTCGTAGGCCGTGCATAGTGTCGTAGATTGGTAACCATCCCGAGATTTCCGATACACCGTCTTTGAGAAGCAAGGGGTTAAGATCAATGTAGACCTGCAAGTTATCATAATTTGACAGGGTAGTAACAAGTCTCCCTCTGCTCTCAAGTTCCAGGTTAAGTCAAGTCAAACTGCCTTTGAGTCCAAATCAAGTAAAGTCAAACAGCCTTCGAGACCCAAGTCAAGTCGAGTCAAACTGCCTTCGAGTCCCAAGTCGAGTCAAACTGCCTTCGAGACCCAAGTCAAGTCAAGTCAAACTGCCTTCGAGTCCCAAGTCAAGTCAAACTGCCTTCGAGTCCCAAGTCAAGTCAAACTGCCTTCGAGTCCCAAGTCAAGTCAAACTGCCTTTGAGTCCCAAGTCAAGTCAAACTGCCTTTGAGTCCCAAGTCAAGTCAAACTGCCTTTGAGTCCCAAGTCAAGTCAAACTGCCTTCGAGTCCCAAGTCAAGTCAAACTGCCTTTGAGTCCCAAGTCAAGTCAAACTGCCTTTGAGTCCCAAGTCAAGTCAAGCCAAACTGCCTTCGAGTCCCAAGTCAACTCAAGTTAAACTGCCTTCGAGTCTCAAGTCAAGTAAAGTCAAACTGCCTTTGAGTCCCAAATCAAGCCAAGTCAAACTGCCTTCGAGTCCTAAGTCAACTCAAGTTAAACTGCCTTCGAGTCCCAAGTCAAGTCAAGTCAAACAGCCTTCGAGTCCCAAGTCAAGTAAAGTCAAACTGCCTTTGAGTCCCAAATCAAGCCAAGTCAAACTGCCTTCGAGTCCCAAGTCAAGTCAAGTCAAACTGCCTTCGAGTCCCAAATCAAGTCAAGTTGCCTTCGAGTCCCAAATCAAGCCAAGTCAAACTGCCTTTGAGTCCCAAGTCAAGTCAAGCCAAACTGCCCTCGAGTCCCAAGTCAAGTCAAACTGCCTTTGAGTCTCAAGTCAAGTCAAACTGCCTTCGAGTCCCAAGTCAAGTCAAACTGCCTACGAGTTCCAAGTCGAGTAAAACTGCCTTCGAGTCCCAATTAAAGTCAAATCAAACTTCCTTTGAGTCTTAAGTCAAGTCAAACTGCCTTCAAGTTCCAAGTCGAGTCAAACTGCCTTCGAGTCCAAATTAAGGTCAAGTCAAACTGCCTTCGAGTTCCAAGTCAAGTCAAACTGCCTTCGAGTTCCAAGTCAGGTCAAACTGCCTTCGAGTCCCAAGTCAAGTAAAGTCAAACTGCCTTCGAGTCCCAAGTCAAGTCAAACTGCCTTTGAGTCCCAAGTCAAGTCAAGCCAAACTGCCTTCGAGTCCCAAGTCAAGTCAAGCCAAACTGCCTTCGAGTCCCAAGTCAACTCAAGTTAAACTGCCTTCGAGTCTCAAGGCAAGTCAAGTCAAACTGCCTTCGAGTCCCAAATCAAGTCAAGTCAAGCCAAACTGCCTTTGAGTCCCAAGTCAACTCAAGTTAAACTGCCTTCGAGTCTCAAGGCAAGTCAAGTCAAACTGCCTTCGAGTCCCAAGTCAAGTCAAGTCAAACTGCCTTCGAGTCCCAAATCAAGTCAAGTCAAACTGCCTTTGAGTCCCAAGTCAAGTCAAGCCAAGCCAAACTGCCTTTGAGTCCCAAGTCAACTCAAGTTAAACTGCCTTCGAGTCTCAAGGCAAGTCAAGTCAAACTGCCTTCGAGTCCCAAGTCAAGTCAAGTCAAACTGCCTTCGAGTCCCAAATCAAGTCAAGTCAAACTGCCTTTGAGTCCCAAGTCAAGTCAAGCCAAGCCAAACTGCCTTTGAGTCCCAAGTCAACTCAAGTTAAACTGCCTTCGAGTCTCAAGGCAAGTCAAGTCAAATTGCCTTCGAGTCCCAAGTCAAGTCATCTTGACACCAATGTCAAGTCAAGGCAGGCATGTTGGTCAAGTCGGTCAAGTCAAAGTAGTCACGACAGTAAATTTTTTAAAGCTAATTTCAAAATGAGTCTAGATGCTAAAACGCATTCATAAAGGGTATTTTTGTTGTTCTGGCCAAGAATGCTCCATGTTAAAACAAAGCTTAGTGTTAGGTTTCTGTAGTGATGGAATATAATTCGGTCTTCAAAATGAAAAATAATAATAATAAAAAAGTGAATACAAAATTCAATTTCGTTTTTGTCAGACTCGATCTAAAAAATGTTCAAGTCAAGTCAAGGTCGGAGTCAAGTCAAGTCATTTGAGGTTCTAGTCTCAAGTCAAGTCAAGTCATTTGAGGTTCGAGTCTCAACTCAAGTCAAGTGATGTTCGAGTCTCAAGTCAAGTCAAGTCATTTGAGGTTTGAGTCTCAAGTCAAGTCATTTGAGGTTAGAGTCCCAAGTCAAGTCAAGTCAAGTCAAGTCAAGTCAGTGAAAATCGGGACCCGAGTCCAAGTCATTACAATGATCACTGCAATTTGACATACATGTACATCTGACATAGCTTTTTGCCTGTTGCTCATGAATAGCGTCTGGTGCACTAATGTACTTCCTTTCACATGCATACCGGTACTTAGTATCCACTTCACCAGACTAAATTTGTTTGTTGCTATGTGGTAAACACGGCAGGCGTGAAGTACAAAATACCGATAGGAAAGAATGGCATCAAACAACCAGACTGTCAATTGCTGGGCTATGGCGTGCACCACGTAGCAACAATAGCATAGTATGGGACTTTCTAACATATGCAGCACGATATGTGGCAGAGAGACTCCCCCCTACCATTGTTCCCCCATTGTGTCTCAAACATCCAAGGAATTTCCAAGGAATTCCTTTCAGTTTTTAGGGGGAGTTGGTGCGTTAACAAAAGGGAAGAGTGTGTTGAGGTATTGGGGTGTTCGGGGAGAGTCCCTTTGCCACATATCGTGCTGGGTATACTTTCTAAACTGCACTATGATTCTGAAATTGCGTCGTTTTTTGGGGGAGAGCGGGGGGGGGGGGGGGGGGGGGGGGGGGGGGGGGGGCGCTTTCTATGACCTTTAAATGTAACCCTCTTGGAAAAAGCTGATGAAACTCGCTCAACAAAATTTGTCAGGCCTTGTTTACATGGTCTGAAAGTTTGGTTTAAATCCGTTGAAAAATGACAAAGTTAGTCAGGACCAAACGTAATGACATGTTGTTTTGACACGTACATGTAGTACTTGCACCTAGACGTACATCAGAGTACAAGAACATATAGGAGCACATCAGCAGACAAATACCAAAATCATATTTTTAAAAATGTATGTATGTATAATGTACACATGTTCTTTACCTTCCCAATGGCATCATGCGCACTGTACGTATCATAGTCCATAATTCTACGAAGAAAGAAAAAGCACGAGTTATTGAAACAAAAGGCACTTGCACTAAGGCCCGTTTCAAACGTAGCGCTTATGCCATGTCGAATAAACTTAAATTTAGCGCGACGGTAGCATGGTGTAAGCACGGCGGTGGTTTCAAACGTCGAACTTAAATATTAATTCCCATCGAACTTAAATATATCCAACATGGCGGATTAGTCGTGTGCACATTATGAACGTTGTGCACATGCGTTTTGCATTCTGTCTATTGTAAGTCACCGTATTTATTATTTTAATGCACTTGTTTGTTGGTTATTTCCGTGCTCGCATATGAGCTGCGAGCATGCGCATTCCTAATTGTGACAATTGCGGCCCAACTTCGAACTAGAATTAAATTCGACACAGCAGAAGCACGATGTTTGAAACCGCGTCGTGCTTGTGCCGCACTAAATTGAGTTAGGACGGCAGACCCGTTGAGCTAAATTCTTCTGCCGTGCCGAATTCAATTTGCCGAGCCAAATAGTTTCAAACGTTGTGCTTGTGCCGTGTCAAATTTACGCCTGTTTAGCTCAACGTTTAAAACAGGCGTAAGGCTTCCCTATGTCCAGGGCTCAATTTCATAGTGCCACTTAAGCACACGTACAAGCAGTAATGGCGTGCTTATTGCAGCAGATGAGTTAACTGCTATTTACTATACCTCATACATGTAAATATTCATCAGGCAGCCGCGGTATTTCATTGGTCCATTCCAGCTCCTGGCGCTGTTGCCATTATTACCACTGCCATCAGGAAATCACCAGAACCATTTCGCTTCAACTAGGTGGCTGCTGGCCAGGCGCTCAACCCTATCAGCAGTTAGATTGTGGCATTCCCCTTAACAGCTTCCCATATATCGCTTGGGTTGACGAGGCAACTGGGATTAAGTGCCTTGCCCAGGAACACAGACACGTTGGTCGGAGTGGGGCTTGAACTCACAACCTCTGATTGGGAGTCCCGCTTCATACCCACTAGACCACACGAAGAGTAATGGCCCGTAGGGGACCCCTAGTGCCGCCTTGTGCGATTCTATTGAAGCCGGGACACTGTTGCTTCTTGGGGGCACTAGACTTCCCAGCTCCCTTCCCTTGGTACATGTAGGATTGCAAGATCAGAAATTCAAACCAGTTTGGAGCCAAAACAGTGGTCGACCATAGCAGAGGGACAACCGGAGCCAACCGGGAATCAACACCGGGAATGTGTGACAGTGAGCTTCTGAAAGGGGATACCAAATATCTACCCTCGGCCCAAACCAAATTATATTTCCATACTTTTCTGTGTTAAATACACACACATACCTCAGCTGCAGTGGTTCATCTTGAAGTTCTTCATCATCAACCTTCAATCCAAAATCAAATTTAAAAAAGAATACATTTAAAAATTAATGTAACCAGCATTGTAGGATTTGAGTCATAATTATCAAGGACTCGGCCAGTCAGGATTGGCCTCTAGCATTAAGGACTCAGAGATTTGGACAGAGTCCATCCGAGTCCAATGGGAAAAATAGATACAATTTACAAAGTGTACGTTATTACGAGCTCCAAAAACTATTTAAAGCGAATTTTGTTGGGCCCAAAAACATCCTCTTGCAACAGTGCCCCTTAAATGCACTCCTTACTCGTGCGTACCGAGGCCCTGTTGAAACCGGCCCAATTTCGCCTCTCTGGACCAATAAGGACGCCTGTGTTTGCTTAACGCAACAGCCGCCTTTCTACACAGATTTGCGTGGATTTCTTCAGGGGATTGTAACGTCGCTTAGCAGAGTAAAAATTCCCTAAGATCTGAAGATGACAATTCAATTACTTGAAATGATTTTGTGCACTCAAAATAATATTTCACCTCCCAAAGAAATTTCTCGGCCTGAATCTTAGGTACGACCATAGGCACTTGACCGTAATGCTCTTAAGATTGAAACAAGGACTCGGGACTCGGACTCAGATGTATGCCGAGCTCGGACTCAAGAACTCGGACTCCGACTCGGACACCAAGGACTCGGACTCGGAAAGTGTGGACTCAACAACACCCCTGTATACATAATGTACATTTCCAATTTAACACTCTCAGATTGTATTCCCAGAAGTTGAATAACGTATTTTTAATTTTTATAAACTTTAAAGGGCCTCTTATTTAGGATTTTTATCAATGAAATCTATGCTTTAAAACCACTCTACTCAGTTAAAGTCATAAAAATCCTATTTGGAGCTTGCTTTGGGGGTTAAAACAAAGGTTTGTAGTTTTTATGCTAATGCCAATATGCATATTCATGACCAAGGTCACGATGTCACAAGACACAGGAAAATCACATTCAACTGTGCACAAAAGATTCCAGTTTTTTCTCAATTTTCCTGAAACTTTTTTTAATCCATGGCTGTTTGAGTTTGTTTTACATGTTGCCTGCTGTAAGCCATGACAAAACTGGGGGTAGAAACTGCAGCAATTTGCCACAAGTCCAACTTAAAGTCTTATGTTTTTTCTTAACTTTTCCCTTCTGTCTTCCTTATGTGATGCACTCAAAACAGCGCCCTCTGTCTGTGATTTATTGCAATGAAATCTTCAAAGTTGAAAAAGGCCACCTTTTATTGATTTTACATCCAAACGAACAATAGTATGTCTTGCTGAACAAGTAATCTGTCATTATGAAGCAAAGCTTAGGCACAAAGTTGTTTAGCATGTCACAGCCCTTTAACATACGACCTTGCACGGAGGCTCCGAAGAGGAGACTCCGGAAGGCAGTTTTAACACTGTTACACATAAATAACACTGTTTGCCAGACAGAATCCTTTCTCTATTAAAAACTGCCCAAACAGATGAATGGAGGTACATGTAGTAGGATGAATGATAGCTACATGTACTTTTACCCACTGCGGCAAAAGGGCCTTACTCAAAGAACATACATGTACATGTATGTTTGTACACAAACCAATGGACCAAGGCTTAGGGTCTAGGCTTGGGGCCTAGGCTTGAGGCCAAGATTCCCCAGCGTTGACCGGACTAGTAAGTGAACTTAACTCTTTCAGTGCCAGCGTTTTTTCAAAATGTACCCCTAAAGTGCCAGACTTCCAACGTTTTTGGTAATTCTTTGAAATTCTGTAAAAAAATCAATAAATAAGTTATATTCATCAAACTTGTTGTATCTTGGTCTTTGTTATGTCCTCTGCACAAATCAGCCTTAGTAGTATTGTTTTTTTTGGAGTGGTAGATACTGAAACACTTTCCTTTGCAGAGGGCGATTTGGCACTTTTTGCAGAAAAACGCGTATCCCGTATGACTCTGTGGGCTCTATCTTTGCAAATGTCACAAATCCGACTCCCGACTCGTTGACATTGCGTACTACGGGGAATCCCCAGGTCGTACGGGAATGAAATTGCACCGTAAGGTAGATGAATACGCCCTCTAGCGATATCTAGAGCTCGTATAGTTACGGTGTCTGGCGTTTTTGAGAAAAAAAATGTTGAAATCCTGATAGTATATTTACGATATTGGCACTTTTGGGGTACATGCGGTAGATCGTAAATTTACGTTTTTGGCACTGAAAGAGTTAACATTAAAGGTGACTACAGGGGCACAGACTAGGGTAATCAGTTGAGGATTACATGAAGTTTGAGCAGAATTGGGCCAAAGTTTTTTTTCCCCAATTAAATAAAAATACAAAAAAATACCTTAATATTTGGATTATAGGCCAGAATTGCAGTGTTTTTTGTGGAATAGAACTAAACATTAAGTATGTAGAAAAAAATGTAATGAAACTTCACCTCAAACTTGAACCACTCCGAATGCCATTGAGGGTTAAGTGACTTCCGATAAACATCAGTCTTGTGCGACACTTGCCCAAGCTTGACCTGTTAAAACAACACTTGCATTTTTAATAATTAGCTAGACCCCGTATACTGTACGGTTTTTCCTGGAATAATCTTTGTCACAAACCAATGAGACAATAAGAAAGTTCTGGGAAAAAACGTTACAATCACATCCCTGCTGTTTTAGTTGTTTACATGATCTGAAATTTTGGTTTGAATCCATTGGATCCATTAGGATTAGTTAATCATCTTTAGTTAATGAAATGTGCGTTCACAGTATACAGTGTACATCATTGGTAATCTCGAAAATCAGAAATGTTCACAGATTTATGCCTAACTTACACAATATAAACATGACGACCGTAGAAAACTTCCCCTGAAATGGTTTTGTCTGAAGTGCTATAGTCTTTGAGAAATGATTAAAACAATTAGTTTTTGTCTCATGAGACGAAAATTCAATTCGCCCCAAAACCATTTCGCCCTAAATTACTTCGTCCAAACACTACATCGCCCAAATGCCACTTCGCCCCAAAACCACTTCGTGCACAGGCCGTGGTTCAGGGCGAAATGGTTCAGGGCGAAGTGGTTTTGGGGCAAAATGACTGCAAACCCTTTTTTGACTGTTTTCTCAAAAGTTAGACGAAGTACGGAGCTGGTTTTTGCTCAGGTTGGTTTTAATCATGCATATCTTCAATCACACAGGGGGATAAACTATTTGTAACAGTTTACCAATCATGCAGGGCTCGAACATAACGGTGGTCCGGTGGCCAAATGCCAGTCAAAACTCTCGCGGGCCAGTCCAAACACTGTTCAAAAAGTCCGGGTTGGCCAGTCAAGATTCTTAGTACATGTAGCCTAAATATTAAATATTCACGCATGATTGACTGACGATCGACCAGGTTGTTTTCCTTCCTCCATGGATGTACAAAGTTTGTTTGTAAACATGCATGTTGCACGACGATCGAAGTGGAATAAAGCACGTGTTTCATAGTGCACATGCGATACGGTCATTGCACGTACGGCCGGAACAGTAGGCGCTGAATGATGGGTGTCGTTGAAACCCGGAGGTAGAATTTGTTGTGACCGTGTAGTACATGCTACAACCTACCTCCGGCTTGTTATTTTAATACTGCGTAGCTCCGGGCCACCGTCAACGCACCAACTACACGTTAGCAAAAACAATCTACCTCCGGGTACCTTTGGGTACCTCCGACCACCTCCGACCTCCGGGTTTTATAAATTTCCCTGAATGGTTGCGCCGAGCTGAGGCGTAATTTGAAGACGGTACCATTATAAATGCAGGGCCAGGGGTGCGCATTTGTGTCCTACACATACGACTGCAGCGGGCAGCAAGTTTATGACAGCAAGATTTCTGGTCCATTTCTGCATGCACCCATTTCCTAAAATTGTTTAGTGTAGAATTCGCCATGATGCATGGGAACATGTACGTCTACAAACCGTCACGATCTTGCGATGAGCTCGCCAGCTGCACACACACCGTGCATGCCCGGCCTAGCTAGTCCCCTTCGCTTCCCTTTTTTAAGCCCAGATTTTTCTGCAATGCGACGGAGTTTGTAAAATGTACAAATGAATTCGACTTGTTGCTAGTCGAAGATCGAGTGAAAACAATTTTCAGTGCGATCGTCACAGTACAGTGCGTGCGTGGCCCGTGTGCTCGGCAAACGCTGAATCGACGTAAAATGAAATATAACACAAGGCCGATGCCATGCATGCTGCTGGTAACAGTGGTATGATGGTCTGTGCCACGCCGCGCACAGGACAACAAACATTTGATTTACACGTGGCGCGGGGCACTGGGCAAGTAGCATGTTGTAAGCCTACTTATGCAGCGGGCACTACATGTATGCTGAGGTGAATTTCAGTCTGTGTAGCACGTGCGTGCACGCAGACTGGACTAAATCCTGGTCCCTTACACTGAGTAGTTCAATTAATATACATATGGCAGGACACCAGCGATGTGTAGCGGTTGTAGCGTTGTAGGAACGCTACAAACTATCATAGGCAATGCTATTGCGTACTACGGAAGTCCCCGTAGTCTTGCGCCTACGGTGCGCGATACATGTACACCGCGTCCGTAAACAACTTTTTCGAGCTAATCAGGATGGAAGAACAGACGACAAACGACACAAGTTAGAGTTTTTTAAAGTTTATTATTCAAATAGGTAGCTCAACAATGTTGCAAACAATGGAGGAAAAGATAAATGTTCATAGGCATTGCATCGCAATGCGTGATCCATTTTAAAATTTGGATTGCAAAATGGTGATCATGCGATACATAAGAAATTTCTCACTGATGTACATGTATTCAATCTCGTGCAACATTACTGGCACGGCAAGCAAGTCACGCGGCCCCTTGCAAGTCACGGCCCCTTGGATGATTTTTCTCTAAATCCAGCAACCGTGGAATTATTTGTGCACATGGTTTCTGCACTCAGTGACAGAATTCTTGACTTGAACATCGATGTTTGAACCACACTACGGACAAAGAATAAATATGTAGTCATTACATGGATATTAGTGCAAGTTTGCATAGTTATGGCTCCCCTTCACTACAAGTGGAAGCTCCATGGTTTCATTCATAAATTTAGCTCTGTGTGTGACATCATGGCAAAGCAACCAATCGGAATGCACGGATGGTGCACGATCGCGAGTGTATGTAGGTCGAGATGCGCGTAAATCCAAGGCTTTGCTGCAACAATAAAAAAAATCCACATCGACAGGCAGCCAATCAAACAAGTGTACATGGATGGCATTGTTTTTTTTGGGGGGGGTTAGGGGGTGCGGAGAGTAACCTGTAAAAATGACATGTAAAAAATGGAGGGCCACTCAAGATGCCGGCGGACCAGTCAAGATGTGACCACAGTGGCCCGGGTGGCCAGTGTTAAAAAAAGTTATGGGGAAGCCCTGTCATGTATACTATCTTTAATAAAGATCGAACGAAAATGGAATAAGAGTGGTACCGTTGGGTGGCGGCTAACCAAGATCGAATGAAGCTGTGGGATGCCACTGTGGCCTGGCCACACATGCGCGTCAAGCCGCTAGTGTCTGACGCGCTCTGTAGTTTTTAAGTAGTGCGTCAAAAACACCGCTTGTGCTAGACGCGTTACGCACAACGTGCTGGTAAAACAGGCCTGGGTATTTTTTTCGTTCAGATTGAACGCAGATTTTGGTAAATTTATATAGATTGGAATTGATAGCTTATTCAACTCCAAGATACACAGTTAGCGACTTGGGAAACAAATTCAAAATTTCGAGTTAAAACCACTTTACACAACAGACAAGTTGCAACAGATTTCAAAGATACTTTTGTTGTAAAAATTCATTAAGCGGTTGCTGTTTTATGCTTGTTTAAATGCGTCTAATTTACGTGTGGAATCGTCAATGAAAATGAAGACGACAACTTCAAAAATTGTGATGTGATGCAAATTGCCCTTTTTGGCACGAAGCACGTTATTTTTTTCTTGGTTACCGGTAGTCTTAAATTCAAGCGTTATAAATTTATCTTGTCCTTCAAGAGCAGACTGTAAACAGGGCGCCATCAACTGACATTAAACAATTTTATGTTATGCCAAGCAGAGTATGAGGGCGCTATAGGCACGGGCTTTGTTATGCCCATGATCATGTCCATATTGGTGTCTTGAATCAAGACTAGGTAGTTGACAGTGCCCGCCGACTGCCAATTTTGGTGATATTTTGGGGCGGAAAGGCCCACCACTGCACACGTGGATTTGCGTGATATTTGGCACAAATATAAAAAAAACCAGCCCCAATGGACCTGCACCAAAAAGAAATCAGCCTGACAGATTAAATGACAGAAACAAAAGGAGGTATGATTTACAGTGCAATTTCACGCAGCGGTCCATCAAGCTTGCGAACTTCATTTACGGATTTAACCAATAATAGTGTCACGACTGCGCGGCTGATGATGTCACATATTTCCAAGTCGCTATATACACTTTTGTCGCAAATGTTGCTTTTCTGTAGAAAAATCACAATTTCTCCTTAAAAAATTTCATTCAGTTAGTGCACAAGATAACTATTCACGCGCGCTAGCAGTGCCCTCAAGTTGTCGCGCTAACGCACGGACCGCTCGCGCCTTAATTTTGTGCATTACTTTATGCAGTAATTTTATCATTTATTTATCTCAGAAATGCAATATTTCTGACAGAAGTGCAAGTGGGATGTATATCTTAGAATTGAATAAGCGATCGATTCCAATATACATAAAATTCCGTGTTCAATCTGAATGAAAAAAAAATACCCAGGCCTGTCAAATTGCTTCGTCTAATGGAGGGAACGTTACAAATTTGCTTCGCCGAATGAAGCGATCTCTTCGTCGAATGAAGCAATTTTGCTTCGTCGAATGAAGAGATTCTATTCTTTGTCGAATGAAAAAGCATGCGTTCACATCAGGAAATCTCTTTGTCAAATTATCGTTAAATCTTTGTTGAACAAAGCGATTTCTCTAGTTAGAACAGGGTCAAACACAAAGTAATTGCGCAAGTACATGTACACAATTTATCGTGTTGTGTTTTGACAAACTTTGCATGTGCATAATGCACTTGTCAATTGTAATCCCGGCCCTGGGGGACCCGGGACTAGCGGGGACTGGGCCGGGGATGTCCAAGTGGCCCAGCGTGATACTCCCGCAACGTCCCCGCAACGTCCCCGCTACGTGCCCAGCCGTGCGGGGCACTTGATTTTGTACATCCCCGGCTATACCCTGACCCTGGTATGCGGGGCATTATTGTACAACCCCTGCACGATCCTGGCCCCGACATGCGGGGCATTTAGTACAACCCCCGCACAATCCCGGCCCCGACATGCGGGGTTGGTAGGGCGGGGCAGCAAATGTGTACAACCCATGCTATGTCCCCGCTATTGTCCCGGTAGAGCGGGGCAAAACAATTGTACAACCCGGGTATGTCTCCGCTATTGTCCTGGCAGAGCGGGGCAACACAATTGTACAACCCCGGCTATGTCCCCGCTATTGTCCTGGCAGAGCGGGGCAACACAATTGTACAACCCGGCTATGTCCCTGCTATTGTCCTGGCAGAGCGGGGCAACACAATTGTACAACCCCGGCTATGTCCCCGCTATTGTCCCGGTATAGCGGGGCAACAAATTGTACAACCCCGGCCAAGTCCCCGCTATTGTCCCGGCTAGCGGGGCACGTTTGTTTGGACATCCCCGGCTATGTCCCCGCAACTTTCTCAAAAGTCCCGGATCCCCTAGGGCCGGGATTACAATTGACCATGTGCATAATGTGTCGGGTATGTTCTTACCTCCACAAAAGCATCAGCAAGGTCACTTGCCCTGTCCATCACCGGGAGGTCTCTCGCTGCAATAATCTGCACCTTCAGTTTTCCAGGCATCCTTCACAATTCTTAGTGGGATGATCTACATGTAAGACTAAAAGTAAAAGTAGAAGAGGGTATTTTTTTCGTATACATTGAACAAAGATTTTAAGGAAATTACCTCCTGGAATCAACACATAATGTAATTTTAAGATATACTTCCCACTTGCACTTTTGTCGCACGTTTTCTTCTTCAAAAATTGCCTTCAGTTAGTGCACAAGATAACCATTCACGCGCGCGCGCAGCGCCCTCTGTTGTCGCGCTTATGCACAGACCGCTCGCCGCGTCATTTTGTGCATTACTTTATGCAGTAATTTTATCATTTATTTATCTCAGAAATGCAACATTTGCGACGGAAGTGTCAGTGGGAAATATATCTTAGAATTGAATAAGCTATCGATTCCAATATATAAATTCACCCAAATCCGTGTTCAATGTATATGAAAAAAAATCCTAGAAGAGTGACAATGTTGAATATACATCAAACTTAAATAGTCAAAATAGTCAATATTAACAATTTTTCGGGAATTTTTTTCGTTCAATTTGAACACGGATTTTAGGTAACTTTATATATTGGAATCGATAGCTTATTTAATTCTAAGATATAGGCCTACTTCCCACTTTCGGAAAGATTACCATGCACGGACACCCACTGGGACCCCACGCGCTGCACCTAGGCTATGAGACAAATCTAAAAAATATTAAGTTTTTCCTTAATAAAATCATGACATTTTCCCATCTGAATTTTGTGTTTTTATCATCAAACTAATATTTTGACACGGTTTATAGATCATAAAAAGGCAAATCATGGGTGGTAATGAACCCTGCGCGAGCAGTCTGTGCGTAATAAAGCATGACAACAGAAGGCCCTGCGTGCGCACGTAAATTGTTGTCTTGTGCACTAACTGAATGTAAATTTTTGAAGGAGAAAATGTGATTTCTTTACAAAAAAGCTATGTAATGATATTTTCGCGTCTTTGTCACTGTTTTGACCACAATAAAAAAAGCTATTGAATATAAGCTATCCATTCATGCATAAAGCATGCATAAACTTGATAAAGCATCCTCCATGCATAAAGCAAGGATCAATTCCAATACAGTTGTTTGGCCAGTTCCGAACCGGGTTTCATATCGTCGTTGATTGCGATCTGGAGGAGACTATTCTGAAAAAAACTCTGACCCTACGAAGTGTAGCAACTTTCGCTGATTTTAAGCATACCGACATTTGGTGCAAAGCCGCTCGTAAATTGGGTGAATTTGCCAACGGAACATCGGAAGTCAGTTGGCTACTTTCGAACCGATTTGCTAGTTCCGAATAGGGCGCCCTCTCTGCCCAGACTACATGGAGATTTTTTCGCCCAACTTCATAGATAGGCCTACTACTAGATGTGAGCAAAAGCTGCACTATGAAGTGCTTAAAATGGGGGAAAAGAGGGCACCACCTACACCTGAAAACTTACTTTCACCTACTTTTAAAAATCAAAAGCAGGTGAAAATAGAAATTTTATCTGCTTGAAAGCACAATTTTTCCCTTTAATTCATCATTGTTGGATTAATTTGTTTGAAAACCAATTTTGTTTCCCCGAGGTCCAGCTCCAGAATTAAGCCTTGTCTTGTTCCGAGTGATACATGTAGCCTAGTACAAAACAGAATACTTGCAGGGTTTTAAAGAACTGTTTAACGAAAAACAAACAAAAAGTGTTATTGCAAATGTAAGAGATGTTTAAGCATCTTAGCAAGTTTTAATACCAAACATTTGAAAAAGAGCACCATTTTTATACAACAAACACGAAACAATGTATATATGTTTGTCTTGTTTTCATTCATAAAATGTTAATTTTATTAGCAAAACCTTTAGATAACCCCGTAGATAACGCACTTGTTAAATTACCAAGCATCAATCAACAACAACAAATTGTATACATTATATAGTGGATTTTTATGTTATTTATATTTATATATAAATATTATATTTTGGATGAAATATTATAACCTGAAATATTATGTAAGATGTTCATAATTGACTGATCATCATGGAAAATATAATTGTGCATATTTGTTATGAAAAAGTGGGATCCCTTAAATTCAACAATAAATAGAGAAGGCATATATGTAGACCATATCGAATAGCCGCATGGCAACTTTTGCTATTTACATTGCTTTATGTAAGCACAAAATGTACTAACCATGAATGTGTTCTCAAGGGGAAAAATTGTCAGCCTACATGGTGGCAGCTATTTCATATGGTCTGTACATGTTTACAGACATGTAGATCCCTTTGTATATTTGCAATCACAAGGTTTTGAAATTATTTCAGATCATCAAACGAAAAACACAAATGCAAAGAATATCCAGTATTCGTTTTTAAATTACAAAAATGTGCACTACATGTATGTACATAGGTCAAATAAAACAAATCATGTAACTATTATAGAAAAGGTTGTCTAAAGTTGAAACTGTAAAAAGGCTGCTTTCTATTTAAACTAAAATTAACCTTTGCAAGTCAAGATCTTGTTAGCATAAAACTGGCCCCTGAAGTTAAGCAGAGTTTTGTGTTGACGATTTTTGTTCATTCTGTTGCAAATGGCTCACGGTTTGAGTTAATAGGGGTTCAGTGTGTTAAGCAAATTTGAGCCATTAAAATTAATTGAAGCTTGACACATTTTACAAAAAGCATGTAATTTTTAAATTATGAAATTATGTAACCAACTGCTTGGCATTACAAATAGAGTTTAACATGAAAATACATGTAAATAAAATAAAATAATCCTAAATGTATAAAAACTTACTAGATGTCAATATAAAATGCCTATTTTTATTGTGTTCCAATTCAAAAATTATACAGAGCAGAATTTTGTCTTCAAGATTTTATTGATCATTGAAAGATTTGTTATCATTTACAACTTTGCATTAACAGGAGTTGTGAGCAAATTTGAGCCATCCAACTTGACTAAACCTTGTCTTTTTCACAAAAAATAAAAGGGGAAAGATTTTCCTACAAGTTTTACTCTAAAAACAAAAATGTTAATTAAAATTAGAGTTTCCCATCACAATTAACTACACTGTTTAGCAGTAAGCTGTAAAATCAGTGCAGACATATTGTCTTTATTGAAGTAGAATCTTTCCACAGAGGGTGTTGTAGTGTCACAGGACTCGAAATTCATTTTCAAAAGGGCACAGCAATTTTCTTTTATAGTAAAGGGCACCTGAATGAGGAAATGGAAAATTTGTGTTAGAACTTTTTAAGGGCAACACAGCAAGCACAGGGCACCGATGGCAATTTGCCTGAGGTGCTGTGGGTTATTTCAAGGCCGGGTGTGCAGTGTGCAGTGCCACATTAACACTGCTGCTTATGTGGAATTGTGACACATAAAACAGCCGTAGATGCCCAATGCATTTACTGCGCAAAAATGCCAAACAACCCTCCAAGGAGAACGGCTGTTTTATGTAAGGTCGGCCCGCAGGCGCAGCGCAGGACAACGTTCATCTAAGCTACTCCCACGATTCCAAACTAGACAAACGACACTGCATCTTAACTTGCAAGTATTATAAATATTCACTGCTCCATAGTTTCCCATTTTTTTACTGAAACTTTGTAAATAATAATACTTACTTTGTATGTGTAAAACCCGTCTGTAGCCCCGCAACGTTTTGCGGTTTTGTGGGTTGACTGTGACAAGCCCGCCTGTGCGCCAGATTTTTGATGGTCGTAAAATTAGATTGAGTTGAAAAATGTGGCCGTATCGTTGACAGAATCGAAAAAACTCGGGACAAATTACATGATTAAAATGGTTAATGGTTGGTCTTCAAATGTATAGTATTTTGAGTGTTTGGTTTTAAAATTTGTTTTCATGCGCTACACTTAAACTTGAAATGATTCGTAACCGGCAATGATTCGAAACTGGGCAAACAACTGTATATAGGCCTACATGTAGCTAAGGTAATCTCAGCTCTTTTTTTATCATTTTTCATTGGGATGTGGTCTTTTCACGCGTAGAGCTGAGGGAACTTATGAACATGAACCCGCCATCGCAAAAACATGACAAAACAAATGTGTCATTTTCTCACCGTGACACACTAATTCCCCCTAAAACTCACCCAAACCTTGCCAGGCATAACCACTACGCAGGTCCTTGAGGGAAATAACCAGCCACGATGATTATTTTGCCAACAATTCCAACAAAACAAACCGGTATTCTCACAGCCAGTGCTGTTGTCTTGTGTTTTAAATGATAATGTGTCTTCTCGTCGCGTGACCCATAGTCTGTGTACAAAGGAATTTTTATGCGCGTCGGTTACCAGTGCACATGCGGCCTACCAGTCAAACCTATTTCGCTGTGCGGACGTGATTACGAAATAGGTTTGACTGGTAGGCCGCATGTGCACTGGTAACCGACGCGCATAAAAATTCCTTTGTACACAGACTATGGGTCACGCGACGAGAAGACACATTATCATTTAAAACACAAGACAACAGCACTGGCTGTGAGAATACCGGTTTGTTTTGTTGGAATTGTTGGCAAAATAATCATCGTGGCTGGTTATTTCCCTCAAGGACCTGCGTAGTGGTTATGCCTGGCAAGGTTTGGGTGAGTTTTAGGGGGAATTAGTGTGTCACGGTGAGAAAATGACACATTTGTTTTGTCATGTTTTTGCGATGGCGGGTTCATGTTCATAAGTTCCCTCAGCTCTACGCGTGAAAAGACCACATCCCAATGAAAAATGATAAAAAAAGAGCTGAGATTACCTTAGCTAGCCTACATGTAGCCCTAGGCCAATTTTTTACCAAATTCTGTGTTTAATCTGAACGAAAAAAAAAAGTTCAATAAGGTCTATTGCTGATCGTGTTTCACCAACAGAGGGCGTCGATGTTTTGCTCCCTTATTAATCCCATAATGCTTTGCAAAAGGGCGCCCTATGTTGGTGATCACGAAACACGATCAGCAATAGACAGACCTTTCTGCGAAAATGTGGGTGGGTGGGTCAAAAGAAATACATAATTGAAAACCAAAAATCGTGCTTTATTTGCTTCCATCATGTCCATTGATTGACCTCAGTGAACCTAGACTTGATAACAAGTCGGTAACTGGACCTGTTGGTTCGTAAAACGCAGCAGCGTAGTCGCGAATGGACTGGGAACAAGTCTAGTCGACCTCATACGGGTCGAAACCAAAATAACCTCAAGTAATTATATTTTCGCGCCTTTGTCACTGTTTCGACCACAATAAAGCAACCAAAAAGAACCTTTTGGCTCCTTTGTCAGATTCTTTATGTCCAACCCTACCTGGGAGTAAAATTTCAAGAAAGAAAAACGTCGCTGTGCGACGCTAGCCGTGAAGTTTTTGCAAACACATGCAAAACATTTTCGCACACTTGTCATTAGACTGGTTCCCGTCCACATATTCCACACCATTTCGAACCAATCTATAGGGATCGGGAACCAATCTAACTTGTCCTATGTCACATTACAGTACGGTGTCCCTGTTGTGCCCAGTATCTGACAATAAGCCAGTTCGGAGTCTCGACTGCGCATGCGTCTCCCGACTTTGGTTTGAGATAAACAAAGCGGTATGCATTGTGTTTATCTCAAATGACCTGTGTTTATCTCAAATGACCTTGACACAATCCCATAGACGTTCATTGCGCGCGGGAGATTCCGAACTGGCTTATTATATTTGTGGAAGAAGTGCTTTCTATGATGTAATGTACTTTGAGAGTCAAAACGTGAGGCAACTCATTTTACAGCGTGATTTTACCACAGGTCCTGCTGGTTGGTAAGCGGTTTGCAACAGTTCTGTGTATTAATTATCTGACATTATATATTGATTGCTTTCCGGTGACGTCGCCCCTTTCATCCACCATTTTTGTGGGCATTTTTCATGACCCACGTGGCTCGAGTAATAACCGGCAAAAAGAGCAAGAAAAGCGCATTCAGGCGCGGATCCAGAGGGGGGTTTTGGGGGTCAAAGGGCTTGGCCAATTTTTGAATATATAAAACACAATGCGCACGCGCAAAGACGACCAATTACAGATCAAGATGAAGCGCCTTTACCTGTCCTTATATTCTCCTGTGTGGAATATGTGGACGGGAACCAGTCTAAGGTAAAGGGCGCTTCATCTTGATCTGTAATTGGTCGTCTTTGCGCGTGCGCATTGTGTTTTTTTATATTTAAAAATTGGCCAAGCCCTTTGCTTTAGGCAATGTACTTTATTTACATAATTGGATATGTTCGACACGCACGGCCAAGTTACAAATGTCACTGCAAAATCTGCGCACTTACTAACAAAAATAAAATAATAATAACCACGTGACGGGCAGAATTCTGCCCGTCATGGCTGCCCCTTTACCGATCCCTATATTTTCGCAATAAGCGAACCAATCTATAGGGATCGGGAACCAATCTATTCTACATGGGTTTTCGCGCATGCGCACAGATGAAAGCTGCTGTCGCGTAACTCGCGTCGCGTCCTGGGGCCGATTTCACTAATTGAACGCTTTGCGATGATCGCTAATGCCCAAATCAATCGCTAAACTCGAAATCCATCGCAACTTTGCGATCAACTTCGAAGAGCGATTTCACAAAAACTTAGCGATGGCGTTGGCCATCGTTAGTTGTTATTTAGCGATGAATATTTAGCGACGACTAATTTGTCATCGTAAATGCCGGAAACATTCATCGCTAAAATACAATTTCGCGCCATTTGTTTAGTATTTTGAAGGTTTGGTCATTTTCAGTGTGTCTCGAAATGGCGTTTCAGTTGTTGTACATAAACAACGCAAGAGCATTACCGAGAGAGAGGGTTTTCAGGGACAGGACGAATCCTCTGGATTCATACAATGACAAAAAGATGCACAAATATCGGTTTACGCGGAATGGTGTCATGAGAATTATTGACATTTTAGAGCCACATCTCCGCCCTGCAACTCTTAGGAGCCACGCAATAGATGCAACTGTATAAGTATTAAGCTCTCAGGATGCTTTTATTCCACAACATCCGAGCATCATGGCATATATCTGTCGCTATAGTGTCTGCGCTGCACTGCAGAATCGTGCATCAAGTCACCGAATTTCTGGTTGTTTACGCGTTACTAAGCGATCGTCCTCGTCCAATAAATTTATTTATAATTAATACTCATCGCTATTGCGACGGCTTTAGTGAAATGCAAAATCCATCGCCATCGCAATAACGATGGATTTGAATTTAGCGATCATTCTAACGATGATCGCAAAATATTGTGTTAGTGAAATCGGCCCCTGAAGTTTGGATACGCGCGATGCGCACACGCGATTAGGGGTAGTGTACGCAAAGCCCTATTCGCGACGTGCGCTGGACTGGCACGCGTACGCGTACACTAGAGGATGAACGAACTTGGTTGATATAACTGTATACGTATATTGGTATTTCTGTGCACAATTTAGCGTGACTTTTTTTGCCATTTTCCTCCGGGTTAAGCCTGGTTTCCATATAGACGTAACAAACGCAGAGAGTGCCGCAAACTACCAACGCAAACAGTAACGCAGACAGTCGGCAAAGTTGAACCAAGTTCAACTTTGCCGACTGTTTCCGTCAGTGTTTGCGTTGCGGTTGTTTGCGTCTAGTCTGCGTGCGCGCATTACGATTATATGGAAAGCAGTTTGGTGAAGTGTAGGGTATTTCTAAACCCGTCAATGCCAGAGATTAGGACACACGGAACCTTGTTTGCACATCGTCTTCCAGCACAAGGTAGACAATTTGAAAATCTTTCTTTTAAAGTTTAGTGCCATGTTTTTGGAACTTAATATCCCGGACTCCGTCCGCTATGTAGTATGCAGTAACGAGTCCATACCGTCGCGACGACGGTCGAAATTGTCTTAAATAAACCTAATAAATATCGTGGCAGATTCTATTCTGTCAAGACATTGCTTCAATTAGATAAAATATTCAAACTACATCACCTTTATAGCTCCATGATTACAAGTTTAAAGTATATTTTCAGCATAATAAGCCCGGAATTTGCGCCACACTGGTCAAAAACAAGATGGTCGTTTTAATTTTGTTTTCTCCGGGTATGTTAATTTTGACATGAGATCAAACATAAATTACATAAATATTTAATATTACGCACGCGCACACGTTCGGAACCGCCCCAAGCCCGTTACGATGATGTGCCATTCAATAACACTGTCGTTTCTTATCTTGTTGTTAATAGATATCTGTGTGCCCACCACATATTCCCGGATGTTTACGTCATCGGAAGCAATCAATTGACATCTTCACGAAATAATTCTCTGGGATTTGTAAGTGCATAGTACCGTTACCTAACATACTGGACCAACGGATTTACATCCCTTCCGAGGGATGGAGCAAGTGTGGTTGAGTGCCTCGCTCGAGGGCACAGGTACCACGGCCGGGGATGGGTTCGAACCCGCAACCCCAAGTTTTCACCTACATGAGTCAATGACCCAAACCACTCGGCCACGGTACCCCACTGAAGGAGGGTGAAACCTAGAGATGGCGGTTTTGTCATGCTTTGCTTGCTGTTCAATTGTTTATCCTCTTGGTCTATCTCCCTGGTGGGATATGGAGAAATTTATCTGTTTAAAACACGAAAGTATATCAGCTCAGGTCAGACTTCCCTTTGATTTAAAGCTGGGTGGCAATCTTCCTTCACTTTCATGGTTTTCAACAGTATTACTTTCTTTATATAGTCATTTATGTACTAAGAACATTTTATTCTGAATTTCATTCTAGAAAAGTCAGAACATTTCATTTTTGTTCCGAGACGCTTTTTTAAACTGAAAACGAAAGGTCACATCAAACAACTCGAGCTATGTGTGCGACGTCATAGCAAGACACACACACGCATACACACACAGCTGCTTCATGACTGTGGTCGTGTACCTAGCTCCTCGCAGCAAACAGTATACACGTTGTATGCACGCACGAAACGGCGGATTTTCCACAGAGTTGCAAGTGTTACCACCAACAAGGCACGAAGCTGGCATTTTATTGATATCAAAAATGAATTCAGCGTAACAACCACTAAGAAAATACACCGAAAACTTTTACAGAAAAATAACGACTGGTACGCTATGCAAAAAGCATGCAACTTGCTTTGCAAAATACTGACTGTCTCCTCGCTATGACGTAGCGGGGTCAATGCATATCATTATGACGTCATCACCCCGTTTTTCATTTTGGCATGTTGCCGGTTCACGAACACGGTCTAGTTTTTCATTTTTCTCTATAATATAAAGTCTGCAATAAAGATTAAAAAAAAGGCAAGGGGGGCTGATGCACCCCCACCCCCACTTTCAAAAGTGGGGGAGCAAAGATATCAATTTGCACCACACACCACCCACTTTTTTGCCTCCCAGATATATGTAAATTGATATTTTTTCCGGCAAAATCATGGTACTGTCGGCAAAAATAAAAAGTTAAATAAACTAATATAACACCGCTGATAAGCCTGTCAGCCCCCAAGGGAGACCTGATTGCATCCCTCTGCAACCAACACAGGATCGACGTCATATATGTCTCCAAGATACACACGTCAGATCTGAAGCTCCAAGATCAAGACTCATCATCACCAATTTATATGACCTTTTCGCAGCCTCAGCTAGGACATGAAAAATACGGCCGTGCCACCTAAGTCCGATCCAACATAATTGACACATCACTTGTCGAAAGGTCTGACCTCTATACGGCATTATTTCTGTCGGAGATACTCGATCGGGCATGTCTACGAGCCTCCTTCCGTAGCCTGGTACAATAACAACGACAGAAATGGCGAACGGCTCATGGAATGGTCCAACCTTGCACTTGCCCATTTAGTGCTAGACATGAAACAACGTGGGACTTTCAGATCAGCCCGCTGGGGGACGCAGCTATCTCCAGACTTTTGCTGGGTTTCCTCAAAGGATGGACGTTCCCCTCCAGCCTCATGTCACGTCCTTCATGATTTCCTATGGGTACGACCAGCTATACCCAGAATTTCTCAAGAACCTAATTGGACACCAAGCCATCAAATGGCTAGCTAAAATCTCACCCAAGTGATTAATGACAAGCAGATTCCCAAGACGTGTAGAACAGCAAAAGTCATTGCTATACCCAAACCTGTAAAAGACCCGAAGCTGGCAGCCAGTTACAGACCGATCTCGCTTCTCTCAGTCTGTTACAAGCTTCTTGAAAGAATGATCATTAACAGCATCTCCCCAACTGTTGGAGGTTTTCTTAATGTTGACAAAGCAGGATTCAGGAGTGGCCGCAGCACAGCAGATCAGGCGTTCGCACTTACCACACATATAGAGAACGGCTACCAACGAAAACTGAATAATGCTACGATCTTTTTAGACCTGACCTCAGCATACAATACTGTCTGGCACATGGGCCTGCTCACCAAACTGTCTTGCTTGCCTACCTCCTTGGACAGTTCAGATCATACAGGTTCTCCTGGCAAACAGGGGCTTCAAGGTGCATATGGGTGATAAACACAGCTCTTGGAGAAATCAGAACAATGGACTCCCACAAGATCAGTGCTTGCAACAACCCTTTTCAACATCTACATCAACGATTTACCACCAACCACTGGCCGAAAATTTATTTACGCTGATGACATCTGTTGCACTCAAAGAGCTCAATGAACAACTCAACAAGGATGCTGAAATGCTGAGCACCTATTGCAAGAACTATTGCAAAACCGTGTCTTCCATCTCAATAACTTAGAGAGCAAGAAGGAACTAGCCATCTACCTAAATGGCCAGAAGCTCTGCCATGACCCTACTCCAGTCTACCTTGTAGTTCAACTGGACCGCGCCCTAACCTACAGACCCCATCTACTTAAAACCAATGCAAAAATCCGCACCAGAAACAACATCATCAATAAGCTAGCTAGAACTGCTTGGGGAGCTAATGCGGAAACACTCAGAACTTCTCCCCTAGCACTATATGCCACTCCGTGGCAGAATACTGTGCCCCTGTGTGGGCTAACTCCGCACAATGTAGGTTGGTGGACGTCCAACTATCTATAAATACCACAATAAGACTAAAATCTCCGGAGCTATTCGCTCTACCAACACTGAATGGTTGCCAGTTTTGTGCAACATCGCACCCCTCACATCCGTCGTATAGGGCAGCAACTAGCCAGCTCCCCCAACAAATTAAGACACTCCCCATTTCCCAGGACATTAACCACCCTCCGAGACAGCGGCTACCATTTCGTAAACCCATCTGGACCAACCCTGAACAAATTAGCTATGACAGCTACCAACTCTGGTAAGAGGAATGGGACAGGAGTAGCTCTAAGAATAACGAGCTGATCGTCGATCCCACTGTTCGACTCCCAGGTATGGAACTCCCACGTAACCTCTGGACCAAGCTAAACTGGTTCCGCACTGGGGCTGGACCCTGCAGGGCTGCTACTATCCACAGACGGAACAGCAGGGTATCTCCTCAGTCTTTGTACCTGCGGTGTTCAGGAAATTAAACGATGCAACATATTCTAGAGGAGTGTCCCCTTCAGAGGTTCAAAGGCGGCCTCTCAGCACTTCATCTCGCAGACGACCGGGCGGTATACGTGGCTCTGCCAGACAACCATTTGCAAATAGTATTCGGACGACAGCATTCGAGAAGAGATGGCCGCGGTGTGCTTGAAGGACGTGTGAAATAGGGTTTTTATTAAATATAATAATAGTAGAGGGTGTGTTTTACACATTTCGGTCAATTTCAGAAAATTTGATTATTCCGTCTTGATGTAATTGCAAGTATTCTATTTTTATGCTAATAAAATGTCCATATTCATGACAAATCCGTGATGTCATCTCAGGACAACAGAGGAAATCTCCATTGACTTGTTTACAACAGTTGTCATATTCAGAGACTTCTTGGTGTTATGATCTGTATCAGTTTACTGATTTTGTTTAGTAGGCCTATCATTTGCAACAATCCCAACAAGTTTGTTTGGGTCAGAAATGGATCAGTGGGCTACTACTTTGTACTACTGTTCGAAATGTAATGTTCTTTCTTTGTTTTTCAACTGTGGGTTTCCTCCATGACTAGCAATAAACAGCGCCCTCGTCTGTCAAGAAAATTTTGAAGTAGAAAAAATATCACTTCTTTCTGAAATGAAAACAAATTTAAGTTTGCCCCTTTGTCTGCAACATTTACACTTTGATCTTCTGATTCGTGTATAAAAACAAATGGTTAATAATTTTCACTTCACTAAACCTTTAAGCTTGCGCGTTGTGTCACTCTGATTAGCTAGCAAACGTTTGGCAATGATTACGGTTATACGGTCGCCATGAAATAGCCAAAGCCTCCGTTAGCACAAAATTGGCTGCTAAACAGCGTATGAAATTGGCCCCTGGTCACATGTAACAAAATCGCTGATTGGTTCCCTAAAAAAGCATAGGCAAAAATACAGAAAAAGTTAAACCATGTACGTGGAGGAGATTCCACTTTTACGAAATAACGATATACTAGAGACAATAGGCCTACTTGTAATAAGCTATAATTCTTATTAAAACCACAGGAAAATGTGGGCCTAATAATTGTAAAATATATATATATATGGGTCTGTCCACAGTAATGGGGTACATTTGAAAAGTAAGTCAATAATTCCTTTCAGATGTCTTTAGTTTATCTCAGAATTAAAGAAATGTCCTTGTTTTGTTCTCAGGAGATAACTTTTGCCCAAAAAGGTAAAAAATTTCTGCCACAACATACATTTTTGAAAAGCTTGTGTACAAATTTTCCTATTACGTAGGTAACGTGGACAGACCATTTTGTGACATTTTTTTCCGTCTTTGTTACACGCGTAATAGGAAAATTTGTGCACGGGGTTTTCAGAAATGTATGTTGTAGTGTGGAGATACTGGAAATTGGTTACCCCTCTATTTTTTTGTTTTCCCTCCTCTAACAATGTATTTGCCCAGTTTGTTTTACCTCCAGAAATAATGGATTAACCCAAGCCAGTGGGTTGCCACATGTGTTTGTTTTACCTCCAGAAATAATGGATTAACCCAAGCCAGTGGGTTGCCACATGTGTACAAGGTACAGGAAGTTGGCTTGGTTCATTGTTATACATTCAATGACCCTGTCAACACATGCTGCAAGCTTAATTAAACTTCGCCTTTTTCCTGTATCGTGGACTGATGTATTCCCATTATTTCTTACAGGTATGTGAATTATTACCTTTCTTTACTTGAGTTAAAGTGAATATTGATTATTAGGTCAATGATTATATAAGTATTTGCATTTAGTATAGCCATTTCTATAGTTTAGATATAAGTTGTATACTTTTAATTTCTTACTCCTCACAGTTGTGAAGAAGTTCACAAAGTTACAAGTTCTTTTGCTAAGTTTAGCAACCCGTGGAACGTCAGTGTTTCATACTGAATGTTCTACTGAATTGTGATTTTGGTATTCTAGATGGTTGAATTTCTGTTCATTCCTAGAGATATTCATGAGGAACTGTACAGACCAGAAGCATTTTTAATAATGAGAGTTTAGCTCTATTTTCACACGTTAATAGAATAACTTAATTAGTATCGTAGATGAAATGATTTTAGTCCAGATGAATCTTTAAGTTATTATGCGCTTTTTGTAAGTTCTGGACATGTGCATTTTAAGTATAAGTACATGTACATGGACATGTACACTGTACAAACCTACTGTTTTAGAACAAAGGAATTTGAGACACCACATGGGCCAGCTGAGACCATGCTGTGACCTTGAGTGAGTCATGTTTGCTCTGTCCAGCTAATCTTACACTGTTTATTGGTGCAGGCCAATTGCCTTGGACAGTAGTGCTGTGTGATATACATGTACAGTGACCTAGGCTTATGGCGGGAACTGTGTGTTGTTGTGCAGATATCGATTATCACTAAAATCAATCGAATGACTGTGTGATGCTGCACTGTAACCCCCTATGTTGCTAGTGTTGGTATCGATTATTACGGATATCGATATGGTGTTCATTTAATCTAAATAGTGATTATTTCGAGCATGTTTCAATTATCGATAATAAGTTTAGTGACTTTTATAGTAATGAGGAACATTCCTTGAGCCTTAAATCTTTGTAAGTAAGTTTAGAGAAAGAGAGGTTTTTATCGATAAAACCAATCTCAGTTTCAGAGTTTTCCTCGCTTACGTATTAAGTTAGTTTTAGTTGAAGTGCCAGTATTAGTTATTTAAGTGAGATTTTACTGAGCTTAATTGATATATAATTTAGATGTAGTTTCGATGTACATGTACAGCTCTTTCTGCAATGCACTCAGGCTGACCATGCCTGTAGTGTGTGCAGCATGGGTCCCACTGACCACAGTTTATGGCCCCAAGGCCAGTTGCAGACACCCAAGTTGGTTGTCATGACGACACAGTGTTTGGCCAGACAGATTTACAGTTTAGTTATACTGAGTAGTACCTGATCCAGTTTATATACATGTACATGGTTTTTGTATGCTAAAATGTACATGGCCACAGTGATTAGAGTGTATGTTATAGTTTTAAACCTTTCTTTGGAAATAGATTTGTACGTGATTTTGCCATTTTGCCAAATGTTTAATTGTTGAACTTTACACTTTGCTTTGTGTTGAAATTTACCGATATGTTTAAATGAAACTGTTATTCTTTGTTATACATTCAATGACCCTGTCAACACATGCTGCAAGCTTAATTAAACTTCGCCTTTTTCCTGTATCGTGGACTGATGTATTCCCATTATTTCTTACAGGGTCACCATATACCAACAATTTTAATGTGACTCCCGCAAGTTCCATTTTTGGTTACTACGCGAGTTTTACATTTGGAGGCACGAGAGGGATGGGCGTGTCTTACGAGAACTCAAGAGGTTAGACGACATGCGCCCATCCAGTGAGACGGACCGAGAACAGCAATAACAGACATCGACAGATGAAGGGGAAGTGAGTCGACTGAGCAAGGCCAGGGTGCACCATCAGTGACTGGAGGGATCGCCGCAGCAGGGATTGCCTCAGCCGACTGAACACGACTTGCCACCAGTGACGTCATTACTCTTCCAACTGTCTACTGATACTGAGCAAACAACATGGATGTCTTCCAAGTTCACCAGCACGTTAGCACCAAGTTATGTGGCCTCTCCGTCCCACAACTCCTCGCAGTATGTGAGCATCTTGGACTGGAAGTTGGAGACACAGCTGAAGAGGTAAACAGACGTCTTAGGCTGGTTCAGAAAATAATGAACCATGTCAACAGTGAGAACATCCAGGACAGCCACGATGAAGGGCTGGAGCTGCTTCAAGGCTTGAACCAGTTCATCAGTGGCATATTCGACTCCCAACCTGCACCCGTAGACCCCTCATCTGTCATCGAACCACTTGAGAGCATAGCAGATGAAGATCTTACTTCAGACGACAACCAAGTACCAGTGCCGGAGGCAGTCACGCCTGAAGACCCCCAACCAGGACAACCAGGACAACCAGAGCCACAACCCGAGCCACCAGAGCCACAGCCTGAGACATCAGCACCTCAGCCCGAGCCATCGGCACCTCAGCCCGAGCCATCGGCACCTCAGCCCGAGCCATCGGCACCTCAGCCCGAGCCATCGGCACCTCAGCCCGAGCCATCGGCACCTCAGCCCGAGCCATCAGCACCCCCGGAAGGCAGACCGAGCAGACAGCGACGTCCTCCTACACAGTTTGAGTATACTAGACTGGGAGAACCTTCTTATAAGTCGATGGCCCCCCCACGTCACCGCTGTCCATGGTTTTCCCATGCACCCCTGGGGTATGCCCATGTATGGAGTGCCGAACGTCATGACTCAACCAGGTTTCATGATGCCCCCACCCATGATGACACCCAGCTGGATGTGGAACCAAGCGCCATTTCAGCCAAGTGCGGTTCCTCGAGTGTAATGCCCAGAATGAGGTAACTCTCGTCCTGTAGAAGATCCAGATTTAAGCCAGCAGCAACGTAAGGAACCACTGCGCAGTGTACATAGGGGATGGATTCCTCGTCTAGTGACCACAACGGAGATCAACTCACCATGGGGTACTGACGAGATACATAGCCCACGATCGAGGATGCTGCTGTGCTTGTCATCCAGTCCCAGTCTATTTCACTAACGATCTTGGACTTGAGATCCGGAGATGAAGGGAAATGGAATTAGCTACTCCATCAACCCCGAATCCCACCAAGTTACACCGTCAAGGAGAAACTGTCGAGTAACTTGCGAGCAGGAGACATGCTCTGGAAATGGACATTATGGACTGTTTCTCAGACTAAGTGATCTTTTGAGTTTGTAAATGTTGGGGACAACATTTCTTTTTGCAGGGGCGTATGTGGAGATACTGGAAATTGGTTACCCCTCTATTTTTTTGTTTTCCCTCCTCTAACAATGTATTTGCCCAGTTTGTTTTACCTCCAGAAATAATGGATTAACCCAAGCCAGTGGGTTGCCACATGTGTTTGTTTTACCTCCAGAAATAATGGATTAACCCAAGCCAGTGGGTTGCCACATGTGTACAAGGTACAGGAAGTTGGCTTGGTTCATTGTTATACATTCAATGACCCTGTCAACACATGCTGCAAGCTTAATTAAACTTCGCCTTTTTCCTGTATCATGGACTGATGTATTCCCATTATTTCTTACAGGTATGTGAATTATTACCTTTCTTTACTTGAGTTAAAGTGAATATTGATTATTAGGTCAATGATTATATAAGTATTTGCATTTAGTATAGCCATTTCTATAGTTTAGATATAAGTTGTATACTTTTAATTTCTTACTCCTCACAGTTGTGAAGAAGTTCACAAAGTTACAAGTTCTTTTGCTAAGTTTAGCAACCCGTGGAACGTCAGTGTTTCATACTGAATGTTCTACTGAATTGTGATTTTGGTATTCTAGATGGTTGAATTTCTGTTCATTCCTAGAGATATTCATGAGGAACTGTACAGACCAGAAGCATTTTTAATAATGAGAGTTTAGCTCTATTTTCACACGTTAATAGAATAACTTAATTAGTATCGTAGATGAAATGATTTTAGTCCAGATGAATCTTTAAGTTATTATGCGCTTTTTGTAAGTTCTGGACATGTGCATTTTAAGTATAAGTACATGTACATGGACATGTACACTGTACAAACCTACTGTTTTAGAACAAAGGAATTTGAGACACCACATGGGCCAGCTGAGACCATGCTGTGACCTTGAGTGAGTCATGTTTGCTCTGTCCAGCTAATCTTACACTGTTTATTGGTGCAGGCCAATTGCCTTGGACAGTAGTGCTGTGTGATATACATGTACAGTGACCTAGGCTTATGGCGGGAACTGTGTGTTGTTGTGCAGATATCGATTATCACTAAAATCAATCGAATGACTGTGTGATGCTGCACTGTAACCCCCTATGTTGCTAGTGTTGGTATCGATTATTACGGATATCGATATGGTGTTCATTTAATCTAAATAGTGATTATTTCGAGCATGTTTCAATTATCGATAATAAGTTTAGTGACTTTTATAGTAATGAGGAACATTCCTTGAGCCTTAAATCTTTGTAAGTAAGTTTAGAGAAAGAGAGGTTTTTATCGATAAAACCAATCTCAGTTTCAGAGTTTTCCTCGCTTACGTATTAAGTTAGTTTTAGTTGAAGTGCCAGTATTAGTTATTTAAGTGAGATTTTACTGAGCTTAATTGATATATAATTTAGATGTAGTTTCGATGTACATGTACAGCTCTTTCTGCAATGCACTCAGGCTGACCATGCCTGTAGTGTGTGCAGCATGGGTCCCACTGACCACAGTTTATGGCCCCAAGGCCAGTTGCAGACACCCAAGTTGGTTGTCATGACGACACAGTGTTTGGCCAGACAGATTTACAGTTTAGTTATACTGAGTAGTACCTGATCCAGTTTATATACATGTACATGGTTTTTGTATGCTAAAATGTACATGGCCACAGTGATTAGAGTGTATGTTATAGTTTTAAACCTTTCTTTGGAAATAGATTTGTACGTGATTTTGCCATTTTGCCAAATGTTTAATTGTTGAACTTTACACTTTGCTTTGTGTTGAAATTTACCGATATGTTTAAATGAAACTGTTATTCTTTGTTATACATTCAATGACCCTGTCAACACATGCTGCAAGCTTAATTAAACTTCGCCTTTTTCCTGTATCGTGGACTGATGTATTCCCATTATTTCTTACAGGGTCACCATATACCAACAATTTTAATGTGACTCCCGCAAGTTCCATTTTTGGTTACTACGCGAGTTTTACAGTAGGACTATTTTTCCTACTCCTTGGTGAAAAAGTTATTTCCTCAGTTTAGCTTGATAATTTAAAGATAAAATTAAGACATTTGAAGTGAACACGGACCTAAGATCTTGAATGTTACAGAAATGTACCCCATTACTGTGGACAGACCCATATGTCGTCTCTTACTCGGGTATCAGCGACCTTTTTTCCCACTGCACTTCTGCACTCACACATACCCGGGCAACCAAGGGCTTTTGCGACCATCAAGAAACATATTTCTGACACGATTATGACGTTCATGTGTGACATCTTGACGATAGGCTGCGTTCGGGCGTGTACTCGTGTTAAAGGAACACGTTGCCTTCAGATTTCACGAAATCTCACGTTTGAGGGTGTTCCTTATACTTATTAAGAGTTGTTCTTGCAATAAAACACATTTAATGTGTTATAATTAGTGAATGGTAATTTAAAAAAACAAACACTGACCTCTGACCCCCACTACATGTCCCGCGAAATGTATACGTATTTCAAGCCGTCAATACGATCGTCCGGGTAGTGGGCAAAATGCAGCGACGAACAGGAGTTAGGCTGGCGCCGTAGCCAGTGGTCAGGTAAACCTATCAGATGAACGCAAGGTACCATACCATTCTCCGCCTCCCGAGACATGTGTGAAATGTAAACACATACACACACCGACTGGCTGTCAAAAAATGGATCGTCAAGAGAACACAGCAGACGCGTCAAAAAAGAAAAAACGAAAACCTCGCCAATCGGGGTAAGAATATTGTCATGGGACAAACCGGTAGAAAGGACTTGGATGATTTATACCCAATGGTTATTGTAGACACGAATTAAAAAAACAGGCACATCACATGCAACGGAGGAAGGAAGTATAATTGTTCAGAAGTATTTCAACAGCTGCGACTGGAAATAAGACTAATATAATTTCTCCGCCATTTATGGGAGTCAAGATTTTGACTCCCATAAATGGCGGAGCGTGCTGCTTCGAGAAATTACGCAAAATTGAAGCATTTCTAAGGCACGTTTGTGTGGATCATTATATTCTACTTTTTAAACATCTTTCAGATCGTGCTCATTATACTTCAAACGCTTGTAATAGCCCAAAAACGCCCAATAAAGCGCAACCCGAAGGCAACGTGTTCCTTTAACATATATAAATTACATCAAGGGTTATTTTCTGGATAACTTTGGTTTGCGTGACTTCACGGTTAAGTGACTTGCACTTTGGAGTCGACAATTTCAAAAAGCCGTTGTATGCAATGATACATTCAAAATATAACCATTCACGCAAGCGGAATGAACTAGATTTCGCTCTTGTCAACCTGTCTAGACTGTACTTGTATGATTTACATCAAGGGCTATTTTATGAATAACTTTGGTTTGCGTGACTTCACGGTTAAGTAACTTGCACCTTTGAGTTGACAATTTCAAAAAGCCGTCACTACAATTAGGATACATTCAAAATACAACCATTCGCGCGAGCGGAACGAACTGGATTTTGCTATTGTCAACCTGTCACGGTGAGTTATTACTGAACAGGCGATGTCCGAGTCGCCTTGGGAGAACAATAAAACGTGTTTACTTGTCCATTGGTTTCGTTATGGCTGGCGCCTTCGTTTTTGACCTTCTGAATATTTTCAATTCCTGAACAAAATTCGGCTTTGGTTATGATTGCTAAGTTCGAGACTTCCAGTATGATTTTGTAAATTTTCTGTTTGTCAGAAAAGCTGAGCATTTTCACTTGAACCCGCAGAGCGGTCCACGGCTTAGCATATGCTGTACCTGGTAATCCCAATTTTGCAACACTGCCTAAAACTTAAATGATATAAACAAAAAAGTTATAGTATTTATGCAAATCATTGTCGGTATAATAACATGACAGTAAGTTTTTGGGGCAAAATTGCCATTGGGTGAAGTGCTTCAGAGCGAAGTGGTCCAGGGCGATGTGGTTTTGGGGTGAAATAAATTTATGTTTTAAATTGCGAGACGAAAAATAAGTGTTTTGCACATTTCTCAAAGGCTATAGCACTTCAGACAAAACCATTTCAGGGGACGTTTTCTACAGTCATCGTGTTTATATTTTGTAAGTTATGTGTGAATGTGGGAACATTTCTGATTCTCTCGAGATACCAATCATGTACTCTACCTTTAAAGAGGAAGAATCCCCCTTGACGAAAATCCAGCATTTAGGCTTTTTTCGATAGTCCAAACATCCCTCTTGCCGACGTGGATTTTTATTATTTTTTAATTGTCGGTTTTAAGTGGATAAATTGCAAGCAAAAGTGCGCTTTTCGAAAATGAGATTTTCGCGATTTCTGAAACGCTCATTAGGTATTCATGATATGCGCGTGACCCCGTGACGCAATCCTGAGAAAGAGAAGTCAACACGATTGTTAGCTCCATACGTTTACACGCAAAAAACTTGGAAAACCGTCTCCGTCTGTTAGATGGTGTTTTTTTAAGAATTGTGTTGGTCCAAAAAACCAGAGATATGCCCAGTAGCTGCGTGGTTGTATGTTTTACCAGACACTATGAAAAACAAGAGCAGAAAGATTTTATTTTCTATTACCAAGAGAGAGAAAAATTAGTCGCTCATTCTATAACTTGTACGGCCGATGTTCAAACACGTGGGAAAAACGCCCGAAGGGGACCGTACCATGCTGTATACACAGACCGCTGTGGATGCCGTTCGTTCCGTGACAAAACCACCCGTTGCAATGCACCAGTATTTACTTCAAAAGAGCTTCATTGTGAGCCACAATTTCATTGTTTTTTTCACAGAACAGGTAATAGTAGATTGTTGTCATACATGTTTTTCACGTTTGTATTTTGAATTACAAGGACAAAACAGGCATGATAAACATTCACTTCGTGTATTTTCCATTCAATACTACACAGACCGTTTTGTATGTTTCTCAGGATGACGTCAAAACCCTGTTGATAAACAAGCCAAGTGACCTCGAGCGTTTCAGAATTCGGGTGAAGAGGGTCGGAACTGTTTTACGTTTTAAGCAAAAGCCTGTCGATTTGTTTTGGTGAAAAACAAGTTGTGATGGTGTTGTAGACACATACACCTCCATGATAAACAGAAAAACTAAACAAATGTGGAAGGGGGGATTCTAGCTGTTTAAGGATTCGCGCTACGCGCTCGCCATTTGATTGCCATTTGACGTATTTTCTAAGACGTACTTCTTTAAGAAAAATTGTACAAATGCCCCTTAACAAATACACCAGTGCTGCAACCGATTTCACGAAACTTTGGAGTTTTATAACTTTAAATGTCCTAAAATAAGTGTTTTCTCTCTCTGTGCCATCTACATGTACATAAAATTTAACAGCTCGGTCTTAAACTTTTTAGAGGTAGATTACCAAAATTACCAGCTACAAACAGGACCCTAAAGTTTACAAGGGAAATTTGAAGTCCATAAAAATATTTCTCTTTAGAAAATTAGCAAAAGGACAACTTGCCCATTTTATAATTATAAGAACAGAATCTCTTATTATTTAACGGTGTCGGTGGTCACAACATATTTCAAGAATTGATTGTCAAATGGCCATTAAAAAGCTGTAGGCCAATCCTGATTTGAACTTCAAGCAAAGCAAGAGACACGAGCAAAAATTCCCTTCTCTTTGTGAACGACTGCATTTAATACACAGCACATGCACTGGGCCTATATAAAGCTTTACATCTGGCAATTACGTGCCTTGCCCAAGGGGAAGGGCACAAGTATTTTGAGTGGTCAGGAATAGGCTTGGGCGATTCGACTTTAGGAATCGGAATCGCGATTCTAGATTTTTGAGGAATCGACTTCAAGTAGAAATCGATTCCCTTTCATTTGGATTCGATTCCCAGTGATAGCTTACCGATTCCAGAAATTACCTAGCAATTCCGAAGGCATAAACTCCAACTTTTGTAAGAATATTTGGCCTCTGATCATTTCAAACATTATTAAGAAAACGTGTGTGGTACAGGCCGGCATTATTTCAGGGACCTTCAGTGCCACTCGGTGACTATTAAACACGCTCAGTATATAATGTTTTCCCGCGAAAAGTGGAATAGATTCCGAATGAAATCGCGAATCTTTTTTGGAATCGGAGTCGACTCCGAAAATGCTGGAGTCGCCCAAGCTTATAGTCTGGAACCCACAACCTCAGGGTGTTTCCACCTGAAGTTTGCGAGTCACTGACCGAAACCGCTTTCCTCAGTACTCCCTATTACTAAACACTCTGTTCTGTTGTGTTCCCAGGCTGGTCGCAAAGTTGGACGGGTGGCGCCGGAGGTTTCAACGCCCGTTCTCGTCGAGTTTTCAGGATAAAAGCTGCAAAAACGAATAGGAACGATGCAAAAAACATGCCCCCAGCGAACAGAAAGGTGGCCACATAGTTTCCAGTCAGATCAAAGACTTTACCTGAAAAAAAGTAAAAATCTTGTTACTACAAGAAGAACCAATAGTAAGAATCCAATCTCGCTCTTTTTATAAGTTCTTGACTTGTCTTAAATTGACATTATAATGACATCAAATCTATTAACTTGGGACTCGAAGGCTGTTTGACGTGACTTGACTTGAGACTCAAGCAGAGGGAGACTCGTTCCAAATAATTTGGGGTCTTTACCCAAGTTATTTTCCTCTTTCAATCACTAATAGCTTTTCAAGATGAATACATAATTAAATGAATACCCTGTATTTTTATTGGATGAATTTTTATCTTAAAGGGGGAATCAGAGTTAATTTGTACTGTCCGGAGACTGGGCCTCGCCAGAAATCACGATTTATTTGAACTAGTCGATAGTCTATGAATAAGAATACAATCCTCCTACCTTTTTAGATCTATCCATCAGGTAGACTGGTTCCCGTCCACATATTCCACACAGGAGAATATAAGGACAGGTAAAGGGCGCTTCATCTTGATCTGTAATTGGTCGTCTTTGCGCGTGCGCATTGTGTTTTTTATATTTAAAAATTGGCCAAGCCCTTTGCTTTAGGCAATGTACTTTATTTACATAATTGGATATGTTCGACACGCACGGCCAAGTTACAAATGTGATTATGTCAATGCAAAATCTGCGCACTTACTAAAACAATACAAAATAATAATAACCACGTGACGGGCAGAATTCTGCCCGTCATAGCTGCCCTTTACCGATCCCTATATTTTCGCAATAAGCGAACCAATCTATAAACGAAACGCTCGGTGTTTTACCGTCAGGCTCGGTATTTTAAATTGGATGCCTTCCTTTGTGTGTAGTTTACCTTCGTGGATTCTCTTGGTGTTAATAAATATGCTCAAGAGGGGTGAACGTTCAAATTAGCATAGGCCCAAGATGTTTCTTAGTCCATTAATATTGCTGGGATACACCAAGCCGGAGCCACAGACGAAGGCGGTGGTTTTGAAAACAGCCAATATGTCGGAGCTAAACTACAGAGGGCGCTGTTCACCGCGCAAAGATTCACATAATCCGTCCGAAGGTAAACGTATGATGAACAGTTGTCCTTTATTTTCAACAGGGGTGTAATTTTCTTCTTTTTATTCTCTAGTAACCGAGGATCAATACAGTACCTTTTTATTGTCGTGAAAAGCGGAGAAATAAACTCCGATTCCCCTTTAAATTGAGCTTTACAGGTACATGTCATAGGCACTGAGAAAGAGGAGCAGCACGTCTTAAGAACTGGCTTGGAAGTACAGGAGCTTATTAGAGAGGTACTTCAGGAAGAGTGGCACACCCTGCCTGAGCGGCCTCCTTGATCTTTTGGTCGGAGTATAATTTGCGTTTCTATTTAACAAACGATACATAGACCCTTTGCACTAGCTGTCGGCCATTTAAATGATGTGACAATAGATCAACAAAGTGCCTACTCGTGCATGACGTACAGTGATTATGTGACTACCCCTATCATGGCCGCCCGCATGCAAAGGGTCTATTTCATAATGGCATTCATACCTGCAACAACAGAGCCAACCGCAATGGCGAGGCTGGGAATCGCCACGCTCCAACTCATGGCAGCTGGCACATGACGGTTACTAACAACCGCCCTGATACAGACTACGAGTAGAGGGGTTGCGACACCAAGGCAAGCCCCTAGAACAGCGACACCCACCCCCAGGAATATGTAACTGTCGAAGGCAGGATTCAGGAACGTAGCCACGGTCGCCCCAAATTGTGCAACGAGTAACAGCTTAAAGTGGCCGATGTAGCCCCTGTCAACGACAAATCCTTGGACGAGTCTAGCAACAATTGACGCGATCGCAAGGATCGTAATGAGGGCAGCACCCTGATCATCGGACCATCCCGCTTCTTTAGACCTCGAGGGAAGGTGGGCCAAATTAATAATCCACGCCAACCCGTACAAGAAAAACGCCATCTGCAACAGCGTGAACGGGATATTGGCAAATATTCCGAGGAATGCCAGGTACTCTGCTGGCTTGTTTTGCAGAACAAGACGGCTTCTGCTGTCTTTGGTTCCTTCAGTTTGCAGAACTTCGTTCTGAAGATGATCGGACGTATTTTTTGGCAGAGGACTAGGAGTTTTGTCTAATTTAATTTCTTCGGTTTGCTGCGCTTGATCAAGAGAATGTCCTTTCTTAACATTTTCTGGCGAAAGAGTAGAACTTCCACCCTCTTCGAGTGCTCCTTCAGTTTGCAGAACTTCGTTCTGAAGATGATCGGACGTATTTTTTGGCAGAGGACTAGGAGTTTTGTCTAATTTAATTTCTTCGGTTTGCTGCGCTTGATCAAGAGAATGTCCTTTCTTAACATTTTCTGGCGAAAGAGTAGAACTTCCACCCTCTTCGAGTGCTTCAATGTGCTGCACTCGTACTCCACCAGGACTATTTCTCTGAGGGCGGTGACCAGTCTCCGATTTTTGTGGTCGAAGGAGACCAGACGCGACTACTAAATTCATCTGGATTGCACCGCAGATGAACATAGCTCCCTTCCAATTATATGTTGTGATCAAGAGACGCATTAGAGGGGGAAAGATCATCTGAGCAACGTTGACGCCGAGAATGGCGATCATACTGGCTAAAGCAAATCGCTTCTTGAAGTATCGAGTAAGCGTGATGAGTGCCGACGGTAGCAACATTCCCATTCCAACACCTTTTGAGACCAAACGAACAATAACAATGTCACTCAAGATATGCTTTCTTTTTCTTTTACTTCTCTTAACCCCGTCAGAAAAAACTGCATTCTTCTAAGTGCTGCATATATACTCTCCAAAAAAGAAACACAACCAATCTTAAAATATCATAATGTTGATCAGAACAGAAGCAGAAGTTTATTGAACACAGTTACTTTGTGGATAACAAGGCACTGGTCCACCAATCACTTTGGACTCACTTTCAAGACATTTCCGCTTTAGTGATTTTGTCCAGGTCTAAGAGGATGACGTGTTTGAACAAAGTGATTCTCAAAGCAATAAAATGTGACATCTTCTGTTTCTGGGAAAATCTTGTAGTTAAGGCCTCTCAAAGAACCAAATGTTTTCAGCCTGATTCAACCTGCATGGAAAAAGCTAACCTCCGGAGCCACTCATCTCAAAAACAGCCTTAGAAGTGCAGGAGCTAATGAAGACACAACAGGAAGAGTGTTACACCCCGTCTCAGTGGCTCTTATGGAAGTTTGTGCATTCAGCCTTGCCACAAGAGGTGCTCATACATTATATACCGTATCGAATAGCCGCCATTTCATGGGGCACCTTTTGTTACTTAAACCGTTCAACAATGGAAGCACAATATGTGCAACCATGCATGTTCTTAAGGAACAAAGAAACTGCCCCACGGAATGGCGGCTATTCGATACGGTCTATTGACCAATACAATGTTACATCATTCTCTCAGCCTCCTAAATTTTGTGGTCAGAGTATATTTTGCATCTCTTTTATTGAACCGTATATTTTGGTCCTTCTGCCAGGGATTAATGGAAAAATAAGCAAGCTTGGTTTCTTAAGCATCATGATCAGATTCTATACAGGGTGTTTAAAAAAAAGGAAACCGAGATTAATTTCTTAATTTCGTGGAGATGGCTAAATATTTTGGAAATTGGCAACCACAATCTATTAGCTAATGATGTCCTCTTTCTTATGACACCACGAAATACAATTTACGGTCACACATGACTGAGCACGGAGCAGTGTAATCAACCATCATGTCAGAACTGGTCTTGCACCAAAAAGATGTTTTCATAATGAACCATGTCTGCCCAGTGCAGGGCTTTTTGTTGGGCCTCCAAATTATGCAATCCTCAGCCTGTTATTTCACTCCTTAAAAGTCGAAGGACACTGTGGTTAGGTCGAGACAGGGAAAGGCACCGAAAATGTGTAATCATTGAGAATAATTTTTGTTGTTGAGGACACACTGGTCTTACTTCTTTTTTTTAGGTATGAAAATTGTTGGAGTTAGGCTGCAGTGAATCTGGTGCGAGACCAGTTCTGACATGGTTGATTACACTGCTCCGTGCTCAGTCATGTGCGATCGTAAATTGGATTCCGTGGTGTCATAAGAAAGAGGACATCAGCTAATAGATGGCGGTTGCCAATTTCCTAAATATTTAGCCATCTCCACGAAATTAACAAATTAATCTCGGTTTCCTTTTTTTTTAAACACCCTGATATACACTCGACCAAAAAAGTTCTGTCACCAGTAAGACATTTATAGATAGAGAGATCATGATGGCAAGCTTCACTGAAAAGGAATGCAACAAAGGAGTGTGGGATCAGAATGAAAAATACCAAAGAACAATGCAACTTGTGATTTAGGCAATTTGTGTGTACTAGACAATTAGGAAATTTTAAAGTGAGTTTAGATTGATCAATGTCTTGTCAAAAACATCCAAATCAAAATGGTAAAATTGTCCAATCTGAATCGTGCCATTGCATTAGGTATGGTGGAAGCAAAATACTGAACTGTAACTCCCCTTGCTTGAGTGCAATAAAGTTGACATCGTTGTTCTTTGGTGTTTTTCATTCTGACCCCACACTCATTTGTTGCATTCCTGTTCAGTGAAGCTTGCCATTGTGATCTCTCTTGAACTCTATTCCTTTGAGGGATATGTTCAGCTAAAATTTGATTTATTATTTTCCTACATTTAATCCAATTTAATAATAAATATCTATAAATGTCTTACTGGTGACAGAACTTTTTTGGGCGAGTGTACATGACATGCCTTACCTGACAGTCCAGTAGTGACATAAAGCTGCCACAAACTAGTGGCAAATGACCCCAATATGGTGGCCAGTGCACTGACAAGGCTCCCTGCTATTGCCATTCTTCGCACACCAAGCCGTGGTGCTAAAACTCCAATGATGAAACCTACAAAGAATGAATAAATTAGTCAGTTCTTATAAAGCGCATCACATGTCTACTGACATCTCAATGCGCTTTACAACTATCAGGAACCGCGTAAACATCGAGATACATTGGCGGACGTTGCCTTTAGAAGAGTATCTATTTAGTTGAAAAATTAAAAGAAAGGAAAGAGTGAGAAGTTGATCACATTTGTTTTCTTTAAAATTACTCATCAAGCATCAGTAAGTGCAGATTTGGTGAAAACCAACTCAAATTTAGTAGTGAGAAAAACTGAAGATTTTGTGAGGAAACACAACATTTTTCAACCTGTCTCGTATGTTTTGTAACAGAGTCTGAAGCCATGATCAACTACTTACATGTATTTCGTTCCATACTTTTAATACAACATTTTGCTTATAAAACGGAAAATGTCAAGTCCCTATAACATTCTTTCTTAAACCAGTACCTTCCTTGCCTTCAACCTCTGTGGCTCTGGTTCGAATCCCATCCAGGAAGTATGCTAATTGGGTTTTCTCCTTATTATGTGCATTGTGCAAGGGATTTTCCACATCTAAAACTGAACATTTCTTCATCATTTTCGAGGTTTCCAATGGCTTATGAGCTACAGTATTGTTGTTAATTTTGAGGAATCCTTGGTTTTATTACCAGACATGCCATAAAGAATTTGAATAAATATAATAGAAATGTCACCTTGTGGACAAACGAGTTTTGGAAACTGGACGGAGTGAAAAACAACTCGGCTCCACCTTGATTCGAACTGCATATACTTTCTGTTTAAAGTGCAGATGCCCTACCAATCCATAGTTCCGACCTGTCAATCAAGCCGAACCCGCCGACCAATCACAACAGAGCTAGCAGACATCACCCACATAGGTCAAAGTGCACTGTCTCACAACAACATCACGCGATGTTCTGCCCCATACAATTTGTACAGTGTTGTATGCGATGATCCGGGTGAATGTTTGGTTTCAAGGCCGGTCGTTTCGTTGTTCAAAGGTACGAGAGCACGTATTTCATGATATGACATCCCTGTATTACTGGCCCTCTAAGATAACTGTCGACCCTGAAACATGAATACCTTTGAGTTTTCTCGAATGAATCTGTGCTTTCCGTTGAAAGTCCCATTGCTTTGTGCAGTGTGCGTCGCCATTTTGACGATAGCGTGTGAGCCATAGCAACAATATCCAAGGGGGCGGGGTTAACTGGGCAAAATCGGAACTATGCATTTGATAAATTTAAATAAACTTTAAAGGGGAATTAGAGTTTATTTCTCCGCTTTCACGAGAACAAAAAGGTATTGTATTGATTTTTGGTTACTAGAGAGACAAATTCTAAATAAAAAATAAGAAAATTCCACCCCTGTTGAAAATTAAAGACAACTGTTTGTCATAAGTTTACCTTCCACAAAATGCGGAAAACGGCCTATGTGGAACAGATTTTGCGCCGTACGTCCACGCGTCCAGACGTATCACGTGTATAGCTACGCCCTGGTTACTGCTACTTGCATATAATTTGCTCGCCGACCCGGTACTTTTCATTGGGAAAATACTCCAAAATCGTAAAGTGGATGGATCTGATAAGGTAGGAGGGTTGTATTCTTTTTCATAGACTATCGACTGGTTGAAAAAAAATCGTGATTTTTGGCGAGGCCCAGTCTTCAGACAGTACAGACTCTGACTGCCCTTTAAATAATATGAATAATAAAAATACATTTTGACTTACTTGAAGGACATGCCACAGCATAGGGCATGCTGATCAACCAACTAGACGCGGTGGCTGAAGACTCAAAGTGCGCCTTCCACTCGATGTACATGACCCCCAGCGACGAATAAAAGCCGAACGTGAGCATCTCGCACATGTGGGCGGAAAGACAGACAAACCACGCCCACCCCCTGTCCACCCCTATGGGTGTCAACTCCTCATTTTCTGAGATAGTGGCCCGTTTGTGGGATGTCTGCGACTGGGTTGAGGTCATTGTCTTATACAATCCAGCTGGACCTCGTGTACAAAACCTATAGGACACGTCAATTACAAAATTTAAAGGCAGTATACTTGTTTGGTAAACTGTTAAAAACGGCATGATTTCCACTGGTAATGGAAAGCATATAGGTCGAGAAAAGTATACCTTGTAGAAATTTCAGCCGCATAGATGCAGTAATAGGTGTAGGCCTACTTCAGAAAACCTAAAAAAATCCAAGTACGGTTTTTGTGCATGAATAATAGGCGATCTTTGGAGATTCAAATAATTTCGTCATTTTTCTCATGAATGGCATCCTGAGATCTCAGGGAATTTCCACTCTGTGAAGCGACGATACAATACCCTGAGGAAATCCACGCAAATCTGTGGACTAAGCCGGCTGTTGAATTTAGCAAGCACACACCCGACTCATTTTTGGATGTAATTAAATGAAATTTGTCATGTTTTGGTGAAAATTCCCAATTTCTATATTTTCTCGAAATAGGTTTGAGTTTTTGTTCTTTGTCACGTTCATCATATCGATAATTCCTGCAACATTTTTATCTACTATCTACATTTTTATCTAAATAAAATGAATCAGCGGGATGGAGAACGAGTAACATAATGTCCTGTTTAATAGAAATAGCGACCAATCGGCGAGCGCGTTAAATCGGACATGGACCGTGTTTACAAACTGCGCGCACGTGTGGTGAAGTTTGCAAGGTGCCTTACTGTAAACACCGAACGCCACATATAACAGGCCTCATGATTGGTCTAGAGAGGCGACAATATTCCTGTCGCTTGTTCCCAAGCGAAATGGGGCCTCGGCACGCAGGAGTTGGGGAGTGCGTTAAAGGGGCACTGTTTTAAGAGGATGCATGAATGGGTGCACCTCAGACGAAACTATTTCACAGGATGATTACTACCATTACCATCTTGATAACAAGTAAGCTTAAAGATAATTCAGAAAAAGTACCATTGCAAAAGCACAGGGACACGGTTTAGTGATTGTTAGTGTTGAGCCATTGCCTATATAGGCAATAACAAAAGATTACGTATTCACTTTTGCAGTCTATTCGATACGGTCTATACCACAGTGCATATAAATTAGCTGATAGAGCATCTGCCCCATGTGTCAGAGGTCTTGGGTTCGAATGTCAATGGGGGCTGTATGATTTTTCTCTCAGGGGCGGTCGGGTTGGCGTACGGGTTCTTTCCTCGCCTTTCACCTCTGGGGTCCCGGGTTCGAATCCGGGGCGTGTATGTGGATTGGGTTTGCAGTCCCTACTTGACCGCGTGGGTTTTCCCCTGGGGCATTTCTCTGGGGGTTTTCCTCCCACTTCTCAAGTTGATAATATAGTATAGTTAAAGCTAAAACCGTATAGTTGATGGCATAAAGGGCCTTAGTTGCCGAAGATGCCATAAAATATACAACAACAACATTTTTCTCTCATCCCATAATATACGAAGTCTTTAGAAAATTTGCTTATTTACAAACAAAAATGAATACAGGTCATTCATTACAGAGTCACGTAAGCTTTCTAAATTCGTTCGCTTGTGTGAATTATATATAGGCCTATACTACACATAAAAACGGATCTCGATCGTGCGCGGGAAAATGACGTGAGACGACCTAACACGACCGTATACCGAATCGATTTCAAGTCCATATAGTGGCACACCTTTGCTACATCAAATACATTTCCCTCGCACTGTACGCGCCCTCCGTAAATGGGCATGCCGCTAGCGAATCCTGCTTTACATATCGCAAATGGCAGAGGGGACATTGCTTGCGATTGGTATTGAAATTTATTATTTGAACAAAAATACCATAGTATAAGCCGCCCGGTGAGAAGGCACATCGCTGCCAAAAAACGCATCACCGGGCCGCGGACATGTCCTAATCACTTGTAGTAGACAATTATACATTAATTATGTATATAATAATAATAATAATAACGAACATTTATACTGCGCCGGTATCCGTCATAAATGACGCTCATGGCGCATAACAATAAAACAGAATACTTAGACTAACAAAAGAAGGTTAAACATGTGTGTTTTGAGTGCACTCTTAAAATCAGAGAGATTTGTGAGTGAACGGATGGTCTGAGGAAGTTTGTTCCACAGGAATGGACCAGCATGTAAAAATGATCTATCTCCCCATGTGTTGGTGGTACGTGGAACTGTCAACTGGCAAGCACTGGAAGAGTGGAGGTAACGAGCGCCATGTTGCTGTAATTTAATTATACTACTGTTATATGCTGGTGGAGAGCCATGTACAATATGAAAAACTGTCAGAAGAATTTTGAACTCAATTCGTTGTACAACAGGGAGCCAATGAAGCGAATGCAGAACAGGTGTAATGTGAGTTCTACGTGTACAACGAGTTACAACACGAGCTGCACAGTTTTGGAGTTTCTGAAGACGTGCAATTTGAGATGACGGTAAACGGTACAAAAGGGAGTTACAAAAATCCAGACGAGATGATATAAGTGCATGAACCAGTTTTTCTGTGGCCGATCGCGTTAAGTACTTACGAATTAAACCAAGATTACGGAGCTGGAAGCGAACTGACTTACATACATTAGAAATTTGATCCGACATTGAAAAGTGAGAGTCAATCATCACTCCTAGATTTCTACAGGATGCCTTAGCAGTGATGACTGAATTTCCGACATGGATACTAGAAATGTCGATCTTAGCTAATTGTGCTCTAGAACCACACAGAATAAACTCAGATTTACCATTATTTAGTTGCAAAGAATTTACCACCATCCAGTTTCTGACATCTTCAATGCATTCTTCCAGTATCTTTAAATTACGAATTGCATCATCTTGATTTGGACTGAAGGTTACATATAGTTGGATATCATCAGCAAAGCAATGATAATTGACATTGTGACCACTGATTACATGACCAAGTCTACTCAGATAAATTGAAAAGAGAAGTGGTCCTCCAACAGAACCTTGTGGAACACCACATTCTACAGGTACAGGTTCTGATTTGGCCTGACCAATACACACTGACTGCTGGCGATTATGTAAATATGAAGTGAACCAATTTAGGGCTGTCCCTTTGACACCAAGTGAGGATAGAATGTTGACAAGAATACAGTGGTCCACTGTATCAAATGCAGCGGACAGGTCCAATAAAACAAGAGCTGTAATCTTGCCATCATTCATGCCACACAAAATATCATTGGACAGGTTTAAAAGTAATGTCTCTACACTATGGTTCTTGCGATATGCAGACTGTCTATAGTCCAGGAGATTGTTGTCTTGGAGATGTTCAGATAGCCTGGAAAAGGCAACGCGTTCAAGCAGCTTTGACAGGTATGATAAGTTGGAGACTGGCCGGTAACTTTGTAGTGAGTTTTCATCCAAGGTACGATTCTTTAGCAAAGGGTGTACATGGGCCATTTTGAGTGCTTTGGGAACCTCTCCGCGTTCCAGGCTCATGTTAACAATGTTGGAGATAATCGGTGCCATTGTAGAAGCATTGTCCTTGATGAGCTTTGTTGGGATGGGGTCGAGTTTGCAGGATTTGCAAGGTGAGCTGTGAATTAGTGACATGATCTCTGATTCTGTTGTGGGATCCAGAGAATGGACACAATGCAAAACAATGCAAAACAATGTATGTGGAAGGAATGGTAAATAAAGTCAAACCTGCAACCACGCGAACAATCGAACTAGACTATCCTGAAAAAGCATGACCATCAAAACGGTGAAGACGGAAATATATAACGAACACTTTTACCATCGCCCTGCGCACATAGCTAGCTGGCCACTAGACTGGTTCCCGCTCCACATATTCCACATACAACGACTGAATATGAGGACCGGCTACTGTGGTGTTTAAAATAGCACTTTAAGCATTACGTCATGCATTTATTTTTAGAAGCACATAACCGTTAATTTTCAAAGCGCGCTGCGCGCTATATGGCATGAGTGTACAACAATTTGAAAGGGGTTATTCCATATTTGACCAATACAAATGTAATATATTAACCTTAAAATATTAAATATGCCCATTTTAATATACATGTAGGCTAGCATCAAAAAGAAAATTCAAACCTTGTCTGCATCACCCAGTGAGCTCTATATTGTACATGTAGTTTTAATCTGCTGTTGCAATCCCGTAACTATAGCCACCGACAGCCACTGCATAGTTTTAAATCCGTGGCATCACTATAAATACACACGCAGCGGCACGCGTACGTACGTGCACGCGACGTCAATTCAAATTCTCGAAACAATGACGAATTGTACCCGACGATTAACAGTGACGTCCGGACGACCGGACGTGCATTCGGGTAACTTCGGGAACCTTCGGAAAAAGGAGGAATTCCTCCTGTTTCAAAATGGCGAAATTGGCGGCTGCCGGACCTTAAATTCAGTCTAGTCAAAACATTTTTGGTCCGGGTACCAGACTAGCTGGCCACGTATCGCCCTGCCTTGCGTGCACGTGGTATGGTTTATGCATGCACCGTCCATGCGTTCTGATTGGTTGATTTGCATGGTACGACATGTTGCCATTAGATTGGTTCCCGATCCCATCGCTTATTGCGAAAATATAGGGATCGGTAAAGGGCAGCCATGACGGGCAGAATTCTGTCCGGTCACGTGGTTATTATTATTTATTTATGTTTTTAGTAAGTGCGCATATTTTGCATTAACATTTGTAACCCGGCCGTGCGTGTCGAACATATCCAAATGTAAATAAAGTACATTGCTTAAAGCAAAGGCTTCGCCAATTGTTAAATATATAACACACAATGCGCACGCGCAAAGACGACCAATCACATATCAAGATGAAGCGCCCTTTACCTGTCCCTATATTCTCCTATGTGGAATATGTGGACGGGAACCAGTCTAATGTTTCCATCTACAAGTTTATTATGAATGGGACCTACGGAACATTTTACTTTACGAGAAGGGATGTTTTCAAATGTCTCTACATTGAAGGTCCATTAACTAATATTAATTTCTGTCATTGATTTCTGTCAATATTAATTTCGGTCATTCTTATGTCAACATTTATTACATGACAAGCAAACTGAATGTAGGAGATACTAAGTAAAGTGAGCAAAACCACGTGCACGAATTGTAAATAAATTAAATGAACGTCCCTTCCCCCAACACCCGATTCCGTAATGGAGGGTGCGTGATGTCCAAAGAAACGCATGAGGGCGCTCTAAAATGGGCGACGCCAGCACGGGAGATCGAGACGGAATATCAGGCCAGGTAGAGCGACAGACGTTATACATAAACATGATACAACAAAAGCTCGAGTCACGTATTGAATACAGTGCATGCTCAACAACCATGACAAGCTTTTGTTGTATCATGTTTATGTATAACGTCTGTCGCTCTACCTGGCCTGATATTCCGTCTCCCCGCCAGCACTGGGCTGCCCTATAAAGTGGTCGGTCTCGGTCGGCCGCGTCTTTTCGTTAATTTCTAGCCCACAGAATGCCCAACAACAGCATGCGCAGAAAAACTTTGGCTAACTTTTTCAAGTTTTGTCGCCAGGTTTTGCATATCCTATTCAATCTTTGCCACCCTTATAATTCTTTAGTAATTTTGGCAGTGGTGTACTTGTCAACGTCCAGGATGTCCTGATGCATTGCTTTTTACTTGGAATCGCACTGTTTGCCGTATTTTGAAGCCGCCAAACATCGACATCACCGTGTGTGCGGCCGTCGTTAAAAAGAGAGTTTTTTCATCCTATCAAAAAAGTCGACAAAACATGACAGAAACGGCATCGAATGATATGAATGACATGGTTGGATACAGCAATTTACTTAACCTTGTTTTCCATCAAAACTGACATGCTTATTTGGTCCCGACAGCAATTTTACAGCATTATACCTTCTGTCCTTGGAAAGACACAGTGTGCATCGTGTGCGCGCATTTGCTCGATTTGGCGATCAATGTCTGGAAAAACAAAATAGTACAGCGGTGGCGGTCACTGTAGCTTTCCAAGGACAGAAGGTATGCTGTAAAATTGCTGTCGACCAAATAAGCATGTCAGTTTTGATGGAGCATTTTGAGTAGCATTTTTTCCTACGAAGATGGCGTCTGTGAACGTGATCATTTACGCAGCTCCGTGTAGCAAAGGCATGGAGCTGCGTATTTCGTGGCACGCATTAGGCCCGCACGCATTGCTGACGAGCCTGTGCCTTTAATTCCGAAATAAAGTTCCCGCCACGCGCTGAATTATGCAAATTTGCCAAGTACAGTCAGAACACAGTTGGACTATTGACCCCTTTCCAATTACGTCATTTTGGGAGTCAAATAATGCCGCGTCATTGTGGAAGTAATGTGCGCGGGCGTTATGTGTCCATAGCACGCGTAACGCGCTATACTAAGGTTCCCATTGGTGAATTAAACCGCGTGATGCCCACCAGAGAGATACACAACGCGCACGCACATCGCTTCCACAAGGACTCGGCATTATTTGACTCCCAAAATGGCTTATTCGCACATGTTCGAAAGGGTCAATACCATTATTGGTCACAGAACAGGGATTTCATTTAGCTTGCACGTGGCCGTGGTGAGTCAGTTTAGGCCTATAACCGATTTCCGCAACCAAACAAACCATGATCGCAGGGAGAAGTTTTCTTCAAATTTTCATACATTGGATGAATAAATCTCGATTTCATTTTGTATTCCTTAGAAATGCCAATGTGAGCCATGAAAATTGGAATTTAAAAGTTTGTTGTCTCATTTTACTCCATGTTTTCCTATTGAGCAGCATCGACAATTAAAAGATTTGGGGTATCAGGCTATAAATAGTTTCATTAGGCCTTTGTACAATATAAATACACGACTAACTAATTTTTAGACAAACTCAAAAACCCCAGATATGGACGTTTGAAAATTATACACGTTTGAAAAACTGAACATAACTTGGTCACGCGCATACCGTCACGTCGTCGTCCTATTGTCATGTTCCTAAAACTGGCAGACTAAATAAAGTTGAACGAGGATGATATAGACCTTCATTCACAATTGAATAATTTAAACCTTGATTTAACGTCACAGACTAATATTGATAACTTAACTAAACAATTAGTCAGTGTTACATATTATGCCTCGATCCTGCCAAATATATCGGGATGTGTAAATATAGGCCTACTACTGCATGTAACAATAAACCTAAACCAGTTTAAGAAGAAACTAAACGAACCTTGGTTTGATCAAGAATGTAGATCTAAACGTGCCAATTATCTGCGTGTTAAAAACAGGCTAAAAAGGTTAGATATGCACCATGAGGCACGTTCAGAAAATAAGACTAATGCTAAACAAAATTAAGAAATTTATTAAATTAAAACAGCAGCAGTATTCTAAGCAGTTAAATAAACATTTAAGAAATCTTAGAAGCACTAATCCTAAAGAGTACTGGAACATCCTTAATGAAACCACTAATACTAACAATAATATATCTATCATCCTTCTACCAGCATTTCAAACAGTTAAGCTCCAGTAGCAACACTTCTGACTCTAATAATTTCGATCCGAGAAATATTACTCATTCCACAACTGAGTTTATTAATGAATCCTTTACGACGGAGAAAGTTGTTTCAGCTATTAAAAAACTTAAGAATAATAAAGCGGCAGGAATTGATGCTATCTTAAATGAACACCTAAAACAAATTCCCTGAAAGCGTTTAATTGTTAAATTATTTAATATTGTTTTGCATACCGGAGTAGGCCCTAGCGACTGGTGTACTGGGATTATAAAACCTATCTACAAGAATAAAGGGTCTGGTGTTGACCCTGACAACTACAGGGTAATCACAGTATTATTAACACTATAGGCTTACATTGTTTATTGAAGGTCATGGTGGATGAATAAGCATTAGCTCGTTTTCGTTGTGGAAACCACCACCTCCCATCATCTGAATTCCGCTATTTGGGTAATTCCAAAAATTAGGGGTCCAAACGTGTGACATGCTTTTTAAGATTTCCAAGTGTTTTTAATGATTGAAAGTGGTTTCCCAGTAGAAAATAATAATTTTTTTTGAACAAATGCCACTCAAATTTGGCACCAAGGTTAATGCAAAATCATTCTACACTACAGCCAATTTTCATTGGCGTATAGGTAACCCGGGACACCAAATTCCTATTCAATACCATAGAACAATTAAATTATAAGCCTTTATGGTCTTTTGTTTTAAACATCAGAAAACAAAATATTGAAGAAAATGATGCCACAGTCCATTACTGAGAATTTGTGGTCATAATTTGTGATTTTTGAAGCAGAGAGTGTCGTACGTAACTGGGACACCAAACATTTTGGACCCCTAATTTTGGGAATTACCCATTTACCTTCCCAATCGCCTGTTATTGTTAATATATAACAGTATGCCCGTTATGTAATATTGAAGCCAATTGGGATGAATTCCACTATACTCTCAATTGTTTGTGATGCACTTCACGAAGACAGACGCACTTTATAAAGAAGTTTTACTGGACTAACCATGGAGCCAAACACTGTTAAAATTAAGTTATTGTTTAATATAAAAGGTTCCCTTCAGTGTAATCTAGCTAAATTTATTAAGATCATACTTTAAGATAATATTTATTAAGGTCATTTGGTAATACTATTAATCTTGCATATTGATATATAATGTATTGTATAAAGCTAACTTGTAATTTATTTTCTTAACCTTTATAACCTTTATATTAATTACTTTGTAACCTGTAGGCCTACTGGTTCTCATACCCCTCTTGGGGTCGCAGAGGTCAATAAACCATTCAACCCTTCTGTTTATATCGGGCTCTTTCACAGGGGGTCACGGCCCACGGGTCACTATTATCCTTTTAGAAGTATGGCGGAACAAAAGGAGAGGGCGCAATTTCATTTGGGTATGAATTTTTTTATCAATTGTATTTCTTTCCAAAAACTTGATTTACATTAAAATTTCAGGACAACAGAGGGCATTCAAACCAACAGGTATACATTTGATTAATTTAATAAATTTATTTACATCGACACTTCAAGCTTAATTTTATTATCAAATTGTTTAGCTCAATGTGCTCAGGCAGGTACTTTCACAAATGCAGAAAGTTAAAAAGGATTGTAAAACGGCACTACCAAACGATACCGTAACTTATAACTGTTAAATGACAGTCGACAACTAGCAGAAACTTGGCAGCACTTCGGCTCAAGCACAGCCCGATAGGCAGTGTCACGGGCAGTCAGGACAGAAAGAACTCACTAGACCAGCAAGTAGCACTCCCTTTATATCTGGTGTACAGTCATGGTGGATAATAAATAACAAAACATATTCACCATCCTCCAGCAATCAGGGTAGTGGCACAAATAACGATGAATGATCGGTATATGTGCATTTTTAAAAGATAAAACCAAATGGCTACACTGAGGCTGAACTGTGACCGACCATGCATGAATGTAGGTCCGGTCACACATATACAGAATTATAAATAAAATTAATAAGTGTAAAGTGAAAAACTGAGTTATTTTGTATTTTAGTCGATTTTATACCCACTGCAAAGTGCGCCCTCCTATTGTGTCCGCCATACTTCAAAAAGGCTAATTGCTTGTCTTCCAGATCAGGAGAGTCACATGGGGAAACGCACGTGACTGCTGGTAGAAATGCACATGGCTCTATTGTTCTCTCCCCATCTGGCATGTCTGGAGGACAAGCAACAGTGACCTTTTGACAACCTGTTAAAGCGCTATCACTATGAGTATGAGCAAAAACATGTACATGTTCATTGTGACCCCATTGTTAGTAACAATGGTGTGTGCACAATTTCCATTGTTAGATGTTCATAGTGTATGTAGCTTCGTAGACCCACTAGTATAAACTGGGTCGCGGTTTTTTTCTTTACGCCTTCCATGTAGGCAATACTGCTACATAGTGGTACATGGTAGGCCTACTGAGTACAGGGGCCGATTTCACTAACACAATATTTTGCGATCATCGTTAGAATGATCGCTAAATTTAAATCCATCGTTATTGCGATGGCGATGGATTTTGCATTTCACAAAAGCCGTCGCAATAGCGATGAGTATTAATTATAAATAAATTTATTGGACGAGGACGATCGGTTAGTAACGCGTAAACAACCAAAAATTCAGTGACTTGATGCACGATTCTGCAGACACTAGCTTCAGATATGCCATGATGCTCGGATCATAGAAGCATCCTGAGAGCCACAAATACTTGAACGGTTGCATCTATTGCATAGCTCCTAAGAGTTGAAGGGCGGAGATGTGGCTCTAAAATGTCAATAATTCTCATGACACCATTCCGCGTAAACCTATAATATTTGTGCATCTTTTTGTAATTGTATGAATCCAGAGGATTTGTCCTGTCCATGAAAACCCTCTCTCTCTCTGTAATGCTCTTGCGTTGTTTATGTACAACAACTAAAACGCCATTTCGAGACACACTGAAAATCACCAAACCTTCAATATACTACACAAATGGCGCAAAATTGTATTTTAGCGATGAATGTTTCCATTTACGATGACAAATTAGTCGTCGCTAAATATTCATCGCTAAAAAACAACTAGCGATGGCCAACGCCATCGCTAAGTTTTTGTGAAATCGCTCTTCGAAGTTGATCGCTAAGTTGCGATGGATTTCGAGTTTAGCGATTGATTTGGCCATTAGCGATCATCGCAAAGCGTTAGTGAAATCGGCCCCTGGTGTAATTTTAAATTTCCCGCGTTCTAGAAACTGCCTCAAAACAAGCAAACTAGCCGAAAATGCACTTACTGCTCACTTACTGCATTATATAATTCCCCAAGACATGTATAGATCATTCTAGTGCCTTCTTCTGGTACTTACGATCACTGCTTTAGACAGTGTGAATGTGTAAAGTTGGAGTAAAAACTGTCACAGCTCACACTTCTGACGCCATTTTGCTCGTAGTGATGCAACCACGGGTCCGGGTACGGCCGGACCGTACGTATATAAATTCTGCAACGCCACGCCGGCCGCCAGGCCACGGGCGCGCGCATCGACGACTGTTTTATGTCACAAAATAAACGATTTGTATTGACAGTGTTCAAGTACCAAGGACCATGATATTGTGCATAGCGCGGAACTCCATAAGCCTTTTTGAAGTAGGCCTATATGGCGGACACAATATATAGGGGGCGCATTTTTCACTTTGCATTTATTTATTTAATTTAAAATTCTGTCTCTGTATTATAATTGTAACATGTAAATCATGTTTTTGGAAAGAAATACAATTGTTAAATAAAATCCATACCCAAATAAAATTGCGCCCTCTCCTTTTGCTCCGCCATACTTCTAAAAGGCTAATGGACTGCTTGGCAAGCCACAATTAAACTTCGGGATGCTCTGGTTCTATGCTGAATTACGTAGATCAAATTGCCAGCGTCCATTTTGAAAAAAAAAGTCACATACGCTACTGGGCAAAACAGGGCCACTTTTAAGAGCTATATTGTTCAAAATGTTTACAGTTAGAAGAAAAAATACCCCACGTGATAGCCAATTTCTACACTGTACCACACTTGATCAGATAGCAACTCTCTCTAATAAAGTTGTTGTTGTTGTATATTTTATGGCATCTTCGGCAACTAAGGCCCTTTATGCCATCAACTATACTATATTATCAACTTGAGATGACGAAGAAGGAGTTGCAGTTTTAGAAGTGGGAGGAAAACCCCCAGAGAAATGCCCCAGGGGAAAACCCACGCGGTCAAGTAGGGACTGCAAACCCAATCCACATACACGCCCCGGATTCGAACCCGGGACGCCAGAGGTGAAAGGCGAGGAAAGAACCCGTACGCCAACCCGACCACCCCCTCTAATAAAGTTGAGGGCATACAAAATATATTCATGAGAAGGGCGCACAGATCTCTGCCTATTTACTTGGGTGCACCCACAATGACATTGTCTGGCTTCCAGACCTAAAGATTCCGACTATTCGTTCGTCGCGACCAACTCGACTTCAAAGTGGAGTCAACTCGACTCGAACTAACTCGACCGCTGTGCGCGTACACAATGCACAACGGTCGAGTTGGTAAAATGGTCGAGTTGGCACATCGGTCGCGTTGGTTCAATTCAAGACGAGTTGACCTACTGCACCACTGGCCTTATTCACGAGTCGGCCATCTTTAATCCTGAGCGAGTCGAACCCTAGCTGTATATGTAGCAACGGTAAACAACTCCTGGGTAGACTAGCAAAATATCATGTGGACAGTTGGAAGAGTATGTTCGCCAGCAAAAAAATGTTCGGAGAACTTCAGACGGGGTTATTTGGAGTGATTTGTCCACGATTTCGAGACGATCGACGAGTACATTCCGCATACATGGCATACGCGCACCGCGGCCGGCAGACAAGCGGCCTGTATGCACCGTCAATTAGACCAGGCTGAAAATGAGCTAGGTATCACCTGGAGAGTTAATTAATCTCATGTGGTTTTTCTGGACCCGTTTTTTATGCATGGGAACAATAATATTTTGGGTAAAAAGCCCAAATCCTGAACACACACCCTTAAAAGGGGTGTGGAAGGGGAGTGGGCGGGGAATCTATCCAGGGCATCCGAATAGTCTGGCAGGAGGATTAGGGTCCCATGCACCCTCTTCCAAGATGCCAAAATGAATCTTAGCACTCTGGGGGCATATTGCCATTGGACAAAAACTTCTACGCGTCCTAATTAGCATATTTCAAAGATGGCCGCCATCAGAATGCCAAGTTTTAATGGTAGCCACCTAATCAGCCGATTTTAAAGATTCTGGTGTTGCTACTGTGGTTTTCTGTGGTTCTGAATCCAATTCTGAGCTTTTTAAAATGATGAGGTCAGGGTTACACGGTTAGGCTGATGATCGGGGTCATTTCCAAGATGGCCGCCATTGAAATTAACAGGTATCGGGTGTGGGTAGTGTCAGGTGTAGGTACCTAATCAGCTGGTTTTAAAGATCCTGGTGCTTATACTATGGTTTTCCATGGTCCTGAATAAAAATTATGAGGTTTTCAAAACATTAAGAAGTCATGATCACGTGATTAAGCTGAGGATCATGGTCATTTTCAAGATGGCCGCCATTGAAATTAATAGGTGCTAGTTGTAGGCAGTGTCAATTGTAGATACCTAATCGGCCGATTTTAAAGATCCTGGTGTTGATACCATGGTTTTCTATGGTGCTGAATAATTCTGAGGTTTTTAAAAATATTAAGAAGTCATGATCACGTCCAAGATGATGGGTGCATCAGAAGTCCCCGCATTGACGGCTGGACCAGCTGGACCTTCTCCCCGTCACCATCTCCAGCATCTGCGGCCTCTTCAGTGTCCCCCGCGCAAGCTGGCCCCGCGTCTCCGAGAGCCGCAGCCGCCTTTGCGTGCCTTTATCTGCAAATACAAAAGCAAAGAAGAAAGTATAGGTAAAAGGTAATTAAGTACAATTTCATATGCATTTATAGACAATTATTTCATAATTTTAACATTTTAAAATTTGACAATTTGTAGAATTTGTTCAATTTTACGATAACCTGAAAATGATATTTAATTGTCGACTTACACTGACCATTGTGCGCCGCTGTACTCCATATATACGGTTCTTCAGGAAAGCAAACCGTGCCAATACCCACTAATCGCGCTCAGTCGGCTCCGTCGCTCCTTGACCAGACTTCTTCTTTTAGAAGGCGGCCATACCTCGTCCTGAGAGACCTGTACCAAATCTGCAAGGTCTCGCTGGTCTTCCCCATCTCTGCCGCCTTATATCCTTCCTTGGCTTGTCTTTATAGCTGTTCAGTTTCTTGTTATACAGGCATACATTTTCCTGTATCCACTCAGTCATGGCTTCCTCCTCTGCCAGAGTGAGGTCCGTGGTCTTCTTTACCTTCTTGGCTTTGGGAAGGGGGGCTGGGCTGGCATCTCTAGAGGATAACTCAGCTGCACTACTGTCCTCTGGAGGATCTTCCTGATCCTCACGGAGCGGTAAGCAGGCTCAGATGGGAGAGGATTGGGCGACTGTGGAGACTGTTATGGCCTCGTCCTCTAGACACTGAGATCTTCCCTCTGGCCGCGGACTTTGTGGTTATTTTTGGCATGGTGCACACAGCGGCTGAAAGTAGACTGATGCCCTCAGTTGTTGTTGTTGTTGTTGTTGTTGTTAATTGTATGGCATCTTCGACCCTTTATGCCATTAACTATACGGTATTATATTTAGCTATACTTTATTATCAACTTGAGACGACGAAGAAGGAGTTGCAGTTTTACAAGTGGGAGGGAAACCCCCAGAGAAATCCCCAGGGGAAAACCAACGCGGTCAATCCACAACACGCCCCGGTTTCGAACCCGGGACGCCAGAGGTGAAAGGAGGATGCCCTCAGGTCGCAGAAGGCTTTATTTATACACGCCGCGCACGCGCAGTCAGTGGATTGCAAACATTGAACCCATATATATATATACTAATGTATGTAAATCTTTGGTTGCAAACGTATTGAGAGCGCAGTGAGTGAGAGCGCAGCAAGAGCGACTTGGATGCACTGAGAGCGTACAGAGCCCAGTGGGAGCGCATTGAGAGTGCACTGATGATCAAACTGGAAACGCATAAGGTCGCAGTAAGAGCGTATAAGAAGGGGTATACGAACTAAGCCGAAAAGGAGCGTCAAGACGGAACGCCCGAGTTTTGGCGCGAACCGTTTATATATTACGACATTGGGACACAATATGTCATGTTCATTCGTAACACTGTCGGTCCGTTTTGGAAATAACTCGTCACATTTCGCATTGGTTCGCAACCACGTACGTCTTGTGATTCGTATCCGTTTCGTTCTATAGAGGCCACGCCGCAAACGAATTTTACGTCGCGTTGATTCGTCGTCAAATTCGCGTAAGTAGTATATCGGGCCTCAAGAAGGCTCTAAGAATGCACAGATTTAGTTACGAATACAACAAGAATAAAACCAAGGAATTGAAATTTGTTCCTAAATCACCACGTCAATTTTAATTAATTTGTAATTAATTTTAGGTTATTATTATTATTATTATTATTATTATTATTTTTTATAAATGGGAATTGCAAGGGGAATGTCCTAAAACAATTCAAATAAATGAATTTCAGGTCTTTGAACCAGATTTTGTTTTTTGTAAAGTAGCTGCTGGTTTTACCTTTATAAATTCAAATTGCATTTATAGAGCAAAATTTCAAACTTGCATTTAAAAGATCGCACTGGATTATTTTCGTTACGTTTTGAGTAATATAGGATTTCCCAGTTATTTTAGCACTTATATCAAGCAAATTCCTCAGAACGATACTTTAATTTCGTCCACGAACAGCGACGAGCTCACTTCTCAATTTAAATGTATAGACAAGTCACCAATGGATTTCATTTGCTGCGCACGGAACCCACCTTAAAAAGAAGGGCGACTTGTCACTTTAAAAAAAAAAAAGCACAAACAGTTTTTCATAGTTTTCTCGGAACGTAGATGAGGTACTGAGCTGACTTATACACAGGTTGGTTTTTTATCATACACATCCTTATAATCACATGTGGAGATAACGCCACTTGTAACAGTTTTCCAATCATGTAATCAATATTTAACATTTCAGAGTACATTTACACCACTAATTGGCCACGCAAAATGGGCTGTCCATCTTAAAGCTGGGTGGAAATCTCACTTCACTTTCATGGTTTTCAAAAGTATTCCTTTCTTTATATAGTCCTTTATGTACTAAGAACATTTAATTCAGAATTTCATCCAGAAAAAGTCAGAAAATTTCTGTGTTTTTCCGAGACTCCTTTCACGCGAAACTGAAAACGAAAGGTCACGTCAATCAACTCGAGCTATGTGTGCGACGTCATAGCGAGGAGACACACAGGGCTGCTCCACTGACTGTGGTCGTGTACCTAGCTCCTCGCAGCAAACACGTACTTACACGTTGTATGCACGCACGGACAGCGGATTTTTCACAAAGTTGCAAGTGTTACCACCAACAAGGCATTTTATAGATATCAAAAATGAATTCAGTGTAACAACCACTAAGAAAATACACCGAAAACTTTGAAAACATTTACAGAAAAAAAACGACTGGTGGTTTATGCTATGCGGAAAGCATGCAGCTTGCTTTGCAAAATAGTGACTGTCTCCTCGCTATGACGTAGCGGGGTCAATGCATATCATTATGACGTCATCACCCCGTTTTTCATTTTGGCCTGCCTCCGGTTGACGAACATGGTCTAGTTTATCATTTTTCTCTCTAATATAAAGTCAGCAATAAAGATAAGAAAAACGCAACTTTATCAAATAACATCCGTTAGGATATATAAAATACCTTTCTTCCTCGCCAAGTAGCTTCAAGCTTTCAACCCGGCTTTAAAATGACCGAAGGACTTTTCTAACAGTACAAAATCTCCCAATAATGCCGGGCCAGAATGCACCTTTAAACAGAAAAAAAATTATGGAAGAACAGCGTCCTCTAGTTTTTCCCAAGTAGTGCTATGAGGAGTTTGCGGAAGTCACCGCTGACCTCGCTATTGATGGCATCTGCTAGAGGTTTCCCGTAATCCCTGGCATACACGGATTTGATGTGTGCAAGGTCCACCTGTATGCAAAGATTAAAAAAATTAAGACATTACCGAGTAATAAATTGGCAATTTAATCTTGAAGAATGTTATTGGCTCCGATACTGGTAACTATTCAAGGTTTATTGGATGACAACACGAGTTCACATACGAACATGTAAGCGGCCATGTTAGGAGTGATGCATGCCGGGATACATGGATTAGACTTGCAACAATGCATCGATTAGATATGAATCGCTACATCCTCTCTTCTAAGATTTGTTTTAACAATTTGAATAAAACAGCTTTATGAAATAAACATTTGTTTGATCAGTGAATTTGTAAACTGGAGTCTGGTAATTTAAAGTCTGAGTATTTCACTGATTTGAAAACACTTAATGAATATTTAAAAAACACACTGGTTATGTAAATGTACCAAGATAAACAATTACTATCATTCCCTCTGAAAAACAAACAGAGGGTTAAACCAATAATATAGTAAACAACAACAAAAAACAAAACTCAAATGCCTTGAGTACTGAGATAGACTGTCTCAGTACTCGATGTGTGTACAAGGGATTATTCTGCCCTTATATTTGGAGTGTACAACACATAACACATGTTGAGTAGGCAAATGTAGTTACTAACAGTCCAGTAGTCGGGGACGGTCCAAAGTTATGAAATTTGGATCAACAACACAAATCCAGTGCGGGCAAAGCAATAACAGTCACACAAACTGTTAAGTGTATTTAGGATTTGGCTTCGAGACGCGACCGGAACGAGTGAGAACTAGCTGTGGAGGAGGTGCGTGGGGGATGGCAGGCTGAGGCAGTGGATCCTGTGGCGGTAAGTAGAAGTCAGGTGAGTGTTGTTGCTGTGGAGGTGGTTCAGAGACTGGCAATAAGTGTCTCCGATTGCGGCGGTAGAGTGTGCCTTGGGCATTGACGATGTACGATCTGGGGTTTCTGGAATGCTTTTGGACAATTCCAAGCTGATCGTGCCCTTTGGGTGATTGTAGGCGGACAACTTGCCCTTGTTTCAGTGGTCGGAGGGGCTTGGCAGATTTGTCGTATGAAGACTTCTGTTGCCGTTGCCTCTTGCGTAACTGTGCTGTGACGCGTGTGTAAATGGCGGGTTTAAGGAGTGGCGTCGGGGTCGGGATGGTTGTGCGAAGACGCCGTGACATGAGACGTTGGGAAGGTGAGCCAAGCTGGGGGTTGGTTGGGACATTGCGAATGTTCAGCAGGTTTCGGTAGAGGTCTGAACCCTCGCGTTTTGTCTTCTCGAGGAGTTGTTTGGCGCGCTTGACAGAGCTTTCTGCAAGGCCATTGGACTGGGGAAAATAGGGACTGCTGTACATGTATGCTGAAAGCCCCATGACTGTGCGAATTGTTGGAAGGCGAAGCAATCAAATTGTCGCGCGTTGTCACTGAGAACGATACGGGGGATTCCATGGATGGAGAATTGTCTCTTGAGTACCTCAATGACTGTAGAGGCACAGGTGTTGTCGAGTGAAGCGAAGTCAAACCAGCCGGAGTATGAGTCACCAAGGGCTAGGTAATCCATACCGTTCCAATGGAATAGGTCAACTCCAATGTGTTCCCGGGAGGCTTGGTGGGGGGTAGCTTTTCATTGGTTCTTTCTGTTGGTGGGCTTTGGTAGCGTTGCAAACTGTGCACCCGGAGACAGATTGCTCGATATCAAGACACATTGATGGCCAGTAAACTACATCTCTGGCTCTGCGTTTGGTAGCCTCGATGCCCGGGTGACCTTCATGCAGTATTTGGATGTATTCTGCGCGTAGTGACTTGGGTATGATGGCCTTGTGTCCCTTTAAGATGATACCGCGATCGAGAATCAGTTCATCTCTGAACGCGAAGTAGGGGTGGGCCTGTGGTGGGGCACTGTTGATATGCGAAGGCCATCCGCGGCTGATGACATCAGTGAGCTGTTGCATGACGGAGTCACAGGCAGTTGCTTTCTTGAGCTGTTCAAGTCGCATGTCAGAGATTGGCAGGAGGGTCATGACTTGCAGGTCATCATTTTCAGTACCGGTCGTTATCAAGGGTGCACGTGACAAAGTGTCGGCAAGGAACAATTATGTTCCTTTCTTGTACACGAGAGTGATGTTATACCTCTGTAACCGGAGAAGCATGCGTTGAAGCCGCGCAGGGGCACTCGGCAGAGGCTTTTTGACGATGTTGACCAATGGTTGGTGGTCAGTTTCGACTACGATGTCTTTACCGTATATGTAGTCGTGGAACTTGGTGCAGGCAAACACAACTGCAAGCAGTTCTTTTTCAATCTGTGCGTAGCGTTGTTCAGTGTCACTCATGGTACGTGAAGCATACGCGACAGGGGCGCCCTTTTGAAGGCAGGCTGCGCCAAGGCCAAACTTGGAGGCATCACAGGTTAACGTGACTGGCTTGCGGACATCATAGTATGTAAGTGTCGGCGCATTAGCAATCTTGTCCTTGATCGCTATAAATGCGGCATTGTGTTGCTCTAGCCAGCACCAATGGATGTCACTATGTGTGAGCTCGCGTAGTGGGGCTGATAAGTCACTCAAGTTGGGTACAAACTTGGCCAGGTATGTCACCATGCCAAGGAAGCGTTGTAGGGCAGTAACGTCGTTGGGTGGAGGCATGTCGGTGATAGCACTGACTTTAGCTGGGTCAGGCTGAAGTCCATTGGCGGTGAAGACGTGACCGACATATGAGACTTGTTCAAGACCGAAGCGGCACTTTGTGGGGTTAAGGCGCATGGTGATTTTGCGTATCCGATCAAGGACAGTCTTGAGGTTTCGATCATGTTCCTCTTTAGTGCGTCCACCAACTAGTATGTCATCTACGATAATGGAGCATGGCAGATCGGCGAATATCTGCTTCATGGTTCTCTGGTACACATCGGAGGCAGAACAGAGGCCGTAGGGCATGCGAAGATATCGGTATCTGCCATATGGTGTGCTGAATGTAGTCAGCAGTGATGATTCGTAATCCAAGGGGATCTGCCAGAATGAGCATTTAGCATCAAGCACTGAGAAAACTGTCGCACCATCCATCTTGGCAGCGACTTCCTCTACTGTTCGGGTAGGGTGGTGTGGGCGTTTCAGTGCTTCGTTAAGGTCGCGAGGGTCGATGCATAAGCGGATTTCTTCGCTGTTTTTCTTATGAGTCGCGACCATGGAGGAAACCCAGTCCGTCGGTTCGGAGACTGGAGTAATCACGCCTAGGGTAGTCATCCGCTGCAGTTCGGACTTGACCTTATCTTGCATTGCAGCAGGGATGCGACGTGGGGGTCGGACAACCGGCGTAGCATTGGGGTCTATGGTCATGGTGTAGATGACTGGTAGTGACCCGAGCGAGCTGTCAAACAGGTCTTCGTAGTCTTTGAAGACTTGAGGCGCTGTGGTGTCATTGGAGACATGGTAAACTAGGTTATTGACAGACAGCAGGCCTAGACGGAGGCAATCGGTTAAGCCGAGGATAGCTTTCACTTGTGTATCAACAATGTGAAAGTCAATATTGTTGTCAGTCAGCGATGGGTCAATGCGACATGGCAGTGTAGCTAGTCCAACTGTGTGGAGCTCGGTTCCTCCATAAGCGATGAGCTTAGTTGACTTAGAATTATCAATGGACTTAGGTGGTGCGATGACGTTGTAAACATTCATGGGCAGGACGTTACAACGTGCACCAGTGTCAAGTTGGACAGGAACGTGTGTGTTATTCACCACAAGCGTAGCGTGGATGTCATTTTTCAAGTTCAAGTTGGTGTTGTCCACGGCTCGAACGTAAAATAATTCGTGCTCATCCACGGCAGGTTCGTCTTCCTCCGAGTATGAATCGGGGTTTACTGTGTAGACGTGGCGGCTGCTTCTGCAGTAATCAGCATAGTGATTCTTTTTGTTACATTTATGGCAAGTCTTGCCATAGGCTTGGCATTCGCGCATCTTGTGAAAAGTTCCACAATTTCCACAAGGTTTTCTGGGCTTTTGCTGCTGTGTAGAACTACTGCGTGCAGATGTCTGCCGTTGATTTGACCATGTTGGTCTGTTTGGGCGTTGTGCTTGTTTCTTTTTGAAAGCGTTGACAGTGGTATTTGATTCAGCCATTGTGCTGGTAGAGGCTGACAACATCTTTGCCTGATCACCTGCGAGCTGCATTGATTGTGCAAGTTCCACTGTGCGCTTGAGGTCAAGTTTGTCCTCTGGTTGGGCAAGCAGGGATTTCTGGATGCGTTCACTCTGCACGCCACACACAAGTCTGTCTCTCAGCATTTCATCAAGCTTTTGGCCAAACTTGCAGTCACTGGCCAGTGCACGTAGTGCTGCTAAATATTCGGCGATTGATTCACCAGATCGCCGACAGCGGCTGTTGAATTGAAAGCGAGCGATGACGCTAGACTTTGTGGGTTTGAAATGCTTCTCTAGTCTGTCCACTAGTTCTTTATATGTAGCTTCATTTGGTTTCTTAGGGGCAAGAAGATCGCTAATCAGCTTATATGTTTGTGAACCAACGACAGAGTTGAGTATGGCCCTTTTGCGTGCTGCGTCGGAGATATTGTTCGCCGCGAAATATTCGCCGAGACGATCAGTGTACATTTCCCATGTCTCTTTCTTTTCACAAAACTCTCCAATATTGCCGAAAGTAGCCATGATGTATTAAGAAACGAATCCTGTACTTACTGACACCATGAAGAATGTTATTGGCTCCGATACTTTGGTAACTATTCAAGGTTTATTGGATGACAACACGAGTTCACATACGAACATGTAAGCGGCCATGTTAGGAGTGATGCATGCCGGGATACATGGATTAGACTTGCAACAATGCATCGATTAGATATGAATCGCTACAAATCTCAGTTTCCTTTTAGACACCCTGTATATGTCACAAGAAAATATGTCACAAGAAAATATGTCACAAGAAAATATGTCACAAGAAAATATGTCACAAGAAAATATGTCACAAGAAAATATGTCACAAGAAAATATGTCACAAGAAAATATGTCACAAGAAAATATGTCACAAGAAAATATGTCACAAGAAAATATGTCACAAGAAAATAGGTCACAAGAAAATATGTCACAAGAAAATATGTCACAAGAAAATATGTCACAAGAAAATATGTCACAAGAAAATATGTCACAAGAAAATATGTCACAAGAAAATATGTCACAAGAAAATATGTCACAAGAAAATAGGTCACAAGAAAATAGGTCACAAGAAAATATGTCACAAGAAAATATGTCACAAGAAAATATGTCACAAGAAAGACAACTCGAGATGGAATAGCACGAACGTAAAAATCCGAGTTACCTCACATCGGGAAACAATGATTCGAATGAGATGCTTCTCGTCAGTCCCCACCCCTTTCATGGCTTTGTTGAGATGATGGGCGTAAAATTTTACCGGATCCCTGAAAAAAGCCACTATAAAGAGAACAAAGTGTCGTTTAAAAATTAGGTATCTTAAAGATAGTATACATGATTGGTAATATTGTTACAAATCGTTTTATCCCCCTGTGTGATTGAAGATATGCATGATTAAAACTAACCTGTGCAAAAACCAGCTGCGTACTTTTGAGAAAACGTTTGAGAAAACAGTCAAAAAAGGGTTTGCAGTCATTTCGCCCCAAAACCACTTCGCCCTGAACCATTTCGCCCTGAACCACGGCCTGTGCACGAAGTGGTTTTGGGGCGAAGTGGCATATGGGCGATGTAGTGTTTGGACGAAGTGGTTTGGGGGCGAAATGGCACTCGGGCGAAAACTAATTGTTTTACTCATTTCTCAATGACTACAGCACTTCAGACAAAACCATTTCAGGGGAAGTTTTCTACGGTCATCATGTTTACATTGTGTAAGTTAGGTATAAATCTGTGAACATTTCTGATTTTCGAGATACCAATCATGTATACTGCCTTTAAAGTTAAATGGCATTTGTTACAGTGATAATACTTTCATGCAGATGCCATTAAAAGAGCGTGACCAGATTCCCCCTCCCCCCTAAATGGATTTCGTTCTAACCCAACAATCATAAAATACTTCCCTAAAATACTAACCATTTGCAATCTCCAATTTGGATGTGGAATCAAAAAGGTTGGTGTAATCATTGCACTGCTTAATGTAACCGGAACATTTGTCAGTGTTGTAGTCGAGTCACCAATATCGAGTCCAAATCCGAGTCAGCAGCCTCAAGTCCGAGTCCGAGTCTCGAGTCATTAGCCTCGAGTCCGAGTCACGAGTCTACCCAAATGAAACTGAATCTGCTATAGATTCGTACATTCAGTGTGTGAAATAATACATGATCGTGTGCACGGCCTGGTGGTGGTAGTGTACATATTCACGCGTCGTACTGTGCTTTTCCCTAAATATCAGGGCCCCTCTCGCTCACGTACCCATCGTACCTCATTCTGGGTGACGAGAATTTGACATCATATCATGTCTTATATTCCATTCTGAAATTTGACGCTCTCAATCTGTATATTTTCAAGTAAAAAAAAAACGCCGATGTTTTGTAAGCTAATTTATCCGGTAAAGCAGTGCAGTAATTACACCAACCTTTTTGCTTCCACATATCCAAGTTGGAGATTGCAAATTTTCTGTTTTCTTCCCATGGATAGTATTTTGGGGAGGTATTTTACATGATTGTTACGTTAGAGTGAAATCTATTTTCGTGAGAAAAAAAATTGAACAACTCCTTTAATCAGTAAAATATCTGTTAAAGGGGCAATCAGGGTTTATTTCTCCGCTTTTCACGACAATAAAATGGCATTGTATTGATCCTCAGTTACTAGAGAGACAAATTCCGAATAAAAAATAAGAAAATTCCACCCCTGTTGAAAATTAAGGACACATTTTCATCTAAACAAACGGAAACTGTGAATCTTTGCGCGATGAGCAGCGCCCTGTGTTGTTCAGCTCAAACATCGGCTGTTTTCAAAACGACCGTCTTCGCCTTGTGTATCCCAGCAAAATTAATGGATTAAGAAATATCCTGGGCCAATGTGAATTTGAACGTTCACCCCTCTTGAGCATATTTATGAACATCAAGAGAATTCACGAAGGTAAACTACACAGAAAGGAAGGCATCGAATTCAAAATACCGAGCCTGACCGTAAAACAACTGAGCGTTTCGAAAACGGCCTATGCGGGAACAGATTTTGGGCGTACTTCGACACATCCAAACGTATCACGTGCATAGCTACGCCCTGGTTACCGCTATTTGCATATAAATTGCCCGCCGACCCAATACGTTTCAATGAGAAAATACTCCAAAATCATACAGTGGATTTATCTTAAAAAGGTAGGTTGGCGAGGTCCAGCCTTCGGACAGTACAAACTCTGATGACCTCTTTAAGTTGCTTTAGATGTCCGAGACAAAGATATGTAACAAAGAGTTGTGTAAACTAACTTACCAATGGTGAGGTATGCGGTTTCCAAATTCCCAGACATTTCGCTCTTGATGGTAGATTCAATGGTCTTCCCTGTCACCTATTCGGGAACATAAAAACAAATTTCAATTGAAAATATTTAGCTATAATGTCGTCGTCGGTTGACCATCGTAGTCGATGATGTCATTTGTTGTGCTGTCTTATTGTGTGGCTGATGAGTCCAATTCTTGAGGCACATACACGGGGGCATAGGGGGCACTGGAACGCTGATGTCGCTGCAGGGGGTTCCGATGCTTTTCTTCGGTCCCTTGCATTGCTGATGCGCTCTCTCCGGCTGTCTTCGAAGCTGGTGCAGACCTCTCTTATCAGAGCACGCCACTCAGTCCTGTTCGCTGCACGGGCTTCAAGCTCACTCGGGCGTACGCCACATTGCTTGAGGCGGTCTTTGATTGTGTCCTTGCACCGTTTCTTTGGGCGTCCCAGAAGTCGCGAGCCCTGGGCGAGCTCACTGTATAGGAGTTGGCGTGGTAGGCGAGAGCTGTCCATCCTGATGACATGGCCTGTCCATCGCAACTGGGCCCTGAGGACCATGGCCTCAGTGCTGAACAGGCCGGCCTTGTTGACCAGGCAGACTTGTTACAACAACAGACATTATTTCATTGTCACGTATTTAAAGCCCCAATACATCATTTGCAGTTACCCAAAACTGTACTTCACGAGTTGACAAGAAAAACCCAACTAAAAGTGTTGATGACAAACAACACATGATTTTTTTCCCCGTGTAAAATGGTACCTTTGTGGGAGAAATTGCCAACTGAAGGTGGGTTTTTTAAGAACCGTCTGCAAGCGATTTTTTTAAAATTCATTCAACACAAAAACTACGCATGTATGAAGTATTACTTCATCTATGTGAAATTTCTACACTGTAAAAAGTGACTCTACATCATGCACGTGATTCTACCAAGCTCATGCACCTGAAGTGTTGCGCTGAGCAATGCATACGCCTCATGGTGAGGCGAGTTTCACCTCATGTTGAGGTGACTGTCACTTCATGTTGAGGCGAGTGTCACCTCAAGTGTTTCATGTGCCTGGTGTGATAGTCAAAGCTTAAATGGAAACACTTCATGTGCGAGAGATGAAATTATTTTCAGTAAAAACTTTTTGATCGTCAATCATCTTACACCTCAGGTGCAACACATGCTGCTCAGCACGCTCTGACCACCACTTCACACACCTGAAGTGACTATTCAATTTTACTTTTTAAATTGTCCGGCCCCACACGTGCATGAGACGCGAGTTAACAAATTATACCATCACTTGATGCACATGAGGAACGGTGGTTTGATCTACTTGAGCTACTTAGGGTGCTAGTCACTAACACACCAGGTACCTCATCCATAAGCAGTTACCTGCCTCATGTGTTCATGATTGTGGGACAAAAATGTGCTAGTGAAATTTTTACAGTGTACAAAGCAGTTTATCAAGATTATTCTTTAGTTATGTAATGCTGTTCTTAGAATTCGTAAAAACAAATTTTATCTACAAATGATATTTTTGGCCTTTAAAGTAAGAAGACCATATTGCAAGAAACAAAATACACTCGACCAAAAAAGTTCTGTCACCAGTAAGACATTTGTAGATATTTATTATGAAATTGGATTTAATGTAGGAAATTTTAGCTGAACATATCACTCAAAGGAATAGAACTCAAAGGAATAGAGCTCAACGGAGTCCATGACGGCAAGCTTCACGGAACAGGAATGCAACAAAGGAGTGTGGGGTCAGAATGAAAAACACCAAAAAACAACGATGTCAACTTTATTGCACTTAAGCAAGGGGAGTTACAGTTCAGTATTTTGTTTCCACCATACCTAATGCAATGGCACGATTCAGATTGGATAATTTAACCATTTTGATTTGGATGGTTTTGACAAGACATTGATCAATCCAAACTCGCTTAAAAATGTCCTAATTGTCTATACACACAAATTGCCCAAATCACAAGTTGCATGTTCTTTGGTGTTTTTCATTCTGACCCCACACTCCTTTGTTGCATTCCTGTTCAGTGAAGCTTGCCATCATGATCTCTCTTGAGCTCTATTCCTTTGAGAGATATGTTCAGCTAAAATTTGATATATTATTTTCCTACATTAAATCCAATTTCATAATAAATATATATAAATGTCTTACTGGTGACAGAACTTTTTTGGTGGAGTGTACATTGTGCTAAAAAAATTGCTAACTCGTACATTACTGTTTTATATACAAAGCGGACACGAACTTAATTCACAAATTACAGCGACGCCTTGTAGTTTGAGCGCCTCTATTTTTTTCTGAAAACTGGGGAACGTTGGACGTTTTTGCATTTAACTTTTTCATTTATTGTTGAAGGAATGCACAAAAAAGTTAGGCTACGGACAAAATGTTTTCGGACAAAATGTTTTCGGACAAAATGGCGGCGCCCATACTAAGTCACCACTGCAATTTCCATTCTTTGTTCTTTTCCATTCTCCAGAAGGTCATAATTATTGTTCTTTGTGTAACAATAAGTAAATGTATGAGTTGCACAATGACTCTTCACCTCAGTGACTTGTTTCTTTGGAATATCATGTAGTGACAATATGTATCTGAACAATTAGTGTTTTCGGAAGAAAAACAAAAATGTGCTTTGGTTATTATGTACCTTCTCATACTCGATGAAGACTGCTTTCAGATGTTCCCGTCCCCTGGACACGAGGATGCGCTGGAATTCGGACTCGTCCGTGCCTAAGCCCTTGGCGGCCTGTCAAAGGGGAAACAATGATCGATCTACGGTGGTCAGTTGATTTTGTTTATATGCTGAAAGTTGTATTGTTAAAGGGCTCCTAAAATGCTAAACAACTTTATGCACAGTCTTTGCTGCAGACGAGGAATTATTTGTTTTCGGATAAAATGGATGCGCTCAAATTACAAGGCACCGCTGCAATAGACCTTTATCACGGTGCGGCCATCTTCCATGTTCTCCTATTAAAATGAACGTAACCAAAGCGAGGCTTGCAGGAAAAATAGTTTGTTCCCGTTTTGAAATATATTTCATTGTGTGCACGCAGCGTGGACAGTGAGATACACGCACTATCGTGCTATCGCGCGGTCGCGCAGACGCACTGATCTGTACCGTCCCACAGATATTCAAACCACATCACCTTTATAGCTCCATGGTTACAAGTTTAAAGTATAATTTCAGCATAATAAGCCCGTAATTCGCGCCACACTGATCAAAAACAAGATGGCCGTTTTTAAATTTTTTCTCCGGGTATGTTAATTTTGACGTCATGGGGTAAAACATAAATTACATAAATGTTTAAGATTACGCACGCGCACACGTTAGGAACCGCCCCAAGCTGGTTACGGTGATGTGCCATTCAATAACACAGTCGTTTCCTATCTTGTTGTTAATAGAAATGTGTCTGTACCTCACACGTATATTTGGGGAACAAGACAAAGATGGACGCACCGTGAGTAAAGGTCTATTGACAACTGACATTCTTTGAGAAGTTCGTATTCCGCTTTTCGGTGGGTTATATTTTTTTCTTTGTCCGTGTATAACAAGTGTTCCACTTGTTCAGCACAACATTGGTTGTCATGCATGGTAACTGGCTCTATTTTAGTCGTTGGCTGAAACGTCCATTTCAAAAGTATGGGGAAATGATTCAGTGACTTTTATATATACGAAACTGGCAAAAGATGAATAATTTCGGCCCATTTGAAACCCCTCATGCTGCCGTGATTTCCGCCACATACTTATTCAGGCAAGAAGAGAAGAATACCCTATAGACCGTATCGAATAACCGCCATTTCGTGGGGCAGTTTCTTTGTGCATGGTTGCACATATTGTGCTTCCATTGTTGAACGGTTTAAGTAACAAAAGGTGCCCCACGAAATGGCGGCTATTCGATACGGTCTATACTAGCCTTGTGCAGCTTTTGGTGGATTCACAAAGATTTATTAAAGGAGCGTGTCCAGATCACATTTTTGACACTCCTCCCATTTTCCCCCATGGGTGTTGAGATCTTGATACCATATCATACTTTTCGCATTATACCATTCTGACATGTCTGAAATTTCGCGCTCTCAATCAGTATAATTACACCAACCTTTTTGCTTCCACATCCAAATTTTCTGTTTTCTTCCCATGGATAGTATTTTTGGGAGGTATTTTATATGATTGTTAGGTTAGAACGAAATCCATTTTCTGGAAAAATCTGCACAAGCTCCTTTAATATTTTTGCAATGAACGACCCTTATGGGAAACTCTACAAATAAAACGCCCGCCCCCACAAAAGCAATCATGCGTCAGCAACCCATCATGGTGACGGAGCTACCATCATGGTGATTCCCCTTTATCAATAATAACCCACTCACACGTGCATTTAGAATGAGGAAACGGACACATTTATTTCCATTTCCTGGACGGACTATCTTTTTCCCCACCAGATAATTAGGTGATTGGGTTGAACCCCGATCAGCTATTGCTTTTGTATTGGTTCTTTGTCTTGTTTTTCCTTCTTTTTCCGAACAAACAACTCCAGAGCTTTTCTTCAAGACGGTTTTAAAGGCCTCAACTTGAAACTTGGTAGAAACATCAACCCCCATGTGAAGGTGAGCATGCAAGTGTTACGTCATCGTGATGTCATCAGGTATCAAATTGCAACCCAAAAATGACCAAAATGTGCATGTTTGAAAATGCTTCCGTGACCCAGGATCTTCGTATTTGGCAGGCTCATAGATCGAGCTGCTGCACCAGTACCAGCGGCCAAGACAGTGGGCAGGTTTTACTTATGTAAATGTGTAACAATGGAACCACAAAGCACCTACTCATGCATGACGCACGGTAATGTGACTGCACCCTGTCATGGCCGCCGTGCAAAGGCTCTATAGATCACATTTGGGCTAGTTTTCTTCGTGTGTGCATTTTCATCTGATCCTTCCTTCTGGGGTCAATTTGAGGTCAAATTTAAGCGAAAACGAAAATCGAAATTTTTGCACTTATTGAGCAGCAATATCCATCAAACTAAGCTGAATCTTTGAGAAACAAAGTACAGGCATCTAGTCCTATGGCAGACTTTCACCAGCATGTATACATATTATCATATCAGGATCTTCATATGGCACACACATGGATCAGATCATGTCCTACAATTGTCTTGTATAGTGGGTATTTTTATCTGACCCTTCCTTCTGGGGTCAATTCGAGGTCAAAGTTCAGCAAAAACGAAAATCTGTTTTTGCACTTATGGGTAACTTACTGACCGTTAAACCATATAGTCCGCTGTTTTACCCCCGTCACGGCAATACCTCTCCGGGGGGATGCCAAATCACCATGGTTAATTAGAACTTACCATAAATGTAACATTTCAACAGAGGCCACAACCAAACTATCAGGCTTTTGCGAGAAATCGGCGTTTTTTGTTCAAAAATCCCGCCCCATTCGAGCGAGAATTGACGTTAAGCGCGCATGCCCAGAAGGTTTTTCGTTAATAACTTTCTAAAATAACAACTAATTTATTTATACACATACATTTTGTACACGCAATATAAGTTGTGCTATAAACGAAAAATTTATAAAACTTAATTAGCACGCATTTTGTGTTTATCAGTTAATAAAATATAATAAAACGCGTCGTAGTTTAAATATTCCTGAGCGAGGTTTCGCTTAGACTGGTTTCTTGTCCACATATTCCACACACCAACACGATTATGACTTTATGAGGACCGACATTGGAAGTATTTTTTACGCCATCGCATCGCGGATGCCACATAAACTCTTGAGGAATTTCAAATTGTCATCGAAAACGAGGGTCTCAGTGCTTTCCGGTTTGTGATACAATTTTCAAATGAAAAGGCGCACAACGTATTAATAGCTCAGCATCTCAAACGAGGCTGCCAGTGTTAATTTACAAGTTCTAATGATTCCTGCGAAATACATTGCAATGCACGGTAGGGGAGTCGGTGTTAGCCTGTTGTCTCGGGTTTTATCGGGATCGTAAAATATAACAAATGTTAGTATTTTTCGCCACCATCAACGTTAATGCGTGTACGTACCCAGGGCGTGTGCCGTCGACGCACGTATATAAACGAACACCCCTTGTCATGTAGAACTGTGCTTGTTATTATGTATAACCGAACAGTATGTCTTTTAGCGCAACCAATTAAAAGACTACCGAAGTGAATACGTCACCCTATACATGTATATTGTCAGTTGCCTAGGCAACGGCACTACACTAAAAATCACTATACCGTTTCCCTGTGCTTCTGCAATGGCCTTTTAATCTGGCATGGAGCCATGATGTTTGGAGCCAATTTTCATAGCAACACGTCACACTTCGGCACTCTATTAACTATACCCAACACGATATAAAACAAAGGGATACCTCCCCATCCCCTACTTCCCCTATACCTCAACACATGTTTTCCTTTTGTTAACATACCAACTCCCCTATAAAACCTGAAAGGAAATCCTTTAAAATTCTTTGGATGTTTGAGGCACAAAGGAGGAATTCGGAACAATGGAAGGTGGTGGCGAGGGGAGGGGTTACTCTCCCTCGCCACCACCTTCCATTGTTTCGAATTCCTCCTTTGTGCCTCAAACATCCAAAGAATTTTAAAGGATTTCCTTTCAGGTTTTATAGGGGAGTTAACAAAATGGAAAAGTGTGTTGAGGTATAGGCCTAGGGGAAGAAGGGGATGGGGAGGAGTCCCTTGGTTTTATACCGTGTTAGGTATAGTTAATGGAGTGCCGAAGTGTGACGTGTTGCTATGAATATTGGCTCCAAACATCATGGCTGCCAGATTAAACGCCATTGCAGAAGCACAGGGAAACGGTTGTGATTTTTAGTGTAGTGCCGTTGCCTAGGCAACTGACAATATACATGTAGGGTGACGTATTCACCTCGGTAGTCTTTTAATTGGTTGCGCTGAAAGACATACTGTTCGGTTAACATAATAACAAGCACAATTCAACGTGACAAAGGGTGTTCGTTTACGTATACGTCAACGGCACACACCCTGGGTACACGCATCATCGTTGGTGGTAGTCCAGATTCTGGACTATATTATTGCGATATTGGATCGTAGCGCGGCCGACTATAGAGGGCGGAATATCGAAATGATTTGGACAGCGCATAATATAGTCCAGAACTTAACCTCAAGTTCCCTCAGAAATTTGAGGGAACTATAGCTCCGCCCACCTAGTCTGATTGGACGCAGCGCTTATCAATCATGTGTGTGAGGCGCGCCGAATAATCGACGGTCGGGAATCGATTCTCGAAAATTGTCCGCGCAATGTAAGCATAGTCATTATAATATTATAATGTGTACATATCGGCCTCCTACTGCCGGCTATGCGCTGTGCATTATGAAACAACAAACATACAGTATACACCTGCATGCGTGGCTATAGCCACGCATGGAGGTGTATACATACTGTATGTTTGTATAGTAGTTGGAAAGACTTGAGAAGTTGATCAGATTTTGTCTTCAAAATTACTCATCAAGCATATCTGTACGTGCAGATTTGATGAAAAATATATAGGAGTGAGAAAAAAAAGAAGATTTTGTGCGGAAACACTTCTTCATCCTGCCGTGTTCAAATTTTCTCACTTATAATTTCAGGTTTTCCCCATCAAATCAGTGCACTTTATTTTAAAGAAACAAATTTTATCTACTAAATTCTGACCTCTTGACCTTAAAAATAGCTATTTTTAAGGTCAAGAGGTCAGAATTTAGTCAAATAAAGACACAGTGTGCTTTGTGTATTTTATTGCATGGTATTTAGGAAAAATTTACATGGTAAAATAAAGCCAGTTATTAGTTCCAACAAAAGCAGGTGTACTAAATTTGTTGACTAATATATGGCCACTTTAGTACAAAATCCTCTAGTACATGTGGGCCAGGAAATTTAGGCTCTACACAATAGGCAAAAAAAGGCCCATATACTGCAGTTTCTATTGCAGTTACCCATCATAAGTTTCCTTCACAACTACACAAGAAAAACCAGACTAAAAGTGTAGATAACAATAACAAACTTTTAAACATCACATAATTTGTGGAAAAAATTGCCAACTAAAGTTTTTTTGTTTTACTATTCATTCAACACAAAAACCATACATGTATTTTTTTAGGTTTTCTGAAGTATTACTGCATGCATCATTTGCTAAAATTTCTAACAGGCATTTTATCAACATTATTCTTTTAAAGCTTGACAGGGTGCTCCACATTACAAACTTTAACAAATTTGCAAAGCAAATTGCACCCTGTTTTAAAAGCCATTAGCTTTTTGTTTATATACAGACATTGGTGCTGTTCATTTAAATTTTAAATGAATAAAAGACAACATTTTCAACTTTGACAATTTGTTTACAAAAACTAAGAGAAAGTATAGAAAAACATTAATTCAAACTGGAGTTGTGGCAAACTGCTGCGGTTTTTATTCCCATTTTTTTTACAAACAACATGTAAAACAAACTGAAATGATGCAGCCATGGGTTACAAGAGTTTCATCAAAGTTGGAGAAAATGGTGCAATATTTTGTGCAGAGTTTAGAGTCATCCTGTGTTTGCCTGATGTGATGTCATAACTTTGCTCATGAACATACAAATTCAAAAGCTTGATTTTTTTATACCATTTCAAGGACCCCCCAAATATTTGTTCCCACTGTTCCAATATTATATGGACCCATAAAGAGGCAGATTGGGGGGTGGGGGAGCGGGCGCGTTCAGCTCTTACACAATTGCAACAATAGAAAATGTACATGTATGGCATTATATGTGTCTGCCTTTCTGAGATTTCTGACATACATCAAATGATAGGATGAATGATCACTGCCCTGATTTGAAAAATCACTGACTAGTATATATAGTGTTATGTTTTTGAAGATGGTTCATTGTCTGTGCACTTTATCTCACCCTGAAAAAATGTTACATTTGAACAGAAAATGCGGCATACCTTTCTAATTTGCTCTGCAGCTTTTTGGAGAAATTCCTGTGCAAAAAAGGGGCAATTTTTACAACTTCCTGATCTGTGCAAAGCTGCATTAATTCTACACTGATATATTTTGTTGTCTACAAAGTAATTTTGCTCCAAATTTAATTACGGCAGATGCAGAAATTGTTCATATTTCATTCACAGACAGTAATCCTCTGCAGCAGCATGAACATTCTGTGCATGGCTGCAGGTCACATTAAAAAATGAGTGTGAAAGGCAAATTGAACACTATAGTAATAAACTCATGTGTGTAGCTCATTATTGCAGTTGTGTAGCTCAGAATGCATGTTTTTGAATCTTGATGTACTCCTACTGAATTCAGGAATTCAGTTTTGTTAAAAATTGCAACTGAAATATTAATAATTTCTTGTTTTGCAGATTAACATTCCATTCTTTTGAAAGTATACTATGTTAATGAAAACCCTCATTGCAATTCAAGAATACTCAAAATTGATTAGTTTTGTGTTTCACATGTTGAGACACTGAAAAATATGAGACTTCTAAATTTGAAGGAATGGAGTGCTCACTCGCAGTTTTGCTTCACACCCCATGCCATTTTAAAATGAATGTTCAGGTCATATAGGCCTACCTAGGCAATTATACTGGCTGAGGATGGTTGTATCAACTATTAGGCCTAATTTGAAATGTTTGAACTTGAATAAATGTCTGGGAACTTATTTTGTTGAGTTTGTATTGAGGTGGCATAGTCATGAAGTCCCCCGGCCTGGCCTTTTTTTTTCTACAGGAGGGAAACATTTCCTGTGAATTGTGTGCCTGCTTATTTGCACATTGCAAACAAATGTCTGTTATCTGAAAGGTCCCTTCAAAAATACATGGATCATGCCAATGGAATTGAAGGATTTAACACAAATAAACTCAAGTGTGTAACTCAGTCTTAATTCAGAATGCATTTTTAAAATCTTGATGTACTGTCATACTGAATTCAGTTTTATTAAAAATTGCAACTGAAAGATGAATAACTTCTATTTTTTGTAGATTAACATTTCCCATCTGTTAAAAGTAGGGATTGGCATTTACGGTTAATTTATAAACCGGTTTGCAATTCTTTCCAGTGTCGGTTAACCGGTTAACCGTTCAGCCGACACCAAAGTTGTTGGTGTTGTTTTACTTTATAGATGCATTTGCAATGCACACAATACCCCTATATAGGCCCCCAAAATAACCATTGAATCTTTATCGGGTGAAAATGTTACTACGACTCCATATACATTTATTTCAATTTCATGAAGTAAATACAAAAAACCTTTGAAAACTATTGTAAATTCTTTAAAATTGGGTTTCGTTTAAACGTTCGGCAAAATGGTTTTTATTTTTTCCCCGGTTAACCGGTTAAATGTCCAATCCCTGGTTGAAAGAGTGCATTATGTTAATGAAAACCCTCAAATCAAGCATCCTCATGATAATTTGATTAGTTTTGTGCTTCACAAGTTCAGACAGATACATGAGACTTCCAAATTTGAAGGAATGGATTCAAAGGACTGCTCACTTAATTGCAGTTTTGCTTCACACCCCATGTCGTTGTTAAATGAATGTTCAGGTCATAATCCCATTACTATATATGACTCTTGTGTCAAATATTAATTTAAATAAGACTACCGAGAACTTATTTTGCTGAGTTGTGTGCCTGCATGCTTCATTATTTTGTGCATTGCAAAACATGTCTTATCTGAAGCTCCCACCCGGCGGGCCACAAAAATATTAGATCTGCTACTACATTGTACATGTACATGTTGAACTTCAAGAAAAGGATAAACAAGAACAGTTGATTTTTATAATATTTTAGTTTTTTTGCACTTTTAGCATGAAACTGAAGTAAATGGCACAGCAAGGAATAAGCTATATCCAAATTTTGTTTTCCCATGTAGGACCCCACCCAATCACTCGCACCCCCTCACAGTAAACCTCCCAGGTACATGCAGTACTCCCACCAGTCCCCCTACGCCCCACCCCCAAAGTGACCTAGCCATTAAAACGTTCGTGCTAGCTATCTATTCTCGCTGCATGAGCTGAGTCACATACACACTGCATGCAATACGCGCTATGTGTAAAGTACAGTACTCGTATGCAGTTTGCGCACACGTACATGCATGCTGCGCTGCAGATATCGATATCGCGGTATCGAACACCGCGACGTAAATGAATATTTATGAGCTCGATTGACCTTTGACCCCAGCGGGGAATTTGAGGTTAAGTTCTGGACTATATTATGCGCTGTCCAAATCATATCGATATTCCGCCCTCTATAGTCGGCCGCGCTACGATCCAATATCGCAATAATATAGTCCAGAATCTGGACTACGTTGGTGGTGGCGAAAAATCCTAACATTTGTTCTATTTTACGATCCCGATAAAACCCGAGACAACAGGCCAACACCGACTCCCCTACCGTGCATCGCGGGAATCATTAGAACTTTCTAATTAACACTGGCAGCCTCGTTTCAGATGCTGAGCCATTAATACGTCGTGCGTCTGTTTATTTGAAAATTTTATCACAAACCGGAAAGCACCGAGACCCTCGTTTTCAATGACAATTTGAAATTTCTCAAGAGTTTATGTGGCATCCGCATGCGATGGCGTAAAAAACACTTCCAATGTCGGTCCTCATAAAGTCATAATCGTGTTGGTGTGTGGAATATGTGGACGGGAAACCAGTCTAAGCGAAACCTCGCTCAGGAATATTTAAACTATGACGCGTTTTATTATATTTTAGTAACTGATAAATAACACAAAATGCGTGCTAATTAAGTTTTATACAATTTCCGTTTATAGCACAACTTATATTGCGTGTACAAAATGTATGTGTATGAATAAATTAGTTGTTATTTTAGAAAGTTATTAACGAAAAACCTTCTGGGCATGCGCGCTTAACGTCAATTCTCGCTCGAATGGGGCGGGATTTTTGAACAAAAAACGCCGATTTCTCGCAAAAGCCTGATAGTTTGGTTGTGGCCTCTGTTGAAATGTTATATTTATGGTAAGTTCTAATTAACCATGTTGATTTGGCATCCCCCCGGAGAGGTATTGCCGTGACGGGGGTAAAACAGCGGACTAATACTGGATCGTCATGGAACCAAGACATCAACTTGAAACTTGGTGGGATCGAACATCAACCCTCATCCCAAGGTGTACATACAACTGTGACATCATGATGACGTCATCAGGTGTCATTACCAAAATTCAGTTTAATATTTCAAAAATTCATATCTCAAGAACCGTGATAGATATTTAAACAATTCTTTCACAGCATGATACGCCGCCATTAACTGAACAAATATCATACATGACATGACCCCTGTGTGACCCCAACGTCCGGTCGAACCCGACGGTGTTTTAAAATGTGCAATTTTAGCATTTTGAATGCAAATAGAGCCAAAGTTGTAGGGAATGAAATGTTCCTACACGGACTTTTTTTACTACACCAATGATGACGTCATCACATGCACGGTCGTTACTACACGTCCTTTCGCATTGGTTTGCGCGCCCGGTTTCGTCCGCTCTCAACTGCGCAATGTATCCTGCGTGACGTCACCCAACACCAAGGCTGGATAACACTTGCCATGATTGGCCAGATTCTGTCACCTGACGCAGTAAACATGTCACCTGACAAGATTATTTTCATAAATCTGTAATCAAGTTACCTTATTGAGAGCCTGGGCGTCTTGGCCGACTTTTCCCGGATCAACGGGGGATGTTTCATCCCGTCCTGCCTGTTAAAAGTAAAAAAGAAATAAGAAATCATTCTCACTGAAATACCAATATCGACCAGTAATGTGTCGAGATCTTTCCAAAACGGTTCTAAAAATCACACTTTTGCAGATATAGGCCTAATCACGTATAGCGAACGCAATATGGTGCCTATAAACACTATTGAAACAACCAAACTCGGTATGAGAGAAAATCCGGTATGGAGAAACCTGAGGGAGTATACCACTGTGCCTGACTCTCAGCTGGTAGAGCGTCTGCCCGGTGAGTCAGAGGTCTCGGGTTTGAATCCCGATAATATGTTTGGGTGTTTCATTTCAATGGTGATCAGGCACCATACCAAATATTGAGCGTTCGTTACTTTGCCCAGTTAATTTCCAATCCAACAACGAGAGAAAAATAATGAGGTATACGTTTATTCAAATGATTATCGCAAGAAGTCTATATAGTCCAGTCTATGTTCAGCGTTTTGCCAACTATCCCATACATTGGTTAGTTTCATAATGCTACGTTTACACCATGTCCCCGGCAGTCCCGGTGCCCCGGTTTGGCCAAAACGTGGCGTGCCGTGGAACCTTTATTGTCTTTTTATTACTTTGGCTCCACTCGGCCCTAGTTGGGCTGGTGTGTTGCGTTCTACCACGGTGCGTTGCGTTCTACCACGGTGCGTTACGTCCCGGTACGGAAAGCGTGGCGCGCCGTGCCGGTTCCGGGCCGCGAGGCGGACGGCGCGCCCCGGAACCGGGACGACGCGCTACGTTTCAAGCGCCGTTCCACTACGGATGGGTCCACGTCCCAGGCCGGCCTGCTAAGTTCTGATGCGGTGCCTCACGTCCGTCCCGTTCGTGTCACGTTTGTTGTCCCGGCCCAATACGTTCCAGACGGTGTGCGAGGGTCTGCTGCGGCGCCCTGCGACTGAACGTGGCAGCTGTTACGTTTCACGCCCCGGTGGCCACCCGGTGGTCTCCCGTTGAGCCCCAGTGGGTATAAATAGTGCGCTCCACACCTTCATTTTCACTTCGTCCTGGAGCGCTGCCGCAGCAACATCATCCTCATCATCGTTGTCATCTTCATATTCGGTGCCACACCTCGGTGAGTCAAGGCACACTGCGGTCCGTCACGCCCTGTGACGGAAGCCCCGTCCCACGTATGCGGCCCAGGACGATTCTCATTAGTGCCGGGACTGCCGGGCCAAACGTTTTGACAGAGCTGCTAACTGGCCGGTCACCGGCCGGTGGCAAGGGTGAGCTACGGTCATTCACGTTTCGCCACCCCGGTCCCCTACGCTCCCCGACGTCCATCCCAGGGCCTCCACGGTGCTCCTCTATACCGGGACTGCCGGGGACATGGTGTAAACGTAGCATAACTTGGGATCGTAAATAACTGTTCTTTCTTTGGCAAGTTCGACCATGCAATCGCTCAACGTCAAGATGTTCATGTAGCAACTTACCACACACAGTCCAATGAGGACCCGCTTGAAATCGCCACTCGTCTCGCTGACCAAAGCCTTCTCCAGATCACCTTTGAACTCTATTTGGTCACGATATACATGTACATTACTTGAGTATCTATACTGGCAGAAATGTGAATTGGTCAACCAAATGGTCACGATTCGTGCACCCCGTACGCAATATGGTTTCCAAATTATGTGGAATTACACGGCTATATTTAAAAACAGGAACAACAACATTATCTGAAGAATAATGTTGATAAACTGCCTTGTACAAATTTCAGCCACATAGACGCAGTAATATAGGTTTTCTCGCTCGAATTCATCAGAAATGCATTCGATTTCGTTTGTGGAAGTACGTATTCATATGATTTTGATCAGAACGTAATTTCTCTGGTTTTTATTCATTTGCACGTTATTCAATTTCATTTAAAGACATTCACATTTGTTCGCTACGACATCCAGATTAGAATTTGCGTCATTCAAATACAAACATTGAATCTTAATTCAATTTAGCACAAACTCGGGGCTTGGGCGAATTTGAATGATTTTCACTGGTATTTCAAAATCGATGGCGCATAGTTTTAAATTCGAGTGCGGAATTTTCCCGATTGCGTGCTCGAAAAACCAAATTGAATGCTCTCTTTAGATAGGAGGATGATCCCTAACTGCATTAAAATTTGCGCTAAAACGATTGCATCTGAAACGAACTTGAGAGGTAGGCCTACATGTACTTTGTTAAAACTGAACGAGAAAACCTATACTTAAAATTGTCTGCAGACTTTAAGAAAAAAAACCTTTACTTGGCAATTTCTCTCACTAAGGTACCATTTTACACAGGGAAAGAAAATGTGGTCTTTGTTACCATTGCTATCGACACCTTTAGTGAGGATTTTCTTGTCAACTACACTCGACCAAAAACGTTCTGTCACCAGTAAGACATTTATAGATATTTATTATTAAATTTGATTTAATGTAGACAAATAATATACTCTCCAACAAAAGAAACTGTGCATGGTAAAAATTGCTGTATTTTTTCAAGAAGGTGGAAAATAAACACCAAATTCACAGACAATATTCTCTGACATTGTTAGAAAAAGGTTATGCACTCAAAACCTGCTCATGGCATAGTGCAGGACTTAGGCATGCCTGGGTGTTGATTTCACAATAGGGGTCCTACAGGTTGTTACGTAACAGAATTTCAGGTCTCGTTAGCAAGCCGTATAAAAGGACTACCCAAAAGTCAATATTCTCTTTCATGCGCGTGTCATTGGCTCCATGAGGCGAAGATGCACAGCAGTGATTAATGCACAAGGGGGACACACTCGATACTGACTTTGTGACTTCAATATTGGCAAGTCAGTTTTCAGCAACCTCTGAGAACACGAAGAACACATTTTGTACATTTCAAGTTCGGTTAACCATTTGAAAGATTTCATGGACTTTCATTAACAGTTTATTCCAGCGAGTTATCTGCCATGGCTGAAAAAATACAGCAATTTTTATCATGCACAGTTTCTTTTGTTGGAGAGTATATCAAATTTTAGCTGAACATATAGAAAATTTTTAAGTGAGTTTGGATTTTATCAATGTCTTGTCAAAAACATCCAAATCAAAATGGTTAAATTGTCCAATCTAAATCGTGCCATTGCATTAGGTATGGTGGAAGCAAAATACTGAACTGTAACCCCCCTTGCTTGAGTGCAATAAAGTTGACATCGTTGTTTTTTTTGTGTTTGTCATTCTGACCCCACACTCCTTTGTTGCATTCCTGTTCCGTGAAGCTTGCCATCATGGACTCCGTTGAGCTCTATTCCTTTGAGTGATATGTTCAGCTAAAATTTGATATATTATTTTCCTACATTAAATCCAATTTCATAATAAATATCTACAAATGTCTTACTGGTGACAGAACTTTTTGGTCGAGTGTATAATGGAAGTAAAATGATGGGTCACTGCCAAAAATGTAACTGCATGGGCTTTGAAAAAAAAAACCACTATATTTTAAGATGTTTCCACTTCTTATAAGGTATCGTGATAAGGTACTCTGAAAGTGATATTAAAGCTGCACTGTCCGATTTTCGGCCGATTTGAGCGTCAATTTTTTAAAAAGTTAAATTGCTATTTTTCTAGAATAGAAAAAGTTATCAGCTTTCATTTGGTACAAAGAACGTAAAAATCCGTCAAGGATTAATGCCAGTCGATTAAAAACAAGAAATAATAAAAGCAATTAAGACAGGCCCTTTTTTTCGACAGGGTTATGATGATGTAAATATACATGTGCGCGTACGTGTGTACATTGTTAGTCTGGTTCCTGGACCAAAATATTCCCGACTGATCTTTAGTAGCCTATACATGTTAGTCCGCCATATTGAAACAGAAATAATTACTCTTTTTTTCCGAAGGTTCCCGAAGTTACCCGAATGCACGTCCGGACGTTATCGTTAATCGTCAGGTACGATTCGTCATTGTTTCGAGAATTTGAGTTGACGCCTCGTGCCGCCGCGTGTTTATTTATGATGATACAGACAAGGTCTGAATTTGATTTTTGATGATACAATGGGCATGTGTAAGATTAATATATTACATTTTTATTGGCCAAATATGGAATAACCCCTTTCAAATTGCTATACACTCGTACCGTACCGCCGCGCACCGCGCTTTGAAAATTAACGGTTATGCGCTTCTAAATATAAATGCATGACGTAATGCTTAGTGCTATTTTAAACACTACAGTAGCCGGTCCTCATATTAATTTGTTGTGTGTGGAATATGTGGAGTGGGAACCAGTCTAGTACATTGTACACATACTATGTACATATGAACGTACGTACGCGCACGTGTGAAGCCCGTTTCAAGAAAAAGGCTTTTATCTCCAATTCCCGACCTCAGAAATTTACGTTTTTAATATTTTTCGTTACAGAGACACGTAAGCTTTCTAAATTCGTTCGCTTGTGTAAATTAATTGTTTAACCCTTTCACCCAAACACGGAAAGTGCAGCTTAAACGATCCTACCATGCGAAAATTCGCGCAGTCTGGGCCGAATTTTTGCGACCAGGTCTATAAATCAGCGGCTGATCCATGCAGGCCCATTAAAATACAAAAATACAACGGAAGTTCCCAGCGGTACCTGGAAAGCCCAAGCAATAAAAGCAATACCCTGGTATTTATCATATTGTCCATTATATGTTCGCCTTGTATAGTGGGTCAGAATCCACCGCTGATTTATGTTATGGTTGTGAAAACTCGAACCAGTCTGTGCTATGCAACATCCGGACTCGCTTTCCACGGTCGGGTCAAATTTTAGTTTGTGAATTTGTTTTCTTCTCAAAAGCATTATTTAGTCAGTTTAATGTTCACAATCCTTGATATGTGATGGTACCCTTGCATAATAAATCAGTATATTTTTACGTTTGGTTGCTTACCAGTTTTGTACGCTGCTTTGATTGCGGTGATTTCCTGAGGAGAGAACAATTTTCACAAGTTCAGGCTTTATACAATATACAACCTACCTTTCCCGTATTAGGGCGGCCGGTTATGGGTAAAAAAGGCGTATTAGGACGACCGACCGCATTAGGGCGACCGATAGCCGGTCGTCCTAACGCCAAGTGCTTCAAAAACCATCTTTATTAGGTCAAAAACCATTTTTATTAGGTTTCTCACCATTTTTATTAGGTTTGTAACCATTTTCGTCTAGGTTGAAAAACATTTTTATGAGAACTTTAAGTCGAAAAAATGGGTGTAAACGGCAGAGTTTCTTGCCGACAAATTTGCCGTTTTAGTGGTTCCCCAGAGCACTCTTCCCAAAACGGTCGTCCTAATACGGGAAAAGTAGTTATTTAACATACTCTGTAAATAACCCGATTCGGGCAAAAATGTATTTCGTCATTTTAAATGAAAACGTTCAGAATTAGTATAATAAAATGAGGCATGTCTTTCTCCTTTCATAACTTTCTACAGGGCGTCCATAAAAAAGGAAACCCATCTTTAAATGCAAATTATCATAAATTTGTGCAATATTTCCAAAAGAGGTGTGTATGTAGAAAAAGTCCAGTCTGTCCTCTGTCCAATGGTACCAGGATCATTATGTAACTGTCATGCATGACTGAGCAAACATGGCCATTATGAAAGGTGTTGAAATCATCACTGTGACAAGTTAGCACTTCACTTGAAAGTGGGATAAGGGCAATGAAGTGATGAAAGAACACGACATTTCTTTTCAAACGTATCTTACAGATAATTTCAGGGGCCGGTGTGTTCCCTCGACAAATCACCATTTCTCTCAATACACAGCTCACGTACATTATCTTCTCATGTCTCTGACTGCTCGTCTTATCATTCCATGGTAAGGTTTGAAAAGAAATGTTCTTTCATCACCCTTATCCCACTTTCAATGAAGTGGTAACTTGTCATACTACCCGTCATACTACCCGTCATACTACCCGTCATACTACCCGTCATACTACCCGTCATACTACCCGTCATACTACCCGTCATACTACCCGTCATACTACCCGTCATACTACCCGTCATACTACCCGTCATACTACCCGTCATACTACCCGTCATACTACCCGTCATACTACCCGTCATACTACCCGTCATACTACCCGTCATACTACCCGTCATACTACCCGTCATACTACCCGTCATACTACCCGTCATACTACCCGTCATACTACCCGTCATAACGGCCATGTTTGCTCAGTCATGCATGACAGTTACATAATGACCCTGGTACCATTGGACAGAGGACAGTCTGGACTTTCCCAACATACACACCTCTTTTTGAAATATTGCACAGATTTGTGATAATTTGCATTTAAAGGTGGTTTCATTTTTGTATGTACACCCTGTATTACCGCGTTAGAAGGGCACCCCAATTCGGGCCCTGTAGGAAACAACGCTACATAATTTCATACAAATGTGGACAAAATGTCCATGAGTTTGGGAAATCTGGATGCAGTGAAAAGCAACTTGGCTCCACCAGGATTCGAACCTTCTGCTTAACGTGCAGACCAATTCAGCTATGAAGCCAACTGGTAGTCTCGAATCACGGTAGTGTAGTTGTTCCTGACTGATTGGGATTGGCCATCAGGTGAGCTTAGCAAGCCCTACAGAGGGATAAACCCTTCAATGAGATAACCACCCCTCCCAGAGATCACTTAAGATAGGTCTAAGCCCCAAACCCTGCCTGGATATCATTGTCTGTGAGGCGCGGCACTCACGGCACTCGCCCGGCTTTACGGATTACTGTGACAACGAGTTTTTCGACAGTCATCTTAATTATTCCGTGCACCCCTAGACGCCGATATAATCCCAAAATAGATATACAGTGGGTTGAATCTGTATCTCAGCTCTATATTACCAGCGAACATTTGTGTCAAAAACACAAATTAGCCACGTTTTACAAGTTTGAAGCGGACGACAGCTGAGATCCACTGACCTGCCAATTCTCATTCGATTCTACACGAGAAGATTGAACGCCAAGGCAGTGTACTAGATTTGTATCCCATCATGCGCAGCGCGCAGTGAATTGTGGGGGAACCGTAAAGGCACGTACAGTTTTGGGGAGTGAGGAAATTTGAAAAATGTTGGGCACAACTGTATTTTAATCAATCATTGGAAATTAATACATTTGTTACTAAGGAAATGAAAGAATGGGGAAAAGGAATAACGATATCGAGTTTAGTTGATATAAGATTTACCGCATTCGTTCTTGAGCACATGATTTCAACCAGGACATCTTCGTCGGTTCCAAGGCCCTAGGAGGAAGCAGACAAGAAAAGGCTATTTCTGATATGGTCGTTTTGACCCATTGGTGCCCAGTCATCCATAAAGGTATTCTGGATTTCTTGGTGTCATAAGAAAGGGGACATGGTGATGGAACGGATGGTACTTGCCGTTTTCCAATATTCTCGGTCAATAGCGAGTAATTAGCAATTTAATCTCGGCTTCATTTTCTGAAACACCCTGTATATTATTTTCGGGACATAAATTTGAAGGGCACTGAAATGGTGTTTTTATCAATGAAATCTGTGCTATGGAACTAGTCCATTAATTTACAATCATAAAAACCCTACTTGAAAGTTGTTTGGGGGGTTAAAATCAAGGTTTTTGATTTTTATGCTAATGAAATTTACATATGCATGAGCAAAGTGGTGATGTCAGTTTAGGAAAACACAGGAAAATCTCATTCAACTGTGCACAAACGTTTCCACAATTTTCTCCAACTTGCTGAAACTTTTGTAACCCATGATGGTTTAGGTTTGTTTTACATGTTGCCTGTTGTAAACCATAAAAAAAACTAAGGCTGGAAACTGCAGCATTTTTCCACAATTCCAGTTTGAAGTCTTATGTTTTTTCTTTGCTTTTCTGCTGTGTGTTCCTTAAGTGACATGCCCCAAACAGCGCCCTCTGTCTGTGAGTTTATGTGAAGAAATTTTCAAAGTTGAAAAATGCCAAAAAATTTACTCATCAAAATGAACAGTAGTATTGTCTTTCTACACAAGTAATCCTTCATATGCAGCAAAAACTATACATATAGTTATTGAGCATTTCAGGGGCCCTTTAAGGAGTTTCAGTGCAAAATGCATCATACTTCAACTTAAACGAGCGTGTCCAGATCACATTTTTGAACCCCCTTTCCCCACATGGGTATTGAGATTTCGATACCATATCGTTTGTCATATTTTTCTCATATGTGGCAGCATATAAACATTTTTGCTTTCACATCCAAATTGGAGATTGTGAATTTCATGTTCTCTTCCCATGGACAGTATTTTTGGGAAGGTATTTTATTTGACCGTTGTATAGGTTAGAACAAAAAATCAATTATCTTGAAAAATCTAGACAAGCTCATTTAAAGGGGGAAATCAGAGTTTATTTCTCCGCTTTTCACGAGAATAAAAATGTATTGTATTGATCCTCAGTTACTAGAGAGACAAATTCCGAATAAAAAATAAGAAAATTCCACCCCTGTTGAAAATTAAGGACAATTGTTCATCGTAAGTTTACCTTCCATTGGCCTCCATTTTATGCGAACAACGGACAGATTATAGATCTTTGCGCCGACATATAGGCTGTTTTCAAAACCACCGCCTTCGCCTGTGGCTCCGGCCTAATGTATCACAGCAATGCTAATTTGATCGTTCACCCCTCTTGAGCATATTTATTAACACTAAGAGAATCCACGAAGGTAAACTACCACAAAGGAAGACATCGAATTCAAAATACCGAGCCTGACCGTAAAATACCGAGCGTTTCGAAAACGGCTTATGTGGAAAAGATTTTAATGCGCGTAAATCCACACGTCCGTAAATCCATAGCTACGCCCTGGTTACTGCTATTTGCATATAAATTGTCCGCCGACCCGTTACTTTTCATTGGGAAATACTCAAATCATAAAGTGGATGATCTAAAAAGGTAGGAGGATTGTATTTTGTTGTCCATAGACTATCGACTAGTTCAAATAAATCGTGACTTTCGGCGAGGCCCTCAGTCTTCGGACAGTACAAACTCTGATTCCCCCTTAATTTCGGGAACAAAAATTCAATGTCATGGCAGAATGTATATCTCTAGCAGTCAGACTATCTAATATATACTGAAACGCAAAAGAAACTTACCACTTGTTTAAAATGTAATGAAATTGTAACAGTTCAAAATAAAACAAACCAACAATTGCTAATTGAAACATTGGCATTTTATTGATTACATGTCAAGTTTTTGACCAAGATACACCATCTCATCAGTTTGTTCTACAGTAAAGAACAGAAGAGGGTGCGATGTCAGAGTCCCCTTTCAATAGCGTGTGTGGCCACCATTGATTTGGATACAGGCATTGCATCGTCGGCGCATACTGCCTACCAGTCTCGGCATGTTGCTTGAAATGCCCATTTTGCACTGGCCTTTTTAAAGCCAACATCAAGACATCACGTGCAGCTCATTACAATCATCCCATACCCCTTGGCTAATCACCGACAGTCAAAACAGCTGTTCAATAGCTGTGCCATGAAGTGACCATTGAAGGTTCAAGTGACCTTCAGACACCGTTTGGTCTGACAGTAAGGACACTATTGTCCACAAATAAGTTCACACATTACTACACGCAGTGTTATTGTTGCCATTTAAAGGTTTAAAAGGTGGTAAGTTTCTTTTGCGTTTCAGTATAGAAGCAAGCTGACGGGAATGTACAAACTGTTCCAAAATGGACTCCGAGTTTGAGCGTGCGTCATACCTTCATGGCCTTCTTAAGACTCTTGGCATCAAACAGAGGTGGCTTGTCCATCAGAGCTAAGATAGCGTCTTCAAAGTTGCCTCCAAGTTCACTTTTTAGGTCTTTGATCAGGTCCTTCGTGTACATGTATTTGAAAAATAAATTTGAAAGAGGGATGTCAAATTTAAAAGTGTTACAGAATAACCTTCCCGCTATCAGATTCAATATTGCAGTATAGGCCTAACTTTGCAAACGGCGTACTGGAAATAGTGACTAGATTATATCAAAAAAGAAGTGTAAGAAGTTCAACGTTACAAACTACACTTCATCGATTGTCTGGCAAAGAAAAAACAAAACAAAACAAAACCACGTGTGATTCAGAATGTGTATAATAAAACCAACCTGTGTTTAAGTCAGCTCACTACAATGAAAAACTATCTATGCTTTCAGGAAATTGTGCAAAGCCGCCGTCCTATTTAGGCTACTGCACGAACAACAAAGCAATAATATAACGGTAGTATTGGGGCCTATTCTTAAGTTTCACTTTCGTGACAACCGGTTGCTATCCGCCATTACTGTGTCCATACTATGGCACGCCAAAGCAAAACATAAATCAACACTGATAATTTAATGTGGACGCATATTTTCGCAAATGTTGCGCAAGAAAAAAAAGTTTTTAAAAATATTGAGACTTGTTTTTCAGGGTTGATGGCAGATTTATCAGTGTTAAATTATTTCCGCTTTGGCGTGCCATTGTATGGACACAGTAATGGTGGATATGATAGTTGTTGACGTCACGCGTGCCAAATTAAACACTGATAATGTTGCCATCAACCCTGAAAAACAAGTCTCAGCATTTTGAAAAACTTGCCAACAAAAGCAAGGTATGCCAGTTTCAAACAGTCAACATTTAAAAGTCATGGCAAGATTTTTTCTTGCACAACAATAGCGAAAATATGCGTCAACATTAAATTGTCAGTTGAATTATTTTTGGACACAGTAATAGCGGATAGCAACCGTAGTCAAGCCAAGTGAAACACAATAATTGCTCTACCAACTGAGCTATCTGGACATCCCGCCAGAGCACCACAACAATCTCTTGGTAAAGCAATTGGCCATGTAAGCCAGGGACCTGGGGTCGAATCCCAGTCGGGGCACTGCAATTTTCTCGCGTTTCTAAATTCATCTTTCAATTATCAATCCTGTCATAAAAATCATACAAGACATTTCGGTCGGAATCATTGCATTGGACAGTTGGAATCTTCCATTTGAGTTATACTTCTGGGACATTGCAATTAAATCTTGTATGCGGGCTTTAGGCATACAGGGTGCCCCAGAAAAAAGGTGATCCTGACAAAAAAGGGTTAATGATACGCACTTTATGGCTGTTGGTCATATTTTACCATAAAGTATATAGAGGCAAAATGCTTTCAAATGATACTATGGTTTTATTTCTCTGGTCACGCATCACTGAGCAGGATTGTTTGGAAAACAGTAGGACAGTATAGCCAAAGGAGTGAAACGGAATGTCCATTGCCATGATTGGCTTGTTCACTTCCTCAGATGTGGGTGGTTACTTGTAACATTTTCTTGACGGTATAAAAGCCAATGTCTTGGTTAAAGGTATACTCTTACATTAACCATCGTCAGCAAGATGGTTCAATAGCAACACGGAGCAAAGAGTGTTTGTGGTGACACGATTTAACGAAACCAGGAGCCTAAGCACTTATGATACATTTAGTAAAGCCTTCCCTGAGAGGGATCCACCGGCCAAGGAGACCATCTGTCCAAGAAATACCAAGATCACGGGACAAGCCTCAAGGGGTCATTCCATGAAGTTGAGGAACACGGTTTCTGTGTTACATCCACAACCATTTTTACTTTTTTTTTGCCCTTGATAATCCCATTAATCAATACTATTCAGAAATTCAAGCTGTTGGATGAGAGACATTTAAAACATTTATTACACAGAAATTTAAGCTAGAATCCTCCAAATTCAAATTAAAAACGAATGTTTAGTTCGAGAACTGTGTGTTAATTTCAAATTCAACATGAAAACATTTGTAGTTGGAGTGAAAGCAGTTGAACTGTATTGGTTTCCAGGTTACATCCACAGCCACCACTTTGTTTAATAATTCAAAATGGCGGCACTTTGTCAATACTGAAGACCCTCAAATTACCCCCAAACAGTGTAAGCCACCACATCATGCAACATCGTTCTATAAATAGTGATTCATTGCTCCCTTATTGATTATTCTTGTGGAAATGAAGAAATGTCGCACTTTGTTCCTCAACTTCATAGAATGACCCCATTCGAAACAAGGGCCACCCAGGGCGACGACGAACAGTGCGATCTTCATTGCAGCATTGGTGCAGTTCAAGGAAAAACCAGTTCACGGAGCAATTAACTTGGCCTATAGTCCCATTAGGCCTACTCCTTTAACCGTATAACAAGGTTGGACATGCGCGTACCGAATGAACATTCGCCATCAACCATAATCTGGATGTTCTACTCATGTCTGACGAACTGTTACAAAGCATTGTTTGCATACTATTTTCCAAACAATGGTGCTCAGTGATGCGTTACAAGAGAAATGCAATCAAGGTATCAATGGAAAGTATTTTGCCTCTTACTTTATGGTAAAATATGATTAACTTTCTTAAAATGCATATCTTGGCCGTATTAACCATTTTTGTCAGAATATCCTTTTTTCTAGGACACACTATATACCTAACCAGGGGCGAATCCGGGGGAGAGGGCGTGGGGGGCGCACGCCCCCCTTTTTAAATTTTTTAAAAATAAAAATAAAAATCCTTTTTGTGCACACTTTTCCTGCTTAAAGTGGTTAAATATTGCCCCAGATCGCACCACAGAGCATCTAGAATCCATCTAGAAGCCGTTAGGGCTTCGCGCTACGCGCTCGCTATTTCATTGTCATCAGCATTTCATGCTTAAAAATGTCACGCCCCCCTTTTAAAAATCCTGGATCGGCCCCTGCTAACACGGCCGAGTAATATTCTTACCCGTCCGTATGAACTTTTGTACTGCACGAGAAGTTCCTGTCTCTGTGCATTGGTCCTTGCGCTCATGACATCGACAATAGCCTGCTCGTCCGTACCTACGACGTTAACAAAATGGAAGGAAAGACACTAAAGTACAGGGCAATCATTGTGATGTGGGCTTAATGGTTTTTCGGACACAATGGTGCGGACCTTCTGGTTTATTTGGACACAATGATTATGTCAAAATCATTATGTCCGCAACATAATGATTGTGTCCCCATAGTGCTTTTGCAATGGTATTTTTCCCGACGGCCAATAAAATTGCCATGATGTTTAGAGCCAATTACGATTAATGGCAACACGTCACACTTCGGCTGTCTATTGCCTATCACTGTAAAAAATGTGTCCGTTATTTTACGGAAAAAGTGCTGGAAGCAAAATTTCCGGAACTTTTTTTCCATTCCGTTATTTTACGGATTCTCATTTTACGGAAAAACAACGCATTTTAACGGATTATCTAAAAATAAATCCCGTAAAATACGGATTGTTATAAAAATTCCGTAAATATAAATTGGTAAATTTACGGATTTTTGTTTACGGAATTCCTGAATTTACGGAATTTTGTTTACGGGATTCCAGAATTTACGGATTTCTGTTTACGGAATTCCTGCATTTACGGATTTCTGTTTACGGAATTCCTGCTGTGCATTTACGGATTTCTGTTTACAGAATTCCTGCATTTACGGATGTCTGTTTACAGAATTCTTACATTTACGGATTTTTGTTTAAGGCCTTTGTACTCTGTATCATGGAGATGTAAATTACAAAAGAAAGGTAATTAGAACATAACAAGGAAAGTATCATGGAGATGTAAATTACAAAAGAAAGGTAATTAGAACATAACAAGGAAAGTATCATGGAGATGTAAATTACAAAAGAGAGGTAATTGAAACACAAAAAGGAAAGTAGGCCTGGAGATGTAAATTACAAAAGAAAGGTTACTGAAACATAAAAAGGAAAGTATCATGGAGATGTAAATTACAAAAGAAAGGTAATTGAAACCCAAAAAGGAAAGTATCATGGAGATGTAAATTACAAAAGAGAGGTAATTGAAACACAAAAAGGAAAGTAGGCCTGGAGATGTAAATTACAAAAGAAAGGTTACTGAAACATAAAAAGGAAAGTATCATGGAGATGTAAATTACAAAAGAAAGGTAATTGAAACACAAAAAAGAAAGTATCATGGAGATGTAAATTACAAAAGACACGTAATTGAAACCCAAAAAGGAAAGTATCATGGAGATGTAAATTACAAAAGAAAGGTAATTCAAGCACAGAAAGGAAAGTATCATGGGAATAAAAACAACGACAAGCAAGAAATACCAAATATCATCAGAATGTATATTACAGAAAGAAGTTAATCCAGGCAATAACATTGATAAATAAAAATAAATACAATACAGATGACAACTACAGAAAGAATGAAGTTAAAATGTCGAAAAAAAGACAATTGAAAGTAAAGGTTATGAAAACACACACATACAAAATGTAATCGAGGATTTTAAGAAGAAAACAGCGAGTGGTCCAGACTGTATTTGTGCTGTGTGTCAGAGATGGCTCTTTCAAAGTCAAGTTTTAAAAATGTATTAAAGACAAATACAAATACTTTCAATATATTTGTGATCAGTATTTACATGTAGTCAGGGAAAATTATCTGACATCTGGCAAATCTGACATCTATACGCTTTACGAGCCGTTGCAACTACGCGCGAGCCTCACGACTTTGTCACAAACGATTCGCTCTTCTCCTACTCAGGATATTTTCAATGCTCACGATTTCACTGGACAGTCCGGACGACCGAATAGGAATTTCCGTTTTCTTTGGAGGAGTCGACATGTTTTTTTCTTCACAAACGTACACCGGAACACAGAACCCGGCCGTGTGCACTCAGGCTATTTGCCGTGCTGTGCGCATCAATATATATACACTGCGCGGGGCAAATATCCTATACACTCCACCACGCGTAGCCTGCCGTAGCATGCGCTCGCTCATATATCCGAACTCTCGAAACAAAAATGTATGTTAGAATTTTCATACTTATGTTTAACTTTGTTTCATACCTGTATAAACAGTCTCTCTTTTGTCAATTACTTAAAAGTGTTGGGGGAAAATCAGAGTTGAATTTGGTGCAGTTCTGCAGTTAAAAACTTTCATGCGTGGCTGGACACAAAACTAACTCGCATGACCATGTGATTTTTCGGAACCAGAATCTGGTTCCGAAAAATCACGTGACCTCTGTTTTTATGAAAATTGCTAAAAAACGGCAAAATTCCGTGGTTTCTTTTCAGGATATGTTCAGTTTATTTCGGAAGGGCATTCAGAATCTTGTATGGGTCCAATTCGAGCCCAAAATAGCCCAAACGAAGCCGGTGTGTCCCTTTAATCTGATAACCGCTGTGTCTGGGTGGATCACCTCTGCTTCCCTGCAATTTAGGTCACTCCAAGACCCTCCTTCAATCACACAGGGAGAATAAACCCTTTGCAACGGTTTTAATACAAATCATGTGTTCTGCCTTTAAACATGAACTGGTTTCAATAGAAGTAATAATTTCAACAGTTGGGTTCTTTTTTCCCATGGGAACAATCATTTTATGTTCTCGGCACAATGTTGCCGTTTGTATTGGCTAAACGTTAAAGCCCCATCGCTCTTGCAATTACTCAAAAATTCACTGAGTGTTGACAGCAAGGTTTTAACAAATGGCACATGGTTTCAACTGAAGGTGTTTGGAAAAAAACTAAAAGTAAAAGAAAATCAAATGGAAAAATTAATAAGTTGGCTGAAGACCAATTCTTGGGTTTCACTTGGCTTTACAACGATTGCTATCCGCCATTACTGTGTCCATACTATGGCACACCAAAGCGAAAAATAATTCAACACTGACAATTTAATATTGACGCACATTTTCGCAATTGTTGCGCGCAAGAGAAAAAAAAGTTGGCATGACTTTTAAATGTTGACTTGTTTTTCAGGGTTGATGGCACGGTTAATTTTTTAGTTTAGAGCCAATTGCCTAGGCAACTAACAAAAGATGAAGTATTCACTTCGGCGGTCTATTCTTTCGGCCGCACACACAGGTACCTTTGTGGCCCGGTGTCATGTGCCTTTGTGTACGGGCACGGCACAGTGACTGGGGTGAAAATAAATCGTGCTGCGTAGACAACGCTTTGTTACTTCGCTTGTCACCGTGGGAGCACCGTGGGAGCACCGTGGGAGCACCGTGGGAGCACCGTGGAAGCACCGTGGGAGCACCGTGGGAGCACCGTGGGAGCACCGTGGGAGCACCGTGGGAGCACCGTTATGTTGTCGTTCCAGCCTTACCGCATGTGATGTGGCAGCGACCGACAGAATATATCTTGACTCTACAAGGAGTCGTCTTGATACTTGCAAGGAATATTTTTCTTGGCTCTTTGAAAGAGTCGGATGGCCCTTAAATTGAGTAACTTTCTATTTGGTTGCCAGACTATTACTGAAGAGTCGCTCTGACTCCATTTGCCCTTGTCTGTTCGAAGGAGTCAAATGACCCTTAAAATTGAGTTATTTTCGTCCATCTTGAAGACGGACTTTGGGTGGCTTTTTCTTGCTGGCCCAGAAATCACAGAATGACACTCAGGATTTTAGAGATTTGGAGTTGTCTTTATTTTACCCCGATATTTGACCTGAACTTGTGTTACACATATGTAGTATAACTCTTAATATAGTGTTAAGTTTGACGTTAACTTTGTACAACGTGATGGTTAACTACAAGGTTTAAATTAAAATTGAGAGTTTGACTTGAGAAAATAAACTCGGCAGTGGATGGCCGAAGTGATTGGCAAACTGGTTTCCGTATGCTCCCGCTCTCTGGGGACAATGTTTATTTAGACACAATGGTGCGGACACTGGTTATTCGGATACAACGCTGCGGCCATAATGGTTTTTCAGACACAGTGGTGCGGATATACATTTGTAATGGTTATTCGGATACAATGGTGCGGACATAATGGTTTCTAGGACACAACGGTGTTGACATAATGGTTGTTCGGGCACAATGGTGCGGTTATTCGGATACAATGATGCGGACATAATGGGCCCGAAAATCTATACGCGCGGACACAATGGCTATTGTAACTTGTCGCTGTTGGACTTACCCAAGCCTTTCATCGCTTTGCGAAGTGCCTGCACATCGTGGTCCTTGTCGAAGTTGCTTGCTGGAGTAACGGTTGCCTGAATGTCCAAACAATAAATAAACATTTATTTTAATTAAATATATAATAAAATACCGAGCACACAACGTGCAATGGAAAGGAAGATGCTGGGGATTACATTAAGAGACCGGATACCCAACACAAAAATAAGAGAAGAAGTAAACGATTTTGCCCAGTATGTCAACAAAATGAATTGGAAATGGGCGGGACATGTGGCAAGAATGACCGACAGATATAATAGACCATAAGAACCACATAATGGCAACCTAGGACAGGAAAACGATTAAGGGGCAGACCCAGAAAGAGATGGAGGGACAGCATAATTAAGCTGGTTGGGCGAACTTGGACAAGAATAGCAAAGCAGAGAACATCCTGGAGCAGTCTGACAGAGGTCAACATCCTGGAGTGGATGGACGATACCTAGAAAGAATGTCAAGAAAAGTGACATCGAGAAAAAGCAACGATAGGTGATTGTACGCCGGGGGAGTTCCAATTCCCAACTACTGGATATGCTCTTAATGGGCAGAAGGATTTTAAATCTCCATTAAAGGGCCTATGACATGCTAAACAACTTTTTGCCTAATCTTTGCTTCATATGATGGATTACTTGTTCAGCAAGACATGCTAGCTATTGTTCGTTTGGATGTAAATTCAATAAAAGGTAGCCTTTTTAAACTTTGAAGATTTAATTGCAATAAACCACAGACAGAGGGCGCTGTTTGGAGTGCATCACGTAAGGAAGACAGAAGGGAAAACATAAGACTTCAAGTTGGACTTGTGGCAAATTGCTGCAGTTTTCTCCCCCAATTTCATCATGGCTTACAACAGGAAACATGTAGAACAAACTCAAACAGTCATGGATTACAAAAGTTCCAGGACGTTTGAGAAAAAAAAGTGGAATCTTTTGTGCACAGTTGAATGTGATTTTCCTGTGTTTGCCTCTTGTGACATCATGACCTTGGTCATGAATTTGCATAGCATAAAAACTAAAAACCTTTGTTTTAACTCCCAAAACAAGCTCCAAATAGGATTTTTATGAATGTAACCGAGTATATTGGTTTTATAGCAAATATTTCATTGATAAAAATCCCAAATAAGGGGCCCTTTAACATCATTTGCAGTGACCGAAATTTTTACTACTAATTGTTGATATAGCGGTAGTAACAAGCACCACATGGCCTTTTCCCGTAGAAAAAACAGTACCTATGAGAGAGAAAGGTTTTTTTTTTAAAAATCACTTGGAAACAATCTTCTACCATTCATTCAGCACACAAACCGTGTATAGATTTTTCATGTTTTCTGAAGTATTACTGCATCTATGTAGCTGAAATTTCTACAAGGCAGTTTATCAACATTATTCTTTAGTTATGTACAGATGTAGGCCTAATGCTGCTGCTGTTCCTGTTTTAAAAAGAATTTCAATTGAATTATGTAATCTGTCTTTAAGAATTACCAACGGTGATATTACGTGAGCTATAATTACCAAACTATCCTGGCAATTTAATATGAAATGTCTCCCCTAATTTTAAACTAAAACATAAAACACAACAAACCCGTGCCCTGCTGTACAGGGTGTCCCAGGAAAAAACAACAACACCGAGATTTATCGATGTTTAATCATACTTTAATATCAATCTTGAATAATAAATGACACATATTTGGAAAGCTTAGTTCCTCATCTTTCATTTGATACCACCCATATGATACATACTTCACGCATGAATGAATAAAGACACTATGAAGCAGGGCTACCAACAAGTCGTTTGCACAACGATACCTGAATTTCAGGGGTTTCAACACGCACGTTTTTAATGCATTTTACCGCATAGACGATAAAATTATTTATGCCGAGCGAACGCTGTCATTGTTAATCGGGGATTCGGCGCGGTTTTGTTCCCCTTCGAAGCCAATTTTGCACACGAGTTTCTGCACGGTTTGCCAGCCGGAGTTTGCGGACGCAAGCGAAGTCATTCTGTGGGCCATCCTACTGAATATGCAGTGGCACTATGCGAAAGATTCTGGGCAGCCAATCACCGCAGGCCTTTCAGCCCGCACCGCCAAACATTTCGCGCGCGTAAACAATCACAAAGTCGTCGTACAAGGATGAGTTAACATGCTTAATTTTTTAACGAATTTTAATTCGAGCCTTTTGGCTCTGTTTGTGACAATTGTCTCACAATGCTTATATGATCGGACGGAATAGGGAACGTCTTTTTCATCAAGTGCAAGTAGTGGGTTCTTTTGCGGATTTCTCGGTGCTAAAATCTTACGAAACCATGGGTATTTTGAACGAGAGGATTTTGCTGTACCGCGTGCATGTAAGTGTACGTACCTATGTGTATTGACATGTCGTCTGGCAGACCGGAACTTCCCGGAACTTAATCTGATCGCCCTTGGAGGCACACGTGTATTGCACTGCGAGAGTAATGGATGACAGATTTAAGGAAGTTATACGGCGGGGTTCTTGTCTACCTGCTGAACTTTAATACGACATTTGGGACTATAAATGCCGAGACCGTCGCCCATTTCAGCATTCTTTCCAGCGGGTGAATCCCGGAGCGTTTGCCGACCGGAACGGACGGAAGCGACGGTGCTGAAGGGAAATTGCAGGATTCACGCTGATGATTCAAGATGTCCTGAACTGAAATTGTGTCGGAATCCTGGTCATGAGCTAACGACCGTCAGAACACATGGACATCGGCTTGGACACTGCCGGACGTTGGTGTCTCGTGCTCAAGTTGTACCGAGATTCAAGGAACAGTATTAGCTATAGTGTTGGCAATGTATTTTCTGTGACGTTAACCCGCATTCCGATCAAATCTCATGTTGTTGTTTTTTCAAACAAGTACTGAGCATGCTGAGTGAGTATTTGTCATTTTGAATTTATCAATATTGGTACAGCGGCACACATGTTTACAATTTGAAGCACTTATGCAATAATTGAGTATAAGGGATTGTTGTCCTTGGCGATGGGCGGGCGTGGAGAATTTGCTTGGTTGCCAGAAAGCATTGCTTTGGAGAAAGCATTGCCTAGGAGCCGGAAGGGAATTTCCTCTATTTCCCTACAAGGGTTTTGAGAGGTTTTCGCCCTTCCCTGAGCCCCGCCCATTTTGCCAGTGTGAAACAAGCTCCCGTTGACTCGGCCACGTGTTGCTATTGGATACAGTGGTTACATTTAAACTATGTTTTTTTTGTTTTGCTTCACATTCCATGTTTATGTTGGTGTGTTAAGGGCACAATTCATGCTCACGCTGTCTTTTAAGTTGCTCTCGCTTCCGCAGATTTTTACTGAACATGTTCATTTTTTTGTTGAAGTCAATCTGATGGTTTTGGGTATTGATTAGCCTACCCTAGGGAGTACTGATCGGTCTATCCGATCTTCGGTTTTCTAACTCTGTTATTAAACAGTTAATTTGTGTCAACATTTCAGGGGTGAGAATTTTCCGGATTTCTGGAATGTTACCAATTTGTAGCGGAATTGTTGTTGTGGGCTCCGCGGCCGCAATCTATTGTGTTTTTTTCTATTACTTTTGTTTTTGGCCCCCTTTTTGCACACCATACTTTTTAACGAGCGCCCTCAATTGATTCAGTAATTTTGCAAAAAACAAAAACAAAAACAAACAAAAAACTTGTGCGAGACTAGTTGTCACGCAAGTGCACGTATACTATGTACTGTGCATGCCGAGTCTGCAACGAGTAGCGAAGCGGATGTGTACATCTTCGGTTGATGTTGCCTGGATTCTTTTTTTTTTCTATTATCCACATTGTTGACCTATTAACAAGGTAATTTTTTCAAACAAAACTGGTTATTGTGATGCCTATTTAAAATGTTGTTGACATTGCATTTTGCACGATGACGATGGTACGGTGTTTTAAACGATCCTATGAAAAGTTGAAGTTTGCGTGCGTGGTTTTCCCCTCCCCATGGAAGCCACGCCCCTTCCCGGATGTTAGTTTTCCTCCAATTTCCCCCTGAAATTTGCGCACGCCAATTAAACCCTGTGTATTGGCATGCGCTCATGTGACATTTTATGGTTTGACCATGTTTGTACATGTGTGCTCTAGATGAGATTAATGCAGTTGCAGTTGGCTATTTGAGAATTTAAGCCACGTCTTTCTAGAACATGTACATTTTGCACTTGAGGTCAAGCTGATGGTTTTGGGTATTGATTTGCGTACCCTATGGATTATTGATCGGTCCAGCCGATCTTCGGTTTTTCTAATTTATGTTATTTAACAGTTTATTTTGTCAAACATATGCGCACGCCCATTAAAACATGTGAGTGGGCATGCCCTCACGTGACACTTTATGGATTGACTTTGTACACGTGTGTGCGCTAGATGAGATTTGCAGTTGGCTATTTAAGAATTGAAGCCACGCATTTCTTGAACATGTACCTTTTGCACTTGAGGTCAAGTTGATGGTTTTGGGTATTGATTTGCCTACCCTTTGGATTATTGATCGGTCCAGCCGATCTTCGGTTTTCTAACTTATGTTTTTAAACAGTTAATTTTTGTCAAAAATGTGAATTGGCATGCGCTCACGTGACAACTGAATGGTTTGACCATCGATGTGGCAGTTGGCTGTGCATGGCGGATAGGGTTTCAATGTTTGACGTCGTTACTTTCACAGGACATTGGACGGAAAGTACGGAGGCGTTCTTTACCGCAATCTGTGATTTCTTACAGGTTTGCATCCTATTCAGTTCGGAGACCTCCAACGGGGGTTGTTGAGTGGAGGTGGCGGATTTATTTCGCTTAATTATATGCATTTATTTTCTATGCATTATTCTGTGTTTTCTATGTATTCTGGTTTTTGCTTCCAGTAGGTTCTTATATAGCTTGCTTTCTCAGCGTGGGTTAAAGAAGATGTTCCGTCGTAGTCAAGCAATCTCCGCAGGTTTGTATACCACGTACATGTACATAAATTTGCCTAAGTATTATGCTAGACTGGGTATATGCTTAGTTATGTAAAGTTTAATAGGCTATAGCAAATTTTCTGTAGCTGTAGTCGGCCGGTATTTTTTTTTTTCGTGCATGTTCTGTCTGTAATTGTCTGTACGTGTACGTGTCATCCGTTTCAAGTTCGTGCTCCCATTTGTAAGGTGCTGGTTTGTGCTTTTAGTAACTTATTTTTGCTTGCTCTAATTTGCAGCATAGAATGAAGAAGATGTGCACTCTTCAAGCGTTATCCACAGGTTTGTACAGGTATACCACGTACATGTATTTTTGCCTTCATGATGCTAGCATTAACTGTTCTTTACCATGGCAAGGCTTGGCGTATGCCAACAAATTTATTTCAATTGCATTCATAATTATGTACATGTGCATTCATATTTTTGTACATAGGCGATAGCAACAATTTTGTTTTCTTGTTTGTATCATGTATAGTGGACTTACTAGGATTCTCCGGTTCTGCACGAACTTACAAATGTGGCTGTCATTTACTGCGCGGTTTCGTTGTTTGTTTAAAATTGTAATAATAATTTTGATCAAAAAAATAAATTAATCAATAAAAAATAAAATAAAAAAAGAAGAGAAAAGAGCTGTGGTCCATTTAGGTCCATGTTGTATGTTCATTGCAGTAATGTCCGTTTGCAATGGTTTTTGCTGCATCGCGTTTTAAAATGTATATCTCGTGTTGCTAAATTCATCTCTAATTGTCCATCCCATTTTCATAATAATGACTATTCGTGCATTGTTGGGAAAGGAGTGGCACGCACGAGATTGCTGTGATGCATGCTCCGACGGGATGCCCTGTTACCTAAGTTGGTAGAGCAGTTGGCATGTATGGCAAGGATCTAGGCTCGAATCCAAGTCGGAGTATTGCAATCTTCTCGTGTTTCTAAATTCATCTTTTATTCACAAAATAAAAAAGAGACAATCAAGAGATTGTGGTGCTGTAATTTTTGACAACTGTACAGCCTACTTCGAGACATTTTTCGCGGCTTCATGAAACAAAGTTGACATGCTTTCCACAAAAATTTGATTTCCAATTTTACAGCCACACATTGTTTTGATTCGTGTTGGCGTAATTGGGCCTTTGATCCAGGTGTTAATCGCCTTGTGGATGGCAGTCAGAACTATCTGAGATTGTGATAGCAGCTTCGCTGCTTACATGCCATTTCTTTTGGACTTTAACCATGTAACTCAGTCATGCTTTGTTGACGGGTTTCACTTCGCACGCGATGAACCTAACGTTGCTTTCTCTAAGTATGCGTCTCGGGTTGACCTCAATTAAAAAATTTAATAAAAAAAAACAAACAAACAAACAAACAAACAAGCAAAAACAATAACGTCAATCACTTGATTTTTGTTTCGATTGCTGTGCTGTGGTTCCATTTTCTTTGCGTGCTTAGCGTTCGGGCTGGTTTGTCGTGGTTGTGCGCCTTGAGCTGTCGTTTCCTTTGGGCGCGCGCAGCGCGTGTGGACGTTTTGGCAGGAAACCAACAGCAACTTTGCACAACTTGTGAATTGTTGTTCTTCTTGCAATAATGTTAACAAATTACACAGTTAAGGCTCAATCTGCAGTGCATATGCGTACAGTATGACTGCTTACTAAATAAATGTAATCAAAAGTAATCGAGTAAACTAGACTTTACAAAGCACATCCACTTCCGCTGAGTGTACCGCTGCGGAACATGGATGTGCCTTGGACGTAATTGTGCAGGGTACATGTATTGATAAGCCTACCCAATATAATTAATTGTAGTAATAAATGTAATCAAAAGTTATCGAGTAAACTACATGTAGACTTAACAGAGCACATTCACTTCCGCTGAGGTACCGCTGCGGTACCGCTGCGGAACATGGATGCGCCTTAAACGTAATTGCGCAGGGATAAGGTGAAAACGTCACCCTTTGTGTGTTGGCAACTGACGTCACACTTTTGTAGTCTGTTGTAGTAAACTAGACTGAATGTAATTAAAAGTAATCGAGTAAACTAGGGTATTGTGCAGGGTATTGATATGCCTACCCTGTGGGTATTGATAAGCCTACCCAATCTCATCAATTGTAGTAAACTAGGGTATTGATATGCCTGTGGGTATTGATAAGCCTACCCAATCTCATCAATTGTAGTAAACTAGACTAAATGTTATTAAAAGTAATCGAGTAAACTAGGGTATTGTACAGGGTATTGATATGCCTACCCTGGGGGTATTGATAAGCCTACCCCATCTTCGGTATTCTATCAACAGTTATTTGATACAGTGTATTATATAAATACTTGTTTGGTAAACCGCTGTGCATTCATCTAAATCTTAACTTTTGGTCACATGTCATGTTTTAACGAAGACTCAATACAACCTTGTACGCCGTTACCATCTCCGAATCCATTCATGCGAAAAATCGGTCAGGTGTGAAAAGAAACGAATGATTTAAACAAAACATGGAAATTCAATCCATATTTAAATGCAGGATATCTCTGTCATCCCTGGCTCATTTTTCCTGACTGAGGTATCATACGAAAGGGCAGGAAATGAAATTTTTAGAAATGTGATTATTTCTTTGAAATTCAGATATCGTTGTGCAAACGACTTTTTGGTAGACCTGCTTCATATTGTTTTTATTCATTCATGCGTGAAGTATGTATCATATGAGTGGTATCAAATGAAAGATGAGGAACTAAGATTTCCAAATGTGTCATTTATTATTCAAGATTGAGATTAAAGTATGATCAAACATCGATAAATCTCGGTTTCGTTTTTTCTTGGACACCCTGTATAAGGAAAGAGGATTTAATACTGTACGTGACAGAACTGCACCACTATAACTGCCAAGAGGAATAGACCGTGTAAGTTGACCTCGAGAGCGTGCGGGACTCCGCGAGACTCAACGACTTCCGGGGACCTCGTATAAGTTTTAACACATGCAGTGACCAGGCGCGGATCCAGGGGGGGGGGGGGGGGGGGGGGGGGGTGGGGGGGTGGGGGGGGGGGGGGTGGGGGTGGGGGTGGGGGGGTGGGGGTGGGGGGGTGGGGGGGTGGGGGGGGGGGGGGGGGGTGGGGGGGGGGTGGGGGTGGGGGGGGGGGGGGGGTCAAAACTCCCTCCCCTGCTCTTAAAAAGAAAAAGGAGGTTATTTTCCCCGATATACAAGTCTTCCCCATCATAAGGTAAGTGCTTCACTCAGCAATGTACGTATATATATATATATATATATAACAAAATCTGCGAGTCAATGACCTAAACCGCCAGCAAAACGTTCACAAAATTTTAAATCCGACCTTTTATTTCCGTTTCTGAGATACACTGGTAACCCTACACGCCATAGAAGACCCACACAGCCACGAGAGCGCGTCGCTGGTAGTCATCGATATATATATACACTGGATGAAGCAACGACGTCTAAAATTGAAGCCACCGTCCGCCATTGTACCCCACCAAATACAATGCCTTGCCTAGACTGGTCATACTGTCTTCACTAGTCTATGGTCTACATGTGTTAAGTGCATGGAATGCAATCGATCGCATGGACCGGGGAGCAGTCTAGGCCAAGCATTGTTCGTGGGGTACAATGGCGGCCGGCGCGTAGCTTCGATTCTCGTATAGCCAACTGCTATTGCATACTTCATCCAGTGTATACACTATCGATGCTGGTAGTCCGCAAGTGGTGCGAATATTTTGGCGCCTTGGCGCGAATACGTTGCATTATAGCCGTTTTCAAAAGTGCTTATTTCGGCTTCAGACGGCCTTCACGATTTCCGATTTCACAATAGTTTTTGGGAGTGAGGAAATTTGATTTTGTTATATTTTTCGAAGGGTATGTATATTTCGGGGAGGTATTTTATAGGTCGGAACGAGATAAATTTCTTAAAAGATCTGAACAAGCTCTTTTGAGTCTGCGTAACCCACTGTGATGGACCTTTTCGAGTGGTTAATCAGTTAATTATTTTGACCAGAAGCGCTTTTAAAATAATGGTCCTATAAACTTATTTCTTGACTTTCTTGTATATTTACTTCATTATGTCAGAATTCCAATGGCTCGCAAGTTTACATACACCTTTGTATACAAGGAGTTAGTACATGTACTTGGTTGACTTTGGTAACTTCTGCTAATCGCTTTGGATAGCATCTATCGACTTCTCCGGCGGGTCTCGCGGCGGGTCACACTTCCGGGGACCAGTCAGGGAATGCGGTTTTAACGCTGCGACGATCTTTTTTGAATTATCACTTTATTGTGTGGCAGTTGTAAACCACACCTGCCAACATTGCCGAGTAAAAAAATCGTACTGTGGTGAAACTTGCAACGGTCGAGTTGGTACAACGGTTAAGTTGACCTGGTACTGCACGTTTTTATGTACACAACACATGCGGCACGCGCGGAGAGTCAAGTCAAGTCGACCGTTACGATTGTTACGATTTTCAACACTTTTAAAGCGGGCCTCCCACTGTGCGATTTTTGCTACGAATTGGTACGATTACCAGAGACTGTCTATAGACTCTACACACAATCGTACCAAATCGTAGCTAATCGTACCTAATTCGTAGCAAAAATCGCACAGTGGGAGGCCCGCTTAACACTTAAAAATCGTAACAAATACGATAAAATCGTACTAGTTGGCAGGTATGGTAAACGCACAGATGCCAATAAATGAAAAGGCACATTAAAATCTATAGATTCAATAAAATCTATCGATTCAATAAACAAAACGTTTGAGATGTTGATACCATATAATTTGTCATAGTTTTATCATTACCACTCTGAAATTTCGCGTCCTCCAATCCGCATATTTTCAAGGATATCGTCGAAAAACCGACGGATGCTTCCATAAAGCAGTGCAGTAATTACACCAACCTTTTTGCTTCCACATCCAAATTGAAAATTGCAAATTTCCTGTTTTCTTCTAATGGATAGTATTTTGGGGAGGTATTTTATATGATTGTTATTATTTTTCTGAACACCCCCTTTAATAATACAAGCATACCGGTAACAAACAACATCCGTGACTCATTCGAAATGACGTAATTTTCACTTGGTGAGGATGGCACTGTTTAGCCGGTCGATTTCGCCCTTTCCAAAGTTAATTTTTGTCATCAATGGAATCATCTAAAAGGCAAATTAATAAAATCTTCGAAATACCCTAGCAAAGGCATGGAGCTGCGTATTTCGTGGCACGAATTTGGCGCGCGCGCATTGCTGACGAGCCTGTGCCTTTAAAGGGCCCCTGAAATGCTCGACCATCGGTTGTCCACTTTATTGTTAAATATTATCTACCTATAGGGATATTGTTGGTGTATACGCAGATAATTTTATTGAGCAAATGCATTCCGCTTGAATGATTTCTGTACAATGTATAGGTGTGCACCCAAGTAAATAGGCAGTGATCCGTGCGCCGAGCTCATGTATATTTTGTATTAAAAAAAAGTTTTGTGCGTTTACACGCACAAAACTCCATAAACCGTCTCTGTTCAATGGTGTTTTTTAAATAATTTTTCTCGTGCAAAACGCCAGAGGGCTAGGTGTGCCTAGTAGACGTGTGGTTGTATGCTTTACCAGACATTATGAGAAAATAAATGAGCAGAAAGATTTTCTTTTTGATTACCAAGAGAGAAAAATGTGTCGCTCGTTCTAACTTGTACCGGCCGACGTGCATACCGTGCTGTGCCAATTTCAAACACGTGGGAACTACGGCCCGCAGGGACCGTTCAACACGCACTGTGTATACATGCCGTTCGTTCCGTGACAAAACCACCGGTCGCAATGCACCAGTATTTACTTCAAAAGAGCTTTATTGTGAGCAACAATTTCACTTTATACGGGGGCGGGTGTAAAGTGAAATGTCACAAAATGCATTGCTATTGTCAAAAAGTGCATTGACACATTCCCATCCTCCAAGCAAAAGGGGAATGCACTGCATGACAATAGCAGTGAATTTTGTGACATTTCACTTTCCACCCACCCCTGTATTTCCTGTATTAATAATCATAACAAATGACACATCACTGTAAAGAGGAATAACAGGGCTTTCCAATGATACCAAATTCAAGGGAAATGATTTGGTTACAAGAGAGAAATCGTCAGTCAAACTTGACTTTTCAAACTTTTTTTGAGGAGTTTATTTTGAATTACAAGGACAAAACAGGCATGATGAACATTCACTCCGTATATTTTCCATTCAATATTATACTGCACAGGCCGTTTTGTGTTCTCCTTAGGATGACGTTATAACCCTGTTTATCAACAAACCAAGTGACCTCAGGCGTTTCAGAATTTCGGATGAAGAGGGTCGGAACTGCTTTGCGTCTTAAACAAAAGGCTGCCGATTTTTGGTGGAAAACAAGTTGTGATGGTGTTGTAGACACATACACATCCATGATAAACATGAAAACATTAAAACAATGTAGACGGGGGATACTAGCTAGTATTTCCAAGGAAATCGTTTAATGTTTTTACCGTCCTAAAACCAGTTCCCCGTTGAAATATGACACGTTTTGGTGGTTATTGTGTCAGTATAAAGAGAACAAGTGGCGACCAGTAAGCGGAATTCTTTCCATTATCTTTGGTGCAAGTTCAATAATACGGATCATTTTGACCAATAACGTTTGCTGCGACTATACCTGATTATTATACAAGCTGTCATTACACGGAAATAAATGTGTCGTTAACCCGTAATAAGTGACCCACTTCCAGGACGCTCGAATGGGAAACAGAGTTCATGGACACCCAGGATTTTCCTTTTTATGATACCATGTAAAAATGTTACTTTGATGATAACATGTCATGATTTAGTAGAATGCAGGGCCAACGAGGACAATATCTGGAGATCCGGCTTTGTGGTATAGGACTTGGAAATCTGTGACTACGTCGTCGCGCGCGCACTGGGTACACTAATACTGGTCAGTTTCACAGTGGATTTCTGCCGTATGCGAAGTGGCGCATCGTGAGAAATGCGTTGTAAAACATCACAACGTTGTTTAATTCCAATCTTTTTAATAGCTCCTGAAAATAAAGAATATTTTCTGAAGATATTTATTTTTAAAACTTTTTTTTTTTTAAATATTTAAATTGGAACACATATTTGTTTGACAGTGAGATTTCTGGTCCAAAAAGGGGTAGTTCGTGTTGCGAGACAGACTAGTAAAACCGGCGACAATTTGGGAGGATTGTGGTTTGTGTTTGTGCAAAATTACAGTTAAGAAAACATGTGATTTCCTTGTTTGTTTTAGCACACAAAAATGATTATCAGTTCCTCTTTGTGAACGTCGTCGAGTGCGTAGTCTTCACTCCAGGCATAAATGTGTGCTATTAGTATTACACATAGACAAAAGACGTTGCGCGCCCCCACGTACTCCTGCTGCATTTAGGTTTTCGTGACAAAGCTTTAGTTTAGCGCAAAACGAGACAGCGTGTTGAACTAAGACTGATCAGACTTGAAGTTGAAGAATTCTTCGCTGGCTTGGCACAATCTGTCACTGTGGGGGCGCTTCATACCGCGTCGCATTTTTCGAGCTTTCCCCTATTTACGCACCCGATTTCACGGGAAAACGGCCGATTTCTTTAAGATGCATATCCCAGCTACCGATTGCTCAATTTATGCGATGAATGTCGTTTTTGAATTTACAGAAAATAATCTGTAATGTGAGATGACATTTTCAATCAAAATCGAACTTTAAATTTGTTTTCTCCCAAGTCCGTGGATCTCCGGTCACAGAGTTCACGGGATAACCTCGATCTCACATTACAGATTTTTTTCTGTAAATTCCAAAACAATTAACATTCATCGCATAAATTGATCAAGCGGTAGCCGAGATATACATCTTAGAAATCGGCCGTTTTTTTGCGAAATCATGTGTGTAAACTGATTAGGAGAGAGCTGGAAGAATGCGATGCAGTATGCATATGAAGCGCCCCACATTTACATATTGCGCCAAGCCAGCGAAGAATTCCTCAACTTCAAGTCTGATCAGTCTTAGTTCAACACGCTGTCTCGTTTTCTGCTAAACTAAAGCTTTGCCACGAAAGCCTAAATGCAGCAGGAGTACGTAGCACACGTGGGGGCGCGCAACGTCATTGTCAATGCATATAGCACACATTTACGCCTGGAATGAAAACTATGCACTCGACGACGCTCACAAAGAGGAACTAACAATCATTTTTGTGTGCTAAAAAACAAACAAAGTGCATGTTTTTTACACTGAAATTTTGCACAAACACAGACAACAATCTCCCCATTCAAACTGTCGCTGGTTTCACAAGTCTGTTTCGCAACACAAACTACCCTTTTTGGACCAGAAATCTCACCGTCAAACAAACATCTTGCTGTGTTCTAATTTAAATATTAAAAAAAATCGTTTTAAAAATAAATATTGTCATGCAGAAAGTATTCTTTATTTTCAGTATCTATTTAAAAAGTTGGAATTGAACAATGTTGTGATGTTTTACAGCGCATTTCTCACGATGCGCCACTAGCACTTCGCATACGGCAGAAATCCACTGTGAAACCGTATGTGCGATGACGTCACAGATTTCCGAGTCCCTAACCACAGTGATTACCCTGGCCTTAAAGGTGTTATGCCGTGGAGAGAGGAATTATAATTATTTTTGCATGTTTCTATTCTTTGATATATTATTTATCGATTTCTTATCTCGTTTTACATTTTATATTAATAAAAAAAGTGAAAATGTAGTCTTAATTCCAACCCATGATTTTCCTCTTTTCTGGAAACTGTCGAAATCCCGCCGCTGCGGGCAGCAAACAGATTTGGCCAAATTGGTGATGTCATTTTACGGAGACGTTTTTAGCCAAGAAAGGCTCGCGCACGATATCACTCCGCGCCAATACAATAGTCTGGTGTCGCACACATTGTATAAGAAGAAACCTGTGTTTGGTCTTGATCCCACCGCTATGGTCGGTATGCTCGCCCGCGTGCGTGCGTGATCAAGTGCTTTGTGAAGTACACGCCGAACGAACGGCCCGCCAGCCGGTATGGTTTCAGCGAGTGCGCGCTGAACATTCTCGTAAACTTGTTACATTGCATTATTGACACAGTCACATCACAAGACGCCCCCAAAACACTGCTGGATAAATGTTCTAGTGTTGGGATTAAATTTAACATACACAAGTATCAAATGAAGAGGAAAGAACAGGTCTAAGTTTTTCCATCAAACGGATATTTTAGGGTTTGGTTTTCGTCTCAACAACGTACGTTCATGGTAAGTTTTACGATGAATATAAATTCCACATTTACATGGTCTAAAAATTTAGGCAATCGGCTCAAACAAACATGGTACATTTACCATGAAAACGTCCAAGGACAAAATAATTATTGACGAAAAAGGGTTGAGAAAAAGTTGAGAAAGCCGAGACAGTACCGTTCCAGTTTCCTACGGTTGTCGATTTCGGTCGTCGATTCGAACACCGGGCTCGCGTTGTTCTCGAATTTCTTCCTTGGTTAACGTGGTTATTTCTGGCTCAAACTGATACGGTTCAACCGTAGGAAATTCACTGGATGATTCTTCATCGCTGTCGTCATGAAATGAATGCGTGAGCAACAACAAACATCGCTATCTCCATCGAAAAAAAACGTCAACACTGGAGTCAATTGTCAACATGTTGTTCCAAAATGCCACGTTGTGGAATAACAAGAAACAGCCGTCGGCCGGACGCGTCCGTAAAATGACGTCACGAATCCGTTGATTTTCCAATGTCAAACTTTTAGGCCCGACGGCTGTTGTTCAGATTTTGCTTCGAGTTTGGGCTGAAAAGTGGGCCAAAAACTGCTGTTGTAAAAAAACATTCGCACAGTCTAATTTTTTTCTGAACAATTTTCCTGGCATAATTAGATGTATTTAATGGTTTAATGTGTAATTTTGGTAAATTCCTCTCTCCACGGCATAACATCTTTAAGTTATAGCACAAGCCGTTCGCACCCTGACCTAACACTACAGCTCTCCGCTGTGAATTGCAAAGGATTAATTGGCGACTGTTTTGTCATTCCGGCCTCATTGTAGCTCCTATTGTACCGGCAGTTTCTCAGCTATAGCTCCGTTAGGCCCTGTATTCTATAGTTACTCCAATGATTTTACTATGGAAAAACTTCCAATTTGTCAGAGTTGTCTTATAGGTTTCGTGCGTGGGGTCCCAGTACCAGTGGGTGTCCGTGCATGGTAATCTTTCCCACACGACTACGACGTTAGAAAAAAAAAGCGAATGTATATAGTGAAACTTGTATTAATATACATATGCAGTGTTTAACCTCGGGACCGTAAAAACATATCAAAAAACAAGTAGAATCTTGACTGTACAGGTACGTGTAACAAGATAGCTTACCATTGCTGTAATACGAAGGTAGAAACCATGCGCCTGGCACGAGAAAGCAATCAATAATATGCACCACAGCTTCTTAGCTCGCAAATGATTATACCCGTGGCACCTGCATGTATCCCACACACACACATACCCCAGCTGGTATATGGAGGAAATTCACTGTTAAAGCGTGTCGATGTCACACCCACTCCTACTTTACATATTAATAATTCCGCATTATATGTATAGTGGTCCTGAAAAGCCATTTCCTCTCACAAGGACATCATCTTTAAAGGGCCTGTGACATGCTAAACAACTTTGTGCCTAAGCTTTGCTTCATAATGACGGATTACTTGTTCAGCAAGACATACTATTGTTCGTTTGGATGTAAAATCAATAAAAGGTGGCCTTTTTCAACTTTGAAGATTTCACTGCAATAAATCACAGACAGAGGGCGCTGTTTTGAGTGCATCACATAAGGAAGATAGAAGGGAAAACTTAAGAAAAAACATAAGACTTCAAGTTGGACTTGTGGCAAATTGCTGCAGTTTGTACCCCCAGTTTTGTCATGGCTTACAGCAGGCAACATGTAAAACAAACTCAAACAGCATGGATTACAAAAGTTTCCGGAAAATTGAGAATAAAGTGGAATCTTTTGTGCACAGTCGAATGTGATTTTCCTGTGTTTGCCTCTTGTGACATCGTGACCTTGGTCATGAATATGCATATTTTCATTAGCATAAAAACTAAAAACCTTTGTTTTAACCCCCAAAGCAAGCTCCAAATAGGATTTTTATGACTTTAACTGAGTAGAGTGGTTTTAAAGCATCCTAAATAAGGCCCTTTAAAGGGACAATCAAAGTTTATTTTTTTCCGCTTTTCACCAGATTAAAAAGGTATTTTATTGATCCTCGTTTACCAGAGAGAAAAATTCCAAATAGAAAATAATAAAATTCCACCCCATCGTAAGTTTCATTCTATTGCATTTTATGCGAACAACAGACGGACACATGTGAATCTTTCCGCGGTAAACAGTGCCCTCTGTAGTTCAGCTCCGACATTGGCCGTTTTCCAAACCACCGCTGTGGCTAGGCTCCGGCCTGGTGTATCCCAGCAATATCAACGGATTAAGAAACATCTTGGGCCAATGCTAATTTGAACGTTCACCCCTCTTGAGCATATTTATTAACACCAGAAGAATTCACGAAGGTAAACTACACATAAATGAAGACATCGAAATCAAAATACCGAGCCCGACTGTAAAACACCGAGCGTTTCGAAAACGGCATAGAACAGATTTTGCGCGTATGTCGACACATCCAAACGTATCACGTGCATAGCAGCAGCTACGCCCTGGTTACTGCTATTTGTATATAAATTGCCTGCAGACTAGCATCCTGATATCTCAGGGAATTTCCACTCTGCAAAGCGACGTGACAATACCCTGAGGAAACACACGCAAATCTGTGGAGTGAGCCAACTCACGCCCGAGTCATTTTGATGTAATTTAATCAATTCGGTCATGTTATGCCGAAAAGAAACGATTTCTATACTTTCCAGAAATTGTATTGGGTTCCGTTCCTTATGACTGTCCCATTCCTACCAAACTTTCAAACGACGATCTTAATTTACTCCGCAGTTTTTCAAATTAATAACAGGGATGCATGCTGACGAATGTAATGGAACGGATTCCCCAGTATGCTTTAAATAGCAGCCAATCGCCGACTCGGACAACAGCCAGCATTACCGAGTACATGTATCACATGCATGCACGGTGTTTACAATCTGCGCGCGTGACATTTGAATGCTTGCAATCGTGCTACAATGCACTGCAAGCGTCCTGATTGGTCCAGCAGAGGCGACAAGATTTCTGTCGCTAGTCCCACCGCCAAATGGGGCCTTTTTCAACAGGGCCACTGTACGCAGGAGTTGGGGAGTGCGTTAAAGGGGCACTGTTGCAAGAGGATGGCAGACTACAGATCCGGCACTTTTCATTCAAAACCATAAATTGGATGGATCTAAAAGTTAAAGAGCTAGAATCCCCCTTGACGAAAAATCCAGCATTTGCACCTTTTTCGATAGTCGACAAATAAACAGCGGTGTAAGTCGGCTGGAGGCCTAGGGCCAGCCGACTTACACCGCTGTTTATTTCAAACTGTCCGTTTTAAGTGGATTAATCGCAAGCAAAGGTGCGGTTTTCGAGAATGAAATTTTTGCGATTTCTGAAACGCTCATTAGGTATTAATAATATGCGCATGACTCCGTGACGCAATCCTGAGAAACACGGTCGGCAGTTCCATACGTTTACACGCAAAAAACTCCGAAAACTGTCTCTGTTCGATGGTGGTTTTTGAAGATTTTTTCTCGTGAAAAAAGCCAGAGATGTGCCCAGAAAGTTGTGATTTGTGGCGAGGCCCAGTCTTCAGACAGTACAAAACTTTAATGTGTAGCGACGCGCGTCAAAATCTATCGCGTGAATGTGTTTTTGTTTTTACGACGATGAAGAGACATTCACAACGTAAAAAAAATGAACACTGACACAGGTTTAAGAATGAATTATATCTATCGTCTATCACTTTGTTCTATACAATGTACATTTAACTAGAGTCTTGGACAAAATATGATAAAATACCTCTCGTGGTGTACAAGGAACATCGCAAATATCTTTGCAAAGAATTATTTGCGATTTGCATTTTTTCCCCAAACATCTTTGCAAATACTTGCGATGTCGCACATTTTCCCCGCAAATATCTTTGCAAATACTTGCGATGTCATACATATTTGTTGCTAAGTATACTTGGCATGCCTAAGCGCAGTTTTTTTTTGGAAAGCTAGAGGGCTTCAAAGCAATTTTTTTCTGGCGACGTGCGTTAGGTAGACCCTCTAGCTTTTCACCAAAAACGCCACGCTTGGGCATGCCAAGTATAGGCTATGCAACAAGTAGGCCTATTTGACAAAATGTACGACATCGCAAAGATATTTGCAAAGAAATGTACGACATCGCAAATATTTCCAAAGATATTTACGACAAATTGTGCGACATCGCAAATATTTGCAATGATATCTTTGGTATGCAATGTCCCTTGTATGTCACCATATATACCTCGATCCCTGGCCCACACAATATTTAACTGCTTTAATGCAATTCAATGCCCCAAACATTACACGTCAGCTATTACGGTTTACCTCTTTCATGTGTTCAATCGATTTAAAATTGCACTTATAAATATGGGTATTTCCATAAAAACAGGAGCCGAAGTGTGACATTTTGATGCACTTGTAAAAATTGCCTTTTCAAGTTAACAACATTGTTTACAGAAATTCCTGTGCAATTTCTAAATAATGTAGAATACATGTATTTAAAATAATTTATAAACGGTTTGGTATGTATTGGTATCATAGTCTTAACAAAGACGTTTCGCGACGTCACGTAAGGGGGTGACTCCAAGGCATATTTCAACTCTTACGATTACATTTCAAGTTTGTTTGACCAGTTTCGTTCTGGAAAAAAATGTTGCTGATTTTACCCAGCTGTAAAACCTGGACTTTATTGATTCAAATTACATTATGAGAAAAATTTGTTACATTTGGAAAGATTCAAAATGTCACACATGCATTTGCAAGATCGCACTAGTTTATTGAATCGTTCTCGTTATGTTTTGGGTAGTATCAACAGATACGAGGCCATATATTCTTTATATGCCGAGGGTAATCGTTCTCTGGAGTCCGGTAATTATAAAAAATCAACTCCAGAAGTGTCACGACGTAAGGGGGGACACTGTGTCCCGTTTTTATGGAATTACTCATATGCCGAATTCTCATACAGCGCATTTCACACTAGCCTTGTCCAAGGGCTATGAAATTGTGTGAATCCGTGAAGAATTTGCATGTATGCTATGCAGCGAAAGTGCGCCATCGCGCGGTGAATTGTAGCCAACTGCAAAATAGTCTGAAATATCTTGGTCTGAATCCTGACTTCACGCGCGAGGCTGGATCATAGCCTTGTTCTTTATGTACTCGATTTGTTACGTGTTTCTTTATAACTGCGTTGGAAATCCGACGCAATTACTTATGCGAAACCCGAGTGCTTATCAATATTCATATCTTACATAACATCCAATCAGAGCTCACTCCTCGGGTCAAATGGTGCGTGAAGTCAGGATTCAGACCAAGATATTTCGGTAACCAGACTATTTTGCAGTTGGCTACAATTCACCGCGCGATGGCGCACTTTCGCTGCATAGCATACATGCAATTTCATAGCCCTTGGACAAGGCTAACTTCACACATGCAGCCTCAATGCGCTCGGCTTAGTAATATTATTCCTTCTTATCTCCCTGGGGTGTGTGTAGTCCTGTGCAGCTTTCACTACTCTCACAGGTACCCATTTCTTCCTGGTAGGAGACGGGCAATTCGTGGCGCAAAGTGCCTAGCCCAAGAGCACAATCTCCATGGACGAGCCGTGACAGGATTCGAACCCGCGACCTGTGTATTTGAGTCTTCGATTCAGCATGCCATGGTGGCCCTCACATCGATTTTCTGCTTTCCCCGAAAAACGTGTACCTGGAAGAAATCGGACACTTTGCTCCGTCCACTTATCATCTACGGCCAAGTTCGATCAAGCGACTATAGTCGACTAGAGTCCCTCGAACGACAAATAATATCTGTTGTTCGACGGACTCTAGTCGACTATAGTGAACTATAGTCGCTTGATCGAACTTGCTCTACATTGCACATTGGTTCTGTTCATGCATTCCTAAAATAATTTTGCCTATGATTTCTAAACAAATTCGTTTGTCAAAATAGTTTTACAATTTGTCAAAAGCTACCTGGCTAAAAACTTAAAGTACTTAGCCTGACAACCACTCCTTTCTATGGCGTCTAAACCAGTTTTTAAATTAATGCAGACATCAGACTACAATGTACTATTTTTTTACAAATCCGTTACAAATGTACAACAAAATTGTTAAAAGGGAACGAAATATAATGTGTTCGGTAACTACAGGATGGTGCAAGGATCTTTGGTGTTTTTTCAGACATAATGTATCTACATGTAACAACTGCACACTAAAGAAAATATGCCCGTTATTTCCATTAAGTAGACGATATAATTAATCTAAAATTTTCTCCTAAAGAAGACGAAACACTTGGAGAAGGATGTTTATTTCCCAAAAATATCGTCAAAATAGCAAAGTTTGTTATAAAAGGGACAAGAAAACTTATCTGTTCAAACTGTATATCCCTTCAGACCACTCGAAAAATCACTTTTAATTTGCGTCTAAATATACGCTTCATGTAAGTCGCCATGTTTTGCAGGTTGGTATTTAGAAACAAACGTTCAATCCTGACTTCACCATGTCACTGTTGCATGGTTGACGTCATTTTCCTTTACAAAATTTCAAATATGGCGCAGCACATATATACTCTCCAACAAAAGAAACTGTGCATGATAAAAATTGCTGTATTTTTTCAGCCATGGCAGATAACTCGCTGGAATAAGCTGTTAATGAAAGTCCATGAAATCTTTCAAATGGTTAACCGAACTTGAAATGTACAAAATGTGTTCTTCGTGTTCTCAGAGGTTGCTGAAAACTGACTGCCAATATTGAAGTCACAAAGTCAGTATCGAGTGTGTCCCCCTTGTGCATTAATCACTGCTGTGCATCTTCGCCTCATGGATCCAATGACACGCGCATGAAAGAGAATATTTACTTTACCTATTGTGAAATCAACACCCAGGCATGCCTAAGTCCTGCACTATGCCATGAGCAGGTTTTGAGTGCATAACTTTTTCTAACAATGTCAGAGAATATTGTCTGTGAATTTGGTGTTTATTTTCCACCTTCTTGAAAAAATACAGCAATTTTTACAATGCACAGTTTCTTTTGTTGGAGAGTATATTATCGCATTGATTTCAAAGTGTATCATGAACATTAATTGTGTTTCCGACATTGAAAAACAAGTGCCAAGGATTCCCACGAGGGTTTAGCTAAATTGGTCGGCATGGATTTTCCCCACTGCATTGTGCGAAAAAGAGTGGCAAGCACGAGATTGTTGTGATGCTCCGACGGGATGCCCAGATAGATAGCTCAGTTGGCCATGTATGCCAAGGATTTGGGTTCAAATCCCAGTCGGGGCATTGCAATTTTCTCGTGTTTCTAAATTCACCTCTAGTCGTCAATCTTATCATATACCCCATTATATACAAATTTGAAAGGAGATAAGTTATCTTTAAATGCCAAAGGGCGATATGTTCCCATTATAGAGAATAAAGATATTTGAAAATGTATACATTTCTCTTGAATGTGCACTAAAAATCACACCTTCCAAAATTGTGAATGTTTTCCAAGACATATCAATTATTTAAAAGTCACTGGTAAACGTTTGACTTAAAAATCTACATATGTTCAGAGTAGCTTATCTGAGAGTCACTTAAAGACAGTATACATGATTGGTAAACTGTTACAAATAGTTTTATCCCCCTGTGTGATTGAAGGTATGCATGATTAAAACCAACCTGAGCAAAAACCAGCTCCGTACTTCGTCTAACTTTTGAGAAAACAGTCAAAAAAAGGTTTGCAGTCATTTTGCCCCAAAACCATTTCGCCCGGAACCACGGCCTGTGCACGAAGTGGTTTTGAGGCGAAGTAGCATTTGGGCGATGTAGTGTTTGGACGAAGTGGTTTAGGGCGAAATGGTTTTGGGGCGAATTGAATTTTCGTCTCATGAGACGAAAACTAATTGTTTTACTCATTTCTCAAAGACTATAGCACTTCAGACAAAACCATTTCAGGGGAAGTTTTCTGCGGTCATGTTTATATTGTGTAAGTTAGGCGTAAATATGGGAACATTTCTGATTTTTGAGATTACCAATGATGTATACTGCCTTTAAGTACATACAATATACCGTACCATTTTGTCTGTTGAGAGTGCGCAACAAACACATTCATCAGAAACAATCACACAAAAAACTCAAAACACTTCACAAGGCCGACAATATAGCTAGTTATAATATAGGGATGTAGAATCGTATCACAGACATACTCTTTTTTTGCTCAGGAAAATATACATGTACACTGTAGTTGTTGTTGTTGTTGTATATTTTATGGCATCTTCGGCAACTAAGGCCCTTTATGCCATCAACTGTACGGTTTTAGCTTTAACTATACTATATTATCAACTTGAGATGACGAAGAAGGAGTTGCAGTTTTAGAAGTGGGAGGAAAACCCCCAGAGAAACATGTACACTGTAAAAAATTACCGTAACTTTTATTTTTTTTTACTATTTCATAGTTTTAATCTTTGTATTGCACAACAAAAGTTCAAACGCAACCAGAGCTTTCAAGACACATCCATGTCTCTTTTTCAGTGGAGGCCACTGCGCATGCGCGTGACCTCTATCCGCACCAGGGCCAAGTTCGATCAAGCGACTATAGTTAACTATAGTCGACTAGAGTCCCTCGAACGACGAATGATATCTGTTGTTCGACGGACTCAAGTCGACTATAGCATACAAATATTGACTGCGATGAGAGGCATGGTTAAGATTATAGGCCCAAGGTGATCTCGAAGCCATGACTGTGCCCCGAGGCGGAAGCCGAGAAGCATAGTCATGGCTGCGAGATCACTGATCATGACAGTGGTCCTTCGAGTTTCGATTTCGGAAGCTGGTCTACGGCGGAAAGTTGTATATTTACTTTAATAGCACATTTCACCCGACACAATTTTCACTGTAGGCCACTTCTCTTATTTTCTTAAGGGTTTCATCATCTACGACAGACGACAAAACGACTTCATCGAGATTCCGCCATTACCGTCCTGCTGAATGTTTACGTGAAGCGCCCAGCTGCATAGTTGGCGCCCAGCTGCATAGTTGGTGCACAGCTATGCTAACACATGTAATGCGCGCGTCCGGAACCCGCTAAATGACTATGCCCTGGGCATTGCAAAATTCTACACGCGCCGGGTCTAGCTGATTCAATGCCCCCCACTTTTAACCAATCAGATGACAGGGAGCGCGTGTGGTCTAGTGGGTATGAAGCGGGACTCCCAATCAGAGGTAGGGGGTTCGAGCCCCACTTCGACCAACGTGTATGTGTCCCTGGGCAAGGCACTTAATCCCAGTTGCCTCGTCAACCCAAGCGATATATGGGAAGCTGTTAAGGGGAATGCCACAATCTAACTGCTGATAGGGTTGTGCGCCTGACCAGCAGCCACCTAGTTGAAGCGAAATGGTTCTGGTGATTCCCTGATGGCAGCGGTAATAATGGTAACAGCGCCTTGAGCACCCTGCAGGGTGGATATGTGCGCTATACAAATCTAATTATTATTATTATTATTAGGAATCTACGCATGAGATATATAATGGACTATGGTCGCTTGATCGAACTTGCTCCAGGTAGTTTCAAATTTGGAGCATTTGGAGCAGTTGGTGCAGTTGGTGCACCCCCCCCCCCCCCCACACATCACAGTTCAGTGAGGGTTTCAACTTCTTCACTGCCCTGCGGCAGAGCTAGCTGTATATAGAGAGAGTTGCGACAATGATGTCCCGACTTTAGGGGGCATGGGACGCCATTTTGTGTCCGTCACTTCGTGCAATTGTGCATGTGGCCGCGCCGCGTGCCGCATGGTGTTCTTCTGCTGGCAATTCAAGAGCAAGTTTGGGCGGGCGACTATAGTTAACTAGACTAACCTACCCCGGAGCTTAGTTCCTCAAGCCAGACTAGCTAGTCAAACAACGCAGCGTTCGGGTAACATCTAGGAGCAAGTTCGGGCGGGCGGCTATTGTTATAGACTAAACCGTAGGATCTAGATGTCACTCGAACGCTGCGTGGTTTGACTAGCTATAGTCCGGTTAGTCCGGTTAACTATAGTCGCCCGCCCGAGCTTGCTCCGTATCATAGAGTTGTATGCTCCGTATCGACAATGGTCTAGTTGACTATAGTCGCCCGCCCAAACTTGCTCCAATATGACTGGGTGCAGCGCTTGTGGTGTACAAAACAATCAGAAACAACTCTGATGTTTCGATTTCCGGCAAATAAAACGAGGACAAAAATATGGCAAACCATAATTAACAGACTGAACTGGAAAGCGACCAGAAGATACATACCCAACCCACTTTTTCCCAACCATAGCCGTGCCATCAAAGTTTTTTGCATTTTTTTAGGCATGCATCTGAAAAATTATTACCATCATTTTAATCGACATTTGATAAAGAATGTGTACAGAGCATTACACTAATGATTAACCTTGAATTTCCCCACGATAATGCAAAAAGAACGCACGCACAATGTATACATGACCCTATGCTTACACAACTGCGCGTCGGACATAAAATGGCGCTGTAAACATCCATTGTCGCAACTCTCTCTATAAACGGCTCTGCCCTGCGGAACCAGTCCTCCTCCCTAGTTAGGATTCTGACTTGGTCCAGCTCAAATGAGTGTCCTGGGTGCTGATGGTATTTTTTTACGATAAAAAACTACGTATATTTTAGCAATAATTGCCCGGGGCTCCATAGGGTTTGCCTGTAAATTGCCAGCCTTGTCATTCAATCCCATGATGCCTTGAGAACGTCGATAAGGTTTATTAAATATGATACTGGAAGGGGTAATTAAAGATAGTATACATGATTGGTAAACTGTTACAAATAGTTTTATCCCCCTGTATTATTGAAGATATGCATTATTAAAACCAACCTGAGGAAAAACCAGCTCCGTATATACTTCGTCTAACTTGAGAAAATAGTCAAAAAAGGGTTTGCAGTCACTTCGCCCTAAACCATTTCGCCCTGAACCACGGCCTGTGCACCAAGTGGTTTTGGGGCGAAGTGGCATTAGGGCGAGGTAGTTTTTGGACGAAGTGATTTGGGGCGAAATGGCACTCGGGCGAAGTGGTTTGGGGGCGAAATGGCACTTGGGCGAAATGGTTTTGGGGCTATTTGAATTTGTGTCTCCCAAGACGAAAAATAATTGTTTTGCTCATTTCTCAAAGACTATAGCACTTCAGACAAAACCATTTCAGGGGAAGTTTTCTGCCGTCATGTTGTAATATCGTGTAAGTTATGTGTAAATCTGTGAACATTTCTGATTTTCGAGATACCAATTTTGTGTACTGCCTTTATTAAATGAGAGCACCAGGGAAAAGTATGGGAAAGAGCACCGTAAAAATACCGGAATAACATAGAATTTTACAGGATAACTGTTAAACAATTGATGGGATAACCGTTAAAATTACGGCAGAAAGCTAGCAACTCGCTGTACACCTTTTGATCGTAAAATTTACGGGCAATTGTTTACAGTGTACCTTATCTGCCAGGCAATTTTTATCCCCAGCCACAGCACACATTAACACCTATCATCCACTCACTGTCAGTAATATTTTAACGAAATTTATCTTCACAAACAGTTTACATATACACTCGACCAAAAAAGTTCTGTCACCAGTAAGACATTTATAGATATTTATTATGAAATTGGATTTAATGTAGGAAAATAATATGTCAAATTTTAGCTGAACATATCACTCAAAGGAATAGAGCTCAACGGAGTCCATGATGGCAAGCTTCACTGAACAGGAATGCAACAAAGGAGTGTTGGGTCAGAATGAAAAACACCAAAAAACAACGATGTCAACTTTATTGCACTCAAGCAAGGGGAGTTACAGTTCAGTTTTGCTTCCACCATACCTAATGCAATGGCACGATTCAGATTGGACAATTTAACCATTTTGATTTGGATGTTTTTGACAAGACATTGATCAATCCAAACTCACTTAAAAATTTCCTAATTGTCTACACACAAATTGTCTAAATCACAAGTTGCATTGTTCTTTGGTGTTTTTCATTCTGACCCCACACTCCTTTGTTGCATTCCTGTTCAGTGATGCTTGCCATCTTGAGCTCTATTCCTTTGAGGGATATGTTCAGCTAAAATTTGATATATTATTTTCCTACATTAAATCCAATTTCATAATAAATATCTACAAATGTCTTACTGGTGACAGGATACTGGCATCCACTTCATGGTATTCTCAATAAATTAATAGGGTTTTCAAGTGTGAAGGAGCTTATTAAAATTTCATGTGCCGGAGAACTTTAAAAGGGAGCAAGATATAGATTTACAAACACTTTAGACACCAATAAATAATAAATTTAAAACCTCTTTAATATTATTAGAATTCATTTAGTGGACAAAAAGAAACTAATATAACAGTACCTCTCTGGAGACCTTCATTGTATGAATTTTGCGAGATTACTAAACTCCTCAAAAACGTTCGAATGTTTGACTGACGATTTCTCTCGTTACCAAATCATTTTCCTTGAATTTGGTATCATTGGAAAGCCCTGTTATTCCTCTTTACGATGATGTGTCATTTGTTACGATTAGGCAATTGGGGGATGTGCAGCACAGCTGAATACGGGGGCGGGTGTAAAGTGAAATGTCACAAAATGCATTGCTATTGTCAAAAAGTGTATTGACACATTCCCATCCTCCAAGCAAAAGGGGAATGCACTGCATGACAATAGCAATGCATTTTGTGACATTTCACTTTCCACCCACCCCTGTATTCCGCTATACTGCACATCCCCCAATTGATTAATCATAACAAATGACACATCATTGTAAAGAGGAATAACAGGGCTTTCCAATGATACCAAATTCAAGGAAAATTATTAGGTAACAAGAGAGAAATCGTCAGTCAAACTTGAGTTTCCGAACTTTTTTGAGGAGTTTATTTGAAGTAGGTCAGTCCTGAAACCATCATGAATTTCTCGATGAAGAGTTCCGAGTCTAGGAACGCAATGTGGGCAGCCCTGCCGATGAGCGTGTTTGCCGAAGCGATGAGTGTGTGGTTGACGTCGTAACGGACCAATGTGGAACAGTGATTGTGGATAACAGGCTGCAGAAGGTTGTTGATCATTTCGCTGTACACGTTGCCTGCACAAAAAGAAAACAATTGGAAGTGCACGTACAACATGTACAACAACACAATACGTATGCCAGTATTGGCCATCCCATAATACCAAAAGCATGGTATTCCCAATATGTATTGCATCCCCAAGCAATCCCAACTCGAAGTTGGTATGTCTTCCAAGATGGCGGACAGATAAGTTGTGCCTACGACCTCAGGGTTTCCATCCTGAGACCTCAGGGAATTTCCACAATGCGAAGCGACGTGACAATACCCTGAGGAAATACACGCAAATCTGTGGAGCGAGCCGGCTGTTGTCTTGAGCCAACTCACGCCCGAGTCATTTTGATGTAATTTAATCAATTCGGTCATGTTATGCCGAAAAGAAACAATTTCTATACCTTCCAGAAATTGTATTGGGTTCCGTTCCTTATGACTGTCCCATTCCTACCAAACTTTCAAACGACGAACCTTATTTACTCCGCAGTTGTTCACATTAATAACAGGGATGCATGCTGACGAATGTAATGGAACGGATTCCCCAGTATGCTTTAAATAGCAGCCAATCGGCGACGCGGACAACGGCCAGCATTACCGAGTACATGTATCACATGCATGCACGGTGTTTACATTCTGCGCGCGTTACATTTGAATGCCTGCAATCGTGCTACAATGCACTGCAAGCGTCCTGATTGGTCCAGCAGAGGCGACAAGATTTCTGTCGCTAGTCCCACCGCCAAATGGGGCCTTTTTCAACAGGGCCACTGTACGCAGGAGTTAGGGAGTGCGTTAAAGGGGCACTGTTGCAAGAGGATGGCCAGTATTGACCATCCCAGCATACCAAAAACATTGAACGCACGGTATTCCCAATATGTATTGCATCCCAACTCGAAGTTGGTATGTTTTCCAAGATAAGTTGTGCCTACGACCTCAGGGGTGAGATTGCAGGAAAACAAACATTCCGGAAGAAAAAAATCAGAAGAGGCATGGCTTCCTTGGAGAGGGGGTGGGGGAAGAGACGTAAAAACAAAAACTGACTTGACCCTAAGCCAACAAGATGAGAAACCAGCAGCCGATTTCACGAAACATTGCGCAGCTTGCGCAACTTTTGACAAATTGCGCAAGCCCCATAGCTTGCGTGTTATCTTCTGAAGAATGTTGCGCAACTTACGCAACTTAATGTTGCGCAAGTGGGCTAACGCAACTGCGTAAGTTTCGTGAAATCGGCTGCAGCTCTGGTAGTACTGACTCATGGGCTAATTATGTATAACCGACCCCAAGACACTCACACTTTGCAGTTCCCCGTCGTGAAGTGGTTAACAATAAGGACCGAGTACGATATTCAAAGTAATGCTTACATATTAAATCACACTAACATACCTAGAAGTGATTTGTCCTTGAAGGCTTGTCGACACATTTCAATCCTAGCAGAATGGATAGGGACGTAGCGATCCTGCAATGATCCCACCAGGACAACATTTTTGAAGTAGCTCAGCCCTGAGACCAAAAGCAGAGGGAAACCAAAATGTTTTTAGCAATGCTATTGGTAGGGATTTTGTCATTTGACATTCTCCACCTCTTAGATGGCATAGCCAGGGGAAAGCTGGCAACTTGTATCACAGTTGCTAATATGGGTTAATAAAGGTTATGGATTTTTTCAGAGGCACACAAATTCGCTGGCAACTGGTTCACTAGAGCTGCGCGCCCCGTATCTGGGACATACTCACACACATACGAAACAGTGCACACTGCTAGCATGGCTAGTGAATGTTGAACCATGGCGATGAAAATGTACGGAATAATGTTATATTTTCAAGACTATCCAAAAGCAGTTCGCAGGGCCAAGGAGAAATCGCAATGAAATCAAATAAGGGGCCTAGATGTAAATGGCGATTCTTGTAATTTTGCCGAGAAAATAACTGCGTTTATGACTTTCATATTTTTTATGACTTACTTTTTACGTAATTTTGCCACTATCGCAAGTTGACAATTTTGTCTTTCTATGCTCCGTATTCTGTGTGATAAAATTGGTGGTTAGGGATATACATATATGCTGCACGATACGAGACCGAGTGAAGCTTTAACGCACGACTCCCCCTAAAACCTGAAAGGAAATTCCTTGGAAGTTTGACATGAATGGGAGTTCACTCGGTCACGTATCGTGCACCAAATGGTTGGTGAAGTGCATGTGAACCAGTGTCAAGTGCGCGTAAACCTGGGCGGAAGTTGACGTCACACTGCCAGCGAGTACTGACCTGCAGACTGGCTGAGTTTGTAGAGGAATGTCTGCCGCATGTCCGTGTGATCTCGGAAGGCAAGCTGGAGCAAAGAGCTGGACTTTTTCCATTTCTGCATAAGCCACATTCCTGCCAAATTAAGATGGTATCATGGTCAGTCCATGTCAAATCACTAAAACAAATTGATATTTTAAACCCGACCCTCTCGGATTTTGGTGAAACTTGGTATACTTGTTGATTGGGATCCCACAACACCAAATGTGACCCGGTACAACGTAATCAGGAATAAGTCGCAAATTGACTTTTTGAGATAGTACACGGTTAGAAAGAAAATTTCATAAGCTTCCTAATGATACCTATCACAAGCATGTAGCTTGTTCGGTTCTATAGTTATGATCCTATAACGATGACAAGCCATCTGTTGCTTACCAAATCCACATTCCAAGAAAACCGGCCTTGAAATAAAATAGATATGTCACTGAAATTGTGAAATAATAAGCTTTCGGACGATACCAAATTCATTCATTCAAATGTAGGGGGGTTCAATGAATAATAAGGGTGACAAAATGTATGGAAAATCGGTGTTATTCATAAGATTTTGATGACTTCCTAGAACAAAAGAACACGGACAATTCAGACAAATCATCTTTATTTTCATCTTTAAGTTGTCTATGGCAACTACACTTCCTCAAAGTACCAAAACCCGAAAATCAATTTTGTTCACGATTTGACCCACATACCCAATTGACTGGGCCATTACTCGAAACGGCATCAGCGACTTATTCCTGATTACGTTGTACCGGGTCACAAATATCAATTTAGATCAATTGGACCAGTGGTTCCCCGAATTTTGGAATTTTTTGCTAAAAGTGGCATGGATGTCCACCTTTGAACCCTTATATCTCAGGAACTACTGAGCGAATCTTCACAAAATTGGTGTTGTTGGAAAGGTGATTAGTCAAGGATTCTAAATTTGCCATTATTTTTGGGATTGAAGTATGTTGGGGGTGCACTGACCTTTGACCTTTGACCTCGAATTTGACCTTGTGGATCACGTGCTGTTAAAATGACCTTTCCTGAAATTTAATCTGCCACTCATTAACTAAAACATCTGAAATTTTCAGAGGCGTAATATTCTTTGTTTAGCAGTAATACGGATTCAAAAGTTGCCCACCTGCAGAAATGATTGATACAGTGCATTACAAAATCTGAGAGGGTCGGGTTTAACCCATTGGGTGATTTGACATCATCACATGGAATGACCCATCTGGTCTTTTTCCTATTTTGTGTAGCTGAACGAGATTTTACTGTAATTCTTTTTTCCCACAGCACCATGAATTTTCCGACAAAATTTAATAATGGGATGACGGGGTGGGACACCCCCTGACACTCCTCATCTAGCGACGCCACTGACCAAGATTAAAATATTTATTACAAATCATAAAATGGGGCTAAATGATTTTAGTTATTACTGTCCATGCAGTAGATGTTGGTGAGATGCATTGATGGTACCAAAATGGAGAACTGACAGGCTTGTGTGAGAGTTTAGAAATCCAGTATATTGCTAAATATGGAATATGTTTTTACTTTTTTTGGGGGGGGGGGGGGGGGGGGGGTTAGGGGGGTGGGGGTGTAGGGGGTGGGGCGGGGTAAACTGCTAAATATGGAACATGTTTTTACTTTTTTGGGGGGGTAGGGGGGCAGTGGTATTGGGGGGCGGGGGGGGGGTTGAGGGCTAGGGGGGGGGGTGAGGGCTAGAGGGGGGTGGGGGAGGGGAGGGGTGGGTAGGGGGGTGTAGGGGGGTGGAGGGGCGGGGTAAACTGCTAAATATGGAACATGTTTTTACTTTTTTGGGGGGTAGGGGGGTTTGGGGGGTGTATGGGGGGTGGGGGGTGGGGGGGGGCACAAAGCACAAAGGTAGTTATTTATTATCTATACATACCAGTGTTGACTATGGTGCTAGTGTTATAAAGCTGTCCTAGATGCGGTCCTGATAGTGACAGGAAAGTGTACATCTTGCTAATATATGGCTGGAGTTGAGGGCTGGTTAGTGCAGATCGAATGATGATGGTACCCAGTGAATGCCCGATGAAACTGTGCATATAAACAAAATATTAAGTAAGGAATTATTGCCAGGGTTCTCCACGAGATGTTTTGCTAGGGCGTGCCGCCCTACCTAACTTTTGTGCCGCCCGTGCAAAATCTCGACCGCCCGAGCAAAATCACGACCGCCCTAGCAAAACAAAATGCCGCACTGCAAACATTTTCACGATACCTTTCATGTATCATGTATGTACCATGCACACGGGCCGCTCCGAAGGAAAACGAACTGATGTCGATCTCTGTTGAGTAAATCCGTCTAACATAGTCGGGTACTTTGTTTACGCGCAGTTAGTACGGCTTTTCGCATACTAGGGAGTACGTACAGGTGCCCCACTTGGTACCGATCAAAACAAAAAGACATAAAAGAAGGTGAATGCCCGTCGCGCGTCACTTGTGTTTGCGGTTTTTAAAATCCTTTTTTTTTCAACCGACCGGAAGAGTAGAAGTGAACGTGTAAGTGGTGGGAAAACTAAAAAAAAAAACGTTGAGGAAAATACGAATAGTGACACAGTTTGTGATCTAAATTCGGATCTGTGACGACAGAAACACGTCCTTTATTATCCCTTCTTGATGTGCATCCCGCGTTTAATAGAATAATATAAGGATAAAATTAATTTCAGGTAACAGAAAAATGGGGGCGGGGCTTCGCGGGGGGGTGCCGCCCTAGCAAATGAAAAACCTGTGGAGAACACTGATTGCGTCGGTCTAAACGATGTTAAAGGAGCATGTCCAGATTTTCTTGAAATTTGATTTAGATCCAACTTAACAATCATATAAAATACCTCCTAAAAATAATATTCATGACAAGAAAACAAAAAAATACTGGCGGATTTTCCTGTGGAAACTGTACGTCACACGTGCGCGTGCAAAACGGGTACCTAGCGCTCATTGGCTCAGTTGACAGTTTGTTTTCAAAATGTTTACGTGTAGAGTGGGGTGCGGGTAATGATGTTGTGACGTTGCATATTCGCGTCAACTACTTGCATGTAATGAATAATGTAGCAGTAGCCAGTTCATAAAAGGCGTTATGGCAAGACAGAAGTCATAACAGTCGCGCAGCCTTTTTATACTCCGCTCAAGACGCTCAATTATCCCACATTTTACCAGACAATATAAGCCATAAAGCCTTGCTAACCCCAGCACGTGCACATACGATTCTTTCTCACCCATACACATAAAAAACTTACGACTCAGCTAAGGCCAAAAAAAAAAAACTGTGTTTAGCATAAGTTGAAGTCTCCAAAAATGACGCGATGACGCGGCTTTTTTTATTTGTTTTGTTTTTGTTTTTTTTGAGCGGATTCCAAGCAATAAAGGCATGTTTTTAATCAAAACACTCAACAGACCATGCGTGTCTAAGAAAAAAACAAACTTGACACGCAGAGTTGAAAGTGACGTGCGCGCTGACGATATGTGTTTGTTTTTTTTGCCGTTCATGAAAAAAAAAGCTTTTACCCGCAGGGTTGAAAGTGACGCGCACTAACGCTAAACATATTTTGTTTTTGGCCTGAAATTTTTTTCAATCAATTGGGAGAACAACCAACTTATGTATGTAAAGAGAAGTCTAGTCTGGTACCCGGACCAAAAATTATTTGACTAGACTGAATTTAAGGTCCGGCAGCCGCCAATTCCGCCATTTTGAAACAGGAGGAATTCCTCCTTTTTCCGAAGGTTCCCGAAGTTACCCGAATGCACGTCCGGACGTTACCGTTAATCGTCGGGTACAATTCGTCACTGTTTACGAGAATTTGAATTGACGTCGCGTGCACGTACGTACGCGTGCGTATTTATGGTGATGCCACGGATTTAAAACTACGCAGTGGCTATCAGTGGCTATAGTTACGGTAACCGTATGAATGGCTATAGTTACGGGATTGCAACAGCAGATTAAAACTACATGTACAATATGGAGCTCACTGGGTGATGCAGACAAGGTTTGAATTTTCTTTTTGATGCTAGCCTACATGTATATTAAAATGGGAATATTTAATATTTTAAGGTTAATATATTAAATTTGTATTGGTCAAATATGGAATAACCCATTTCAAACTGTTGTACACTCATGCCATATAGCGCGCAGCGCGCTTTGAAAATTAACCGTTATGTGCTCCTAAAAATAAATGCATGACGTAATGCTTAAAGTGCTATTTTAAACACGACAGTAGCCGGTCCTCATATTCAGTGGTTGTATGTGAAATATGTGGAGCGGGAACCAGTCTAAGAGAAGTCATGCACATAGTTACCTTAGCTTCTTGGGTCTTATCCTGAAGATTTCAATGTACATGATGATCTCCTTAACAAGCCGGTCTGTCATTGTGTCGAAATCAGCAAAGGTATCACCCTGTAGAAAATGAAAACGGACAACAGGGATATATTCCATGTCAATTCAACGAGCTTTTGGAACTGACCCTCACAGATTGAAATGAAATTTGGTGTGCTGATTGGACTCCTTGAGAAACCCCGAGAACTAAAATTAATTTTTGAGATACGGGTCAACGAACTTTGACTAATTAGCATGACCTGCTATGTTTGGACAGTTATACATGTATCTCTAAAAGTAATGGACCTAGAGAGATAAACTTTACATCATTTTAAAGCTCTTGAAATGGCCTTCATTATATATAATGTAACATCAAAAAAGTTATGTAAATTTATAACCTTTGCAAAAATGCGTAATTATTTGTTAGCTTAAGATGTAAGGAACATTTCCAGAAAGATTTGGGATGGGCACTCTTACAGTTTTTGAGTTATGATAAGTTTAACATTGGCTAACATGTAAATAACATGTAAATAACATGTAAATAACATGTAAATAACATGTAAATAACATGTAAATAACATGTAACTGTGTACCGGTATGTGTAATGATTCAATGAAGGTGTTTTCACTAAAAAGAGGCTGTCCAAAGTTGTCAACATTTTCACAGTTGGGGGTCAAGGGCCAGATAGGACTTTACCAGTGTTCTCGCCAGGTCGATATCACAGGGTGGTACCGCCCCGTTATATTTTCCACAGAAGCACAGGGCCCAGTTTTGAAATACCAACTGATTGCTGGGGGTAGACCTGCGATGGAGTGGCATCCCATCCAGGAGGAGTAGCAATTAATGCTCCTAGTCACTCCATGCCACAGAAACCGGGGATGAGTACTGGCCGTTTGAGCCAGCATGGGCTCGTAAACGACTTACCTACTCTTAGGAATATTTATATATTTGGGCAAGTGTATGTACTGGCCAAAATACATCCAAATATGGATTTGGGGAGATTTTTCACAGGTTTTTTTATCCATACAACATCAGGGTGTAGGTCTTCCGAAGCCCTGTTTACGGGTCTAGGCAAGGTAGTGTTCGAACACCGGTGACGCTAGGTGTGAAAAATCTAATCGGCAGACGTGATTTGCGCATGGAAAACACCGCTTATTACCCTCCTTTTTGTGTTTTAAGGCCTGGCACGGTGGCATTTTTGTCTCCTACATGTATGTTCTTTATGTTCGAACACCGGAGACGTGAAAAATTTGCGCACGAAAAATACGGCTTTTGATCTTTCTTTTTAGGGTCCAACATGAGCCTGAAATCGCGTCTCAGTGCATTTCAGGCATGTGACTGAATTTCGTGACTGGAGAATGGATTTTTGTGACATTAGGATAATACTTGTACCTTGAAATAACATCAGTCCTACATATAAACGCAGAGACTGATTTAAAGGCCCACTGTATCATTTGCAATGACCCCAAAAGTTAATCAACAAGTTGACAGGGAAAACCTTTCTCAAAGTAAAGATTGAATTGGTAGCAACTATCCAATGAAATGTTTCCGCCCGAGATGATACAATTTTACCAGAAAATATTCCATGAAGTTGAAATTATTTAGATCGTTTGCAAACGATTTATTTTGGTTGGTTCGCATCTGGGGGGTCCGAAATAGCGCATGTGTGCAGTTTCAACGCGATGCATTTTTAAAATATATAATTCTATAGGTCGCGCACACACGCATGCAGACGCGAGCCACAGCCGAGTGCATGATGCGAGCCACAGAGTACGCAACCGACTGATAACGAAGAGATAAATTGAGAATCAGTTATTTTGAAACACACCTCCAAGACTGGCAAAACGCATATGGATTTTCATGTTTTTGGAAAACATGGTACATTTGACAGAGCTGAAATTTCTTCCGATGAGTTTGTTGATGTCTTTCTTTTGATTTTGGTTTTATTCCCAGAATCGCTCAAAAACAGATCATCTTTTGGGCCTTTAAATGTACATTTTTTCTTGATTTCTTAAAACATACTGTTTAATAGAATTGATGAAAAAGTTGATGAAAAAATTTAATTTTCAAGAGAAACATTTTTGTTGTACATGTCATACCTGCCATACCTGCCAACATTTGAAACTGACAAATGTTATTCGCCTGCGAGCGGAACATTTAAAAAAATTGGAAGGGGCCTGGCTATGGGGACGTGGCTTCCTTGCGGGAGGAGGCGGGAGGAGGCGGAAGAGAGGGCAGGGGAGAGACTAGTACGACAGTACGAGTGCTCCAACTTTTGGGATCGTTTAAAATTACACCATCATCGTGCAATGTCAATATTTTAACAATCACAAGAACCAGTTTTGTTTTAAAAATTTACCTTGCACAAGTGTGGATAAAAAAGAGAGTCTACCGCGACATCGATCGTGGAAGACGATCCAGCAAAAGCGGCCAGTAAAACTAGTTTGAGTCGTTTGGTAGTCTAGTGGTTAAGACGTAGTACTATCAATCGAGAGATTGCAGGTTCGAATCTCCTATCGAATCTTGTATTAAATTGTTCAGCGCCTCGGAATATGTTTACATAGATAGATGGCGCTTTACAAATGCTTGTATTATTATTATTATTATTCGTTGCTGCATGACCCATCGCGCAAACCTGCTCGCCACACACACGCGCGCGATGCTCAGCTGTTGCTAGTTTGCGATGCAGGCAAAGATGGCGCTTGCTTAGGGATTAGACTTGTACAAGTCTGCTTCGGCACTCGTTGCAGTCGCGGTCTGGACGCCGCGCGGCATGCACCGCATGCATTAAGCATCTACAGTGTACCAGTGCCGTATGTCATGGCACTTGCTTGGCGACTAGACTTGCAACAAGTTAGCTTCGCGAAATTACTGAATCAATTGAGGGCGCCCTGTTCATGTGGATCTGTGTACGACATGCAGTGCGATAAAAAATCATAGTAGGCCTACTCTCGCTATTTTTTCCCCCTCATGATTTCAAAAAATCCTACTGATTTCAACACTTAAAAATCGGAACAAATAAGATAAAATCGGACTAGTTGGCAGGTATGACATGTATGTATACTGAAACGCAAAAGAAACTTACCACCTTTTAAACCTTTAAATAGCAACAATAACACTGCGTGTGGTAATGTGTGAACAATAGTGTCCTCACTGTCAGACCAAACGGTGTATAAGGTCACTTGAACCTTCAATGGTCACTTCATGGCACAGCTGTTGAACAGCTGTTTTGACTGTCAGTGATTAGCCAAGGGGTATGGGATGATTGTAATGAGCTGCACGTGATGTCTTAATGTTGGCTTTAAAAAGGCCAGAGCAAAATGGGCATTTCAAGCAACATGCCAAGACTGGTAGGCAGTATGCGCCGACGATGCACTGCCTGTATCCAAATCAATGGTGGCCACACACGCTATTGAAAGGGGACTGACATTGCACCCTCTTCTGTTCTTTACTGTAGAACAAACTGATGAGATGGTGTATCTTGGTCAAAAACTTGACATGTCATTAATAAAATGCCAATGTTTCAATTAGCAATTGTTGGTTTGTTTTATTTTGAACTGTTACAATTTCATTACATTCTAAACAAGTAGTAAGTTTATTTTGCGTTTCAGTATAGGAAAACAATTGTTTTTAGCAATGCTATAGACCTTTCCCAGGACGCCTTCCCCGTACATGTCCGCCATTGCTGGGACGCTCTTTTTCCAGTGCATATACTGTTCATTTTACATTAATATATTGCTGTTAAATCTAACTCTGCGCCTCCATGAACTGTTACAATTTCATTATATTTTAAACAAGTGGTAAGTTTCTTTTGCGTTTCAGTATGTGTGCCATATCTTGAAATAATATTTGCGGACTTCCGCCTAGTTCTGCGATGGAGGATCACAAATAACCACTGATGATGAATGGACCAGTGACAAAGAGACTCTCGTTAAAATGAACGCTAATGGTAATCCATATAAGTTGCTTATTACCTGGTTACTCTCTGACATGAGAAAGTCGAACCTCTCACCCGGCAAACCCAGCTCTAGGTAGGTCTTGAGCAGCCTCAAGTCTGCCCGGTTCCCATCCAGTCCGTGTACGCAGACAACCAGGTGCACCTAAAACAGGATAATTTAGCCAACTTATAAAGAGGTTTCGCAAGGTGATGAATACGGTTACGAATACGCATATGATAACCGTAACGTTTTAAGTTGATGCGCACACTGAATTGGTTTTCGCACTACATGATTTGTACGTGTACATTTATCTGCATCCATTGTTCAAATGCGCTCTGCGCTCGGGTCTGTTTTTCCTGCTAATTGTTTACGAACACCGAGCTCGGGATCAGCACCGGATCACAAACTGAGTGTAAACGCTTTCGGGACCAAATTGGCTCCGGATCAGACCCCGAGATTTTGGTCTCGCGTTGGTGGAGGGTTCGATCCCGAGCTCGGGATCAGTTGCGGTTAGATAAGCAATTAATCTTTACCGCATCCTGCCACATCCGCTCCACAGCCGTAGCGGGGGAAAAGCCCACGAAATTCAAGTGGCCTTGTACACTGTACATGCACAACCCATGCACACATTGATCAGTACATCCACACACAGAGCATATGACCTTTGACTGCAACTTCTGGCACCGCGCTCGCGATCAACTACAGAATGTAAACGCGGCACTCAGGATCATTGCGGTTAACACTGACGTATTCTTATCAGGGGATCAATCTTGATCCCCAGCTCGGGACTAGTGTAAACACGGTGTTGATGTAGTGCAGGAATTTTCAGAATTTACAAATATATATGTGTGCACAAAAGCCTATTGTTATATCAGAAATGTACCGTTATTACTTTGAGGTAAACAAAATTTCGAGGTATCCGGTTTCGACCTAACGAGATTTTACTGTAGTTGCAAATTTGATCGATAAAAATACCATATCTGGGGCTTATTTGACTTGAATCAATTCACAATCCTGTTTCATTAAAAATAATGCACTGAATGTTAGGCCTGTGCATTTTCGCATAATTTACTATTCCAAAAATTTGTTACATTTTTGATCGAATATTTAATATTCGATGCGTGAATTTACTTCCTAAAATATTGACAGAAAAGTTTGCCATGAAATTCATTGATTTTGGCACATCCGAACTAACAGCTCACAGGAATACAGCAGCCTTTTTATTGCCGAATCTGTGCTCAAATTATAGACTTGCTGTTGTAACTTGCATAGTAGTCTCTTGCCTGAAGAGGCCTTTGCAGAAATTATCGTCGGACCTTGTACATTGGACTTGTGGTTGGATGCAAATATGACATCAAAGCAGCCATATGACATCAAAATATGACATCAAAATATGACACCAAAATATGACATCAAAATATGACACCAAAATATGACACCAAAATATGACACCAAAATATGACACCAAAATATGACACCAAAATATGACACCAAAATATGACACCAAAATATGACATCAAAATATGACATCAAAATATGACATCAAAATATGACACCAAAATATGACACCAAAATATGACACCAAAATATGACACCAAAATATGACACCAAAATATGACACCAAAATATGACATCAAAATATGACATCAAAATATGACATCAAAATATGACATCAAAGCAGCAATTTTGGCAAAGGAAAATTTGTTTTTACTTCATCTCAGCTGAACTTTAGACATGTTTGGTTTGGATTGGTAAAAACACATACCGAATATTCGATATGGTAAAATGCTATTCGAATATTCGATGGACTTTAATTAGGGTTTGTTCTGCCCTTACCTGACGTATATTAGCACTGTATACTCAATGCTTCCCCGAGACACTATGAAAAACTTCATAGCGTGCTCGGGTGGGATTCGAACCCACGACCTCCTGCAAAACAAGGCAGACGTCTTAACCACTCGACCACCGAGCTAACCGGTGTTGAATGGCTGGTTCAAATAATTTCGCAACGGGGATCGCAATTGATTTAGCTTGAGTCAGGGAGAATGAATGCTCGATGGAATATTCGATGGACGATCGAATATTCAAATATTTGATTAGTTAGGCACAGCCTTACTGAATGGGTCTTACCTCTAAACCCAACTGTTCCTCCTCGGGTTCCATGGGGGCCTCAGGTATGCTGAAGTACGGCCTAGTGGAAGCCTTAAGGGGTATGTCACTGTACAGCTTGCCAGTGAAGCGTAACTTGCGTTTGAAGTCCTCTTTGGCATCATTGAAACTACCCAAAAAAAACCCCAAAATACAAAATAAACTTTTTAAAACGGTGTTATTTCCACTCATGACAAAACTGCCTTGTAGAAATTTCAGCCACATAGATGCAGTAATACTACAGGGAATCTGAAAAATCGATGCTTTTTTGTGCATGAATGAATGGTAAAAAAAGTTGTCTGCAGACAAAGTTAAAAAAAAACACCTTTAAGCCCCTTTCACACCGGATCTGCGTAGAGTTGCATAGTGTGGCGTACCGACTACGCCAAAATTAGGCTGCGCATTCATGAAAAAAATGTTGCTTCGGCGTAGAATAAAGTCTAGCACTACAGGAATAGTGATAACAATTCCAGCAGGGATCAAGCAGTCACTGTGGCTAGGCTGCGCGCAGGTAGGATCTAGGACGCCTTTATAGGCTTTTACTGCTTCGTCGGACTGGCGTAGGGTAGCGTACTATTGCATAGGCAGGGCTCGAAATACCCACTGGACCGGTGGACCGAGGCCAGTAATTTAAGCCTCGGTCTAGTGCTTTCTCTACCGTACTAGATCAGTGGTCCAGTGCATTTTTAAACTAACGAACAGTAAATCCACATTCCTTGTGGGTTTGGTCTTGTAAAAATAGCATCGGTCCAGTAAATGATTTAAGCGACTAACCCTGTGGTCTAGCAGATTTTTTTCATGAAATTTGAGCCCTGATAGGCATGGCGTACAGTAGCGTAGTGTTGCGTAGACTTGCGTAAAAAATGCGTACTTTCTACGACGTGTCTACAAGAAAAAATTTAAACATGTTTAATTTTTTTCGTCCATCTCGCGTACCCCTTTGCGTCCCTCAGCGTATAGTTACGTAGGCCAGCGTAGGGCAGCGTACGCTCGGCGTAGTCGGTACGCAACACTACGCAAGGCCCGGTGTGAAAGGGGCTTTAGTTGGCAATCTATCCCGCAAAGGTACCATTTTACACGGGGAAAAAAATCATGTGGTGTTTGTTACCTATTGCTACAGAGTTGTCAACCCTCCCGGATTTTGCAACAGATTCTTTGGAGAATGACTTATTTTGTGAGTCCTGACATGGATAAAAAAACCTCCTGGATTGTCGGTTAAAGTCCCACTGTATCATTTGCAATGACCCCAAAAGTTAATCAACGAGTTGACGGGGAAAACCTTCCTCAATGCATAGTTCCGACCTGTCAATCAAGCCGAACCCGCCGACAAATCACAACAGAGCTAGCAGACATCGCCCACATAGGTCAAAATTTCATTGTCTCACAACAACACGACAACATACAGTTTGTACAGTGTTGTATGCGGTGATCCGGATCAATTTTTGGTTTCAAGGCCGGACGATTCGCTGTTCAAAGGTAAGAAAGCATGCATTTCATGATGATATGACATCCCTGTATTACTGGCCCTGTACTCAGTGTGTTCTAAGATAACTGTTGACCCTGAAACATGGGATACCTTTGAGTTTTCTCCAATGAATCTGTGTTTTCCGTTGAAAGTCCCATTGGTTTGTGTGCACACGCAGTATGACGCGCGCCATAGAGTGCATGACGCGAGCCACAGAGTACGCGACCGACTGAGAACGAATATTTGAAACACCCCGCCAAGACCGGTAAAACGCATATGGATATTCACGTTTTGGGAAAACGTGGTACATTTGACAGAGCTGACATTTATTTCGGATGAGTTTGTTGATGTCTTTCTTTTGAATTATAATGGTTTTATTCCCAGAATTGCTCAAAAACAGATTATCTATAGGGGTCATTCCATGAAGTTGAGGAACAAAGTGTGACATTTGTTCATTTCCACAAAAATGGTCAATAAGGGAGCAATGAATCACCATTTATATAACAATGTTGCATGATGTGGTGGCTTACACTGTTTAGGGGTAATTTGGGAGTCTTCATTTTGAATTATTTAACAAAGTGGTGGTTGTGGATGGAATACATTTCAACTGCTTTCACTCCAACTACAATGTTTTTCATGTCGAATTTGAAATAAACACACAGTTCTCAAACTAAATAATCCTTTTTAATTTGAATTTGGAGGATTATAGATTATATTTGTGTGTGATTCAAGAAAATCTGCTAAAAAGCACCAAATGTCACAACTACATTTGAACAAAATTCTATTTAGTTGACATTTAAATTTAAATCCATGAGGATTTTGTTACAAGTAATGAATGTTTTAAATTTCTCTCATCCAACAGCTTGAATTTCTGAATAGTATTGATCCATGGGGTTATCAAGGGCAAAACAAAAGTAAAAATGGTTGTGGATGTAACACGGAAACCGTGTTCCTCAACTTCATGGAATAAACAGACCCACATGACCTTTTTAAAAAGAGTTTTAGATGTGTTTGGGGTCACGGAATGAACTCGTTTTCCCCGACGTCCTCCCCAAAATCTGGGAGGGTTGGCAGCTGTTGCTATCAACACGATTAGTCAGGTTTTTCTTGTCAACTCGTTTAGTAAGTAACATTTTGCGTAACTGCAAATTATGTACTGGGGCTTTAAACTAAAATGCAGATTCCACCCAAAGATTAAACTTGTTGAATTAAGCCATACCTCGCTTGGGACACTTCCGACAATGTGCGTACCAAGCCATCTTGCATCCTGGGCTGAAGCCTTTTGACAGTACTGTGACTCTGACCGAGCGCAGTGGCATCCGACACGGCTGTAGTAGGAGTGGGCTGATGTGTGAGGGCAGGCTTAACCACGCAGGCCTCCGAACACCCATTGCTGCTCGAGGACGTGGAGCTGTTACAGTGATGCATGAAGGAGAAGCAACCGATGCATGTGTTGACCTTTGACGGGACAAGGTGGACGGAATTGCAGTCACACATTCTGTGGCCCTGCCTTGAATCGTCTGGACTGCCATTGGCCGAGGAAGAAAACGTTGCACTGATGCCACTGGGGCTGGTACTGCCAACTGGCGGATGAAATATTGCACTGCTAATAGGAGCAACAGTTGAGGAGCTCCCCGATAACACCTGAGATGAGCTTAGTTGGAGTTGCGCCGGCTGGCTGTCGGGCGCAGACGCTTGACACTCACCAACTTTGTCCGAGACGCTAATAGCTTTATTTTCCAATATAATATCAGGCTGGGCGTCTTCATAGCTTAGAGGCCTTGTTGAGGGAAGGGTCTGGCCTGAGGGAGGGACCTGAGGAGTATCTGAGTTTTTCCGAGACGATGCAGCATCCGACTCCATGCCGGAGTCTGTGTCTAGAAATCGAAGCTGGGAGTTCTCTAGGCAAATAGGTTCTTCGTTAACAGCCACACACAAATGGATGTTAGACGAGTCGTCTAACTCGGATTCATTAGCCGTGAGGTCTGTACTATTAGGCTCAGCTATGCTGTTAATGAACGACAAATCAATCTGTGCTGTTTTTACGGGAAAATCCTCTTGTCTCTTAAGGTCAGGGTCTTGATTCGTCCTAGCGGCAGCGCCTTCTGGATCCTCATCAGACTCCTCATAGCCATTGGCATACACATCCCCACTGGTCTCATCAAAGCTTGACCTCCCCAAGATATTGGTGCTCCCAACAATACCTGAGCTTTCACTGCCTTCAACAAATTCATCTTGATTCCTGAAGTAAGGTCCTTGAACAGGCTGCGAAATCAAGGAAGAATAAGCGTACTCTGGAGTTGACAGCGCCCTTGTCTTCACGTACCCTTCTCTTTTACAGCCCTGTGTGGAATCCCCTGTTGATTCTTTCGCAGGGTTGTTCAGAGACAATGTCCGACTTAGACTTGGCAATGAGGAATAAGATGTGACCTTTCTCGGAGAAGTTGCACTGGGATACTCAGAGGCCGCTAGTAATTCACTGATAGATGGCTGGATGTTTGTAATCTGGTAGCGACTGTAATCCCGCTCTGTGGTGCGAGATTTGTCAGTTTTTGACGAGCGTGTGGTGTGCTTGGACTTGGATTTATGCTTGGAGTGTTTCTTGTCTTTCAGAGGGTCCGTGGAAGTGAGCCGCTGAGACGGTGTCTTCTCTCGGGGAGAGGAAGGCTTGTGGTGATCTCCTGAAGGATGTTCCTTAGGTGTCATGACTTTTGGGAGGGTGCGGATGGACTCCTCAATCTCATCAATGCTCAGATTTAGAACTGCAACAAAGCAAGTGATCTACAATTACAGAGTGTTTCGGACCAAAATCCAATAGACCGATCCAGTAAGCTCCGCCCATTTAGCAATAGACCGATCCAGAAAGCTCCGCCCATTTTGGAATTGACCAATCACAGCCTCAGGTTGAGGTAACCATTTTGGTTACCCGAGTCCTCAAAATTTTGTGCACGGAGCTACGGCGGCAAGAGTGACGCAAAAACACCATAAACATCATTTTTATCAGCGCAGAGGACCCTAGCCGGTTTAAGCAGATTGTATAAGACTATCCTATAAACCTACTTTTAATCCCTTCATAAATGTGTTTTTGTGTAAACGAGAAAAACTCACCAAAATTAGCTTGTCGTTTTGCTATGTTGTTCATTCACTGCGTTCTATAGTTGTGTGTCGAGATGTTTTTGTTCGATCGCGCGCGTTACGCGTAATGCAGGCGTGTTCTACGTGCACGCACACGACTAGATACTTAAGTGCACATTTTGCTTTCGAGCGTGCAGTTTCTGTGTGCGTGTTTCAATACGCGCTGACCAGGGCGCGGACGCTGACGCACGGCGCGGCCACGCGACTCTACTGCATGCGCCTCACATGTGTGGCATGTTGCTAGGAAATTTCTAAATGGGCAGAGCTTACTGGATCGGACTATTGCCTAGCAACATGGCACACATGCGAGACACGTATGCAGTGGAGTCGCGTGGCAACATAACATTTTGTTTACTGCTTTCTGGCCGCGCCCGTGCCCTGGTCAGCGCGTACGGAACACGCACACAGAAACTGCACGCTGGAAAGCAAAATGTGCACTGTGACAAGTATCCGGTCATGTGCGTGCACATACAACACGCTAGAGAGAATCACTGCAGTCCGCGCTGCACGTTTTCTTGATCGCGCTACACGTGTGTCATTGTGATGCACACAATGAACATTATCAACACGGAACCAAACTATTTTTCCTGCAAGCCTCGTTTTGGTTATGTTCATTTAAAAGAGAAAGATGGCTGCACCGTGATAAAGGTCTGTTTTGTTCATCTCTTAGCTAACCTTCCTCACTGTTCATTGATTCTAAATAGCGATCCTCAAAGATGATAGGAATCGTCTCGGGATCACCGTCTGTCTCCGTGCACTCCAGGGGCAGCCTGGGAAGGGAGGTGTAGTACAAAGAGTTGCGTATGGCCTGGCCAATGTAGGAGTAACCCTGGCAGCTGATCTCATGAAAGGCTGCGGCCGACTGCTTGGGATTATCTATAGTAAAGAACCCTTCGGAGAAACGCTGGACCTGGCAAAGAAAAAGGGAGACGTTTCTTGGATTGCCGAGGATTTGTAATTTTTGTTATATAGCAGGTAGCGATGTCTTCAAAAACAGCTAAATTTAATTACATGTACCATACATGTACCTCATACATATTCATAAACGAAAGCCCCATTCTCACTGGCCCATTTACCATCATGTGCCAATGGGTATTTTTCCTGTTTACTAGACCCTTAAACAGGGCGTCGTACCTGTGTCCTGGAGCCGTTTCCAACCCCAAATCTGTGGCAAACTCACGTTCAAATATTCCGAAGAGTACGCATCGATCCGATGTCTCGTTTCGGTGAAATCGTGGGGCAAAATTTAGACCCTAGACTGGTTCCCTGTCCTCACATTTATGTGGACAGGGAAGCAGTCTAGTGTTGACCTCTCCACTCTCGCGCATGCGCATATTTTATTTTAGAGCAAACAGCCCATATTTTATCTCACGGAGGGTCTAAATTTTAAGGATTGCTTCGCAGTTCGAAAAAGGCCATGTAAATGAGACACTCAAAATATTGCGGAAATCTTTCAAACTAAAGAAGGTATTTAAGGCCCGCTTCAAACGTCGCGCTTATGCCATGTCGAATTAAATTCAACTTGATTTTTTAAATTCGACACGACACAAGCACGACGTTTGAAGCCATTTGGCTCGGCAAAATGAGTTCGACACGGCAGAAGATTTTAGCTCGACAAGGTCTGCCGTGCTAACTCAATTTAGTGCGGCATTAGCACGGTGTGGCTTCAAACGTCGTGCTTTTGCCGTGTCGAATTTAATTCCATTCGAAGTTGGGTCGCAAGTTTGTTCACAAATAGGAATGCGCATGCTCGCAGCGCGTATGTGAGTAAAGAAATAACTAACAAACAAGTGCATCAAAATAATAAAATGGCGATGTACAATGGACAGAATGAAAACGCACGTGCACAACGTCCATGACGTGCACAATACTCATCCGCCATGTTGGATGAATTTAAGCTCGACTGGGAGTTTGCAATTAAGTTCAACGTTTGAAGCCACTGCTGTGCTAACGTCGTACCAACGTCGTGCCAAGTTGAATTTATTTCGACACGGCATAAGCGTGACGTTTGAAGCGGGCCTAAGCTTCATTTTATATATCAATAATAATATTGGACATCTTTTCGGGTGATATGAGAATATACCGCACTCGTCATGAAAATACCAAACAAGCCGAATTTCATGACTCGTGCGGTATACATGTATTCTCATACCACCCTCAAAGCCATCCAATATTATATAATTACCCCTGGTCATTGGGCTCAGTAGTATCATTCTGTAATTCCTTAAAGGGCCCCTTATTTAGGATTTTTATCAATGAAATCTATGCTTTAAAACCACTCTACTCAGTTAAAGTCATAAAAATCCTATTTGGAGCTTGCTTTGGGGGTTAAAACAAAGGTTTTTAGTTTTTATGCTAATGCAAATATGTATATTCATGACCAAGGTCACGATGTCACGATGTCACAAGAGGCGAACACAGGAAAATTACATTATACTGTGCACAAAAGATTCCACTTTTTTCTCAATTTTCCTGAAACTTTTGTAATCCATGGCTGTTTGAGTTTGTTTTACATGTTGCCTGCTGTAAGCCATGACACAACTGGAGGTAGAAACTGCAGCAATTTGCCACAAGTCCAACTTGAAGGCTTATGTTTTTTCTTAACTTTTCCCTTCTGTCTTCCTTATGTGATGCACTCAAAACAGCGCCCTCTGTCTGTGATTTATTGCAGTGAAATCTTCAAAGTTGAAAAAGGCCACCTTTTATTGATTTTACATCCAAACGAACAATAGTATGTCATACTGAACAAGTAATCAGTCATTATGAAGCAAAGCTTAGGCACAAAGTTGTTTAGCATGTCACAGGCCCTTTAAGCCCAGTGCACCTTATGCACAGGGACTAATCAAACACATCAGCTTTCACTACCCACACAGGTACCCATTTCCTCCTGGGTGGAGAGAGGCAATTCATGGCAAAGTGCCTTGCCCAAGGGCACACGCACCATGGACGAGCCGGGATGGGTATGGAACCCACGACCTGTGTGTTTACCAAAGTCCGGGATTCAGCACGCTACATGTACATCACTCGGCCATGGTGCTCCGGATTCTTTCAAATGGAGGTGCAGTTTATCAAGTCACATACATGTACTAAGCTGTTACTATGTGGTGCACGCTATTGTCTAGCAATCAACAGTCTGGTTACTTTAAACCATTCTCTTCTACGGTGAACATGGTACTGTACTTTAAGCTTGTGCCGACAGACGATAATATCGTGGTATTAAATTTCAGACGATATATATTTGTGAATACCGAGATATCGTGAATATACATGAACGATACCCAAATATTTACCACGATATTTGCAGGCACAAAATGTGCACAATTGTCTGCATTAACTTTTAAACTGTCTAGTTGCTGGATCTTTCTATAAATTAGGGGTCCAGCTTTGGTGTCCCCCGTTACATTTTACATCTTGTTTTTGTAAATTCAGGACACATTCTTTAAATACTTTCCATCTCAAAGAGTGAGTACATAAAGTACAATTCATACAAAATGGTTTAAAAGCCATTTTAATGATTTTTGTATGAAAAATAACACATATCAGGTGTAACGGGGGACACTAAATGTCACACTTTTGGACCCCTAATTTATAGAACGACCCTGCTCCTCATGGCACCGCTTTATATTTGGAATATTTTGTGCAAAACTTGCCATGCCAAAATCGTGGACAGTGCGGCATGACACAACTATCCCAAAACGAATGTTTCCATAATATCACCGATGGGTGTTTGAGATGTTTTCGTTGGTTACCACAGTTTGGATGTCGTACCACTAGAAGGCAACCACTTTGAAAAACGTAAGTAACGTCAAATGCCATGTAAATAGTGTGGTACGTTGGTTCTTTACGTGTTTTCTTTCAGTGTTTATTATTAAAATTTGAAACGTTTTTGCAAGGGGCTGTTCGATCCTTTTGCTCTGTCGCACAGTACCCGGTAGTTGTTGGCCTAATTACAGTATCACTGTTGTGATGGTCATGCTTTTCATGCTTTCAGGATCGTCTAGTTCGATCGTTTCGTGGTTTCACTTAGTTTATTTACTTTTCCTTCCACATACATTGTTGTGCACTGTCTTTATACACCATACATAATGTGTAATTGTCTACTACATTAGGAAATGTCTGTGGCCTTTTACGGCAGTGATGTGCTTATATCACCCGAAAAGACATCCAATATTATTATTGTTATATAAAATGAAGCTTTGTTTTGAAAGATTTCCGCGAGATTTTTGTCTGTTTGGTGTTGAAAACGTCAGTTTACAAATGCATGCGCTTTTGTTACTGTTGTACAGTATTTTTTGTTACTGTATTCTGGCGCGCGTTGCACACGCATGCAATATATTCCCTCGAACCATGACGCGCGTGTTCGTGGTGCGCCCAGCATGCACACACATCGAATCTGGGCTCTGTGCTGCACAATAACAGAAACGCACGGTGTCCGCAAAAGCTTCATTTTATATAATAATATAGAATATCGCGATATTTTTCAGGCGATATATCGCGGTGATAAATTTTGATATTGGCACAAGCTACCCCGGTAACTGTACTTCACACCGGTCACGTGCACAACGTAGTATCCACTTGACCAGACAAATTTGTTGTTGCTCAGTGTGTATGTGAAAGGAAGTACATCAGTCAGGGGTGAGATTGCAGGAAAAAAACAAATTCCGGAAGAAATAAATCAGAAGGGGCGTGGCTTCCTTGGGGGAGGGGGAGAGCCGTAGAGACCACGAAGATTTCAACTTTTGGGATCGTTTTAAACACCACCATCGTGTAAATTGCAATGTCAAAAACATTTTAACCAGGTATCACAAGAACCAGTTTTGTTTTAAATATTTACCTTGTACAAATGTGGATAATATTAAAAAGAATCTAGGCAATATCGATCGTTGAAGACAGTGAAGCGAAAGCTGAGGGTAAAATCGGTTCTTTGCCCACTGCTTGCCGCTTCTCGCCAGCAACGCATGACCGTTGCCAGTTTACGATGCAGACTTGTACACGTCTGCTTCGCTACTCGTTGCAGTCTCGGTCTGCTCGCTGAGCGGCACAGTACATACAAGTACATCGCTCTATGTCATGGCACTTGCGTGGCGACGAGACTTGCACAAGTTTGCTTCGCAAAATTACTGAATCAATTGAAGGCGCTCGTTAAAAAAAATGGCCCGCTGGAAGGGCAAAAAAGCAGAAAATAAAATGTGGATCGCGGAGCACACGACAAAAAAGTGGAAATCCCTAAAAATCGGAGATTTCACAATGAAAAACAGAAAACTCTGATCCAGACGTGTCGGTAAAATTCCGGAAATCCGGACAAATCTCACCCCTGATCAGTACACCAGACGCTATTCATTTGAAACTCTTTGCGCAAAGTTTTGCGTCAGAAATAATTTTCGTAGCAACTCACCTTGGCTTTGTGGTACTTGGCCCTTAGATGGTTTGACACATGGCCGTTTTTTACAATGACCTCAATAAACTGTGTCCAGATGAGACACAGCTCTCCCGATAGCTGAGATAAGTGTGTGTTGACCGACTCCATGATCTCTTCCTGGTCGTTCAGTCTCTGTCAATAGTAGGAATATAATAATTAGGTTAATTATGTGCAAATTATCAAATTATTCAAATATTATTCATTTATTCAAATATTATTCAATTATTCAAATTTTTGATCAGTAATACATGTATAGGTTCGGATCCATGAAATACCGCGGCTGCCGGACATAATATTTATGAGGTATAGTAAAACAAATACAACATGGTTTAAAGGGGAAAATAATGAAAACTAATGATCCCTCCATGTTGGATGATTGGGACTATCTCCATCGCCTGTGCCTCGGGAGATAGTCCCAATCATCCAACACCTCAGGGTCATTAGTTTTCATTATAACACGCCTCTTTCGGATTCTCAATCCTGACTGGCTGAAACGCAGTCACGTGAGGTTCACTAATCTAGGCTAGTGCATGAAATTTGCGCCAGCGTGAACTAGACGCGCGTATCAAGTTTCAGGCGCGAGCGTTAAGACTTCACGCGCGCGTGATTCCCTGCTAGTGTTCCTGACCGGTCACTAGTTTAAAAAACTAGTGACCGGTTCCTGCGCCCTCTGGAGGTTGCTTGTTAATGCATTAAATTGAATTTCATCTGTACGTGTGTATTTTTGCCTGAGGCGTGTTATAAAACACATACGGACTGGCATAATTCGGTCTCTAGGGCACGTCTATGGGCCCCTCGTGACTGTGAGTGACCACAAGAGGGTCCTATTTCCCTCATAGGACCCTCTTGTGGTCACTCACAGTCCCTCGGGGCCCATAGACGTGCACTAGTGACCTCATTGCCAGTCCATATGTGTATAATACTTCCCATCAAACCATGCAGTATTTGTATAACAACATACAGTACCGTATATGTACTAGTGAAAGTCATCATTGTCTTTATATCCTTCTAAAAGAAACGAATAGAGTCTACATGTACATGTATACTCTGCACAAATACAATGGACATGTAGGACAGTCACAGAACTAGTAATAGTGTTCTCCACAGGGGGGAGGGGTTAGGGGAAGGGGTTAGGGGAGGGGGAGGGGTTAGGGGGGAGGGGGAGGGGTTAGGGGGAGGGGGAGGGGTTAGGTGGTTAGTGGTAGCATGCAGTCGCGGAGGCGAACGCACACCGTAACTACCTCGCTGCGCTGTGCATGCAGCGCCCTCAACAGGTTAACACAATCGCCACTTGAGGGCACTGTTCGGAAAAAAAAACTGTCATGGCCGTTAATTTTATCGACACGTATTTGGGTCGCCGATCGGATAGATATGCGTGGTAAGTGAATGATAATCATAATGACACCAGTGGCTAGCGAATCACGTTTGTAGCATTTGAACCTAACTTTGAAATGACATTGCTGTACTTTCATAGTGTTTTAGAGGAAAACATTGATTTTTTTTTCTTTTTTCGGGTGTCCGATTTTTTGTGTGCGTGCGAAAATTTTTTGTCCGGGCGCTAACGGTACCTGTGATGATTTTGTCCGGGCGGCGCCCCCGGAAAAAACCGACAGTGGAGAACAGTGTAATACGGTCCGCCGATCCTGACATGATGTCGCGACTAAAGCAGCAAATTAGGGCAAGCATTAATAATGTGAAAATGTGTCATACCGGTATCTTCCACAAACCTGGAATGATTCGCACATCATCTGAAGTCTCTCTTCGTAATCTGGACTTTCTGAAAATGAAAATGACAAAAAATTTATGATCTGGGCTAAATGTCTTATATATGTATTATAAAAATAGCTACAGTCTTCCTGCAAGCACCTAAATTCGCGCGCACGTAATTTCGCGCGCTGCTGCTTTCCTAGGCGTATCTTCTCAACAAAATCACGCACTGACGTCAAATTTTTCTTGAAAGTTGTTTGTCATATCATCTTTCAATTTGCATTCAAATGAGAGAAATTAAGGGTTTCTCAGTAAATAATTGAATAACTGTTAATTTAGGGTACAAAATTCTACCTTATAGACTAGGTACAAAATACTACAATCAAAACGGTTCTGAGAAATTTTTAAAATTCACGAAAACTTTTACCACCGATCGTTTGCTCAGTCTCCAGGCACTAAAAAACAATATTGATTAGGTTTTACTTTCCAAAAGAGGGCGCTTTGAAAGGTACGGGGCTTAAGGAAAGACATGTGTCTTATAGCTTTTCAATTCGAAATTATACTGCTTAAGAAATTTGAGTCAATCATAATAATTTACTTATAATTTACAATTTCGTGTTTTTTTCTCATTCCACAAGGGAGACAGACCGAGAGAATAAAAATAATAAAACATGATAAAAAAAAGAAAAAAAGAAGGCTTCACATTAAAATGAAATCAACGGCAACATAGCCCATTCCGCCCTCCATTAGTCAACTTCACTGCTGGTTTTGGTAATAGATGTCCCAGAAAAAGCGTGCAGTTTATATGACTTAATCATCTCCAAAACTCAAATAATCTTTCAATTATGTCCTTAAGTAATGTACTGGATCATAGTTATTAGAAAGCACTTCTTCTAGAAGCATAATTTTCAGATACTGGGCACAACGGGGACACTGTAGTGTGACATGTGACTAGGGAGCGAATTAACGTCACGTAACTTTGGCAAGTCTACTTTTGCATGTGTTTGCAAAAACAAAGCTAGCGTCGTACGGCGACGTTGCTCTTTCTTGAAATTTTACTCCCAGGTAGAGTTGAACATAAGGAATCTGACAAAGGAGCCAAAAGGTTATTTTTGGTTGCTTGATTGTGGTCAAAACAGTAACAAGTCTTATGTGCGTGAAATATGGTAGCCCGAGGATATATCTACAGTATGTGCAAGTCTGCTGTGTATAGAAACATGTAGATAATAATAATAATAATATTTGTAATGCACATATCCACCCTGCTGGGTGTTCAAGGCGCAGAGACCCTAAAAAACCAACAAAGTAATATTAAACATGAAAGAAACAATCCAAAATGAGAGGAACAACCAAATTAGTCCTTGAAAACCTGAGACATGAGATAAGTTTTGAGAAGTGATTTGAATTTTGTTGTACAGACAAGATCTAAGATTAAGCGGTAGAGAGTTCCAGATGTGTGGTGCGGCTGCAGAAAAACTTCTGTCACCTCGGGAGTGTCGCGACTTGGATTTCTTGAGGAGAAGCATGTTGCTGGATCGTAGGTTCCTTGACGGAGTGTAAACTTGAAGAAGTTCTGAGATGTAATGGGGAGCCTTGCCGTGGAGTGCTTTGTGGACAATTAGCATAAGCTTGAAAATTTTATGAGCTTGCCCATCAGAGTTGTTGGGGGGTTTATCCAGGGGTCATGAAGTGGTCATGAAGGGGTCATGAAGTGGTCATGAAGTGGTGTGATGAAGGGGTCATGAAGAGGTCATGAAGGGGTCATGAAGGGGTCATGAAGGGGTCATGAAGTGGTCATGAAGTGGTCATGAAAAGGTAATGAGCAAGGCACTTAATCACACTTTCTCCATCCTTCGGAAGGGATGTAAAGCCGTTGGTCCGGTGTGTTAGGTAAGGTAACGCACTTTAAAGATCCCAGAGCATTTCTTCGTGAAGAGAAGGGGAGGGATTCCCCGGTGTCTCTGGCCATTTCTAATTCATCATGGGTTTCCTCACGCTTGCCGCGCGAGCGACAGTGCAATGGACGCTTTTGAGGAATCCTTAGTTTCAGTACCAGAAAGAAATAATAATAATAAGTAAAAGAATTCACATGTAATCATACAGGTCAAACGCGGCAACCTCAGAATCTGTTTACATGAAAAATAGACTTTATTGCATCAAAATCAGTCAAGAGAATCAAAAGTTATGTATTTGTTTGGTGCAGCAGGGTTCTCTCCATGTTGTTTGAAAATGTGTGGGGCCCAGTGCTGTAACGACTCTATCTATAACCCGATAAGCCACGGCGTGAAAATGTTTTATTTTACAAGCTTTCTGGTACATTTTAGAGATATTCTTGGGTCTTTAAAAGCTCTTTTGGTATGAATATTCTAGAATTGTTTTTGTGCAGATTAAATAAATTTGTTGAAAAAAAGGATACTGCTTTCATACCTGCACTTAAAGATAGTATACATGAGTGGTAAACTGTTACAATAGTTTTATCCCCCTGTGTGATTGAAGATATGCATGATTAAAACCAACCTGAACAAAAACCAGCTCCGTACTTCGTCTAACTTTTGAGAAAACAGTCAAAAAAGGGTTTGCAATCATTTTGCCCCAAAACCACTTCGCCCTGAACCATTTCACCCTGAACCACGGCCTGTGGACGAGGTGGTTTTGGGGCGAAGTGGCATTTGGGCGATGTAGTGTTTGGACGAAGTGATTTAGGGCGAAATGGCAATCGGGCGAAATGGTTTTGGAGCGAATTGAATTTTCGTCTTATGAGACGAAAACTAATTGTTTTACTTATTTCTCAAAGACTATAGCACTTCAGACAAAACCATTTTAGGGGAAGTTTTCTACGTTCATCATGTCTATATTGTGTAAGTTAGCCGTAAATCTGTGAACATTTCTGATTTTTGAGATTACCAATGATGTATACTGCCTTTAAGCCATATGCACAAACTATATATGGAGACTGACTTGGTAAAACAAATAAATTTAAAACGTAAATGGTTTGTGACCTACATGTAACCTATAATGGTTTCACAAACCATTATAGTCCAGTCAATCTAAGCAATTTGTTTGGCTCAACCCACCACTAATTGCAACAAAATTTGTTTAACTGGTATGCATTTTAGTAAAATCTCCTGAACACCATACTAAAAGCTTACCAAAATATATTTGGTGGAAGGGTGTCATCAAATTTGCATAATATGCAAATTAGCTGCCACCATTAGGAAAAATTATATATTTCACTTTAACTATACACAGTTGAAGTCAGAAGTTTACATACATATACACCACTATCATCATCACCCAAAATGGTAAACAAAATGGCCCTACACGTCTAAACTCGCACGCACTTGTCAGTACGCCAAAACATGATTTGGCGCATCCGCGCATATCATGACACAGCCCCATTAACGCCAAAGGCTTAAAGGGCTATGACATGCTAAACAACTTTTTGCCTAATCTTTGCTTCATATGATGGATTACTTGTTCAGCAAGACATGCTAATGTTCGTTTGAATGTAAAATCAATAAACGGTAGCCTTTTTCAACTTTGAAGATTTCATTGCAATAAACCACAGACAGAGGGCGCTGTTTGGAGTGCATCACGTAAGGAAGACGGAAGGGAAAAGTTAAACAAAAACATAAGATTTCAAGTTGGACTTGTGGCAAATTGCTGCCGTTTTCTCCCCCAGTTTCGTCATGGCTTACAACAGGAAACATGTAGAACAAACTCAAACAGCCATAGATTACAAAAATTCCAGGACGTTTGAGAAAAAGTTGGAATCTTTTGTGCACAGTTGAATGTGATTTTCCTGTGTTTGCCTCTTGTGACATAGTGACTTTGGTCATGCATATTCGCCTTAGCATAAAAACTAAAAACCTTAGTTTTAACCCCCAAAACAAGCTCCAAATAGGATTTTAATGAATGTAACTGAGTATATTGGTTTGATAGCATAGGTTTTATTAATAAAAATCCCAAATAAGGTGCCCTTTAAATTCATGATTAAGAGCAGAATGATCGCGGCAAACTCTCACCTAGCGTAAACTGCTGGTCATGAGGTAAATTCTTTCCCAGTTGATTGAAGCTGCGGCAGAGTGCGCAGCGCGTCTGCAGCAACACTGCAGACATGCTGTGGTAGATCTGATACGCATTGGCATTCCGCTCGACTTGTGCCATGTGTTTTTCACTCTGTGGACAGACAACACAGCCAAAAAATAAAGAAAGAGTCACAATTTCAAATGACCTGCATCAGACAAAATTATTTTGGCCAGCAGAACTGGGAAGAGTAAGGACTCCTGATTAAATTGAGAATGTGATCATATACTGAAACGCAAAAGAAACTTACCACCTTTTAAACCTTTAAATAGCAACAATAACACTGCGTGTAGTAATGTGTGAACTTATTTGTGGACAATAGTGTCCTCACTGTCAGACCAAACGGTGTCTGAAGGTCACTTGAACCTTCAATGGTCACTTCATGGCACAGCTGTTGAACAGCTGTTTTGACTGTCAGTGATTAGCCAAGGGGTATGGGATGATTGTAATGAGCTGCACGTGATGTCTTGATGTTGGCTTTAAAAAGGACAGTGAAAAATGGACATTTCAAGCAACATGCCACGATTGCAATCCATCCAAAGACTGGTAAGCAGTATGCGCCGACAATGCACTGCCTGTATCCAAATCAATGGTGGCCACACACGCTATTGAAAGGGGACTGACATTGCACCCTCTTCTGTTCTTTACTGTAGAACAAACTGATGAGATGGTGTATCTTAGTCAAAAACTTGACATGTCATCAATAAAATGCCAATGTTTCAATTAGCAATTGTTGGTTTGTTTTATTTTGAACTGTTACAATTCATTAGATTTTAAACAAGTGGTAAGTTTCTTTTGCGTTTCAGTATAGTATTTTTATCAAGCATCAGTGAGTGCAGATTTGATGGAAAACCCAAAATTTAGTGGTGCTAGGAGAATCCTAGCACCTAACTAATATAAAGATTCTCCTAGCCAAAAAATGTTCATAAATCCCTTAGACAGTTTTTGCATCCTATTGGCTGAGAGCACGTCACGTGGGCAGTTAAACTACACGTAACGATTGTGCCCTAGTAAGCACGTATATGGAACATGCACATGCACACAGAAGCTGCACGCGCCCGAAAGCAAATTGTGCACTGTGACCAGTATAAAGTACCCGGTCGTGAGTGAGCGTGCGCGCGCAAAACGCCTGCATTCCGGGTAACGCACGCGATCGAACAAACTTGCTTGATGCACATCTACAGTACATGTAGCAGTTTAAACAAACAAACAAACAAGATGAAGCGAAAAAATGTCATGCAACGACAAGCTTATTTTGGTGAGTTTTGGACATACAAGGGATGTGACGTACGTATAACGTAAGAAAATAATTCAGTGTGCACCCGCCCTAATCAAAACTGACTAGTCTTCACAGAATTTTATGATTTTTTTGAAGAATTTATCGCCATGTTTGAAGTTGTGTCTATCCTTATTACTTACCGATGATGAAGACAGTTGGAGCTTCCCCGGGGGCCCAAAAAGAACCCCTTCAAGAGATGGAATTGGGGGTTGCTTCGTAGGCGAGCCGGACCCTGAGATTTTGTGCAGCCATCCTGTCTTGACTGGTCTAGGAACACTGAGACAAATCAGAACAGTGCTTCATTTGTAAATTATGCACAAAACACAACCATTTACTGTTTTGTTTTCTTTCTCTCTCTCTCTGTGTCCAATTCGGGCATTTCACAATACATAGCACCATCGAGTGGCGTACAGAGGGGGGGTGGGGGGGGGGGGGGGAGTGCGGCCATGGTGCCATGGCCTCCCCCCTCAGATTTTGTATTTTTTAAAATTATTTTAGGATACCTTTTTTTATGGAACTCTGCTGTCAAATACGATGGTGTGATTTAAATGTTAGGCCCGCTTCAAACGTCGCGCTTATGCCGTGTCGATTTAAATTCAACTTGGCACGACGTTAGCACGGCAGTGGCTTCAAACGTCGAACTTAATTGCAAACTTCCAGTCGAGCTTAAATACATCCAATATGGCGGATGAGTATTGTGCACGTCATGGACGTTGTACACGTGCGTTTTCTAATCTGTCTATTGTACGTCGCCATTTTGATGTACTTGTTTGTTGGTTATTTTTTTACTCACATACGCGCTGCGAGCATGTGCATTCCAGCTAATTCTTTCGCTCATCTTACCTGAATGTTGGCTGGTGGAGTCCCAGCAATGAGCCATGAACGGTAAGCGACACTGCCGAGAGGTGGAAGTAGTCGAAGAGAAGTGGGACGTGGCTGTGGAGCCCATCGGTGCCACTGATGTTTAGCTTCAGTAGGCGGGAACTGATGACCTCCATCGATTCAGGAGAACCAGGCCTGGAATTGATCATGAAAAGGATGTGTCTGGGTACCAAAGAAGATATAACGCCGTAGGCGCAAGATAGACCACTTATGCAATAAGGTGAAGTACGAAAAGGCGCCATTTGAGTAAGGAAACTAGACGTCAGCGTTTGCCCTTAACTTTTTCCCCAACTGGCCACCAGGACTAAACTGCTTAAGTTTTGACTGGCCCGTTGGCGTTTCAAGTGGCCCGGTTTCAATTCTGGTTGTTCATTTTACACACAGTCGACCTTTAGTGTTTGCAATCAACACATTTGAGTGAATAAACTAGGAAAATTTGATAGTCATAAGGTTCTCCCAAGTACAAGTTTGAAAATGTGTGGTGAATTTTTAAATATTTTTACTAACAAAATAAAAAAACAAATGGGCATTTATAAATTTGAAACCCTATGCAAAAACTTTATGGAGGCCGACTAATAAAACTCCTAATATTTGTCCACATTTACCCGCAGTTACCGTAGTACAACACATGTATGATGATTTTTCATTACATTTTCACACGTACATGTACGGCATAGGTCTGTTTTAATTCAACTGGACAGCCGGACCATTTGGAGAGGCTTTCTAGCTGGCCCGAGACGCTAATTCGAACGCTGGACGTGCCTCAATCCTGTTTGGAATATGGCTCTCTTTGTGTAATCTGTGTTGTGGTGAAAGTTACTACAGCATCCGCGGCAGGCATGTCAAACAGACACGAGGTGTGTCAGGGGTGTAAGCAGAGCATTTTTAAAAAAATGGAAGGGGCGTGGCTATGGGGCGTGGCTTCCTTGGGGAAGGTAGCCTTTGTTAAGGGCCTAACAGCCCCGGAATAATTATTTATTAATGTATACAGCCCCTGTTACATTATTCATCCATGCGTTGTTGTGCTGTAAATGTATGTTTGTGTTGGCGCGCGCGCGTTGTATGTAAAGCGCGCACGCGTGCTTACAAACCGGTGAGCGCGAACCCGATTGGCTCGCATTGTTAGCTATTCAATCCAACACGCCCACTTGTCATATGATCATTAGCATTTTGCTACCTCTCCGATAGCAAAATTCCGGGACAGCAAAGGCCTCACAGCTGGCGCTGCTCGTCCTGTCCTCCTCGCATGGTGGCGATCTCATTCTGGTGCGCGACTCACCCAGCTGTGAGGGCTTAACAAAGGCCATGGGGAAGGGGGCGTGGGAGAGACGTAGCGACTATGAGTGCTTCAACTTTTAGGATCGTTTTAAATTGCACCATCATCGTGCAATGTCAAAAGCATTTTAACAATCACAAGAACCAGTTTTGTTTTAAATATTTACCTTGTACAAGTGTGGATAATAAAAAAGAATCTAGGAAACATTGATCGTTCAAGACGAGCCAGCGAGAGCGGCCAGTAAAAATCAACATTTCACACCATCATTTCATATTATTGTGTGAACGAAACTAAAGCAGATTCAATTTCATTTTGGTGAACAAGTGACTCGGACTCGGACTTGAGGAAGGTGACTCGTGACTCGCAACTCGGACTCGAGGAAGGTGACTCGTGACTCGCGACTCGGACTCGAGGAAGGTGACTCGCGACTCGGACTCGAGGAAGGTGACTCGTGACTCGAGATTCGTACTCGAGGCTAATGACTCAAGACTCGTACTCGGGGGTAATGACACGAGACTCGGACTCGATATTGGTGACTCGACTACAACACTGATACATGTTGATGCAGTAATACCCCAGAAAACCTGAAAAATACTTGCATGTTTTTTGTATTGAAAGAATAATAAAAAGTTGTCTGCAGACAATCTTTTTAAAAAAGCACCTTTAGTTGGCAATTCTTCCCACATGGGTACCATTTTATACGGACGGGAGAACAAATCATGTAGTGTTTGTTACCATTGCTATCAACACTTTTAATAGTCGGGTTTTTTTTCTTGTCAACTCGTGAAGTAAAATTTTTGGTAACTGCGAATGTTGTATTGGTTCCAATAATACACTTACGGTTGTTCACTGCCGGAGAAGTGAAGATCTACACTCAGTTGAATACATGCCTCATGTAGGGATTCCTCAATCTGGCAGAACAAAATATTGTACGTTTTTAAAGATATAAACTCCTCAAAAAAAGTTCGGAAGGTCAAGTTTGACTGACGATTTCTCTCTTGTTACTAAATCATTTTCCTTGAATTTGGTATCATTGGAAAGCCCTGTTATTCCTCTTTACAGTGATGTGTCATTTGTTATGATTAATCAATTGGGGGATGTGCGGTATAGCGGAATACAGGGGTGGGTGGAAAGTGAAATGTCACAAAATGCACTGCTATTGTCATGCAGTGCATTCCCCTTTTGCTTGGAGGATGGGAATGTGTCAATGCACTTTTTGACAATAGCAATGCATTTTGTGACATTTCACTTTCACACCCGCCCCCGTATTCAGCCGTGCTGCACATCGCTCAATTGCTTAATCATAACAAATGACACATCATCGTAAAGAGGAATAACAGGGCTTTCTAATGATATAAAATTCAAGGAAAATTATTTTGCAACGAGAGAAATCGTCAGTCAAACTTGACTTTCCGAACTTTTTTTGAGGAGTTTATAAAGAGTGTATCAAAAAGATTTAGACACTCAAAAAATGCTGCTAAATGAATTCTGTACAATTTTTTAGAAAATTGGTACGTACATCAGTGGCGCATCCAGCCTCATTAAAACACAGGAATACAATGGATTTCAGGGGGCTGTAGCGCCACTTTTCCTTTGTATTCCTGTATTTTAATGAGGGTGGATCCGCAACTGTACATACATGTACATTGGTAGACATAAGTTTCAAGCGTTTATTAACGTCATGATCACGTTACGAACACATCTGCAATTATAAGGGATGGCAAAGATTGAATAGGATATGCAAAATCCAGCGACAAAATTAAAAAAAGTTAGTCAAACTTTTTCAAGTTTTTTCAAGGAAATTTTACTGTACAATCATGTACTTCCGATGTCATCATAGAGATTACCGAGTAGTTTGGAGACAAATGTCATTGAAAATATTACAAATGGACCAGCTGGCAATTATATAATATTGGATGGCTTGAAGGTGATATGAGAATATACCGCACGAGTCATGAAAATACTGAACGAGCCGAAGGCGAGTTTGGTATTTTAATGACGAGTGTGGTATATTCTCATAGTCATATCACCCGAAAAGACATCCAATATTATTATTATATAATATTAAGCTTATACTTTCTTTGTTTTGTAAGATTTCCACAAGATTTGTCCGTTTGGTGTTGAAAAGTTTAGTTAATGTGCAACATTTACAACTGGATGTGCATGTTACTGTTGTACAGTATTTTTTGTTACTGTACTCGCGCGCAGACACAGTGCATTCACTTGATGCACAACGCACTCATTGCGCGATTTTCAGAGGCGTCTTAGGTTTTGCCAATAGATACTTGATCGTCCAAACAGGCTATGCTTTGGTTCAGGCCACTGGACGCCATTAAATAAAGTGGCGCAAATCCCAAACTTGACTCTTGCATAACATTGATCACTGCTCAGTCAACCGGAAACATAATGACAGAGGATATCTTCCTTGGATGTGCCCTACATGTACTTTAGTCACAATTAGCGATAATATCTCGGTTTCTTATTATTTTTTACCCACCCTGTATAATAATACAATTTATTAGAAAATTTGAGTTTGATAAGGCCAAACAAAATAAATGGTGCGTTTACGGTAACGGCCTAAAAAAATTCCAGGTAGGTATGTTTAAAACTCACTTTTAACATTATTAACTATGTTCATGTACAAGTGTAGAAAATGTTATGTTCATTGGAAATTATTGCAAATAGTGCTCATTTAAAATTATCAACTTTGGCAATAAAAAGTTTGAGGTCGGCAATTTGGCCTTTTAAATTCCAGGTAGTTCGGGTTACCGTAAACACATCATATATTTTGTTTGGCCTAAAAGCTTACCCGGTGGCTGTCTAAAAGAAGATAAACTTTGAACAGCATGGCGTTGTGCAGGTCCACCTCCTCCCGCTTAAAGAGAATCGGAAACGTTCTGGACACGCCCACATTCTTGCAAGTGTATGCCGACAGACTGTTGGAGCCCACTGAGGAGAATAAAAAAAAAGGTGATGCGTGTATATGCCACTTTGTGAGTTAGACCCGAGTCACGATTTTTGGGTGACTTGACTTGTTTGGAGTAACTAATTAAAAGCTGTTTCAGCACTAGACTTCTTTTTTGGAAAGTTTTTACCGAGAGGACGGTAAAATGGAAAATGGTCAAATTTGACCACTGTCCACATTTGGACATTTTTGACACAAGGAAATTTTACCAAGACCATGGGAGAGATAACGTCAGTATATTGCTTTCTTTTGTCGTAAGACACGACATTGACATCCTTAAGATTGGAGAAAAACAAAAATTCCGGAAGGGGCGAGGCTTCGTTGGGGAAGGGTGCGGGGCATCGGAGAGACGTAGAGACACTGAAGATTTCAACTTTTGGGATCGTTTTAAACACCACCATCGTGCAAATTGCAATGTCAAAAACATTTTAACCAGGTATCACAAGAACCAGTTTTGTTTTAATTATTTACCTTGTACAAATGTGGATAATATTAAAAAGACGGTGAACGAAAGCGGAGGGTAAAATCGGTTCGTTGCCCACCGTTTGTCGCATCGCGCCAGCCGCGCACTGCACACGTGCATGCATCACGCTCCACACGCAACGCACGACCGTTGCCAGTTTACGATGCAGGCAAAGATGGCGCTTGCTTAGGGATTAGACTTGTACGTCTGCTTCGTTACTTGTTGCAGTCTCGGTTTGCTCGCTAAGCGGCACAGTAAATACATGTACATATGTACATGGTACAGCGCTGTATGTCATGGCACTTGCGTGGCGACTAGACTTGCACAAGTGTGCTTCGCAAAATTACTGAATCAATTGAGGGCGTTCGTTAAACAAATATGGCCCGCTGGAAGGGCAAAAAAGCAGAAAATAAAATTTGGATCGCGGAGCACACAACGAAACAGCTGAAATCTGCTAAAAATCGGGGATCTCACAATGAAAAACAGAAAACTCTCAAATCTGGACGCGTCAGTAAAATTCCGGAAATCCGGAAAAATCTCACCCCTGCTTAATATTATAGGAATATTGCATTGGTAACACCAATCAAACTTTCGACTATCAATAATAATGTGTCTTCTACATGAATCCATATCCGCCATAACTGCAGTGCTTCTATAGTCTCGTACCCAGATCTGCTGGGGATGCTCAGCCATCAGGTCTTGGCACATGTGATGAGATATAATCGCTGATTGGTTGAGGCCCACACAGAATTTCGGTGCAGGACCCTGCTAGGTTTTTTGCTCATTATCATAACCACGCGCGGGTAAAGCTCGGAAGGCTGCACACACATTCATACTGCCACACACATCAAATGGTCTTTACGAGAAACATGACACATGGGTTAATCCGTGTCAATTCAACGAGCTTTTGGACCCGACTATCCCAGATTGAAATGAAATTTGGTGTGCTTATTGGACTCCTTGAGAAACCCCGAGAACTAAAATTTTATGTAATTCGGTCAATTAATTTTTGTGATATGGGTCAACGAACTTTTGACTAATTAGCATGACCTGCTATGTTTGGACAGTTATATCTCTAAAAGTAATGGACCTATAGAGATAAACTTTACATCATTTTAAAGCTCTTGAAATAGCCTTCATTTTAAAAATATCATTAAAATTGTATCTCGTATCAGCACACCAAATTTAATTTCAATCCGTGATGGTCAGGTCCAAAAGCTCGTTGAATTGACATGGAATGACCCACTAGTAGAAAATTTACACAGGATTCCACAGAAATCAAGAACACAAATTCAATCCCAAAACATACCATTTGGTTTGACAATTGTTGCTTCTGATTTCAGAGTTGTCTTGGGGCCGCCCTTGACAGAACATCTCACGTGGTAATACCTAAAACGATTAATTCATAAAACAGCATTACAACATGTAGGCCTAACTTTAAATTTTATGTTTAAACTTGTTTAAAGAATGTTCTGGTTGTTTTTTTACATATAAATTTCATTTTGGCACTTAAACAGTTAAAGGCCCAGTGTATCATTTGCAATGACCCCAAAAAGTAATCGACAAGTTTACAGGGGAAAAATTTTGAAAGTAAAGATTGAATTAATAGCAACTACCCAATGAAAGGTTTCCGCTCGAAATGATATAATTTTACCAAAAAATAATCCGTAAAGATGAAATTATTGAGATCATTCGCAAACGATTTACTTATTTTTTGTTCGCATCTACGCGGTCCAAAATGCATAGGCGCTGTGTATATGTACTGCGTGTGCGTGTTCCAACACGATGCATTTTTATGGATAGCGCGCACACGCATACATGTGTGAATCGACCTCCAATCGCGGACGTCCCTTTGTTCCTCTTTTGTTTGGACATTTTTCCTTACTCTCGTTGGTTTTGTACAGGAGCGAATCGAGGACGTTCGCCTGGCAATCGCGGACAATATTGTTCTCTTTGTTGAACCTTCCTTAAACGTCCGCGATTGTTTGGGAGAACCAACGCAGTATATTATGATGAGCGCCACAGATCAAGAGTGCATGACGCAAGCCACATAGTACCCGATCAACTGAGAACAAATATTTGAAACACCCCGCCAAGACCATTCATGGGGAAGTTTTCTACGGTCATCATGCTTATATTGTTTAAGTTTGGCGTAAATCTGTGAACATTTCTGATTTTTGAGATACCAATCATGTATACTGCCTTTAAACGTCCTCCGGCGTCAAGTGGCTAAAGCAAGTTACATACTATGTACATTTCAAAAGTAAGTTTCCTCTAACATTTGCACCCACAATATTGCCAACAGAAGTGCTTTGTACACCAATATCTGAAAAAAATGTGTATTTAGCACTTAAGTTTTCACTGTCTAGCAAAAACCAGTTTTGTGAAAAGTTCATGCATTTTTAACAACAATGGACTACTAAAGTGTGACGTCATTTGGGCCTGTGCATTTCCGAATAATTTACTATTCGAAAATTTGGTTTTATTTTCGATCGCATATTCAATATGTAAAATTATTATGCACCACGAACACACGCGTACGCGCGCGTCATGGATCGAGAGAATGGATTGCAAGCGTGTGCAATGCACGCCAGAGTACAGTAACACAAAATACTGTACAACAGTGTAAAAAGCCTTGTATTGCATTGTAAACTGACGTTTTCAACACCAAACAGACAAAAATCTCGCGGAAATCTTTCAAAACAAAGCTTCATTTTATATAACAATAATAATATTGGATGTCTTTTTGGGTGATATGAGAATATACCGCACTCGTCATAAAAATACCGAACTCGCCTTCAGCTTGTTCAGTATTTTCATGACTCGTGCGGTATATTCTCATATAACCCTCAAAGCCAACCAATATTATATAATTATCTTGCCCATTCAGTTTTTGCAGAAATTAATCTCGGTTTAAACTACAGACTATGTTGTAACTTGCATAATGGTCTCTCGCCCAAATAGTTTTTGCAAAAATTATCGTCGGCTCTAACCATAGACCTAGTGTTCAATGTGTTGTATCCTGTACACTAGACTCAAAGTTGGATGCAAAAGTCATCAAAGCGACCGTTTCGGCAACGGAAAAGGGATTTTCACCATTTTTTTAACTGATTGACATGTTTGGTTTGGAGTGGGAAAAGCACATACCGAATATTCGATTCAGTAAAATGCTATTCAAATATTTGACGATCGAAAATTTGAATATTCGATTCGTTAGGCACAGCCTTACGTCAGTTACCACAGTAACTGGGTTTAAACATTTGCAGGTAATCTGGAACATTTATTGTTAAAGCGCAGGGAAAAGGTTCAGTGGTTTTAGTGTAGACCCAGTAACCATGGCAACACACAAAGGGTGACATTTTCACTTTAGTAGTCTATACTGAAACGCAAAAGAAACTTACCACTTGTTTAAAATGTAATGAAATTGTAACAGTTCAAAATAAAACAAACCAACAATTGCTAATTTAAATATTGGCATTTTATTGATGACATGTCAAGTTTTTGACCAAGATACACCATCTCATCAGTTTGTTCTACAGTAAAGAACAGAAGAGGGTGCAATGTCAGTCCCCTTCAATAGCGTGTGTGGCCACCATTGACTTGGATACAGGCAGTGCATCGTCGGCGCATACTGCCTACCAGTCTTTGATCCCCGACAATCGTGGCATGTTGCTTGAAATGCCCATTTTGCACTGGCCTTTTTAAAGCCGCCAACATGACATCACGTGCAGCTCATTACAATCATCCCATACCCCTTGGCTAATCACTGACAGTCAAAACAGCTGTGCTATGAAGTGCCCATTGAAGGTTCAAGTGACCTTCAGACACCGTTTGGTCTGACAGTGAGGACACTATTGTCCACAAATAAGTTTACAAATTACTACACGCAGTGTTATTGTTGCTATTTAAGGGTTTAAAACGGGTGGTAAGTTTCTTTTGCGTTTCAGTATATATCATAACGGCCAATGGATCCAACAAACTTACCCTCTTTGGAACAAGTCAATATTATGCAACTTGGTGAGCTCAACGGTAAATTCCAGGGCAGCCTGTATGTCAGCCATGTTATCCAACACTACAGATAGAGAAAAACAAAACCACAAAAATAATCATATTAACCACTTCCTGATGGCAAGGCATTTTCCAATTTATTCCCCTGGAGTGGGAGACTGCACTTACAGTTTTGGTTATGCAGTATACATGTATATCTCTGGAGCAGTGCATGAGTCACGCCGGCCTTATTCTGTGGCCAAATACTACGCAGGCTTCGTATGCTTGGCCACAGGGGCGTGTATATGGGTCTTTCCACAGTAATGGGGTACATTTCTGTAACATTCAAGATCTTAGGTCCCAGTTCTCTTCAAATGTCTTAATTTTATCTTTAAATTATCAAGCTAAACTGAGGAAATAACTTTTTCACCAAGGAGTAAGAAAAATAGTCCTACAACATACATTGTGAAAACCCTGTGCACAAATTTTCCTATTATGCATACAGTACATGTATTAAACAAAGACGGAAACAAATTGTCACAAAATGGTCCGTCCAAGTTACATACGTAACAGGAACATTTCTACACAAGCTTTTCAAAAATTTATGTTGTGGCAGCAATTTTTAATCTTTTCATTTTTTTGTTAAGGGCTGGAGTTTGGCATTAGGCTAATGAAACTCGATGTTATGTTTCCCGTAACATTTTTGTCAAGCCCAAATGAGGCAACTATTTCATTATTCATTATTTTGGAGCATTTCATTATTTGCAAAATAACGGCTATTTAATCAAAACTTAGCGCGCTCTATACCCTCCGATAGTGTGTTAAAACACAACCCTGATCAACTTATACACAAATTTATATTTATTAAAATATCTTCCACTGTTTCCCAGGTATTTATGACAAATTTATTTAAGGATGAAGGCATATTTAAATAAAACACATTTATATCAGTCCACACATTTCAAATGGGAATTGCACCATGCTTTTCTACCTTTATTTAATAACACTGTTACCAAGTTCGACAATTGACTTAAATAACTGCAACAAAGTGCATCTTCCTAGATCCTGTTTCTTAACTGACACGAACATTTTATTTGTCTCACATCATACAATCTTCTTCAAAACACGACAGAAAACGATGCGATTCTACGCGTCGACGGTACCTAAAAAGCTAGCCGCAATCAGCTTCAAAAGGCACAGGCTCGTCAGCAATGCGCGCGCGCCAAATTCGTGCCACGAAGTACGTAGCTCCATGCCTTTGCTATGGAACTGCGTATTTCGTGGCACTAATTTGGCACACGCGCATTGCTGACGAGCCTGTGCCTTTAGTAAGTGTCCAAGTACAAGTACGTACGATAGCCCATTTGTTGTCCGCATGCGCGCAGCGCGCCGCTCGCTAACGATAAATACAATCGCTCATTTGTAGTTTGTGTTAGTTCTTGGCTAGCTATAGCACTCATCACAGTAGCCCCGCGAACAGGGCGTCGTATTCTCCGCCCTATGTTGCCGTTTCTAACCCCAAATCTGTGGCAAACTCACACAAATGAAATTTATCCCTTGGCTCTGATATTTGCTCAATACATGTAGGTGCACTCACCCCAATGTTCAAATATTCCGAAGAGTACGCATCGATCCGATGTCTAGTTTCGCCGTTTCGGTGAAATCGTGGGGCAAACTTAAGACACTCCGTGCGATAAAATTCAAATAATCAAATATGCGCATGCGCGAGAGCGAAGAGATCAACACAAGCTAGACTGGTTCGCTGTCCTACGCACAAGTAGTTTACTTGTGAAGTTGTGTACGTATAGAGCCGCACGGTCGAGCTGGTTTGTCATGTTTGTGCGTGGTCGAGTTGGTTCGTGCGCAGTCGAGTTGGTTCGTGCGCGGTCGAGTTGGTTCGTGCGCGGTCGACATGGTCGAGTTGGTTCACGGTCGAGTTGGTTCACGGTCCAGTTGGTAGACGGTCCAGTTGGTAGACGGTCCAGTTGGTATTAACGGTCGACTTGACCTGCAACATGCATGACCATGAGGCATGACCTGACTCCAATCATCATCATCAAGAGTCTGGAGACATGAATGATCATTCTCTGACTGTCAATGGAGGAAACTAGCATACCGTACGGAACCCGTGTAGTATTTGGCCACAGAAGGGGGCTAGAGTATTAACGCTTACCTCGCGCGTTACACCCAAACAATCAATTGTTATGGTGTAGGCCTCCTGGCATCTTTGTCGAATTAAGACTTTATTTTAATTAGGCCTACAAAGGCTACAGTCCGAGCGAGGCTGTCATCAGTCGTCAAAATTCTCCATATCAATATCGCTTTAATGAGTACCCTGTCCACATATTCCACATACATGACACAAAACACGAAGTTCTTAAACTTCTCATAAAAAAGTAATATTTATGTTTGTATGTGGATAATGAGGTCCTGACAACCAGTCTACGTATGGCCAACTGGACCTCAACTGCCGGTGAGGGCGACTTTCTTCTTTCGCTCGTTCCCTGCCGCCCAAACTTGTTCGCTCGTTCCCAGTTTGCCAAAACCCGTGGCCGAGCGGTTTAGGTCATTGAACTCGCAATCATAGGTGAAAACTTGGGGTTGCAGGTTCGAACTTCCCAACGGCTACAGTACCTGTGCCCTTGGGCAAGGCACTCAACCACACTTGCTCCATCCTTCGGAAGGGATGTAAAGCCGTTGATCCAGTGTGTTAGGTAATTTGGAACGCACTCTAATCTAAAGATCCCAGAGCATTCTTTCGTGAAGAGCAAGGGGGATCATCCCCGGTGTCTCTGGCCATTTATAATTCTAATTCTCCATATGGGTTTCCTCACGCTTGCGAGTGACAGTGCAATGAGCACTATTGAGGAATCCTTGGTATGAATACCAGAAAGAAATAATAATAATAACTGCAGAGCCAAACTAGACTTGAAATCAATTCGGTATACGGTACGCGGTCGTCATGTGTTTTGTCCGTCTAAAGCTATTTTAGCGCTCCCTATCGATAGCCGTTTTTATGTGCAGTATATATTTTGGTTTCGACTTATACCGACTCGAGAAACCTGATTGCGCGACAATTTTCACGATTCAAAGCGCGTTGATGACAATGTTGCCAAAGCAAGAACCAATCACAGAGTAGTATGTAAATGGTTTGGTCACAAACTCAAAAATATCCTCGCACACGCTGCAGTCTGTGTCAATTCTCCCCTTTGTATAGTAGAGATGGTGTTGCGTCAGTTGTCATCAAACACAAGCCATAGATAATGTCCAAATTTAAAAAAAAAACGGTTTGAGGGCTAAAAATTGTCACGACTGTCTAAAAATAATGGCGGCATAGAGGAAAAAGTATAGTAATCAGTCTTTTAAAGTGTGGGCACTGGGAATTACATGTAAATCTTCATAAGCGGGCGGGCCTTAACTAGCCCACCCGCTCTTTTTTACGTCTATTGTGAATTTAAATTCAAAAGTTTTCCTATAAGATCCTTTTTTTTCTTTAGCTAATCTTTCCGTGACTCGCTTTTCGACTTCAGTCTCGTCCATGCACTTATTTTCTTTTGATCTATATTTCTTCTTTAAAGAAACACACCGGCTTTGTTGGGCTATTTTGGGCTCGAAATAGACCCATACATTATTCTAAGGCGCCTTCGAGAGTTGATCAGATATATCCTGAAAAGACGCCGTCAAATTTGGCCGTTTTTGAGCACTTTTAAACAATTAAAAAGTCACGTGACTTTTCGGAACCAAATTCTGGTTCCGAAAAGTCACGTGGTCTTGTGAGTTAGTACTCTAATTTTCCCCCAATATTTATAAGTAATTGACAAAAGAGAGACTATTTATACAGGTATGAAACAAAGTTAAACATAAGTATGAAAATTCGAACATAATTGTTTGTTTCGAGAGTCCGGAGAACGGGAGCGAGCGCGTGCTACGGCAGGCTACCGTATGGTGTAGGATATTTGCCCCGCGCAGCACGGCAAATAGCCCGAGTGCACACAAGGCCGTGTGTTACATACGCACTGTGGACGTTTCTTTGTATTCGTGCACTTAAGAGAATTGGTCGGAAAATCGTTGTTTTCTCCAAATTCTTCCCTCATCCACCCTAATTTTTTCCTAATCCATGTTTCTAAACTTTACTCCTGAACCCTAACCCTTTTTTTAACCCTCCACCCCCACCCTAACCCCTTTTCCCAAGTTTGGTCAACCTGACTGTGGACTTGAGCGAACGAGTGCAAGTCCACAATCCGTCACTTTTTCCCGGAAATTGTGGACTTGAATGGGTTTCAATGCTCGTACACACGCAGGCGTGTTGATTCGAAAAAAACATGATGCCAACTCCTCAAAAGAAAACGGAAATTCCTATTCGGTCGTCCGGGCTGTCCAGTAAAATCGTGAGCAGAAAATTTGAGATATCCTGAGCAGTCCGTGAGAAGAGCGAATCGTTTGTGACAAAGTCGTGAGTCAGCTCGTTATTAATCAGTATATAATCGACTATAATAAATTTAAGTATAAACTGGATGGTAAACTACACGTAAAGTGGGGGAAGAAAGACCTCCAGTTAACGAAAGATAATAAAGATTTTTACGCTATTAATACGGCACTAATAAGGCACATATATAAATATGGCACTAATTTGTTTTCGCCGAGGGTTAGTCGTTGAAGTAAAACCGCCAAAAACGACCCAACAGCCCATGCAACCCGAGAAACCCGATCTAAACGTAACATACATCAGACTCGGTAGACGTAACATTAAAAGAAACTGAGGATGAAGATCTTAGAAATGAGTAAATAAATAACTATATAGAAAGAACTAATTACCCCCCCCCCCCCCCCCCCCCAACCCCCGCCCCCCCGACCCAGACGTAACGTTTGAAGTTTATAAAGACAAGATGCCATTTGGCAAGGAGATATGTATCGCATTACAGAACGCGGCGGAGAACCTCTTACTCCTATACAACTATTTGAAGCGTATATAGGAGTAAAAACTTTGAATGTTTTGGCTAGGGCCCTGGGCGTCCCCGTCCCCGATTAGATTCGTAATTGATGCAACAAGTGTTGTAGAAACCGATGTAAACAATGCTACCCCTCAAGAGCTAGTAAAGATAAGTTCATTTGAAAAGTTAAATACAGTAAAACCTGCTCTTCAGGCCACCTCTATAAAGAGGCCACCTGTCTAAAGTAGCCACATTTGTTCGGTCCCAAACAAGTTTGTACACAAACATATGAAGGTGGAACCTCAATATTACATCCTCTTGCAACAGTGCCCCTTTAACGCACTCCCTAACTCCCGCGTACAGTGGCCCTGTTGAAAAAGGCCCCATTTGGCGGTGGGACTAGCGACAGAAATCTTGTCGCCTCTGCTGGACCAATCAGGACGCTTGCAGTGCATTATGCAGCACGATTGCAGGCATTCATAATGTAACGCGCGCAGTTGTAAACACCGTGCATGCATGTGATACATGTACTCGGTAATGCTGGCCGTTGTCCGCGTTGCCGATTGGCTTCTATTTAAAGAATACTGGGGAATCCGTTCCATTACATTTGTCAGCATGCATCCCTGTTATTAATTTGAAAAACTGCGGAGTAAATCAAGTTCGTCGTTTGAAAGTTTGGTAGGAATGGGACAGTCATAAGGAACGGAACCCAATACAATTTCTGGAAAGTATAGAAATCGTTTCTTTTCGGCATAACATGACCGAATTGATTAAATTACATCAAAATGACTCGGGCGTGAGTTGGCTCAAGACAACAGCCGGCTCGCTCCACAGATTTGCGTGTATTTCCTCAGGGTATTGTTACGTCGCTTTGCACAGTGGAAATTCCCTGATATCTCAGGATGCAATATTAGGGCCCCTCTCTAATATGGATAATCTGGCCACACACAGTAAATTGCCTCAATACATCAAGCTACTCTGGGAAATGTTATGAGGAGCTTTACAAAATTATCAAAAACTGAACAATTTTCAACTTTTTATATAGGGAACCTTTCATACACTTCACTTTTAGCTGTTTTTCAATTATAGACATGCACTATGGTATGTTTTTTTTGTTTGGATATTCCTGCATGTGTACGCTAAACCTCTATATAAGGGCCACCTGCTTATTCTGGCCACATTTTGTGGGTCCCTTGGGTGGCCACTATAAACAAGTTTCACTGTAGATCATATGGGGAAATGATCGCGAAACTAGACTCAAATCAGTTTGATTTGTCTTTAGATGACAACTTTTTTAAACGACGTCATATGTCGATGTAGCAGTACAAAATGAAGGGTTAAACTATAGATAATTAAAGGCTTTAGATGATAGATAACTCTGCGGGGGATAACAAGATAAAGTTGTTGAGTGCGAGCATGCCACTGAGATTTTTTAACGTCAGAGATAGAACAAACGTTAAATGGGAAGACGTAGGAAGTGATTCACGAAGAACTAATGTCAGGGATCACCACATGAACCCGGGAATATACGGCGCAGAAGACATAGTTAGAGAACTAAACTACCTCGCCATAGATGGGTTACTATTTAACTGGCATCCTGATAGTCATAACTTATTTACAACCGTAGGACAACAACTCTCCATACGATTAAATAAAATTGGTGAGATATTAGGTTTGTCTAGAGGTTGGTTAACGAATAACCAGTACATCAGCTACCCGGTAAAATATACGGTAGGGGCTATCATGATTTATTGCGATCAAATTTTTTATGAATAAAAACTTTTACGACGGAAGGCCGAGTACTATTTTGGATAACATACCCCTGAGTTGGGTAGACCGCAATTATTATAACCAAGTAGCGGCTAAAGAATACACGACCAAACCCGGCGTTAATTTAAATAACGGTATAATCAACGAGCTAAGTTTTCAGGTTAAAGACTGCAACGAGTGCCTAGTCATATACGAGAATTTACAACTCGTTTTAAATATTGAAATTATTTAATATTAAAGTTAGTTAAATTAAAATTAATGGAATCGAGATTGCCGGAACCCAGAGAGCGAAAAAAGTATCCGGATCTACCGGTAGAATTACCCGTAGTATTGCCGGCTTTACAAATTGATCCCAAGGTAATTGTAGACAATACCGCCTACAGACTATCAAAAATCGACGGAGTAAAGAGATAAATTGTTAGAGAAAGAGATAAACGAGCGGGACTTTATAACAAGTATAAACAGTTAAACGCGGTATTTACGTGGGGCGAAACATTTGCTGAAGCCACTTCCGCCGTCATCGGAGCGATTGGTATAGCGGCAATCGCTGGTGTTATTTCAGCACCTTTAGGATTTATATTTGAAGGTGCACGGTAGCGTGCACTTTGGGATTATAGTACTTTAGTCGTAAAATAAAGTCAAAGTCTAAAAAGCACGATGAAATCAGAGTGCTCGCAATGTCTAAACTAAACACGACAGAAGATTTAATCAGCCGCGCCATAAACGACGGCAAAATTAGTCACGAAGAATTTGCTATGAGGAAAGCGGTCATCACAGGCAGGCTTTTTATAAATTTTTTATTCGTCCGAATAAAACACACAAGCCAGGTCAAGTCCAGTCCAATGTCGATTCCGTTTATAACCAGTTCCTCAATCAATGTCGTTGCCAGTCCTGGTCAATATTTACTACCATCACCAGTCCAGGTCGAGCCAACATCAAGACCGCAGACACGGATCTAATCGTGTTCCAAAATTGTACCGGCATTCCCAGTGACGTACGTACTGGTCACTCCATCACTCCATCACGTTCCAGAACATCACACGGGATTCCGCGAAAATCTCCTCCAATCTACCTATGTGTGCAAGGATAGTTCTTTGGAAAGCGGTCATCACAGGCAGGCTTTTTATAAAATGTTTCATTCGTCCGAATAAAACACACAAGCCAGGTCAAGTCCAGTCAATGTCGATTCCGTTTATAACCAGTTCCTCAATAGACAGCCGAAGTGTGACGTCCGTTGCCGTGGTTCATGGCCGTCGGGAAAAGTACCATTAGAAAAGCACTGGGACACGGTTGAGTGATTTTTAGTTTATATCCAATTGCCTAGGCAACCAACAAAAGGTGACGTATTGACTTCGGCAGTCTATCATTGTCGTTGCCAGTCCAGGTCAATATCCACTATCATCACCAGTCCAGGTCGAGCCATCATCAAGACCGCAGACACGGATCCAATCATGTTCCAAAATTCTACTGGCATTCCCAGTGGCGTACGTACTGGTCACTCCGTCATTGAGCAACGTTTCAGGACATCACACGGGATTCCGCGAAAAACTCCTCCAAACCACATATGTGCAAGGGTAGTCCTTTGGAAGCGGTCATCACAGGCAGGCCAGCAGAAAGAACTACTACGCCAACCCGACCGTCCCGTAGTAGTTAGTCTTGGCCCAAGACTACTCTAGTCGATATTGGTTTGTGTACGCGTTGGCCATTCCTAGTAGTGCGCCCTCTTGCAGCACTATCTGGCCCGCCTTTGCTCACTAGAGTAGTCTTGGGAATCTCTCCCGGAAGTTCAGCATTGGGGGCGGTACCGTTTTATGTAAATAGCTGCAGAGGGTTTAATGATGGCACACAAGGGACATGGCATACCACAGATATCTTTGCAAATATTTGCAATGTCGCAATTATCTTCATAAACAAATGTATTTTGCGATGTCATACGCCTTTGCAAACATGTTTGTAAATATATTCGCAAACATTTGCCAAGAAACTTATGCCACCGAAAATATTAGCAACAATAAAACGGTCATGTTCGATGATTCTTGTAAGCCACCTTATATTTTTCAAACCATTCGGAGCGCGTGCACGCGGTGTATTTGGGTCACGCGCTGCATCCGACGCGCTGTATTTGGGTCGCTCGCTGCATTCCCACGCTCTGCTGTATTTGGGTCACTCGCTGATTGGTTCCCTAGGAAAGCCTAGGCAAAAACAAAGAAAAGGTTAAACCTTCCGGGAGAGATTCCCAAGACTACTCAAGTGAGCAAAGGACTGGCCAGTTAGTGCTGCGAGAGGGCGCACTACTGGGAATGGCCAACGCGTACACAAACCAATATCGACTAGAGTAGTCTTGGGCCAAGACTACGTAGTAGTCAGTGTACAGTATGTAGTTGTTGCCCCGGATTACAGTATGTAGGCCTGTCTGATGCAATTATGGCGACATAACAACGTAGTGTTACAACTGAGGAAATCAACGGTAATTTGAATTATGCAGCCTACAAATTGCAAATTGCAAATTTATGACTTTCACGAAGACCAGAAGATATCTCTCACATATTTTCTGTAAAGGTATGACGTATTTGTAAACTTACCAACTGGGTATAGGCTACGTACGGAAAATCTGCTATTTTTCAAACGGCACCGTATTGTTCTGTCAAAACAACCATTAACCAATGAGCTTTTACGTCTCGGTGCTCTCTTTAAAAAATTAGCATAAAGGGTCCCCGCCCATAAAACACATCGAGTACATAAAGAACAAGGCTATGATCCAGCCTCGTAGGGGCGGTCGGGTCTGCGTACGGGTTCTTTCCTCGCCTTTCACCTCTGGGGTCCCGGGTTCGAATCCGGGGCGTGTATGTGGATTGGGTTTGCAGTCTTGACCGCGTGGGGTTTCCCCTGGGGCATTTCTCTGGGGGTTCCCCCCCACCCCCCCCCCCCCCACTTCTAAAACTGCAACTCCTTCTTCGTCATCTCAAGTTGATAATATAGTATATTTAAAGCTAAAACCGTATAGTTGATGGCATAAGGGCCTTAGTTGCCGAAAATGCCATAAAATATACAACAACAACAACATCCAGCCTCGTCCGTGAAGTCCGGATTCAGACCAAGATATTACGATAACCAGACTATTTGGCAGTTGGCTACAATTCACCGCGTGGTGGCGCACTTTCGCTACATAGCATACAGGCAAATCCACATAATTTCATAGACTTCGACAAGGCTATATAAGGGGCGGTGCTTCGTTTGCGGAAGTGACCCACACCAATCAACATGGCACGACGACCACGATGATATGGAGGAAAGGCATCAAATTGAGAACGAAGACCGGAATGACGAATCGGACGACGGGGCGAGTGAACAGACCGATGAAGACGAATCGGATGACGGTGAGCCAAACGTGATACCCAAACTAAACACAGTCCACCGAACGCAACAAGGAAACACCAACAAAACCCAATCCGTACAGATAAAACATGGCCTCTGGGATATAGCTCTGGAGGAAAATAGAAAACTCAAGACCATCCAGAAAGAGGATGTGGGAAATACAGCAGGAGCCGAACGAAGGCAAGAGTTGAATATAAGACCAATCACTGATAACGATGACGATGATGTGGAGGAGGAGTAGGAGGAATCCCTAGAAATGGACACCGAGTCGGACCAAGAAGACCAAATCAGCCCATCAGAAGGTCAAGAAATGGAGGTCAACACTATTCACGCAAAACTGAAAACGACAGGTCACGTCAATCAACTAGAGTTTGTGTGACGTCATAGCGCGCGAGGAGACACACAGAGCTGCTTCCTGACTGTGGTCGTGTACCTAGCTCCTCGCAGCAAACACGCACACGTTGTATGCACACACGGAACCGCGAATTTTCCACAGAGTTGCAAGTGCTACGACCAACAATTAAGGCATAAACCACAAGTCGTTATTTTTTTCTGGAAATGTTTTTAGTTTCCGGTGTATTTTCTCAGTGATTGTTCATTTTTTATATCAATAAAATGTCAGCTTCATGGTTCTTGGCAAATGCCATTTTCCTTGCCTGTTTTGAGAAAACAGGAAAGGCCTTTAACCGAAGGTTTCTTACATTACCCCTTAAAGAGTTATTATGCCTAATCAACAGAAAACCCAGGACAGATAGTATCAGTAGTTGTATATTTTATGGCATATTCGGCAACTAAGGCCCTTTATGCCATCAACTATACGGTTTTAGCTTTAACTATACTATATTATCAACTTGAGATAACGAATAAGGAGTTGCAGTTTTTGAAGTGGGAGGAAAACCCCCAGAGAAATGACCCAGGGGAAAACCCACGCGATAGGGACTGCAAACCCAATCCACATACACGCCCCGGATTCGAACGCGGGACGCGTAATTTTTTTTTCCAGGATGGTAAAGGCCATTGAGAATATTCTCTGCTTTTGATTGGTGCATTGTAAATGAATATTCATATTTTCTATATAGCGCCCTCAAGAGTTATTAAATAAAAGGGATATAAAAAAGAAAATTTAAGGGTTTGTCGAGTCGTTTGGTAGTCTAGTGGTTAAGACGTGGGACTATTAATCGAGAGATTGTGGGTTCGAATCTCCTCTCTCGTAGTTTTTTTCTTCATTAATTGAGGAAAGACCTATAGTCTAACTCTCGAACCACGCAGTTGTGTTAAGTGACAGCTATCAACAAAACACTTCAGTATGCAATATATGCATGTGGTTAGGCCAATCAGGAGCAATCTTCCCTTAACCATCCTGGGAAAAAAAATTACGCACCCGGGACGCCAAAGGTGAAAGGCGAGGAAAAAACACCGTACGCCAACCCGACCGCCCCCTAGTATCAGTAGTCACAAATACAAAGCAGTGCTATACGGTTTGTGTGTGAAATGTTGGGAAACGTTAAGAAATGCCTGTAGCCTATCAAGTTGCTGGATTTTCGCCCATGCTCACTTAGCCTTACTTTTTAACACCAGTAAAACTTACACCAAGATACTGAATAGGATTTTAAAAATCAGGATATACATCTGAAACAACTCTATCATGAGAAGTGTTAGACTTGGTTCCAAGTTCGAGATCCTGTTTTGTTTTCCGTTTCCGATTAGTGAACCGAAATAGACTAGTTCCCTGTCCATACATTTCAAAAATCGGAAACGGAAAACAAAACAGGATCTCGGACTTGGAACCAAGTCTAGAGAAGTGTGGAAAGAACACGTACACAAACATGCCTTCTGGTCAAATTCAGTACATACACTATAAGCATTCATGGTTTACTAGGGCGACACATAATGCGTAAACAAGCTATATTAGGGCGACACACTCTATTAGGACGACACATAACTGTCGCCCTATTATTTATTTTTTTCAAAAACCATCTTTATTGGGTCAAAATCCATTTTTATTAGGTTCTTAACCATTCTTTTTAGGTCGCGAACCATTTTTGTTTAGGTCGCAAGCCATTTTTGTGTAGCTTTAGGTAGAGAAAGTTGGTGTTCGTTAGAGATACCGAAAATTCGGTGGTCGTATACGAAATACACGTTGGATATAGGCCAACAGCATGCTTTTTAGCATATGTTGGTAACAAAGTGATGTGGTTTTTAGTATTTGGGAGAAAAATCACCAAAATCTAAGCAAATTGACCAACACATTGGGTAATTATACAGCAAATATTTTCTGTAGCATGTTGGTCACATCATGAACGTGGCGTACCCAAAAGTCGAGCATATTTGGCCCGAGATACCCAACACGTTGAGCATATACATGTATACGAAACGATTTCTGCTCTATGTTGACTTAAACCAACAATTGGCCAAGCACATTTACCCAAACATTGGATAATTAACTTTTAACTAACGATTAGATATGCACATCTACCCAAACATTGGTCTATAGAATTGAACCAACAATTGTACATACAATACCATGCACCCAAGGGTATTTTGCGCCCCAAAGATGGGCATGTTGATATTTGAACCAAAGTTGGGTAAAACGTTGGGCAAAATGTACCCATTATTATTTACAGTGCAGGTATGCGTTGTTCCCAGGTGTGCGGTTGCTACTGCGTCATGCTTTGTGTTGAAAAATCCCAAATAACTAGACTGAGACAAATGTAATGAGTGTATAATTTTCTCAGCATTTTAATACTTTCAGCACACGGTACCGCTATAATAGATGCCCAATAGATATGTACCATTTGACCAACGTAACTTGGGATGAGAGAAAAATCGTAAGGGCCGTATAGAACTTAATTTTTCAAACGTTACCAACGCAACGTTGGTCGCTTGTATGGCTTACCCAACAGAACATTTTCTGCATATGTTGACGAAATATGACCAAACAAACGTCCAATTTGACATGTCTAGCGTGGACGTTGCAGATATGTTTGTACAAAGACTAAGTCTAGTTTGTCGAACTCGAGTTCCTGTGCCAGTACTAGAATGTGGGTTCGATTCCTGGCCGTGACGGGTTGGGGCACTTGTGCTCTTGAGCAAGGCACTTAATCACACTTGTTCCGTCCTTCGGAAGGGATGTCAAGCCGTTGGTCCAGTGTGTTAGGTTTTGGTAACGCACTTTAAAGATCCCAGAGCATTCTTTTCGTGAAGAGCAAGGGGAGGGATTCCCCGGTGTCTAGATCTGGCCGTTTCTTATTCAACTTAGAAGTTGATAGTTATTCAAATATCTATGTTAAAATCCATTCCTGTAATTGGCGGTCCTTCCGCTGTTGGATGTGGTGAATAAATAAATAAATAAATAAATAAATAAATAAATAAACAATAAGTGACAATTCCATTTCTATGACTAGATCGGCGACATAATCTGCTTTCGTCATGTTGACACAACGGGCTAATACAGGTTAAAGTTGACTGTCCGTGTTTGGGTGAAATGATTTTAAAAATTAATTTACACAAGCGAACGAATAAAGAGAGTTTAGGTGTCTCTGTGACAACAACAATTAAACAAAAACTCGTCGGCAATGCGCGCGCGCCAAATTCAAACCACAAAATACGCAGCTCCATGCCTTCGCCATATGGAGCTGCGTATTTCGTCCCGCGAATTTGGCGCGCGCGCATTGTTGATGAACCTGTGCCTTTAAATTTCCGACGTCGGGAATTGTTGTTGTTGTTGTTGTATATTTTATGGCATCTTCGGCAACTAAGGCCCTTTATGCCATCAACTATTATACACATATGGACTGGCAATAAGGTCACTAGTGCACGTCTATGGGCCCCGAGGGACTGTGAGTGACCACAAGAGGGTCCTATTTCCCGAGGCCGAAGGCCGAGGGAAATAGGACCCTCTTGTGGTCACTCACAGTCATGAGGGGCACATAGACGTGCCCTAGAGACCGAATTATGCCAGTCCGTATGTGTTTTATAACACGCCTCAGGCAAAAATACACACGTACCTGTAGATGAAATTCAATTTAATACATTAACAAGCAACCGGCCTCCAGAGGGCGCAGTAACCGGTCACTAGTTTTTGAGACTAGTGACCGGTCAGGAACACTAGCAGGGAATCACGCGCGCGTGAAGTCTTAACGCTTGCGCCCGAAACTTGATACGCGGGTCTAGTTCACGCTGGCGCAAATTTCATGCACTAGCCTAGATTAGTGAACCTCACGTGACTGCGTTTCAGCCAGTCAGGATTGAGAACCACAAGGAGGCGTGTTATAAACGGTTTTAGCTTTTAACTATACTATATTATCAACTTGAGATGACGAAGAAGGAGTTGCAGTTTTAGAAGTGGGAGGAAAACCCCCAGAGAAATGCCCCAGGGGAAAACCCACGCGGTCAAGTAGGGACTGCAAACCCAATCCACATACACGCCCCGGATTCGAACCCGGGACCCCAGAGGTGAAAGGCGAGGAAAGAACCCGTACGCCAACGTCGGGAATTGGAGATAATAGGGAGGTTTATATGCACGTAAAATGCAAACGCAGGTATGCGGTTGTTCCCAGGTGTGCGGTTGCTAGAATGCGTCATGCTTTGTTGAAAAATCCCAAATAACTAGACTGAGACAAATGTAATGAGTGTATAATTTTCTCAGCATTTTAATAATTTCAGCACACTGTATAATAGGTGCCCAATAAATATATACCATTTGACCAACGTAACTTGGGATGAGAGAAAAATTGTAAGGGCCGTATAGAACTTCAAATGTTACCAACGTTGGTCGCTTGGGTGGTTTACCCAACAGAACATTTTCTGCATATGTTGACGAAATATGACCAAACAAACGTCCAAATGAAATTCTCAAACTTTGTTTTACCCAGAATTGTGTACAAAGCGCCCTCTCTTGTCTTCACAATCTCCAACAGATAGAGAAAATGTGTTTGTCTGTTGTATAATATGCTCAATATTTTAATACCTTTAGCAAGAGGTAAACAAATACCCAATAAATAGCCACTGTTTCCCCAAATTACAGAACCTTGCATGTAACCAACGTTGGTGTTCTTAATGTTTTACCCAACAGAACATTTTCTGCACGCATTTGTTGAGGAAATATGACCCAACAAACGTCAAAATGAAATTCGCCAACATTATTTTACCCAGTATTTTACCCAGTATTAACGACCAAGTGCTCAAAGCATTTCGCGTTCACGTTCGCGTTTTACGTGTATCTAAACCATACGTGTACAATGTACACACGTACATATTTTACGTCATAACCCTGTCGAATAAAAGACAGGGCCTGTCTTTTACCATTTCTTGTTTTTAATCGACTGGAATTAATCCTTAACGTAATTTTACTAATGGTACCAAATGAAAACGGATAACGTTTTCTATTCTAGAAAATTAGCAATTTAACTTTTTTTTTTAATGTGACGCTCAAATTGGCCTTAAATTGGACAGTGCAATTAGGTCAATTGTATTATTTGCATTGATTCAAAATTTTACTTCTTAAGTATAAAAAAAAGTGACTAAGTGTTGATTGTAACAAACACTGCTTGACTTGCTTTTCTTTCTCAAGGTGATTAAAAATGAGTGTGGGCGCTCATTTGCAGCTCTCGTTTCTGATGTTTTGTAGTTAAAATGAAGTAAATGCTTTAAAAATTCGTTTAGAGAAAAAAAAAGAAGATTTGCTGAGAACCACGGACTCTATATCTTTAATTAGGGAAAGAGGTAAATATGAAAGGTGTACGATAGGTAATCGCGAAAGTGTGGATCGGTTTTGTCTCACGACAAAGTTGTACTGCATAATGCCCTTTATCCAAATTTTGTTTTCACTGAGAAATCAAAGCAACAGATGAATAAAGCAACACCAAACACCACAGTAAAATCAGTATAGATTATGGCATAAACAAAACAAGTATAATTTCGACTGTGCTTGGGCACAGAAAATCGAAGGTTGATAACTTCGGCAAACCCAAGAGAATTATTACAGATAATTTTATTCAAATGTGGCCTATTTTCCAAGGTCAAGTCAAATCATTCATTCGTCCACAGCTACATGTACAGTCGAAAAACCTTTACATAGTTTTCAACGGTTATGACCCTTTTCTAAATAAAAGAGTCAGAACTACATGATGGCCGTTTTATTTCATGGTCAACGTTGGACATCACAATATAGGCCAGGTAACTGTCATCTTGTTTTTGCCAAATGATCAAGCGCCTGTGAAACAAAATCACACAAAGTCAACTTCAGAAGTGTTGTACATTAACAGTACAAATATAAATACATGTAGTAAATCAGTCGAGTTGGTGACATTTTGCATGGGCGGCCATGACAGGGGGCAGTCACACTGTCACCGTGTTTCATGCAAGATGAGGAACTTTGTGGATCTATTGTCACATCATTTAAATATGAAAATCTGCCCCGTCATGGCCGCCGGTGCAAAGTGTCTAATTGTGATTAGTCGGAAATTTGAGAGTCAAACGTTTGAACGATTCAATCTTGTCCTCTGTATCAGTTATGTATAATACAAACTGCTCATTAGAAATGTGCCGGTTACGTATGCGCTCCAAGCCTCGACCTGAAGACGAGGCTAGGAACTCATTAGTAGTCGGGCACCTTTCTAATCAACAGCTTGCATTCAGCAGAAGTGATTCAGGAGGCCCAATTCACTCACCCGCCCAAAACTCACCTCAGATCGGCCATGACGTCCCCATCCGTGTTGTAAATAACGATGTTGGTACGCTCGTAGAGGAAACTAGCATTTGGATCCTTCGGTCCCAATTCTTGTGTGCTCACTTCTACATCTCCCACCATGTTGATCCAATCCATGTTAGGGTCCAAAGCTGTCACAATTAAATTTTAGTATTAATTTTCATTATTGCTGCGCTTGTTGCTTTGATTATCTAAACTTAATTTCGTCCCATGGGACAGTGAAGAAAATGCTCCCCTTGGTGGAGCTTTTGGATAAAACGGACCAATAGCGGAGTAGAACGCCTGAAGGCAACAGCCAACCGCAGTCGAGATAATTTTGGATCATGTTGGGTCGTGTGGACGAGCGCATCCATGCACTGCCTCAAGTTCCAACTTCATGTTGGTTTTCGTTTGCCGATTAATGTTAGCTTGTATAGACGGGCCTTAGTTACGTAGGCTAATTTTGTGTGTGAATGTTTATCGTTTTTGCTGCTTATTTGAAGTGCAATCGCAAAAATTGGTAAACAAAAATATCCTCCTTTGTGAAGCTGGTTTATGCATGACATCATCGACCATCATTTGCTGGAAGAATTAGGAAAGTTGGGCATCACATGACCAAACATGTCGGATGATGTTGGATGTTGTCTGGATTGGCATCCATGCACATTATTCAATTTTCGGTCGGCCGACATCGTGAGATAGCTGTTGGACCTTGTTGGTCAATACATGTTGGCTCGTTTAGACGGGCCTTAAAACATCAAACTTACAGTCCTTTCCAATCAGTGTTGGATAGTTGTTGGCAAGCGTTCGCACGTCTGGATGGGAAAGGCTGAGTATGGTTTCTTTGTCGCGTGCCTTTAGAGCTGCGGCGTACGTCGCATGTATTGCATCAATTTTGGCACGCACTATGTTACAATTAAAAAAAGGAACATTTGTTTTGCAATGGGGTACGTGTGAAATACATGTACAACATATTAGGTCCCAGTTCACTTAAAATTTATTTTATCTTTAAATTTAAGTTATCTAAATTATATCTAAATTATACATTTCTGAAAACTCCGTGTTCAAATTTCCCATTATAATATATGTTTTCTCGCTCAAGTTTGACAAAATACCACCCAAATTTGTTTCAAATAGGCTTACATTCGTTTTAGCGCGAACTTGAATGCAATTTAGGACCACCGTTCATTTATTTAAAGAGAACATCCAATTGGTTTTTCAAGCACGCAATTGGAAAAATTCTGCAATCAAATTTATAACCACGCTCATAATGGAAATACCAGCAAAAATCATCCAAAGCCTCTCGCCAAGACCATTGTGGTAAAATGCATTCGTCAATAAGCAAACATTTTGGCATTGTGACATTATAATTAAAAGAAGCTTGACCATAATTCCACACGTTTAGTTTCTTTAACACTGTTTACTTGAATATACAAATAAAACAATTAGGTTGATGATGTCGTGGTGACGAGGCCTTTTGCTTCACTGGCACTCCATTATCTCAGCCGTGCCAATTGAATGGAAAGATGATACTTGATCGCCGACGTAAGGTGTAGACGTAAATTTGCTATTTGATCAGCATAGGAATCATTTTAATGACGAAAGTAATGCTACGTTTACACCATGTCCCCGGCAGTCCCGGCGCCCCGGTTTGGCCAAAACGTAGCGTGCCGTAGAACTTTTTATTACTTTGGCTCGACTCGGCCCTAGTTGGGCCGGTGTGTTGCGTTCTACCACGGTGCGTTACGTCCCGGTACGTAAAGCGTGGCGCGCCGTGCCGGTTCCGGGCCGCGAGGCGGACGGCGCGCTACGTTTTAAGCGCCGTTTCACTACGGATGGGTCCACGTCCCAGGCCGGCCTGCTAAGTTCTAATGCGGTGCCTCACGTCCGTCCCGTTCGTGTCACATTTGTTGTCCCGGCCCAATACGTTCCCGACGGTGTGCGAGGGTCTGCTGCGGCGCCCTGCGACTGAACGTGGCAGCTGTCACGTTTCACGCCCCGGTGGTCACCCGGTGGTCTCCCGGTGAGCCCCGGTTGGTATAAATAGTGCGCTCCACACCTTCATTTTCACTTCGTCCTGGAGCGCGACGCAGTGAGGCGTAACTGGCCGTGAGCAACAACCGTCACACACCTTGGCGCACCGCAGTTTACCAGGCCGCATTCACACCATGCTGTGGCCGCTACCGTGTCGGGCCCTGGCAGACCGTGGGGTTCCAAACGTGGCGGAGCGCGAGGCACCGGCCGCGATCAGAGTTCCCCGGCACCCCAAGGTGCCACACCCCGGTGAGTCAAGGCACACTGCGGTCCGTCACGCCCTGTGACGGAAGCCCCGTCCCACTGCGGCCCAGGACGATTCTCATTAGTGCCGGGACTGCCGGGGCAAAATTTTTGACAGAGCTGCTCACCGGCCGGTAGCAAGGGTGAGCTACGGTCATTCACGTTTCGCCACCCCGGTCCCCTACGCTCCCCGACGTCCATCCCGGTGCCTCCCCGGTACTCCTCTACCGGGGCGCCGGGACTGCCGGGGACATGGTGTAAACGTAGCATAAGATGTCTTAGTTTTTTCCCAAACGCTTATACACACCGTGTGCACATCAATATTTCGATGTACTAGTACAAGTAAAAACCTACCACGCGTCGAGAAATAATGTACACGAACCCCTAAACTAAAAACATTGATTTTAAAATAAAACATTGTATTTACAATTCAAGACACATGGTTCAAAACCACACACTTTGGCCAAATTTTCGCACGCACTTCCCAAATGAATTAACATTATTGGCAAGCTGTGTAAAACAGGAGAGGCAATGACAACGCACAAAACTCAATAATGTATTTTCGATAATTTCTTTCTTTCCATGTCTGTGGTCACTATTGTGCAACATATACAGTTCTATTTTAGAGAATCAAACAGGTAAATATATACATTGTAATGCTTCTTTATTGACATGAAAGCTATAAAAAAAGCATCACAAGTTTCAAGCGACCGTCCCAAGTGGCCGATGTAGGCCTACACTGCTTATAGTGACGTTCTCAGCTTGAATGTCAGGCTTTCAAAAACCCACGACATTACACAACGGAGAAATTTGATGTACTTTCGCCAACACACCCGCACAAAAAAACAACAAAAAAACACATCTTTTGAAAACCACTGCACAGCAACGGCCGATAACCTGCATTCGAGTAGTCTTGGTGCAGGACGTATCTGCGTGATAATTGTCACTAACCGCCGCGCGATAACCACTAGTCTGGTACCCGGACCAAAAATTCTTTGACTAGACTGAATTTAAGGTCCGGCAGCCGCCAATTTCGCCATTTTGAAACAGGAGGAATTCCTCCTTTTTCCGAAGGTTCCCGAAGTTACCCGAATGCACGTCCGGTCGTCCGGACGTTACCGTTAATCGTCGGGTACACTTCGTCATTGTTTCGAGAATTTGAATTGACGTCGCGTGCACGTACGCGTGCTGCTGCGTGTGTATTTATGGTGATGCCACGGATTTAAAACTATACCCAGTGGCTGTCAGTGGCTATAGTTACGGGATTGCAACAGCAGATTTAAAAAATGGAGCTCACTGGGTGATCATGGTGATGCAGACAAGGTTTAAATTTTCTTTTTGATGCTAGCCTACATGTATATTAAAATGGGCATATTTAATATTTTAAGGTTAATATATTAAATTTGTATTGGTCAAATATGGAATAACCCCTTTCAAATTGTTGTACACTCATGCCATATAGCGCGCAGCGCGCTTTGAAAATTAACGGTTATGTGCTCCTAAAAATAAATGCATGACGTAATGCTGAAAGTGCTATTTTAAACACGATAGTAGCCGGTCCTCATATTCAGTCGTTGTATGTGAAATATGTGGGGCGGGAACCAGTCTAGATAACCACGACCACCGACAGTCGTCAAGAGAGGGCGCCATGCACACTGTTGTTCTAGACTGGTTCCCTGTCCTCATATTTACTTCCCCTCCGTCGTATATGAGGACAGGTACACGCCGCCATGTTTGGCATAAATATCCAGGAATTCCTGGATATTTATGCAAATTAAAAGGACTGTGTCACGGTTTGCGCAAGCGCCAAGCAGGCGCTCAGAATACAGCACGCGCGCCTTCGTTCGATTTTTCAAGTAAAAAGTAATGTATCGGGACAAACCTGGGCGTTGACGAGTACACCACTGCCAAAATTACTAAAGAATTATAAGGGATGGCAAAGATTGAATGGGATATGCAAAACCCAGCGACAAAATTAACGATTGCGAAATTCACTCGTTGTTGAGCAAACACTAAAAATAGATCATGCATATATTAAATACAACGACCAATCACGCATGGTAATACAACGGCCAATCACCCGTGGTTATTGCTCGGCGTGTGCCTGTCCTTGTATAGCGAGAGCAACGTAGTGCACATGGACAGGGGACCAGTCTAACTGTTGTTCGTGCCAGTAGTGTGTATGGCGCCCACTCTTGGCGATTGTCGGTGAATGTTGGTTAGCGCGCGGGCGGTCATAGACTGGTTCCCGTCCACATATTCACACAGGAGAATATAAGGACAGGTAAATGGCGCTTCATCTTGATCTGTAATTGGTCGTCTTTGCGCGTGCGCATTGTGTTTTTTATAATTGGATATGTTCGACACGCACGGCCAAGTTACAAATGTCAATGCAAAATCTGCGCACTTACTAAAACAATAAAAATAATAATAACCACGTGACGGGCAGAATTCTGCCCGTCATGGCTGCACTTTACCGATCCCTATATTTTCGCAATAAGCGAACCAATCTATAGGGATCGGGAACCAATCTAGGGCGGTCAGTGACAAATATCACGCAGTATTGTCTTGCACCAAGACTAGCATTCGAGACACACACAACGGTCATTTGAAGTTGATTGAGATGTGTATGAAAACTTGTGATTGTTTAGAACAACCCAACTTCACAAGTGAAAGGACTTCAAGTTCATATTCTTCCCGTTCTTGCAATGTTTTATTTTCCTGAATCACATTTCATAAAATTGATGACCGTGCCGGTCGACGTAACAATAGACAGCCGAAGTGTGACATGGTTGCCTTGGCAATTGGCTCTAAACTAACATGGCCGTCGGAAAAGCACCATTGCAAAAGCACACGGACACGGTTCAGTGATTTTTAGTTTAGAGCCAATTGCCTAGAGGCAACCAACAAACGATGACGTATTCACTTCGGCAGTCTATTAAAGTTACAGGTCTTTAAAAAATGCGTTTTAGTTTCTTTCTTTAATTTCATCCTCTTTACCTTTCTTTTCTGGATGTCCCTCATATCCTCTGAGGCCTTCTCTTCCATACATTCCCATCAATTAATTAAATATTTGTTTCGCATGATAACTGATCGACTTCGTGTGTTGTTTGCATTTGTTTGTGTGTTGTATGAACTATCTTAATTGGTACAAACATCTACTTTATAGAAATAATGTCATTTGATTTACAACAGAAATGCACACAAAAAAGGTCCGTGTTAATATACCTTTATTTGTTAAAGGGGAAATCAGAGTTTATTTCGCCGCTTTTCACGAGAATAAAGAGATATTGTATCGATCCGCGGTTACAATTCCGAATAAAAAATAATTGATCATCGTAGGTTTACCTTCCAAATATGCGAACAATTGACGGATTATGTGAATATTTGCTCGGTGATCAGCGCCCTCTGTAGTTCAGCTCTGACATATTTGCTGTTTTCAAAACTATACCTTCTTCGTCTGTGGCTCCGGCCTGGTGCGCGCGCCAACGTTGTGCCACAAAATACGCAGCTCCATGCCTCTTTAATTAATTAAAAAAACAAAAAATGGGATAATGTTCATTTGAGCGTTCATCCCTTTTGAGCATATTTATTAACACCAAGAGAATCCACGAGGGCAAACTACACACAAAGGAGGACATCGAATTCAAATACCGAGCCTGAACGTAAAACACCGAACGTTTCGAAAACGGCCTATGTAGAACATATTTTGCGCGTACGTCGCCACGTCCAGACGTATCACGTGCACAGCTACGCCCTGGTTATTGATATTTGCATAAAAATTGCCCGCCGACACGATACTTTTCATTGTGAAAATAGTCCAAAATCATAAAGTGGATGGATCTAAAAAGGTAGGAAGATTGTATTTATTTTCATAGACTATCGACTGGTTCAAATAAATCGTGATTTTTGGCGAGGCCCAGTATTCGGACAGTACAAACTCTTATTCCCCCTTTAAGTGATTGCATTGGTCGTCTTCTGTATAGCAGTTGGTGCGAAAACAACTAAAGCAAAAATTTGCTGATTGTTAATTTAAAGATAGTATACATGATTGGTAAACTGTTACATATAGTTTTATCCCACTGTGTCATTGAAGATATACATGATTAAAACCAACCTGAGCAAAAACCAGCTCCGTACTTCGTCTAACCTTTGAGAAAACAGTCAAAAAAGGGTTTGCAGTGATTTCGCCCCAAAACCACTTCGCCAAAGTGGCATTTGGGCGAAGTAGTGTTTGGACGAAGTAATTTGGGGCGAAATGGCACTCGGGCGAAATGGTTTTGGGGCGAATTGAATTTTCGTCTCATGAGACGAAAACTAATTGTTTTACTCATTTCTCAAAGACTATAGCACTTCCGACAAAACCATTTCAGGGAAAGTTTTCTACGGTCATCATGTTTATATTGTGTAAGTTAGGCGTAAATCTGTGAACATTTCTGATTTACGAGATTACCAATGATGTATACTGCCTTTAACTCTGTTATGTGGTTTTCTTTTACTTAATATTTGGTTTTCTTTACATGTGATTATTTTGAAGTGCTAAATTGGTTGTACATAAACGAAAGGAAAAGTAAAAATAGAACGCCCAAAAAAAGAAAAAAACGCGTAAAATCAGCGTGTGCCAAATTTAGCAACGATTTGATAGTTTAAAATTGAATAAAGCAAGTTCGAAAATAAATAGCTTAGCGCACAAATTTGAATGTCTTTAAACAAAATTTAATAGTGTAAAAAATAAATAAGAACAGAGAAATAGCGATCTGATAGAAATTACACGAACATGCACTTTCAAACACAAATTCATATTCATTTCTGATAAATTCGAGCGAGAAAACCTACATTACGCATATAAAACGACATAAACAGTTTCACACAGTGGTCTGATCCACGTATTATGGCAAATTTGTAGACGGGGTTTTCGGACAATATGTCGTGGCAGTAAATTATTATCTTTGGGGAAAAATACTATCCCTTGAGAACAGTACAATATAATGTATACTACCCCATACAGTGCAACAGTAATCAAGCACTGTCATTATCAAACTTTCAAAAAGAGCGAGATGCCAATCATGTGTCCTTTATCACGTACAGTTATGGATGCCTCTGGAGCATGAGCAATTAGCACTTTTGCTATACTTTATCTCGAGTCGGTAGATAATCTCCGTATAGATTGTTCCAATGGGAAACAGTTGCAATTATACGTGAATATGTAACCCGCTCTGCAAAAAAAGGTATTAAGTCGCGCTGGCTAGTATTCTTTTTGCGACCATAAAAAGAAATCCGCGGCAAATCCACGATCAATAAAATACCAAAATACAATGGAAATTCCCGGGGGTGCCCAGATACCGCATGGAATATCTGTGTTCCCCCTGGAATGTTTGCGTTACGCCTGGAATTTATTTTGTGTTTTGGTATTTTAATGAGCGTAGAAATGCCACAGATTTCTTCTTATGGTCGCCAAAAGAATACTAGCCAGCGCGACTTAATACCTTTTTTTGGAGAGCGGGTCACATATAATGCAAAAGTTCTCACGACTTAAAAGGTCTGTATTTTCTTCAGTTTCTTGTGAGCAGTAAAACAGCGATTGTTGTGTGTGTGTGTAGTCATGGCAAGAGACGGCCATCTTGACTGATGGTCATTCGCGCATGCGGACCGCAGACTTGCCGTTTGCGTAATGTGACCCGAGTGCAATGCGCACGCATTACTTCGGAGTAGCACGAATTGACTGCCGAAGTGAATACGTCATCTTTTGTTGGTTGCCTAGGCAATTGGCTCTAAACTACAAATCACTGAACCGTGTCCCTATGCATTTGCAATGGTACTTTTCCGACGGCCATATTAGTTTAGAGCCAATTGCCATGCCTACATGTCACACTTCGGCTGTCTATTGTACGCCTGAACGCAGCCTGAAGGGGCGTTCGAGATGCATACACCGCGTAGCAGGGGGTTTACACCGGGGAAACCCCTAGAAGTTAATCATCAATGTTCAAGTGCGCGAAAAAGTGTGTAAAAAAATTGACAAAAGACAGTATCGTGTCGGAACAGCCAAACAAAAATCGTAACGAAAACAAAGGCTTTTCCGACAGTGTCGGAACAGCCAAAAATGTAAAGATACCATACCATCTTCAAACGAACGTTTCTGATACCGCAGTGATGCAGCACCCAGCACGCAGGTACAAAGAAAGAGAGTATACGTCAACATGATGCACAGATACACCCGCAAACTGCTGTCACAGTGGATAGCAAAAAATTACACTTGATGTGTTTCAATTGGCAGTGAGTGTCAGTGGTGAGTCGTAGGCGACTCTAGGCAACACTTAAATAGACCGATCCATTGTTCCTGGCTCCGCCCCTAGTCTGAACCGGCCAATAAGTACTCAGGAAGGAAGTGTCAATCACGATGCACAGAACCCGATTTCAACTCGATAGTTGTAATGTATGTTGCTGCCATGTCTGCAAGTACTTCACAATACTGTTTCATTCCAATGGGCGGAACTAACCCAATTTTTGTAAACTCTCATATAAATCGGTATAAACAACTTTTTGCGTTCATTATATATTATTGAATTCATAACAACTTAGAAACGTCTGCCATACGGCTCTTTAAATTCAAATTAAACCAACGTACGGCGCTGGCTTAGTATCAGTTTATTCAACATAATAAATGTGCATGTCAAAAAGCAAACTAAGTAAAAAACCAAAAATACAAATAAATAAATAAATAATGAAAAGCAGTTTTATTCTAAACCAACCTCAATACAGACAAGGAAAACAAGTACTTGAATTTTAAGTAATTTATTATAAAGTATGGGATGGGGTCTGTGTTCGGATTTCAACTACCCTTTATAACACCTTTACTTTATAACAAATTAACTATTATTTACACCATTCTGAATCAAAACCATGACCAGCTCCACCCGTTAGGATGGACATCGTCCAATTATGTTGTTGTTTATTTTATGGCATCTTCGACAACTAGGCCCTTTATGCCATTTACTATACGGGTTTTAGCTTTAGCTATACTTTATTATCAACTTGAGATGACGAAGGAGTTGCAGTTTTATAAGTGTTAGGAAAAAACCCCAGAGAAATCCCCAGGGGAAAACCCACGCGGTCAAGTAGGGACTGCAAACCCAATACACACGCCCCGGAAGCGATATTTTTTCCGTACCACATATTCGCTATGGGGCTTCATCGAGGCGTTTGATTGGTGCATTGTAAATGAATATTTATATTTTCTATATAGCGCCTTCAAGAGTTATTAAATAAAAGGATATAAGGAATATATGTTGATGTCGAGTCGTTTGGTAGTCTAGTGGTTAAGACGTAGTGCTATAAATCGAGAGATGGCAGGATCGAATCTCCTCAGAGTCGTATTAATTTTTTTCACTATTAATTGAGGAAAGAGTGTGGTATGGTGTGGGGTTATGTTGAGGTAGTTAATCAACGAAACACATCAGTATGCAACATATGCATGGGGGTTAAACCAATCAGAAGCAATGTTCGCTAAACAGCGGTACGGAAAAAACATATCGCGCCCCAGAATCGAACCCGGGGCGTCAGAGGTCAAAGGCGAGAAACGTACCACTACGCCAACCCGACAGCCTCGTCCAATTAACTTAAAACAAGTGCTTTTATATAAAGTTAAAATTGGTATTCCAGATTAAAATGAGTACATTTCGATCCAAACAATTTTATCTAAACTCCTCAAAAAAAGTTCGGAAAGTCAAGTTTGACTGACGATTTTTCTCTTGTTACTAAATCATGTCCCATGAATTTGGTATCATTAGAAAGAACTGTTATTCCTCTTTCCAGTGATGTGTCATTTGTTATGATTAATCAATTGGGGGATGTGCAGTATAGCGGAATACAGGGGTGGGTCGAAAGTGAAATGTCACAAAATTCACTGCTATTGTCATGCAGTGCATTCCCTTTTGCTTAGAGGATGGGAATGTGTCAATGCACTTTTTGACAATAGCAATGCATTTTGTGACATTTCACTTCACACCCACCCCCATATTCAGCTGTGCTGCAAATCCCCCAATTGCTTAATCATAACAAATGACACATCATCGTAAAGAGGAATAAACGGGCTTTGCAATGATATAAAATTCAAGGACAATTAGTTTGCAACAAGAGAGAAATCGTCAGTCAAACTTGACTTTCCGAACTTTTTTTGAGGAGTTTTTAATAGTTGTGCTAAAATATGAGCGGTTTTTTTAAAAAGAAAGTGAGAAACAAAGATTAAGAATAATCAGAACGCATATCGCAAAATTTCAATGAGCTGTGAGAGTTATAGGCAAAATCCTGTTCGAAGATTGATAACGGTAAACTCTCCAGGAACATGATAAGGCTTTCGGTATCAGTCCATGCAGCAAGGCTGCAGGCACTCGGAGGCCACGAAAACCCCCTATTTGTCTGATTCACGAGGAAACGTGGGTGCATCCTAGGATACCAAAAGAGGGTGCACTCCCTTGTTCATTGTCCCATTAGCTGGATTGCTGACCGAGGTGTTTGAATTGGTTTCTTAGCGAGAAAGTCCAAGTTTAAATGAAACAAAAAGAAATACATCTTGAAATAAGTACAAATCAAACTAGAGCTTGGCGTTTGTTTTTAAGCAAACGCTAGGTGATCGGGTGACACGAACATTAATCTTATGATGACGTCACACTTTTAACATTGGTTGAAAACTTGAGTTGGTCGATAATAATTGCAAAAAAAACATTCACATATCGATTGCCAGTATTGGAATTCTTAAGACAAATGACTCTTTGATTATTCAACGCTAAATTTTTAGTGTGTGTCTGATGACGTCATTATTGGCCCAGTCAATCTCACCATGACGTCACTATTGTGTGCACAAATTGTTCAAGGATCTACTGAAGAACAAGTTCTTACATGTGGTGAAATAATCTTTCGAATAAAATTTCGAAGAAAATTGTAGGCCATGATCTTATCTGTAAGCCTGGCAAATACGAAAATCATGAGTCACGTGGTTTTCCAGACGGAAGCATTTTAAAACATGCATATTTTAGTCATTTTTGGGTTGTAATTTGATACCCGATGACGTTACAATGACGTCACACTTCTATGCACACCTTCACATTGGGGTTGATGTTCCTACAAAGTTTCAAGTTAATAGGTTGAACCGTTTTGAAGAAAAGCTCTGGAAACGTTTGAGTGGAAAAAAAAAAAAAAAAAAAAAAAATAAAAAGGCGTTTTTTTTTTTTTTAAACGCAAGGTGATCGGGCGATATGAATATTGACTTCATTATGACGCCACACTTGGTTGAAATTGGTTGAAAACTTGAGTTGGTCGATGTTGCAAAAGAAACATTCACATATCGATTGCCAGTATTGGAATTCTTAAGACATATGACTCTTTGATTATTATACGCTAAAATTTTAGTGTGTCTGATGACGTCATTATTGGCCCAGTCAATCTCACCATGACGTCACTATTGTGTGCACAAATTGCTCAAGGATCTACTGAAGAACAAGTTCTTACATGTGGTGAAATAATCTTTCGAATATATATTACAGTTCTCAAGATTTTGTCATTTGAGATCATATTACGTAACCACCGTGCACGTGATGACGTCAGCATTGGTATAGTCATAATGTCCACATGTGTGGGAACATTTCGTTCCGTAGAACTATGGTCAAATTCCCTACCACTTTGGCTGTATTTGCATTCAAAATGCTAAAAGCTGGCACATTCTCGATTAACTTCCGGTTTAGACCGGAAGTAGGGGTCACACAGGGGTCATGTCAGTGTATGATTTGTTCAGTTCATTTAGACCTATAATGCTGTGAAAGAATTGTTCAGGTATCTATTATGGTTCTTGAGATATGAATTTTGGAAATAATAACCTTTGAATGTTGGTAATTTGACACCTGTGACGACATTATGACGTCCCAATTTTGTGCACAAATTGTTCAACAATTTGATTAACATCAAGTTATTAAATGTGGCGAAGGAATCATATCAATATCTGTTGTAGTTCTCAAGATACAGCATTTTAAAACAATTCAGCTCCAAATTTCCGTAATTTGACACCACATTACGTAACCACCGTCCATGTAAAGACGTCATCATTGGTATAGTCAAAAGGTCCACATGTGTGGAAACATTTCGTTCCGTAGAAATATGGTCAAATTCACTACCACTTTGAATCTATTTGCATTCAAAACGCTTTAAAAATGCACATTTTCAATCAACTTCCGGTTTGGACCGGCAGTAGGCGTCACACAGGGGTCATGACATCGTATGATTTTTTCAGTTCATTTAGACTTATTATGTTGCGAAAGAATTGTTCAAGTACCTATTACGGTTCTTGAGATATGCATTTTGGAAATAATAACCTTTGAATTTTTGTAATTTGACACCTGATGACGTCATGATTACGTCACACTTGATGCCATCATGATACTATACATTTTGGTAAAAGTCTGCCGTAGGGCCTATGTCTGTATCTAATTTACTAACGATTCAGCTTGGTTTGATCGGCATTGTTGCTGGTAAGTGTAAAAACTGAGATTCTCAGTTTCGTTGAACTTTGACCTCCAATTGACCCCAGAAGGAAGGGTCAGATGAAAATGCCCACCTAAAGAAAATTGTAGCACAGAATGCCATCTATAAACCTGCCAAATACGAAGATCCTGGGTCACGTGGTTTTCGAGACGGAAGCATTTTAAAATATGCATATTTTGGTTTTTTGGGGGTGTAATTTGATACTTGATGACGTCACGATGACGTCAAGCTTGATGCCATAATAATATTATACACGCTGGTGAAAGTCTGCCATAGGACCTATGCCTGTACTTAGTTTTTTAAAGATTCAGATTGGTTTGATGGGCATTGTTGCTCAATAAGTGCAAAAATTGAGATTTTCGTTTTCGTTGAACTTTGACCTCAAATTGACCCCAGAAGAAAGGGTCAGATGAAAATGCCCACCGGAAGAAAATTGTAGGCCATGATCTTATCTATAAGCCTGGAAAATACGAAAATCATGAGTCACGTGGTTTTCCAGACGGAAGCATTTTAAAACATGCATATTTTAGTCATTTTTGGGTTGTAATTTGATACCCGATGACGTCACAATGACGTCACACTTCTATGCACACCTTCACAATGGGGTTGATGTTCCTACAAAGTTTCAAGTTGATAGCTTGAACCGTTTTAAAGAAAAGCTCTGGAAACGTTTGAGTGGAAAAAGAAAAAGAAACTAGAGGTATGACGTTTGGTGTTACAAACGCCAGGTGATCGGGCTAAATGAACATTTTGTGATGAATTTCAGACGTTGTTATCACCTGTGGAATGGCAAAAAAGAAAAAAAACAAAACAAAAATAGACATTGGCGTTTTTTTGTTTAAAAACGCAAGGTGATCGGGCGATATGAATATTGACCTCATTATGACGTTACACTTGGTTGAAATTGGTTGAAAACTTGAGTTGGTCGATGTTTCAAAAGAAACATTTACATATCGATTGCCAGTATTGGAATTCCTAAGACATATGACTCTTTGATTATTATACGCTAAAATTTTAGTGTTTGTCTGATGACGTCATTAATGGCCCAGTCAATCTCACCATGACGTCACTATTGTGTGCACAAATTGCTCAAGGATCTACTGAAGTACAAGTTCTTACATGTGGTGAAATAATCTTTCGAATATATATTACAGTTCTCAAGATTTTGTCATTTTAGATCATATTACGTAACCACCGTGCACGTGATGACGTCATCATTGGTATAGTCATGAAGTCCACATGTGTGGGAACAATTCGTTTCTTAAAACTATGGTCAAATTCCCTACCACTTTCGCTCTATTTGCATTCAAAATGCTAAAAAATGGCACATTCTCGATTAACTTCCGGTTTAGACCGGAAGTAGGCGTCACACAGGGGTCATGACATCGTATGATTTGTTCAGTTCATTTAGACTTATGATGTTGTGAAATAATTGTTCAAGTATCTATTACGGTTCTTGAGATATGAATTTTGAAAATAATAACCTTTGAATTTTTGTAATTTGACACCTGATGACGTCATGATTACGTCACACTTGATGCCATCATGATACTATACATGCTGGTGAAAGTCTGTCATAGGGCCTATGTCTGTATCTAATTTACTAACGATTCAGTTTGGTTTGATGGGCATTGTTACTGGTAAGTCTAAAAACTGAGATTTCCGTTTTCGTTGAACTTTGACCTCCAATTGAACCCAGAAGGAAGGGTCAGATGACAATGCCCACACAAAGAAAGTTGTAGAACAGAATGTCATCTATAAACCTGCCAAATACGAAGATCCTGGGTCACGTGGTTGTCGAGACGGAAGCATTTTAAAATATGCATATTTTGGTTTTTTGAGAGGTGTAATTTGATACTTGATGACGTCACGATGACGTCACGCTTGATGCCATAATAATATTAAACACGCTGGTGAAAGTCTGCCATAGGTCCTATGCCTGTACTTAGTTTCTTAAATATTCAGATTGGTTAGATGGGCATTGTTGCTCAATAAGTGCAAAAATTTAGATTTTCGTTTTCGTTGAACTTTGACCTCAGATTGACCCCAGAAGGAAGGGTCAGATGAAAATGCCCACACGAAGAAAATTGTAGGCCATGATCTGATACATAAGCCTGTCAACTACGAAGATCATGGGTCACGTGGTTTTCCAGACGGAAGCATTTTAAAACATGCATATTTTAGTCATTTTTGGTTTGTAATTTGATACCTAATGACGTCACAATGACGTCACACTTGTATGCACATCTTCACATTGGGGTTGATGTTCCTACCAAGTTTCAAGTTGATAGCTTGAACCGTTTTGAAGAAAAGCTCTGGAAACGTTTGAGTGGAAAAAAGAAAAGAAAAAGAAAACTAGAGCTACGTCTGTTCTATGAACAGATCGTAGGGCTTTTTCATATTTTTTAACTTCAAAACTTGAAAAACGCCTACCCAGAATACAATGATTAACTAAATTATATATTTTTGAACAAATTTAAATTATAAGCCAGAAACTGTTTGACTAATGGTTATCGAGGTCAAAGGTCACCCTTTTTATTTTTTGTTAAAGATTGGCTATACCTAACTCATAATGCTATGAGTCCCGTGTTGTTTGTTATCACTTTAAAATTATAAGCCAACGAAGATTTGACCACTAGGAAACGAGGTGAAAGGTCAAGCAATGTGCGCGTCTGCATATACTTGTGTTTGATGCACCTTTAATCTGTCACGTGATGACGTCATCATGACGTCATCATGACGTCATCAATTTACGACATTTGTTAGTGATCGTATGTGGCGCACGAATCACGATCATAGGTCAATCGGCTGATTTGTTATGAATGTTTGAATATGGAAAACATTAAATTGTATGCTCCTTTAATCTGATACCTGATGATAAAACAGTTTTTGAGTTGTGTTATTTTGCCTGGGTGGGGGAGTACTGCTATACAGATCTACCACTTCGAGGTGTTTGATGAACTGTGAGATACCAAGTTATGGTGCAGGTAAAAACTTTTGATTACTTAATTAGCTCCTTGAGGAGTATCATAACATGTAGGTTCGAACTCAAATACCTCTTACCAGTTTCAAATGACAAGGCAAAGTCTGTTTGACCAATAGGGAATGAGGTAAAATGTGAAGGCATGGGGGCATCTGAAAGACCTTTATTAATAATCGTATATGCCCAAAGAATCAAGATCGTAGGTCAAACGGTTGATTTTTTATGAATGTTTGCATATGGAAACATTAAATTTAATGCCCCTTTAAATTTACACCTGATGACGTCATGATGATGCCATTGTTAGGTGCACACCTCTTCAACTATGTCTTTGATGTTACAAAGTTTGTTTAAGAACAACCTCAAGTTTGGGAACAACCTTAAAAAGTGCCGACAACGCCCATGCGTTATGTCAATGGGGAAAAAATCAGAAGAAGAAATAAACGGAAAAGCCAAAAGTTAACGACCTTTGCTAGTGATCGTATATGGGAAGGAATCGGGGTTGTAGCTCGCATTTGTTAATATTTCATATTTATAATATTTGTATCACATTTATAATATTTGTATCACGATCATAGGTGAATCGGCTGATTTGTTACGAATGTTTGAATATGGAAAACATTAAATTGTATGCTCATTTAATCTTATACCTGATGATGAACAGTTTTTGAGTTGTGTCAGTTTGCCTGAGTGTACTGCTATACAGATCTGCCACTTCCAAGTGTTTGATGAACTGTGAGATACCAAGTCATGGCGCAGGTAACAACTTTTGATTACTTAATTAGCTCCTTGAGGAGTATCATAACATGTATGTTCAGGATTTATACTAAGAGAGTCTTGGGCCAAATTTCATATAAAACAAAATAACATGTACATTATGTAAACAGTACAGTTACCTTCATCGATTGAGAAAAGATTTGTTTGGATTTGAAAATATGGCAATTTTCAGTTTTTGCACTTTTAAAAACATCAATTAAGTTACTGTAAAATTAGTACTATTTGTAATAATGTCACATGGCGTTATAAATTAAATATTTAAAAAGTTTATCCTGAAAACGTAGTTTAGAGGCAAGTTTTATTTCCCTTTGCGAATTATAAACTGTTCATTTTTACTAAATCAATACTCATCTGCTGTCTCACGATGTAGTCAGCGAAAAAGATTGTTAATTAGGTGATCGGGCCAACAGCCCGATCACCTATTACTCTCGTACGATTTCTTTTTTTTTTAGGTGATCGGGCCAACAGCCCGATCACCTATTACTCTCGTACGATTTCTTTGTCTTTTTTTTTTTTTTTTTTTTTCCACTCAAACGTTTCCAGAGCTTTTCTTCAAAACGGTTCAAGCTATCAACTTAAAACTTGGTAGGAACATCAACCCCAATGTGAAGATGTGCATACAAGTGTGACGTCATTGTGACGTCATCAGGTGTCAAATTACAAAAATTCAAAGGTTATTATTTTCAAAATTCATATCTCAAGAACCGTAATAGATACTTGAACAATTCTTTCACAACATGATAAGTCTAAATGAACTGAACAAATCATACGATGTCATGACCCCTGTGTGACGCCTACTTCCGGTCCAAACCGGAAGTTGTTCGAAAATGTGCAATTTTTTAGCATTTTGAATGCAAATATATTCAAAGTGGTAGTGAATTTGACCATATTTCTACGGAACGAAATGTTTCCACACATGTGGACCTTTTGACTATACCATTGGTGACGTCATTACATGGACGGTGATTACGTAATGTGGTGTCAAATTACGCAAAATTGGAGCTGAATTGTTTTAAAATGCTGTATCTTGAAAACTACAACAGATATTGGTATGATTCCTTCGCCACATTTAAGAACTTGATGTTCAACATATTGTTCAACAATTTGTGCACAAAATTGTGACGTCATGATGTCGTCACAGGTGTCACATTACAAGATTTCAAAGGTTATTATTTCAACAATTCATATCTCAAAACGGTGCAAGCTATCAACCCCCCAGCTATGGCGGATATGCAGGGAGGAGATATTAGTTACCGGATTAGTGTATTCAGCAGCCGATTTCACGAAAATTTTACGCAATTGCGCAAGTCCACTTACGCCATAAGTTATTGCGCAAGTAATGGCGTAAGTGGAATTACGCAATTGCGTAAAGTTTCGTGAAATCGGCTGCTGAACTTCCATTTTTGCCATTCCACAGGTGATAACAACGTCTGAAATTCATCACAAAATTTTCATTTAGCCCGATCACCTGGCGTTTGTAACAACAAACGTCATACCTTTAGTTTTTTTTTCTTTTTCCACTCAAACGTTTCCAGAGCTTTTCTTTAAAACGGTTCAAGCTATCAACTTGAAACTTGGTAGGAACATCAACCCCAATGTGAAGATGTGCATACAAGTGTGACGTCATTGTGACGTCATTAGGTATCAAATTACAAACCAAAAATTACCAAAATATGCATGTTTTAAAATGCTTCCGTCTGGAAAACCACGTGACCCATGATCTTCGTATTTGACAGGCTTATATATCAGATCATGGCCTACAATTTTCTTTGTGTGGGCATTTTCATTTGACCCTTCCTTCTGGGGTCAATCTGAGGTCAAAGTTCAACGAAAACGAAAATCTCAATTTTTGCACTTATTGAGCAACAATGCCCATCAAACCAAGCTGAATCTGTAAGAAACTAAGTACAGGCATAGGTCCTATAGCAGACTTTCACCAGCGTGTTTAATATTATGATGGCATCAAGCGTGACGTCATCGTGACGTCATCAAGTATCAAATTACACCTCCCCAAAAACCAAAATATGCATATTTTAAAATGCTTCCGTCTCAAAAACCACGTGACCCAGGATCTTCGTATTTGGCAGGTTTATAGATGACATTCTGTGCTACAACTTTCTTTGTGTGGGCATTTTCATCTGACCCTTCCTTCTGGGGTCAATTGGAGGTCAAAGTTCAACGAAAACGGAAATCTCAGTGTTTACACTTACCAGTAACAATGCCCATCAAACCAAGCTGAATCGTTAGTAAATTAGATACAGACATAGGCCCTACGGCAGACTTTCACCAGTATGTATAGTATCATGATGGCATCAAGTGTGACGTAATAATGACGTCATCAGGTGTCAAATTACAAAAATTCAAAGGTGATTATTTTCAAAATTCATATCTCAAGAACCGTAATAGATACTTGAACAATTCTTTCACAACATGATAAGTCTAAATGAAATGAACAAATCATACGATGGCATGACCCCTGTGTGACGCCTACTTCCGGTCCAAACCGGAAGTTGTTCGAAAATGTGCAATTTTTTAGCATTTTTAATGCAAATAGATTCAAAGTGGTAGTGAATTTGACCATATTTCTACGGAACGAAATGTTTCCACACATGTGGACCTTTTGACTATACCATTGGTGACGTCATTACATGGACGGTGGTTACGTAATGTGGTGTCAAATCACGCAAATTTGGAGCTGAGATGTTTTAAAATGCTGTATCTTGAAAACTACAACAGATATTGGTATGATTCCTTCGCCACATTTATAAGAACTTGATGTTCAACAATTTGTGCACAAAATTGTGACGTCATGATGTCGTCACAGGTGTCACATTACAAGATTTCAAAGGTTATTATTTCAACAATTCATATCTCAAAACGGTGCAAGCTATCAACCCCCCAGCTATGGCGGGTATTGCAGGGAGGAGATATTAGTTACCGGATTAGTGTATACAGCAGCCGATTTCACGAAACTTTACGCAATTGCGCAAGTCCACTTACGCCATAAGTTATTGCGCAAGTAATGGCGTAAGTGGACTTGCGCAATTGCGTAAAGTTTCATGAAATCTGCTGCTGAACTTCCATTTTTGCCATTCCACAGGTGATAACAACGTCTGAAATTCATCACAAAATGTTCATTTAGCCCGATCACCTGGCGTTTGTAACAACAAACGTCATACCTCTAGTTCTTAGTTTGTTTTGTACACATTTGGGGTGGAAATCCGATGTTTGCTCCAAAAAAATTATATAGGCCTACATATATTAGTCATCAAAGGTATAAATCAAAGCTCCTAATTTTTTAAGATTGAAAAGAGTTTGGCCAAGAAGGAACAATTTCGTAATTAGATTTGTTTAGTATGGTTTAATAAAATCCTGACAATGACGTAATGATATCAGGCCTATATTAAGCTTTGCACCTTACTAAACCTAAAAGGAAGAAAACAAACACTGGAATGAATGCTTCACGGCAAAACTACGTCATTCCCTCAATAACATACAATAACTTTCTTGTAGAGAGTGGACTCTCTTAAATAAGACTGAAATAACATAAAAGATTGTATCCTACTCACATGTCCTTTTGTTAAACCATCTTCTGTAGAACTACACGTCCGTGGTAGACACAGTTAAAAGTTACCGTGTCACCGTCTCGGTCGGCGCCGTGTCACACAGGGCACACGGAATAGACAGCTACGGTAAAGATTTATTTGTACAACGTTTGCTCGCATTGAGAACGGTCAAATCTAAAACTAGGCCCCTGGCAAAACACTGGTCACTGCTCAGTCAACCGAAAACATAATAACATGATCATGGTGTCATTTTAAAGAGGAGATTCAACCCTAACAGATGATATCTCCCGTTCATTCATACGCGCCCTACTTTAGTTACAATTAGCAATAATATATCGGTTTCGTTTTTTAAAATCCACCCTGTATATACGGAAATGTTGACTTGGCTGAACTTTGGCCTTCAATTGACCCAGGAAGGAAGGGTCAGATGAAAATGACTACACAAAGCAAATTGTAGCGCAGGATCTAATCTATAATGTCTGCTAATTATGAAAACCCTGAGCCATGTGGTTTTATAGAGAGAAACATTTTACGAAATGCATTTGTTTGACGAAATGCATTTGTTTTTAAATAATTATAATTACGTAATCATTTACGTCATGGTGATGTTCTACATGGTGGTGGAAGTTTGTGATGGGGCCCATGCCTGTACCTAGTTTTATGAAAATCAAGCGTACTTTAATAGCTAAAATTGCTTCATAAGTATACAAAAACACAACAAATGTGAATTTTGAAATGGCTGAACTTTGACCTTCGATTGACCCAGGAAGGAAGGGTCAGATGAAAATGCCTACACAAAGAACATTGTAGCCCATGATCTGATCTATAATGTCTGCTAAATATTAAGACCCTGGGTAATGTGGTTTTTTCGAGGGAAATATTTTACGAAATGCATTTTTTTGTAATTTTCATGACGAAAATCCACTTTTGTGCCATTTTTAAATTACTATAATTACGTAATCAGTGACGTCATGGTTACGTTCTACATGGTGGTGGAAGTTTGTGATGGGGCCCATGCCTGTACCTAGTTTTATAAAGATCAAGCGTAGTTTAATAGGTAATTTTGCTTCATAAGTAAAACAAAATACAAGAAAGGTGATTTTTGAATTGGCTGAACTTTGACCTTCGATTGACCCATGAAGGAAGGGTCAGATGAAAATGCCTACACTAAGAACATTGTAGGCTAGGATCTAATCTATATGTCTGCCAAATATGAAGACTCTGCGTCACGCGGTTTTGGCAAGGGAATCATTTTAAAATGTGCATATTTTGGTCATTTTCGGCTTTTTAGGCATTTTTAAACTATTGTAATGACGTCACTGATGACGTCACAATGAAGCCAATCTTGGGTGCACACCTCCTATACTATGTCTTTGATGTGACCAAGTTTGGTTAAGATCAATGTTTGAGAACAACCTTAAAAAGCGCCGACAACGCCTATGCGCTTTGTCTATGGGAAAAAAATCAGAAGAAGAAGAAGAAGAAACTAGAGCTACGTCTGTTCGTTGAACAGATCGTAGGGCTTTTTCGCCGCTTGCAGGGGTGGGGCGAATGTTGCGTTTTTTAGATGAAAAACAATTGTACATGTATATATTTTGTTGTCTGTTAAATTTATTTCTTTCTTTTTGGGGGTAGGTCGTGCGGACGACACCGGCGTACAGTGCAGTATTTTTTAATGATCTATTTCATGACGTAAAAAGACTGTCCAAGGTGATCGACCTTGTATATTGTATTAATGTTTCAAAATTTGTCAGTGAAATTTTCAATTCATTGTAATAATGACTTACGATGACGTCATCACGTCATGATAATACATGTATGTCATTAAGGTAATCGCAGACAGTGTAATGGACAGAATTTGATATAGGGCCAATTATTTAACTTTGGTTGGTAGAGGGCGCTACATCATTTAAACTGCCAGAGGGCGCTATTTTTGTAAGTAACTTGAGGGCGCTGTTATTTTTAATTTGAATATTTGGGTGTGGCACATTCTTGTAGACATTCCTGCAGATATGTACATGTATGGTCATATACACTACTAGTCAGTACATGTACAGACATTGCCATTTCTTGTACTCATTAGTCAACACAACTTGACATCCCATTGACTTGACATCCCATGGAAGCTCAGCAAAAGTAAGTTTACTGATATTTCATTTCTTTAAGGATTGTATTGGAGAATTTATTGGATTTGAAGACAGAAATTTATGGATGATTGGAATCATGTTCCTAGTAATTTTGGACAGTGACTGTTTAAGATTTATTGCCAAACAGTGATTATTATATGACACATTTAACTCAAAATCAGTATTTTCTTTCTTTATTCCTTAATAGTTGAACCTTGCGTACAACCTTGCATCAAACCATGCACTGGACTTGTATCCTGCAAACCTTATCGACATGACATTGCTATTAGCTACTTGTTACTCCTGTGCCACACCCTGGTTACTTGTTATCTGTGACATCAACCAGAATTAAACATGACATTCATTGAGCATGCATGAGTTTCAAACTGAGCTTATTGAGGTCTTATACGGCAGACATCCTATGTAACGTATGTCGGTTACATCAGTTCAATTTTGAAAGCAAATCAAGATGGCGACGAGTGAACCACAGGATGACGATGGCATGGACATTTTAGATTTAAAGATGAAGCGATCTCGTCTCAAGGCAAATGTTACAAGAGTGCTGAATCAAATTAAAGTCTTGATGAAAGACCCAGAGAATCGCGAACTTGTTTCTGATTTAGCGAAACGGTTGGATGATCATGTCAACGAGTTTATGATCATACAAAGAGCAGTTCTTCAACTCCTGACCGATGAAGATGACATTAAAGCGGCAATGGATTATCAGAACATCGTTGTTGCCCAGGTAGCAGAGGTTCGCCAGCGGGTTGAGAGTTTCGAACAAGGCACTATATTCGAGATCGACGACAAACTGCTTGAAGATACGGTTCAGCCTTCGGACTCTGCCAGTCATGCTAGCAAGCAGCGTTCGTCAACAACATCTACGACCTTATCTAATGCCAGGCTTAAAGCTGCTGCTGAGAAAGCATCGTTACAGGCACAAGCAGCTTCTGAAATGCAGAGGCAAGCACTTGAGGAGGAAGAGCTCAAACTTAGTCAGCGTCGTCGTCAAATGGAACTTCAAACTAAAATTGCTATGGCTGAAGCTGTCGAGAGGACATACACCGATGCCCAAGAACTAGAGGCTCATTCAGCTCGTTTTATGCAGTCAACTCCACGTAGCCTGGATGACAAACAACCAGTAAGACAGACGGGCTATACACAGACAACTCGGCCACCGAGTGCTTCAGATGATGCTGCTTATTATGCACCCCCCGAGTTTGGACGTCGTTCATCTAACTTCCCTTCAACCGCAGCTAGTAATGAGCAGATGAGTGACATCTTGATGCAGATGCTCAACACAAGTCATTTACAGCAGCAATCTTTAGTGGAGACTCTTCAGTTACCCAAGACTGAGCTGATGAGCTTCGACGGGGATCATATCAAGTACTGGACATTCATCCGTGCCTTTGAGAATATCGTTGACAAGGACACGATCAGTGACGGTGCAAAGCTCGCGAGATTGTTGCAGTACTGTACAGGACCAGCTAAAAAATTGATACAATGCTGTGCAGTGAAGGAGCCCCATGAAGGTTACCAGTTGGCAAGAATGCTGCTTCAGAGTCGATTTGGAAATGCGTTTGATATCTCGGATGCCTGGATTAGCAAGATTGTTGGCCGACCTCCTGTCACTGACAATAAGGGATTGCTGGATTTTTCGGATGAGCTGAGAAATTGTCGTGAGACATTGCATACGATGGGTAAGCTTGTGGAGCTGAATAATCGGCAAAGCTTGGCAAAGATCATTGAGAAGTTGCCATTTGACCTCAGAAAGGGCTGGCTGAAAAGAGTGCACCATCTTAAGTTCATCGAGAGTAGGCTCCCTACAATTGACGACGTTTTAAATTTTGTGTCTGTGGCAGCTGAGCGTGCCAATGATCCCGTGTTTGGCAAATTACTGAGTGTCGATCGACCTGACAAGTCGCAAAGGAGTATCGCGCCAAAGGAACATTGGAAGAGCAAACCTCGTGTCAACTTCAATACCCAAGTGGAGCCGCAGAGGTTTCAGAAGTCTACATCACAAAATCCCCAGTTTCAGTCAAGGCAGAAACCCCAGACAGGTGGAGAGAGTGGCGGTACTCGTTCTGAGCGAATTGCTAACGTGTGTCCATATTGCATGCAAGACCACAGTTTGTTCAGTTGTAATGGTTGGAAGGCACTTAAGGTGACAGATCGTCTAAAGTTTGTTCAGAGCCACCACCTTTGTGTCAACTGTCTTCAGCCTGGACACTGGGCGCGTGACTGCAAAAGAACCACTGTGTGTACTGTGCCAGGCTGTGCTCTAAAGCACACCAAGTTTCTGCATCTACCTCGTACCAAGGACTTCACATCAACAGGCACTTCTCCATCTTTATCAGTTAACGCACCTCCATTTGTCAGCACAAGTTCAGTACAACCAGGTGCTTCAGGTAATGTGACATGTACCATCACAGGGGCCGGATTTGGGAAAGTTGCTCTACCTATTGTGCCCGTGAAGGTGAGGGGTAAAGGGTCCATAGATGTTCTTACTACCTATGCACTACTTGACACTGGATCGACGCAGACATTCTGCTCTGAGGCTATGTTAGAACAGCTTGGAATTTCTGGCCGTCGTGACACAGTGAAGCTTACAACATTGGACAACCACAACAACATCACTGATGTCTTTGTCGTCGACTTGGAAGTCACGGACATTGATGATGAAAATCTTGTTGTCATGACTAATGTTCTAACCAGGCCCAAGATATGCGTCAACCCAGATTGTCTGGTAACACAGGAGGACATCAATGCATGGCCACATTTGCGAGACATAATGCTGCCTGACGTCAACCCCACGGATGTACATCTAATCATTGGGCAAGATAATCCTTCACTAATGACCCCTAAAGATGTTCGCGAAGGTGAATTTGGGACACCTTATGCCACGAAGACCCTTTTGGGATGGACACTTAATGGACCAATTAAGTCAGGGGCCAAGAACCAGGTAACTTCGCACTTCATTAGTACTGATGCATGTGCATGTATTAGCCTACAGCGACAGGTTGAGAAGTTTTGGCTATTAGAGGATCTTGGAGGTAGCGATACCAGCATGTCTGTGAGTGACAGAAAGGCAGCAGCTATATGGGAAGAGTCTATTCTTCTTCGGAATGGGCATTACTCGATGGACATACCATTTAAGTCACGACCACCCAGTCTTCCTAATAACAAGGCTATGGCAGAACATCGCTTGCGTCTGCTCGGGAGAAAATTGGCAAAGGATCCAGTCTTGAAAGACAAATACACGGCAGGCATGAAAGAGCTTATGGATCGTGGCTATGCTGAGGAAGTACCACCAGAGCACGTCGAGAGAGCAGATGGCGCAGTTTGGTACCTGCCGCACCACCCTGTATTTCATCCGCATAAGCCAGGAAAACTCAGGATTGTTTTCGATTGTGCTGCCAAGTTCCGGGGAATCTCTCTAAATGATACAGTGCACCGAGGTCCTGATTTAATCAACAAGTTGCTTGGCGTCTTGCTTCGTTTTCGGCAAGAACGGGTTGCATTTATGGCCGACATTGAGAGTATGTTTCACCAAGTGTTGGTTAGTGAACCAGATCGAGATGCGTTGCGCTTTCTATGGTGGTTCAATGACAGCTCGTCTTGCTCACCGAAGATGTGTCGCATGACAGCTCACCTATTTGGAGGAGTGTGGTCACCCAGTTGTGCTAATTTCGCTCTGAAACGGACTGCACAAGAAAATATCAGCAAGTATGACACAGAAACCGTCAAGACTGTTGACCAAAATTTCTATGTAGACGATTGTCTAAAGTCGGTTGCTACTAGTGATGAAGCCATCAGACTCATCAACCAGTTGTGCAGCATGTTGGCACTCGGAGGTTTCAAGCTCAGGAAATGGATCAGTAATTCTCGTGACGTCTTGCAAGCAATCCCAGAATCCGAGAGAACAAAGGCAGTTGCTTCTCTAGATTTGGACAAGGAGCTCTTACCTACTGAACGAGCCTTGGGTGTTCTTTGGGACGTAGAAGGAGACAACTTTACATTCGACGTTCATGTGAGCAGTAAGCCGCACACACTCAGAGGACTACTTAGTACAGTCAGCTCCATATATGATCCTTTGGGATTTGCCAGTCCATTTATACTTACCGCCAAGATGCTGTTTCAGGAGCTTTGTAGAAAGAAGATTGGTTGGGATGATGTCATACCGGAGGAGATTGCTAGACAGTGGGAGAGATGGTTGGTAGACTTACCTCAGCTCAGACATCTTTCAGTTCCCCGATGCATCAAGCCACAAGGGTTTGGTTCCAATGCTACAATCCAGTTGCATCATTTCTGTGACGCTTCAGAAAGGGGATATGGAGCAGTTACTTACCTGCGGCTGCAGGATATAGACGGAAAAGCAAGTTGTTGTCTGCTGATGGCCAAAGCCAAGTTAGCCCCTCTGAAGAAAACCACCATTCCTCGTCTGGAACTCACTGCAGGGGTTCTCTCCATCAAACTTGACGAAATAGTCCGCAAGGAGCTGTTGCTGCCACTTCAAGAAAGTGTATTTTGGAGCGACAGTATGATTGTGCTTTACTATCTGAGAAACGAGGACAAACGCTACCAGACCTTCGTGGCCAACCGCATCTCAAGAATACTCGAGTTCTCGAAAGCAGCACAATGGCGATATGTGGACAGCATGTCCAACCCAGCAGACGACGTCTCTAGAGGCCAATCAGCCAAAGATTTAATTGCCAACGCCCATTGGGTGCAAGGTCCACGGTTTCTGCTCTTTAATGAATCGCAGTGGCCACTTCAACCTGACTTTGATGCACCTATGTCACCAGATGTTTTGGAAGTCAAGAAAGACCCCGTCATTTATAGTACCAGCATATCCAAAGATGAACCTGACGCTGTGAGTAAGCTGTTCGCTTATTTCTCTTCCTGGTACTCACTGCGCAAGGCAGTTGCTTGGATGCTACGTGTAAAGGCCTTTCTCCTTCACCGGATTGGTAAAGGAAATGCAGTATCTGTGATGAGTCAACCTATCACGGTAGATGAAGTGTCTTCTGCGGAGAGAGCCATAGTACGCCACATCCAACAGACAAGTTTTGACGATGCTACTCTGAAGTTGCGTTGCTTCCAAAGGTTAGCGCCTTCAACGTCGGGGCATGGTCTTATCCGGGTTGGAGGAAGACTAGGCAACGCCGACCTTGCTGCTGACATCAAGCATCCATTGATTTTACCCAAGCGGCATCCTGTTGTACGACTTATCATCAGGCATTATCACGAAGTGAGTGGACATTCTGGAGCAGAACGTACTCTTTCAGAAATCCGACAACGATTCTGGATCATCAAGGGTCGTTCTTCAGTGAAAGAGGTGATTCACAAGTGCATCCCATGTAGAAAAAGGAAAGCGTCAACCTTGACTCAACGTATGTCTGACTTACCTGCAGACCGTGTGACATCTGGACTTCCGCCATTCAGCATGGTAGGGGTCGACATCTTTGGTCCGTTCATGGTAAAGCGTGCCAGAAGTCTGGTGAAGCGTTATGGGTGTTTATTTACATGTCTGTCTATGAGAGCCATCCACCTTGAGGTTTGCCACACACTCGACACAGACTCCTTCATTAACGCTTTACAGCGCTTCATTTCTCGCCGTGGTAGTCCCATTGAAATTAGGTCTGATAATGGCACCGACTTCGTCGGTGCAAACCGTGAGCTACGACAAGCAATCCAGGAATGGAATCAAGTTAAGGTCCACAATTATCTCCTTCAAAGAGAGACACGGTGGCTGTTTAATCCCCCTGCAGCATCGCACTTTGGTGGTGCCTGGGAACGGCAAATTAGAACAGTTCGTTCTGTGCTGAGCGGTTTACTAAGTCAACAAGCACTCACTGACGAAGGACTCCAAACGTTGATGTGTATCGTTGAGGGTATTGTCAATGGAAGGCCGATAACGCGACTTTCTGATGACCCAAGAGATCCTGCTCCCTTGACACCAAATCATCTACTTCTCCTTCGCTCCGGACCCAACCTGCCTCCCGGGCGGTTTGTAGAGCAGGATGTCTACAGACGAAGATGGCGTCAAATACAATACCTAGCCGATATCTTCTGGAAACGATGGCTTAAAGAATATCTTCCATCGCTACAAGAACGACAAAAATGGATCAACCCAAAGCGCAATGTGTGCACTGGAGATCTTGTGTTGGTCAAGAACGAAAACAGTCCTCGATATAAGTGGCCCTTGGGACTCGTGGTGGATACTTACCCAGGCAAAGATGGGAAGGTGAGATCTGCACAAGTGAGAACACAGACTGGAGTCTATCATCGTCCCATTGACAAACTTGTCTTCTTGGAAGGGGATATGGTCTGAGGAACTGTTCATGATTTGACCACAGAGCTGTTGATCACAGAGGATTACACTGGACGACAACTCGAAAACATAAAGGATTCAGTGACTTTAACACCCCGGATGTTTTGGACTGTAAAGACTTTTGCGCTAGATATTAATGGTGGTATGAAATTTAATGACCCTGACGTTAGATTCTGTCCTTTATGTTTAGGTAATGCTTTGACTGGTCAAGAGCATTAGGGGCCGGAATGTAATGGACAGAATTTGATATAGGGCCAATTATTTAACTTTGGTTGGTAGAGGGCGCTACATCATTTAAACTGCCAGAGGGCGCTATTTTTGTAAGTAACTTGAGGGCGCTGTTATTTTTAATTTGAATATTTGGGTGTGGCACATTCTTGTAGACATTCCTGCAGATATGTACATGTATGGTCATATACACTACTAGTCAGTACATGTACAGACATTGCCATTTCTTGTACTCATTAGTCAACACAACTTGACATCCCATTGACTTGACATCCCATGGAAGCTCAGCAAAAGTAAGTTTACTGATATTTCATTTCTTTAAGGATTGTATTGGAGAATTTATTGGATTTGAAGACAGAAATTTATGGATGATTGGAATCATGTTCCTAGTAATTTTGGACAGTGACTGTTTAAGATTTATTGCCAAACAGTGATTATTATATGACACATTTAACTCAAAATCAGTATTTTCTTTCTTTATTCCTTAATAGTTGAACCTTGCGTACAACCTTGCATCAAACCATGCACTGGACTTGTATCCTGCAAACCTTATCGACATGACATTGCTATTAGCTACTTGTTACTCCTGTGCCACACCCTGGTTACTTGTTATCTGTGACATCAACCAGAATTAAACATGACATTCATTGAGCATGCATGAGTTTCAAACTGAGCTTATTGAGGTCTTATACGGCAGACATCCTATGTAACGTATGTCGGTTACAGACAGCATATCTTTGAAGTTTTGTTTCCGATGTTGAGTTTTGCAGAAATAAGTCATCCAACTGTGTACAATTTAAAGAGTGTAAAATGGCTACATGGGAATTTCGTAATACATGTGTCGATGTGTTTGCTAGACAACCCTTGATATTTGGGTTTGTATACCAAGGAGATGAGATGGAGTCATGTAAACAGGGTTAGTATAATGTTAGCGACTTTCTCGATATGTGTATGATGTATCATATTATAATTTGTCAGTAACAAGACTATCGAGTGACATCTGTCAGCAGTGCAGCACACTCAATCCAACCAGCGCCGTACCGATACGGCGCGTGTTGCATAACGCATACCGAGCTGCGAGCACGGTACTCGGAGTTTAGGAAATCCCCGATGATTTCTCGCATTTGCAACATTTCTGTTTCGGTTCATGTTTGTCAGTATGTTTGATATGTGTCAAAGATAAAGTGGTGGGAGGTTGATTCTTGAACTCTTTTTGGTTTTCGTGAAAATGAGTAAAAAAGTTGCCGAGTTGGCGTCCGCCTCATAGGTTTATGCACATTTGGGCGGGCAATTTTGTCATCCAATCCCATAATGCATTGAGAACGTCGATAAAACTTTGGCCTTCAATTGACCCATGAAGGAAGGGTTAAATGAAAATGCCTACATGGAGAAAATTGGAGGACACGGTCTGGTCTAATGTCTACCAAATATGAAGATCCCGGGTCACGTGGTGTTGGAAAAGGGTGCATTTTTAAAAATGCATATTGTAATCATTTTGATGCTAAAAATCACTTTCGCGCCATTTTTAAATGATAATAATGACGTCATCGATGACGTCACAATCATGATGTACATGCTGCTCAGAGTGTATCATGGGAACTATACCTTTACCTGATTTCACGAAAAACCAGCATAGTTTAAGGGGTGAAATTGCTGCATGAGTACAAAAAGGCGGAAAATTGTGATTTTTGACCGGTGAATGTTGACCTTTAATTGACCTATGAAGGAAGGGTCAAATGAAAATGCCTACATGAGGAAAGTTGAAGGGCATGGTCTGGTCTATATGTCCACCAAATATGAAGACCATGGGTCACGTGGTTTTTGAAAGGGATGCATTTCTAAAAATGCATATTGTAATCTTTTTAATGCAAAAAATCACTTCTGCGCCCTTTTTAAATAAAAAATAATGACGTCACTGATTACGTCACAATCATGATGTACATGGTGCTCAGAGTGTATCATGGGAACTATACCTTTACCTGATTTCATGAAAATCAAGCATAGTTTAAGGTGTGAAATTGCTGCATAAGTACAAAAAAGCCGGGAAATTGTGATTTTTGACAAAGGTGAACTTTGACCTTTAATTGACCTATGAAGGAAGGGTCAAATAAAAATGCCCACACGAGGAAAATTGTAGGGCATGGTCTGGTCTGTATGGATGCTAAATGTAAAGACCATGGGTCACGTGGTATTTAAAAGGGATGCATTTCTAAAAATGCAGATTGTAATCATTTTGATGCTAAAAAATCACTTTTCGGCATTTTTAAATGTTAATAATGACGTCATCGCTGACGTCACGATCATGATGTTCATGCTTCCCAGAGTGTATCATGGGAACTATACCTGTACCGGATTTCATGAAAATTCAGCAATATTTAAGGGGTGAAATTGCTGCATAAATATAAAAAAAACCGAAAAATTGTGATCTTTGAAATAGGTGAACTTTGACCTTTAATTTACCCATGAAGGAAGGGTCCGATCAAAATGCCTACACAATGAAAAGTGTGGGGCATGGTCTGATCTGTATGCATGCCAAATATGAAGACCATGGGTCACGTGGGTTTGGACAGGGAAGTGTTTTTAAAATGCATTTTTTGCTAATTTTTGCGTTTTTGTGCCCCTTTAAAGTGTTATAATGACGTAATGGATAACGTCACAATGAAGCCATTCTTGGGTGCAAACCTCTTATACTATGTCCACGGCGTGGCCCGCCTATGTCAAAAGTTGAAGAACATGAGCGCCATTGGATTAAGACGGATCCAAACTCGAAATTTTACAAGGAATTAATTTTTTGTGGTCTCACTTTCCGGAAAAACCGGGAAAGTTGTCTAATTTGCATAATTTGGATAAATTTGCATAAATCCATTGATTTCTTACGTATTAGGTCATATTACACATTAGCTATAGGGTTTCAAGGGTCGGGGGTTCTATTTTCCCACCTCATTTCAGTGATAATACGATGCTGATGAGCGGGTATAGGGAACAATCAAGTCTAAATATCTTATTTACTCGCGATATTACCGCAGGTGCTGTTGGATCCTTTGTCCCAAGTGACAAGTGATCATGTTTAATGTGACTATAGGAATCAGGTCGCCAGGGTCTATACGTGCAAAATACGTAACAAAAGTAACCATTAAATGTGCTCAGGCAGGTGGTGATCACCTGGCCGTGGGAATCTGTCAAATTGACGAAACTCACGTGAGATCGCGTTTAATGGCTTTCTCCAAAAACTGGTAGTTTCATTAAAGTTTTGGGAATCCGGGTCATATTGAGACGATGGGCGATTTCTCAGAAAATGATGACCACCTCGAGTGAAAAAATAATGTCATTGTTTCTTCCCACGCAGAATTATATGGCGAGAAAAAGTGACACTTATTCAAATAAAAGTAATTGGTTTTTTAATTATTTCAGGCTATCTTTAAAACTGCTAAGGCTTTTAATTATAGATATATCTTTAAATACAATTAAAAAGTACGTTGGACAGTTTACGCATCCCTGTTGGCTGAGAGCACGTCACGTGGCCAGTCTTAAACGGACGATAAAGACCAGCCAGTCTTAAACACCTTTTAGGCTGGCACGCGCCCGCGCCCTATTCAGCGCTTATGGAACACGCACACGCACACAGAAATTGAACGCGCCCGAAAGCAAAATGTGCACTACAAGTACCCGGTCATGTGCGTGCGCGTACAACACGCTTGGAATACGCGTAACGCGCGCACGAAGAATTACATTTTCGCGGACAAATTCGTGTACTCCAATAGCATACACTACAGAGCTCTGGAAATTCCACCTGACTTTGTTTTAGAAGACCCTGAGGTAATTTATCGCAGAATGCAACATATTCAGAGCACAGTGTCGTCATCCTGTAATAATTATCTTAGGAGAACGACATCCACAATGTAGGATGACGGCATTTTGCACCGAATATGTTGTCATCCTAGAATAAATTATTTTAGGATTTTAACAAGTTGGATGGCACTTCCATTATAGCTCCGTAGTTGTTCCTTTAAAACAACCCCTTTACTATGAATATTAAAATGTCACTTTTTCTCGCCATACTTAAATATAATTCTGCGTGAGAAGAAACACAATCGAGACATTAATTTTCACACCCGGCGGTTATTATCATTTTCTGACTGGATTTCGCCCATCATCTGGATGACCCCGATTCCCACAACTTCAAACAATGAAACTGCCAGTTTTGGGAGAAAGCTGTTAAACGCGATCTCACGTGAGTCTCGTCGATTTAACAAGTTCCCATTCCCAGGTGATAACCCACCTGCTAGTAAGTGTATTCAATTGTTAAGATGTTTCCCGAGAAGCTTGTCAGGTAGACACTGGCGACCCGATTCCTATGGCAACATTTAAAGTCAAATTTACAATAATCATTGTCACTTGGGACAAAACATAAGCTATTTAGACTCGATGTATCCCTATCCGCTCATTCGCAATATCTAATCACTGAAATGAGGTGAAAAATAGAACCTCCGACCCTTGAAACACTATAGCTAATGTGCAACATGGTCTTATAGCTGAAAGACCAATGGATTGCGTGGATTTTTCGAAGTTTTGCAAATTAGACACATTTCCCGGTTTTTCCGGAAAGCGAGACCCCAAAAAATGAATTCCTTGTAAAATTTCAAGTTTGGATCCGTTTTCATCCAATGGCGCTCATGTTCTTCAACTTTTGACATAGGCGGGCCACGCCGTGTGTCATTGATGTGACCAAGTTTGGTTAAGATCAAAGTTTGAGAACAATCTGAAAAGGTGAGGAGAACGCCCATGCGTTATGTCTATAGGAAAAAATCAGAAGAAGAAGAAAAAAAATCAAAACGAAAACAAAGGCTTTTTCGCTGCAAGCGAAAAAGCCAAAAACGAAATCGTACGAGAGTAATAGGTGATCAGGCTGTTGGCCCGATCACCTAAAAAGACAAAGAAATCATACAATAGTAATAGGTGATCGGAATTAGTTCCGATCACCTAAAAAGAAAAATAAATCGTACGAGAGTAATAGGTGATCGGGCTGTTGGCCCGATCACCTAAAAAGATTCAACCCATACACTCGTATGCTCTTTCACGTAACTGTCACCCCGAGAACGCAGTTCTATACTCGGGAGTTTCGATTACCATGCCCAAAGGTTCAAACGAGCACAATGATCCTGTTGTAAACATGTAATTTGGCCTGCAGTAATGTGCCGAAGTAATAATTTCTGACAACTGTTAAGGAGTCAAACTACTCAAACATCTGTGTATGACCATTTCAGTTTCAGATAAAGTGAAAAATTTTTGAGGCGCGAGATAGATCGTATTTTGACAAGACACTGGAATATAAGCCATCGGTCCATATGTTAAGGCAATTTCTTTCTGTCTGCAATAAATATAATTAAACAAAGTTGGCCTGATGAAACTGTATAGTGTTGTCTGTCACAGCTAAGAACATCAGAGGCTGTTTCCGAGCTCACATATACGCATCTAATATTTTGTGTAAAGTGCTTATAGCTTTTTTACCTTGCGAAAACGTTAATTCTCACACCCGGCGGTTATTATCATTTTCTGACTGGATTTCGCCCATCATCTGGATGACCCCGATTCCCACAACTTCAAACAATGAAACTGCCAGTTTTGGGAGAAAGCTGTTAAACGCGATCTCACGTGAGTCTCGTCGATTTAACAAGTTCCCATTCCCAGGTGATAACCCACCTGCTAGTAAGTGTATTCAATTGTTAAGATGTTTCCCGAGAAGCTTGTCAGGTAGACACTGGCGACCCGATTCCTATGGCAACATTTAAAGTCAAATTTACAATAATCATTGTCACTTGGGACAAAACATAAGCTATTTAGACTCGATGTATCCCTATCCGCTCATTCGCAATATCTAATCACTGAAATGAGGTGAAAAATAGAACCTCCGACCCTTGAAACACTATAGCTAATGTGCAACATGGTCTTATAGCTGAAAGACCAATGGATTGCGTGGATTTTTCGAAGTTTTGCAAATTAGACACATTTCCCGGTTTTTCCGGAAAGCGAGACCCCAAAAAATGAATTCCTTGTAAAATTTCAAGTTTGGATCCGTTTTCATCCAATGGCGCTCATGTTCTTCAACTTTTGACATAGGCGGGCCACGCCGTGTGTCATTGATGTGACCAAGTTTGGTTAAGATCAAAGTTTGAGAACAATCTGAAAAGGTGAGGAGAACGCCCATGCGTTATGTCTATAGGAAAAAATCAGAAGAAGAAGAAAAAAAATCAAAACGAAAACAAAGGCTTTTTCGCTGCAAGCGAAAAAGCCAAAAACGAAATCGTACGAGAGTAATAGGTGATCAGGCTGTTGGCCCGATCACCTAAAAAGACAAAGAAATCATACAATAGTAATAGGTGATCGGAATTAGTTCCGATCACCTAAAAAGAAAAATAAATCGTACGAGAGTAATAGGTGATCGGGCTGTTGGCCCGATCACCTAAAAAGATTCAACCCATACACTCGTATGCTCTTTCACGTAACTGTCACCCCGAGAACGCAGTTCTATACTCGGGAGTTTCGATTACCATGCCCAAAGGTTCAAACGAGCACAATGATCCTGTTGTAAACATGTAATTTGGCCTGCAGTAATGTGCCGAAGTAATAATTTCTGACAACTGTTAAGGAGTCAAACTACTCAAACATCTGTGTATGACCATTTCAGTTTCAGATAAAGTGAAAAATTTTTGAGGCGCGAGATAGATCGTATTTTGACAAGACACTGGAATATAAGCCATCGGTCCATATGTTACGGCAATTTCTTTCTGTCTGCAATAAATATAATTAAACAAAGTTGGCCTGATGAAACTGTATAGTGTTGTCTGTCACAGCTAAGAACATCAGAGGCTGTTTCCGAGCTCACATATACGCATCTAATATTTTGTGTAAAGTGCTTATAGCTTTTTTACCTTGCGAAAACGTTAATTCTCACACCCGGCGGTTATTATCATTTTCTGACTGGATTTCGCCCATCATCTGGATGACCCCGATTCCCACAACTTCAAACAATGAAACTGCCAGTTTTGGGAGAAAGCTGTTAAACGCGATCTCACGTGAGTCTCGTCGATTTAACAAGTTCCCATTCCCAGGTGATAACCCACCTGCTAGTAAGTGTATTCAATTGTTAAGATGTTTCCCGAGAAGCTTGTCAGGTAGACACTGGCGACCCGATTCCTATGGCAACATTTAAAGTCAAATTTACAATAATCATTGTCACTTGGGACAAAACATAAGCTATTTAGACTCGATGTATCCCTATCCGCTCATTCGCAATATCTAATCACTGAAATGAGGTGAAAAATAGAACCTCCGACCCTTGAAACACTATAGCTAATGTGCAACATGGTCTTATAGCTGAAAGACCAATGGATTGCGTGGATTTTTCGAAGTTTTGCAAATTAGACACATTTCCCGGTTTTTCCGGAAAGCGAGACCCCAAAAAATGAATTCCTTGTAAAATTTCAAGTTTGGATCCGTTTTCATCCAATGGCGCTCATGTTCTTCAACTTTTGACATAGGCGGGCCACGCCGTGTGTCATTGATGTGACCAAGTTTGGTTAAGATCAAAGTTTGAGAACAATCTGAAAAGGTGAGGAGAACGCCCATGCGTTATGTCTATAGGAAAAAATCAGAAGAAGAAGAAAAAAAATCAAAACGAAAACAAAGGCTTTTTCGCTGCAAGCGAAAAAGCCAAAAACGAAATCGTACGAGAGTAATAGGTGATCAGGCTGTTGGCCCGATCACCTAAAAAGACAAAGAAATCATACAATAGTAATAGGTGATCGGAATTAGTTCCGATCACCTAAAAAGAAAAATAAATCGTACGAGAGTAATAGGTGATCGGGCTGTTGGCCCGATCACCTAAAAAGATTCAACCCATACACTCGTATGCTCTTTCACGTAACTGTCACCCCGAGAACGCAGTTCTATACTCGGGAGTTTCGATTACCATGCCCAAAGGTTCAAACGAGCACAATGATCCTGTTGTAAACATGTAATTTGGCCTGCAGTAATGTGCCGAAGTAATAATTTCTGACAACTGTTAAGGAGTCAAACTACTCAAACATCTGTGTATGACCATTTCAGTTTCAGATAAAGTGAAAAATTTTTGAGGCGCGAGATAGATCGTATTTTGACAAGACACTGGAATATAAGCCATCGGTCCATATGTTACGGCAATTTCATTCTGTCTGCAATAAATATAATTAAACAAAGTTGGCCTGATGAAACTGTATAGTGTTGTCTGTCACAGCTAAGAACATCAGAGGCTGTTTCCGAGCTCACATATACGCATCTAATATTTTGTGTAAAGTGCTTATAGCTTTTTTACCTTGCGAAAACGTGCTCTGTGATTTTTAAGTGTGTTGAACAACATAGTGGAACTACAGCCTTAAATCCCATAAAAAAAATGGACAACTAACAATTCCTAATTCCCACTAGAAAAAAATAACGTGATGCTCCAAAAGTGGACAACCTATTTTTTTTTCGTTTTCTGCTAGTAGATTTTCAGTTTTTTTGGTTTCGCAAAGAGTATTTTCAAAAAAAAAAAATTTCTGCTAGCAGAAATTTGGAACTTTGACGACACGCGGCGCGCCAAAAGTGGACAACTAAAAACTTATCTCGCGGCGCCCCAAAGAGTAAACAACACCCCTATATTCAAAATGGAATGGTCTTTTGTGAACCCGCCCTACATTCCGCGCCACCAGTTTGGCTGCGCGATCGCGAGAGAGTCCGAAGTGAGCCGCACATCAAAGGACCACCCAATGGAGTGAGTGTCATGTCGGACCGATCGTTTTCGCAAGCACGACCAGAAGCATGTTTGATGTATAAAGCGGGCCGCGTAATTTTTTTTCCCCAGGACGGTAAAGGCCAATTTGCATCTTCGCTTCCCATTGGTTGCATTATTTTACGTAGTGATTAATTATTCATTATTGGCCGTGGACGCAGGTACTAGGTGGACTTAGGCCTACATGTACTTCCACTAATGAATAATTAATCACTACGTAAAATAATGCAACCAATGGGAAGCGAAGATGCAAATAATGGCCTTTACCGTCCTGGGAAAAAAATTACGCTGCCAGTACATAATAACCTTTGAATTTTTGTAATTTCACACCTGATGACGTCATGATTACGTCACACTTGATGCCATCATGATACTATACATGCTGGTGAAAGTCTGTCATAGGGCCTTCATGTATGTTTGTATCTAATTTACTAACGATTCAGCTTGGTTTGATGGGCATTAATTGTTACTGGTAAGTGTAAAAACTGAGATTTTCGTTTTCGTTGAACTTTGACCTCCAATTTACCCCAGAAGGGAGGGTCAGATGAAAATGCCCACACAAAGAAAATTGTAGAACAGGATGTCATCTATAAACCTGCCAAATACGAAGATCCTGGGTCACGTGGTTTTTGAGACGGAAGCATTTTAAAATATGCATATTTTGATTATTTTTAGGGTGTAATTTCATACCTGATGACGTCACAGTGACGTCACGCTTGATGTCTTCATAATATTGTACATGCTGGTAAGAGTCTGCCATAGGACCTATGCATGTACTTAGTTTCCTAAAGATTCAGCTTGGTTTGATGGTCATTGCTGCTTAAAAAGTGCAAAAATTGAGATTCTCGTTTTCGGTGAAATTTGACCTCAAATTAACCCCAAAAGGAAGGGTCAGATGAAAATACCCACACGAAGAAAATTGTAGGCTATGATCTGATCTATAAGCCTGTCCAATATGAAGATCATGGGTCACGTGGTTTTCCGGGCGGAAGCATTTTAAAACATGCATATTTTGGTCATTTTTGGGTTGTAATTTGATACCCGATGACGTCACGGTGACGTCACACTTGTATGCACACCTTCACATTGGGGTTGATGTTCCTACCAAGTTTCAAATTGATAGCTTGAACGGTTTTGAAAAAAAGCTCTGGAAACGTTTGAGAGGAAAAAGAAAAGAAAAAAAACTAGAGCTTGGCGTTTGTTTTAAACAAACGCTAGGTGATCGGGTGACATGAACATTAATCTTATGATGACGTCACACTTTTAACATTGGTTGAAAACTTGAGTTGGTCGATATTATTTGCAAAAGAAACATTCACATATCGATGGCCAGTATTGAAATTCTTAAGACATATGACCCTTTATTATTCAACGCTAAAATTTTAGTGTGTGTCTGATGACGTCATTATTGACAGTAAATCTAACCATGACGTCACTAATGTGTGCACAAATTGTTCAAGGATCTACTGAAGAACAAGTTCTTACATGTGGTAAAATAATCTTTCGAATATATATTACAGTTCTCAAGATTTTGTCATTTTATATCATATTACGTAACCACCGTGCACGTGACGATGTCATCATTGGTATAATCATAAAGTCCACATGTGAGGGAACAATTCGTTTCGTAGAACTATGGTCAAATTCCCTACCACTTTGGCTCTATTTGCATTCAAAATGCTAAAAAATTGCACATTCTCGATTAACTTCCGGTTTAGACCGGAAGTAGGGGTCACACAGGGGTCATGTCAGTGTATGATTTGTTTAGTTCATTGCGACCTATCATGCTGTGAAAGAATTGTTCAAGTATCTATTACGATTCTTGAGATATGAATTTTTATAATAATAACCATTTAATTTTTGTAATTTGACACCTGTGACGATATCATGACGTCACAATGTTGTGCACAAATTGTTCAACAATTTGATAAACATCAAGTTCTTAAATGTGGCGAAAGAACCATGCAAATATCTGCTGTAGTTCTCAAGATACAGCATTTTTAAACAATTCAGCTCCAAATTTGCGTATTTTGACACCACATTACGTAACCACCGTCCATGTGATGACGTCACCATTGGTATAGTCAAAAAGTCCACAGGTGTGGAAACATTTCGTTCCGTAGAAATATGGTCAAATTCACTACCACTTTAAATCTACTTGCATTCAAAACGCTTAAAAAATGCACATTTTCGAACAACTTCCGGTTTGGACCGGAAGTAGGCGTCACACAGGGGTCATGACATCGTATGATTTTGTCAGTTCATTTAGACTTATCATGTTGTGAAAGAATTGTTCAAGTATCTATTACGGTTCTTGAGATATGAATTTTGGAAATAATAACCTTTGCATTTTTGTAATTTGACACCTGATGACGTCATGATGACGTCACACTTGATGCCATTATGATACTATACATTCTGGTGAAAGTCTGCCGTAGGGCCTATGTCTGTATCTAATTTACTAACGATTCAGCTTGGTTTGATGGGCATTGTTGCTGGTAAGTGTAAAAACTGAGATTCTGTTTCGTTGAACTTTGCCCTCCAATTGACCCCAGAAGGAAGGGTCAGATGAAAATGCCCACACAAAGAAAATTGTAGCACAGAATGTCATCTATAAACCTGCCAAATACGAAGATCCTGGGTCACGTGGTTTTCGAGACGGAAGCATTTTAAAATATGCATATTTTGGTTTTTTGGGGGTGTAATTTGATACTTGATGACGTCACGATGACGTCACGCTTGATGCCATCATAATATTATACACGCTGGTGAAAGTCTGCCATAGGACCTATGCCTGTACTTAGTTTCTTAAAGATTCAGATTGGTTTGATGGGCATTGTTGCTCAATAAGTGCAAAACTTGAGATTTTCGTTTTCTTTGAACTTTGACCTCAAATTGACCCCAGAAGGAAGGGTCAGATGAAAATGCCCACACGAAGAAAATTGTAGGCCATGATCTTATCTATAAGCCTGGCAATTACGAAAATCATGGGTCACGTGGTTTTCCAGACGGAAGCATTTTAAAACATGCATATTTTAGTCATTGTTGGGTTGTAATTTGATACCCGATGACGTCACAATGACGTCACACTTCTATGCACACCTTCACATTGGGGTTGATGTTCCTACAAAGTTTCAAGTTGATAGCTTGAACCGTTTTGAAGAAAAGCTCTGGAAACGTTTGAGTGGAAAAAGAAAAAAAAAGAAAAAAAACTAGAGCTACGTCTGTTCTATGAACAGAGCGTAGGGTTTTTTCGATTTTTTTTTTTTTAACTTCAACAATTAGCATGCTTAGCTTGCAAAAAGTATATAAAGTATTTAATTTAAAAAAAAATGTTTACCTTTAATGTGTTACCTTTAAAGGATATATGACGTAATCAATGTTTTAACAATACAGACATGTTTGGTGGTCGACGCTCTTTATAATCACCACTATTGGGCTAATTTGCGCAAACACTGCTATCAAAAGAGGGCACCCTTTTATGGAATGACGTACAAACTTACATTTTTGGAAACCCTATTTACCTTGGACACTAACACTACCAACCGCATCTCGGCAGCTTTCCCCACTTTTACAAAATAGGTTCATTTAAATGCACTTCCGGTTTCTACCGGAAGTGAGCAAGGTCACAGCGATATTTTTTTTGGATACCCCACCCTAGTCGAACTCAAACACCTTTGACCCCATCCAAATACCTCTTACCAGTTTCAAATGGCAAGGCAAAGTCTTTTGGGATGGAAAATGCGATGTTTACTCGAAATACTAATGCATGTATACATATATTAGTCATCAAAGGCAGAAATCAGAGCACATAATTTGTTAAGATTAAAAAGAGTTTAGCCAAGGAGGACAATTTCGTAATTCGATTTTTTACAGATGGTTCAGTAAAATCCTAACAATGACTTAATTATTCAAGGCCTATATTAAGTTTTTTTTTAATGGGACGTTTACCGCATGTACGCGCAACTTACGACAAGTACATGTACTATATGTTTACACGTACTGCGTATTCTCTCTTTAGCTATACATGTATCACTATCAGGGCGCTATATCACTTTCACGGTAGTAAAACGCGAGTGCATGGCCTGGCTTATGCATGGTTTTACGCAAATTGTGACTTGGCCGAACTTTGGCCTTCAATTGACCCAGGAAGGAAGGGTCAGATGAAAATGACTACATAAAGCAAATTGTAGCGCAGGATCTGATCTATAATGTCTGCTAATTATGAAGACCCTGTGTCATGTGGTTTTATAGAGGGAAACATTTTACGAAATGCATTTTTGGCTAATTTGTATTACGAAAATCCACTTTTTTGCCATTTTTAAATAATTATAACTACGTAATCATTGACGTCATGGTGATGTTTTACATGGTGGTGGAAGTTTGATGAGGCCCATGCCTGTACCTAGTTTTATAAAGATCAAGCGTAGTTTAATAGGTAATATTGCTTCATAAGTACAAACAAATACAAACAATGTGATTTTTGAATTGGCCGAACTTTGACCTTCGATTGACCCATGAAGGAAGGGTTAAATGAAAATGCCTACATGGAGAAAATTGGAGGGCACGGTCTGGTCTAATGTCTACCAAATATGAAGATCCCTGGTCACGTGGTTTTGGAAAAGGGTGCATTTTTTAAAATGCATATTATAATCATTTTTATGCTAAAAATCACTTTCGCGCCATTTTTAAATGATAATAATGACGTAATCGATGACGTGACGATCATGCTGCTCAGAGTGTATTATGGGAACTATACCTGTACCTGATTTCATGAAAATTCAGCAATGTTTAGGTGGTGAAATTGCTGCATAAGTATAAAAAAAGCCGAAAAATGGTGATTTTTGACAAAGGTGAACTTTGACCTTTAATTGACCTATGAAGGAATGGTCAAATAAAAATGCCTACACGAGGAAAATTGTAGGGCATGGTCTGGTCTGTATGGATGCTAAATGTAAAGACCATGGGTCACGTGGTATTTAAAAGGGATGCATTTTTAAAAATGCAGATTGTAATCATTTTGATGCTAAAAAATCACTTTTCGGCATTTTTAAATGTTATTTATGACGTCATCGCTGACGTCACGATCATGATGTTCATGCTTCCCAGAGTGTATCATGGGAACTATACCTGTACCTGATTTCATGAAAATTCAGCAATGTTTAAGTGGTGAAATTGCTGCATAAGTATAAAAAAAGCCGAAAAATGGTGATTTTTGACAAAGGTGAACTTCGACCTTTAATTGACCTATGAAGGAAGGGTCAAATAAAAATGCCTACACGAGGAAAATTGTAGGGCATGGTCTGGTCTGTATGGATGCTAAATGTGAAGACCATGGGTCACGTGGTATTTAAAAGGGATGCATTTTTAAATATGCAGATTGTAATCATTTTGATGCTAAAAAATCACTTTTCGGCATTTTTAAATGTTAATAATGACGTCATCGCTGACGTCACGATCATGATGTTCATGCTTCCCAGAGTGTATCATGGGAACTATACCTGTACCTGATTTCATGAAAATTCAGCAATGTTTAAGTGGTAAAATTGCTGCATAAGTATAAAAAAGCCGAAAAATTGTGATCCGTGAAATAGGTGAACTTTGACCTTTAATTTACCCATGAAGGAAGGGTCCAATCAAAATGCCTACACTATAAAAAGTGTGGGGCATAGTCTGAACTGTATGCATGCCAAATATGAAGACCATGGGTCACGTGGTTTTGGAAAGGGAAGTATTTTAAAAATGCATTTTTTGCTAATTTTTGCATTTTTATGCCCCTTTAAAGTGTTATAATGACGTAACGGATGACGTCACAATGAAGCCATTCTTGGATGCACACCTCTTATACTATGTTTTTGATGTGGCCAAGTTTGGTTAAGATCAATGTTTGGGAACAACCTTAAAAAGCGCCGACAACGCCTATGCGCTTTGTCTATGGGAACAAATCAGAAGAAATAAACGGGAAAAAAAATCAAAACGAAAACAAAGGCTTTTTCGCTGCAAAGCGAAAAAGCCAATAAACGGAAGAAAAAAAATCAAAACGAAAACAAAGGCTTTTTCGCTGCAAAGCGAAAAAGCCAAAAAAAAAGACAAATAAATCGTACGAGAGTAATAGGTGATCGGGCTGTTGGCCCGATCACCTAAAAAGACAAAGAAATCGTACGAGAGTAATAGGTGATCGGGTTGAGCCCGATCACCTAAAAAAAAAAGAAATCGTACGAGAGTAATAGGTGATCGGGCTGTTGGCCCGATCACCTAAACAAAAAAACTAGAGCTTCGCGTTTGTGTTTTTTACAAACGCAAGGTGATCGGGTGACATAAACATGATCTAGAATAAACTGACGCTCCTGTCAACTTGAGTTGCGGTCCACCATGTCCATTTTATTTCCAACACAGCAACGATTTCCAGCATGTCACATTCACAGTTTTCGGGGAGAAGACATATTTACTCTGGTCTGCCGACTAAGGCTAGCCGTACATAATTACACCCAAGATACAACAGCTAAGTCACCAAAAGTAAATGTCCTTGTGCTATCAAGTGTTCATTCAACTTTCCTGGCGATGATGCCACGGAAACTAGCAGTTTTACCTCTTCAAAAGTCCAATTTTCTCGGTTGTAAATCAAGCCCTGCTTATTATGTCTCGCATGTCTGACTTATTCACTACACGCGCACGTACGTACGTGTATATCATTGGCCGTGTGGCCCAGACATCCTCCCACAAAATATACATTATGACCTCTGACCCGGGACAGGCCGCCTAGATACAAGTTCTATTATTAGAAGTAGAGCACTATATATGGACGCAAATCGTCAGATTAGTGGAGGCTTGGCATAGCGCCCTCAAACGACTAAGTTAGCTTAATTATCAAGGGACCCAACAAATAATTTCTCCACATTACGTAACTACCGTGCACGTGATGACGTCATCGGTGGTATATATGTAGTCATAAAGTCCACATGTGGGGGAACATTTCGTTCCGTAGAACTATGGTGAAATTCCCTGCCACTTTGGCTCTATTTGCATTCAAAATGCTAAAAAAGTGTACATTTTCGAACCTCTTCCGGTTTGGACCGGAGGTTTGGGTCACACAGGGGTCATGCCATTGTATGATTTGTTCAGTTCATTGCGACTTATCATGCTGTGAAAGAATTGTTCAGGTATCTATTACGATTCTTGAGATATGAATTTTTGAAATAATAACCATTTAATTTTTGTAATTTGACTCCTGTGACAATATCATGACGTCACAATGTTTTGCACAAATTGTTCAACAATTTGATAAACATCAAGTTCGTAAATGTGGCGAAAGAATCATGCAAATATCTGCTGTAGTTCTCAAGATACAGCATTTTTAAACAATTCAGCTCCAAATTTGCGTATTTTGACACCACATTACGTAACCACCGTCCATGTGATGACGTCACCAATGGTATAGTCAAAAAGTCCACATGTGGAAACATTTCGTTCCGTAGAAATATGGTCAAATTCACTACCACTTTGAATCTATTTGCATTCAAAACGCTTAAAAAAATGCACATTTTCAAACAACTTCCGATTTGGACCGGAAGTAGGCGTCACACAGGGGTCATGACATCGTATGATTTTTTCAGTTCATTTAGACTTATTATATTGTGAAAGGATTGTTCAAGTATCTATTACGGTTCTTGAGATATGAATTTTGGAAATAATAACCTTTGAATTTTTGTAATTTGACACCTGATGACGTCATGATTACGTCACACTTGATGCCATCATGGTACTATACATTATGGTGAAAGTCTGCCGTAGGGCCTATGTCTGTATCTAATTTACTAACGATTCAGCTTGGTTTGATGGGCATTGCTGCTGGTAAGTGTAAAAGCTGAGATTCTCAGTTTCGTTGAACTTTGACCTCCAATTGACCCCAGAAGGAAGGGTCAGATGAAAATGCCCACACAAAGAAAATTGTAGCACAGAATGTCATCTATAAACCTGCCAAATACGAAGATCCTGGGTCACGTCGTTTTCGAGACGGAAGCATTTTAAAATATGCATTTTTTTTTTTTTGGGAGTGTAATTTGATACTTGATGATGTCACGATGACGTCACGCTTGATGCCATCATAATATTATACACGCTGGTGCAAGTCTGCCATACGACCTATACCTGTACTTAGTTTCTTAAAGATTCAGCATGGTTTGATGGACATTGCTGCTCAATAAGTGCAAAAATTGAGATTTTCGTTTTCGTTGAAATTTGACCTCAAATTGACCCAAGAAGGAAGGGTCAGATGAAAATTGTTGGCCATGATCTGATCTATAAGCCTTCAAAATACGAAGATCATGGGTCACGTGGTTTTCCAGACGGAAGCATATTAACATATGCATATTTTGGTAATGCACCTATCAATTGTTTCCCCCACCCCTACTCCCCCGCGCTACCCCACCCCATAGGTGGGGGTTTGGTCACATTTTTCATGCCCCAGGGTGGGGCATTTGGCCCATTATCTGTGCTTTTTTTGTGCATTTTTGGGCATGTTTTGCACCCGAGGGTGGGGATTTATGTCACCTAAATGTTGCCTCAGGGGTGGGGATTTTGTCACGCAAAAAGTGACAATCCCCACCTCTTAGGTGGGGTAGCCCGGGGGGGGGGGGGGGAGGGGTGGGGGAAACAATTGATAGGTGCATAATGTTTGGCTTGTAATTTGATACCTGGTGACGTCATTATGACGTCACACTTGTATGCACACCTTCACATTGGGGTTGATGTTCCTACCAAGTTTCAAGTTGATAGCTTGAACCGTTTTGAAGAAAAGCTCTGGAAACGTTTCAGTGGAAAAAAAAAATGAAAAAAAAAAAAAAGACAAAGAAATCGTACAATATCAATAGGTGATCGGAATGAGTTCCGATCACCTAAAAAAAAGACAAAGAAATCGTACAATATCAATAGGTGATCGGGGAACAGCCCGATTACCTAAAAAGAAGACAAATAAATCGTACAATATCAATAGGTGATCGGGGAACAGCCCGATCACCTAAATAGAGATTACTCGCTTCCCTCTGGAACCAAACAGTTAGCCCTCAACTCGGCGAGCTCAGGACATTCGTGTCATGAACAGTTATTCTGATAAATAGTTTATTATACGTGGTATGAACTCCTGTACATGTATTGATTCCTTATGTATAAACAACCCTTAAGGCTCTTTGGACATTTAGGAGAAAATTGTATTAGCATAATTATGCGAATGCGTATTGAGATTGGGGCGTTCGGGTTGGCGTAGTGGTTCTTTCCTCGCCTTTCACCTCTGGCGTCCCGGGTTAAAATCCGGGGCGTGTATGTGGATTGGGTTTGCAGTCCCTATTTGACCGCGTGGGTTTTCCCCTGGGACATTTCTCTAGGGGTTTTCCTCCCACTTCTAAAACTGCAACTCCTTCTTCGTCATCTCAAGTTGATAATATAGTATAGTTAAAGCTTAAACCGTATAGTTGATGGCATAAAGGGCCTTATAGTTGCCGAAGATGCCATAAAATAAACAACAGCAACAACGTATTGAGATTAAATTAGTTTGAAAGAATAATCATTATTAAAGTAATAGAAGGCAAATGAATAGTGCAATTATTGCAACATGAATGTTTGCAGAAGAACTTTAGTAAAGTAAACGTTGAGTACAATTTTACTCAACGTTGTCTAAGTATGCAATCGAGCAGTTGTTGAGTAATAAAATGTACAACCCTGTACAATTCAGTTTACACAATAGTTGATTAATTAATTTAACCAACAGTTGAGTAATTCTAGTACTCAACAGTTGCGTAATTCTACACTCAACAGTTGGGTTTTTGTTTACTTATATGTTGATCACTGTGTAACAGCAACTGTTGAGCATTTCTATATACGGAAGCGTAGAAGGGACATGATTAAACAAAAGTCATTTTGACTTGTAGCACAAGTCAAAATTATGACTTAGGCCTATAAGTCATAATTATGACTTAGCACAAGTCATCCTGATTTTCCTGTTTTTATTAATGCCCCGGTATCCAATGAACAACTGTTGATAAATTTGTTATGTGTGCAGAATTTCTATGTATTGTTAATTGAAAGGCTAGGGAATTTAGATATGGTAAAATGGTTGGGTTAAATTATTTACATGTCATTTTGTGTAAAATGTGTGGTATTGTACCCTCTTGTTGGGTTTCGAACCTTTTACTATAAAAATGTGCTGTTTATGCACACTTTTACCCATTTCTTTATCCGGCAATTTCACGCTGTGGTTGTTACTGGCGAAGGTCCTACCTCCATGGTTCAGAGGACATGAAGACACATCTCACAGAGTTGAGGTTTGTTCGTGTAGTTCGTGTCTGCAAGTACATTGTACTTCACGATACTGTTTCATTCCAATGGGCGGAACTAACCCAATTTTTGTAAACTCTCATATAAATCTGTATTAAAAAACTATTTTGCGTTCATTATATATTATTGAATTCATAACAATTTATAAACGTCTGCCATATACGGACTCTTTAAATTCGAAGTAAACCAACGTACGGCGCTGGCTTAGCATCAGTTTATTCAACATCATGAATTTGCATGTTAAAATAAAGCAAAGAAAACAAACAAACAAATAAATAAATAAATAAATAATGAAAAGCAGTTTTATTCTATAAACTAACCTCAATAAAGACAAGGAAAACAAGTACTTGAATTTTGATTAAGTAAGCATTTGCCAGAGAAGCATCAGCAGCCGATTTTACGAAACTTTACGCAATTGCGCAAGTCCACTTACGCCATAAGTTATTGCGCAAGTAATGGCGTAAGTGAACTTGCGCAATTGCGTAAAGTTTCGTGAAATCGGCTGCAGGTTTCTACTGCCACCATAGCCAGGGCCTTGGATGGGATGATGATTACACTGAAACTGAACTAGTGGAGGACGTCCCTGATGCAAGAAATTCACCTGAAGTTCTTGATCAACGCGTCCAGTATGGTGAATAGTTCCTGCAGCATGGTGTTCTGGCGCATCTAGTCTTCATTGACGAGACAGGTTACAACGTCTAGACTCGACGCTCCCAGGTACGTAGAGCTCCGCGAGGGATGGGTGCAAGACGAGTCGTCGACAGACAACGAGGGAGAAATTGCAATGTCACCTTCGCTGTTTCTAGTGAAGTAGGCTTGGTGCACCACCGAATCGCATTCGAAACTGTGACGCGATAGAGATTTGAGGAGTTTCTTGCGGACACAATTCAAGAGTTTGATGCAGTTTTCCCAGAAGACGAACCCATTTACCTCATATACGACAATGCAAGGCCTCACGTGCTAGCCCAACTCCCTGAAGGTGCCAACCTAATGATCCGACTGAAGCGCCTCCCTAGTCCCCATTTCTGAACAGCACGGAGATGGTACACTCTGCATTCAAGGCAGCAGTTAAACGCATCCTTGGGTTACCTGAGTGGCAACAACGTGTCGGAGACAGACAGGCTGCCCGGCAAGCAGGAATGAACATGCAGCAGTGGAGGTGCGATCTCTTTCAACAAGCAGCCATTCAGAGCGTTGATGCCATCACCCAAGTGAAGTGCATGCAGTGGTACAACCATACCCAAACATATATGCCAAGATGTCTGGCACGCCAACAGATTGATGGTTGAGGAATAAACAACATAAACAATAACAAAAAACAGGAAAAACATAAAGAAACACCCCATTCAAACACAATACAAAATTAGGTCTTGGTCAGTTAACCAATAAAGACCGCCCCCACCCCCCCAAAAAAGAATAAAGAAGAAAACAAAGAAGAAGAAAAAACCTCAGGATTGCGTCACGGGGTCACGCGCATATCATGAATACCTAATGAGCGTTTCAGAAATCGCGAAAATCTCATTTTCGAAAAGCGCACTTTTGCTTGCAATTTATCCACTTAAAGGAGCGTGACCAGAGTTTCTCGAAAATAGTTTTCGATGTAACTTACCAATATTATCAAGTAACTCCCATACACACCTCCCATGTCCCAAAAACCCGAAAAAATTGAACAAAACTATCGAGTCGGCTTTCAGTGTATAAACGTTGATACTGGAAAATTAGTTTACAAATAATCGGTGGATTTTCGAAGATATCCTCGGAAATATGCGGCCTAGAAGCGCGGGAGTTTCAGTTTCGTAATCAGAAAAATATAACGGATGTTATGATATAAAAATCTCATGACCCATAAGGTAAGTCCCGGGGAGTTATGGGTAAAAAAAGTGATCTGGTCACACTCCTTTAAAACCGACAATTAAATAACAATAAAAATCCACGTCGGCAAGAGAGATGTTTGGACTATCGAAAATACCCTAAATGCTGTATTTTCATCAAGGGGGATTCTTCCTCTTTAAAGGAACACACCGGCTTTGTTGGGCTATTTTGGGCTCGAAATAGACCCATACATTATTCTGAAGCGCCTTCGAGAGTAAATTATATATATCCTTAAAAGAGTAGACGCCGTCAAATTTTGCCGTTTTTGTGCACTTTTGAAAAATTCAAGGTCACGTGACTTTTCGGAACCAAATTCTGGTTCCGAAAAGTCACGTGGTCTTGTGAGTTAGTTGTATTTCCAGCCGTATAAAAGTTTGTTACTGCAGAACTGCACCAAATTCAACTCTGATTTCCCCCCAATATTTATAACTAATTGACAAAAGAGAGACTATTTATACAGGTATGAAACAAAGTTAAACATAATTGTTTGTTTCGAGAGTCCAGAGAACGGGAGCGAGCGCGTGCTACGGCAGGCTACCGTGGAGTGTAAGATATTTGCCCCGCTTAGCACGGCAAATAGCCTGAGTGGGCGTGTTGCTTCAGTGTACGTTCGTGAAGAAAAAACATGATGCCAACTAGGAAAACGGAAATTCCTATTCGGTCGTCCGGGCTCAGTGTCCAGTGAAATCGTTAGCAGAAAATTGGAGATCATCCTGAGCAGGAGAAGAGCGAATCGTTTGTGACAAAGTCGTGAGGCTCGCGCGTAGTTGCAACGGCTTGTATAACGTATAACCCTTCTTTTGATCGTTTTTGTTAATTTTGCACTTTTTTAGTAAATTACGGGATATTTTCATGATCTTTTTTCACAACGACCATCAAAAAAGTATTGTCAATGCTGCTACACCACTAAATCATGTAAACAGTAGGCCGGTGTGTACCTTTAACCTTCAATTTTTGCAGATGCATAGTGGGGGGAAGTGAGTGGTTGGCTGGACACAGTGCTGCCCTCTTCACACCGAGGTATCTGTAAAAATACCGGCGGGGTGTCATGCCCTTAAATTGCAAGGGAGACGGTCTGGCCTTGCAGGACACTTGCGGTGCTGCATGTCTGGAGGATCACGAGCACCTTCCTCCCACCCCACCCCCTTTTGCCGTGCCCTTACCCCGTTTCATTCAAGTTCATTTTGACAATTTAAAGTTATTTCTGACCCGTTAGTCAGCGTCCTAAACCAAAGTCCACCTCAGCATTAATTACCTGCCATTGTTTTGTGATAACTATACTGATGTGGCACAAATAGGACATAACCTGTCATAAGTGCCAACAATTCCCACAACAACAACAAATCTACCAAATAGTGTATTGCGCCCTCTGTTGACAACATCAGTAAACAAGATGGCAGCCTCCAGACTGTGGATGGATGATGTTGACGGGTTTAGTTTTTGTAACTAAAACAAATGAATCCTAATTTAAACTCGCTGAGAAAGTTGCAATTAACTCTTGCTATAATTAAGCCGGAGTAACTATAGAATACAGGGCCACCGTGAGCTACACCTTTTTGAAAGCAGCGGAGGCGAGGTGTGACGACCTGACGGTTCAAGCAAAGTCACGCGAGAATTGTCGAAAAATTATTACTCTGACATCACAGCTACTCGTACGTCCCGTTTAAAAATGACGCGAGATTAATTCAGTCACGCGAGAAATTAGCCCGGGTGAGATTCGGGCGGGAGTTTCCTTTTTTAAAAACTTCCTCTGAGATGACAGGTACCCACCTCGGTGCATAGTCTCTAGTCCACGCAAAGTCACGCGAGAATTCTCGAGGATTCCACCGCGCCAACCAGACACTCTATCCTCGCCTCAGATCTGTGAGGCGAGGTCATGCGAAGAGGTCGTTCACTGAAGCATGCATGCGTGTACGCACGCAAAGTCACGCGAGAATTGTCGAGGATTTACCTTTGAAAAATTATTACTCTGACATCACAGCTACCCGTACATCCCGCGAGATTAATTCGGTCCCGCGAGAAATTAGCCCGGGTGAGATTCGGGCGGGAGTTTCCTTTTTTTAAAACTTCCTCTGAGATGACAGGTACCCACCTCGGTGCATAGTCTCTAGTCCACGCAAAGTCACGCGAGAATTCTCGAGGATTCCACCGCGCCAACCAGACACTCTATCCTCGCCTCAGATCTGTGAGGCGAGGTCAGGCGAAGAGGTCATGTTCACTGAAGCATGCATGCGTGTACGCACGCAAAATCACGCGTGAATTGTCGAGGATTTACCTTTGAAAAATTATTCCTCTGACATCACAGCTACCCGTACATCCCGCGAGATTAATTCGGTCCCGCGAGAAATTAGCCCGGGTGAGATTCGGGCGGGAGTTTCCTTTTTTAAAAACTTCCTCTGAGATGACAGGTACCCACCTCGGTGCATAGTCTCTAGTCCACGCAAAGTCACGCGAGAATTCTCGAGGATTCCACCGCGCCAACCAGACACTCTATCCTCGCCTCAGATCTGTGAGGCGAGGTCATGCGAAGAGGTCATGTTCACTGAAGCATGCATGCGTGTACGCACGCAAAGTCGCGCGAGAATGGTCGAGGATTTGCCTTTGAAAAATTATTACTCTGACATCACAGCTACCCGTACGTCCCGCGAGATTAATTCGGTCCCGCGAGAAATTAGCCCGGGTGAGATTCGGGCGGGAGTTTCCTTTTTTAAAAACTTCCTCTGAGATGACAGGTACCCACCTCGGTGCATATAGTCTCTAGTCCACGCAAAGTCACGCGAGAATTCTCGAGGATTCCACCGCGCCAACCAGACACTCTATCCTCGCCTCAGATCTGTGAGGCGAGGTCATGCGAAGAGGTCGTTCACTGAAGCATGCATGCGTGTACGCACGCAAAGTCGCGCGTGAATTGTCGAGGCTTTACCTTTGAAAAATTATTCCTCTGACATCACAGCTACCCGTACATCCCGCGAGATTAATTCGGTCCCGCGAGAAATTAGCCCGGGTGAGATTCGGGCGGGAGTTTCCTTTTTAAAAAACTTCCTCTGAGATGACAGGTACCCACCTCGGTGCATAGTCTCTAGTCCACGCAAAGTCACGCGAGAATTCTCGAGGATTCCACCGCGCCAACCAGACACTCTATCCTCGCCTCAGATCTGTGAGGCGAGGTCAGGCGAAGAGGTCATGTTCACTGAAGCATGCATGCGTGTACGCACGCAAAATCACGCGTGAATTGTCGAGGATTTACCTTTGAAAAATTATTCCTCTGACATCACAGCTACCCGTACATCCCGCGAGATTAATTCGGTCCCGCGAGAAATTAGCCCGGGTGAGATTCGGGCGGGAGTTTCCTTTTTTAAAAACTTCCTCTGAGATGACAGGTACCCACCTCGGTGCATAGTCTCTAGTCCACGCAAAGTCACGCGAGAATTCTCGAGGATTCCACCGCGCCAACCAGACACTCTATCCTCGCGTCAGATCTGTGAGGCGAGGTCATGCGAAGAGGTCATGTTCACTGAAGCATGCATGCGTGTACGCACGCAAAGTCGCGCGAGAATGGTCGAGGATTTGCCTTTGAAAAATTATTACTCTGACATCACAGCTACCCGTACGTCCCGCGAGATTAATTCGGTCCCGCGAGAAATTAGCCCGGGTGAGATTCGGGCGGGAGTTTCCTTTTTTTAAAACTTCCTCTGAGATGACAGGTACCCACCTCGGTGCATAGTCTCTAGTCCACGCAAAGTCACGCGAGAATTATCGAGGATTCCACCGCGCCAACCAGACACTCTATCCTCGCCTCAGATCTGTGAGGCGAGGTCAGGCGAAGAGGTCATGTTCACTGAAGCATGCATGCGTGTACGCACGCAAAATCACGCGTGAATTGTCGAGGATTTACCTTTGAAAAATTATTCCTCTGACATCACAGCTACCCGTACATCCCGCGAGATTAATTCGGTCCCGCGAGAAATTAGCCCGGGTGAGATTCGGGCGGGAGTTTCCTTTTTTAAAAACTTCCTCTGAGATGACAGGTACCCACCTCGGTGCATAGTCTCTAGTCCACGCAAAGTCACGCGAGAATTCTCGAGGATTCCACCGCGCCAACCAGACACTCTATCCTCGCCTCAGATCTGTGAGGCGAGGTCATGCGAAGAGGTCATGTTCACTGAAGCATGCATGCGTGTACGCACGCAAAGTCGCGCGAGAATGGTCGAGGATTTGCCTTTGAAAAATTATTACTCTGACATCACAGCTACCCGTACGTCCCGCGAGATTAATTCGGTCCCGCGAGAAATTAGCCCGGGTGAGATTCGGGCGGGAGTTTCCTTTTTTAAAAACTTCCTCTGAGATGACAGGTACCCACCTCGGTGCATATAGTCTCTAGTCCACGCAAAGTCACGCGAGAATTCTCGAGGATTCCACCGCGCCAACCAGACACTCTATCCTCGCCTCAGATCTGTGAGGCGAGGTCATGCGAAGAGGTCGTTCACTGAAGCATGCATGCGTGTACGCACGCAAAGTCGCGCGTGAATTGTCGAGGCTTTACCTTTGAAAAATTATTCCTCTGACATCACAGCTACCCGTACATCCCGCGAGATTAATTCGGTCCCGCGAGAAATTAGCCCGGGTGAGATTCGGGCGGGAGTTTCCTTTTTAAAAAACTTCCTCTGAGATGACAGGTACCCACCTCGGTGCATAGTCTCTAGTCCACGCAAAGTCACGCGAGAATTCTCGAGGATTCCACCGCGCCAACCAGACACTCTATCCTCGCCTCAGATCTGTGAGGCGAGGTCAGGCGAAGAGGTCATGTTCACTGAAGCATGCATGCGTGTACGCACGCAAAATCACGCGTGAATTGTCGAGGATTTACCTTTGAAAAATTATTCCTCTGACATCACAGCTACCCGTACATCCCGCGAGATTAATTCGGTCCCGCGAGAAATTAGCCCGGGTGAGATTCGGGCGGGAGTTTCCTTTTTTAAAAACTTCCTCTGAGATGACAGGTACCCACCTCGGTGCATAGTCTCTAGTCCACGCAAAGTCACGCGAGAATTCTCGAGGATTCCACCGCGCCAACCAGACACTCTATCCTCGCGTCAGATCTGTGAGGCGAGGTCATGCGAAGAGGTCATGTTCACTGAAGCATGCATGCGTGTACGCACGCAAAGTCGCGCGAGAATGGTCGAGGATTTGCCTTTGAAAAATTATTACTCTGACATCACAGCTACCCGTACGTCCCGCGAGATTAATTCGGTCCCGCGAGAAATTAGCCCGGGTGAGATTCGGGCGGGAGTTTCCTTTTTTTAAAACTTCCTCTGAGATGACAGGTACCCACCTCGGTGCATAGTCTCTAGTCCACGCAAAGTCACGCGAGAATTATCGAGGATTCCACCGCGCCAACCAGACACTCTATCCTCGCCTCAGATCTGTGAGGCGAGGTCAGGCGAAGAGGTCATGTTCACTGAAGCATGCATGCGTGTACGCACGCAAAATCACGCGTGAATTGTCGAGGATTTACCTTTGAAAAATTATTCCTCTGACATCACAGCTACCCGTACATCCCGCGAGATTAATTCGGTCCCGCGAGAAATTAGCCCGGGTGAGATTCGGGCGGGAGTTTCCTTTTTTAAAAACTTCCTCTGAGATGACAGGTACCCACCTCGGTGCATAGTCTCTAGTCCACGCAAAGTCACGCGAGAATTCTCGAGGATTCCACCGCGCCAACCAGACACTCTATCCTCGCCTCAGATCTGTGAGGCGAGGTCATGCGAAGAGGTCATGTTCACTGAAGCATGCATGCGTGTACGCACGCAAAGTCGCGCGAGAATGGTCGAGGATTTGCCTTTGAAAAATTATTACTCTGACATCACAGCTACCCGTACGTCCCGCGAGATTAATTCGGTCCCGCGAGAAATTAGCCCGGGTGAGATTCGGGCGGGAGTTTCCTTTTTTAAAAACTTCCTCTGAGATGACAGGTACCCACCTCGGTGCATATAGTCTCTAGTCCACGCAAAGTCACGCGAGAATTCTCGAGGATTCCACCGCGCCAACCAGACACTCTATCCTCGCCTCAGATCTGTGAGGCGAGGTCATGCGAAGAGGTCGTTCACTGAAGCATGCATGCGTGTACGCACGCAAAGTCGCGCGTGAATTGTCGAGGCTTTACCTTTGAAAAATTATTCCTCTGACATCACAGCTACCCGTACATCCCGCGAGATTAATTCGGTCCCGCGAGAAATTAGCCCGGGTGAGATTCGGGCGGGAGTTTCCTTTTTTAAAAACTTCCTCTGAGATGACAGGTACCCACCTCGGTGCATAGTCTCTAGTCCACGCAAAGTCACGCGAGAATTCTCGAGGATTCCACCGCGCCAACCAGACACTCTATCCTCGCCTCAGATCTGTGAGGCGAGGTCATGCGAAGAGGTCATGTTCACTGAAGCATGCATGCGTGTACGCACGCAAAGTCGCGCGAGAATGGTCGAGGATTTGCCTTTGAAAAATTATTACTCTGACATCACAGCTACCCGTACGTCCCGCGAGATTAATTCGGTCCCGCGAGAAATTAGCCCGGGTGAGATTCGGGCGGGAGTTTCCTTTTTTAAAAACTTCCTCTGAGATGACAGGTACCCACCTCGGTGCATATAGTCTCTAGTCCACGCAAAGTCACGCGAGAATTCTCGAGGATTCCACCGCGCCAACCAGACACTCTATCCTCGCCTCAGATCTGTGAGGCGAGGTCATGCGAAGAGGTCGTTCACTGAAGCATGCATGCGTGTACGCACGCAAAGTCGCGCGTGAATTGTCGAGGCTTTACCTTTGAAAAATTATTCCTCTGACATCACAGCTACCCGTACATCCCGCGAGATTAATTCGGTCCCGCGAGAAATTAGCCCGGGTGAGATTCGGGCGGGAGTTTCCTTTTTAAAAAACTTCCTCTGAGATGACAGGTACCCACCTCGGTGCATAGTCTCTAGTCCACGCAAAGTCACGCGAGAATTCTCGAGGATTCCACCGCGCCAACCAGACACTCTATCCTCGCCTCAGATCTGTGAGGCGAGGTCAGGCGAAGAGGTCATGTTCACTGAAGCATGCATGCGTGTACGCACGCAAAATCACGCGTGAATTGTCGAGGATTTACCTTTGAAAAATTATTCCTCTGACATCACAGCTACCCGTACATCCCGCGAGATTAATTCGGTCCCGCGAGAAATTAGCCCGGGTGAGATTCGGGCGGGAGTTTCCTTTTTTAAAAACTTCCTCTGAGATGACAGGTACCCACCTCGGTGCATAGTCTCTAGTCCACGCAAAGTCACGCGAGAATTCTCGAGGATTCCACCGCGCCAACCAGACACTCTATCCTCGCGTCAGATCTGTGAGGCGAGGTCATGCGAAGAGGTCATGTTCACTGAAGCATGCATGCGTGTACGCACGCAAAGTCGCGCGAGAATGGTCGAGGATTTGCCTTTGAAAAATTATTACTCTGACATCACAGCTACCCGTACGTCCCGCGAGATTAATTCGGTCCCGCGAGAAATTAGCCCGGGTGAGATTCGGGCGGGAGTTTCCTTTTTTTAAAACTTCCTCTGAGATGACAGGTACCCACCTCGGTGCATAGTCTCTAGTCCACGCAAAGTCACGCGAGAATTATCGAGGATTCCACCGCGCCAACCAGACACTCTATCCTCGCCTCAGATCTGTGAGGCGAGGTCAGGCGAAGAGGTCATGTTCACTGAAGCATGCATGCGTGTACGCACGCAAAATCACGCGTGAATTGTCGAGGATTTACCTTTGAAAAATTATTCCTCTGACATCACAGCTACCCGTACATCCCGCGAGATTAATTCGGTCCCGCGAGAAATTAGCCCGGGTGAGATTCGGGCGGGAGTTTCCTTTTTTAAAAACTTCCTCTGAGATGACAGGTACCCACCTCGGTGCATAGTCTCTAGTCCACGCAAAGTCACGCGAGAATTCTCGAGGATTCCACCGCGCCAACCAGACACTCTATCCTCGCCTCAGATCTGTGAGGCGAGGTCATGCGAAGAGGTCATGTTCACTGAAGCATGCATGCGTGTACGCACGCAAAGTCGCGCGAGAATGGTCGAGGATTTGCCTTTGAAAAATTATTACTCTGACATCACAGCTACCCGTACGTCCCGCGAGATTAATTCGGTCCCGCGAGAAATTAGCCCGGGTGAGATTCGGGCGGGAGTTTCCTTTTTTAAAAACTTCCTCTGAGATGACAGGTACCCACCTCGGTGCATATAGTCTCTAGTCCACGCAAAGTCACGCGAGAATTCTCGAGGATTCCACCGCGCCAACCAGACACTCTATCCTCGCCTCAGATCTGTGAGGCGAGGTCATGCGAAGAGGTCGTTCACTGAAGCATGCATGCGTGTACGCACGCAAAGTCGCGCGTGAATTGTCGAGGCTTTACCTTTGAAAAATTATTCCTCTGACATCACAGCTACCCGTACATCCCGCGAGATTAATTCGGTCCCGCGAGAAATTAGCCCGGGTGAGATTCGGGCGGGAGTTTCCTTTTTAAAAAACTTCCTCTGAGATGACAGGTACCCACCTCGGTGCATAGTCTCTAGTCCACGCAAAGTCACGCGAGAATTCTCGAGGATTCCACCGCGCCAACCAGACACTCTATCCTCGCCTCAGATCTGTGAGGCGAGGTCAGGCGAAGAGGTCATGTTCACTGAAGCATGCATGCGTGTACGCACGCAAAATCACGCGTGAATTGTCGAGGATTTACCTTTGAAAAATTATTCCTCTGACATCACAGCTACCCGTACATCCCGCGAGATTAATTCGGTCCCGCGAGAAATTAGCCCGGGTGAGATTCGGGCGGGAGTTTCCTTTTTTAAAAACTTCCTCTGAGATGACAGGTACCCACCTCGGTGCATAGTCTCTAGTCCACGCAAAGTCACGCGAGAATTCTCGAGGATTCCACCGCGCCAACCAGACACTCTATCCTCGCGTCAGATCTGTGAGGCGAGGTCATGCGAAGAGGTCATGTTCACTGAAGCATGCATGCGTGTACGCACGCAAAGTCGCGCGAGAATGGTCGAGGATTTGCCTTTGAAAAATTATTACTCTGACATCACAGCTACCCGTACGTCCCGCGAGATTAATTCGGTCCCGCGAGAAATTAGCCCGGGTGAGATTCGGGCGGGAGTTTCCTTTTTTTAAAACTTCCTCTGAGATGACAGGTACCCACCTCGGTGCATAGTCTCTAGTCCACGCAAAGTCACGCGAGAATTATCGAGGATTCCACCGCGCCAACCAGACACTCTATCCTCGCCTCAGATCTGTGAGGCGAGGTCAGGCGAAGAGGTCATGTTCACTGAAGCATGCATGCGTGTACGCACGCAAAATCACGCGTGAATTGTCGAGGATTTACCTTTGAAAAATTATTCCTCTGACATCACAGCTACCCGTACATCCCGCGAGATTAATTCGGTCCCGCGAGAAATTAGCCCGGGTGAGATTCGGGCGGGAGTTTCCTTTTTTAAAAACTTCCTCTGAGATGACAGGTACCCACCTCGGTGCATAGTCTCTAGTCCACGCAAAGTCACGCGAGAATTCTCGAGGATTCCACCGCGCCAACCAGACACTCTATCCTCGCCTCAGATCTGTGAGGCGAGGTCATGCGAAGAGGTCATGTTCACTGAAGCATGCATGCGTGTACGCACGCAAAGTCGCGCGAGAATGGTCGAGGATTTGCCTTTGAAAAATTATTACTCTGACATCACAGCTACCCGTACGTCCCGCGAGATTAATTCGGTCCCGCGAGAAATTAGCCCGGGTGAGATTCGGGCGGGAGTTTCCTTTTTTAAAAACTTCCTCTGAGATGACAGGTACCCACCTCGGTGCATATAGTCTCTAGTCCACGCAAAGTCACGCGAGAATTCTCGAGGATTCCACCGCGCCAACCAGACACTCTATCCTCGCCTCAGATCTGTGAGGCGAGGTCATGCGAAGAGGTCGTTCACTGAAGCATGCATGCGTGTACGCACGCAAAGTCGCGCGTGAATTGTCGAGGCTTTACCTTTGAAAAATTATTCCTCTGACATCACAGCTACCCGTACATCCCGCGAGATTAATTCGGTCCCGCGAGAAATTAGCCCGGGTGAGATTCGGGCGGGAGTTTCCTTTTTTAAAAACTTCCTCTGAGATGACAGGTACCCACCTCGGTGCATAGTCTCTAGTCCACGCAAAGTCACGCGAGAATTATCGAGGATTCCACCGCGCCAACCAGACACTCTATCCTCGCCTCAGATCTGTGAGGCGAGGTCATGCGAAGAGGTCATGTTCACTGAAGCATGCATGCGTGTACGCACGCAAAGTCACGCGAGAATTGTCGAGGATTTGCCTTTGAAAAATTATTCCTCTGACATCACAGCTACCCGTGCGTCCCGCGAGATTAATTCGGTCCCGCGAGAAATTGGGGTAGGATAGGGAACCAATCTAGGTATAGTGCACACGTACGTACACACACGTTCAGCGCAGTGAGCATGGTTCAGTGAGCATGACCTCGACGCATGACCTCGCCTCACAGCTCTGAGGCGAGGATGGTCTAGTGGGCGCGTTGGAATTCTCGGCAATTCTCGCGTGACTATGCGTGAACTCTAGTGGGCAGGCGAGGATGGAGTGTCATTTTCGCGTGACTCGACTATGCGTGAACTCTAGTGGGCAGGCGAGGATGGAGTGTCTAGTGGGCGCGTTGGAGTTCTCGGCAATTCTCGCGTGACTATGCGTGAACTCTAGTGGGCCGGCGAGGATGGAGTGTCTTGTGGGCGCAATTCTCGCGTGACTATGCGTGAACTCTAGTGGGCCGGCGAGGATGGAGTGCCTTGTGGGCGCGTTGTAGTTCTCGGCAATTCTCGCGTGACTATGCGTGAACTCTAGTGGGCAGGCGCGCCTTGCAGAGGGATTGATTTTTTTTAAGGCAAACCATCGAGAATTCTCGCGTGACTTTGCGTGCGTTCGGTCAGCATGGTTCAGTGAGCATGACCTCGGCGCATCGCATGACCTCGCCTCACAGCTCTGAGGCGAGGATGGAGTGTCCAGTGGCCCTGTATTCTATAGTTGTACCATTAAGCCTGATGTTGTGGCTCAGCCTCAACGACTGGTGGTAAAATGTTTCCCTTTTTTCAAGTAAAACTAAAAGGTATAGGCCTATAACTATAACTATAAGGCCATCGGAATGAAAGTCATAGAATACTGTCCGGAAGATTTCAAAAACACACGCGGCTTTTTTTCATTATTCATTTTTCATTATTTTGTAAAACAGGTGCCCGAGGGGTACATAGACAATGATAGAGGTGCACTTCCGTCTTCAGATCGTTTTCACGTCTGCCATCATTGCATGATACCCCTAGAACTATGGGGGATATAGTATCCCCCATAGGTGATGTTGTTTTTTTCCAATATGGCGGCGCCTGAACTTTAAGATCGGACCGAAACGTTTTCGGCTAGCGCAATAATCCGCTTCCCAATCGCCGCCAAACTCCGTCTGATAGTTCTTGAGACACTCACCTTGCGTGTGTCTACGGAATTTCGGTACCATTTGTCCACTAAATTCTCCGAAAATAATGTTGGGAAATGAACGGGAACATGTGCGATGCATCCACATGCATGATCGAGGCATTCGGTGCGATGCATGTGGATGCATCGCACATGTTCCTGTTCATTTCCCAACATTATTTTTGGAGAATTTAGTGGACAAATGGTACCGAAATTCCGTAGACACACGCAAGGTGAGTGTCTCAAGAACTATCAGATGGAGTTTGGCGGCGATTGGGCAGCGGATTATTGCGCTAGCCGAAAACGTTTCGGTCCGATCTTAAAGTTCAGGCGCCGCCATATTGGAAAAAAAACAACATCACCTATGGGGGATACTATATCCCCCATAGTTCTAGGGGTAATTGCATGACAGGCAGACACCGATGAGACGTAATTTTTCATTGGCCAAAATTCGATGTCGCGATGGTAACAGCCAATCAGATGACGGAATACATACGTGTACAGAACGTCCGATGATTGCCGAAGTGAGATCGGGGGGCGCGTTCAATAACACAATACATACATACGCCGGGTATAGGTATTTTCCTATACCTTCACCGTTGAAGGTATTGTCGGTATGCATACGTATTGCGCTATTGAACGCGCCCCAGGACTTCAGTCGGATTTGCAGTCTCGCGCGGCTACACTGAAACACGAACAGTGGAATTGTGTGTCAGCACTTGGATCTCGCGCTCAAGACTATCGTCTGCCGTCTGATTTCGAAAAATCTGGTTGATTGGTCGGAATTTCTCAGGTTGGCGCCATATATATCGATTTCTTTCATGAACAAGTATTGAAAGTACGTTGAAGTTCTAAATTTTTTGAAATAATGAACAATTTTTGAATAATGAAAAATTTCGGCGGCGGCCATTTGGTCATGCGGGCGGAGGACGGTATTCTATGACTTTCATTCCGATGGCCTAAGCCAGTTCGGAATCTCGCGCGCGCAATGAACGTCTATGGGATTGTGTCAAGGTCATTTGAGATAAACACAGGTCATTTGAGATAAACACAATGCATACCGCTTTGTTTATCTCAAACCAAAGTCGGGAGACGCATGCGCAGTCGAGACTCCGAACTGGCTTATACGCGCGCATGGCCTACATGTAGACTGGTTCCCGCTCCACATATTCCACATACAACGACTGAATATGAGGACCGGCTACTGTCGTGTTTAAAATAGCACTTTAAGCATTACGTCATGCATTCATTTTTAGGAGCACATAACCGTTAATTTTCAAAGCGCGCAAAGGCCGGGTTTATTCCTTATTTGACCAATACAAATTTAATATATTACGGTAACCTTAAAATATTAACATGATTAAATATGCCCATTTTAATATACATGTAGGCTAGCATCAAAAAGATAATCCAAACCTTGTCTGCATCACCCAGTGAGCTCCTACGGTGATACCGTAACTATAGCCACTGCGTAGTTTTAAATCCGTGGCATCACCATAAATACACACGCAGGGGCACGCGTACGTGCACGCGACGTCAATTCAAATTCTCTAAACAATGACGAATTGTACCCGACGATTAACAGTAACGTCCGGACGACCGGACGTGCATTTGGGTAATTTCGGGAACCTTCGGGAAAAAGGAGGAATTCCTCCTGTTTTAAAATGGCGGAATTGGCGGCTGCCGGACCTTAGTCAAAGAATTTTTGGTCCGGGTACCAGACTAGCCTACATGTACATCGATCGTCAGCATGGTCAGAGTTAGACTGGTTCCTGTCCACATATTCCACACAGGAGAATATAGGGACAGGTAAAGGGTGCTTCATCTTGATCTGTGATTGGTCGTCTTTGCGCGTGCGCATTGTGTGTTATATATTTAAAAATTGGCGAAGCCCTTTGCTTCCTATATTTACATTTGGATATGTTCGACACGCACGTCTAAAAGAAATTAGTCCCACCAACGCGGATGAATTTTGTTTACACTGTGTAAAGCCTAGACTGGTCCCCTGTCCATGTGCGCTACGCTGCTCTTGCTCAAATACGACGAAGGGGAAGTAAATATGTGGACAGGGGACCAGTCACATGGTTATTATTAATTTTTTTTAGTAAGTGCATATACTTTGCATTGATATTTGTAATTCGGCCGTGCGTGTACTGTCGAACATATCCAAATGTAAATAAGCTTAGTATATTGCCTATTAAAAGCAAAGGGCTTCGGCAAAGACAACCAATCACAGATCAAGATGAAGCGCCCTTTACCTCTCTCTATATTCTATATGTGGAATATGTGGACGGAAACCAGTCTATCTTGTCAATGGACTGACAACTCCTGCGGGCGTGCTTATGCCCATGATGTAGGCGGTTTGCAGTTAACTCGACTTGAAGGCTTAGCAACTTGACCGTTGTACCAACTCGACCGTAAATGTACCAGCTCGACCGCTGTACCAGGTCGACCGCTGTACCAGCTCGACCGCTGAACCAACTCGACCGTTGTACCAACTCGTAGGTAGGCCTATGGATGAATATTGCAATTCACGCACACCAACTTATGTCACAGCCTCGTTTTCGTTTTGATCGGTGTGGGATCATTGGGTTAACATGCTCCTCGAAAAATCTGGTTTTTGGTAACTTGTGCTGTTTGTCACCGGATTATTTTACTTTTATGACATAGAACACTTAATACCTTAGATTTTTGACCAAATTTCTCGAAACTGATCATTTCCAGCCGCACATTTTCTTCCGACATGTGTGACTTCCCCCCCCCCCCCATAAAAATCATTAATATTTTTGTATTTAGGTCAGTGTGAATATTTTTCTTTACTTATTTATCTATCATCCTGGCAAGTTTCAACCAAATTGACTGTTAAACACCGTCGTTAATTAGGCGCCCCGATGCAAAGTTAAAAAACATTTAATTCTCTGGAAGTATTCATCCGTCAAGTTGCATGCCACGTGCACACAGTAAGTTATACATGTACATGAATTACGCGTGCCTTGTGGCAGTGGGCAATAATAATATAATAATATAATAGACAGTTCTTATATAGCGCATTACAGATCCGATGGATCTCTCAATGGGCTTTCTGCATTATTACCTTTGGTCATTGGGCTCAGTAATATCATTCCTTAATCCTTCTCACCTCCCTCGGGAGTATACAGTCCCGTGCTCCTTATGTGCATAGGGACTAATCAAACACATTAGCTTTGTGGACGACTAATTAATGGGGTGCAGCTTGGCCACCGAGATGAGGTCTTGATGATATAAAAATCGACTATAATACTATAGTGTTGCATTATTCGTCCAATGCAATTTATTGCAGAAAATTGGAAATTGCGGGCAGATTTTCAGATTGTACTACATGATGTACATGCAAATTCACATCGTAAAAACTTTCATCAGACATATGTGATCTAATAGACCCCTTGCACGGCGGCCATGACAGAGGGCAGGTTTTCATATTTAGATGATGTGACAATAGATCCATAAAGTGCCTACTCGTGCATGACGCACTGTGACAATGTGACTGCCCTCTGTCATTGCCGCAGTGCAAGGGGTCTATACGTGTTTAGGGATTAGAGATAGCTATACACACCGGCAAGGTATTCGGTGATCGAATATTCAAGCAGTAAAGTGAAATAAGGATATATTATTTGACTAACGATTGTTTAAACACAAGACAGCATTTTTGGCTGACGATTTATTACTGATTCATAAATACCTTGGACAGTTTAAGCATCCCTATTGGCTGAGAGTACGTCACGTGGGCAGTCTTAAATTAGCGATAAAGAATAGTGATAATGCCCGGCTGGCTGTCCTGCGTTTGTGCCCTAGTCAGCGCGTATATGGAATACGCACATGCACAAAGAAACTGCACCCGCCTGAAAGCAAATTGTGCACTTATACCCAGTCGTGTGCGTGCGCGAGCAACACGCCTGCGTTGCGCGTAACGCGCGCGATCTAACAAAAACAACATCACGCACATCTCGCAGTTGTACGAACGCCGTGTTGACACTACACTGAAAACATTATCTAGTCAATCACAGTGGAAAATTAGTCAAACAAGGGCAAAATGATTAGTCATGTATACAATTTGTCAGTTGACAACTTTTTGTTGGTGCATGACAAATCTTTGTTGGTGCATGACAAATTAAAACTGTTGCAGGACAAATTAATATTAGCGGAAGACTAATTTGAACGACTGACAAATGTGATGATCGTCTTTTGACTAATTTGTATTGTCACGTAAAACAACAACTGACGATTTATTTTCCCATGACTAATTGCATGACTAACTTTTGATTGCATTACTAATGGCAAGAATAATGCAGCCGAAACTCATGACTAATTTAATTAGTCATGAGTTTTGGCGGGATTATTCTTTACATTGATAATGTAATAAAAGGTTAGTCATGAAATCAGTCGTGGGAAAATAAATCTTCAGTTCTTGTTTTCGTGCAGCTGTGCGACGCCATTACATGCGAACCGCACCGTAAAATGAGGTCGTGTTTGACTGGACTGTGACGTTACTCTGGAAAGGTAAGCGTGTGACGGGTTTTGTGTGACACCAAAGAATTGTGCGGGACTCTGAGATTTCTAAGGCAATAATTGGTTTGCATGTTTCAAACTATGTCGTGTGTCGGAGTAAAGACATGGTTAAGGCCGTGCTTCGGGTCTCAACATCCGTGTATTGACACAAATAGTCATGATCTATAAGGACAACTCAGTACGTATTCGTAATGTTAGGTCAGCCCAGGTTAGACTCCTTTTCTCGCTGCAGTTAGAAGTAAGTTTATAAAATGAGCTACGAATAGTAACTGGATGTTTTCCTGGGTACATCGTTGCCTCTTCCATTTTTGTTGTCCCCGTTATCGTCATCAAACTGCGGATATCTTTGTTGCATTAACACAACACACCGTGCAGTCATTGCACGTATTCTGCGTAGGCCTATTTCAGTACGTTATACGAAACACACCGTATATTGCACGTGACAAAGTAAGTTTGTCAGGCTGACTAACTGACATTACTAATTAATTTTCCTGCAAGACTAATAATTTTTCTGCAGGACTAATAATTTTGTGTGCAAGACTAATTAATTTTGCCGCATGACAAATTAATTTTCCCGCATGACTAATCATTTTTTTAATTAGGCAAATAAGACCCTTTTTCATGACTAATTAAAATTAGTCAATTCAAACCACGTATGACTAATTGGAAATTAGTCAAATAAGACCCAGAGTATGACTAATTATTTTGTGTCAATTGACGAAATAAAGTTTTCAGTGTAGACTGTAGGCATAGGAAAGTGAATGCAAAACATGGCAAAACGACGAGCTATTTTTGGTGAATTTTACCGATTTACACGTAAAGGTATTGATGAATAGGATTAAAAGTAGGTTTGGCCAATGTTAAACAACCCGTTTAAAACCAGCTAGGGGTCCTGGGCACTGATAATGCCCTCGCCTGGCGGCTCGGGCATTATCAGTGCCCAGGACCCCTAGCTGGCTTTAAACGTGTGTTTAACATTGGCCAAACCTACTTTTAACCCCTAATTAAATCACCAGCATGCAGAATGACAAAAGGTTAATTAAAAATCACCATTCCATCTAGTTGACGTACAAACTGACGCCACAAAGTAGCTTGTACCCCTATACTGGATCCCATAAGGCGACCACATTCAATCACGACACTTCTTTATTTCATGTTTGAAACCCATTTTGTTTTTATTGTATGAACTGTATTAGGTCAGTACCCAAATCGCCATTGAGGGTATAACTTAAACGGTTACCCACTTAAAGAAGTTATCCTGTAGGTTAATTACTTTTTTTAGGGAGGTCAGTGAAACTAGCAGATTTTCATTTATATCTGTTTGCCTGTAAAAGTGCCTTCCAAAGGAGAGCCGTTTTACCTTGTCCAGAAGTTTCAATACATTCTTCGATGAGATGATTTTAGAGAGGAAAGATTGATCTTTCTTACAACGTGTATTTTCGTGGTGACTGAAGTCTTCAAAATGAAGAAATCTTCTGTTGAAAACGATGTACATTCAGAGAAAATTGTGTTCCTGCGCGCGGCCATCTTGATTTTATGATATACCGCCCTCTCAAGTTGTATGTTGAGAAATTTCGATGGTTTGTCTGCCACAAATAGAAATGACATCATCTTGTAGAGAGGAAGAAATTCTCTTTCGTTTGATACCAAGAAGAGCCGACTTTGACAGTGATATTTTCTCCAATTGTCGGCTTTTTGGGGGACGGAGAAAAGATGTTAAAGCTGCAAAATCGTTGAAAAAGTAATGTACGGAGTCGAAAAAGAGGTAAAAACCAGACGTTTTCTGAAAGGTTGGAATGTCAGCAACACGCATCTGTTGTTGTTTTGTTGCCGACGCTTGACGCTTTTTGCAAATAGCAGAGTTTATGTCGAGGGTTCGTTTGGCGAGATAATGAAAACATGGCGGTTTTGGGGTATGGCTGTGTGGGATTGCAAAAAGGTTTCGTGAACAAGTAATATGGCACTGATTATGGATCAGAACTTCACAATACTTTCATCTATGAAGCTATTGACCCCTTTCGAACACGTGCGAATATGCCATTTTGGGAGTCAAATAATGCTGAGTCATTGTAGAAGCAATGTGCGTGCGCGTTGTGTGTGTCTCTGGTGGGCGTAACGCGGTTTAGTTCACCAATGGGAGCCTCATCATAGCGCGTTACGCGCACTATATGGACACACACAACGGGCACGCACATTGCTTCCACAACGACGCGGCATCGTTTACTCCCAAAATGACGTCATTGGCATGAGCTCAATACCCGCCACATTTTTTTGTTCTTTCTCTTTTTGAAAGCTCTTTTCAACAATACCCGATTGTTCATATTCGGCGTGATTAACACTGCACACCACAACAGCTGAACAAAAAGCATGCCCCTCCCTTTAATGGATCATAATTTTGACATACTTTTACCCATCGGCTATACCTAGCGCAGTAATATGTCTAGGCAATGCATTGTAATAAGTGGGGTACAATGGCGGACGGTGGCTTCAATTTTAGACGTCGTTGCTTCATTCAGTGTATATACATCGATAGTACGCACATACCGACCCATATACTGGGTCGTTTGGCTCCTTTTAGACGACGACTGTTTTCTGTCACAAAATAAATGACACAGAGCGTTTCGTGCGTTACGTCACCTAAGAGTGGATCGGTTCAATCATCTCTTTGTCTTTAGTCTGTTTATTAGTACATTATTATTGGCATAGTGAAATACTTTCAGATTGTTTCTTTTTGTCTGAGCATTTTCGCGACGGTTTAAAATTGGTAAGAGATACTGGGATGGGTTCAACTTAAATTGTGTACTTGTCATACAACCAGGGTAGCTATATAGTCAATTTGCCAAACTATACCCAGCACGATATGGGCCTAAGGACTTCCCTCAAAGGCACAGGCTCGTCAGCAATGCGCGCCGGCCAAATTCGTGCTCGAAACACGCAACTCCATGCCTTTGCTATGGAGCTGCGTATTGCGTGGCACACATTTGGCGGTCGCGCATTGCTGACAAGCCTGTGCCTTTAACGCCCCTATATATGACTAAACACACTCTTCCATTTTGTTAACGCTCCCCCACCACCCCCCAAAATAAAAAAAACCTACATGTTTGAGACACAATGCGGGAACAATGGTAGCGGATGGGGGGCGGGGGGGGGGGGGGGGGGGGGGGGGGGTGGGGGGGGGGGGGTGGGGGGGGGGGGGGGGGGGGGGAGATTACCCTCGGCCCCATATCGTGCTGCATAATGTTCCAAGCAGGTTGAATCGCAATATGCATACTGGTAGAAACAGAGGTAGTTGCGTTTTTTTAAACAGGAAATGAAGCAGTTGATACTTGAGCACCACTTCCACTTCGTGCATTCCCAAGAAATGAGACTGCTGCATAGGGATGCAGAAAGGTTTTATGCGGCTCACAAAGGCAAGAAAACATTCCACCATTGTTGTAATTAAAACATTCACTAATAACTAATACAATAAAATTGAGTAATTTGAAACATTAGGTCAGGGCCCTATTTCATAAAACTATTTAGGAACATTCCTAATTAATTGTTCCTAAGTCACTTAGGAACAATTCATTGGGAAGATTCCTAACTTAGGCATTTTTAATTATCCTAAGTTAGGAACAATTCTAAGTTAGGAACAATGCATAAACTATACAGACTACGCATTGTATGACTGAGTTTGAATACTCTTTCTCTCCGTCTAGCGCGCCTATTTTCCCTGTCAAGTAGGCCTAGAGCCATAAACATAGTATAATTGACATGTACACAGTTGACAAGCAAGCATACTGAAGCAGTGTTTAATTTTCCCGCCAAATTGTCATGTGATACCTAACTTTAGGTCTGATTATGATCAGTCCTAAAGTTAGGAACAATTTCAACCAAGATAGGAACGCTTTTTTACCTAAATTGCTTTATGAAATAGAACTTTAGGAATGTTCCTAAAGTTAGGAACAATTTTGATTTAGGAATGATAAATGTTTTATGCAATAGGGCCCTGGTGATAACCATATTTAGATTTAGCCCCAATCAGAAACACTTGTGATGTTATGAAATTGTGCAATGCATTGTATTGTCTAATTATATTTCCTTGCAATTACCAATTAAATTGTCAATTACTCGGCATTGACTGAGAATTTTGGAAAACGGCAGCCACTATCTATGTTATGACCGTGTCCTCTTTCTTATGACACAAATAAATCCGTACCTTCATGAATGACTGAGCACCGATGGTTCAAAGCGAGACTTTGTAACAGATTATGAATAAGTTGCAAAACATTTTTTTTTTTACAAAAGACCAATAATCAATTTAAAAATCCTTTAAAGAGCTAGAAAAATCAAGCATTTGAACCTTTTTCGATAGTCCACATATCCCTCTAGCCGGCTTATATCACAGTTTATTTCAAATTGCCCTTTTTAAGTGGATAAATCGCAAGCAAAAGTGCGGTTTTCAAAAATGAAATTTTAGCGATTTCTGAAACGCTTATTAGGTATTAATAATATGCGCGTGACCTCGTGACGCAATCCTGAGAAAGTAAAGTCAAAACGATTGTCAGCTCCATACGTTTACACGCAAAAATCTCGGAAAACCGTCTCTGTTAGACGGTGTTTTTTGAAGAATTGTTTTCGTCCAAAAAGCCATATACCCAGTAGTTGCGTGGTTGTATGTTTTACCAGACACTATGAAAAAAAGAGCAGAAACAGTTTCTTTCTTATTTCCAAGAATAAGAAAAATGAGTCGCGCGAAGGAGTAGGCGAACTTGTACCGGGCGGGCTGCCGTGTGTTGGGTTATGTGTACGGGTAGGCTGCCGTGTGTGCGTTGGGACAGAAACGGACTGTTGCCGTCAATTCGTTTTCATTGACGATTCCGCACGTGAATTTGACTCATTTTAACAAGCATAAAACAGCAAGCACTTGATGAATTTTTGCAACAAAGGTATTTTTGAAAAGCTGTTGCAACTTGTCTGTTGTGTGAAAGTGGTTTTAATATATTTTGATTTTGTTTTCCAAGTCGCTCAACGGTCGAGCTGGTACAACAGTCAAGTTGGTACAACGGTCGAGTTGGTTCAACTTCGAGTCGAGTTGGTTCAACTTCGAGTCGAGTTGGTTCAACTTCTAGTCGAGTTGGTTCAACTTCGATTCGAGTTGGCAAACGGTTGAATAGACCTGCACACACGGGACGATTCTATAAAAAAATCCAAGATTTATTTTTCCTTTTAGTAATGCACCAATTATTGTTTGCCAACAAACATGACCAACTCGGCCGTAGTATAGAGTCAGCTCGACCGACCGTTTGCCAACTGCCACTGTGGCACACATGTGTTTTGCTTCAGTAAAAATCATAACTTTGTCTCAGTCGTCTTTTTTTCATCATCAAACTCTTACTGTTTTATGGTTTACATACAGCTCATAACAAGATGTGGAATTCAACTCATAAATTCATACCTAATGAATATTTTTGTTTTCAATTTCAAGAGGGCCGTTCGTGTAAAAACCAACGGCCGCGATGCACTGAAATTTACCTTAAAAGAGCATCATTGTGAGCCACAATTTCATTTGTTTTTCACAAAAAGATAATAATAAATTCTTGTCATATTACAGAAAGTATTTTCACGTTTGTAATTTGAATTACAAAGACGAAACAGGCATGATGAACATACACTTCGTATATTTTCCATTCAATACTACACAGGCCGTTTTGTGTTCTTCTCAGGATGACGTCACAACCCTGTTTGTAAACAAACCTAGTAACCTCGAGCGTTTCAGAATTTCGGGTGAAGAGGGTCGGAACTGAATTGCGTTTTAAACAAACGACTGTCGGGTTTTGGCGGAAAACATATTGTAATCGCGTTGTAGAAATATAAACCTCCATGATAAACAGGAAAACTAAAATAATGTGGATGGGGATATACTAGCTGTTTAAGTAGTTCTCTCATTAAAAACATGAAAGTTTGAATAAATGATTTTAAAAGCCAATCCCAATCAGTGAGGAACAACTGCAATACCGTGTTTCGAGACAACCAGTTGGCTTCATAGCTCAAATAGTGGGTCGTCTGCACGTTAAAGGTAGAATACATGATTGGTATCAGAAATGTTCAATATAAACATGACAACAGTAGAAAACTTCCCATGAAATGGTTTTGTCTGAAGTGCTATAGTCTTTGAGAAATGAGCAAAACAAATATTTTTCGTCTGGCGAGACGTAAATTCATATTTCCCCAAAACCACCTCGCCCTGGACCACTTCGCCCTGAAGCACTTCACCCAATGACCATTTTGCCCCAAACCACTTCATCCAAACACTACCTCGCCCAAATGCCACTTCGCTCCAAAAAAACTTCGTGCTCAGGCTAGTGGTTCAGGGCGAAGTGGTTCAGGGGCAAAGTGACTGTAAACCATTTTTTGACCGTTTTGTCAAACGTTAGACGACGTACGGAGCTGATATTTGCTCAGGTTGGTTTTAATCATGCATTATCCGTAAACAAAATAATAAAATAAAAAATACAAAAATCACCTATTTATACTTAATTTTAACCAAAATTGGTTTTTATATATATTTTCATTGTTTCGGATTCCAGGCAGGTTTTTCTTCAAGCGTCTTACTGGATTCATGTCCAGTGGGCCCATCAGTGTGCACATCTTGGCTAGAAAGGGCGCTATTGCCTACTGGAGGAAGTTGATAGGACCCACCAAGGTATTCAGGTTAGGCATGTAGTATACTACTGGGGGGTGCTGTGCGATTTTAATGAAAGCGGAACTCCAACTCCTGACAAGCCGAAGTCGTAAAGTTGGGTGGTCGGTCCGCAGTCGCTCGTGGGGTATATTCATTCAACAGCGGAAGGACCGCCAATTACAGGAATGGGATCAATTAACATAGATATTCAAATAAATAACTATCAACTTCTAAGTTGAATTAGAAACGGCCAGAGACACCGGGGAATCCCTCCACTTGCTCTTTACGAAAGAATGCTCTAAAATCTTTAAAGTGTGTTTTAGGCCTTCGTGTTTGACAACAGCAGAGATCCGTCACTTGCATGTATCAAATATTGCAAAACGGAACTCCATCATGCAAACGGAACTCCATAATGCTGGCGGGGGTGAGGGTGACTTGGTCACATATTGTACTGGGTATCAAACTATTTTTTCTGTGGCAAGGATGCAAAGGGCTTTGTTTGTGGCAAATATGCAAGGTCCTTTGTGGCAGGCATACTAAGCCCCTTTTGACAAGCTGCTTCTGTGGCAAAATATGCCAAGGGCTTTGTTTGTGGAAAGAGTGCCATTTACTCTTGGGGCAAGCGTGCCGTCAGTGTGGCAAGTGTGCCAAGTACTTTTAAAGCAAGCATGCATGCCCTCCTTTGTGGCAATATGTCAAGGACTTTGCGGCAAGTGTGTCAATTACTTTGTGGCAAGTGTGCCAAGTACTTTGCGGCAATACTTTGTGGCAAGTCTGCCCTCTCCTTTTGTGGCAAGTATGCCAACGACACTGCGGGCATGCGTGCCCGTTTAACCCTTTTAACAACCAACACATGGTATTTTTGAAAACTTCAGTGCAAGGCCAAGGCCAGAGCTGTCGGCTGGCTTCAAGGTGTTGACTGGAGTAAATTTATATTTAAAAGACTTATAAAATGACCTCTTGTTTAATTCTTATTTTTCTATTACCAATTTGTATGTCTTTTATGTTCATATTTAAATATTTATGTACGATACCGTATTTGTATTTTAAAAATATAATTTGACCCTAAAGCCACGAAATAAATTTAATAAATTTAGAATCCGACGTATACGAGTCACTCCATGAACATTGGATTTAATCACTCAATTTTTCTTTCTAATTTTTGTTAGTGGCGGCAGCTAATTTGCATATTTATCAGATTATTTGCATATTTGTCTGAACACTTAATTGAGAAAGATGTTTATCGTATTCTCTAGCCATGGCCAATAAAAACGTAATTTACACATGTACATCGCTTTGAACAGATACCTAAGTACAAAGTTGTATTGTAAAATGGTTTTCCTAATGGTGGCCTCTAATTGGCATAATTTACATATTTGTGTACACACTATCAATTCAGAAACATGTTTATCGTGTACTGTACATGCTAACACAGGTTTAGACACTATTTGCTTTGGTTGGGCACCTAAATATAAAGTTACATTGAAAAGTAGAATTGTTCCTAATGGTGGCAGGTAATTTGCATTATATTCAAATTTGACACCTTTCCACCAAATATATTTTGGTAAACACGCGGAAGGGGCGCGTTCGTGCATGTAGTAATGGATGAGCGCTTTTCGTTGTAACAGCAACACAAAACGCACAGCCCATGCACTGGACGCCACCCAGCTATGGCGGATATACAGGGAAGGAGACCTTAGTTAAAGGATTGGTCTATTGATAGCTTTCGAATACGCCATTTTGTGAGTCAAACAATGCTGAGTCATTGTGTAAGTGATTTGCGTGCGCGTTGTGTGTGTCTCTGGTGGGCGTAGCGTGATTTAGTTCACCAATGGGAACCTTAGTACAGAGCGTTACGCGTGCTATGGACACATACAACGCGCACGCACATTGCTTCCACAATGACGCGGCATTATTTGACACACAACACGACGTCATTTGAAAGCTATCAATAGTGGTGCACGAATTGTGCAGTACTATTTCACTCTATTAATAGGACGGTAATGGCAGAATCTCAAAGTCGTTTTAAGCTCGTAGATGATGAAGTCCTCAAGGAAATTACAGAAGCGGCTGACAGTGAAAAGGGAAAGTGTCAAGTGAAATATGCTACCAATATTCTGCTGTATACATAGGCCTACTGATTGTTCTGCCGTAAACCAGCTTCCGAATTTAAAACTCGATGGACTACATATTACCAATCTACTTTTAACCAATCAGCTGACAAAAATCTGAATGTTTGGTATATGGGTCTGTCCACAGTAATGGGGTACATTTGAAAAATAAGTCAATAATTCCTTTCAGACGTCTTTAGTTTATCTCATAATTAAAGAAATGTCCTTGTTTTGTTCTCGGGAGATAACTTTTGTCCAAAAAGTTAAGAAATTGCTGCCACAACATACATTTTTGAAAAGCAAGTGTACAAATTTTCCTATTACGTAGGTAATGTGGACATACAATTTTGTGACATTGTTTTCCGTCTTTGTTACATGCGTAATAGGAAAATTTGTGCACGAGGTTTTCACAAATGTATGTTGTAGGACTATTTTTCTTACTCCTTGGTGAACAAAGTTATTTCCTCAGTTTAGCTTGATAATTTAAAGATAAAATTAAGACATTTGAAGTGAACTGGGACCTAAGATCTTGAATGTTACAGAAATGTACCCCATTACAGTGGACAGACCCATATACATGTAATTCAAATATTGACTGCTTTTAATTCAGGTCATGGTTAAGATTATGGGCCCTCTGTGATCTTGAAGTCATGACTATATGGCCCTCGGCTTCAATAGTTATGGCTTCGAGATCCAAGAGGGCCTGTAATCTGAACCGTGCCGCTCATTGCAGTCAATATTTGTATACTTTCCACCCAAAGTAAACCATGTTACAGTACCATATTTAATGTATTTCTAAGTTGTTTTGATTAATTATAGTTTCCCCAAATTGAAACCTATAAAGCCTACTAGTGAGTTTTGAACGGAATTGGCTTAGTCTGTTTTTGACTTATTGGAGACTGTTTGTTTTCTCAATAGGGCAAGGTTTGAAGCACCAGACAGTCTCAGGGCTCGCTATGGGTTGACAGACACCCGGAATGCCACCCACGGCTCAGGTATACAATCTGATGCTCAATTTGAAGATCTTATGTAATTTCACGCTCTAATCTCCACAGTAGAAGGGTACATTTGACAACAATACCTTTATTTTGTCTTAAAATTAAAGAAATACAGGTACCAGTAAATAACCTGTCATTCTGAGTAGATGACTTAAAGGAGCTTGTTCAGATTTGTCCAGAAAATAGATTTAATTTTAACCCAACAATCGTATAAAACGCCTCCCCAAATACTAATAATGGGGAGAAAACAGGTAATTTGCAATCTCCAATTTGAATTTGGAAGAAAGAAATGTTTTATGTAACCGGATAAATTAGTTTACAAAACATCGGTGTTTTTTTGACAATATCCTTGGAAGTATGTGGATTGCCTTGGGAGCGCGAAATTTCAGAATGGTTATGAGAAAAAATTGTTAAATTATATGGTATCAAAATCTCAACATCCATGGGGAAAACTGGGAGATGGTCAAAAATATGATTTGGACCGTTCCTTTAAGCCCCAAAAGTTAATATAATAGAACAATATAAAGGTAAATATTTTATAATTGGGACATTTTTTACGACTAAAACTGTAGAAGATAATTTGGAAGGTGACAATTTGAACATTAATGTTTTCATCGTTCATGTTGTAGTTTATTTTATGGCATCTTCGGTCATTTTCGAGATTACCAATGATGTATACTGCCTTTAAGCTTTAACTATACTATATTTTCAACTTGAAATGACGGAGGAGAAGATGCAGTTTTAGAAGTGGGAGAAAACCCCCAGAGGAATCTTCAGGGGGAAAACCCACGCGGTCAAGCAGGGACTGCAAACCTAATCCACAGTACGCCCCGGAATTGAACCCAGGATGTCAGAGGTGAAAGACATGAGGAACCACTACAGGGTTTCCCAAAAAAGGGAACCTTATTAAATTGCCAATGACTGAGAATTTTTGAAAAATGGCAAGTACTAACCATTTCATTACTGTCTTATGACACCAAGAAATCTAGAATACCTTTATGGATGACTGAATGTCGTTTAAAGCGAACCTGCCAGAAATATCTTAATACCAGATTATGACTAGGTTTATCGGCTGAAAAGGTATAACGGGGAAAAAAGACAGTCACTTTTAACAGTGTCCTAATTCCAATGAGAGCACTACTAAAGGTATTTCATATCTAATTTTTTTTAAAAATCTGTTTGTTCCTTTTATCTTTTTCTCATTGATGAACATATGCTTAATCTGGTACAAAGCTACTTCTGACAGGGTCGCTTTGACCCATTGGTGCTCAGTCATCCATGATAGTATTTTAGATTTCTTTGTGTCATAAGAAAGAAGACACGGTCATGAATCGGATATAGTACATGTAGTTGTCGTTTTGCCAAATTATCAGTACTGTAAACTTTCGTTATAACAACCCCCGATATAAAGCTCTTCTCGATATAAAGCTCATTTTTTCAAGTCCCGGCTGCTATTCTCTGCATTATGTATGCATTGGTTACAGCGCTCTCTGGATATAAAGCTAACATTATTCCAGTCCCTTGAAGAGCGCTATAATGAGAGTTTTCCCAGAGTAATTAGCAATTTCTTTTTTACTATAGGACACTTGTACACCAACTCAACCGCCCCCTAGTTTAAACATTTTTTGTCTCCTTTCCTGTAACAGACTCCCCAGAGAATGCGAAGCGGGAAATTGCTTTCTTCCTTCCCGATTTCAGCGTTGAAGACTGGTTTCAGAACCAGGAGCCAAGCTTCAGAGAAGGCAATATTCGATTCTGTGACAGGAGATTTGAACATTATGTGGTAAAAGATGGTACAGAGCACTGAGAACTCTTGGGGAAAAAAATAAACTAAGCAGAAGAAATAAAATGTTGATATCTTGCAAGACTTGGTCGAATAGCTCTGCGAGAGAGCCAGTGGTAGTAGGCGATAGCTTGACCGGAATTGCAAACCGAGCGTAATTTTTTGATGAATAGGTAATTTAGTATCTACTCTAACATAATAAACAATTATGGCAATACTTTGGCATCCGTTACTGTTGATCTTTAAAGGCCATTATATCATCTGCAATGACACAAATTTATTTCTGTCCGAGTATAGTTAGAAATTAACAGATTAAGGGGGTTTTAAAAGTGTGCGCACACAATTTGTTTTCACCATTTATTCACCTAACACAGAAGGATTTCTTAATACATCATTGGTAATCTCGAAAATCAGAAATGTTCACAGATCTACGTCTAACTTACACAATATAAACATGATGACCGTAGAACACTCCCCTGAAATGGTTTTGTCTGTGTGTTATAGTGCTATAGTCTTTGAGAAATGAGTAAAACAATTAGTTTTCGTCTCATGAGACAAATTCAATTTGCCCCAAAACCATTTCGCCCAAGTGCCATTTCACCCCAAACCACTTCGTTCAAACACTACATCACCCCAAAACCACTTCGTGCACAGGCCGTGGTTCAGGGCGAAATGGTTTTGGGGCGAATTGACTACAAACCATTTTTTGACTGTTTTGTCAAATGTTAGTACGGAGCTAGTTTTTGCTCAGGTTGGTTTTAATCATGCATATCTTCAATCACACAGGGGGCTAAAACTATTTGTAACAGTTTACCAATCATGTATACTATCTTTAAGCATTGCTGCAACATTCTTTAGATGTTTATGCCCTTATTACAGGAATCTTGCAAATAATGTATTGGAAGATGAATTTAGAAACACGAGAAAATTGCAGTGCCCCGACTTGGATTCGAACTCAGGTTATTGGCCTACAACAGGGATGCGATTGTTCCGGTTTTTCCTGGAACTTTCTTTTGTCTCATTGGTTTGTGACAAAGATTATTCCGGAAAAAACGGAACGAATCACGTCCCTGTTACATGGCCAATTGCTCTCCTGTCACAAATCCCGGGACCTCCCGTTAAAAATGCCAACGGTCAGAAGTCGAAAGGAACTATACCAGAATCAATTTAAATACTATCACCAATGCAAATTTATTTACAAACAGCCAAAAGCAATCTTGCGCAAATCAATAATTAATTATAGGTTTGAGGACCAATAAATGGTTCTGAAACATATAGGTTTGAGAACCAATAATAATTATAATTGGTTCTTTAACCTACATGTATATAGGTTTGAGAACCACAGTTTTACAACCGTGGACGGTCCACGTTTGTCGAGGGTCCACGGTATGAATGGTGTATTCCAATGAAGGTCCACGATTGCAGGCAAATACACACGCATGACCTCCCCCACATACACTATGCGAATTTTGTTCGCGTGTACTGTAGACAATTTGGCCCAAAATATTTTTTCCCCTCAAAATCGAAACGCAGGATTTCGTCCTAACTTCACAATTAGTTTTTTAACCCCCTCCCCCTTCCCTTATCCTTTTAAAATGCTAAGATAACTCGTCTGCGGACCTGGGCAAGTCCACACAGTTACGGTGCTACCTGGTTAATGCGGACCTCTTTTGTCCGAAAGTTCGCATGGTGTATTTAATGCTCGTACACTACATGTATACACTGTAGTAAAAAGACCCTATTTTTGGCGGAAAATTAACACCTGGTATTTTAGGATCACCGTACCAAGCTATCAATTCAAATGATTAATTTTCTTAAAGAGCCCCTGGAATTGTATTTTTATAGGAAATCTATGCTATACAATTACTCCATTCATTTACAGTCTTAAAATCCTTGGAAGTTGTTTTAGGGATTAAAATCAAGGATTTCTTTCATAATTAACTGCTAGATTGGTTCCCGATCCCTATAGATTGGTTCGCTTATTTCGAAAATATAGGGATCGGTAAAGGGCAGCCATGACGGGCAGAATTATGCCCGTCACGTGGTTATTATTATTTTTTATTTTTTTAGTAAGTGCGCAGATTTTGCATTGACATTTGTAACTTGGCCGTGCGTGTCGAACATATCCAATTATGTAAATAAAGTACATTGCCTAATTCAAAAGGCTTGGCCAATTTTTAAATATACAAAATACAATGCGCACGCGCAAAGACGACCAATTACAGATCAAGATGAAGCGCCCTTTACCTGTCCTTATATTCTCCTGTGTGGAATATGTGGACGGGAACCAGTCTAAATTAACTGCAAGTTCACACATTAGGCAAACATAGGAAAATCACATTAAGTTGTGCACAAAAAATCCACTATTCCAACTTGTTGAAACTTCTGTAACCCATGGTTGTTTGGGTTTGTTTTACATGTACATGGTGTCTGTTATAAGCCATGAAAAATTAATAAGATTGGAAACTGCAGCAATTGTCCACAATTCCAGTTTGAAGTCTTGTGTTTTTTATTTGCTTTTCTATATGCTGTGTGTTCCTAAAGTCTAGTTACAGGCCCTAAACAGTGCCCTCTATCTGTGAGTTTCTGTAAAGAAAGTTTCAAAGTTGAAAAACACCGCCTTTTATTAATGCATAGTTCTATGATTGACTAATTAACCCCGCCCCTTAGATATTGTTGCTATGCCTCACACGCTATCGTCAAAATGGCTACATACACTGCACAAACCAATGGACTTTCAACGGAAAGCACAGATTCATTTGAGAAAACTCAAAGGTATTCTGTCAATATCGTGTGATGTTGGTTTGTGAGGCAATGCACTTTGACCTAGGCCTATGTGGGCGCTGTCTGCTAGCTCTGTTGTGATTGGTCGGCGGGTTCGGTTGATTGACAGGTCGGAACTATGCATGGGGCATCAAATTGAACAGTAGTAATGTCTTTCTCAACAAGTAATCCTTCACATGCAGCAAAAACTGTGCATAAAGTTATTTAGCAATTCAGGGGCCCTCTAAATTCCAGTTGTGACCCAAAGTAAACAAAAAATAAATAAATACCTTACCTACACTTTTCAATACACTCATCCAGAATAACCAATTTGAAACCCGAGGTTTCTACCAGATAGTCCATCATGAACACAGAGTTCATGTACATATCTGGAAGATCAGAATCTACCACCAGAACTCCTCCTTTGTTCTTGGCCAAAGCGTCATGGATCTTACGCAGGGCTTTAGGCACACGCTTCACGTCGTGATTTCTGTAGTAGTTGTTCCATGTCAGCTCCCCTGTAGACCCTGTTAAAGCAGCAGTTTTAGACAAATTATCATTTATGATCCACCACCGCAAAACCAGGCGGAAGTCGGCAAATACCATTTCGAGATATGGTAATCAGAGTTTGTACCGTCCGAAGACTGGGCCTCGCCAAAAATCACGATGTATTTGAACCAGTCGATAGTCTATGAATAAAAATACAAGCCTCCTACCTTTTTAGATCCATCCACTTTATGATTCTGGAGTATTTTCCCAATGAAAAGTACCGGGTTGGCGGGAAATTTATATGCAAACAGAAGTAACCAACGGCCTATGTTCCACATAAGCCGTTTTACGGTGAGGCTCTGTATTTTTAATCTGATGTCTTCCTTTGTGTGTAGTATACCTTCGTAAATTTTCTTGGTGTTATATGCTCAACAGGGGTGAACGTTCAAATTAGCATTGGCCCAAGATGTTTCCATTCCATATTAATTCATTAATATTGCTGGGATACACCAGGCCGGAGCCACAGACGAAAACGGTCGTTTTGAAAACAGCCGATGTCTGAGCTAGGTGGAATTTTCTTATTTTTTATTCGGAATTTGTCTCTCTAGTAATCGAAGATGAAAACAATACCTTTTATTCTTGTTAAAAGCGGAGAAATAAACTCTGATTGCCCCTTCAAGTTTACAACGGAAAACAATGCGTTTCCCGTCATCTATTTATATTCTATTAAATAGTATGTTTTAAGAAAAATATACATTTAAATTAGTGTCTGCATTTATATTTAGGATTGATGTTATTCGCTGGAAGAGTGTGATGTCAATTTTCGCGCGGACGCGTTTACTTCTTTGACAACGGTTCACGCTACTTGCATGACAACGCGTTTCTCCATTCGTTTTGCACAGAAGCCACAAGGGGAACATTTTCTGTTGAGGTTTTTTCTGTTACAACCATCCCAAAATAAGGAGGCAGGATTGTGTATCACTATGATAATAGGTATAAGCAAACCATTGCAAGTCATTATTGTCCTAATATAGGTTTTCCCGGCCAATTTGAACAAAAATCCATTCAAGTTAATACCCGACTCATTCAGTTTCGCTTGACAATAAATGCTCATGTACCGGTACATCAGCATTGGACAGTTAAAACGAGTCATTCAATTTCAACACTTGAGCATTCATTCGACAAATAAAATCATTTAATTTAAAATGGTCACTTAGTTCATTCAATTTCGTCACAGCCAGCAGCAACGGGCTGGTCGAATATTCATGTGTATCAACTGGCAAACATTTTTTAAATGTTTGCATTCAAGTTCGTTTCTGTGGTATGCGCTTTCTGGTTCGTATTTGCCTATATTTCAAGAAGTGGCTCAACAGAATGTGGGACAAATAACTCATAAAATTTAGAGAGATGGTACAACAGTAAAACTTACATGCCGAGATGCCTAGCACGTCAGAACATTGAATGTTAAAGAAAACAATTTCAGATATATAAACGTATCAAAAAGAAAAAGAAAAGGACCTGCGAAAAAAAATCCACAGGGAAACAACGTTTTAATTTTATAACGATCCCCTTATAAGAAAATCACATATCAATTAATGTTTAATTTGCATGGTCTTAACATTAACGAATAAAGAAGACAACAATGCAAACGATTATAATGCAAACAAATGCAAGCAAAATATTGTGTATTGTTTTGTTTATACTTATGTGCCATAAAACTTTATTCAACCGTTCAGACACATTTTTAAGTTTAATCATGGGGTAACAAAGCAAAAGGAACATATTTGCAATTAAGACTAACATTACGAATTAAATGAAACGCATAAGCCACACAACTGCCAGTAGAAGAACATTATCGTTAACTTTAAAGGTACACACCGGCCTACTGTTTACATGATTTAGTGATGTAGCAGCATTGACAATACTTTTTTGATGGTCGTTGTGAAAAAAGATCATCAAAATATCCCGTAATTTACTAAAGAAGTGCAAAATTAACAAAAACGGTCAAATAACGGGTTATACGCTTTACCAGCCGTTGCAACTACGCGCGAGCCTCAGGACTTTGTCACAAACGATTCGCTCTTCTCATACTCAGGATATCTCCAATTTTCTGCTCACGATTTCACTGGACAGCCCGGACGACCGAATAGGACTTTCCGTTTTCTTTTGAGGAATCGGCATCATGTTTTTTCTTCACAAACGTACACCGGAGCAACACACGAAGCCGTGTGTGCACTCAGGCTATTTGCCGTGCTGCGCGGGGCAAATATCCTACACTCCACGGTAGCCTGCCGTAGCACGCGCTCGCTCCCGTTCTCTGGACTCTCGAAACAAACATTTATGTTCGATTTTTCATACCTATGTTTAACTTTGTTTCATACCTGTATAAATAGTCTCTCTTTCGTCAATCACTTATAAATATTGGGGGGAAATCAGAGTTGAATGTGGTGCAGTTCTTTTCAGGATATATCTAATTTACTCTGGAAAGCGCTTCAGAATAATGTATGGGTCTATTTCGAGCCCAAAATAGGCCAACAAAGCCGGTGTGTCCCTTTAAACGCATGCATGTAAGCCGTATCATACTCATGTTGACGCTCAAATGTTGAATTGCGTTGCCCATAAACGAAAAAGAAAACAACAATAGGTACAAAATCGCAGTGCGCTTCGATGACTCTGAATTTGATCGCACCTATTAGGAAAAGGTGGTGGATATTCAACAAAAGAATGGCGATCTTGTAGTCTTGAATGCCTATAAACGAAATAGAATGAAAAGAAAGGAATCATGGGTGCACGAAACGAAATTGAATGCAATAATATTGAAAGAGTAACCCTAGTTTGCTTGAATTAGAGAAATCGCGTAAATTTGAAAGCGCAATAATGAAATTGAATGATCTTTTGCTGAAATTGGCCAGGAAAACCTATATTTCCTTCAAAAATAATAATAGAAAAATACACTGTGCGCAAACACAATGGAATCGATGTAAAACGTGAGCGTGAACCTGTAACCGTAGTTACGGTCCTGCACCTGCAGTGTGACGTCACGACGCTGCCAGCGAATTTCAAGGTACACATATTATAATTTCACAAAAATCCATATCTGAAAAAAATTGTTGATTTATTGACAGAAGTTTCTTTTTGGTATGGAGCTTCTTAACAGCTGTACATGTATACATGTGTAAACAAGTCTGCAGTCAGGGAATTTTGCTAAAAACTGGGAACTAAATCCTTACCAAATAATTTCTTCGCCAATGTGTTAGTGAAGGTGTCTACTAACACCTCTTAAAAAGTTGAAATTCAATTCCCCTAGGAAGCCACGTGACAGCTTCTAAAAGTTTTACCTTAAAAATACAGTACAGACAACAGCCGTTGACAAAGCGCCCATTTGTTTTGAATGGTGTGCGCCTAAGCAGACGACTGTTTTGTGTTTCATACTGGCGCAAATGCGGGCAGCGCTGTGATTGGATTGGATTCTGGTGCTGCTCCTGTGGTTTTCTGTGGTTCTGAATTGAATTCTGAGGTTTTTAAAATGATGAAAGGTCACGGTCACGTGACTAAGCTGAGAATCGGGGCCATTTCCAAGATGGCCGCCATTGAAATTTACAGGTGTCAGGCGTAGGCCGTGTCAGGTGTAGGTATACCTATATAGAGTCGGCCGATTTTAAAGATCCTGGTGTTGATACTATGGTTTTCCATAGTGCTGAATCCAATTCCGAGGTTTTTATAACGATGACATTTCAGAGTCACGTGATTAGGCTGAGGATCAGGGTCATTTCCAGGAACTTGCCTTTTTACCCAGCGTGCACCACCTGAAAACAGCCCGATTTGTCAGGTAGGCCTATAGACCGTATCGAATAGCCGCAATTTCGTTTTCGTGGGGCACCTTTTGTTACTTAAACCGTTCAACAATGGAAGCACAATATGTGCAATCATGCATGTCCTCAATTAAAGGAACAAAGAAACTGCCCCACAGAATCGCGGCTTTTCAAAACGGTCCATAGCGCGAAGGCGGGACTGTATAGTAGCATTTATGCAAATATAATAATTTAGTGCAAATCTATCACGCAACTGGTCTATCATTGGCACCGAGTGGCACTAAACGTCCCCGAAATGTACCACACACACTTTCTTAACAATGTGAACATGATCAGAGGCTAAATATTCTTACAAAAGTTGAAGTTTTGCCTTCGGAATTGATTTCTACTAGGAATCGATACCTCAAACATCTGGAATCGCGATTACGATTCCTAAAGTGGGATAGATTCTACCCGATTCCGGCGCCGAATCGCCCAAGCACAGTATTATAATGACGTGGGGTGTTACTGTGATGTCCGAGCGGTCTAGCGCGTCGAACTCAAGTTCCTGTGCCAGTACTAGAATGTGGGTTCGATTCCGGGCCGTGACGGGTTGTGGCACTTGTGCGCACTTAATCACAATTGTTCCGTCCTTCGGAAGGGATGTAAAGCCGTTGGTCCAGTGTGTTACATGTAACGCTTTTTAAAGATCCCAGAGCATTCTTTCGCGAAGAGCAAGGGGAGGGATTCCCCGGTGTCTCTGGCCGTTCAACTTAGAAATTCGAATATCTATATTAATTGATATCTATGTTAATTGATCCCATTCCTGTAATTGGCGGTTCTTCCGCTGTTGGATGTGGTGAATAAATAAATAATAGAGCCTTTCAATCAATAGCCATGCATGTGAGGGACCGGAGCTGCGTTCGACATCAGCAGCGTAAATACGGGGGTCAGATCCCCCCCCCCCCCCACGGAAAATCCTGTATTGCCCTAAAAAAGGCAAGGAAAGGTTGAAAATTAAGTTTTTTTATAACGATAGGGCCTATACCTATACCTGTAACTAACTGGATGTCTGCTGATAGTGCTGTATACCCTGATTATACATGCCCCCCGCCCCCTCGCCCCTCGCCCCTCCCCCCCTCGCTAAAAAGCAATGCACCCATGTGCACCTTCCGCCGCCACCCCCTCCCCCAGTGAAAACAATCGTGGCTACGCTGCTGTTCCACATACGTTGGCCAAGAAGGGTGCCCGACTTTTCATAGACGAGTGCACAAAAGTACTGTAACCAGTAGCGAACGTCGGCAGCACATGGTTAAATCAGATTTCTCTTTAGGTCTCTGGTTAAATGGAACGCAGCCAGGGTTCTCCCATTCAAATTATGTGACACTATTTTTGCAATCCCATGGCCGGAGAACTACACACAGCGCTGTCGGCATTTGCGCCAGATGAAACACAAAACAGCCGTCTGACCCAGCGTATACGCTATTCAAAACAAATGGGCACTTTGCGTTTGCCAACGGCTGTTGTCTGATGTACTGCATTTTTTAGTTTTTACATTTTTAAGTCTGTACTGCATTTTTAAGAAGCTGTCCCGGGCTTTCCTAGGGAATTGAATTTCAACTTTTTAAGGGGTGTTAGTAGACACCTTCAGTAACAAATTGGTGAATAAATTATTTGGTAAGGATTTAGTTCCCAGATTTGCCAAATATCGGAAAATATTCCCTGACTATAGGCAGTTGCTATAAGGTAATTTTGTGATTTGCCCATAACATCTGAACATCCCGTTGCAGTTCCCGAACTGTGAAAAGCCGTACTCAACCAAATACATACCACCGATACGAGTCAACTATACCTTATTTTAAAGCTGAAAATGCAAGCTATCTAATGGTGTAAAAAACCAAAATCTTCCGCCTGGTTTTGGGGTGGTAGATCAAATTTCATACAAAAATATTGCATGGATATGTCTATCTGTTTGCACTTTGCAGTGACGACACAATGCTAAAATGTGGAATCCATGCATTATGTGCAGCTTATGCACTAGAAGCACCTGTTGTGGCGATTTGGATTTCGTCGACACGTACCTTCTCTAGCTGGGAATTCCACTGCTGCTTTGACAACCCGCAAGCCTCTCTTCTTTGCCTCGTCTAAGATGGTAGGGCTAATATCCTTCTTAACAGTTGGTAAATAGTGCGATGCGACAATCCCAATCTCCTCCAGCCGTAAAATGGCACTCATGAGGGCCATGCGGACCCAGGCACCAGGCATGATCTCAAAGTGTCCTGATGGATTGTGACCATCTTCTCTTATACCAATGTGGAAGGTCTTGGACCAGGACTTGACAGCCTCTGGAAACTGCTGAACGAAGTCTCCGTAGAAGAAGAGTGTAGTAGGAACCACGGGGTTATGTGCCGCCAGAGTCTCTATAACTCTCCGTGCACGTTTTAAGTTCATGCCCACTGCAACAGCCAATGCTACTGAATTACTGGCACAGCTTGAATAGACTTTTCCAGCTGTACCTGAAGTGGTATGTGGGACCTTGAAATTAGAAGAAAGTGTAATCATTTAAACATGTACTAACATACCGGTATAAAGGGACTACATGTACATGTATGTATACTGTGTGAATGGTCTTCAGCCAATAGGAAGGTTTAGATGCACATAAAACGTGAACGCGAAATGCTTTCAGCACTTGGTCGCTACTTTTAGGGAATCTTAGAACAGACGAAAACAGAAAATCCACAAATGTGACTTTCATGGCAATATAACCTTTGCCGTGACCAAAATTCGAACCTGGGTTCTGAGACCTCCTAGAGATATGACCAGTGCTCAAGCCATTACGTGTTCACGTTTGCATTTTACGTGTATCAAAACTTTCCGCCAATGTCCTCATTATCCCCTTAAAGGAGTGTGACCAGATCACTTTTTTTTTACCCATAACTCCCCGGGACTTACCTTGTGGGTCATGAGATTTTTACATCATAACATCCGTTATATTTTTCTGATTACGAAACTGAAACTCCCGCGCTTCTAGGCCGCATATTTCCGAGGATATAGTCGAAAATCCACCGATTATTTGTTAACTAATTTTCCAGTATCAAGGTTTATCCGCTGAAAGCCGACTCGATAGTTTTGTTCAATTTTTTACTGGAAATTGCGAATGTTTTCGGGTTTTGGGACATGGGAGGTGTGTATGGGAGTTACTTGATAATATCGGTAAGTTACATCGAAAACTATTTTCCAGAAACCCTGGTCACGCTCCTTTAAGATCAGGGGCCAATTTCATAAAACATGTTACGTGCTAATAAAAAATGTTGGATTAAGCATAGCACGAATATTCGTTCAACCAAGGGCCTATAGACAGTCGAAGTGTGACGTGCGTTGCCATGGCAATTGGATCTAAACTATCATGGCCGTCGGGAAAAGTACCATTGGAAAAGCACTGGGACGCGGTTGAGTGATTTTTAGTTTAGATCCAATTGCCTAGGCAACCAACAAAAGGTGACGTATTCACTTCGGCAGTCTATTTCACAAAGCTTGTTTTGTTCGAACACGTTCGTCGTCTGCTTTACTTGTGCCAACGTCAAAATTTCGAAGTACAGTCATCGGTAATGTTTCCATTTTGGGATGATTATCGCTACCACTGAAGACCCTTGTCTGTCGCTGACTAAAATATTTTAATAACAGCTGAAAGTTTATTTCATAAACAGTTTTATGAAATGGAGAGAGGGCTGTTTTTGCCCTTACCCGACGTAATTATTAAACAGCTAGAATCCCCCCATCCATATTTTTTTTAGTTTTCCTGTTTATCATGGAGGTTTATGTTTCTACAACGCGATTACAACGTGTTTTCCGCCAAAAACCGACAGTCTTTTCTTTAAAACGCAATTCAGTTCCGATCCTCTTCAACCGAAATTCTGAAACGCTCGAGGTCACTTGGTTTGTTTACAAACAGGGGCGTGACGTCATCCTGAGAAGAACTCAAAACGGCCTGTGTAGTATTGAATGGAAAACATACAACCTACCTTTCCCGTATTAGGGCGACCGGTTATGGGTAAAAAAGGCGTATTAGGACGACCGACCGCATTAGGGCGACCGATAGCCGGTCGTCCTAACGCCAAGTGCTTCAAAAACCATCTTTATTAGGTCAAAAACCATTTTTATTAGGTTTCTCACCATTTTTATTAGGTTTGTAACCATTTTCGTCTAGGTTGAAAAACATTTTTATGAGAACTTTAAGTCGAAAAAATGGGTGTCAACGGCAGAGTTTCTTGCCGACAAATTTGCCGTTTTAGTGGTTCCCCAGAGCACTCTTCCCAAAACGGTCGTCCTAATACGGGAAAAGTAGTTATTTAACGAAGTGTATGTTCATCATGCCTGTTTAGTCCTTGTAATTCAAATTACTAACGTTAAAAAGACTTTCTGTACTATGACAACAATTTATTGTTATCTTTTTGTGAAAAAAAACATTAAATTGTGGCTCACAATGATGCTATTTTGAAGTAAATTTCAGTGAATCGCGGCCGTTGGTTTTGACACGAACGGCCGTCTTGAAATTGAAATAAAAATATTAATTGGGTATGAATTAATTTAGGAGTTGAATTCCACATCTTGTTATGAGCTGTAAACCACGAAACAGTGAGAGTTTGATGGAAAAAAAAAGACGACTGAGACAAAGTTATGATTTTTACTGAAGCAAAACACATGAGTGTCACAGCGGCAGTTGGCAAACGGTCGAGCGTTGTACTTGGTCAACTTCAAGTTGACTGTTGCACCAGCTCGACAGGGGTTGGCGTACGGGTTCTTTCCTCGCCTTTCACCTCTGGGGTCCCGGGTTCGAATCCGGGGCGTGTATGTGGATTGGGTTTGCAGTCCCTACTTGACCGCGTGGGTTTTCCCCTGGGGCATTTCTCTGGGGGTTTTCCTCCCACTTCTAAAACTGCAACTCCTTCTTCGTCATCTCAAGTTGATAATATAGTATAGTTAAAGCTAAAACCGTATAGTTGATGGCATAAAGGGCCTTAGTTGCCGAAGATGCCATAAAATATACAACAACAACAACAGCTCGACAGTTGTTAGCGACTTGGGAAAAAAAAAATCAAAATATTTGTTTTGAGTTAAAACCACTTTCAAACAAAAGACCAGCTGCAACAGATTATAAAAATACCTTTGTTGCAAAAATTCATCAAGCGGTTGCTGTTTTATGCTTGATAAATTGCGTCCAATTAACTTGCGGAATCGTCAATGAAAATGAATAGACAGCTACTAGTTCAATAATTGTGATGTGATGCATAGCCCCTATACGCGCACACACACGGCAGCCTAGCCGTACACATAACCCAACTCACGGCAGCCTACCCAAAGAAAATGTTTCTGTTCTTTTTTTTGTTTTCATAGTGTCTGGTAAAACATACAACCACGCAATTATACTGGGCATATCTCTGGCTTTTTGGACCAACACAATTCTTCAAAAGACACCATCTAACAGAGACGGTTTTCGAAGTTTTTTGCGTGTAAACGTATGGAGCTAACAATCGTGTTGAGTTCTCTTTCTCAGGATTGCGTCACGGGGTCACGCGCATATCATTAATACCTAATGAGCGTTTCAGAAATCGCGAAAATCTCATTTTCGAAAAGCGCACTTTTGCTTGCAATTTATCCACTTAAAACCAACAATTAACCGACAAAAATCCACGTCGGCAAGAGGGATGTTTGGACTATCGAAAAAAGCCTAACTGCTGGATTTTCCTTCAAGGGGGGATTCTAGCTCTTTAACACTGTATACTCAGTGCTTTCCCGAGACACTATGAAAAGCTTCATAGCTGACTGATTCCAATCCCCGTTGCGAAATGATTCAAACCGGCCATTCAACACTAGCTAGCTCGGTGGTCGAGTGGTTACGACGTCTGCCTTGTATGCAGGAGGTCGTGGGTTAGAGTCCCACCCGAGCACGCTATGAACCTTATCATAGTGTCTCGGGAAAGCACTAAGTATACAGTGTTGCACTGAGTATACAGTGTTAATAATTACATCGGGTAAGGGCAAAAACAACCTTACTTAACATTCAATTTCCCCGACGCAAGTCTAAATCAATTTCTGGAGAGAGGGCTGCTTAATCAAAAATCGGGTGCTAACATGTTTTATGAAATTGGCCCCTGGTCACAGCCGTCAAGGTCAAGTTCAAAACACAGAGTGTACAAATGAATGGTGGACAATGGACATGTTTACATGTCAACCATGGAAGACAGACAGAAGCGAAGCTGACGTTTTGGACTAGTCAACCACGTCTGCGACTATACATTGCCAGAACGTTTTTACATGTACATGTCCTCCGGCGTCAAGTGGTTAATTAGCCTTTTGCGTGTAGCATTTGCATAATGCCTGGCATGCCAAATTCTTCACTTTCAAATACATGTACACTGTAGAGGTACAGTTTAGAAAGTCACATAGCTATTGTTGCTACGTGCTGCACGCCGTTTCCTAGCAGCCAACAGTCTTGTTGCTTTATGTCAATCTTTTCTACGGTGAACATGGTATTGATTTAATACTTCCTACCTGCCAATGCACCACATAGCAACAGAAATTTAGTCAGGTCAAGTGGATACCAAGAGTGCGTGTGAAAGGAAATATGTCAATACTCCAGATATTCAGGTGAAACGTGCAAAAGGCTAATTGGTTTCTTTGTTCAGCCTTTTGACCTTCATGTCCACAGAGAAACATTCTGAAGATCAAGTGTGTGAGCATGAGTGACCCATAGACAAAGGGATCATACATGTACATACACTGGTGGAAACAACCAAGACTGAAGGCTATACCCGACGGTTGGATAAAAATGTGCTTCCTAACCTACAGTCACAGGGCATGTTTAGCTGGAGGGATACTTTCTTATAGCTCCAATCCATTGAACTCTCTGGGGTTCACTGGAACTACATGTACAAAATTGTATCCCGTTCGTGCAGTGATGATAACTCTAGAGCTAGAGTTAAAGGTAGCCAAATGGATTATGTACAATTCTCTTTTAACCCGCTGTGCCGCAAAGGGAAGGTTCCAGAAGGCCAATTTTTATTTTTTTTAATTACTAAAAAAACCTTTTGGGCCAACTCTGCTCAAACTTTATCCTCAATCGATTACCTTAGCCTGTGCCCCTCTAGTCACCTTTAATGTTGAGTTCACTAATGCTACGTTTACACCATGTCCCCGGCAGTCCCGGCGCCCCGGTTTGGCCAAAACGTGGCGTGCCGTGGAACTTTGATTGTCTTTTTATTATGCTACGTTTACACCATGTCCCCGGCAGTCCCGGCGCCCCGGTTTGGCCAAAACGTGCCGTGCCGTGGAAATTTTATTGTCTTTTTATTACTTTGGCTCGACTCGGCCCTAGTTGGGCCGGTGTGTTGCGTTCTACCACGGTGCATTACGTCCCGGTACGGAAAGCGTGGCGCGCCGTGCCGGTTTCGGGCCGCGAGGCGGACGGCGCGCCCCGGAACCGGGACGGCGCGCTACGTTTCAAGCGCCGTTCCACTACGGATGGGTCCACGTCGCAGGCCGGCCTGCTAAGTTCTGATGCGGTGCCTCACGTCCGTCCCGTTCGTGTCACGTTTGTTGTCCCGGCCCAATACGTTCCCGGCGGTGTGCGAGGGTCTGCTGCGGCGCGCCCTTCGACTGAACGTGGCAGCTGTCACGTTTCACGCCCCGGTGGTCACCCGGTGGTCTCCCGGTGAGCCCCGATGGGTATAAATAGTGCGCTCCACACCTTCATTTTCACTTCGTCCTGGAGCGCTGCCGCAGCAACATCATCCTCATCGTCATCATCGTTGTCATCTTCATATTCGGTGCCACACCCCGGTGAGTCAAGGCACACTGCAGTCCGTCACGCCCTGTGACGGAAGCACCGCCCTACTGCGGCCCAGGACGATTCTCATCAGTGCCGGGTCTGCCGGGCCAAATTTTTTGACAGAGCTGCTCACTGGCCGGTCACCGGCCGGTGGCAAGGGTGAGCAACGGTCATTCACGTTTCGCCACCCCGGTCCCCTACGCTCCCCGACGTCCATCCCGGTGCCTCCACGGTGCTCCTCTACCGGGGCGCCGGGACTGCCGGGGACATGGTGTAAACGTAGCATTACTTTGGCTCGACTCGGCCCTAGTTGGGCCGGTGTGTTGCGTTCTACCACGATGTGTTACGTCCCGGTACGGAAAGCGTGGCGCGCCGTGCCGGTTCCGGGCCGCGAGGCGGACAGCGCGCTACGTTTCAAGCGCCGTTCACTACGGATGGGTCCACGTCCCAGGCCGGCCTGCTAAGTTCTGATGCGGTGCCTCACGTCCGTCCCGTTCGTGTCACGTTTGTTGTCCCGGCCCAATACGTTCCAGACGGTGTGCGAAGGTCTGCTGCGGCGGCCCTGCGACTGAACGTGGCAGCTGTCACGTTTCACGCCCCGGTGGTCACCCGGTGGTCTCCCGGTGAGCCCCGGTGGGTATAAATAGTGCGTTCCACACCTTCATTTTCACTTCGTCCTGGAGCGCTGCCGCAGCAACATCATCCTCATCGTTAGCGCACCGCAGCTCACCGGGCCGCATTCACACCATGCTGTGGCCACTACCGTGACGGGCCCTGGCAGACCGTGGGGTGCCGGGCTTCCAAACGTGGCGGAGCGTGAGGCACCGGCCGCGATCAGAGGTCCCCGGCACCCCACGGTACCACAATCCGGTGAGTCAAGGCACACTGCGGTCCGTCATGCCCTGTGACGGAAGCTGCGGCCCAGGACGATTCTTATTAGTGCTGGGACTGCCGGGCCAAAATTTTTGACAGAGCTGCTCACTTTCCGGTCACCGGCCGGTGGCAAGGGTGAGCTACGGTCATTCACGTTTCGCCACCCCGGTCCCCTACGCTCCCCGACGTCCATCCCGGTGCCTCCACGGTGCTCCTCTACCGGCGTGCCGGGACTGCCGGGGACATGGTGTAAACGTAGCATTACGAATCAGGTCCATGCTGGGAAATCTCACCACCCCAGACCTATTCTTCGGATATTATTTTGTTATCGCCGCAAAGACGCGGAAATCTGAGAGATTATGTCGCCCATATCAACACCAGAAACCCTTCCAGCGAAACCTGTTGGCAGGTCTGTCTACAAATTGGAAAATACAGTATGTACATAGTGCTCGTACATATGTAGCTTCGCAGTTCGCATACTAGGCCTAAACACTATTTTTGTGCATCACATGTATCATATTTTGTTTGCTTGCAGACAAATGACAATGGAAAAAAGATCAAAAATACAACCGAGTACGTAAGTTGATTCCAAAAGTGGAATGGGTCGAGAAAGATCGTGGTAAAAATCACACCCGTGAACAAATTCAGGAGCGTTTTTTTCTTTCTTTCACACCCGATTGTCAAATCAGAAGGACCGACGTACATAGTAAACTGCATGTATTTGCCTGTGCACTGGTCTATCTCATGCTATACCTTTATTGGGTGTATTTTCTCAATGTCCGCATAATTTCTACTCTCCCCTACCCAGTCCAGCATGTTTAAGCCTGTCTTAGCAATATCTGCTCTCAGTTTGTTCTGTTCAGCTTTTGACCAACCCGTTGGTTGCCTGTCGTGGTATTCACCATAAAATCTGCATGGAATAAATAATAGGATTATGGACATCGAGTTAGGGCAGATAGAAATGGTCTTATATCAACCAACATGCACAACTAAGAACCTCCGTACTTTCGTTTTAAGAGTCATCATTAGTAAGAATGTACCAAGTGGTGATTCATTGACATCTCAGATTTTCTTATTAAAAATGTTCTTTTTAAACCAAACTATTAAAGCCCCAAAACATGTGTACAACATTTGCAGTGACCCAAAGGTTTGCTTCCCGACTTTACCAGAAAAATCCGACTAAAAGTGCTGATAGTAATGGTAACAAACACATTTCGAAACAGCTTTCGAAACAGGAGGAATTTCCTCCTGTTTTAGTCACGTGTCGTAGCGGCTGCCGGACCTACATGTAAAGATCATCTCAGAATACATGTAGTCGGAATCGTTTGGTATGGGAACCAGACTACGATTTTAGTCGCTTCTTGCGCGGTTTTTCTCAACCTCGAGCTATCGCTGCCATTGCAAAATGCAGTATCGTCACGTTAATCTGGACAAGAGTTAGGTTATAATAGACTGGTTCCCACTCCACCCTGGCCGTGCCAACGTGTGTTTGTCATTCGATTGACAATTAAACCCACTCAGTTGGTAGAAATCCCGTGACTGCAACCACAAATAGAAGATCCTTAATGCCATTCAGCAGGAATTAGTTGGGAAAAACAAAGAATTCGCTCAGGAAATCACGACCATGGTTTAATAAGCACCCATCATATCCAGAGGCTGTGGTTGCGCTGTCTACCGGTACATGTACATGTATATCATTTTCAGTCCAAAGTGGAATGTACATGTACATTATGCCAGCGGTTGGGTGATTTTTGGAGATATATCAAAAACAAGGCTGTTCCAGATGTCATGTTTAATGTATTTTACCGTTTGTGATGTCATTTTGTGCTACATCTACGAAAAGTTTAATAAAATATTTTTTTAGCATTAACACTCGACAAGAAAAAGGGTGTAGGCCTACAACATGTAAATTTGCCGTATGCACATTAAAGTGTTATTTACAATGCTTGAATTTGTTTATACTCCCTTGTTTTTTTTTTACTCAATTCACACAATAACAGATGTTGCCCCCAAAAGTGTCCCCATGTACGCGCAAAACAATCTATAATGTGCCATTAAGTTTCTGTTTTAGACTTAAATGTTTTTCTACTTAAAAGAAAGCCACCGTGGCAAAAAATACTATCATTGAAAAATGGGGCCGCAAACAAACAAACAAATAGCCCAACAACCCAACAAAACAAAAATGGGTCACTCTATGTTAACGTGCAAGATGGGACAAACAACCAGTATCTTCAGCATTCAAGAATCTGTTTACAATTTTATGGCATTTGAACATAAAATAAAAATATTTTATGAAAAAGAAATTATATTTTGGGACAAAGTTATCAACCAGAATTGCTTGCACCTATCAATTGCGCCAAATGATTATTGGTCCTCCTGTGTTAACCTCAAATAAGGTATAATAACACCAGATTCGGATTCGACATTATCAAATCTGTGCATCTGTATCAACTTTGAAAGCATTTGAATTAAAATGGAGGCACTGTGGCTAAAGTACTGTTTTGACCAAAAAAGGGGAAACCCTCCCCAGTCCCAAACTGGCACACGGTCATTTTGCATTAAATGTGGAAGTTACGCGGCAATGTGAACAGCAGTTTCGGATTCACGGCATATTCAAATTTAGTATAAAGGTCACTTAAAGGAGTGTGACCAGATCACTTTTTTTTACCCATAACTCCCCGGGACTTACCTTATGGGTCATGAGATTTTTATATCATAACATCCGTTATATTTTTCTGATTACGAAACTGAAACTCCCGCGCTTATAGGCCGCATATTTCCGAGGATATCGTCGAAAATCCACCGATTATTTGTAAACTAATTGTCCAGTATCAACGTTTATCCGCTGAAAGCATACTCGATAGTTTTGTTCAAATTTTTACTGGAAATTGCGAATGTTTTCGGGTTTTTGGGACATGGGAGGTGTGTATGGGAGTTACTTGATAATATTGGTAAGTTACATCGAAAACTATTTTCCAGAAACTCTGGTCACGCTCCTTTAAAGGCAGTACACATGATTTACACATAACTTACACGATATAAATACGATGACGGCAGAAAACTTCCCCTGAAATGGTTTTGTCTGAAGTGCTATTATAGTCTTTGAGAAATGAGCAAAACAATTATTTTTCGTCTCGTGAGACGTAAATTCAATTCGCCCCAAAACCATTTCGCCCAAGTGCCATTACGCCCCCAAACCACTTCGCCCAAGTGCCATTTCGCCCCAAATCACTTCGTCCAAACACTATCTCGCCCAAATGCCACTTCGCCCCAAAACCATCCGTGCACAGGCCGTGGTTTAGGGCGAAAGTGGTTTTGGGGCGAAATGGCTGCAAACCCTTTTTTGACTGTTTTCTCACAAGTTAGACAATGTACGGAGCTGTTTTTTTTGCTCAGGTTGGTTTTAATCATTTATATCTTCAATCACACAGGGGGATATAACTATTTATATACCTCATGCGTAGATTCCTGTCATCTGATTGGTTAAAAGTGGGGGCATTGAATAAGCTAGATCACGCGCATGCAGAATTCTTACTTTGCCCACGGGCATAGTAATTTAGCGGGTTCAGGATGCGCGCATAACGTGTGTAGCATAGCTGTGCACCAACTACGCAGCTGCGCGCTTCACGTAAACATTCAGCAGGACGTAAATGGCGGAATCTCGACGAAGTCGTTTTGTCGTCTGTCGTAGATGATGAAGTCCTTAAGAAAATATGAGAAATGGCCTACAGTGAAAACTGTGTCAGGTGAAATGTGCTACTAAAGTGCCAGGTGATTATGCTACATTTTTTGCTGTAAATATACTTTTCCGCCGTAGACCAGCTTCCGAAATCGAAACTCGAAAGACCACTGTCATGACTGTATGATGTATCGTTACTTTTAACCAACCAGATGACAAAAATCTACACATTCGGTATATAAAACAAATATTGACTGTTGTTTATTCTGGTCATGGTTAAGATTATAGGCCCTCGGTGATCTCGAAGCCATGACTATATGCCCCTCGGCTTCCGCCTTGGGGCATAGTCATGGCTTCGAGATCAACTTGGGCCTATAATCTTAACCATGCCCCTCATTGCAGTCAATACTTGTATATTGTAACAGTTTACCAATCATGCATGTATACTATCTTTAGTTTTAAGTTGCACCTAAAAACGTACGACAAAACTCAATTTCTAGGCCTCTTACATATTTTGGCCCATAGCCTATATTATACATTGTATATGGTTACAGTCACGGAATTTCTTAATACTAACCGGGATACTAACTGACTGCAAATGGGTTCCATAGTCATTGTCAATCGAATAATGACAAAACACGTTGGCACGGCCAGTGCACTGAGCTTTATTGGGGGCCAGGGTGGAGTTGGAACCAGTCTACTGTTATCCTAACTCGTGTCCAGATTAACGCGATGATACTGTACTTTGCAATGGCAGCGATAGCTCGAGGTTGAGAAAAACCTCGCAAGAAAACGGCAAAAATCAATTTTTCTGAGCTTTATTTCTAAGTTACGTGCAAATGGTTCAAATGTGAACAAGTGAAATATTAATCAGCATGTCTCAAACTACTTATATCCTAAAAATAAAGTTGCCCCTAAAAAGTTAAGGCGAAACTGCAATATTTGGGCCTTTGGTTCATGGCCTTGTCCCCCCTGTTTCCCCCCATATTGCCTGTTTTATCCAATTATTTTGCACAAGGGTGTACCGTACCTACAAATATGGAAAATAAATCTGCCTTTCAAAGTAGTTTACACAAACACTTGGGCTGTACAGATGTAAATGTACTTACTTATCAATGTAAGCAAATGCCTTATCATTCAGCATTTTCCGAAGGATATTATACTCGGCTCCTTCAACATCCAGTTTGAAGATGATGTAATCGTCCATGGAGAACGTGTCTATGATCCACTTTGAAAGGTCAATGACTGGGATTGTTTTCCGATATGTAAGTTTGCGGTAGCCTCCTATAGAGAGAAAATGCAATTTGTTTTATCTACAGCAAATCCTCTAAAATAAAAGCATTTCTTGGGGTAAAAAAGTTCTTGTACGCAGGCGGGCCATTTAATCCATTAGGTTATTTTTCTTCCCCTTTTGTGACACACCGTGGCCAGTGTACATTACATAAGGGGACTTTGAATTATTCTTTCGTTCCCCCAAATTATTTCATTCCTCTAATTATTCCTTTGTTCCCTCTACACATGTAGAGGTCAATTTCGATCCCTCTCCCTCAGAATAATTATTTCGTTCCCTTTTAATGTTATTTTGTTTTTCAACCATCTAGCCACAGAGAGACTCGGAAGAGGTGTAGCAGGAGTGAACCACTATGGTTACGCTGAGAGGGACAACCAGCAGCCACCACGCCTAGGTCAGACCAAGCACGGGCAGTTCAGTGGCCAAACGCCGCACAGCACCACTGAGCCGAGTGACCAAGCAACCATATGCTCAGCCACAGTCTTATCGAACGGGACCGCACAACCAAATATGAACTCGGTCTTACCACTTGACCGAGAATGCATCAGTCTTCTCGATAGGCCATCAGTGTAGCGAAATTGTATGGCATGGATTTGCCCCACTGCATTGTTGGAAAAAGAGTGACAAGCACGAGATTGTTGTGATGCTCCGGCGGGATGCCCAGATACATGCATCCTGAGATCTCAGGGAATTTCTACTCTGCAAAGCGACGTGACAATACCCTGAGGAAATACACGCAAATCTGTGGAGCGAGCCGGCTGTTGTCTTGAGCCAACTCACGCCCGAGTCATTTTGATGTAATTTAATCAATTCGGTCATGTTATGCCGAAAAGAAACAATTTCTATACTTTCCAGAAATTGTATTGGGTTCCGTTCCTTATGACTGTCCCATTCCTACCAAACTTTCAAACGACAAACCTTATTTACTCCGCAGTTTTTCAAATTAACAACAGGGATGCATGCTGACGAATGTAATGGAAGGGATTCCCCAATCTGCTTTAAATAGCAGCCAATCGCCGACGCGGACAACGGCCAGCATTACCGAGTACATGTATCACATGCATGCACGGTGTTTACAATCTGTGCGCGTTACATTTGAATGCCTGCAATCGTGCTACAATGCACTGCAAGCGTCCTGATTGGTCCAGCAGAGGCGACAAGATTTCTGTCGCTAGTCCCACCGCCAAGTGGGGCCTTTTTCAACAGGGCCACTGTACGCAGGAGTTAGGGAGTGCGTTAAAGGGGCACTGTTGCAAGAGGATGAGATACATGTAGCTCAGTTCGTATGAGCAGTTCGTAACGTAGTTCTTTTCGCAACCCCTTCAACCGCAATTTTCAGGCAAACCGGGGGACAGGATTCAACAAGACACGTGGTAACCGTCAATCAACGGGAGAGCAACATAGCTCAAAAAACTAACTCTTGTTCATCCTCCAGCATTTTCTGTAGCCGGTCGCCTACAATGGTTCCCTCATCAATGGAATTTGATCACCCAAGACCCATGGATTTTACAGACTATACAGGGTTACCATTTGGAACTGCTACGGACTCCCATACAGCATCATGTACCGGTGACACGATCTCAAAACAAACATCACGAGTCAACTCTCACAGTAGAGATACAGAAAATGCTGGAGAAGGGGGCAGTAACATTGGAAAAACCTGTAGCAGGTCAGTTCGTTTCGTCCGTCTTTCTCGTGCCCAAGAAGAACGGAGACCAACGACCAATTATCAATTTGCGCCCTCTCAACAAATTAATTGCTTGTCATCATTTCAAGATGGAAGGTATTTCAGTGGTGAAGGACCTCTTAGTGCACAACGATTTCATGGCTACAATCGACCTGAAGGACGCTTATTTCATAATCCTAGGGAGCTCACATCTAGAGTGCAAACGCAATGTGACACAGACACAACAGCTGTTGCAAGACCTAGGTTTTGTCATCAACTTTCTGGAGCTACTTGCAGTTTGGTATGCCCTGAAGGCCCTGCTAAACAACCACACAGATTTGCATGTTCGTCTACAGGTGGACAGTTCGGTAGCAGTAGCGTACTTAGTTCACAAAGGAGGAACCCATTCTCAACTATTGTCTCGCCTGGCAGTCACAATTTGGATATGGTGCCTCAAACGAAACATAATATTGTTACCAGAACACCTTCCGGGAACACAGAATCTGTCCGCGGACAGTATGTCCAGAATGTTCAACGATCGCTCCGAGTGTTTTCTACGGAAGGTAACCGAAGAGGTAGCCGACATTGTCCTCGTGGCTCCAGTTTGGAAAACTCAACCATGATACCCAAAACTACTTCAGTTAGCGGTTTGTGTACCACTTCTCCTGCCAAAACGCCAGGATTTACTTTGCTTTCCTCACAACCGTCAGCAGCATCCTCTCGCACATCAAATACGACTGTCCGCGTGGAGGTTATCAGGCAAGATTTGGCTACAAGAGGCATTCCGCCGAACGTGTCAAAAACTATCATGTCGTCATGGCGACAGGGAACTCACAGACAATTTGACTCGTCTTGGAGACGCTGGGATAGCTGATGTGTTCAACGACACACTAATCCCGTTCGAGCCTCTGTAGCTGAGGTGTTAACCTTTTTACAGGAGTTATTCGACAGCGGTTTAAGATACAGGACATTAAATGTGTATCGCTCTGCCATTTCTTCTGCTCACGAGATGGTCGAGGACAGCCGATGGGACAGCATCGTCTTATCAGCCGTTTCTTCAAAGGGGTGTTCAATTTACGACCACCTCAGGCCAGATACATGTTCACCTGGGATGTAGCAAAAGTTCTCAAGTACTTTAATTCACTACCTCACAATCGCCGTTTAGATATTAAACAATTGTCTTTGAAACTAGCCATGTTAGTGGCCTTAGTCTCAGCCGGACGCTGTTTTTCACTAACAGCTTTAGACATCACTCACATGAGAAAGGACCAAGCTGGCTATGTATTTTCACTAGTTAAGCTCACTAAATGTGCTTCGATTTCTAAACCATGCCATGACGTGTTTTTACATAGTTTCCCTACCAATCGGAAACTCTGTGTTACTCAAACTCTGGAGGAATATCTAGATAGAACAAGTTTTTACAGAGGAACTGGATCATCCAGGATGACCCAACTTTTTCTTACTTATGGTAAGCCTTATCATCCCGTAGTAACCTCAACAATTTCCCGATGGATTAAGTTAGTTATGGCAGAATCTGGCATTGACATTTAACATTTCAAGGCTCATTCCACTAGGAGTGCGTCTACTTCAGCAGCAGCTCGAGCTGGAGTCTCCACAGGTGACATCCTTAAGACGGCCGACTGGTCCTCAGCTAGAACTTTTTCGGCCTTCTATCACAGACAACCAGAGGGTATTCAGTTTGGACAGGCTGTGCTGGCGTCGGCTTGAGAGGTATGTACTTTGAAATCTACAGTGTGAGTCTCTCCGACATTAGCGAAATATAATTCCCTAATTACATAAAGGACTTACCTGCAATATAATTGGAATTATATGAGATAATGGAGGAGAGACTCATGCTGCCTCCCTTTTCAGAGTTACACTTTCTCTTTACTGATCTAGTTTTCCCTCCCAAGCTAGCCGTCGCCAGGGTATCCATACACAATCTTCAAAGAGACAACGATACCATGAGGGGAGTCGCCTATATAGTGTAGATGCTAGAGGGCTGTTCGTTTTTGCATTTGAATGAAAGACGATACCATTACTTCAAAAGGGTGGATTCAGACTGCATCACAAAGGGCAATCTACAGTGTGAGTCTCTCCTCCATTATCTCATATAATTCCAATTATATTGCAGGTAAGTCCTTTATGTAATTAGGGAATTATATCGCTTATGCCGCGCCGATGAGGGCGACAGATTAAAACAAGTCATTCGTGATTCTAGCAGCTCGCCAGCTGGGTGGGACGTGAGCTGATGTGCTGGCGATATATCGTTTCATGCATGGTTGGACCATGGCAGAAGGAAAGACACAGGGCAGGGCCGGGGCGCGGATTTTTTTTTACACCACTGCGAGGGGAATTTGGCAGAAAACGCACCATTTCACTCCCGCGCCGCGGTAGATCGAGGGAGTGCACGGGTTACTGTCAATGGTATTTCAGGGATAAAGATTTTGTCCGAAGGCTTTTACCGGTAAGGTGTAGTGAGAAAGGTTTTAAAATCCGGTAAGAATACAGTTCTCGGACGTCACTACTCTCCTACAATGATTCATTGCGTATCGTTTAGAGCAATTCAAATGAATACCTTTCTTATTTGGAAAGGAACTTTTCTAGATTTTCTAGGGAAGCTTGTAATTCTTTCAGTGGCCCCATACGTTTGGTGCACGATGGCTCATGCGCGTGAAGTCCGACTCGTAAATTCGTTCCAGTGGACTGCCAAAGTGTGACGTCGTTGCTACGGTGGTTAGGTCTAAGTAATCGCTGGTAATCTGAAGCTTCCATTTGGGTGAAGCGCGGAGAAGTGGTTCACTGGTTTTTGGTTTGGACCAAATAACCATGGCAACACACAAAGTGTGACGTTTTTACTTTGGCGGTCTATTTTGTTATGAGAGTTTGCGGTTTCGGGATTTTCCCGTAATGCGTGTGGTTCGGTTGAGGGCGTGTGTATCTGCCCAATTATCAGTCGACAGACCGTAGATTTGGAAGGGCTGACGTGTGCGCCTGATTGGTTCAATTCATTAGCGCTCACAGGACATGCGCAGTACGCCTTTATACGTGCATGTTTATGGTGCCGTCGAAAATTTTAGCGCCTTTGCGATACATTCTTCAACTCTCTCGGAGTTCTGTATGCGGCCGGAGACATGGACATCGCATACGATATTGTGGAGGTAGGTGTAACCTTATATGGAAAGGCAAATTAATCGAAATAAAGCTAATGGGTGTAATTTGTAGATGCAAATTATTCGGTAAAGTCCAACATAGGCAGCACTTGGTTATGGCGTAGGGGTGGTTGATCTCAGCCAACGAAACTCGTTTGTTTATCCAAGCTGGGCCTTGGTATACTGGCAGCCAGTAAAGTAAAATAAAATATTAAAGATCGATGAGAATACAAAAAATAATTAAATAAATAAAACGAAACGAAGCAAAACAAAACAAAGCATCAACAAAGGGAATAGCTGCAGGTCTACGTAGGGTGTGTCGGCCCTGTATTAAGATTAGTAACGGCAAGGTAACCATACGCGGACACCTCAGTTCTCGTTCCTTTCGGGCAGCCTTCAATTTAGTTTTCTTTGAAGCTCTTTCGCTTTCATCTTTTCGCCCTTTGACACTCCCTTTCCGTCATCAGGAAAATCATGGGTGTCTGAGCACGGTAGTTTTCCCGATTTAATGCGAAATTGTCCTTTATTGTTTGCCTTTTAGTTTTCGGACAATCCTCCTTTTCAGGAAAAACCCGACGCCTACGGGGACGTGGAGTCTCAGGCAAGTCCCGCTTTTAAAGGACTCTGTTCAGCCTTCAGAATTTCAGCAACATTTTTCGACGCCCTGAGCAAGGACGGCTGGGACGACGTGGACCAGCTCTTGGGCCTGCTCAAGCCATGGATCGACCACATTTTGGCCCTTGCTCCGAATGGAGGTAAAAGGCGAAATTTCGAGCGGCTACTGGCACGGGTGGAGGCAGGCCCACTGGACGAGCAGTCCGTCGGCAGAGCTGTCAAGAAGCCGAAAACTGTACAGCAGGAAGAGCAGGATGTTGAAGAGGATGACACAGCGGCGGCGAACGTTTCTGGGGTCACACGTCCGGCCCCCGTTGCGACCGATGGAGCAGCGCAGGCAGTTTTCACCTCGGAGCCACAGCAGGTGAATAATATTATGTTGGAAATGTTCTCGCTGATAAATTACTATAATCTCGATTGGTCTTGATACTAGCCATAGCAAATTTAGTTTGAATTTTGTACTCGAGGTTGGACCTCAAAAGAGAAACAAAGACAAAATTGTGGGACTCATCGGCGGGCGCTAAGGGCAGGGTTCCCCGGTAGAAGTTTGAAATTCCCGTTCGTTTTACGCGCAGAGGTTGGCCCTTGAGGTGAAAAGGAGTTTAAATTCTCAAAACGTGTTCTTTTAAGCTGCAATTCGGAGGTCGGACCTCGGAGCGTGAGCGGCCATGGGCTGGGTTTCCCGTGTGAGATCTGAAAATTGCAATTTCATATTTGAATTCAGAGGTTGGACCTTGTAGTGTGAAGGGGCACAGGCTACTTGAAAAAGATTTGTCTAATTTTATTAGAGCCCAATGCTGGGCAGGAACAACGGCGTCGCTAAGCCCTTTTGAATGGGGGGAAGTGACACAATTTGCCAACGGTAAAATGTTTGGCCCGACAGAATTTTCCGAGCGCTATCGTGGGGCATCGTGCCGACACATACACATAGTGTTTACAAGTGCCGCAATAGCATTGCTGATATAGTCGGTGACATCTCCTTTTCAGTTTTCTCCGATTTTGCCAACGGCACCGTGATTTGCCAACAGTTCCATGATTTTTCCGGCAAGTGAAATGAGGGGTGGGGGTGCTTCCTGGCGAACCTTGGGGTTTTAACCTCTGGTTCCCCGCATGGAATATTGTTATTAAGCAAAATTCAGGAGTTGGTCTAGGGAATGTAAAAAGCGGGGTTTCCCCGACAGAGTTCTGAAAATCGCAGTTATAACTTAAACGTAGAGGTCGGACCTGGGTCGGAGTGTGTAAGGGCAGAGTTTTCCCGAGAGAGATTTGTTACATTGCATTAAAGGAGCGTGACCAGAGTTTCTGGAAAATAGTTTTCGATGTAACTTACCAATATTATCAAGTAACTCCCATACACACCTCCCATGTCCCAAAAACCCGAAAACATTCGCAATTTCCAGTACAAAATTGAACAAAACTATCGAGTATGCTTTCAGCGGATAAACGTTGATACTGGAAAATTAGTTTACAAATAATCGGTGGATTTTCGACGATATCCTCGGAAATATGCGGCCTAGAAGCGCGGGAGTTTCAGTTCGTAATCAGAAAAATATAACGAATGTTATGATATAAAAATCTCATGACCCATAAGGTAAGTCCCGGGGAGTTATGGGTAAAAAAAAGTGATCTGGTCACACTCCTTTAAGATTTTAAATTCAGGCGTCGAGCCTCGGTGTGTGGTAGGGAGGGGTTCCCCCACATAGATAATGGAAATTACGATTTAAGCTAAAATTCAAATATTGGACCTCGGAATGTGAAAGGGCGAGGCCCCAGAGGGTGTGGGATTGCCTTATCGAATCCAAATCCAGAGGTTGGACCTCGGAAGGTTATGGGGCAGGGTTCCCCAGAAGAGATCTGTAGCATACATCAAATCGCCAAATAGTCGAACCCTAGAGCGTGAAGGCGCAGGTTTCCCAAAGAGGTGACAAATTGCAATCCTAATTCAGAGGTCGGACCTCAAAGCGAAAAGGGGCGGGGCTCCCGTTGAGATATGGGAGTATTCAGTTGAAAGCCCAATTACAGGTCACGCTTCGCGGAGCGTGAAGGGGCAGGGTTCCCCTAAAGAGATATGGGAGATTGTAGTTAACCCAAATTAAGAGGTCGGACCTCAAGGCGAAAAGGGGCTGGGGCCCCTAGTGGGACTCATGAGAATTCAGTTAAGCCCAAATTGAGAGGTCACGCGTAAGAGCGTAAAGGGGCAGGGTTCCCCCAAAGGAAAATGATAAGTTACGGGACAATATCATTTTCAGGATTTTGTATGGATTTTGAAATAGGCCTATTCCGCTCCGAATGTAATCCTTTTGTGCTGGCATGGGAGGGGAAATCGTACTCGGCCTTTGACTCTGAGGTCGGCCGCTAGTGCGAAGGGGGCAGGGTTCCCCAAATGGGTCGGTCGGTTCACTGCGTCCTAAGTTTTGGATCAGTGCCCGTCCCAGAGGCGGCAGGGGGCGTTTCCCCCGGAAAGTTTCACGGGCCGCTCGATTTAAGTCGAATCTTGTTGCATCCGAGTGGTTAGGGCCATCGACTCGCAATCATGGGTGAAAACTTGGGGTTGCGGGTTCGAATCCGGCTGCGGTACCTGTGCCCTTGGGCAAGGCACTCAACCACACTTGCTCCATCCTTCGGAAGGGATGTAAAGCCGTTGGTCCAGTGTGTTAGGTAATTGGTAACGCACTCTAAAGATCCCAGAGCATTCTTTCGTAAAGAGCAAGGGGATTCCCCGGTGTCTCTGGCCATTTCTAATTATAATTCTTCATGGGTGTCCTCACGCTTACGAGTGACAGTGCAATGAGCACTATTGAGGAATCCTTGGTATGAATACCAGAAAGAAATAATAATAATAATAATAATAATTTGAACTTCTGGTTACGTCGGCGCGGCCGAGGTCATGTCTAGGTGAAAATGTTTCCTTATAGCCAGTATTTGGCCCGTAATTAGTACGTTGGGCATTTGGTTTGTTTTATTAAATGCAGGCCAAATCTGCTTTGGAGGTCCACAAGCCGAGGCGTTTGGAGCTTCTGAAGGCTTGTACAGAAACAGGCTACGATCGCAACGTTGCGTACGTGATGTCGGTGCTAAGAAAGTATGTAGGAGAGTTCACGCCCTTAACCCCCGACGACATCAAGGAAAAGCAGATGTATATAAATTTGCTCACGGAGTGCACAAAGCACGTAGAGTCCAAGGTGCTCGGTATCGCCATGTAAATTTATAAATCGGTTACCGGCGAGGATTCGGACAAGCGTCTCTGATTTGCCCGTAAACATCTGGGCTTGAGCGCTCCTCCGGTCGACGTTAAAGGGCGTGCGGAGCCGTACGACGGCGTTTTTAGGCCCTGGCGTCGGGGTTTCCGATCCGGATGGAATCCGCAGCGTGGCGGGGGGAGCTTGGGCTTGTCAAAAAAGGGGTCGCATGGCCCGCGATTGTAAAGAGATTATATAATGCGTTCTGTGATAAAAGATAATATGTGTGCGTGTTGTCTGCCCCAAGGGTAATAAATTGCAAAAGTGAAAGCGTCACCCCTTGGGCGTCGTCATGGTTTTGGGGTCTACTCCAAACCGATAAGCCCTTTTCGTATGCTTGGCAGTGGACGCTTGCGATTACTAGTGGATGTTTAGACCCGGATCAAGGAATGAATGAATAAACAAAGAAGTGTAGTAGCCAAAATGTTTGGCGTATTGAAAGAACATTTTCTTTACTTAACTACGCCCTCTTCGGCACACATGTACATGAATTTTCCTGCTTTCATGCCTTTTTTAATAATAGAAACTTTTGCGATATCTGAGGGTGCTGGAGAGTCACTCATGGGAAAGATCATCCGTTGAGTGTTTTGATCCCTTTGCAGCCAAGAAAGCAAGACGAAGGAAAAACGGCCTCAGATGTGTGCACCGAACCCCTGCGATGTCATTTCAGGTAGTGTCTTGCCAGATTTACAAGCGCTACGGTTTAGGGATCCTGAGCGTTTTATAGCTGGATCGTTGAATGAGAACGCGGATCTTTGGGATGTGGTTCTTAAAGAACAGCAGATGGTCCCGTGGTCGCTAAATGGCTGCGTGAAGGAGTTGATATTCATGACTTTTTCCAACACTTCAAAGGAGAATACCGAGGCAGGCATTTTGACTCCGCTTTGCCCCTTCAGATGTATTTTGTCAACGCACCGTCGTGTCGCCAATTCGTTCCTTTTATAAACGAGACATTAACGAAGAGGCTCATTGAGGGCTCTGTACAGCTTTTGGGGAAGACAGCCCAAGTCCCGCCACCGAGGTGCGCAAATGCTCTATCTATAGAGCCCAAAAAGCCAAGGCTAGTCCTGTCGGTGAAAGGAATACATTTGTGGTGCAAAGAAACACCCTTTAAATTGGTGCCCTTGGGTGAAATCGCCAAATCCATTAACAGAAATGGCTGCTTTTCGTCTACCGACGATGCGCAGGGCTACGTACGTCTTCTGTCGGAGTCTTCAAAGACGTTTTGTGGCTTCGAGTGGGGCGGATATTATTTTGTGGACACTGCCTTGCCCTTTGGCTTTAAGAACAGCGCATTCGTTTACACGACTGTCGGTTCCTGCCTCTCCACATGGCTAAAGAACCGAGGCATCCACACCGAGGTTTGGATTGATGACCGTTTTGTTGGCGAATGTTCTCGCTCATCAACACAACCGATGTAGTTTGCCCGTCATTCCTTATATTTTCCTCCCTCTTCTTCATTTTGCTCGTATCTAGGGCTCGGGAGTGGTGTCAGACGAAGAAGCATTTAACAGGGCTTTGAGATCACTTTACGTGGTTTGATACATGAAATCACAATTGGGGTTTTTCATCAATCTCAAGAAGAGTCATCTCCATCCATCGTCGAACATCATACATCTACGTCTAGGGAACAATCTGTTCAAGGACAATGTCCTTCTGGATCCCAGAAAAGAAAAGGTGTCCCTTGCTGAGGTGAGAGAAAATATTTTATTGACAGAACAGGTGACATTGAAGCAGCTTCAACGCTTTGTCGGAAAGGGTCACAGCTTTGCATTGGTGTTTCCAGCGGCATTTTTTTGAGTGCTGCGCTTTCATGTCAAAGTTGGATGACATTGCCCTTACTCCGCTATCGCAAGATGTTCGGGCCGAGATCCTTTTCTGGCGTTTTGTGGATGCATTCTCCCAGCCCATACCCTGGAAAAAAAGAGTGCCATGTGTCCTGACAGGCCTATCAGGAAACACGATTTTTGGCGACTATACTGGCCCGTATAAATTATAGCGCTGGAAGACATATGTTTGAAAGAGGCCCTAGCTCTATATTTTGTTCTGCAGTCGGTCGTAGATTCATTGTGGGATAGGCGTGTCGACGTGACGGTTGACCCATTGGTCCTTTGCGAGGTCTGGCACAGGGGCAGAGCAAAGTCGGCAGCCTTGGCAAGGGTTTTTCAGCTGGCCGCTAAGCTTAAATGTGCGGCTCGTTGCAAACGGCGGTCATAAGATCTCGTCATTATGTAGAGCGGCAGCCGCCGCATGTCACCGACATTCACAGGTCGCAGTGGTTTTGCATGGGGGCATCAGCGATCTCAGCAGGTCGGCCGATTGCCGCGAAGGAGCCTAAGAGGTAGAGGGAGTGTTTTGCATAGCTGCGGCTCGTCTGAAATCTGAGTTTCCAGACTCCATTTTCATCATGTCATCGCTCTGTCAAACGGAGCTCGTGGAAGTAACCGTTCTGTTGCCACCGTCAACGAGGCTTTGAGAGCGATATGTAGCGAGGAGAACTGGGTCTTCCTTTCAAATGATACTGTGCAAGGCGATTTGGGGGACAGCGTCCATCTGTCGTTATGCTGGGGCTGTTTAAAACTGCATCGCAGGTTACATATGGTTTTGAAATCAGCATTGTCTCTACGTACTGGGCCCGACATAGCATGTTTTCATTATAATATGATTGCTAACGGAATTTTGCACCTTCCTTTTCAGCATGACGGGGTATCGGCGAGGTTAAAATCGCTAGACGGCCTTCTGGACAGGTGGGCATACGACAAGCAGAAAAATCAGCTGGTGGCATCTCTCGGAGAAATTATTCGCAATCACCATAGCGAAGGATACCGCACATATAGGACCGACGTGAGCTCGGCCACGCCCTTGGATATCGTCACTTACCTGGTAGATAAAGATTCAAAAGGAAGGACCCAAGTTCACGCCCTGGGATGTGAAAACTCAGGCAAGCACGGTGTTTTCTCTTGCCAATGCCCGCGTCGCTTGGCTGCCGGTACCGTGGATTCCTACATTGGACAGATCAGAGGATACTATAATTTTGTCGGCAGAACAGAGGTTTGGCGTTCCAACTCCTTGTGGGGAAATCCTTACATATCACAGCGAGTTCAAAGATATTTGAGAGCTACTCGACTAGAACAGGCCGAGGCGCACGTTACCCCCAAAGCAGTCTATTCAAATATTCTCGGATAAGTTGCGCTGGCTGGCGACGGAGATAAGGAAACGCCTGTGATCCCCAGAAGATAGCAAAGCTCCTTTCATTCAGCGATATATGCTGCAAAGAGATTTAGCATTCTTTCTATGCCTGTGGTGGGCCGGCGACGTGTGAAATTTCAAGAATAGAGGGCGGCGATCTCCTGTTCAACCACACGGTTGGAAAGACGATTAGAGAGTCCGACTCTTCCCTCATCATTGTACCAAAGTTGATAGTCCAATCCTTTTTGGATCCAGCAGGTGCAGTAGACACTTTAGTAGAGCTGGCACGGTCGTGCGGTTACAACCTGGCAGATGGTTTTCTCTTCCGACCGTCTACGCAAGATCACAAGCGTCTTCTCAATAAGCCTTTTATTGGTGCGGCACCGAATGCGCGGCTACGAGGTTATTTTTCCTCCTCACCGGATGCAGACGACAGTCAGCTGAGGGCCCACGGGAACCGCGCGGGTGTGGCAGTCACCCTACGCCTCCTCGGCGCTTCAGAGGAGCAGGTCATGGACAACTGCAGATGAGCTTCAAGGAAGACGTACAAGCACTACACCGCGTTGGAAAACATTTCTAGACGCTCTCAAACAGTTCAGGTACTTCGGGAGGCCGTCGTGAAGGATTGGAATGTACAACCCGCTGCCGATCTAGCAGGCTGTTTTTTTCAGAGGGCTCAACCCGGGTTTCAAAGTCCAACAAGCATTTCCATAATATGGAGCGCCAGCTATCTGACCCATAGTGCCAATCATGTAACACCGACGGGTCGTTAGTTTTCACTATCTCCCATCAAACTATGTTGTATTTGTTTTACTATACCTCATAAAATATTCATTAGGTAGCCACGGTATGTGATTGGTCCATTCCACCATGTTTTTTAATTTGATCGTGCAGTAGGCCTATTTGGTTAAACTAAAACATTATTTTCAATTTAAGGAGACACAAAACAGAAAGTTCATGTCTAGTCATTTAATATTTTTGAAATTCAGACAAACACTAGAATTAAGGGTTTTAAATGGAACACCGTCAAATCTGTCATCTTCAAACTTGTCTTGATGCAAACTTCGGCATAAAAGCGGCGTAGAAAGTCATTTAATTGGTACTTTTCTACCGATTGTTTTACTTTATTTATAGTCATTCCCCTGCATTCAGCATTTGTTGCAAGTATGGAAACTGCATTTTCTAAAGCTCATTTTGATTCTTTCAAAATTTTATCAAGTTCTTCCTCTGTACGATCGCAAAGCGAGCACAGCAGACGCCATTTTGATTTATACTTGTAATAGACTGGTACAATGAGCTCTTACACTAATCTCCACTGCACGAACGGAAAGCGCATGCGTCGTTGGTAAACATATCACAGTGTACTGGGACAAATATAGGCTGTGTGATAGTACTCGTGTGTTAGTAAAAACTAGTTGCTAGAATGGACCAATGAAATAACGCGGCTGCCTCATAAATATTTATGAGGTATAGTAACCTTTGAACAACGAAACGACCAGCCTTGAAACCAAAATTTCACCCGGATCACCGCATATAAAACTGTATGTGCAGAAAATCGCGTGATCTTCGTTGTGAGGCAATGCACTTTGACCTATGTGGGCGCTGTCTGCTAGCTCTGTTGTGATTGGTCGGCGGGTTCGGCTTGATTGACAGGTCGAAACTATGCGTTCTTCGCTCGTTCCCAGCCGGCTGGTACAGGATAATTTGTTTGCGCCCTTATTGGCCAATATTCTATACGAAACGTGACCACGAGGTCACGTCTTTTTCTTGGAAACACTTTTTTCAATTGTTCCTGCAGACAAGGTAGGTCTTGCACACACACTCGTTTTATTCGTAAATTTGATTTTTGTACTTGATATATAAGTGTTAATATACATGTACTATTTATTATTTTTTTTGTCCGGCAGTAAGCAACCCACAATGCTCCGCGCGTCTGTATATATTTGTGTCACGTGTTTCCGTCACAGAAATCTGTGAAGGCACATCAGCCGGTACCAGCGCCCAGCTTGGGCGGTGGGAATGAGCGAAAATATAAATTCCCCTCGCACGCCATGAGAAAATATATAGAACTAGAGGAAGACGTTTCTTTTTGTTACAAACGCTAGGTGATCGGGCCTAATGACAAATTGTCTGATGTCGTCATATCACGCTTTTCGCAAGCTACATATGTTTAATGATGCAAGACATTTTGGAGCACAGATTATTCAATTTGTTTAAAAACATTCTTGTATTTGGTGAAAGAAGCATTGAAATATCTATTGCAGTTCTCAAGATGCGAGTTTGTGTATCTGATGACGTCATTATTGGCACCGTCAATTTCACAATGACGTCACTGTTGTGTGCACAAATTGTTCAAGGATCTACTGAAGAACAAGTTAATATTGCATGTATACAGGACTGAGGTAACTCCATGAAAGTTGGGCAATGCACTAGAGCACCCACTATGGGTTTTTCAACAGGTTTTTCTTGTTTAAACTCCAACTGGTATAAACGAATTATGGTCTTTGTAAACATCAAGTTGAAGTTCTGCACAGCCATTAAACCAAAAACGTCCAAAGATTTTCCAGACGGAAAATAACGAAAGATAATCAGTGGTGTCCATAGCTTTTTAAATTACCTTTTTTTTTCAGAAGTAAATATTCTGTTGATAGGAAAAAGGCAAAAATCGGAATGTGGTGAAAGAATGTTTCCAATATCTATTACAGTTCTCAATATTTTGTCATTTCAGATCATAATTTACGTAACCACCTTGCACGTGATGATGTCATCATTGGTATAGTCATAAAGTTCACATGTGTGGGAACATTTCGTTCTATAGAACTATGATCAAATTCCATACCACTTTGGCTCTATTTGCATTGGACTGTATCAAAAGCGGTTTTTATGGCCGAGGGAGACTGAAGAACAATCAAAGTTTTTTTTCATCAGCCCTTTACATGGTCCTTTTTACGAAAGAAACTTTATGTACGACCTGGGTCTGTTTCATTTCAACTGGACAGCCGGGCCATTTAGGGAGCCTTTCTAGTTGGCCCAAGACGATTTCAACTGTCATTTGGCCAACGGACCAGCGCTAATTCGAACAGCAAGTTACGTCGGGCAGGGCAAAACAAACCCTAATTAATATCCATACTCTACAACACAAGCCTAATATCAATCTCCCAGAACCAATAACACAAACCTGTTTTTGTGTCTCTCTTTTCTTGTCCATACGCGAACAAGGAGCCTCCTCCCCAGTGCATATTATCACGACGTCCTTTGCTTGGGTCCCAAACCATCTCAGCGTATGCCGTCATATTTCCTGTAGCAAATACATGTACCATCAACCATTAGATTTAAACAAATTGTATTTTCAAAGAGGTTCTTCCAACTGTCCAACGCAATGATTCTGCCCAATATGATATAATTTTTATATAAATTTATTTATGTAAATGTGTGCGCACACATTTTTGTTTTACAAGGATGCCCTCATGTGAAAGAAACTAGGCCATCGACTACCATGGTAGTATGGCACTGTTTGTGCAGGATAAAGACAGAATCAGCATACAAGTACATGTAAATAGGACAATGGCTTTGCACAGTTTCTCGAAAGCATGGACAAAGTTTTTAATTGTTTTCTTGGGACGTACATAACTACATGTATTGAGCCAACTTACAAACAGGTTGGTTTTTATCATGTACACATCCTTAATCATGCACAGAAATAACACAGTTTTTTACAAGTTTTCCAATCATGTAATCTGTCTAAAAATTTCCTAAATTTTCCAAATATTCATGTACAGTAATATGCCGTGTACAAATAATAATTACAATAAAAGACCCATACCATTTTTGGCAGCGACACCAACTGGGCAGTGAATATGGACATTGTCATGGGGCTTGAAATATGGCGCCAACCGATCATCAATCTCAAAAGAGTGTATTGTGAAGTTCGTTCCTCCAGGGTAAGTTTCACGAAAGAGCAATACAGTTGACGCGACGTTTGCACCACAGTCTAAAAGGATTTTCCTGGGCGTGTCTGGTACATGTTCATTCGTTTTGGGGTGTGACATGGAGTTTATTGCTTGATGTGGTGTGAAGTTTATTGCTTGTTGAAAATTTCTCCTTTCCTGATGCTCCCTAACAAATTAAATGAAAAAAACAAGCCTGTTAAAAGCCCGTTTTATGTACACGTAAATTGACAAGAAAAATAAAGGGGAATTATACCCAAGAAACAAAAGACCGTGTGCTCAACAAGTGCAACTCGTAAATTGTTATAATGCAAATAACAAGGAATATTGCCAACTGAAAAGTGAATACGAACTTCACAAAGAATGGCAATTTTAGCGATTCATTACCCTATGGGCGCAACCATTTAGTCCGAATACTGGGCAAAGAATGACGTCTTTGCGTATAATAGTCCGTTGTGCATTCCTATGGAAAATGTTAAACGAAGAAGTTTTCCACAAACAATGTCATTCTCTGCCCAGCTAGTATTCAGACAAAATGACAGTGCCCTTAGGGGCCGTCCATAAAGTATGTATGCACGGAGGGAGGGGGCGGGGGAGTTGTTGACATTGCGTTGTTTCACGCAAAATTCCCTCCACAGAATTAGCTTGGACGGAAGGTATTTTTTTAAAATAAAGTGCATCGTTTCATTCAAAATTCCTCTACATCGCTTTTTCTCAAAGCGACGCACGTGGCAATCATGCGCAATTAAAGGCCCTGTAGATGTATCTGTTTTTGAGCGATTCTGCGAATAAAACCATTATAAATCAAAAGAAAGACGTCAACAAACTCATCCGAAGAAATTTCAGCTTTGTCTAATGTACCACATTTAAAAAAAACATGAAATCCATATATGCGTTTTCCCGGTCTTGGCGGGGTGTTTCAAATATTCGTTCTAAGTTTATCAGGTACTACATGTAGGCCTATGTGGCTTGCGTCATGCACTCTGTGGCTCACATCATATACTGCGCGATCCATAAAAATGCATCGCGTTGGAACAAGCACACGCAGCACACAGGGCCCATGCATTTTGGACCGTGTAGATAGGAACCAAAAATAAGTAAATCGTTTGCAAACGATTTGTAAATAATTTCATCTTTACGGATTATATTCTGGTAAAATTATATCATTTTGAGCGGAAACCTTTCATTGGGTAGTTGCTATTAATTCAATCTTTACTTTCAGAACTTTCCCCTGTAAACTCGTCGATTACTTTTTGGGGTCATTGCAAATTATACACTGGGCCTTTAAAGCTGGCTCAGTGTGAATTTGTGTGTGTGAAGAACGCGTTGCGCGCGTCATGTATGCGCGGTGTTCGATTTAACAACGTAAAACGCACAGTCTATGCACTGGAAAAAAGTGTCCCAGCAATGGCAGATGTGTATGGGGAAGGCATCCTGGAAAAGGTCTATATAAACAGTCTGGCTAGGCTCGATATCACGTGTATGTACATCATGGTACTTGAAAACAAGAGTATGCGCAGTCACAAAAAATGTAGTCGTATTCCCGTAATTTTGAACCATGACATTTTGTGTTGTTGGAAAAGAATTGGCTGAAGTTGTAACTGTACAAGTTATTTCCACATGTATACGTATCTAAACAGTGTTTTTACTCTACTACTACATGTAGTCCATGGGCTACCAACCGAAACCCTCCCCCCCCCCCCACCCCCCCCCCCCCCCCCCCCTCGGGATTTTTGGAGACCACTTTTTGTGGGTAGCCGATAGTGTACCATTGCAATATCTGCTTGTTTGCAAAATTAATACTGGTGGAATAAGGAGTTAGGGGGGAGGGGGGAAATTTCCCCCTTAAAATCACTAAAAACCTATTTGTGCTGTTATGCAAGCACAGACTTACATCACATGTATGTATTTTGGTTCTAAGTGTCACCTCATAATGGTTTTAGTACCAGGCAAATGGTCTGGGGATAAAATATTGGTATTTGAGGTCTTTCTTACCCCCCCCCCCCTCCCCCCCCCAAAAAAAACCCACCAAAAAGGGCCTCTTTGAAACAACCGTATCAGTTCAAGGCAAATATTCTGTTGAATTCCAGGCAATAAGGTAGGGACCAAAAACCGACAGCCATTGGTACAATGCCAGAAAAAGAGGGTTGGAAAGGGGGAAGTTCACCTGACCCCCCCTTTTTAAAAAAGCCTGGATCCGCCCCTGAAAGTACAACTTTGCTCCCCCCCCCCCCCCCCACCCATCCCCACATATATAATACTCATAGTATTTTGTTGGTGGTCATAAACCCAAAACACTATTTTATTCTGTGTAGGATTAAACTGGGGTGATCTTTACATGTGCAATATTGGTATTTGTCTAGCAGTCACTTGTAATCTAACACAAAATAGCAAGACTTTCTGGCCAATATGTTGTTCTCACTTTAATAATATAGTGCTTCGTTCGTTCGTAGCGTAGGGTTGACGCTACTTCGGCGCTAGCAGCCAGGAGCGTATGTTGCCTTTAGCAACGCGTTTAGTTTTCACTTATTGAAAAGTGCTCGTCGGAGCTGGATCGGGTCGAGACCTACATGTAAGTCTCCTGCTAGTCTTTTCCACTGGCATACTACATGCCTTTGTGTGCAGTGGGTGTGAATAGCCATTGTTCGAGTTCGGAGGAGTTGGGAATCCTTGAGATGTGACCGAGGTATTTGAGATGTTGGGTTTGACCGAAAGTGGACGCTGTGGAGGTTTTGCATATCCGCAGGATGTCGGCATTTGAATATCGGTAGGCGTACTGGCGAGACGGGTCAGCATCCGGGGGTTCGGCTCTAACCCCTCTTCGCTGGAAGCCACCTCTAATCATCTGCCTGCACATCCGCGCCCACACCGAGTCGATTTTGCTACGCTGGGCGGCGCTCAATCGCTCGGTTTGCACTGCATACGTCAATCTTGACCGTATGAGTGACTCTGCCATCCTCACTCGTACCCTGATCTAGAGCTGTATCTCTTTATATGTTAGGACACCCTTGCACTCATTCCACTTCCCATAGGCCGCACCAATCTGGTGCTGGAGGTATTTGGGGTCTTTCGGGTTGTCGGTGAGCACATGACCCAGGTATCGGAACTGGCGCACGTTGTCAAGGTCAACGCCGTTCACGTTGATCAGTGTTGTCGCTTGTTTGACATTCAGCGGTGTGTTCCACGTCATCGTGACCGTTTTTGACTCGGCCACTCGAAGTCCAAAGTTTCCGAAGTTCTCGACGATGATTTTCATCATCCCTTCCAACTCCACCTTGGACCTCGCCACCACCAGAATGTCATCAGCGTACATGATCAACTTCGATACCGCCGTGCCGCGTGATGGGAAATCAGCGCGTTGTGCACGGTTGGTACATTCGTTGTTGACCGCATAATTGTGTTTTATGCCGGCATTGGGGTATCGCTGCTCAATGTCACCGAGCGCGCAGCGGATTACTGTATCTAGCCAGTAGTTAAACAGCATGCAGCTCTCCGCCGCCCCTTGCCGTAAGCCAACTTCGATCTGTACCGGGTCCTTGTGCCCGACCAACTCGGCTGTAGTGGTCTTGTATAGTTGTTCAAATATATCGACCAACTTGCCACCCGAATCGCCCAGTCGCCTCCGGAGTACTTTCCAGAGTGTTGCCCTGTCCACCCAGTCGTATGCAGCTTTGAGGTCCACGAAGCACCCCCAGACGTCATCGGCGGTTTTCGTCGAGATTTGACGAGCGAGAAAAACGCCATCCGTCGTTGACTTGTTGCTTTGGAACCCGTATTGACTTGGGAGTATCGCCTGTTCATAGTGCGGTGTCATTATGCTATTCATAGTGCTATTGATAATTAGGCCTCGGTAGTTCTTAGCATCAGTCATGGAGCCCTTGTTCTTAAACAGCGGCTTCAATCGCGACTTAGTCCAGGCATTTGGACACTCTCCGTTCACCCACACCCGTCGGATTAGAGCGTGCACGTACTCTGCCAGCCGTGGAGTGTCCACGTACTTGAGGTGTTCTCCTGCTATACAATCAACCCCCAAGCACCTCCCATTATTCAGCTTCTGCAGAGCCTTGCTCGTCTCCTCCAGGGTGGGCTCACTATTGTCAATCGCGCCACATCGACCTCGGGCAGGGCCTTCTGATACTCGGGCTCGTCGACGGTGCTCGCTGAAATGTTGGTGCAGCGACTCGACTGGGCAGAATTGGCGGTCGGTAGTGCATAGGAGGCGCTCCTCGCGGGCTAATCGGTATTCCTCCTCAACCTGGCGCATTTCAGCAGCCCGGTTGATCTTCTCGGCTCGCAGGCGATGAAACTCGGACTTGAGTTTTAACCTTAACTTTTTCACCTGCTTGCCTAACCTTTTACGCCCGCAAGCACCCCTGGTCTCACCTAGCCTCTCCACCATGCCCCTGTACTCATCCGTCACCTAGTCACTCTCCTCCACCAGCTGTTTCGGTAGCGCCGACTCGCTCGCTGTTGTTATTGCTGTGCGTAGCCGGCACTCCAACGCCTCGGCATCGAGCTCGTCGTCCGAAGAGTCCAAGCTCGGAAGGTGTTGCTCTATTGCCTCGGCGTACAGCTGGCGGATGATCGGATCATCGCGAAGGGATTTGATTACTGTGCGTGGCTTCTGCTTGTCCGCCATGGAGCATCGAAGCTTGTTAAACCAACTGGCTTTCGACGCGTCGGCCTGCATGTTGGTAGGCGCATAGACCGACCAAGCAGCTAGTTTGACTCCGCGATATTTTATTCGGACAAAGAGTATTCGGCCCGGCTCAATAATCTCGTAGTCAACTAGACTCGCTTCTGGAGAAAGCAATATCCCGACTCCGGCCGCCTTCTTCCTGGCTAAGCCTGAAAATACAAACCTCCAGCCCTCGATCCAAGAGCGACCCTATCGGCCACTCCTCAATGACTCCCGCCCCCGCCATCTGCACCTTCGAGAAGAAGCATAATGACTGGGACAGTTGTCTCACACTCACCGCACATTGAACCAGCTTGCTCGCACATGATGCCGTCGTTACGTTGATGTTGCCGACCAAAAGCCGGTGAACGTTGCGCATCATCTTGGAACCGCTTAGAGTCTTACGACTGGGAGTTCTGGCAGTGGTTTCGCAGTGCTGTGTAGTGTGGGCTCCGACGGTCTTACCATCATGACCCGTGTTCCTCAGATGTTGTCGCCTCGCTTTATGCTTGGCCACATTGTTAGTGTGCGCAGGAGTGGGCAGCTCACTGCTGACTTGCTGTTGCTGTAACATACTGAACGCGATATAATCTCTTAGTTAGTAGCTTTCCAGGCGGCGGGTAGTGTGTCTCTTTTGTTGTTGCTCGCTACGACCTCATCGAGGTGGACTCCTGGACCCGTAGTCTATCTTAAGCAATATAGTTCAAGTCTTTTCAATCTAAATTGGACGTACTGTAACTTGGAAAAAGCAGACCAGGATTTGTACTTCAACTTACCTCACACAATAGCAATGGAAGATGTCATTTAATTGTGTCAACAGCGCCCTCCAGAGTTCTGATATAGTTAGCCATTTTTCAAAATATTTCTTTAAGGGGGTTTTGAGCATTTAAGAGGGGGACACCATTTCTACAATGCATTTTTAGCGGTGGTACCAAAAGAAAAACCCGTCCTCCTACGTGGCATGGTCAAAAACAGAGATTTTGGCGGCCGTTTTGAAAATACGCCCCCACGGCCACACCCACCAGTAGGGAATTTGCAAACAACCTGATTTGAATAGCTCTATGGTCAAGGTTCCCAAAAAAAGTTGTCTTGAAAAATCCCGAGGGGGGGGGGGGGGGGGGGGGGGGGGGGGGGGGGGGGGGGGGGGAGGGGGGGTTCTGGTAGCCCATGGACTATTGTATCACCGTGCCATTTTTTAAGTTGCCCGTGCCAATTTGAGCAATCGAGCTTTAACAGTCAGTCCAGTCTTTTTTACTGCATTAAGGCCTGTCTCGTTTTTAGATACGTTTAGTAATTAAAAAGGTTTATGCAGTGGAAACATTTACATGATTTAAAAGCAGAGGCTCGTCAGCAATGCGCGCGCGCCAAATTCATGCCACGAAATACGTAGCTCCATGCCTTTGCTATGGAGCTGCGTATTTCTTGGCACGAATTTGGCGCGCGCATTGCTGACGAGCCTTTGCCTTTAAGCAAACAGGATAACTTACCGCAGAGAAGATGGAAACATATCGGGATGATGCTTAACCATGGAGCTATATTTAGAAAACTAGAGTGCGCAGTCGCTATACTGTGCGCGCTACGCGGGCGTGCCGCCCTGGGCCCGCGTCCGCCATTTTGTTAGTGGACAAAATGATTGATAAATACCCGGATGTATCCACTGCAGTCAACGGTGCGGCAGCTATAAATAGGCTTTTGAATGATTTATTGGCTGTTTAACACCAGTCATGAGTGACATTTTCCTATAGTACTTAGGCAGGTATGAATACCGTACACCTCTGCCACTAATTATGACATAATAATGTAACAGAAAGTGCGAATTTGGTTAGAAACGTGATTTTAGAATGAAAAAATATCAAGTTTTTCTCTTGGAAAACAGGTTATGCCATGCTCCATGTACTTAATGCATGGACCCAACTGGCGAAGGTGAACGGTAGTTTTTCCCTTAGGCAGTCGGTTTCACCGGGAAATCCTGCACCTGTTTCATACTGGCGCACCACATTCGCGCCGAACTAAATTATCCCAGAAATTTGAATTAAGTTCGACGTATGAAACAATTTGGAGCGACTTGGTTCGCCAGAAGTCGAAAGATCGACTGTTCCAGTCGGTCAGAACGACCGAACAGCGACTTGGTTTCAGACGTCGATCTTTAGTGTGCGCACGGCTCGCATTAAGACGCCTGTCTGAAACAAAATTCTGGTGCGCCTGTATGAAACGGGTGTTACTTTCCCCCAAGTCAGTGGCTGAGGTACTAATATACCCTAATTAAGTCGCTCTATCTACACACGCAAAGAGCAGTGAGGGACGGAGCAGGAAAGAATTAAGAAGTTGATCGTGGCTTCAGACTTTGTGTGCAAAATGCATGAGGCAGGCTGAAAAAAAATCCAAAGTGTTTCCTCACAAAATATTAAACGTTCCCACTCCAAATTTAGAGTTTTTTCCATCAAATCTGCACATTCCAATGCTAGATAAGTCATTAAAAAAATCTGATCAAATTCCCAAATCTTATACAGTACCCGAGCGACGATTTTGGAAAACACTGTTTGGAAAACATGTTTGGCCTAACTAAAGTTTCAATCTTTTAAAGTAAAATATAAACAGGGGACAATGTTCCGACAGTCAGGATGATTGTAGTTAGCAACCACATCTTTCTGCACCCCTATCACTGAAAGCATTAATCTTAAAATAAAATTTAAGCTGAAAATACGCACGTCGTCAATACATTAGCACGTACTTTTTGCCCACTAACAAAATGGCGTCCACGCACCCTTAAGGGCACGGGGTCACATGATAAGTACTCACTCTAGTTCCTATATATAGCTCTATGTGCTTAACCAATCAAACTTGGTCAACGCATTATGGGAAAGATGAACGTGTGCATCTTGGGATGGCATACATACATACGTAGGCATAAGGCATTTTTACACTATGGAAAATCTCCAGGTTGTACACGGGTCCGACTACAACATTTCAACACGGCACTGACCCGTGTTGAAACTAACCCACCTCGGGAGGTGGGTCGAAAGCTCTCGACCCGTGTAGACTTTTTCAAAACGTGTTGAAAACCACAGTCTGAACGGCTCTGGGTTAAGTTTGGACCTGTGTAGATTTTGGAGGAAGGCAGCATCGCAACTGTAGTACATACATACATAAATGCTGTTTCGCTTTTTGTGCATTATTCAGTGCAGTTCGTGTATATTGTTTAATAATAATAATAATAATAATAATAATAATAATGAGATTTTAAAAGAACGCTGAATGCCGCAATAGGGCGACATTTCGGGAAGACTCTCACCGGGGACCACCGAAATTTCGGCAAGAGTCACTCAAAATGACACCTTATTTTTTTACCCAAAGCTTCCGGAGATGCTTCCAGACCGAAGAGAAACAGCTCCAGTCCCAATAAAAATGGTTTTTGACCTAAAAAAATTAATTTTAAACTCAAAAATATTAGGGCGACACCAAAATGTCGCCCTATTGAGCAGGTCGCCCCAATATACCTTTTTTTACACACGATTTGTCGCCCTAACCTACAATTCATAGTTTTTGTAAAGCGCACATATCCACCCTGCAGGGTGCTCAAGGCGCTGTTAACAACAACAAGTAATTAATTCTCGAAAATTTGCGACATCAAGTAAGTTTTTAGAAGTGATTTGAACCTAGTTGTACAGTGGCATGATCTGAGGTCAAGTGGCAATGAATTCCAAAGTCGAGGAGCTGCAACAGAAAAAGATCTGGCGCCCCATGTTCGTTTAGAATTTGGTTCCTTGAGAAGTTGCTGGTTACTTGATCTAAGAGTTCTTGCTAGAGAATATTCATGTAGTAGTTCCTTAATGTAGTAGGGAGCCTTGTTGTTGAGAGCTTTGTGGACCAGAAGCATGAGTTTGAAAATAATCCTTTGGGAGACAGGTAGCGAGTGTAGTTCCTTCAAAATGGGGGTGATGTGACAGTTCCTCCTGGATAAGGTGATGATGCGGGCAGCGGTATTCTGAAGACGTTGAAGACGGTATATTTGATTCTGAGGGAGTCCGTAGAATAGTGAATTGCCGTTGTCTAGTCGTGAAGTCACAAATGCATGGATGATTTGCTCGGTGGCACTTCTATTCAAATACTTGCGTATACGACCGATGTTTCTAATTTGGAATGATGCCGAACGGACAGTGTTAGCGACGTGAGGTGTAAATGTCATTGCTGAATCAAATATAACCCCCAAGTTCCGGGCCTGCAAACAAATTACAACTTTGTTTTCTAATATATGTCCGATAAATCGGGCCCGAAAACAGACAAAAGGCCGACATGGAGTGAAGAGGTGGCACATGTAGCTGTTATAATTATGTTGGCCATTTGGGTTGACAATTTTATCCAAAACCAGATTGAAGGAACAACAAGAAATAGCAATATTTGGAGAACAAGATGTCTCGCCGCAATGCAATGTAAGGGATTTTCCGATTTCGACCCGTGTTGACGGTCGGCCGTGTGTGTAGTGTGAAACCATCGCACGATACACGGGTCGAAACCTTACACGTGTTGAAAAAATGCCGGTGTTTCGTTTAATAGTGTGAAAATGTAGCCGATTGGATCTCGCTCATATACGACGCGTGGGGAAGTAAATATGTGGACAGGGTTCCAGTCTAGGCTTAAGAGTTGTAAACAAAATCCATCTGCGTTGGTGGGACTACTTTCCTTTTGACGCGTTCTAAACGAATCCGTGGTACCAGACTGTTTGTCGATTTTATTTACTTATAATTTTGCTCCCTTTTATCCTTTTCTGATGTTTGAGTCATCATGGAAAAAGAACGACAAGGGTGCAAAAGTCTTGAGATTACAAGGACCTCCATGGTGTGCTTTTAAATGTCTGATTTGGAATGTACGGTAAGATTTTTGACACAGGTTTTTGGACCATTAAGGGCGTGCAGGAATGTTCCACACGGCGAATGGGGTTAAAATGTTAAAGGCTAAAAGTGTTATATAAAAAATGATAACGTCCCAATATAAACGTCAAATAAAAACTTTTAGCCTTCTAAAAGTACCGGAAGGCACTTTGTATAACATGTAAATAACACTGTTTGGCAGACACAATCCTTTCTATAATGGCCTAAATACACTACTTACAATAAGTTAGGGATATTGGTACAGTATTTATGTTGTAAATTTTGGCTTTAAAAAAAAAAAAAAAATGTTTTCACCTATTCCTGTGACAAGGTGTCTCTGTCATGCAGATACAATTGTCTAATCATATACACAATTATTCAAGCGGAATACCCTTGATAAAATATCTGTGTACACCTCACAATATCCTTTTTTGTTTTATTATTGACGTCCCCTCAAGATACGGTACAGCCGTTAACTAGGCCTGAAGTAGGATGATTGGCAGCTGTTTTTACGCATGGCGGCAAAAGGTCCTTACTTAAAGAACATACATGTAGTACACAAATAAATGAACCTGGGCTTGAGGCCAAGTGTAGTACACAAATGGGGGCTTTTGGACCAATCCACAAAATCGCTGGGTACCTACCCAGCAGATTTGAACAAAAACATGAAAACTCAATATTGAACTTTCACGTTTTGTTAAAATCCGTTGGGTAGTACCCAGCGTTTTCTTCAAAAAATATTTTTTAAAAGGAATGTAATCCAGGTACAAAAACACAAATAGTTGGGCTTAACTGCCTAAAAAAATGATAATTAAAAAAAAAAATAACTATAAGATTATCTTTTCTATATATATGGTGGAAACTGGACACAGGCCGACGGCATATACTAGATGGAGTAAAAAACGTCTCGCTGAATTTATTAACGATGAAAATCTACCGGCCGTAGTCGACGGCGTCAATAAAGTTGGGTCGCTAAAACAACTACAAAAAACGGTCAAGCGTTACGCGGATGAATTTAAAAACATTAGGGAAATCTAATATCACTCGTCAACAAGTATAACATAAATGTTGAAGCCACGGGTAAAAATAACAAGTATATGAAGAAGGATTATTTAGATTCTATAAGAAATTACTGGAAGCCGCTACACCGCGAGAACATAAAGCCAGTCGACTTTGATGGTGCAGCGACTAGACGCTTTGCCAACGTCATTCAAAACTATGAAATTAACGTTGATCGGGTGAATGTAGATTACGTAATTTTTTTCAGAGACAACAAAACTAAGATTAGAAATAAAATGGTCGAAATGATACGGAACAAACCAAATTACAATTTTCAGTTGGGATTACGTGTAACTCTTAAAAAAATAAACGCGCAGGGGGAAATTGAAGAAAAAGAAATCACATTCCGCACAACAAATAAACTGGTTTTAAATAATAGCAAAATGAATGTAAAACTAGAAGAATTTCAAACTGAAAAGAGTGGATGGTCTGTGTTTAAGCTAAACACGCTGTATATAAACTTTACAGAGTACAAGCCAATCAGGGGCAGCTCTTACATAGAATTACCGGGCTACATCAAAAATAAAAACGCCGTCATCAACGTGAAAAACGCTGACGACGAGTGTATACGCTGGTCTTTGAGGGCGGCTCTAGGCAAATTTAAAGATAAAGTAAAAACAAAAGTAATGAATGAGCCAACGTATAAAATAAGGTACCCGAGGATGGGTATTTACAAAGAAGACGACGGATTAAATGTTAGGGGTATAATTTTCCCAACGCCAATAAGTCAAGTCTCTAAGATTGAAAAACAAAACCACTTAAACATTAACGTGTTTGGTTACGACGAAAAGAATGGCATATACCCGCTATACATTACGGAAAGCGAGTCGGGCGAGGTTGTTAACTTGTTGCTATACTCGGACGGCGATAAAAATCATTACTGCTGGATCAAAAATCTAAATAAACTAATATTCAGTGAGACAAAACATAAACAAAAGAAACCCGTTTGTCCTCGCTGTCTGCAGCATTTTTAGTAGTCAAATGATATTAGACAAGCATAAGATTGATTGCTGCGGCGTTAAACAAAAGGCTAGTAGGATAGTCATGCCGTCAATGGAACTAGACAGGTATAATCGTAGAAGAGACATTATAAAATTTATAAACACGCAGCATAAGATGCCAACTCCTTTTGTAATTTACGCAGACTTTGAATCTCTGATAGTGCCACACGAAGAAAAATCGGGTAACGCGACCATCAAAACGCAAAAACACGTGGCTTGCGGGTGGTCTTACGCCGTAGTCAGACACGAAGGGCATCTAATTAGTAAACAATATTATAGGGGCGAAAACGCGGTTGAAAAATTGCTTACAAATTTACAAGTAGAAGAAGCCGCCATAAACAAACTTTTTGAAAAGGAAAATGCTCAAAACATGATTTACACGAAAGAAGACGAGGCTAAATTTAACGCTTCAAAAAATTGTTGGATTTGTGAGTATCCAATCAGAAAACAAGACCCATCAAAATGTATGTGTGAGTTACCAAAGTCAAATAAAAGACAGATAAATGGCAAAGAAATTTACCGGTGCGTCAAGTGTCAAAAGGACACGCAGTCTTTCTCTAAAGTGAGAGATCACTGTCATATAACCGGCAAATTTAAAGGCACGGCCCACAACGCTTGTAATTTAAAACTCTCCATCAAGCCAAAAATAACTAAAATCCCCGTCTTCTTTCATAATTTAGAAAATTACGACGCGCATTTAATCATGCAGGGAATTTCTGAATTTAGTGGTGACATTTTTTGCATACCAAAGACTTCCGAAAAATACATTTCGTTTTCTCTAGGACAACTGAGATTTGTGGACTCGTTTCACTTTTTAGCTAGCTCTTTAGATAAACTGAGTAAAATATGTCCTAGCGAGCAATTTAACTTGCTTAAAACTCTGACGCAAGACGAAGACAAATTCAAGTTGATCTTGAAAAAGGGTGTTTATCCCTACGAGTACATGGATTATTTCGACAAATTTAAAGAGACTAAATTACCGTCAAAATCATATTCTATAGCAAGTTAAACAACAGTAGCGTATCCGACGAGGACTACCTGCACGCTCAAAGAGCTTGGCGAGAATTTGGAATCTCTAATATGGGAGAATATCACGACCTATATGTACAGACCGACACTTTATTGTTGGCGGACATTTTCCAAAACTTTAGACAAACTTGCCTAGAGCACTACGGGCTAGACCCAGCCAATTACTTTACATCTCCGGGTCTGGAGACGCCCTTCTAAAACATTCAAAAGCTCAACTTGAATACTGACGGATTACGACATGTACCTTTTTGTCGAACGCGGAATAAGAGGCGGAATTTCTAGCGTTGGGGTTAAGAGACACGTCAGAGCAAACAACAAGTATTTACAAGATTACGACGAAACAAAACCGAGCACATTTATTCAGTACTTGGACGCCAATAATCTGTACGGGTGGGCCATGTCTCAACCGCTGCCTATAGGCGACTTTAGATGGCTTACCGACAGAAAAATCTAATTCTTTACAGAAGACGTACTACAAATATTGGAATCTCAATCTGAGAGGGGATACATTTTGGAAGTAGACTTAGAATATCCAACGGAATTACACGATAAACACAACGACTATCCACTGGCTCAAGAAAACTTGAACGTCCCCCAAAAGTGGTTTTCGGATTACCAACGACGACTAATCGAGAAAAACGAGCTATCACCACCCGACGTCGACAAATTAACGTGCACTCTGAAAAATAGAACTAAATACGTCGTTCATTATCAAACCCTCAAACTGTATCTCAATCTCGGGTTAAAGTTGACGAAGATTCACAGAATGTTATCGTTCAAGCAATCTGATTGGATGAAGTCGTACATTAACAAAAAACACGCAGCTCCGTAAGGAATCTAAATCGGAATTTGAAAAAAGACTTTTTTCAAGCTGATGAATAATTCAGTCTTTGGCAAGACAATGGAAAACGTGCGTAATCGCCTAAACTCCGAGCTAGTCAGATTAGAAGATGAAAAGAAGCTTTCTAAAATGTGTTCATTACCAAATTATGAATCTACTACCGTCTTTGAAGACTGCAAATTGGCTATGGTAAACATGTACAGAACAAAGACCACTCTCGACAAACCAATCTACTGCGGCATGACTATCCTAGACTCGTCGAAAACGCTCATGTACGACTTTTATTACAATCATTTGAAGCGCAAGTACAAAGATAACGCAAACCTAGTGTACACCGACACCGACAGCCTTTTGTTGGAGATTAAAACCTACGACATATACGCCGATATGAGCGAGTATAAGCACCTATACGACTTTTCAAATTATCCGGAGGACCATCAACTGTACGACAAAACTAATAAAAAGGTCATAGGCAAATTTAAAGACGAGGTCGCGGGCCAACAAATTATAGAGGCCGTATGCATAAGACCAAAACTGTACGCCATTCAGACTTAGCGAGAAGTCATCAAAAAGGCAAAGGGTATTAAAAAGGCGGTGGTCAAAGAAAACCTGACGTTAAATTTGTACAAGAAATCGCTATTCGACAAGACTTGCATTTACCAAGATCAAAACATTTTAAAGAGTGAAAAACATCAAATTTACTCGGTCACTCAGAATAAATTAGCAATTTCGCCGCTAGATACAAAGAGATTTCTTTTAAACGACGGTATAAACACTATGGCTTACGGGCATTACTCGACGGAAGGCGGTAGCTCCGTGCCCGCGGGCACGACTTGAAGCTCTTGTCTGACAAAAGACCTCTTTGGAGCGGGGCAGTTTAAGTAATACAAAATTGGTTGGCCGCGCGTGCGCGTGTACTCTTTGATCGTAAACGTTTGAAGAGACCATATGGGATCTGTCGCCCGCCTCCTTTCACCACCCTCTGATTCACCCGGTTGATACACCTGAATAAATCTTTACAAATTTTTAACAGCGTCTCTTTAACGCCGGGTGCTGCGGGCGTTTGCTCGACTCGCTTTAATTTAATGGCGTCTACGGGTCTCTTACCGATTAAACGAGTTCCCTCGTCATTCATAGCTTTGATTACGTCGGGGAGTTTCTTTACCCACTCTGTATTTCTAGATTTCGGGTCGAGCATTTCTTTCGAGTATTGATGGCCGAATAATACCTCGGCCAATGACCTGTTGAATCTCTCCACTATACCCTGGGCTCGATGTAATCCGGGTATGCCGCGTTGTACTTTCACGCCATTTTTACTCATGAGCGCGCTAAAACTACCCATAAATTCTCTACTACTTTAATAATCTTTGACCACGTCAAAGGCGATCGATTGTAAATTTTGTTAATGGCGTCGGTAACTTGGTCCGCAGTCTTAGAACTTAGCGGCTCGGCTTCTTTATATCTACTCGCGACGTCCACGACCGTCAACGCGTATTTAAAAGTTTTAGATTTAACTTTGTCGTAGGGCAAAAACAACAAGTCCGCCTGATGCACGACGTATGGTACTCCGTAACTAGAATTTAAAGAAGTAGGCCTGGGTATATACGTCGGCGGGGTAGATAAATTTGCCACATTGCCTGTTTGTGCAACCAATTTCTAGATTCCGCTTCACTCGTCTTTGCTTTTTTAGCTAATGCGTCTACGGCCCCCTCTCCACGCCAGTATCCCCTTGGTCCGTAATACAACTTGACAAATTTCTTAATTTAGATATATTTGTAAACCAAAAATGTCAATAAACCAAGACCGCCCACGATGAATACTAGCTCTCCGTCTTTTACGTGCTCTGGCTTGGCATAAAAGTCGGCCAATCTTGGCTCGCGAGTTAACCGTACCGGCATTTCTTTATCTTCGGCGGTGAGCTGGTTGTACTCGTACAGCGCCTCGTGGACGTCGCTGAAAGTATGCTGAGCGAGGGCTTCTTTTTTAAGCCGGTCGTTTAAGAAATCTAAATATTTTACACGCCTTTCTTCAAATTGTTCCTTAGCGGTAGACAGTAGTTCTAACGCTAAGTCGTGTCGTTTACGTTCTCCGTCGTCGGATTTTGTGAGTTTAGTAACCAAATAATTTGTTCCCGTGAACGCAACCGCATTCAATATGGCTCCACCAATCATAATCGCTACCGACACCATTTTAATTAAAGCGGTAAAAATTTAAATATCAAATTATCATTTTTATATATTAAAATAAAGATGAATAGACACTTTGGAGAGAAAATTGATCCTTACAGAGAAATCAAAAACCCAAATTCTATTAAAGGTCAGAGAAGGTTAATTTGCGCCGAGGTATCTGCCGAGACCGCGAGCGCCGGAAGTACTTTTAATCTAGATTTCCCTAAATTGACGGGCGACGACGTATTAATTCCGGGGACGGCAGTGTTGATATTTATAATATAATTAAATAGCGACACGGACGATAACAAAACTCTTTACAACAACGTGTCTCGCAATATCATAAAGCAGATGAGAATTTCAATGAACGGTAACGAGATCTACAACTTGGACGACTACGACGTCTACCAGTCTTATAAAGATCACTGGATATCTTCTCGTCATAAAGATAATTTGAGCCTTTTTGGTATTGAAAAAGAAAACGTAACTAAACTCAGGACGGAAGCCGGCGACGCGGTAAAAACAAACAAGGGCGACGTGGCGGTAGCAAACACTTACGGGAAATTTGACGCCATTCCGTTAGACATTGGAATTTTAACCGACCATCACCAGTTTTATCCGAGTGGATTAGAGGGTAAATTGTCGTTTGCTATCAAGTGGAACGATCACTCTAGAGTCGTAAAGTCTACCGACGACGGCGCGACTTACAAGATTACTCACTTGAAATTGCAGTATGAGGTAATAAATGATTCTAAACTAGCTACTCAAATTAGAGACGGGTACAAGAGGGGAGTTTCTTTTTATTTTGACAGAGCACACCGCCAATATGAAAAGATTCTAAACAAATCCGACAACGCGTGGACTCTCAAAATTAACACCAACGTCAAGAGCTTAAAGGGTGTGTTTTTAATTTTCAAGGACTTGACCGACAAGAACCCGCAAAACAGTTATAACCCAGACTTGACTAAAGTAAAAGTTCAAGTCGAAGGAATGCCGGAAGCGCTGTACGTCCCAGAGTTAAGGCGCGATCAACACTTTGGCGAGATTTGTAAGTACTTTGTAGACGGCCCGGAAACGCATATGCCGTCGGCCGTGTCGAAATACGTAGAAATGATTCCTATCGCGATGTACAAGTACCTGACCGACAAATACGCCCTTTGGCTCGATTTCAGGACTTCTGACGACAACTCGGCTCATGGAAGTGGCCGACACATTGGCTCTCACGGTGGCGGTATCCAGAGACCGTCGGTCAATTAAAGTGTTATATCTATTTGATTATGGACTCACAATTAGTAATTAGAGAGGGTAGATTTAATAGTCTTCAATATTAAAATGAAGCTACCAACGGAACCCCACTGCGCGTTGATATGCGGAAGGACGAAATCGGGCAAGACCAAGTTTATTTTAGACTTGCTGTCGAGCGTTTATAAAGACAACTTTGAATACGTAGTAATTCTATGTCCGACCGTGTTTAAAAACAAGACCTACTACAATTACGAGTGGATAACGAGCGACGAGTGCGTGGTGCTAAACGACTTAGACATATTAGATTTAAATCAGGCACTCAGCGCCTACAGAAACGTCTTAAAGGGATTTCACACGCTGTTTATCATCGACGACTGCAGCTCTCGACAAGACCTAAAATACCGCAAGAGTCTGAAAGACTTCGAAAATTGCGAGTTGTTAAATTTGGCCATGAGCGGGCGACACGACAATCACTCTTGCTGGTTGCTTACTCAAAAATACAACAGCGTGCTAAAGGATTTTAGAGAGCAGACAGAGTGGATAGCCATGTTTTATTGCAAGGACGAGGGATCTTTTATCAGTGTATGAAGGAAAATAGAGGAGTACCCAGAGAAGAACTAGAAGGTATAGAGTACAAGTTAAAGAATATAAAGTACACAAAATTGATATTGAAGACCGACCCACCGGTAACTTACGATGTATTATAAATAATTACGTTTTTCGTTGTAAATAACTGCGTTTGGTATTATAGATCATGGACAGTTGCAACGCAATAAACTCGTTATACCAGATAGGTGTATTGACGTTGCTATCTACAATTACTTATCAATTGTATAAGTTAAACGGCGCATTAAATTATGTAAAAAAGCTATATAATAAAATAAAGTCTATATTTAAAACTAAAATGGAATTGGCGAGCGTATTGGGAGAAGAGAAGTCAGATTTGAAGAGTAAAATGCTTGAAGTCGTCGCCGCGGGCAAATCTAAAGCGTATCTCGGTAAAGACTACTCGCAAAAAGAAGTCGAGGCTATGAACGACGAGACGCTGACCAAACTAAATCAATTATACGAAACGAAGATTGGAGCGGAGATGATAAAATGAATCGGGTTACCTATAATCACGGCCTCTACCAAGATTGTAAAATTTGCGTTGCCCAAATTTGGGATAGGCAAATTAAGATTAAACGTTGGATTAGAGACTAACCCCGCCGTAAACTCGAGCGTGAGTAGATTGCTTAGCGGGGTTTACTTCAATTACGGACATTTTGTCGGTCCGTTGACTGCGTTTTTAATTACAGCTAGTCTCGTTGAAGTTGTAGAAGCCGAAAATGATACTGTAGTTGAAACTGTAAATGAAATGCAATCAAAAGAAGAAGAAGAACATTGATTTTAATTAATATTATATTTGTATTATAATAAAATGGATAGTGCTATAGATACAAAAGTCGAAGAGACGTGTAACGTAGAAGAGATCAAACAAGAACCTAAAGTCAAAAAGGTCACCACTACCAAACAAAAAGATCCTAACCGAGTTCTACTCGGCAAGAAGCTCGCCGCGCACAACAAACAAATGAAAAAGCAAAACATCAAGTTGAGAGAGGCGGCCAATGAACTAAAGGTCTCGGATAGTACGCCGACAGAAAGCGGCGGCAGTAACTACGTGGGGTACGCATTGGCGGCTGTAATGGGCGTTGGGGCGTCGATATATCTATTTAAATTAGTTGCGAATAAAAATGTGACGAGCTACTCTAACGATAAATCTAAACCAAAAGTCGTCATAGATCATCCCGTTGAATCCAACCACCCAGAATTACAAGACATGGAAGATTAAAAAATGATTTAAATATTATAGTATCTAATTATCAATAAATAATGGATGAAAAAACGATAGCAAACACCGTTTATCACTCGGCAGTGTTGTCGTGGATTACGATCGGGTACGCGATGTTGAGCAAAAAGTTGTTTAGTATGAAATCCGTAGACATAGATAAGGTAGACTTGATGGACGCTCTTAAGCTAACTGTACTCGTGACTTCCCCTAACTTTACAAAGAGTTGGTTGACCACCCAGGGCATATTACCCCCAAACGTAATTAATTCAGTTTAAAAATTGTAACATTTTAAATTTATTATAATTATTAATAAATAATAATGAATGAAGGCGGCGGTGAATTTGAAACCTGGGAGGATGCACAGACGGGGGTAGATGATACTAACGATGAATACAGGTGTAGATCAACTTTTTGACGACAGCACTCTTGATAGTATATAACCAGGACTAGAAGCGCGGTTAAACAGACTGAGACGGCCGACTGAAACCATTGAGCAGACGCTTAGTCGTACTGCTAGAGAAGTAAAAAAACAACAAGTAGATACATTTTACGATAACATTGCTGGTGAAGATAAACCGCGTATAATCGACTATAATAAATTTTAAGTATAAAAAAAGATGGTAGACTGTACTTAAAGTGGCGTAAGAAAGACATCCCGTTAACGCAAAATAATAAAAAGCCATATACTAAACTTACTCTTAGAAATAAATATAAGACTGAGTTTATTCGCAGGGGGTTAGGTCTCGAAATAGAACCATCAAAAACGACTCAACAGCCCATGCAGCCAATGGAATCCGGGGAGCCTGATCCAAATACAACGTCAGACTCGATAGACGTATAACATTAAGAGAAACTGAAGATGAAGCTCTTAAAACTGAGGCGACAAATGACTATATAGAAAGAACTAAATATGCCCCCGACCCAGACGTAACCTTTGAAGTTAATAGAGACAAAAGTATAGATGCTACTTGGCAAGGAAATAGTTATCGCATTACAGGACGAGGTGGAGAACCTCTTACTCCTATACAACTATTTGAAGCGTATAGAAGTAGAAACTTTGAAGGCTTTGCTAGAGCTCTGGGCGTGCAAGATGATGAAATTCGATTCGTAATCGGAGCAACAAGTATTGTAGAAACCGATGTAAACGGCGCTACTCCCCAAGAACTAATAGATAGGTCTGAAGCATTTGAGAGAACGCTGAATGAAGATATTTTTGCACCAAGTGCGATTAATATAGATGACATTAATACGGCTTTAGACGGTTTCGTAAGTTCTTCTAGTGATGAGCGTATTGGCAATCAATCTTCACAAACAGATCCTGGTAATTTTACTAGTGACGAAATTATTGTATTTGAAGGTAACAAATATAAAGTTAGAGACTTGGCTAATGCGGCTAATACAATGGCAACCACAAAAGAGAGCTTAACAGTAAATATGCTTAAACTAGCGAAATTAGAATGAAAAATTGCCACCAATGAAAAAACATTGGAAGCTAGTGAAGAAGCAGTTGTACAATTAAAGCATGAAATAAAAACGAGGGAAGAAAAAGGTTGTGACATTAGCAACGTATGAAGATGTTTATTACGATGCACGGAAAGAGCAACTTGATAAACCTCCTGAAGATTTACAGGTTTATTAAGAAGAGATTGACAAATTTAAAGAAGAGTTAACAAAATGAAGAAGAATTAAAAATGAATTAGTAAAGTTGCGCGAAAGCGGATTGACTATGCTTGAGTTGGTTACTGATGATTCTAAAGAGCCGGAAGACAGATGAATAGAATTAAAGCTATGGTTTACCGCATGGGACATATAGATGAGACTCTAGCTGATAAAGTTAGAACTCTATTTAGAAAACAGGGCACCACGGTCGTAAGCATTCTAGCCGCTTTTTCTTTAGCGGTAAGCACGTTAATAGCTAGCTGAGTAGCTGGAGTAAGAGGTGCAGCAACCGCAGTCGCGGGGTCGACCGTCAAGCCAGTCAAGCCAGTCGAGCCAGTTGAGCCAGCTAAGCCAGTCGAGCCAGTCGAGCCGGTCAAGCCAGACAAGCCAGTCACTCCATCACAACCTACTAAACCAAAAAACGTTAACGAGTGGATAAAACGTCAACTAGAAAACTTGACAATTTTTTTCAAGAAGCTAGGGGCTAAAGCGTTAGCCGCATTGCCGGCAATATTAGGGGGCGTAGCCAGTTGGTTATTTAATTTACTAAGCAAGTTTACGGGGCTATTAGCCCAAAACGTATGGGCTATGATTAGCGGCGTTGCTCTGTTGATATTTGTTTACGTGCAAAAGATAATTTAAAAACTTGACGTTAAACGTAAAAATGACGTGAAAATGGGGTTAACTCGGCTAAGCGCTTAGCCGAGGTAACCCTATTTTTACGTCATTTTTACGTTTTAATAGACCACTTTATAAATCAAATAGCCAATTCCCGCAATCGCTAAATATCCCACTATTAAAGAAGTCTTTTCTTCTTCGTGGTCGCCGGATGCCACAACGTCATCTAGTTTAACTTTATCAACAAATATTGTTTCGTCTTGCTCAATTTTAGGGGTAATTACACGTTCTAGATTATTAGTTTGCGGTATCGGTTCGACTTTTTTCCATCGCTTCTAATTTAGATTTGTTGTAAGTATAGCAAATTATTTTGGTTTTGGTTTTGGTTTTGGTCGCGGCATAGGTATACTCTGGAATTCGCCGGCCTCCATGCTGTTTATTTGAGAAGACAGATACTCGCTACTCATGCCTAACGGTTGAGGTTTAAACACGCTTTCATCTTCAACGGAGTCTGGTTGGTCGTTTAAATTTTGGTTAATCCCAGTCTGTAAATTTCCAACGGCAATCTGTATGTTATTGTTGTACCCCTCGTGTACGCCCACTCTCAACTCCATGTCAGAAGGAATGAGATACAACGTAGGCTTCAATACAAAGTTTAAAGGCGTTCTGGCATATTGTAGAGAGTCTTGAAACTGACTTATGCTAGTTTCTAGATCTTCCGGCGAGTTTATTATGTCTTCGACTATGTTATTAAATTGGTTCTGCGCGTCTAAACCGGTACTCTGCGATAATGCGCTAATTTTTGTTTGGGCTTGGGCGCCTAACAAAGCGTATACGTAAGCTCTTATCGATGCATTTATTTTTGTAACCCCCACGTTTGTAAATACGCTATTAGTAGGTATAAAGTCGTTCCACGCATCCGCAACTCTATAGTCTTGCTTAATATTACTTACCGTAAACGCATAGTGTTGGCCCGACCCCGGTGGTAGATCTTCCGTCCCAAAGCCAATTGTGAAAAGATACACAGTGACAAAGAGTTGTGGCAACGATTCAGCACGCATTTATTCGCTTTAAACAGACTGCGTGACCCAACAATATAATGGTCAACAATTGCCTTTAACATGAGACAATAATAACAAGTACCCAACGGTACGATAATGATACACATAAACAAGTATACCCAACGGTATAACACGAATTCGCTAACAACGTACCCAAAAGTACGATAAATACAATCGATACCACCATATCGATAACCCAGATAAAAGCTTTGTTGACGCATGTCAAAAAGATGGCCAATCGGCCGACTCAAATAGCAATAAAGCTTGAGGGGAGAATGGCTGAGATCCCAGGAAGGCAAAGAGCATTGGAGCCCGCACTCCCGGGGATAGTTCACTCGACCGTTTGTGCGGACCCCACCGCTGAAAATGTACGATCCCACCTCTCCTCCGGGGCTCAAACCATCCAGCCCTCCAACTTAACCAAGCCCATGCAATTTGCTCAAAGCATAACAGCCAAGCGGATGCCAGGGGCGGGAGGCAGGTCGCAGTCTTAGGTCAGTCGGAATTTCGTCGTCCGTGTAGGACTTTAATACTTAACCAGACCTAAACAAGTTGAGTCCTTATTTATTGTTGAAAGTAGAAATCGATGTTAAACATAAATTGTGAGGGTCTTTTTCGCGTTTTTGTCGGTTTTTGACGCTGGAACTACTTTGTTTTTCCCGGATTTACAACGAGTGCGTCGCCATTAAACAGGAAACCGATTGTTACTTCGCGACAGACCATACCATTATTTGTGGGGTGTCTGGTTTATGAAAATTGAAGCACATTGTCAATGTATACATTATGCAACCATCAGAATTGTAGCTCATAACATTTAAAATTTTTAACATTATGCTGTAGTAGAATAAATTCTTCTAGTTTCAAAATTTAAATCGTTGATGTGTTTATTTTTCTTGTGCATTTCCTGCTATAAAATCGACCACTCTGATGATTGGCCTTAAGTCTGGGATCCAGGCCTGTGAAATCTAAATATACGGCATTTTAACGTCATGTCAGAGAGCCAGACTGAAATGTCCTTTTTGTGTATGGCGCGGCGCCGGCCGGCCAGCAACAATCATGATTTTCATCGATGGATCGCGAAAGATTGCTGTGTATATGAGCAACAAATAACTCGTAAAAATAAAGTAAGTAATGAAGGTAACAATATTATAGTAAGCTTTATGTTGCTAGCGGTCCGTGTTTGCTAATTCGTGGTTTAAGTGGCATAAATTCACAACTGAAAAACACACTCAAGGCACCAGCGCAGTGTACACGGTACAGTGAACAAGTGACAGCGACAGTCGTCCCGTTTTAAGACATCTCGACCGGTCACGGTCGAAAAATTCGGAGAGAATTTGGTGGTTGATCATGGAAAAACTATCATGCACGCTCGCGAGTTGAAACTCCATGCACTAAGTTTATGGAGCATGACAACAAAAATCCTAAGTGTTTTCAAAGAAAAACTTGATATTTTCTTATCGTGTTTCCTAACCAAATTTTACACTTTCTGGGGCATTTATGATCATGACATGGTTACTTTTATTAGGAAGAATTAGTGGCGAACGTGTACGGTATTTATACCGTTCATCATGTCTTACGACCTTTTGCACAAAACATATAAGACTAAGTGTTTCCTCACAATTTTTTTTTTTCTAACTCAAAAATGTGGGTATCTCCATCAAATTTGCGTCATTTCAAAAAAAGAAAAACATTCTGATCAACTTCTCAACCCTCAGTGCCATTTATTATTAATGTTAACTTGTTATTCATTTTTCAGTTCAACAGTGATGGGGACAAGGCACCAACCACCAGGTGCATTAGGGGTCAGGAAGTGAAGATTTCACTTACCTGAACAGTGATTGGATCAAAACTGTCAAGGAGCGAAGGCTTCAGATGCAGCACATATTGTCCACACCTGTACCTACATTTGAGGCTCGAGGATAAACAGGATGACATCGCCGGTGAACCCAAACGTATGAGCAAGCGTCAAATGCCAACCAGGTATTCATCAAGTGATCTACAATTGTATTACACTTGTTTTAACGTCTAAAATTGTTTTAACGTCTGTATTCTAAGCATCGATTTTGAAGAATGTAGATATGGATATTTAAAAAAAAATTAAAATTAGTTAATTGTTTTTTTTCCCTAGATCATTCTTCCGAAGAGGTGTATTTGGCATTTGGAAGAGAGCAGTCAACCCATGTCCACTCATTCCCATTAGGAGATGGACCCGCGAAGGTGAAAGTCGTTCCCAATTGGCATGAAGGTGATACCCACCAGCAGCAACTTCAAGACATTATTTACGTGACTGGAAAACTTTTAAAATTAGGAACAGCAGCATTACATAAGTGTTACAGTACAAGTAATTAATTGTATGTCCTTGTTATCTACATTGCACTACTTGACTCGCATTCTTGTCATTCCATTCCCTCATTAGCCTTTTAGAAGTATGGCGGAACAAAAGGAGAGGGCGCAATTTCATTTGGGTATGAATTTTTTTATAAATTGTATTTCTTTGCAAAAACTTGATTTACATGTTGTAATTATAATACATAGACAGAATTATAAATAAAATTAATAATTGTAAAGTGAAAAACTGAGTTATTTTGCATTTTAGTCGATTTTATACCCACTGCAAAGTGCGCCCTCCTATTGTGTTCGCCATACTTCAAAAAGGCTAATTGTGTGTATTATGCAATCAGTTCATTTCTCCATTGTATGTGTTGTGCAATCACCTACAGGTACAATACATTCTAAAGAAATCACTGAATTGTCATAATAATGCTTTGCGGGTTGAAGCTGTTTAATAAAGTGTTACATAATTTGGAACATGTTTTATTTCCCCACAATTACAGTCGTAGTAATATGTTGATAAAGAGCCTTGTAGAAATTTAAGCCAATGTATGAAAGGTAAACAAAAAATATTCAAAACTTAAAACACCTTCAGTTAGCAGTTTTCTTCCACAAAGATACCATATAATGTGATTGTTACCTTGCTTTCAACACTTTTAGTTTTCTTTTTCTTGTCTGCTCGTGAAGTAAAATTTTGGGGCTTTAAAGATAATGAAGACTTTGATGACGACTGACATTGCAAAAGATGAAGACAGCAGTGATGGTGCAATGAAGTATTGAAAAAAAGGGAAAACATTTCTGAACTCCAGGGGCCAATTTCATGGCGCTATTGGCACGAAACATTACTTAGCACATAATTTATCTGCTTTATATTGCAAAAGTTGATTGCCTGACAAAATATTGTGATATGTATTTACATGTGCACTAAAATGTTGATACTGTTTTTAAGCACAATTTGAAAATACAAATTTAGCTGGTCCCTCATCTTACAAAGTAATTCATTAATAAAATCTCCCAAAACGTCCCAAATTGTTTTGTAAATTTTGAGGTTCAGAATGTTTCAATTTACTGATCTTAATTTTTGGTTTGTGGAAATAAAGCAAGACAATCAATTGATCACGTTCAAATGACGTCACTTAATTCCTACAAATCGCCACGTGCATCAGAATTTTGAGCGTAGTTTTTTATGACGCGCATCGGCTGCGCCGTATTTCGAACAAATTTCGAGCAACACGCGCGCGTGTTTGGAACATATTACAGCGTGTGCGTGCGCGTACTTGATAGCGTTTAATACGCAGTCGCATTTCTTCCTACGAAGATGGCTTAAATTTCCCATTCAGTGGCACGTCCGTTCCGATTTTTAGATGTGGATCGGAAACCAGTCTAGCGCCGTATTCGAAAGGACGGATCACGTAATATATGGACGGGGGCGGCCGATTTTAGCAGGGATTACACACTACGAACGAACGCAACAAATATTAATATTTTCAAACATGAATAATTTATTCCTCTCCCAACACGGTTTTAAAACATTCAAATGCAGTTTCAATGGGTATATGATGCATTTATTGGCGGCGTACTTGAACTTTCATAAACTGCATACCCTACAAATAATGGTACGATCCGTCGCGCAATGACACTCGAGAGCCTTGTCAACTGGGCGCGCGGCGAAGCACTCATTTTGCTAATCCGATAGGAAGAAAGTAGTTTAAAGATACAAAACCAGAAAAAACGTAAAAAAGACCCTTACATTTTCTTTTTAACATCGATATATGTTTTTACCAATCAATAAGGATTCTTACTGTGTAGCTCTGGTTAAAGGTTTTGTGAGGTGGAAATTATCACCCAGCTGTTTTTATACAGAAATCAAAAGATCAAAGTGTTGCAGACAAAGGGGCAAACTCAAATTTGTTTTCATTTCAGAAAAAAGTGACATTTTCTCTACTTCAAAAATGTCTTGTCAGGCGAGGGCGCTGTTTGTTGCTGGTCATGGAGGGAACCCACAGTGGAAAAACAAAGAAAGAACATTACATTTCAAACAGTAGCAGTAGCCCACTGATCCATTTCTGACCCAAACAAACTTGTTAGGGTTGTTGCAAATGACATACTAAACAAACTCAGTAAACTTATATAGTTCATGATATCAAGAAGCCACTGAAAATGACATTAACTTTTGTACACAAATCTATGGAGAATTCCTCTGTTTTTCCTGAGATGACATCACGGCTTTGCTCATGAATATGGAAATTCTCATTAACATAAAAATAGAAAACGTGCAATTACACCAAAACGCAACTATCAAATTCTCTGAAATTGACCGAAATGTGTAAAACACATCCTCTACTAATATTTTATGTAATAAAAACCCTATTTCACACGTCCTTTAAGTATTTTGGGTGTTACACGGACGAGGAAATTCCGACTGTCCTATCTGTTATAAGCGAAAGCTAAACCGAAAATGAACAGTTCCCACGGTCTGGAAATGCACTCACTATGAACATCTAACAATGGAAATTGGGCACACACCATTGTTACTAACAATGGGGTTACAATGAACATGTACATGTTTTTGCTCATAGTGACTGCACTATAATTCAGTCGCACCGCGCACGAAGCACGCATGCGCGTTGTTTCCAGACATGCAAATTGACACATCAAAGGCGTCGCATTCCAAGTCAAGCGCATTCGCTTTTACACATGTTTGGCGCCAACGAGAGCGCGCGCTCAGACGTGACCCGCGCGACCTCCGTGTGTCCTTTCACAAATGTGTTTGCTCTCGAGCGGACAAACATTGTTATCAAAATCTCCCTTCCGTATTCATAATCTCTCGGTATTATAAACGAAACCGGGCACAGGTTTACCGTTCCAATAAGCTGCACCCAGTCCCTTTGAATATACGTCTCTAGTTTGCTCGAAAGAATAAGCTTGATCGACTCCAAACAAATTACACTCGTCAAAAAAAGCCCTTTTATCTATGGAATTATTTATCTTCAGTTACTATACCCAAGCCACCAATTTTATACTCTCGCGTTAAATCAGAAAACTTTGACATAAACGAGGAACTAGAATTTACGACAATTTTGAAGCTATTCATTTCATAATCAATCTTTGGTGGCGGCCCCAACATATTTTTTTGAATAGAATTGTATAATAATCTTGGAGCCATTTTTTGAAAGTTCTTCTTGAGGTATTCGTCTTTCTTATCTTGAATCCACGGTCGCACATAATATCCATAGTAGCTATTGGCCATATTTTAATATACTATTATATTTATTAATATTAATATGAAATGCACTTTTTTTCTTGTAATTAAAATTGATATTAGTCATTAAAAAGTATACATTATTAATAAAATTAAACACACCATTCTTGTAGAGACTGAAAATCACACCTTAGTTTTGGAGTCCTACGTAAAAAGATTAGGCTTTTGAGCGCTAGTATTTTGTATACGACGTTTTATCATGTTGAAGAACGATTAGTTGTTTACTGGGGTGAGCCTATAGTAACTGATAATAGTAATGAGATAACATTTAACCCAGGTTATTATTCTCTACAAAGTTTTATTGACGTGTTTAATTCTTACAATCTAGAATGGTTAAAATGTTATATCTTAAAAAATGGTTATTTAAAAATAAAGGTATCTCCGGGATATCAGATAAATTTTGCGCAAGTTGGTCATTTACTTGGTTCTTTAAATGGATTCTACTTAGGGACAGTTCCTGCTACTTCTTTAACTACTGTGTGGGTTGTTACTTTAAAAGAACAAATTTGGACAAACCCTAATGCTATTACAATTTATTGTAATCAGATTAATACCCAAAACAACTTTCATAACGGCCAACCAAACAATTTGTTAGGTTTTATACCAACTCCTTTATCATACAAACAAGAGTATACTATCTTGATATCAAAAAACTTTGTAGACAATAGCGGGATTCCTTTGAAAAACGGTGTAATCAACGAGTTGACTTTTGAATTAAGAGACTATAACAGTGAAGAACTCATGATTAATGATATAAAATTGATATTGTGCGTCGATATTAGTAATTAAAAATGTATACATTATTAATAAAATGAAACACACCTTTCTTATCACGAGTAAAAATCAAACTTTCCAATTAAACTCTCCAATCGACAACGTTAGCGACAACAAAAAGATTAGGCTGTTGAGCGCGAGTGCCCCCGTCGATATATTTTACCACATTGACATGGAGTCAATATACTTTTGAAAACCCGGCGGGTGGCAGAAGAACTATTGTTAGGCAAAATCACGAGGTCATCAAAATAAAAAGGGGGGGGGGGGGGGGGGTTGGGGGGATGGGGGGGGGGGGGGGGGGGGGGGGGGGGTGGTATTCCTCTCAACGTTTGGTTGATACAATTAACGAGAGTGAGTTTAAATTGTTACGGTTAGAAGCGTTAGTAAACAACGACTTAAAAATACAATTAGGACGCTTATTTTTTTATAGATTTTACGCAAATTGCTAATTTATTTGGAGTAGCGCAAGGCTTTTTTATTTATTCGACGGAATTGACTTCAGATACTTATATTACACCTTTCAAAACCGATCCAGGCTGGAGAGATTACAGTTTAACGGCTAAAGTTCCTTTAATTATAAGTCCAACATTTACTAAAACCGCCGGTTTCATAAACATTTATTGTAAACAGATTAATACCCAAAATAACTTTTATAACGGTAAAAACAGCACTTTATTATGTAATCTATCGACGTCTTTTTTTAACGATCAAAATTATGGTCAAGTTATATCTAATAACTATCCGGATAACGGTGGGATAACTTTGGTAAACTGTATAATCAACGAGATTGAGTTTGACATTAAAGCTGCGACTTATTGTCGAGTAAAATTGAACTTGTTTTATGCGTTGATGTAGAATAAAAAGTTGGATAATTAAAATAGTAATTGCTATTGATAAAATGAATCACACCTTTGTAATCAATAAACCAGACATGACATTTCAGTTGCATAGTCCTATAGACAACTCTGACGGAATCAAAAAGATCAAGTTGTTGAGCGCGAGCATGCCCTTGAGGTTTTTTAACATCAGAGATAGAACTAACGTCCAATGGGCCGACGTAGGAAGTAATTCAAAGAGATCTAACGTTATGGAACACCATATGAACCCCGGAATATACAACGTTAGTGAAATAATTAGAGAACTTAATTACCTAGAAATAGAGGGGTTGCAGTTTTCGTGGTATCCAAACGGCCATAAATTATATACCTCCATAAGTCCACAACGCACTATTAGGTTAAATAAAATTGGAGAGATATTAGGCCTGTCTAGAGGCTGGATAACTTACGGTCAGCACATCAGCTACCCGATAAGGGATACTATAGGGGCAATAATGATCTATTGCGAACAAATTTCTATGAACGAAAACTTTTACAACGGAAAGCCGAGCACGATTTTGGGTAACATACCTCTGAGCGGGGTCGATCGCAATTATTATAACCAAGTAGTGGCTAAAGAATATACGACGAAGCCCGGCGTTAATTTAAATAACGGTATAATTAACGAGTTTAAATTTCAGGTAAAAGATTGTAATGAATGCCTTATCGTAGACGAACACTTAAAACTGATTTTAAATATTGAAATTATTTAATAATAAAGTTAGTTAAATTAAAATGGAAGCGAGATTGCCAGAACCCAGAGGGCGAAACATTTATCCAGATCTGCCGGTAGAATCACCCGAAGTATTACCGGCTTTACAAATTGATCCCGAGGTAATTGTAGACAATACCGCCTACAGACTGTCAAAAATCGACGGAGTAAAGAAAGAGATTGTTAGAGAAAGAGATAAACGGGTGAAAAAAGGTGAACGCGGTATTGACGTGGGGTTAAACATTTGTTAAAGCCTCTTCCGCCGTTAGCGGGGCGGTTGGTATAGCAGCGATCGCTGGTGTCATTTCAGCACCTTTAGGATTTATATTTGAAGGTATTGCGCTCGGCACCGTAGCGTGCGCTTTGGGATTAACGTACTTTAGCCGTAAAGTAAAGTCAAAGTCTAAAAAGCACGACGAAATCAGAGTGCTCGCAATGTCTAAACTAAACACGATAGAAGATTTAATCAGCCACGCCATAAACGTCGGTAAAATTAGTCACGAAGAATTTGCTCTGATTAATAATGAGCTGACAAAATTTCATGAAATGTCCGACTCGTTAAAGAAGAAATAGAGATCCAAAGAAAATAAGAGCATGGATGAGACCGAGGTTGAAAAGCGAGTCGCGGAAAGATTAGCTAAAGAAAAAAAGGATCTTATAGGAAAACTTTTGAATTAAAATTCACAATAGACGTGAAAAAAAGGCGGGTGGGCCAGTGAAGGTCCACCCGCTTATGAAGATTTACATGTAATCCCCACCGCCCCAATTTAAAAAGACTGACTGCTATACTTGATCCTCTGCGCCGCCATTATTTTTAGGCAGTCGTAGCAATTTTTAACTCTCAAACCGTTTTTCTTAATTTTAAATTGATTTATGTCTTGCGTTTGATGACACACTTTGTTTTTGGTTCATAAATCATTTTATATATAGAAAAGATAATCTTATAGTTATTTTTCTAAAAATTTATCGTTTTTTTAGGCATTCAAGCCCAAATATTTGGGTTTTTGTACCTGGATTACATTCCTTTTTAAAAATAATTTTTGAAGAAAACGCTGGGTACTACCCAACGGATTTTAACAAAACGTGAAAGTTCAATATTGAGTTTTCATGTTTTTGTTCAAATCTGCTGGGTTAGGTACCCAGCGATGGTCCAAAAGCCCCCATTTGTATACTACTCCAAGATTTCTCAGGGTGGAACTCACCGGCGGTAAGGATCTGGACTTTAAAGGTGACTACAGGGGCACAGACTCGGTTGACGATTACATGAAGTTTGAGCGGAATTGGTCCAAAGGTTTTTAGTAATTAAAAAACAACAAAAATGTGCCTTCATTCCGGAAGCTTTCCTTTGCACCTCCAAGGGTTAAGCCTTGATAAATACATGTTAATTAAAAAACAAAAATCAAAATTAAGTTTACTCACCTAGTTGGGGATGGGCAATTGCATGGAGGACAACCATTCTGATTGTGAAGACAATTTTTTGACGGACTCAGCAATATTGATGGCATTAATCCCAGAAAGAAACCCAGGGATAAACAAATCAATGCCCGTCGAGTCAACATGGTTTAACTGGAATGAAAAGAAAGCAAAAACACACAATTAAGGAGTGTTACTAAGTAAAATCCCTGCTGAAGTGATTGGAATTATAGTATAAAGCTGCGCTTATAAACTCGAACCGGCAAAGGCGGATACAGACATGACATACCCGGCATTTTTATTGCGAATGCAAATCTGAAAATTTGCCGTGTTTACACTACGTCTCAATACATAGTTTCGACCTGTCAATCAAGCCGAACCCGCGTGACCTTCTACATGTATGACCAATCACAACGTAGCAATGCATTAGAGCGATTCCATGCTAACTCATGTGACACTAATAAGCGCACCATTTTACATTCTGTATACGCCTTTCTTAATATTTATTTATGACGGACCAAAGCGAGGCTATAGTTCCACTCATTTCAGTGCCGGATTGCATGCGTGCGATAAGCCTACGAACGTACCGATGTGCTCCAAGTTGACAGCGTAAAACGTTCGTCGTTTTGACCTTATTAGTTTTGCTTTTGTATATTTCTGAGTGATAATTACCGACAGAAGCAGGGGCACATCAAAATTAGAAGAGACGAAGGACAGATCTTTGAAGGGCATTTAAAAAAAATTCTTTTGAACCGTGTCCGGAAATTGGGCCATGCAGCGACGATGACTCTTTTTCCTTCCTCTGTCATGTCTGTTGATTTATTACGGGTAAGAATTTACAAGTCGGTCATCACGATAATTTGAAAAATGACTAATTAACTAATGTTAGCCGTCAGTAAGTGCATATCTGATTGAAAAACAAAAATTTGGCAGGAAGAAATTACGATTCATATTTGAACAAATCTTTGCCATTTTTCAGCCGATCTCGTATTCGTATAATTTATGAGGCAGTAGAAGAAGTCTGACTTGTAGATTCTCTCCTTTTTCATATAAAATGGTACCATTGGTAAGAGTTGAGAAGTTGCAATGATCAGAATTTATTTTCTTTAAAATGACCCATCTACATGTTATGATGTAGCATTGGAATGTGCAGATTTTATGGATTAAATTGGAAGACATTTAAGATTTTCTTCAGCCTGTAGGCCTACTTTCCGTTTTGCACACAATTTGCAAATTAATTATTTAGGCCTAGGCCTACCATTAAAAAAATCATGCATCAAAGCAGAATGTATTTTAAAGGTTTTTGAATTATGGATGAGTGAAATTTTAAAAGGCACCTTTAGTTCTGTAATGCTGTGCGTACCATTTTAAAAGTTTACCAATCAATCGTGTCTTTAAACCTAATGAAGGAAAGCAATGATTAAAAGATAGGGCCTGAACATTTTCTTGTGATAAGCAGATTAATTGACGTTATTATTAGTATACAGCTTGCAGTCTTTCCACAAATCTAATTTTTTAACAGAAAAATAATTGTCCCAAGCACTGATGAGTGACTGACTAGAGTCTATACATGTAAATTGTAAAGAATAAACAAACTTGGAGGTCAGAGTTCAATTGTAATGTAGCATTTATTTTGTGTAGTCGGAGGCATGCATGCTTCCAAGTGGACTCAAACTGTCAAATTTTGTTCACATGTACACTTGTCTATACAGGAGCAGGGGTCGATATCACAAAGATTTGTGACGCGTCGCAGATATAGCCACATCCATCGCAACTCGCTGAACCTGTTGCGAGATGCAATGGATTTGGTATACTTGCGACGCGTCGCAAGTCTTTGACCCCATGGGTGCTGTTTAAGCTTAAAGGCACAGGCTCGTCAGCAATGCGCGCGCGCCAAATTCGTGCCACAGAATACGCAGCTCCATGCCTTTGTTATGGAGCTGCGTATTTCGTGGCACGAATTTGGCGCGCGCGCATTGCTGACGAGCCTGTGCCTTTAGGCAGGAATATACATGTACCTTCATAGCTCAGAAAAATTAACTTTCAAAATCCACTAGCTTATCTCATGACATCAGTAAGCCAAGCAGCACCGTGAAATTGGGCACTTTTACAGTGGAGCTTTTCATAAGAGCACACAAAGTGTGTCTACATGTATTCACTCCTTGGACAGTTTGCTCAAAATTTCAACAAAAATGTTAAATACATGTACAGTGGAGGTTCATTCATGATTATCAAATAACTGTCGTAGTTGCATGTACATCTGCCAAGTAGGCCTCCGTGTTATTTCCAATTCTAATTCTTCATGGGTTTCCTCACGCTTGCGAGTGACAGTGCAATTAGCACTATTGAGGAATCCTTGGTATGAATACCAGAAAGAAATAATAATAATAATAATAATAATACACCATGGAGTGTACATCGGTGTACTTACATGTAGCTGATCACATGCTCAAAATAGAATGTGTCAAGCAAGGCTTTAACACAGTTTTGTGTGTGGTTGCAATTGTCCTTTGCAATTAATATAAGTCACAAAGTCCATACAGCTAGCTGCAGGGCATTTTATTTGGGAAAAAAGTCTTGTGTAGCTGTAATTTTATTATCATTTATCAAATATAGAAGCCCCAGACACGAAGTAGCAACAGGACATTTTACTTAAAGAAGACCAAAGCGTGGAGACAAAGGATTGCACACTCTTCTGTCGGGAGAAGCCGCAAGTAGTCAAGAAGTATACGGACTGATGAGAATCCCGTGTAGATGGAGGTCAATCTTATTCCTCATTTTCTGAAAAAAAAGCAAAGGAATCCCTTTTGTTAGGAATTTTCCTAAAACGGCATTCAATTGTAATTACTAAATTCATTTTCCCCATGGCTCATTGCACACAGCTGAACTCAACACTTGTGTATAGGCACTGCAAAAGTGCCCTGTTTTAACAGGATTTTTGTAGTATCAGCATGAAAAGCTTCTTATAAAGATGGATCTATTCTTGTATTAATAATTTTTGTCACTTTTCCCCTAGTATAGAGACTGCAAAAGTAAATACATGTACTAGTAAATGCTCAACATGGGTTTGTGCCCGGGGTTTGTGTGTGCCAGCATGGGTGGATTGACTGCTACCTTAAATGTGACATTATAATTTTTGGCTGAAAAAAATAACCCTAAATTACAACAAATTTTACCTCGCAGAAATACTTTGCCGACAGAGATTCCATCTTCCATGCCGTACTTTATTGCAACGCTGCTAATTTGTGGGTCTGAGGAGTAGAAAAACGAAAGAGAAAGAAATTGTTATAATGCAATGGAGCATGACATAATTAAAGTGTTTTCATTGCTAAAATCAAGTTTCCAGACCGAATTTACCCTAGTATTTGTCCTCCAGATTAAAAGTGTGAATAATAGAGCCCATGTTTTCTGCTAGCAGCTACGTGCGTTTCCCCACATGGCTATTTTGCCTCCCCCCTCCCCTCCCCTTCCCCCCCAAAAAAACATATGGAGGACAAACTTGGGACGGTCATGCATCACCTTGACAAGATTTGGGAAGTTGATCATAAAAATGTTTCATGTTTTGCACAGTATGCACACAAGGTATGAATTAGCCATGATCAACTTCCCAATTCTTTCCGAAATTTGTTAACATTTCCATGCTAATATTACGATTTCTTAAAAGAATTTCACGTTTTGGTGGTTGATTTTAATATGCCGTATAATAAAGGAAAATGTAGTGCAGGCATTTCAGTATAATTTTACCACGAAGGCACGACACGAGCATGACGAGTGAATCTGCATGTACTGTGTACATGTCGTTCGTTACGATATTTCATCAGGTTATGCGGATGTAAACACCATCATTTTTCAGCATTCCTACCTTTCAAATCTTGCACCTACGCCGCTGAGAAGTACCTGCATTCTTTGCAAACTGTCAGTGTCTTTTGATATAATCCTGGAGTCGACCATGAATCGACGAAACTTGAGACTAAGCCAAGGTCCCTTGCGTTGACGTCGATAGCTGCCATGCATTGTGCGTGCGTTGAATGGTTTGTTTACTTTTCGGAGGAACTATAGCCTCGCTTTGGTCCGTTTATGAATAAATATTAAGAAAGGCGTATGCTCTAGCTAATAGTCTGGGAGCCCAGACCGATTTGTTCATTATCACGAGTACAAAAGGTCTGAGGCGTGGAATCAAAATGTGGGGCAAGTGTGACCTCCGAATGGCATTTCTTAAAGGAACACGTTGCCTTCAGATTTCACGAAATCTAACGTTTGAAGGTGTTCCTTATACTTATTAAGAGTTGTTCTTGCAATAAAACACATTTAATGTGTTATAATTAGTGAATGGTAATTAAAAAAAACAAACACTGACCTCTGACCCCCACTACATGTCCCGCGAAATGTATACGTATTTCAAGCCGTCAATACGAACAGGAGTTAGGCTGGCGCCGTAGCCAGTGGTCAGGTAAACCTATCAGATGAACGCAAGGTACCATACCATTCTCCGCCTCCCGAGACATGTGTGAAATGTAAACACACGCACCCACACACACCGACTGGCTGTCAAAAAATGGATCGTCAAGAGAACACAGCAGACGCGTCAAAAAAGAAAAACACGAAAACCTCGCCAATCAGGGTAAGAAAATTGTCATGGGACAAACCGATAGAAAGGACTTGGATGATTTATACCCAATGGTTATTGTAGACACGAATTTAAAAAACAGGCACATCACACGCAACGGAGGAAGGACAAATAATTTCTTTCTCCAGGCTGGAAATAAGACTAATATAATTTCTCCGCCATTTATGGGAGTCAAGATTTTGACTCCCATAAATGGCGGAGCGTGCTGCTTCGAGAAATTACGCAAAATTGAAGCATTTCTAAGGCACGTTTGTGTGGATCATTATATTCTACTTTTTAAACAACTTTCAGATCGTGCTCATTATACTTCAAACGCTTGTAATAGCCCCAAAACGCCCAATAAAGCGCAACCCGGAGGCAACGTGTTCCTTTAAGTTCCAGATCCTGTACCTAAGGGAGGGGGGAGGCCCCCTTTTGACCCAAAAATCACTTTTATTAATATTTTCAAGTACATCAATCAAACCTTCATCAAACTATCCTCTGATGAACCCTAATTAGTGATCGGCATTTCTTAAGTTGCGACTCCTGTACTTAGTATGCTTAAGAAAGCTCCTAATTAGTGGTAATTAGCGATTTAATTAACATATCGAGTACATCAACCAAACCAACGCTAAAATAATTTCTGGGGTACCCCGAGTAATGAATGGCCTTTCTTAATGTGGTGATCTACCCCGTTGTAAATTCCGGGGAGGGAGTTCGTCCACTAGTGAAAGTTGGAGGCTGGAACACACGTTGATTCTTCTCAGATTCTTTAATATTTATTGCCTACATCTGCACAATCTTACAGAGTTCTTGCGAGAGCACGATGTGTGTGCAGGAACCCATTATCATGAAGCAGGACAAAACAAAAAACCCAAACGAAAACCCTGAAAAGGAAAACAAACATTCCCTTTTTAGTTACGTGTACAGGTGTAATTATTATAATCGGTCCTTATTATAATATCAATGAGTTGTAAATATGGTTCTTGGGCATTAAACAAAACTAACTCTTACCCCAGCATCAGTCTAACTTGCAGTAAATACATGCAGGCTTAGCTACACTTAGTCACATGGAATTGATGTACATCTCGCCCTCACGGTAGTACGGATACGTACATGTACTGTAACGTGAGAATACATACATCATACAATGCAATGCATACAGAAGGCCTCATTTGACATAAAATGCAACCCAAAAATAGGAACTTTAGACAAGTGAAAATATGAATCCGTATTCGTGAATAACAAGCGCTTACATCAAGGTACTGGAATCTCATGGAAACTCATCCCAGATTTGGTTTTTAGGAATCCTTTTGCCCGGAGACATTCGCACACCTGCAGCTGTCGAAACTGCCGTACTCCAAAAAGGACTTTGTTGTGTTATCACACAACTTCATGCACTTTTCGTAGCGAGCGAAGGTTTTACAAGTTAGTCGTTATCAATACGCAGTGAATGAGGCGTTCTGTGAGTTTCCCACTTTTATGCTAAGGGTAATACATGCTATAACTATCTTTCAACCCAAATGATCTGATTATTAAATCTAGATAAATGTTGAAACCCCAAAACCCGCGATATTACATTTGTTTACATAGGGACTACATAAAGGTCGCGGAGCTTGGACACTGTAATCCGGTCAGGTCGCATGCAAATAAGTAACTGCAGATTTCTCACTGGGGGAAATTCCCTATTATGCACAATAACAAACAGAGGGCGGTGTTGCAGAAAAACGGAACTCCCACATTAAGTGTCAACTCCTGTACCAAACCCCCTTAAGAAGAGGTCAAAGGTCATTTACCTGCAATACATACAGCAGCCGTCGGCAACGCGCCCATTTGTTTTGCACGGCTTTCGCGATAGACAGACGGCTGTTTTATGTTTCATCCAACTTAAATGTAAAAGGCGCTTTGTTCAGCATATGAGGGAGTTCTCGGGTACTGTGGTGGCAAAAATAATTCGACGGAGTATCCTGGCTTAGCTTCGGCTCCTGTACAAAATCCGCCTACGAAAAGGTCCAAACTAGGTCAGATTTAATCCCGGTATGCACAAGTCAACTGGCAAGCCACGAGGTTAATTCTCTCTACAGTAGCGACTTCCAGGTCATGCACAACGTTCAAAACGTGTCCATCCTGTTGCCTATTTTATAGGTTACATCCTGGTAAGTACTCAGCAAAGTTTATTGCTGATCCATATTGCTACACAAATTAAGATGCAAACGGTTAAGTGTGCTACATGTACAGTTGTCTTATGTGCAGATGAACACACGTATACAGTGTAGATGTTGGTCTCACTCTCGTAGGCCTAATTTATACCGTCCACTGCAAACTTAACTGTGCATATATATGTACAAACAGCGTCCCGCTGTCTACTGACAGTAGTATAGTGAGAGCATCACAACCCCCTTTTATGGGGTGGCATGGGGTGGCAATGGGGTGGCAATGGGGTGGCAATGGGGTGGCAATGGGGTGGCAATGGGGTGGCAATGGGGTGGGGGTTGAGTGACACCTGGGTGGGGGTGGAGTTGGAGTGGGGTGGGGGTGGAGTTGGAGTGGGGTGGGGGTGGAGGTGGAGGTGGAGGTGGGGGTGGGGGTTGAGTGGCACCCGGGTTGTGGTGAAGGTGGAGTGGGGTGGAGGTGGAGGTGGTGCTGAGGTAGTAAAATATAGGAAATTAAATGAAGTATAGAAATGATAACGTTAAAACAATGTCGAGTGAAACAAAGCATTGGTCAAAAACAAAAAGTAAGTTAAAATGGATTATAAGAATGACGTTGATTTAAAACAAAAGTTTTTTTCTGCAACTACGTCTTCTCTTCGGTTGTGAATTTTATAGTAGGTCTACATGTATGTACGTGTGTCGTAGAAAAAGTCATACACAATACCCGGCAATTTGTATAGGTGCATGACGTCACGTACGAGTTCGGACAGGCAAGGAGTGAACAATGGAATGACGTAGTGTATGACGCGCTACAGAGCGGGCGGGTTGTGACACGATTAACCTACTGTTGTCTGATTGGTGGACGGTGACGCGACGAACAACGTGATGTTTGGTTGTTACGGTAACAAGTTTCGTGGAGCGAATATAGTGGGGATATGTTTGAACGCTGGTGTTCATTTTTACTCTGAAGTCTGTACGGCGCACATCTTTAGCTCTTCCTTTGCAAACGGAAAAATCACAGAGTAATAACGATGGCTGGTCTTCCTAAGTTGAACATGTCGATTGCAACTTCTTCGTCGCACCCTAACGTTCCACCTTCTTCCCCAGTGGACCCGGCGGTGTTTCAGCCATTTGACCGTGTGAGGAAACTTACACACTATGAAGTAAAACGTGGATGGCGAGAAGTTTTTAGTTCAACTGAGAACCGGCCCTACTACTTCAACGTTTTTACTCGTGAGAGTGTATGGTCCATTCCCGAGGCAATGCCGATCCAGCCAGAGAATAAACAACCCGAGACTGGACCTGGTTCTGATATTTTGGCAGCTGCAATGGTCGAGGTCAATGACGGTTCATGGCAAGCAACGGGTCAGCAGCAAGAAACATCTTATGCAAACTACCAGAATCCACCGCTTGTACCGGTATACCAACAAGCAGCCCCTGACGTGGACTACTCGTCAGCTCCGTCGGTGATGACTGGACAACCCACGAAAAGAAAGTTTGTCCCAGATCCCGAGCAAGACGAAAACGAGAAGAAGGCGGTGAAATTTCATCTTGGAGGTGAGCGTTACGCCTGCGTTAAACGGTTTAAGAGAAACGTATACATAAATATTAGAGAATATTACATAAACGAGAAGAACACAAAGTTACTCGCTGGGAAAAAAGGAATTAATTTGACTGTCAGTCAGTGGCAGTGCTTGGCTCAACAGACTAATATTATAACCGATGCCATCAACTCAATTTGAATTGTTTTTAAATGTGTAATAATTCCAAATTTTTCGTTTATTATTATGTATCTGTACAGATAAAGATGATAATGAATTAATGGAGACCAAACGACGTGTCAGAGAATTACTCAAGATAATCTTGACCCAGATAGTCACCGATCGCATTTTCGCCCTGACGAATAGAGCTCAACAACAACTAGGCTGCGAGGGCTGTGAGGAGGACTGGCCGAGTCAGTATGACCACGCTTGCATGTTTTATGGATATACTCCCGAATGTCGCCTCCAGGACTTTATTCCCGAACATTATGACGAAGCTAGACAGATTGTGGATGTGACAAAAGTCAGGCTGGTGTTTGGTCTCGTAACTAGCCGATTAGGTGTTGGTCCGTTCGCGTACGAGGGAATGAATCTAGAAACTATCATTCACGACATTTTAGATGAGTGGGAAACTGACCCCAATGACCTTAGTTACACGTTTTATTCCAACGCTCTCAACATGCTAACTGAGCTCGTTAACGACGCGATGCAGAGATTGCTATTTTAATTTTGCCACATTGATGTGCCTCGCCCCATTATTATTATTAGTAGTATTTTATTTCATTTTATTTGTGTTTTAATAACTATTATTGGTGGTGGTAAACAACTTAAAGTTTTGTTATTTATTTATTATTGGTGGCGGTTATAAAATTTTTTTGTAAGTTATTTTAAGAACTTTATAAAGTCAAACCTCGATAACAAGAGCGCTGTTAGTATAACATTCTGCTCAATTCCAATTTCTTATTTTATTCTTTCTGATTTATGTATTTCACATATATGTTTTAATAAAGCGTTACAATGTAAAATGGAGTAGGTAGAGTAAATGAAGATGGAGATCAGACTCGTTTAATAAAAGAGAACAGACAATTAAAATCCAGAATGTGTTTTGAAGATATTTATTTTATTATACCCTTTCAAATAATTCGTTAGCAAACATAAGGATTAAATAAACAAACAAAACAAAACAAAACAAACAAAAAAGTAACATATTACGATGGTATACATGTAAGTAACTAAAATCTACTGTTGATACAAAACTAAAACGGTAATACTACGAACGTTGAAGTAAACTTCGAGCAATTTGTTTAACAATAAATGACTCATCATACACGGTTGTTTTAATACGTGGAAAATGTCTCTTTATAAATTCGTTAACAATAACGTCGTTGTCAGTCTGATCCGAGGAAAGTAATCCAACGATTTTGTTCATACTAAGATCTCGACAACGGTGTAGTAAAAAGAATACACAATATTGTCCACATACGGCCGACAGAGGGCCCTGCAGTCTCGTCGGGTTATGTAGATTCACGTCCGCATTCTTCCTCAGAAATCCTTTAAATTGTGATAACTTTGGTGGAAGTCCGTACGAATCAAAATACTCTCCTTGACCATCCCGCGTGATGTATATCGCTATCCAGTGTTGACCTGGTTGCGTGGACGGGTCTGTGTTGACGACGAAAGCACTGGGGCGAGGAACAAACCCAGTAGGTAGTTGATCACAGGCAAAGACTCCTCTGAAGTAATGTTTGGTAAACGGGTCCCTTTTCAAAATAGAGCTAATTTCGTAACTGTCCATAGTTACGTTAATTGGCGTAGTCGAAAATGACGTTGCGAGCCTGATCTATTTCCAGTATGTTGTTGAACTCTGCGTAAATGATAACGTTGATGGTTTCGTCCAACGGTTGAGCAAAGTGCATTTCTAGTCGTAGATTTCCGCGTCTGACCAGGCTGTAGTGACCTCCGGTAGAAAGGTCTGGAGTCAAATCAAACGCGTACAGTGCGTAACCTCCGGGGTAGTCCTCGCGACTGATGGTGTTACCTTGGTCCTCGTACATTTTGTCAGTTCCCGAGAATAGGGTTTGAAAGGCGCGGATGTAACTGCCCGGGTCTGAACTAAAATTCGGTTTCAGAGGTGTGTAGGGTATTTGATTACCATCGATGTGCACGGTCAAAAAGTTGAGGTTCATGTGTTGGAAGTTAAAGGGGTTCTTTCCGTATCGACCATTGAAAGCTTCGTTAGTCACGCATCCTACCACGATGCGGTTTGGTAGTTGTCCGAGGAACACGTGATCTTGAGTCAACGTCAGATTGCCGCGAGGCACGGACACCATCTTGCATAAGGTGCGTTTAATGGAGTACTTGGCGGTTCCTTTACCCAGAGCTTTCATATGACCTAACATGACGGCTGAGCTCAGTTTTACTTTCCGAACAAACACAGATGCATTCAGAATTCTAACTTTATACGAGGGATTGACGCCGGCCGCCATGAGACAAAACGCCTCGCTACTACGAATGAGTTTCAGCTTCAAATCCACGCCGTTTAGCATGTGTTTTTCCTGGAAGAAAATGTCGGAATGTATGGGACCGATCATGTCGACCACGCCGCTACCTTTGATGAATTCGTGCCTCTTTTTCAATCCTTTATTTACTACATCATCATCTGCCATGGGGTCGGCATTGTCCATACGTTTGGATGTATCCTTGTAAAACAATGACGCAGTGAGCTGAGAATTTTTAGCATCACTGCCATAGCTAAGCAAAGTTTCGATGAGGGCGCGGTATGGGTAGGTAGGTGTCGATGGTGAGATCAGACGTTCATTCAAACTGACGTCAATCTGACTAAACAGCGACTGTAAGAATAGATTGACGGGGCCCACGTGGTCAGCATCAGTCAAATTGGATCCATCCGCTTTGGTGATCTTTGCCCTGATGTAAAGTTGGGTTTGGTTGAGATCTACGTATTCTTCACCAGATCCCGGTATAAAGAATTCAATAGGTCCTCCATCGGAAATGGTGGAGATTGGGTGGAATTCTACCCATTGACCCTTTTCAATGCTAGTCTGAGTAGGTGGGACTGAAAATAAATCTAGTTCCGACTTGGTGCATTCGCACGAATGGCTATGAAGAAACGACATAATAACGAGCGACGTCTAGTGCACAGCTCAATCGAATATATCAAGCGATCTTCTTGCTTTCTTGCCTCGTGAAGAAGTGGTTCGTTTCTTGTTTGCTTTTCTTTTTATACCACGTCGCTTCCCTCCACCGATCCTATTGTCAACGGTGTTAAATGCGGTTCGAGTCAGATTTCGGCCGGCGTTACCAATTCTTGCTTTGGCGGCTTTTTTTATATTTTGTCCTTCTAATGCGTCTTGGGCAATAGCAACACCCGTGCGTAGGGCCTCCTTACCCACGGCTTTAGCTCCTTGTTTAAGAAGCGGCATGGCGGAGCGAAACAATCCGCTGAGAATTCCTCCGAGTCCATATCCCCTTTGACTCCTCGATCCAGTAAATACTGGGTGGCCACGTCCTACTTGATGGAGGTAGTAATCCTCGTAATGTTTACCATTCGGTGAAAATCTGGTATTCATTGTTATTGGGTAAAGTAAGATGAGCGCCGTTTCCTGAAATGAAGTTTCACAATCGATTTCCCGCTCACGAATGGAATGAGTTGGCCAGTGTCGTCTCTTATATCTATTTCAATCGTATCCACTAGTTTTTGTTTCAAGGGTATATAATGGGGACTGTCGTAGGTTTTAGTAATGGTGTCTCCATATTTTCCCTCAATGTTGACAATCCTGAGTAACGGCGCCCGCGTATCACCGACAGTGTGATACTCGACAATGTTGCTGTAGATAAACATGGCATGGAAAGGTTGTATATCTACTGCATGAGAACCTTTCGCAAAGCCACTAACAACCGTTCCATCCTCAAACCCAAACAACGTAGCTAAGCCACCCACGAATCGGAGCGTTACGTCGTCTTCGGTTTTTACAACAATTTTCTGAATAAATTTGTTGTATCTGAAACGGATAAGTCCTTCGTGACCAATTGGAGGCTTAAAGTTGTCGAAAAGGTCGTCAGCGGTGGGATAATAACCTTGCGGTATGTGATGAAAATGAAACGCGTCGTTCTCATCCCCAGCATTACAGGCGAGTATATTTTTACCATCAAATACATTTAACCATTGATGAGGATAGGTGAATTCAACCAGCGCCACTTCCCAATCTCCTTCAAATACGAGTGGTGTTGGTGGATTTACAAAGTAATGACTGACAGTGTTATTGGGATGACTTTCCATAGAGCTGTTAGACGGAAGCGTGACGTAAAATGAGTCCGCCATGTTTGATGTAAATAGTGTCTAATGCACTACAGTTTGATTGTATGTGATTTTTATATTTTGTGTAGATCCGTAACCCAACTGTTAAATTTATCGGGGTAGCCGACCCATTTCACATAATACTCCTTTTTACCACGTCGCTTTCTAGTTTTCAGTATTTTTTCTACTTGAAACAGATCATCAGTTTTAACGACGTGTTGCAACTCTTGTTCGTAAAACGTCCCATCCAACTCTTCGCCGTCATAGTCCTTAAGTCTGTATACCGGTGGATGTCGGGCGATTTTGGCACTGACTGTAAAAAGCTCGGTGGTCCAGCCGGGTAGATAGCCCTTGCGAAATGATCTTGTCGCCATACTGATGCGAACTGTGTCGCCCACATTAAACTTAAAATTACTCTGAGTAGTCTGAGTATCGTCACCGTACAGGACCTCACGTACACGGTCTGCATTGTGAATATTGACTGATGCAGGATCGGTCTTGATACTTCGATGATAGGAGTGGTTGTATGAAGAGAGTAACTCGGACAAAACATCCACGTAAGTATAGGTGTTGTTTGCGGTAAAATACTTAAACATTTTAGACTTGAGAGTTCGGTGAAATCTCTCAACAATACTCGCTTTGGTTTCATTCTGAGTGGTGAAGAAGTAAATACTCTTTTCCTTCAGAAAATTCTGAAAGTTTCTATTTAAGAATTCCGTTCCTTTGTCAGTTTGAAGGAGTCGAGGCTTCCGTCCACTTTCCAGAATTTCCTTGAACGCACTAATTAGTGTTACTCCCGTCTTGTTTTGTATAGGAATTGCCCAAGCATATTTAGACAGTACATCGATACAGGTAAGTAAATATCTGTAGCCGTTATTATGACTCGCTAATGAAGACAGGTCTGTCAGGTCCGCTTGCCACTGGTCATCGATACCACCGACGATGACCCGATTACGCTGAAAACGTTTTCTCACAGGTTTATGAAGCGTGTAAGCGGGTTGTTCCCTTAACCATTCCTCAATCTGTCTGCGATTGATATCGACTCCGTCTTTTTTTACAGCGCGGTAGACAGCCTCCACACCACCGAAAGCAGCCGGATGTTGAGGGTTGTAATACACTTTTTGAAGGTATTTCCGTTCCATCTGAAAAATCAGAATTCTTAACAATTACAGTGCTCCGAAAGCAGACGCAAACACAACGGATTTTGTTTAAAATGTGTTTCACGCTGCAGCTCGTTGGTGGGGGACAACACTCCATGGTGAGTCGCTATACAACAAATGACCAATTTGGTGCAATAGATACATTAATAAGGAGTCCATTTTCGACGGCGACTTGGTAGTGGACTTTTCACGATTCTTTTGTGTAGTCTTTTTCTCAATTTTCGTGTTGATGGAGTCTGTGGTGGAAGATGTGGTGCCTCTGCAAACAGTCGGGTCAAACCAAAAGTATCGTCTTCCGGCTCCTCATTCGACTGTTCCTTAAGATGAAACTGAATCTTGGATTGTGGTGTTGTTTCCTCTTTGTGAACGAGCTTAGGTGGTGTCGAATGAGAGAATTTGGGAGAAACCGATATGGATGATTCTCGCTCCAGTTTCGGTGGGTCTTCGGTTTTGCTTTCTAGCGTCATTGTCAGAGGTGCCATTCTTTGTCTATTCAGTGTAACATATCTCTGTAGGATTTGATGATAGAGCTTAATTTTGTCCTCATCACTAAGGTCTTGTCTTTCTAACAGCTGTCTCATCTCGGAATCCAACCCATGGACGACGCGGGTGGTAGGAGTTTGCTCTATTCTCCGTGCAGACTGTAACTTGGATAATGTCTCCTCAGGAACAAGGACCATTTTCTTCGTGTGTTCCATTTTATTTCAATAGAAGTCCTCCGAGCATACTTAAAATTGGAGTCAGCAATGCACCAAGAAAACCCCCTCTTTGACGTATGGCTTTCTTTTTCTTCACTAATGTCGCTTTCTTATTAGCAAGTGTCCTGAGGTGATGCTTGTATCTTTTAAGTTTTCGTTTTTCCACGGGTTTTAAGTTGATGTTACCATTTAAAATGTTTAGGGCGCACTCACATAAACACGTAACAAGTTTTTTATCGCCACTTTGAAGGATGGTCTGGCGTTGTTTTGCCGTTCCCTTCGCCAGCACGTGTAGATAAGGAGCGTGGTTACGCAGCCGCTTCGACATCTTCAAATGATGGATGGGTCATTTGTCGCAGTTTATTTATACTTTGGGCACATACACGATTGGCGTTTCACCGTTAAAAATGTTTGTTCGTAGTCTCATTTCCTCTGGGGTGGTTGGTTTGAGATCCAAAAACAAATAACCATACGGGTTAGATGTCGCGTCCCTATAAGCTTCAACCAAATATTTCGATTTTGCGGGATACATCTGCTTTGCCAAGTGCATAATTTGTGAGGCATCACGTGGGTTTTTAAAAAGTACGAGGTAATGGGCATTTAGACTTATTGTTCGCATTTCCTTTCCACGATGAAACAAATTTTGCAAAATCAAAATAACTGACAAATTTCTATGATGACTTCCTTTAGTAAACAACTCACTGACTTTAGTATTGTTCCCCGATTCTGACATAAGATCGTCTATTACAACGAGGTTTCTTTGAGTGCGATCCAAGGACTGAAGTAAATCATCCGGAAATCCTTCCACAAATCGTATGTCAGGCACAACACTCGCCAAATGGTCATAAGCATTTTGGTATTCGCCGTAACACCAAATAATATTATTGGGAACTGGTTCAATAATACCGTTGCGTGCAGTTTGAAGAAGACGTTTTACAAACTGAGTTTTTCCAGAACCTGTTGGACCCGCTATGACACTTGTAAAAGGATGTTTCAGCTTCACGTCCATCCTATCAAATGACTAAGACATTAAAAAAGCTGTTTATTATATGTCGATTTTTTTCCCCGATACATTGACTATTTTAAATCTATTTTTATTTATTTTATGTTCGGAATTTGTTTCATGTACGCATCTTAATCATATTTGATAGGGTGGAAGGTGTGCATTTTAATTTTAATTTTTAATTTTTATTTATTTATTTATTGTTTAAAGGTGCGTATAATACATCACCCATAAGTAAGTAAATGCGAATCAAACAAGGAATCAAAGAATTTCATTATCTTTTTTTTCTCTTCTGTCAAACTTCATTGTCACTGAGAAAACAAAATATACAAAACAATATTTAAAAACCAGTATCAAATCGAATAACGATTTCAAACATTTCTTTAAAGAAGTTCTATTTTCAAAAAAAACCAAAACAAAACAAAATAAAAACAAACATTGAAAAGTTAAATTAAATTGTCAGTTTGAAGTGTGTACAGTCGAACAATGGTAATAACAGCGGTGTCGATACAAAGTAATATGTTTGTAACAAAGTCCCAAGCATTTGTTTGTTTTGTTTGTTTGCAAGATGATAGTTCAAGATTACTATTATATCAGTGTTCGACTGTTTGTATTATCTTTTACTGTTTCCCTAAGCGTGCTTATAAGAGTACTGAAGTAAAACACATATTGCCAAAGTTACTGGGTCTCATCCAAAACCAGCGAACTATTTCTCTTTGTTTCTGAAATGCATGTTTCAGAATACCGGCAAATGTTTAACCCCGGTTACCGTGGAAATTAACGCTACATTTCAGTAGTCTATCAATCAATCAATCTATATCAATCAATCTATTCGAAAAATCACCGAACCATATCCAAGCGTTCACAGTAACTATTCAAGAAGAAGAAGAAAAAAAACTAAATAAATACGTGTTATCCACAACAATTTTTCTGAAACAGAGGTGCACGGTGTGTTTTTGATGAAGCAGTACAATTTGACTCAAACATTTGGATTTTTTTCTTCTTTCTTCTTCTTCTGCGCGAATTTTGATTTGTTTTGCTATTTGGCTTAAAGTTTAGTCTTTGACTATAAGTCGAGATAGGTTGTTGTCACTCCATCTTCAGCGACCTTCCTCTTGGGGTACAGGTAGGTGAACGCCTTCTTGACTTGCTCGTAGGTGTGCATGCCATCCTCCCGCATTCTGAAGCCTCTGTTTACCCCCTCACCAGCTTGCTGCGTCTCCAACGTCTCAAGATAACGTCTCTTGGTGACATCGTTGGTCCTCTTGTTAAGTCCTTTGCAGCTAACCTTGTCTGTTGTACCGAAGCAGCAGTATGTTTTGCTACATAATGCTACGATCCCGTCTCCCTCCCATTCGATTTTAAAGAGTCCGGGCGTGCGTTTGTCGAAGGCGCGGATGTCGGGGGTGTCGTCACGTGGAAACCAGGATGATTTCTCCCGCTGGTACTCGTCCCACAGATCTGGTTTGATGATGTCATCCAGACACTGCGCTGAGATAGCCATATACGCGGAGTCTGTATCCATCTCACAGAGCTGGAAGTCCGATGGATCGATGAATCTGAGGAGAAAATCAAAATAAAATTGCAACATACGCAACTTGGCATATTGATAAACAAAAAAGCCAATATGTACTGGGAGCCCCAATCGGATGGCCTTTTTGTTTAGTTCGACCTCGTACAGTTCGTCGTCCAACATGTGTAGGGCCCGGAAGTTGGGATGGTTAATGAGACGGGATGCCTCTTTGCTGTTGGCGATCTTAACCTGTAGGTGTCTCTCTTGGTTGGTAACAGTCTTACCATAGGCCGAATTCCCTAACAGTTTCATGGTATCTGCTATTACGGCCTTTGACGGGTCGCTGTCTCCGTCCCTTCTTGCATTACTGACAGCTTCACCGAATGGTTGGAAACACGTTACCGGTCGATATTGTATGAATTGGTAAACGCGGGTTATGTTGAGACCGTGCTGGGTATACCACTGCAACAGCGGGGTGGCAAGTAGAATGCGGCGCCCAAACATACTACCAATGAGGCTGCGGCGAGGTGACTTCATCAGACCTTCCCTCTCGGCATACTGTCGCATGTGGTCCCCGATGTCATCACGGCTGATATCAATGTTTTTGAAGATAGGTGGCATCTCCGCGAAAGTTTCGTGAAGCGAGTCAGGTACTTCGATGTCGCATTCTACTAGACCGAACAGCTCTCCGTTGGCCACTGCATCCAGGATACCACGCTGATCGAGTGTCTTGCGTCGGTGTGGTAGTTCTCTCGACTTGACAAATTCAGCCGCGTCGTGATCTGTCGACAGCAAGCGAGCCCAGGTGCATTCCCACATCTCCACCAAGTTGTGGCCCTGTGCCCGGATGTAGGTAGATATCTCCTCGGTCTGGCGCCTCAGTTCATCTCGCGGTAAGTTCTTTACTGTATTTACTTCGCGCGGATTCAAATGACACCGATGACCATGCCAGAAGCAACCGTGGAACTGGTAAACGGTGTTATCGTCTTTGCAGAAACCATCCACAGGAATTTTATTGGGACCCACACGTTTTTCACCACGGTTGAGTTGGTGTCGGATGAAGATACCTTCTGTATGTGCCACCCAGTCGAGCCATTCCGATGCCTTCACACTGTATTTGTGGCTCGCCACTGGTCTGAAGTCGTCCTCCTCTCGCCGCCTGATAAAAGTCCCGCTCGGCATCGACTGCATCAAGGACCATAAATACAATGCGTTTGCATCGAACCCGACGATGTTATTACATTGTTTTGGTCCTCCTCGTATTTGCGTCTTTCCTTTCTCGTGGTAGCGATGAAACACGATAGAGGGGCCTCCTACAATGTTCTTTTTCAGTAGGTAATACAGGTCTTTGTTGGGTTCGTCGATGAGGGAAAAGCATATGTTCTTGGGTATTGTGAGGAACAGATATTGTAACGAAAGTCCGGGTACTGATATTGCGGACTTGAACATGTCCATGCCGCGGTGTTTGTAGAAGTCGAACATTTTTTGTATGGCCTCAAGAAAGGGAAGAACGTCCAGATTGTTGTACCATTGTAAAAAGTCCCGAAGGGTGGTCATCTCTTTGTCGCGCCAAACATTCTGACAGCTGTGGTAGTCCTGCTCCGATATGTTTTCTCCCTTAAGCGTGCTGAAAAAAGCAGAGTGGGGCGGTAGTATGGGGTCATCTAGCTTCGTCAGATCCGTCATGAATTCGTACGGGAAAAAACCTTTAGTTTGCTGACAGTTGTACGCCTTGAGAAACTTATCGTAAGAATACCCTGGCGCCAGATAATTCAAAATGTCCAGGAATTTCAGTTGTTTTGTCATTATCGCCATGTACGCACCCGCTCGTTTGATTACCATCTCCACAGGGTCACCAGCTTCCTGTAGTTTCTTGTAGAGATGTTTTTTTATGACATTCACGTCATACTTGCTTGAGTTGAAGCCAACTACAGGAAGCTGTCTCAGGTACTGCTCCAACTCTTCTCGAAGTTTCTCCCCCGGCATCTTTTTTGTCGGTGTTTCGTCACACTCTACCTGCTGGTGTTCTCCCGCGTCGGTTTGTTCACGTTCGATTAGTACTTGGATGCGATCAAAAATCTCCCCGAACTTTTCGTTTAGGTTTTCGAAGGCCGCATTGCTTATTTCGTGTAGATGATCGACCATTTGTCCAACAAGTTTAGCTGGGTCCCCGTCTGATACAAAACATGTTGCCGATTCGAAATCTGGTACATTGCTGGCGACGCTCACGCTCATTAACTCATGCCGACTGCACCAGGTAAGTTTTCCATTCTGTTTGTTCTTTTGTTTCGCCACTCGCTCAAAATAGCATTCGTAGTCAAACGTCACTCTGAATGGATAGTACCTTAGGTCATCCTCTACGTTAATCCCCACCTCTTTTAGTTTATCGAAAACTGTCTCTGGTAAATTGTAGACTCCGCCGGGAAATTTGTGTTTTACGTTTACGTTGCACGTCGGTTCGTGACGGCGCAAGTTCCATGATCTGTTAAAAACCATACGGCATTTTGTGCATTCATACGTGCGGCTATATTTGTTCAGGGCAAAAATGTACGAAAAGTGGTTTTCAAACAGGTTGAGGTAGAGAGTGGAGGGGAATCGTCGGTGGGAACGTTGTATCAGGTGCACTTTTGTGTGTGGAACTTCGTCACCGCCGTCGTCACTCTGTATCAAACTATGTACCTGAATTGTCACCTCGAAGACTTTTTCCGCCGCGGTCAGATCATCTAACGTTACCCCTTTGTGGACCCGCTTCCCCGTTGAGTTTTGAAAGGTTTCCACAAGTTCGCGAGTTGTTTTCTCTAACGCTCCTAGCTTTGCCCCTCGGTGTAGCGCTAGGCATCTGAAAAAACACATGTTATCTTCGTACTTCTGGCAAGTGTGCGGGTTGTGCGTGAGGCTGTGTAGTCCCTTATTGTTCTTGACGAATTCGGGTAAATCGCGATGCGGAGCGCCAATGAAAAAATCTGGCATCTTGTTTACGTACACGGCGATGTTAGTTAGCGACACCACCGTCCATTTTGTGTCTGGGCGTTGTTGTCGTAAGTGTTCCAGCACATCCATTCCTTCCAACCTCGCGATTAAATTATCCATATCACCCCGAGAGCCAATGGTAAATGCGGTAGTGAACAGTGCGGCATTGTTATGGGACGAATGGAAGTACCTTAACTCCCCGGTTTCGATGTGACGTAAAATGAATCCGAATGAAACATTGATTTTCACCCGACATGTGAGCTTATTCAAAATATTGTTCATGATAGTCGCGAAAGAAGGGTCTGTGCGGACCATCCTAACGTTGTAGATATCTTGAATTACTCGTCCGACCTGATGATGCGTCCTGATGGCCGCCCAATTGTCTCTGTAGGCGCGAACCAGTTCATCATCCTCCACGCCCATTTCCTCGGGAAATTCTTCGGGATCGTCTTGTAGCGGGGATGGGTCGGGGCATCCGGGCTGATCCTCCGGGGCGTTGGGTGCCGCGGGGCTTTGTTGTTCGGCGCTGGTCGTGGGTCGAGCTGGGGCTGACGGGGGTTGGTCGGGCCAGTGGCTGCATCCGGGCTGATCCTCCGGGGCGTTGGGTGCCGCGGGGCTTTGTTGTTCGGCGCTGGTCGTGGGTCGAGCTGGGGCTGACGGGGGTTGGTCGGGCCAGTGGCTGCATCCGGGCTGATCCTCCGGTGCGTTGGGTGCCGCGGCGCTTTGTTGTTCGGCGCTGGTCGTGGGTCGAGCTGGGGCTGACGGGGGTGGGTCGGACCAGTTGCTGCATCCGGGCTGCTCCTCTGGTCTGGTGGTCGATACGGTAGGCGGGGCGCCATCGTCTGTCGTTTGACGTGGTGGTGGAGATGGGGATGCAGTTGCTCCATTCACTTTGGAAGGGTGTCGGCTTTTCATGTGTCTTTGTAGGTGGTCTGACCGTCTATACGCAGCATCACATCTTGGGCAGGCATGTTTTCTTTCAGCAGCATGCGAGGTCTTATGCCGACGCAAAGAATCTCTCCGAGACAAGACCTTGTGGCAGATGGAACATTCATGAACACCGGGGATCCTCTTGGCCTTTCGTTTCTTAGATGATCTCATTTCCGAGGGGATCTAATGCAAAAATACACATAACAAAAACCAAATGTAACGCATCTGTCACTGTGCGATATTACAACTGTGAACTATGGTCTTATGTACATCTGATTACATACAATAACGATACAGTGTATTTTGTGCCACCTGCTACCGAACAATAGCGACAATAGAAAACACACGGTGACGTCATAAGGGTATGACGGACAAGTTTCGACATGAAATAAGTCCTAGTCATAATTTGTAATCAGACGAAAACACACGACGTCATAAGCAATTGACATGTCTAAACATTTACGCAAGAATATAAAACATTTACTAACCTCGTTTTCTTCAGACGAAAGATCATCATCTGGTGGAAAATCTTTTGGATCTTGATCGTCACGTGGAGGTGTCAATGGTGGAAAATCTTCCGGTTCGTAAACGAATCCGTTGTCCTATAGTAAACAACGAGACAAGTTCAGATACCAATCATACGTTATGGGAATTTTAAAAAACAAAACAACAACAACAAATGGGTTATAATTAGACTTTTTGAAGTATGACGGACACAATATGAGGACGCACTTCGAGGTGGGTACCAAATCGAATAAAATTCAATATAACTGTATTTTTCACTTTGCCCTTATTTGTTTTATTTAAAGTTCTGTCTCTGTATTATAATTGCAACGCGTAAATCAAGGTTTTTATTATTTTTTTTTTTTTTTGAAAGAAAAAGAAAAAGAAAAAAAAAAAAGATTCGTACCCTAATTATTTTACTTTAGACCGAATAACCTTTAAGTTCTGCGCCATGAGCATCTTTTTGATGGATACCCGGCATTATAAATGTCATTATTACTATTATACCAAATAATATAAATAACGTGTTTCTCGTCCGGACATTTTTCAAAAGTCGGTGAGGGGGAGGGGACTTTACTATTTACTATTTTTTTGTTGATATTTTTGCTATTTTTTTCCAAGATGGCTGTGCTGCAATAAATGACCCCTGTGACATAAAGTTTACTACTCTACCCGAAACCATGGCTATACCGTTGTAAAATTTTAAGAATGTGATACAGGAGTCCTTTTTATCGAATTTGTAAATCATAAATCCGTTTTGTTGGTTTTATATATATATTATATATTAAATATCAAAAATATTGATGCGGGCGTCAAAATTGATGCGTGCGGGGACGGGAAACATATCATTTGACCAATATAACCAAGTTGTGTTGTTCTGAGCGGAGTCACTTTTACCTAGAAATTTAACATTTGATAAATTTGAAGATAAATCAAACACATTAAACAAAATAAATAAATAACTCAAATTACTTACCCGTTCATACTCTTGATCGGCGATTTGTTGGATTTCTTCCAATTGGCTCCATGTATAATCGGGACTTTGCCACGGCTGAGACATGTTGAAACTCAAACGATGAGAAAAATCAACAACTTTAGAATGTAAAGTACAGGATCACAAAATGAATTTGGTGTATACCCGAAGAAGGCTTGAAGCACAAGTGACGTTCTACCAACTTTTGATGGGTGCATCTAGATAACGTACACGGTCGAGTGGAAAGCCCTGTGCATTGATTAGCGCATCTTACATGGGTGTGACTAGTTTGTACTTACCCATTCTATAGAGTGTGGAAAAGCCGGGTATTGATTAGTGCGTTTGTGTGAGTGTGGGAAAAAGCCAATGTATTGTATAATACGTGGTGTGTCTATTTAATACATGGGTGTGTCTAGTTTAAATTTAATAGATCTTTAGAGAGTGGAAAAGACGATGTATTGTCTGGAGCGCCTCTTACATGGGTGTGTCTAGTTTAAACTTAATAGATCTTTAGAGAGTGGAAAAGCCAACGTAATGCCTAGTGCGCATCTTGCAAATTATCAGATTTAAACCATACAGTAACACGGTATATCTCACTATATCAAAAATGACTTCGCAAACACTGAGTCTCGTGTGTCTTGAATCAGATGTTCAAGCGATTCGCCTTCTTCTTCGAGAGGGTGTCCAAGTTACAGAACATCATATCTCTCTCGCTATAAACGCGTTACCGTGGGAACCGGCTTCTACTGTAGATTTCGAGGAAAAGCCAAGACGAAACCGAAAAATAAAAGCGCTGGAACTTCTCGTAAATCGCGCTCCGTTGGGTCTGGAATTGGACGGCGATACATATATGCGCATGTTTTTTCATCTCGAAGATGACATCGAACCAAGGTTAGAGATGTGTCTCAGACTACTCCTAGAGAAGATTAACAACAGAAGACGAGAAACGCAGTTGCAGAAGCTTTGTGCCACAAAGATCAGAGAAACTATCTTGGCAGCGGGAAAGGCACCACTGTCGAGGGCAGTGTGGTCCATTGGACTTCCACGAATTCTTGAAGAGATTATTTTCTACGAGTAAACAAGAGTTCTCAGCAACACAAACCGGCTCTTTTCAGAGCCAAAACATATTCCCAAAAGAGAAAGATACTATTAAATGCCTCATAGATACCTTTTGTTTAACTTACTTTTTGTTTTTGACCAATGCTTTGTTTCACTCGACATTGTTTTAACGTTATCATTTCTATACTTCATTTAATTTCCTATATTTTACTACCTCAGCACCACCTCCACCTCCACCTCCACCCCACTCCAACCCCACCACAACCCGGGTGCCACTCAACCCCCACCCCTACCTCCACCTCCACCTCCACCCCAACTCCACCACAACCCGGGTGTCACTCAACCCCCACCCCATTGCCACCCCATTGCCACCCCATTGCCACCCCATTGCCACCCCATTGCCACCCCATTACCACCCCATCCCACCCCATGCCACCCCATAAAAGGGGGTTGTGATGCTCTCACTATACTACTACTGACTTTCGCAATCTTCTTGTGTACGTGGTGACAACTACGTGTATAGAGGCTTTGCGCCGTCACGTGACCCCATAGCAACCGTAGCTACGCCGCCATTACACGGGGCACACACAGGACTCGCGCAAGCACAAACGTGCATTGACGTTTGCTGAAAAACAAAACATCGAATTTTGGGCAAGTTTTGCTGCGTTTATGATCGTGGAAAGCGGCCAAAAAGAGGTGAACATATCAGATTTGTCAGTGTACAACGCATCAAGCCGACTTTTAGGCGACAAAAATTACTGGCAACGGACAGAAAAGACGGTCTGCTCGCTGCACTTCATACTGTCTTCCAGCATGCATGTCAAGGTAATAATGAATTAGGACTGGACACGCTAAATAAAACATGTAAGATGGTACGAAGGGTTGGACGAAAATGCAAAGTTAATTTGCTGGGCTAGGGTACGAAATGATCAGATTTTTTTGTTTAATGTTGGGAGGTTGATCGAAATTTGTTTCTTTAAAACGACTCATGATCAAATATGCAGATTTGATGGGAAAACCCCCAAAAAAGTGGGGAAAATTCAATATTTTGTGAGGAAATACTTCAAAATGTGTCAGCCCGTCTCATGTTTCGCACAAAAGGTCTGGAGTCATGAACAACTTTTCCCCCAAGGACATTTTTTTTAGAGTTGTCCCATAGCTTTAGCGCATGGGGTCTCACAAGGTGCCCTTTCATGATAATCTAGGCCCTAAAGAAGGTGAACTTAATTCTGGTTTAAATTAATTTTTTGTTCTCCACACAGGTAAACCACTCCCAGGGGTGGCAACAAGGAAGAATGGCACTTACTGTAATAGCAGGGCACTGCAACTGCATGGCTGGATTAGGTGAAATTCGCATGCTGGGGTTCCGCTGGAGCTCGTTGGTTAAGATGTCTGTGTAGTATGCAGGAGATTGTGGGTTTAAGTCCCACCCGAGCATGTTATGATTTTTGAGTGTGTCTTGGGGAACACTGAGTATAGCCACTTTGTGTATATTTTGTTACGAGGCCTACATCATTTCAATATGAAAACATCCCCCTGTCATAGCCGCCGGTGCAAAGGGTCTATAATGCTAACCAAGTATAGGTGCGGTAAAATAAATTATAATTGACATTCATTCTCCCCAACGAAGCAAAATCATATTCCTAATTCGTTCAATCATTTCTTATATTCTGGTGAAAGAGTATTTAAAAAAGAGATTGCAGTATTTAGAAATATATGAACAATTCTGTGCAATAAATAAAGCTCGAGTAGATCGATGCAGGAGTTTATTAACTATAACTGATTTGAAACTGACAAGTGAAATATTTGAACCTTATACATGACATCCTTGAGACTTTGTAGATTACCTTATTATATAAATATAAGTGTCGCATAATCAGGAATAAAAATAATAAATGATAAACGTACAAGGGGGGGGGGGGGGGGGGTTTCCCACCTGAATATTTTGGGCAAAAATAACTTCGAACCACAGAAAGTGTTTACAACATACATGAAGGTAAACACAGCTACTTTTTCTTGATCTTGTCAGAAATTGGGACTTAACATTTTCCTCGTTTTTATAGCAGTTCTTTGCACAAGGAACTAGAATTGCAGAGATCTCCACTAAAATAAAACTACAAGTTTTGAGAGAATACAAGTATTGTTGCATACTTTAATGTTGGTTCACAAACAAGACCTTTTAACAATTTTTGCTAAAAGCAGAAAAGCTTGCTTAATCCAAAATGTGCTTTTTAGAAATGGGTTAATATTCAAAATTGTATGTGAACTGTTTTTATCAAGAATAGTAGTAGTACCAGTCAACTGTAATATACATCATAATAGGTTTTTAATTGTAACCAATTTTTATAAAGCAAAACATTTTTGGATTTAGGCCTATGCATTTTTTTCTGCTCAACAGCTTTATAAAAAATAACTTTAGTCCTTAAACTTCCTTGTGTATAATACATAAGACTGGCTAAAACTTGCCCCCCTAACAAAAAACAAATCATGTACATGTAGTCCTCATCAGGCTTCGAACCTGAGACTTCTGATTCACTCTGGGAAGGTGCTCTACTAGTCCAGCTATATGAGGCACAGTGCGTGGTACTTACTCTCTCGGCTTCTGAAAATGTCCTGTTTTTTTCACATGCATGGTCACAAAGTGCAGATGGCGTGGTCCCAATAGACAATGTGTTCTTTGTTTACATAACTGCCCTCTGTTGAAAATTGGTTATCGTTATGCACATTTTATAAATTGTTTCCCCATCCCTCTCCCCCAGACTGCCCCACCTAAGAGGTGGGGATTGCCACTTTTCGAGAGACAAATTCCCCACCCCTGGGGCAAAAAATGCATGTTTTGCACCAAGCTCACTGAAATTGTTTTCTATGTGTCAAAATCCCCATCCTGGGGCATGGAAATCATGACCAAATCCCCACCTAAGGGGTGGAGTAGCGCAGGGTAGAGGGGTGGGGAAACACTTTATAGACTGCGCATTAGGTGTGCGCATCCTGTTTTGCATAAATTTGGTTTGGCAATGATGACAAAGGTCACATAATTCAAAGACGATTTGACATAAGACCTCATTCCTAAATCAAATTTATGCAAAAATATGTGTGCACATAACTCCAGGCATGTTTTGGTCTGCTGTGATGCCAGAGGGCACATCGACAAGCGTTCCCCAAAAGTTTCACATCTTAATCAGTGCAGCAAATGGCTATTTTATCAAGCACTGTTAGCTGACTTTGCATATAAATTAATTTACAATGGGAACTATTCCATGTCCAAGAATAGTGTACCTTTGACAAACACATCTTTCCACGTGGATACGGACGTTCGACCTCGTAGATTTATCTACCCCGGTGCATGTATGCAAGTTGGTGTTTGCCTCATGTGAAACTTGCTTGAGCAACAGTGCTTGATGAGTGACCCATAGAAACTGCAGGTGCCAAATGTGGGTGAGTTTGTTCATACAGCTTTGCTGGTTATCCTGCATTGGAAAAAGAAAAAAAAACAAATCCCAAGTTTTAACCTACCGGTACACTATACAATGACTGACTATTTAATACTAGGTACATGTCGTACCAACAATTAATGATTTATTCACTGTCTTTTTAGACACATAAGCCAAATCAAGATTAATAATAGCTCTACTCATGCGCAGTCAGTGCTAGTATGAATCACTCACAGGAAAATGTCAAAGAGTTAAAGAAAAAAACATGTTTATGTCAATACTTTCCCTGCACTTGCAATTTTTGGTGGAACCCACATACATGTAGGGCCTACACTGAGCCTGAGAAAAGAACTGAGTAGTTGATCTTGGCTTCATTCCTTATAGGTCTATACCAAACATTGAGACAGGCTGACATTTTATTCTTTATATTTTCAGGCTTATCATGTAAATTTAGATTTTTTCCCCCATCACCGTCACGTCTGTACTCAACTATGCTTGATCATGTTGATGGTAGGCTACATTTTGAAGAAAAAAAGATCATCTCGTAGGCCTACCCTGCAAATTAACTTCATCGTATATAAAATTTACTATTTTTCTTCATGTTTTATTTAACATGTTTAATGAGACCTAGTATAATATTTCATTGCTACGTTATTACCTGGCTTGATTGAAGTGCAGCGATCGCGAGCGGGTGCAGTCATCTCTGCGAATATTTGCCAAAATGCCAGCCATTTTTCTCGCCCAAGTCGTGAAAGTTCTCGCGTTTGTTGACCTGATGTGTTGTAGGCTGAAAAATCTGATATGTTCACCTCTTTCGGACCGCTTTCCGCAATCATAAACGCAGCAAAACTTGCCCAAATTGGATGTTTTGTTTTTCAACACACGTGAATGCACGTTTGTTGTGCTTGCGCGAGTACTGTGTGTGCCCCGTGTAATGGCGGCGTAGTTACGGTTGCTATGGGGGTCACGTGACGGCGCAAAGCCTCTATAGATTACCCCGCAACTTCAACAGGAACAACACCCAGTCAGTTTTTATTTTGATTAAATTTGTAAATAATGGTGTTGTCATTTTCTTAGTCAAAATCAGGATGGAATTAAAACCGACGAATAAAACAGAAGATCCGGATTGGATTCCTAACGAGAGTGGGGCTTCCAGAAATGCAACATGTACATCTCGCCATTGCATTCTTCATGTTGGAAAGCCAGACAAGACAACGAACCAACACGTTGTTGCATTTGAAAAACTGCAATGGCTGAAAATACAACATGCCACAGTATACAGAAAAGGGAAAAAGGGTTTCGAAAAGTCGATCTATTATGACGCGATTCAACAACTCCCAGCGAGTCCAAACGAGAGTGAAGGGTACCACAGTACTTGTTACAACAACTTTACCGCTGTAACATCTAATGTCGCTGCTCGTGCTGTCAGGGTTACTTACTTGGTACTTGGTTGGTTTCCTCCTGAAAACATCCTCTTGGGATCTTGGCTAGGAGGTCACGGGGAGTGTCGTCATCAAAACCTTAGTCACGATGTGGATATAATAATTGTCTCTGAAGATATTATGCGTCGTAGAGTCGATAATGTGTTGGGGCAAGTCATTCCACAACTTAATGGTCCTTGGAAAAAATTAAGTCTTGAATACGGTTGAGGATATTTGCTGTATGATGAATTGGTTGTTATTTCCCCTCCTGGATCTCTGCGTTTTTTGCTGAAGACAATCTGAAGCGTCAACGTCAATTATTTTGTTGATGATCTTATAGAGACTGGTAATCTGGTGAGTTTCTCTCCTATCAATTAACTTCTCCCAACCAAGAGACAACAACATAATGGAGACACTACTATTCCTTGTATAATCTCCATGTACAAAACGCGCTGCCCTTCGTTGAACTTTCTCAATTGCCAACTGGTGACAGGTTTTATAAGGATTCCACGCTGCTACACCGTACTCTAAGAGTGGCCGAACAGGTGTCAAATATAACCTTTCCTTGACGTTTTTAGAACTTATGTAGAAATTTCGTTTGATGAAGTTAAGGACTCTTGTTGCCTTAGCAATAGCATGCCGTGTCTGCTTTTGCCATCCCAAATCATTTTGAATTGTTATGCCCAAATAGGTGAACTCCTTGGTTACTTCAAGACGCACACCATTCATTTCATAAGAAGGTTCTCCAGGATTGCGTTTGCGAGAGACTCGCATCGTTTTACATTTACCAGTATTAAACCGCATACCCAGGCAGTAGCCCATTCACTGAGGTTATCAAGATCGGCCTGCATCAATTTCTCATCTTTTTTGGAGTTAATATGATGATACATAAGACAGTCGTCAGCAAAGAGTCTAATTTTACCCCGGACATCAGATTGGATATCATTGATAAAAAGAAGAAACAAGTGTGGTCCTAGTACAGTCCCCTGTGGCACACCGCTGAGAACTTTATGCCAACTGGAAAATTCACCATTGACATTAACTCTCTGGAACCGGTTGAAAAGAAACGCAGTAATCCAGTTTTTAATCTTGCCTCTGATACCGTAATGATCGATCTTATAAAGAAGTTTCTGGTGTGGTACTACATCAAACGCCTTTGAAAAGTCCAGCACTGCTACATCAGTAGTGACACTTTTGTTGTGATTACATGCAAGATCGTTTAAGGTCAGGATAAGATGGCTCTCACATGAGCGCCCCCTACGAAAGGCATGCTGATTTTCTGCTAAGATTTGATACTTTTCTAGGTGTTTCATCAAATGACTGTCAATAATATGTTTGAGTAATTTGCAGCACACTGAGGTCAGCGACACTGGTCTGTAATTTCCTGGATCAGATGCGGCTCCCTTCTTAAACAAAGGTGTTATGTTGGCCTTCTTCCAATCTGCAGGCAGCTCACCTGCATCCAAAGATTGCTGGAAAATGTGCGTAAGAATGGGGGCAATTTCGTCTGCAGCCAACTTAAGGGCTCTATTTTGAATTTGATCCGGTCCAGCTGCTTTGGAGACATCCATAGACTTGAGCAGTTTCAGGACACCTCCCGCAGACACTTTAATATCAGGCATATCCGGGTAATTACAGTCAGACAAACATGGCTTCTCCGACGCCTCCTATCTAGTAAAGACACTGCTGAATTGATTTGCCAGAGCCTCGGCTTTCTCCTTGTCACCACTTATGTCAATGTAGTTAACCTTAAGCACCTGGACACCAGAAATATTTATAAGCTGGTACTTAACATATTGCCAGAACTTTTTGGGGTCATCGGTAGATGTTACAGCTTCCACATGGGCACGATGAGCTTTACGAAGTTCGCGGTCCACATAACGACGGATCGATTTGAATTGATCCCAATCAGATGGTTTACCAGATTTCTTTGCACGAACATAAAATCTCTCTTTTTTCCTGGTGAGACGTAAAAGACAAGTTGACAACCATCGTGGCCTAATTTTTCCCTTTAACAATTTTCTCCGGAACAAACTTTTAACAATGTTGCTTAGTCCATCCCTAAAACATCCTCTTGCAACAGTGCCCCTTTAACGCACTCCCTCACTCCTAGCGTACATGGCCCTGTTGAAAAAGGCCCCATTTGGCGGTGGGACTAGCGACAGAAATCCTGTCGCCTCGGCTGGACCAATCAGGACGCTTGCAGTGCATTGTGCAGCACGATTGCAGGCATTCAAATGTCACGCGCGCAGTTGTAAACACCGTGCACGCATGTGATACATGTACTCGGTAATGCTGGCCGTTGTCCGCGTCGGCGATTGGCTGCTATTTAAAGCACACTGGGGAATCCGTTCCATTACATTCATCAGCATGCATCCCTGTTATTAATTTGGAAAACTGCGGAGTAAATAAGGTTCGTCGTTTGAAAGTTTGGTAGGAATGGGACAGTCATAAGGAACAGAACCCAATAGAATTTCTGGAAAGTATAGAAATTGTTTCTTTTCGGCATAACATGACCGAATTGATTAAATTACATCAAAATTACTCGGGCGTGAGTTGGCTCAAGACAACAGCCGGCTCGCTCCACAGATTTGCGTGTATTTCCTCAGGGTATTGTCACGTCGCTTTGCAGAGTAGAAATTCCCTGAAATCTCAGGATGTCCCTAAAAAGGTTCCAGCTGGATTCAACAGTGCTTTTATCTAAATTACTTCGAGTCTGCAAGAAATCATTCCTCAGTTCTTCTGCAGCCGCTCTAAAAGCCCCTTCATCCACACTTTTCCAACTTCAGGATACTCCTCGGTGGTTTTAAAGCATGAACAGCTTTAATGGAGATATCAGCTAGGACAATTTCGTGGTCGCTCAATCCAGAAGCTGCATGAACATTATTAACTGCAAGTGGTCTCGTAGTAAACAGCAAATCCAAAATATTATCAACACCAGAAACTGGGTCCTTACGGGTTGTGAAGTCAACCTTTTGTTATAAAAGGTAGTCATCAGCAATTTCAATAATTCTAGACTGTAGGCTGCCATGTGGGTAGATACATGCAGTTTCATCCAAGCTCCACGGCATACCGGGTATGTTGAAATCCCCTCCCAGAATTACAAAGGGAGAGTTCAGCTTTGAGAACATCTTGGTTAGGCTGTCATTTAGTCCATTTAGTGTGTCTTTATTGGATGAATCAGGTCTACGGTAAAAAGCTCCGATAAACACGTCGTCGCCGGCTGGTCTAAGGTTAAGCTGACACCATAAGATTTCACTATCTTTAAACATATTAACACTGAGGTCGGCCCTTTCAGTAACTGGTAGATAATCTCTCACGGCAATGAACACACCACCACCCTTTCCATCGGGTCTATCTCTACGAAGCACACTGAGGTTCGCCGGAAAAATTTCAGAAGATTGGATTGACTCATTTAGCCAGCTTTCAGTACCAATTAGCACATCTGGGTTCTCAGTGTCAATGAAGGTATGAAATAAGGGAATTTTTCCTCTAATACTTCGACAATTCACAATGGCTATTTTCATTATGTTATCTAAAGGTTAAGTTTTGTTTCTTGAGTTTACATGTACAGGCTTGTCTGTTTCTAGGGCTAGATGTTTTGACCCGCCTGCTTGTAGAGCTTGATTTATTATTTCCTTCAACACTATCCGATAAAGTTTCAAAAGGATTTTAAAAATCGTCCGATGAGAACAAAGAATCCTCCAAGCAAATTGCCGTATATTTTGATAGTACGAGTATGATGCATCTGAAACACCAGAACACTTGTTATGAAACCATAAATCACAACGATCACATAGTAGGCCACTGTCATTCTTCTTTACAGCATAACTGCACAGCCCGCACGGCCATTTTGGTTTTCTACCGACTTTGGGTGGGCCTGGGTTTGTTTCTATATCCCCTGCGATCGAGGAACATCAGCGACACAAAAGAAAGTTGTTTACTGAATGTGGTTCCTAAAGTCAACTCACGAACAAGTCCTCTACCAAATTGAGATCTCTTGACACAATAAAACGAGACGATGTATACCGAGCTATTACCAACACGATGTTGGGGTTCAGCATACACAAGAATGCTTGAAAACATGTCAAAAAATGGAATTTTCCTACCATAAAACTGTTGTCCGTCGATCTCCCTGCTCTTCCCATATTTACAGATTAACAATTTGAAGCTCCCCAAAAGCATAAACAAGAAAAACGTTGATGATAAAATACACCGTTGTCGCCGGCGTCGATCCATGTTTTTGATGACCGCCATATTGTCACACAATCCCGCGATCCCAGTAAAAATGTCTAAGTTAAGAAACTCCTTCAAAAGTTTGAAAAAGCGTCAAATCATATACACGATATTCCACGAACTCTAAAATATTCGAGATTACACAAAATCGGCTAATATGTGCAAGTAAAACACGATGTTTGTGGATAAAAATATTGTCAAAACATTAAAAAAATTATAAAGACGTCCGCTCCCCGTGAAGGGCGCCCAGTATCAGGGTTGATACTGGCGCTGGCATTTCTCAAAGGACACCCCATTTACGTTCGGCCTCTTCTGGTGAAGGAGCATCATCCTCATCGGGCATTTTTCCACCACACTGCTTATTTCGCGGCCAGGTTAAGAAACGTAAAAAGGGTTCTTTTGAGATAGCTGGGGCATGTGAAACTCTTGAAGCTGGTCAAGGTATTCAGGAAGCTGCGCTGGCCTTGAATGATGCGATTATGTTAGCAAAGGTTACAGGCGTTGACCTAGTTGCCAAAGCGGCCAAGTACCATCACTCTTGCAAAAGTGCATACCTTATGTCAGCAAAGCGAGCATCAAGCCAAAACGAATGTAAGAGTGTGGAAACAGGATTGCAAGCAAATATTCTAGACAATATTTACACATACGTTAAAGAGTCTGTTATTACAAACAAAAGACCGGAGCTTATCACACGTCCATTCATGCGAGGTACTTGGACATGTACGCGTTTTCTGATACAGACAATACATTGAAAACCAGACAAAGCCTTGCACGCAGTTTGCAGACAAAGTTTGGGCAAAAAATAAAGTTTTAAACGCCGATAGGGAAAAAAGCTAGGGACCATAGTGTACAGTTCCGACATCACTGCCGATGCAGTACGTGTTGCGTACGACTACGCATCTAATGATGAGCGCATAGTCACTAAAGCAGCTCTGCTACTTCGTAAGCAACTACTTAACGTGCAGAAGAGGGATTTAGCCCAAAATCCAACATTGCATGACCTTAAGGACGGGGACGCATCGTCACCCGAGTTACTGTCCACGTTTTTCACAACACTGTACAGTGGACAAAACTCAGATACATGTACAGAACAGGTGAAGCGCCGCGTAAAGTCTTCATGCGATGATGCCCTTTTCATTGTAAGAGCAGGCAATGTAAAACCAGCCAAACATGTAGCGCTTGGTATGGCCGTTATTAAGAGTATTACAGGTAGCAAGAAGCTTGTGCAAGTTCTGAATCGGTTTGGGCATTGTCTGAACTACAACTGTCTAGAAGAGCTTGAAACAGATACAACAGAGATGATACAGGAGAGGAAACTAGAATGTCCAGAAGGAACTGTCAAAGGTCTTCCAATGGGACTTGCCTTTGATCATTTTGATAAACTGGTGCAGACGTTATCAGGAACTGGAACTCTACATGACACCATGGGCATCATATACCAGAATATACCAGCTGATGACCAAGCCGAGCCAGTTGAGCCACCAGTACTTAATGAGCCGTCTAGTGGCTCACAAGCAAAGAAAAGCAGAAAGCGAACGCTTGAACCGCAAGAGACATCACTAGAACCATACCGGAAGAAGCCAAAGATGGCCGTCTTTAGCTACAGCAAAACAGATATGTCTTCTGTTTTAATCCCGAGGCCAGCGTCACATCAGCGAAGAAGCTTGACTTCTCTTGGATGACCAGCCATGCTTTACACTCCGATGGCGTGAAGGTTCCCATGTGGGTCGGTTATAATACCATTTCCTACAAGGACGACCTTCCCAAACAGGAGGTCCGATACTTGGCAAATTTGAAAGAGCCTATCACTAGCTTGGATGTAATCCAAGAAACGCTGTTATCAACCCAAAGGTGTGCGAAGGAATGCGAACAGAAATATGGAATCGTGACGTATGACTTGAATGCGGCGAAGCCAGCATGGCAAATTCAGGCAACAGAGAAGCCAACATTCGACAATGTATTCATCATGCCACGGGTTTTTCATGTGGAGATGGCTTTTTCAAAGCTCCTGGGAAACTCCTAAACAGTTCAGGAGGACCCGACATGTTGACTAAGACGGGCGTTCTAGCACTGGGGTCACTTAATGGTTTCCTTACAGGGAAGAACTTCAACAGGTGTAAAAGACTACATCCAATCCTGCATTTCAGAGAATTCCTGAAGACTTATGATGACCGTGAACAGTTTAAAGAGCACGTGAGGTGTGCCGATCCGAGTGAAGAGAGTCCAGACTCCTTGACCAACTCTGACACGTTCACTGCCGCATCTACAGCATACACTCAGTACACGGAAAGGACACAATCTGGGGAGCATGGCACCACTGCCAAGTTTTTGATGATGTATGTTAATTACATCCAGCATTACCACAACTTAGAGAGAGCGGTGAGAACAAACGACATCTCCCTGTACATCTACGCCCTCAATCCCATCACTGACCTCTTCTTTGCCACAAATCACCTCAACTACGCTCGTTGGTTGACCAAGTTTCAGCTGGATCTGATGAATATTGATGAGACACATCCAGGACTCCGCCAGATACTGGAACAAGGTTTCTTTAGCGTGCGGAGAACAGAACACTCATTCGGTCGGGTCCCTGTAGACTTAACATTGGAACAAACGGTTAACGCTGACGCTGCTTCTCGTCTAACTGGAATCACGTCTGCTACCAACAATTACCCAGCACGTCTCAGGTGGATGATCACGAAGTCTGTCCGGGCTTCATTCGTTAGCCAGGTCCAAAAATGGCAGGGTTAGTTGCCAAGGATAATAGTGCTGCAGAACTTCGACCTGCGCGAATAAATCGTGATTCGGATGACTTGAAAAAAGTCATTCAGCAGATAGAGGAGTCATGCAATCCCTTTCTGCCAGGAATGCAAAACGAAACAATAGCCCGCCTGGGAAAGTCTGTCAGTGACGAAATCCGAGAAAGTCTGCTTGGCATTCCCAAAAACGGACGAGCGCGCCACGACGAGTTCCTTCAAGCTTGTGTGACCAATCCCGGCAGATTTGAAGACAGGGTAACAAAAGCACAACTGAAGACCTTCTCTGATGACGGTGTAAAGAACCGAAAAGCAAAAGACAAGATAATTGCCGAACTGAAGTGCACCAGAGATCTCATGGGTCGGCTTCTGATATCGGCAACGAAGAGAAACCTGGACCTGTCATACGTATTTGAATACCCGTTGACGCCTGTTCCTCTTTCCCTTAGTAGCACCGATGGTACCATTATCAAGACAAACAAGAACGCACTCTTCCAGATGCTAGAGTCGAGGGTGAAAGATGGAAAGGACAAAGGTCCACAGAACGCACGCGCTTGCATAATATACGGCCAATTCCTTCTGCATGCACTTCTACAGCAACTTCCACCAACATACGGGGGACTGGCTAGAACGATTCTACTCCAGGCTCTGGCACTATCTGCTGTTCAGGTCCACCTGGTCTTCGATGACTACCTACAGCCATCTCTTAAGAATTTTGAGCGGTTCAAGAGAGGAACTGATGACAGGGAGTATCGAATTACCGGACCAGAACAGAGGAGACCAAACCAGATTGCCGATGCCTTGAAATCGCGATCATTCAAAACTCAGCTGCCCCAGTTCCTAGCAAGGGAATGGCAAGACGAGGCCTACGCACCGCTCATAGGTAATCGGCAGCTGTACCTGGATGTACCTGCTGGAGAATGCTAAGTTATCAACGGTGTTGTCAGCCGTGACGTGGTTGCAGAGCTTAGGAACAATCATGAGCAGGCAGATACCAAGATATGCCTTCACGCAAAGATAGTTGATGGCTCACGGCCACCGGTTGATATAATTATCAGAGCATCAGACACCGACATAGCCGTTGTCTTGCTGTATCACTGTAGCAAGTTTGCATCTAATTTGTGGATGGATGCTGGCACTGCGGGTGCCAAGAACCGAAGATATATTAATCTTACGGTTATTTATCAGTCACTTGGTCATCAGTTGTGCAAAGCACTGCCCGGATTTCACGCATTTACAGGTTGCGATTATACATCCTCTTTTGTGCGAAGAGCAAAGGCCCAGCCCTTTTCAAAGATGGAAGTACCGAGGTCCAGAAGGCATTCGAAGAGCTCGCAACTAACACAGATGTTAGTAAGGATGTACAAAGGACCCTGCAAACCTATACTTCCCGCATCTATGGAGCAAAGACGAGCAAGACACCTCTCAATGCCTACAGATACAAGGTATTTGAGAAGAGCTACGGGCCAAGGGCAAGAGCAAAAAACACACTGGAAAAAAACCGAAGGGCGTCAATGCAAGTGTCATTCCGCCATGTGAGGCAGAGGTGAACATGCACATAAAACGTGCATCCTTCGTTGCTTGCATGTGGGCCACTGCTGACCTCAATGAAATACAGCAACATCCAACACCAGCAAATGGATGGGATTTCGAGAATGGGTTTTACCGACCAATATGGCATGAGGGATCACAACTTCCAGAAAGTCTTATTCCCGAGAGCTACCAGGATGTCGCGGACTGTGCAGAAGACGATGAGGACATGGCAGTGTCAACAAGTGATGAGGACTGTAGTTCTGACGATGATAACTAAGTCGGCCATGAGGACTTAATTGATTGAATAACATGTACATCTTCCGCTCCAATTGTAGAAATTAAAAGGGGAGAGGTGTGCGCTCGTGAACATTCGCGGACATTGGGTTGTGCCTGCTTAGGCCAGGACACCAGTGTGCAGGAAATTCTAGTGACGTTTTGACCAACGATTATTAATCTATGTTTATTTCGTATTATTCGCATAATATATTGTTTAAAGGCCATTGTATCATTTGCAATGACCCAATTTTGTTTTTCATAAGTTCACAAGAAAAACCTTACTCAAAGTGTTGATAGCAATGGTAACAAACACCACATCAATTTATTTCCGTCCAAAATGGTATTTCATGTTGGAAATTGACAACCGAAGGTGGTTTTCTATTTACTTGTATACACAAAATCTATATATTTATATATATATATATACGTGTTTGTAAACAGATTCAACTTCGGAGAGTGCTCTACTTTACACAAGGAGCGGTACAAAATCAATTACAAACTAAGATAGGTTTTAGTTCACCATATTTTATTCCGACAAATCTGTTTCGTGGATACCTCCACTCGTCAGGGAATTGTAATGGCATTCTCGAAACATTCTACCTGTGCATCAAGTTGGGGGACGCGCGAACGCAAAAACGCGCGCTGGGATTGCGGGCGTATGTTTATTACATGCATGACGCGGGCGTGGGGAAAATATGGCCGTGTCCGAACTACCCGGTCGCGGCTCGACATCGCACACGAGTCCATGGGGTGCAGCTGCAGTCACCACCATAGACCCGCGTGTAACGTGAAGCCGCAGCCAAACAATTCGGACACGGCCTTACATTACACTATGCGCGTGGTTTGGGCGTGCTTTATCAGTTTGAACTTTGCCGCGTGCCGGCATGCGCTAGTTAGCTCAGATCTTTTGTTTAGAGTAGCCATTTCTGGGTGGCAGATAATATATAATTTCTCCATTGTGCACAAGTTGCATCTTTTGCTGATGTTAGAGTATGGTTGAGCATTGCTCAAGATATATTAATATATATATATATATATATATATATAAATAATTGTTTTTCCACCAATACGACGACCGTTTGGGGTAGAGTGCTCTGGGTGACCACTATATCCCCAAAATTGGCGGGAAGAAGATCCTGAATTGACACTCATTTTCTCGACTTTTTGTTCTCATAACAGCTTTTCCGATCTAGACGAAAATGGTTTGTGCCCTAATAAAAATGGTTACTGCCCTAATAAAAATGGTTTTTGACCTAATTAAGATGGTTTTTGAGCACTTTGCGTTATGACGACCGGTAGCCGGTCGCCCTAACGACGGTGGTCGTCCTAATACGGTTTTTTTACCCGCGACCGGTCGTCGTATTAGCGTATATACATATATTACTACTAATTCATGAATAGGAAGACCGATATGGGGTAAAAAAGGAGTGTTGGGACGACCGGTCGCGTTAGGACGACCGGTCACCGGTCATCCTAACAACAATTGCTCCAAAAAGCATCTTAATTAGGTCAAAAACCATTTTTATTAGGTTTGTAACCATTTCTATTAGGGTACGCACCATTTTAGTCTAGATTGCAAAAAATGTTTTTATAGAGAGTTTCAGGAGAAAATTAGTGTCCATTTACGATCTTTTTACCGAGAATTTTGTGGTTTTAGTGGTCACTGGCGGGATTCTAGCCAAAAGTGTCGTCCTATTCGGGGTTCGGCGGTTATATATATATATATATATATATATATAAAATCAATTACAAACTAGGATAGGTTTTAGTTCACCATATTTTATTCCGACAAATCTGTTTCGTGGATACCTCCGTGGAGGTATCCACGAAACAGATTTGCCGTGTTTACACTACGACTCAATACATAGTTCCGACCTGCCAATCAAGCCGAACCCGCGTGACCATCTACATGTATGACCAATCACAACGTAGCAATGCATTAGGGCGATTCCATGCTAACTCATGTGACACTAATAAGCGCACCATTTTACATTCTTTATGCTCTAGCTAACCAGCAGCCGATTTCACGAAACATTGTGCAGCTTGCCGGCATTAGCTTGCCGGCATTAGCTTGCCGGCATTAGCTTGCCGGCATTAGCTTGCCGGCATTAGCTTGCCGGCATTAGCTTGCCGGCATTAGCTTGCCGGCATTAGCTTGCCGGCATTAGCTTGCCGGCATTAGCTTGCCGGCATTAGCTTGCCGGCATTAGCTTGCCGGCATTAGCTTGCCGGCATTAGCTTGCCGGCATTAGCTTGCCGGCATTAGCTTGCCGGCATTAGCTTGCCGGCATTAGCTTGCCGGCATAATTGGCTTCCTATTGGCTCCCTGCAAACTTAAGCTTGCCCCAAGCTTGCCCCAAACTTAATTTTTGAAACTTTGCAAGCTAATATGTACTGCAGGGAAAACTCAGAAAAATTCAAAGCTTTTGTTAAGTAAAATCTTGACATATTCCTCCCATTTTGTGTTTTTGTCTTCAAACGTGACTTTTGCATACTTACAATAGTCTATAGATACAAGATAAAACTTTAGTGGCTGGATCGATATGGAATTAAACCTGCTGTCATACATACATGTATATCAACCTGAGCTTTCAATTTAGCTATTGTTTGTGCCACTCGGTACATGTATTCATGCAAGCCCCAATATTCTTCATGTGCCAGCCATAGAGCATTACTAAAAATAAAACTCAGTCTTACTTAATTAATTTAGGCATAAATCAGACAGAGGTGTTATGAGAAAATCAGTACACAAAACCAAGTGACCAGTCGACCGTTTGGGTCACCTACAATGTACTCAGCTACACATATTAATTGTAGCACACATACAACAAGTGGTTATCTTCTATTTATTTACTCAGCAATGAAACTGTTTATTGGCTCTTATGACGTAGAAATGACAATGATGTTGACGGAAGTAGAACAAACTTGTTTACAATGATAAATGGCGGTGGCAATCTGGCAATAAAGTCTCCAGAAGGAGGATGGTTGAATGTTTGAATGGTTTATTCATCTCTTCGACCCCACAAAAGAGGGTATGAGAGCCAATAAATTACAGTCAGATAAGAAAAATCAACTAAAGTGAGTTACAGGCATAATACAAATAAACAGTTAATTAATTGAATTTTGACATAATCATCTTAATAAATTTAGCTAAGTTACATAGTTGATTTGAGCTGCGTACATTTAACAAAAGTCCCAGTTGGTCAGGATTTGGTCTAGTCCAATAAAATCTCTTGATAAGGGTGGATCTTTCGTGAGTGAGAGACGGACAAACAAGAACATAATGAAATTCATCACAGTTAACGTGGCTATTACATAATGGCCAAATGTTGACTACTGAAGAATTAGGTACATAACGAGTCTCAGTATACGGGAGATGATGGTTGCCTGTTCGAAAACGGGCAACCACTGTTTTACAAGAGTTATTTAGTTTGATAAGATAATTTTCAATGCATAAATCAGTTTTAATAATTCTATAAAACGAGCAAAGTCTGTTACTTGATAAATCACTTTCCCATTTCTGGTTTGCAACATCCTTTAGCCTACGCTCTAAGCATTTAGAAAGTCTACTTTTATGACTCGCATTGATATTAGTACTATTAGGATGGCGGAATACAATGAAGAAACTGATGTCGGAACTTTGTGTGACTATTAGAGTGTGGCTTAAAGGGGCAGGCTCGTCAGCTTCACCGCGTTTTGAAATTCGGACCGAATTTGAGCCTTAGCGCATGCGCACTGCGACTTTGCCTGCGTGTTAAACTTTACCTCAGTGTACGACTGTTGGGCTTATACTATATATACGGACTCTAGGAAAACCTGTTGTGCGTGCAAATGTTGCGCTGCTGATTATGACACGTGAGACTAGAACAAGTCTATGTGGGCGGTGCGGATTATTTATTTTCGGATATGCCAGACAAAAATGGCAGAATTTGACGGTGGTTGGGGCCGGCAGTTGACAGTGTAGGGCTTACCGTATATCTACACGATGCGGTTACGAGACTGATACTTGCCGTGGCTGACTCCACTTCTAACGGGTCCGGAATCCTCGTCAGAAATAGCACACAGGAGCACGCAACTAGTCAATCTCGGGCTCCGGTACAGTCTATCAACTATAAGCCACGCAAATACTAGGAAAACACTGGTGTAGCAATGCAAGAACACTAAATAAAGAAGGTTTTTACAAGAGCAAAGTTACACGTGGTGTTTATTCATAGTTTCATCCGATCCAAAGATGGCCGCACCCACGACTAAACACGATACATCGATTAGGGGTCACATGACCAAGTAATTAGATCTAAATCAATACAATAGACTGGCACCCCGGACCAGTTGGCACTACACTCTTCCCATTTTTCTCTTTTGGATGCTGGTGTGGGCGGGACAATACACTTTAGTGAAATGCCCAAGCATTGAACAATACATGTAGTATCTTTTACATAAACAACTTTGTATAAAAGCTATATGACACCTTTATAAAACATTTATGTGAAAGTACACAACACTAAATATAGAACTTTAACTGTCATTTCCCATAAAACTGAGAAAAGCGCTCGCGAAGGAATGCAGTCCAATGTCTTAAATCGGATTGCTCCGAAGAATGCCTTAGTGTTCGTTTCTGTGGGTCCAAGGATTTCCTCTGGCGAAGTGTCTCCCATGATGTTGGCTACTGGCTCGGCTGTACAATCCAATAGAGAGGGTACGTTCAGTTTCTTGTCCGTCGGAGGGGAGTATGGTGCATCCATCTTAAGAAGTAGTTTGAAGCCGCTCACACACTGATGTTGAAGTGGGTATCAGGGAAGGATTCCAACCACTGCTGGACTGCTTTTATGGTACTGGAGAAGCAGTGCAGCTGGGTATTCTGACTTCCCTTTATGACAGGGTTTATGACGTCCGTGCAGAAGATGTAGCCTTCCACTCCAGGAACATCTCGCGTATCACGAATGTGAAGATAGACCTTTGGCAGATGAAGGCCCATCAGGAGATCTCGGAGTTGTCTCTCCTGGAGGTGCCGAAAGTCGGAGTTCACAGTATGTCCAATCCCACTTCACCTAGTGTAGTCTACTGACTGATGAATGTTGGCCCAATGATTTCACCGTGTTTTGTGCGTGTGATTTCCTGGTGACCTGCGGATGGTAGATCATGGTGTAGCAGTAGGGCTGCCTCTCTTAACCCTTGTGGTAGGATTAAGTACTGCTGGTAGCTGTCCTCAGCCTTAATGAACAAAATGCTGTTCCGTAGGCGGAGACGATCTCTGTTAATCCAGCAAAGCTTTGCAGCGGCACTGGATGAGAAAAGCTCTCCTCCGAAGGCCTAGTTTTCTCCTTTAGCCAACTGGTAAACTATACTAAGATCTCGATCTTGGATTTGCTCCTCCTCTACTGACAGACTCCAGGCACTTTCCTTCTTGTGTCCTAACTCAACTACCATGATCGTTGTACCATCAACTGACGGGATGTTTACTGGTGAAGTTGTGCCATTGGGTGACCTGAGTAACACTGTTTCTAGTGCGGCGTTTCTGGTTGCATTTCGCCACCTGGGTCCCAGACACGGGACTCGTCCGAGTCACTACCCTCCTCAGATGCGGAGAGGGTAGTCCTTTGGTAGTGCAAGATGGGCACCACATGGTCTACTTCCTCCATGAAGCCTGACCAATGCATGTGGGCCCTTGCTGTGCAGTAGTACCCTCCATACTGTTGGTAAACTGCACCTGACTGAATTTGGTTGACAGTCATGACGTTCTCTGTTGTCTCTGGAAACGTCTTCTCAAATTCCTGATTGGCAGGGTCGCCATTATATGTCGTCTTGCTAGTCAGTGTTTCGGTTTCTATGGCAATACCCTGATGCGGATATTCTGCATCTGCTGTGACCTGATGTAGGTGACCAACAACCTGATGCGGTTGTGTAGTTTGTTTAGACATACGAGTCGATCAGGGAGTCCACCGAAGCGTGGAGTTTCCTTGGCCGTGACTTACTGGGGATCCGACCTCCATCTTCGTCCCTGGAGCCTTTAACAGCTCGTCTTCGAAACGAAGGGTCTTGGCCTGTCTTTCCTTTGGGTCTGTGGCTGGGCACTCTCTGGCAAAGTGTCCTTCGATGCCACAGAGGTAGCACGCTCGCCGGCTTGGAGATGGACTCCTCTGTCGTCCCAACTCTCTTAACTTTCCTTACCCGGTTGCGGATACGCCATGGGGCGTTGATCAGATAGGGGTGGTTGTACGCCCTCAACTAACGGATATGGAGTCTGACCATACCCTTGACGTGATAAGTCAGGACTATATGCCAACAAATGCGGGGGTGAGTACGGGTAAGTATCACTTGCCGGGTTGTGAGTCTGAGTTGATGGGTATGGGTACATATGTGATGGTGTGCTTTGGCTTGCGTAAAACAATGGAGGCATGTCTTGCGGTACTGGCCCACTCGGATTGTAAGATGGATACCCGTGAGGTCTATGCCGCGCTTGGGCATTATCGATGTGTTGCGAAATATTTTGTAGAAAAGCATCTGCCGAACCTGGTGCGGGTTCAGCGGAGGTTTGTCTCACTGACGACCAGGCGCGGTTGTCTTGTGGTGTGGGGGTCAATGGCTTTTTGACCGAACCTGCATCCGACTGCATAGTTGACTGCTTACAACTAGGGTCTGCGGTAAAATCAATGGATTGGTACAACTTCTCCGATGGTTTGAACCTGGGTATGAGCTCAATGTTAGCCAGAGTAATCGGAAAATTGTCCTCCCGGAATGTTATGATGTTTTTGGCAATTCTAGGTCCCACCCCGGGTAGCAGCTGGAGTTCCACTTCGCTTGCGAAGTTAATTATAATAGGAACTAATCTGGACATGGTGCCAATATTTTTACGCTCAACAGTTACGATGTCGTTCCTTTGCAGAGCGACAAATCACACGTACATGCGTGCGTATAGCTCCAGGATGCTCAAGCCATCGACAAAAATTACCAAAGGCAAAAATAGGGCAATTAGAGGTCGTATTTCGAACAATGAACCAGAACAGATGCGTTCTACCCGCGACTTAGGTCATTTACATGTAGGTAAATGGTCACGTACTGTGGCGATAACCACCTTAAATATCTGAGGCGGTAGTACTTCAGGCTACAACGAACACCACAAGGAAAATATCTCTCAATCCACCGCCTAACAACACAATACAAAAGGTCAGACCTGCCTCTCGTACTCGAATGCGAGACACTAATACAAAAATGATCAAAACGATATGCAAAAAAGTTTGCAACACTCTGGTATACTGATTAAATGTTGCTGCAGCTTGCAAAGCCTTCAAAACAAATGGCCAAAACTAAGAGCTGCAAAGTCACATGTAACATGGCACACAAATATCTATATACATGTACATGTAGGCATATTTTGTTGACATGTGACTTTACATGCAATCCTGTTCCACTCCCACTTTTTTTTTTGAAAATCAAAAATACGTGTTGGCTACGTTTCCCCTACAGTCAACGAAAGCAACTACCTCGTACGCCAAACAGCAGTGATTATTGATTATCGACTTTTCGAGATGGCGCAACAACAAACCTAGGTTACCGCTGGTTGTGCTGCGCCGCTCCCAATTATCCTCGTCGCCAATGTAGTGCTTACCGTATATCTACACGATGCGGTTACGAGACTGATACTTGCCGTGGCTGACTCCACTTCTAACGGGTCCGGAATCCTCGTCAGAAATAGCACACAGGAGCACGCAACTAGTCAATATCGGGCTCCGGTACAGTCTAGCAACTATAAGCCTCGCAAATACTAGGAAACACTGGTGTAGCAATGCAAGAACACTAAATAAAGAAGGTTTTTACAGGAGCAAAGTTACACGTGGTGTTTATTCATAGTTTCATCCGATCCAAAGATGGCCGCACCCACGACCAAACACGATACATCGATTAGGGGTCACATGACAAAGTAATTGGGATATAAATCAATACAATAGACTGGCACCCCGGATCGGACCAGTTGGCACTACAACAGCGCGCGTAAAACTTTCGTCGTTGGACCTTTTTAGATTTGCTTCTATAGATTTCTGAGTGACAATGACCGACAGAAGCGGGGTTCATCAAAGTTAGGAGAGACGAAGGACAGATCTTCGAAGGACATTTTTAAAAAAATATTTGGAAGCGTTCGAACCGTGTCCGGCAATTGGGCCACGCAGCGACGATGAATCTTTTTTTCTGAGCTTCCTCTTGATTTAATGGGTAAGAATTTACATGTACAAGTCGGACATCACTATTCCTTGAACAATTACTAATTAACCAATGTTAGCCGTCAGTAAGTGCAAATCTGATAGAAAAACAAAAAATTTGGCAAGAAGAAATGACGATTATATAGGCCTATTTGGAAGAAACTTGGAAATTTTCAGCCGATCGTATACAAATATTATTTATGAGGCAGTAGAAGAAGTCCAACTTGTAAATTATTTCCTTTTTCATATGGTAAGACCATCGGTAAGGGTTGAGAAGTTGATAAGAATTTTTTTAAATGACTCATCTAGCATTGGAATGTGCAGATTTGATGGAATAACCCAAAATATCAAGTAGAACAAAATTCAATATTTTGGTTTAAAACACTTATTTGTTCAGCCTGCTGTCTCATATGTTTTGCACACAAGGTCTGAAGCCATGATCAACTTCTCCATTTTTTTCCGGTACTTTTCTGCGAGAAACTGCCATGCCAACTACATTTTATTGGGACAATTTGCAAATAATTATATACCATTTATTCAACACAAAAACCATGCATGGATTTTTTAAGGTTTTTGGATATGGCCGAGAGAAATTTTAAAAGGCATCCTTCAGTTATGTAATGCTGTTGGTACCATTTTAAAAAGTTTACCAATTATGTCTTTAAAACCTAAGGAATGATTGAAAGATGGGGCCTAAACATTTTCTTGTGATAAGTATACTATTTTACTATAGTACTAATAATTATTACAGCTTGCTGTGTTGCTACATTAATCAAGGGAGAAACCTGTTCCGCATTTCTGCGGAAATCTTTGTCACAAACCACTGATAAGTGATAAGTCTCATCCCCGATCAATACAGGAACGTCCATGAATTTACTTGTCTTTCCACAAATCTAATTTTTTTAAAGAAAAATAATTGTCCCAAGCACTGATAATGTATGTAAAGAATAAACAAAAACATGGAGGTCAGAGTTCAATTGTAATGTAGCATTTATTTTGTGTAGTCGAAGGCATGCTTCCCAGTGGACTCAAACTGTCAAATTTTGTTCACATGTACGCTTTTCTATACAAGAGCAGGGGTCGATTTCACAAAGAATTGTGACGCGTCGCAAAAGTAGCCAAATCTATCGCAATTCGCTGAACCCGTTGCAAAATGCAACGGGTGACGTGTCGCAAGTCCTTTGCGAAATCGACCCCATGGCTTAAATTCATTTTGCTGTTTAATCTTAAGCAGGAATATATACATGTACCTTCATAGCTCATAACTGAAGTTCATTAACTTTCAAAATCCACTAGCTAATCTCATAACATCAGTAAACCATGAAATTGGGCACTTTTCCAGTGGAGCTTTCATAAGGGCACACAGTGGGTCTATTCCCTTCTTGGACAGTTTTCTCAAAATCAACATTTCAACAAAGATGTTTATGTTCATTCATGATTATCAAAGAACTCAGAAATAAACAAAAATATATCGTCAACCAACTCGACCGCGTACCAACTCGACCGCAAACCAACTCGACCATACAAATGCAAAACAAGAGAAGCCGTGTCGCGTCGCTGGATTCGGCCGGTGAATGTCGGTTCGCTCGCACACTGAACATGACACGCGGCCGGCCGCGGGTTTGTCGGCATGTCTTTGCCGGCGCCCAGGTTGCCGTCGTCGCGGCGGTGACTGTCGAGTTGGTACGAGTCGAGTTGGTAAACGGTCGAGTTGACCTGACTCCAGTATGTCATGCTGCGTGCATGCAAAGCTATTTCTTCTATTCGCAATCCTATTCTTCTATTCGCAATCCTATGTAGTGGCCAGTGTTTGGGCCTATTGTCTGATTTGTTGGGGAGGGAACGTCAGGGAATTTGACAAGGACCGAATTAACATAATTATAAAGGAAGGAGGAAGGATCATCAATGATCATCGGCCGGATGTGGATAAAGTATATGACGATCTACTAATCAGCAAGCTTGCCGCGTTACTGGAAGATGATCGACATCCTCTTCACGACAGGCTTGCTGAATGCTTTATCCCAAGATCTGGCCGTATGCGAGTTCCGTATGCTTCCACGAATCGATATCCTTCCTCCTTCCTCCCTCGTGCAATACAACATCATAATGATATGTTTAAGCGATGATTTTTATTTTGCATTTATTTATTCTTGGCGTGTCGTATTTTGTTGTGTAATGTGGTTGTAATGATTGCGAGTGTAAATTTCCCTTTGGGGACTTAATAAAGTTTAAATTGAATTTAATTGAAGTGACCTTAGCTTAGCCCCAGATTGTCGATTCATAGTCGACTCCAGGATTATATCAAAAGATAGACAGTTCGGCAAAGGATGCAGGTACTTCTCAGCGGCGTAGGTGCAAGATTTGAAAGGTAGGAATGCTGTAAAATGATAGTGTTTACATCCGCATAACCTGAAGGAAAATTGTAACGAACGACATGTTTGCATAGGCCTACACTACATGCAGATTCCTCCATGGGCCTACACTACATGCAGATTCACTCGTGTCGTGCATTCGTGGTAAAAATGTTACTGAAATGCTTGCACTACATTTTCCTTTATTACGGCATATTAAAATCAACCACCAAAAGGTGAAATTAAAATCTTAATTTTATTTTTAGCGTGGAAATGTTAACACATTTCGGAAAGAATTGGGAAGTTGATCATGTCTAATTCAGACCTTGTGTGCATACTGTGCAAAACATGAGACAGGCTAAAAAATCTCAAGGCTGAGCGATTCCTAGAATCCTACTCAAAATGTTTTACCATTAAACATGCACATTCCAATGCTAGATGAGACATTTTAAAGAAACATGGGTCTTTCTATAAATTAGGGGTCCAATGTTGGTGTCCCCCGTTACATTTTACATCTTGTTTTTTTTTAATTCAGGACACATTATTTAAATACTTTCCATCTCAAAGAGTGAGTACATAAAGTACAATTTATACAAAATGGTTTAAAAGCCATTTTAATGATTTTTGTACGAAAAATAGCACATATCAGGGGGTTGAGGGGGTGGAGCTCAAGCGGCGGGGGTGGGGGGGGGGGGGGGGGTGCGGGGGAGGGTGGGTGCACAAGATAGCCATGTGGGGAAACGCACGTAGCTGCTAGCAGAAAAAACCATGGGCTCTATTGTTCATACATGTACTTCCAATCTGGAGGACAAATAGGGTAAATTTGGCCAGGAAACATGATTTTAGCAATAAAAAAATATCACATGTTTCTTTGAAAACAAATTAATTATGTCATGCCGAGCTACTCCAGGTTGGGATTGTCACTTTTTTTGTGACAAACATACATTAATAAATAATTATTCCGGAACAGCAAAGGCCTCACAGCTGACGCTGTTCGTCCCGTCCTCGTCGCATGGTGGCGCTCTCGTTCTGGTGCGCGACTCACCCTTAACACAGCCTAGGATAGCACATGCTATTTGTAGCCTACATGTACACAATCTACAAACTAAATCTAACAATTTTTCTCTTTCGTTTCCCTTTTTTCTCCTCAGACCCACAAATTAGCAGAGTTGCAATACATACGGCATAAGATGGAATTTCTGTGGGCAAAGTATTTCTGCGAGGTAAAGTTTGTTATGATTTAGGGTCTTTTTTTTCACCCAAAATTCCAATGCCACAGGATAGCAGTCAATCCACCCATGCTGGCGGGCACAAACCCAGCCTTGTTGAGCATTTACTGGTATTTACTTTTTAATTTGCAGTCTTTATACAGGGGAACAGTGAAAATAATAACATTATTATTAATACCGGTACAAGATCCACCTTTTCATGCTGATATTACAACAATTATGTTAAAACCGGGCACTTTTGCAGTGCCTACACAAGTGTCCAGTTCAGATGTATGCATGTACAACTCAAACCGGCTTGATACAGTGTAGTAGAGACCAGGTGGACAAGGCTGTGTCCCTTAATGTGCATTTGATAAGCCATGAGGAAAATAAATTTACAATTAAATGTCGTTTTAGGCACATTCCTACCAAATTCACATGATTCACTATTGTATGCGATTCTTTTTATGCTTTTTTGTTCAGAAAATGAGGAATAAGATTGACCTCCATCTACACGGGATTCTCATCCGTCTGTATACTTTCCGACTACTCGGGTTTCTCCCGACAGAAGAGTGTGCAATCCTTTGTCTCCATGCTTTGGTCTTTTGTCCTGTTGCTGACTCGTGTCTGGGGCTTCCATATTTGATGAATTATGGAAAATTACAGCTACACAAGACTTTTTTCAAATGCCCTGCAGGTAGCATATGGACTTTGTGAAATGTCAATTTCAAAGACAGCCACACACAAAACAGTAGTCTCTAATCAGAATGAATTGGACTGTGTTAAAGCCTTGCTTGACAAATTCTTTTTTGAGCATGTGATCAGCCACATGTAAGTACATGCAGATGTACATGTAACTACAACAGTTCTTTGATATTGAAAGAACATAAACATCTTTGTTGAAATGTTGAACAAACTGTCCAAGAAGGGAATAGACCCACTGTGTGCCCTTATGAAAGGTCCACTGTAAAAGTGCCCAATTTCATGGTTTACTGATGTTCTGAGATTAGCTAGTGGATTTTGAAAGTTCATTTTTATGAGCTATGAAGGTACATGTATATTCCTGCTTAAGATTAAACAGCAGAATTAATTTAAGCCATGGGGTCGATTTCGCAAAGGACTTGCGACACGTCACCCGTTGCATCTTGCAACGGGTTCAGCGAGTTGCGATAGATTTGGCTACTTTTGCGACGCGTCACAATTCTTTGTGAAATCGACCCCTGCTCTTGTATAGAAAAAACGTACATGTGAACAAAATTTGACAGTTTGAGTCCACTGGGAAGCATGCCTTCGACTACACAAAATAAATGCTACATTACAATTGAACTCTGACCTCCATGATTTTGTTTATTCTTTACATACAGTCATCAGTGCTTGGGACAACTATTTTTCTTTTGAAAAATTTGTGGAAAGACAAGTAAATTCATGGACGTTCCTGTATTGATCGGGGATGAGACTTATCACTTATCAGTGGTTGTGACAAAGATTTCCGCAGAAATGCGGAACAGGTTTCTCCCTTGATTAATGTAGCAACACAGCAAGCTGTAATAATTATTAGTACTATTGTAAAATAATATACTTATCACAAGAAAATGTTTAGGCCCCATCTTTCAATTATTCCTTAGGTTTTAAAGACATGATTGGTAAACTTTTTAAAATGGTACCAACAGCATTACATAACTAAAGGATGCCTTCTAAAATTTCACTGGTTTTTGTGTTGAATAAATGGTAAATAATTATTTCCAAATTGTCCCCAAAAAATGTAGTTGGCATGGCAGTTTCTCGCAGAAAGGTACCGGAAAGAATTGAGAAGTTGATCCTGGCTACAGACCTTGTGCGCAAAACTTATGAGACAGCAGGCTCAACAAAGTGTTTGTAACCAAAATCTTGAATTTTTTTTCACTTGATATTTTGGGTTATTCCATGATCAAATCTGCACATTCCAATTCTAGATGAGTCAATTAAAACAAATTCTGATCAACTTCTCAACCCTTACCGATGATCCTACCATATGAAAAAGATAAGAATTTACAAGTCGGACTTCTTCTACCGCCTCATAAATAAGATTTTTAAACGAATACGAGACCGGCTGAAAAATGTCCAAGTTTTTTCCAAATATGTCAAAAAACGTCATTTCTTCCTGCCAAATTTTTGTTTTTCTATCAGATTTGCACTTACTGGCTAACATTGGTTAATTAGTATTTTTTCAAGGAATAGTGATGTCCGACTTGTAAATTCTTACCCGTTAAATCAAGAGGAAGGAAAAAAGTTTCGTCGTCGCTGCATGGCCCAATTTCTGGACACGGTTCGAACTGTTCGAAATAATTTTTAAAAAATGTCCTTCGAAGATTTGTCCGTCTCTCCTAACTTTGATGAACCCCTGCTTCTGTCGGTCATTGTCACTCAGAAATCTATAGAAGCAAACCTATAAGGTCCAACGACGAACGTTTTACGCTGTCAACTGCCGGCCCCAACCCACCGTCATCCGCCATTTTTGTCTGGCTATATATCCGAAAATAAATAATCCGCACCGCCCACATAGACTTGTTCTAGTCTCACGTGTCATAATCAGCAGCGCAACATTTGCACGCACAACAGGTTTTCATAGAGTCCGTATACATACGTATAAGCCCAACAGTCGTACACTGAGGTAAAGTTTAATACGCAGGCAAAGTCGCAGTGCGCATGCGCTAAGGCTCAAATTCGGTCCGAATTTCAAAACGCGGTGAAGCTGACGACACTGCCCCTTTCCAGTGGTGTTGTATTATATAGATACCAAGCCTGGTATCTACATAGGTGTTAATTTTAATACCACACTTAGAATACATTTATGCATTATTTTTAACACCCTCAGTGTTAAAACTAATACTAGTGGTGTTAAAATTTAACACCAGGCTTGGTATCTATATAAGACAACACCCACTGGTGTTATTTAACACCACAGTTTTTGCAGTGTAGAGCCGCCCAGATCAAACGAGATGCAGACTGTCACAGCTGTTGTACTAGTGTCCGGTGGTCAGCTTCCAGGTAGCACACCCAGGTGGTGCTTGGGCGGCACCTGGGTCTCATTCAGGAAACGTCAGAATATGGAGTCCCGGTCCCCCTTCAATGTTCATGCGCAGCTTAGTTAGGTGTGCCATAAGCTGGCATGTCATCTGGTAGCAGTCAATGTGGCCAAAGAGAGGGTGACGTCTTCGTAAGATGATTGCACGGATATCTTCGAGACCGGTGGTTTCAATTGTGCAAATATCATTCGTTCCCCTCCCTCCCTCTCCCGGGGTCCCCCCACCCCCCCCCCCCTCTCCCGGGCTGCGCTGCCCCCCGCCCCCCTCCCACACTAGGTGGGGGATTTGGCCAAATTGTTCATGCCCCAGGGTGGGGTTTTGTCGCATTGAAATATAAATTTCTATGCATCCGATAGCAAGATGTAATTTTTTGCACCCGACGGTGGGTTTTTTTTGTCACCTAAATTTTGGCCCAAGGGTGGGGATTTTGTCTTGCAAGAAAAGTGACAGTCCCCACCTCTTATGTGGGGCAGTCCGGGGGTGAGGGGCGGGGAAAACAATTGATAGGTTAATTATTGTAGTGTTGGTGACCAGACAAATGTCTTGTCGAAGCTGAATCCAACCAAATGTTTGTATTTGTTTTAAGGAGAAGTGTATCCGAGAAACAAACAGCAAACAAACCAAAAACATAAAAAAGTTGCAATCAAAGACATAATTTTCGACCACTTTGTTTTAGGACGAAATGGATGAAAAGGTAGGGTTGGCATGTTCCCGATTTATCTTTAAAATATTAGTTTTGTACTAAAACAAGCATCTCTAATCCAAGAAATGTTCTCACCTTTTAATTATAATGTACAGGTTTGCAACTAAATTCACCCCATCCTTCTCTTATTACCACTTTCAAATTATAGGTCGTTGTCTCAAGAGATTTTAACACCTAGTAATGTGTATTTTGCACACTTCAAGTTCAATATATTCATATTCCACTGTAAAACTGATATAATAAGATTATTTTCTTTTCATGCACTGGTTAATTTTCATTATGGAAATACCTGCTTTGTACTAAACTCCTCAAAAAAAGTTCGGAAAGTCAAGTTTGACTGACGATTTCTCTCTTGTTACTAAATCCTTTCCCTTGAATTTGGTATCATTGGAAAGCCCTGTCATTCCTCTTTACAGGAATTGTTATGATTAATCGATTGGGGGATGTGCAGTATAGCGGAATAGAGGAGTGGGTGGAAAGTGAAATGTCACAAAATTCACTGCTATTGTCATGCAGTGCATTCCCCTTTTGCTTGGAGGATGGGAATGTGTCAATGCACTTTTTGACAATAGCAATGCATTTTGTGACATTTCACTTTATACCCGCCCCCGTATTCAGCTGTGCTGCACATCCCCTAGGTGATTAATGACACATCACTGTAAAGAGGAATAACAGGGCTTTCCAATGATACAAAATTCAAGGGAAATGATTTAGTAACAAGAGAGAAATCGTCAGTCAAACTTGACTTTCCGAACTTTGTTGAGGAGTTTACATGTGTAATCATTTTGAACCATGTTATGTGGTTGTGGTTCTATAAGATCGCTTCAATACCAAACAACAGCTTTATACACTGAACAGAATTATAAACGCCCCATGTGACATTTTGAAACATTGATTAGCCTTAGGGGTTGCAAAATATATTAAATCATACAAAATTCATTTTGTTGTTCAATATGCTACAGATTACTGTCCGTTAGAATAACCAATTTGTACAATTATCAGACAATATCAGCTCATTTACCGGTAGGGCCGCCCATTTCATGTTACATAAATAATTTACATGGGGCGTTTATATTTTTGCTCAGTGTAGTAACGGTATTGTTTGGATTTAGTTGTTGTTGTTGTTGTTGTATATTTTATGGCATCTTCGGCAACTAAGGCCCTTTATGCCATCAACTATACGGTTTTAGCTTTAACTATACTATATTATCAACTTGAGATGACGAAGAAGGAGTTGCAGTTTTAGAAGTGGGAGGAAAACCCCCAGAGAAATGCCCCAGGGGAAAACCCACGCGGTCAAGTAGGGACTGCAAACCCAATCCACATACACGCCCCGGATTCGAACCCGGGACCCCAGAGGTGAAAGGCGAGGAAAGAACCCGTACGCCAACCCGACCGCCCCATTTGGATTTAGGAATTAAAAAATTGCTTTTATGCCTTTTGTCAAAACAAAAACCTTTGACCATCAAAATACAGCTTGCTGGTAAAGTCATGTGGATTCAGCACCCCAAATTAAGTAAGGGTGGCATGTTACCATGCATTCTACGCAGATATTTGTTTGTTTTTTTAACCAAAAACTAAACGTTTTCAAAAAGATTGTCAGTATTTTTTGCCAAAAGCCCTTTAACTTAAAATACAGCTTAATTAGCAACCATTTTTGGATTCAGCACTCCAAAATTAGGTAAAAGTAACGAGTAACGACCTTCTACTAAAAAAAAGCCTCTTCTTGTCAATTAGGCTATATCTCTTTTCTCCTCTTTTTTGTTTTTACCAAAAATTAGTGTTTATAAACGTTTTTATGTTTTACCCCAAAGAAACACTTTTGCCCTCAAAATACAGCTTGGACACTGTCATTTATGGATTTAGAAAGAGTGGCATGTTATGGCATGCAGGCATGTAACCATGTTCTATTTAAGAAAACAGTGGGTTTTTTTGCACAAGAACTTGTGTTTTTTAACCAATTTCTGGCATTTTTGGGCCACAAATACCCCTTTAACAAAATACAACTTCGTAACTGTCATTTTTGGATTCAGCACCCCAACATTATTATTAAATCAACATGTTACAACCTTCTACTTACAACCTTCTACTTACAACATTCCTCATACAGTGCAGTCTCCACGGACCCACCTATCAATAACTTTTAAAGAAAATTATTTTCTATATCTTGTTTAATGGTGACGCAGTTTTGAAAATATGCAAATTTCACTCTTAAAAAAGTGAGAAAATGGCAAAAATCTAAATTTGGCTGTTGCCATAGCAACAAAGGTATTTTTTTCAAAACTTTTACCACATTTGTTAGTTTGGGGCAAAGGTCTATCAAATATAAAAGTATAAAGGAAATCCATTTTTTGGCCATGGCCAACATTTTAAAAAAATTCTTGATATTTACAGTCCTTCACTCTTTCCTGTTTCCATCAGCACTGTTTCCATCGGCTCCGATGAAAATGCACGGTAAGACTTAATGACAGAAATCATCGAGAGGACCAAGCGAACGTTACGAACGCAAATTACCAGAAGAAACAGGTCACTTCTTGCTGCAACGTACACTACCTTACTCTTGAAGTCTTGTTCACATCAGAAATTATAGTTCCGTGGATTACGGCCAACAATTTTCTGTCTGTTTTATGCACAAATCTGCAAATTCTCGACAGCAAATAATCATCCTTCGTGCATTTGTTTCTGCAGACGACAATTTAACTGGTATGCTTACAATATCGCCACGTTAATGAGCCGTAAACGTAAAACACGGACACCAGCGGTCACTCATGTCAATTTTTAAACAAGCATGTGATTGGTTTGGAGTTTTGACAGGTACAATCTTGACAGTGGTGGCGCTCTTTATGAATACCACGGAAATGATAAGGAAAAAAAACTTGGACAATGTTGTTTTTTTTAATAATGGGGGGTGCGGCTTTCAAAATTGTTTAATCTCTTATCAATATTTGATCAAAAAGTCTTTAACATTTCATTAAATTCTTTTTTGATGGTGACAAGTCACATATGTTTAAGATAGCCTTTTCTGTGAGGCGGGTGCTCCAAACGTCACGTGCCTTCTATGGGGAATTTTGCATTTTTTTTCCATATCCTGTTCTTTAAAATCCCTAGCATTTCTGCTACTAAATAGACAAAATGGTGTCCTTGGGCTATTTTTTCAAAAAATTATGCCGTTCGCTCTGGGTTAAAGGATTTGTTTTTATTGTTATCGGCCAATCATGAAGCTGCTGATGCACCCAGTTTTGTCACAAAAGGTGCTTATACACATTTACTGAGCGATAAAATCCACCTAACATACAGTACACATTTCGCGACACGTGTCATTCTTTTTACATGCAGGTATGCATTGGGTGGTGTAGGCATTACAAGTTCGTCAGAGCTTCTATCGCTCCAACTGATAAATTTTGACGATTATCCACCGACAGTAAACTGTGCTCTGTGATATAGTTACAAGGTTCTCCGCGACGCCTTTCCATCCGGAATTATAGAGGCATCTTCAAACAAATCGTCAGTACTCAGACGTGTGCGAACATTCACGGATCCAAGAAGGATTTGATTTCAGATCCCAAATCGTATGTAAACATGGCTACTACGTCAATCACGAAACACAATTGCTTTATAGTTGGCCTCGCTGTATTTACTCTCACCAACGTGGTCATTATTATGGGTAAGTTCTCTCGTAGCTCTAACCTCCTAGCACACGTAGGCCCTATACTACTTTTAAAAACGCAATTTAAAAATAATAAATCGAGAATTTTACAAATGTATAATGAAACAACTGCAGTCCTTGCGTTGGCGTTTGGCAGTGAAGTTTGAAGCTTGGGTAGTTCGAGTGGTCTTCTTTTGGCAAACTGCTCCAAAGTAGTTGTTTCCACCGCAAGCATTGCAAGTCTTTCCGAATGCGGGACATTGTGAGACGGGATGCGTTGTTCCACATGTATGCTGATCTTGGTCTACGGATGCTTTTTCACAGCATGGACGGATGGTGCGGCGTGCTGTTGACTTTGTACATGTAGGACGTACACTGTTAAAAAAATCTCTGTTCATTTACAGTACATTCATATGTCAATTGGCATTACATAGCGTACTGTTTTTAAACAGTACATTCTACTTTTTTGTTTTATCTGTTTGCATACAGTAGACTCTACTGTTATTTGGAATTGTAAATTTACAGAAGATTCTTCTGTTTTTCAACAGACGACTAAGTGATCGTTTTGTGCATGGTTTTGTTCTTTAACAAAGCCTTCTGTACAGAAACAATTCTATGTAACTGAACGAAGCAGTCCAGGTTATTGACGACTGTTTCTTGTTGACCTTTACAGTTCACCTTTTGTGTTGTAGATGCACCACACTTCATGTAAAATAAGTCGGCATGTTTCTCTCAATTTCCTAGTTTTTATTTGCATGCCGGGGTGCAGTGGAGTTTCAACAGGGTGTACAATTTACCAAAAATGTAACCCGACTCACTGAAATACAGAAATATGATAAATTCAGGGGGAATTTCTGCCCGAGTCTACTGTATTCCCGCACTTTGAGGCAGGTTACATGCTCCCGTGTATCTCCACTGCAGGCAGTATTGCACGGCAAATAAAACGCAAATAAAAACCAAAAAATGTACGAAAATACCGACTTGCCTTTCACGACATGTAGAGCAGCTACTTCTCGTTCAAGTCGGCACTATAAACTGAACAGTCTCCAGTATATATTTCGACATAACGCCCGCCAAAATCTGTCATTTCATATACGAACGGCACAACTACAAAAAGCGCACTGCGCAGTTTGAATTTACTGCAGTAATTTCCCAGCATGCAACGTACCATGGTACTCGCTATCAACGCCGCGTAATTTCTGCCGCATACCAGGGAACATCGATGGGATAACAGAAGGTCCTCTGTTACTAAACAGTAACATGGCTGTATTTTAACAGATGAAGTTTAAAAGTTTCTTGTTTCTGAACAAACCTGTAATTTAACGGCAAACCGTCTGTAATCATAGAGAACAATATTTTTAAAATGTACACAGACGGAAGAACGTTTGTGCAATAACAACAAATTCCAAAAACAGTAAAAGTTACTGTTCGATTTTGACTTTTTCAACAGAAAAACACCCGTGACTCAACACAATTTTTTACAGTGTAGGCGGCTCAGATGATTGCTTGCCAGCTCCACGGCTTTACATAATGTCTATGGCCTAATTATTATGTTTAGTGTCAGGGCCCAATTTCATAGAGCTGTTTAACAGCCCATTTTCCGTCAACCGTGCGTCAGGCTATTTCATAGACATCGGTAAGCAACTGAAAACCTGACTAAAGCCCGCCGCACACCTTTGCGATTTACCGGATAATTGGATCATCGGACCACTTACCGGAAAGGTGTGCGATGAAACAATTCGGGCCTGTCTGACCGTACGCCATAGACCGGAGCAAATCAAACTTGTTTGATTTTTCCGGATCCGATGGTCCGGTGTCCGATGTGCCGGTAAATCGCAAAGGTGTGCTGCGGGCTTTAACCGCAGAACCAAATTTTGCAACCCTGCGACAAACCAAGGGCCTCCATCGGGTCAATGGACCTCATTTTTTTTCATCTATCACTGCACCTTGCTCAAAAGACTGTAGAAATATTTCTCACCTAACAGGTCATTCGGGGGTGGGGGGGGGGGGGGGGGGGGGGGGGGTGGGGGGGGGGGGGGGGGGGTAGGGGGGGGGGGGGGGAGGGGGGGGGGGGGTGAACCAACCCTTTAAAATATCTCTAAAATATCTTTAAAATGTCTCTGCCAAAAGCCATTGATTTGTGCACAGAAATCGAACTCTAATCCCTTTGTGTATAGCCAGCTGTCAACAAACATCCTGGAATCGTTTGTCAGTAAATGCAAACACAGCTGTTTCCAATGCTGACCCAGAAATCCATCTGTACAGACCATTAGAAACAGATTTGGACCCCCACACACAGTTATATACCCCCAACATAAAGCGCCTCCCGATGGAGGCCCTTCATGCCTCCGTGTCAATATTTTTAGTCGGTGCCTCGCAGGGTTAATACAGTGACGCAACAATGACGGTTTCCAAGCGCGCGCATGATTAACCACGCCGCGGCCGTGAAATAGCGTATCTAAAGGCGCTCTCGCTTGGAACTACTTTTTTCCCCCCCATTTTTGTGTTGGTAGAGCGATTAGATTTTTCACGTCTTAAGCTAGGTTCATACTTCTCCGCCGAACTTACTTGCCGCACACTCGCCGAGTGTAGTCGCCGCAGAGTTTTCACGCGATCATAAAAATCCGCTTTGCGCATAGTAGTCGCCGAGGTATAAACGGGCTCTGCGGCACACTTTGTATGCGCGTTTTAATTCAGAGCGCGGGCATAGAAACGGGTGGAAACGACCCGTCCGCTCAGATGCGGACTGACCGCGCACTGTTGAACTTGTTTGACCCTACTCGCCGCAACTGCGGCGGACAAAATTTCCGTTCCGCATGTATAGGTCGCCGAGCGAGTATGAATTGGTCTTTGTGTTTAGCATCTTGTAGAATTGTCCCGCGATGTCGGCCCTTGTTGGCTTGTCTTCCGATGAAATAGCGTTGCGTAGTATTTGCACCGTACCTTGTCGCCTCGTCACTTTTTCGACTTGGGTGTAATGCTTGTATGTCCGCCACGACGCCCACCTGCAGTGATCCATCACCTGTTCGTCAGATGCGCCCAATAGGCGCAAAGTCGTTGCAACACCTGAGCGACAACCATGTGCTCTTAAAAGATGGTCGTCGGGGGAGTCGGATGAAGCGAAATATATTTTGAGGCGCGAGTTCGGTGCGTTGCCGATAAAGGGTTTGTTCTCGAGACTCTTGCGATTAATTGATAGGGGCCTAATGAGGTATCCGTCAGTCAGATCGTACTTGTTAGACAACGCCAGATCCACCAACCGCTGGACTGCTCCGACCGGATCCATCCCGCTTATTTGAACATCTAGTTTTGGAATGATGATCAGGGAGGAGTCGCTTTCCCTGATCGATTTGCCGACAGTATGGTTGAATAACAAGTCACCTCCTCCTATTTTGGAGATCTCGCAGGTTCTGGTTCTACCCAAATCCCCGGCTCTATCGCCGGCCCACCAAAGACAGAGAAAAAAGGCAAGGTCTCTCTGTAGCACATATCGCTTAAAGAAGTTTGCGTCATTTTTCTCCAGGACCTCCGATTGTCTGTCGATTTCTTTAACGAGCCATTGCAACCTGTCCGAAAACATCGGGACGGGCCCGTTTGGGCGTTACGTGGGCTTCAGCCTGCTCGAGCTGTATGGCTTTTAGATAGCGACGAACTGGGTGGGAGATACACGGATTTGCAAACTCGGATCCGACTCGCCATATCTCGGTTTTTCCAATGGAGTTAAAATATGCTCTAATTTGCCCCAGGTAAGAGTCGACAGTACCTACTGCCAATTTAAGTGGACAACGACAAGGAAGAATGCCGTGTTTCCCAAGATTGGAACATCCCAAGGCGTGGACTCGAGTTCGACCTTTTGTATCCCGATCAATAACAAAAAGGCTAAAATGTCCTTTGGTGTCGCCGATTCCAAATCCGCACCTTCGGTGAAATATCCTTTTCCACGGTGCTCGGCTAAGAACCGATCCAGTGTGACTGTAAGTCTGCTCTTTTGCCTATCGTATCTGCGGCCGTCCAGCCTGTCGTTCAGTTCCTGCAAACGACGTGCTATCGCGTCCCTCTTTGCGTGGAAAGAAAGAGCGAGAGAGAGAGGGGAGAGAACAAATATATAAATAAATAAATAAATAAATGAATGAACATCATGCTATGATCAGAACGGTATCTCGATCCCTGCGTGCAAATCCAGTACGGATCTGAGAAATAACCTGAGTGAACGGTGCAGTTTTAGGTAACCGAGTACTGTTAAATGTACGTCGTCTGCGAGGTCTTGCTGCGTGATGTAGTCGTTGGAAAAAAACAGCCAACTTGCGCTATCGCAGCTGTCTTTCAGCAACGAGTTTACTGTGGCGACTGCACGATTTACTTCTACCCTCTTGGTTTGACATACTGCAGAAACAATGAAAGTGGTGCGCGGAAACTCCTCCGTGATCCGCCTGGTAGCTGGTTTGAAAACCCTAATCACTTCAGAAATCCCCTCCAAAGGATCGGACAGGCGGCTAAAATCATTAATACCTCCATGCAAAACTGCTAGCTCTGGGCGAGACATTCGGCATAAAACCACCAGTTCTCTAAACAAAATGGACATTTTTGCGCCGCTGTTGATGCACCCAGTTTTGTCACAAAAGGTGCTTATACACATTTACTGAGCGATAAAATCTACCTAACATACGGTACACATTTCGCGACACGTGTCATTCTTTTTACATGCAGGTATGCATTGGGTGGTGTAGGCATTACAAGTTCGTCAGAGCTTCTATCGCTCCAACTGATAAATTTTGGCGATTATCCACCGACAGTAAACTGTGCTCTGTGATATAGTTACAAGGTTCTCCGCGACGCCTTTCCATCCGGAATTATAGAGGCATCTTCAAACAAATCGTCAGTACTCAGACGTGTGCGAACATTCACGGATCCAAGAAGGATTTGATTTCAGATCCCAAATCGTATGTAAACATGGCTACTACGTCAATCACGAAACACAATTGCTTTATAGTTGGCCTCGCTGTATTTACTCTCACCAACGTGGTCATTATTATGGGTAAGTTCTCTCGTAGCTCTAACCTCCTAGCACACGTAGGCCCTATACTACTTTTAAAAACGCAATTTAAAAATAATAAATCGAGAATTTTACAAATGTATAATGAAACAACTGCAGTCCTTGCGTTGGCGTTTGACAGTGAAGTTTGAAGCTTGGGTAGTTCGAGTGGTCTTCTTTTGGCAAACTGCTCCAAAGTAGTTGTTTCCACCGCAAGCATTGCAAGTCTTTCCGAATGCGGGACATTGTGAGACGGGATGCGTTGTTCCACATGTATGCTGATCTTGGTCTACGGATGCTTTTTCACAGCATGGACGGATGGTGCGGCGTGCTGTTGACTTTGTACATGTAGGACGTACACTGTTAAAAAAATCTCTGTTCATTTACAGTACATTCATATGTCAATTGGCATTACATAGCGTACTGTTTTTAAACAGTACATTCTACTTTTTTGTTTTATCTGTTTGCATACAGTAGACTCTACTGTTATTTGGAATTGTAAATTTACAGAAGATTCTTCTGTTTTTCAACAGACGACTAAGTGATCGTTTTGTGCATGGTTTTGTTCTTTAACAAAGCCTTCTGTACAGAAACAATTCTATGTAACTGAACGAAGCAGTCCAGGTTATTGACGACTGTTTCTTGTTGACCTTTACAGTTCACCTTTTGTGTTGTAGATGCACCACACTTCATGTAAAATAAGTCGGCATGTTTCTCTCAATTTCCTAGTTTTTATTTGCATGCCGGGGTGCAGTGGAGTTTCAACAGGGTGTACAATTTACCAAAAATGTAACCCGACTCACTGAAATACAGAAATATGATAAATTCAGGGGGAATTTCTGCCCGAGTCTACTGTATTCCCGCACTTTGAGGCAGGTTACATGCTCCCGTGTATCTCCACTGCAGGCAGTATTGCACGGCAAATAAAACGCAAATAAAAACCAAAAAATGTACGAAAATACCGACTTGCCTTTCACGACATGTAGAGCAGCTACTTCTCGTTCAAGTCGGCACTATAAACTGAACAGTCTCCAGTATATATTTCGACATAACGCCCGCCAAAATCTGTCATTTCATATACGAACGGCACAACTACAAAAAACGCACTGCGCAGTTTGAATTTACTGCAGTAATTTCCCAGCATGCAACGTACCATGGTACTCGCTATCAACGCCGCGTAATTTCTGCCGCATACCAGGGAACATCGATGGGATAACAGAAGGTCCTCTGTTACTAAACAGTAACATGGCTGTATTTTAACAGATGAAGATTAAAAGTTTCTTGTTTCTGAACAAACCTGTAATTTAACGGCAAACCGTCTGTAATCATAGAGAACAATATTTTTAAAATGTACACAGACGGAAGAACGTTTGTGCAATAACAACAAATTCCAAAAACAGTAAAAGTTACTGTTCGATTTTGACTTTTTCAACAGAAAAACACCCGTGACTCAACACAATTTTTTACAGTGTAGGCGGCTCAGATGATTGCTTGCCAGCTCCACGGCTTTACATAATGTCTATGGCCTAATTATTATGTTTAGTGTCAGGGCCCAATTTCATAGAGCTGTTTAACAGCCCATTTTCCGTCAACCGTGCGTCAGGCTATTTCATAGACATCGGTAAGCAACTGAAAACCTGACTAAAGCCCGCCGCACACCTTTGCGATTTACCGGATAATTGGATCATCGGACCACTTACCGGAAAGGTGTGCGATGAAACAATTCGGGCCTGTCTGACCGTACGCCATAGACCGGAGCAAATCAAACTTGTTTGATTTTTCCGGATCCGATGGTCCGGTGTCCGATGTGCCGGTAAATCGCAAAGGTGTGCTGCGGGCTTTAACCGCAGAACCAAATTTTGCAACCCTGCGACAAACCAAGGGCCTCCATCGGGTCAATGGACCTCATTTTTTTTCATCTATCACTGCACCTTGCTCAAAAGACTGTAGAAATATTTCTCACCTAACAGGTCATTCGGGGGGTGGGGGGGGGGGGGGGGGGGGGGGGGGGGGGGGGGGGGGGTGAACCAACCCTTTAAAATATCTCTAAAATATCTTTAAAATGTCTCTGCCAAAAGCCATTGATTTGTGCACAGAAATCGAACTCTAATCCCTTTGTGTATAGCCAGCTGTCAACAAACATCCTGGAATCGTTTGTCAGTAAATGCAAACACAGCTGTTTCCAATGCTGACCCAGAAATCCATCTGTACAGACCATTAGAAACAGATTTGGACCCCCACACACAGTTATATACCCCCAACATAAAGCGCCTCCCGATGGAGGCCCTTCATGCCTCCGTGTCAATATTTTTAGTCGGTGCCTCGCAGGGTTAATACAGTGACGCAACAATGACGGTTTCCAAGCGCGCGCATGATTAAGCACGCCGCGGCCGTGAAATAGCGTATCTAAAGGCGCTCTCGCTTGGAACTACTTTTTTTTCCCCCATTTTTGTGTTGGTAGAGCGATTAGATTTTTCACGTCTTAAGCTAGGTTCATACTTCTCCGCCGAACTTACTTGCCGCACACTCGCCGAGTGTAGTCGCCGCAGAGTTTTCACGCGATCATAAAAATCCGCTTTGCGCATAGTAGTCGCCGAGGTATAAACGGGCTCTGCGGCGCACTTTGTATGCGCGTTTTAATTCAGAGCGCGGGCATAGAAACGGGTGGAAACGACCCGTCCGCTCAGATGCGGACTGACCGCGCACTGTTGAACTTGTTTGACCCTACTCGCCGCAACTGCGGCGGACAAAATTTCCGTTCCGCATGTATAGGTCGCCGAGCGAGTATGAATTGGGCTTTGTGTTTAGCATCTTGTAGAATTGTCCCGCGATGTCGGCCCTTGTTGGCTTGTCTTCCGATGAAATAGCGTTGCGTAGTATTTGCACCGTACCTTGTCGCCTCGTCACTTTTTCGACTTGGGTGTAATGCTTGTATGTCCGCCACGACGCCCACCTGCAGTGATCCATCACCTGTTCGTCAGATGCGCCCAATAGGCGCAAAGTCGTTGCAACACCTGAGCGACAACCATGTGCTCTTAAAAGATGGTCGTCGGGGGAGTCGGATGAAGCGAAATATATTTTGAGGCGCGAGTTCGGTGCGTTGCCGATAAAGGGTTTGTTCTCGAGACTCTTGCGATTAATTGATAGGGGCCTAATGAGGTATCCGTCAGTCAGATCGTACTTGTTAGACAACGCCAGATCCACCAACCGCTGGACTGCTCCGACCGGATCCATCCCGCTTATTTGAACATCTAGTTTTGGAATGATGATCAGGGAGGAGTCGCTTTCCCTGATCGATTTGCCGACAGTATGGTTGAATAACAAGTCACCTCCTCCTATTTTGGAGATCTCGCAGGTTCTGGTTCTACCCAAATCCCCGGCTCTATCGCCGGCCCACCAAAGACAGAGAAAAAAGGCAAGGTCTCTCTGTAGCACATATCGCTTAAAGAAGTTTGCGTCATTTTTCTCCAGGACCTCCGATTGTCTGTCGATTTCTTTAACAAGCCATTGCAACCTGTCCGAAAACATCGGGACGGGCCCGTTTGGGCGTTACGTGGGCTTCAGCCTGCTCGAGCTGTATGGCTTTTAGATAGCGACGAACTGGGTGGGAGATACACGGATTTGCAAACTCGGATCCGACTCGCCATATCTCGGTTTTTCCAATGGAGTTAAAATATGCTCTAATTTGCCCCAGGTAAGAGTCGACAGTACCTACTGCCAATTTAAGTGGACAACGACAAGGAAGAATGCCGTGTTTCCCAAGATTGGAACATCCCAAGGCGTGGACTCGAGTTCGACCTTTTGTATCCCGATCAATAACAAAAAGGCTAAAATGTCCTTTGGTGTCGCCGATTCCAAATCCGCACCTTCGGTGAAATATCCTTTTCCACGGTGCTCGGCTAAGAACCGATCCAGTGTGACTGTAAGTCTGCTCTTTTGCCTATCGTATCTGCGGCCGTCCAGCCTGTCGTTCAGTTCCTGCAAACGACGTGCTATCGCGTCCCTCTTTGCGTGGAAAGAAAGAGCGAGAGAGAGAGGGGAGAGAACAAATATATAAATAAATAAATAAATAAATGAATGAACATCATGCTATGATCAGAACGGTATCTCGATCCCTGCGTGCAAATCCAGTACGGATCTGAGAAATAACCTGAGTGAACGGTGCAGTTTTAGGTAACCGAGTACTGTTAAATGTACGTCGTCTGCGAGGTCTTGCTGCGTGATGTAGTCGTTGGAAAAAAACAGCCAACTTGCGCTATCGCAGCTGTCTTTCAGCAACGAGTTTACTGTGGCGACTGCACGATTTACTTCTACCCTCTTGGTTTGACATACTGCAGAAACAATGAAAGTGGTGCGCGGAAACTCCTCCGTGATCCGCCTGGTAGCTGCTTTGAAAACCCTAATCACTTCAGAAATCCCCTCCAAAGGATCGGACAGGCGGCTAAAATCATTAATACCTCCATGCAAAACTGCTAGCTCTGGGCGAGACATTCGGCATAAAACCACCAGTTCTCTAAACAAAATGGACATTTTTGCGCCGCTGTTGACGGACAACTGCACGTTTAAGGTTTTCGGCCAACCAAAACCCCCGAGACCTTTAAACATCGAGTCTGACACTAGGAGCACAGAGCGACTCTTAGAATCCAAATTTTGGATTTGCGGCTCGCCGCTGCCGGGGAAATAACACTGCAGTGCCCAAAGCTCGAAACCCAAGCCTTTGGTATTGGGTGCATAACCCGTCGCCGACGGAAACTCCAAAACTCCCGCTTGATCAGAATCAGAAAGCTTAAACATACGTCGCGAGAAGGATTTCAGGTAGGGCCACCAAAACCTGGGCTGATGGTGTTTTGGTACTACCATGGTAACCGCCACATCTCCCCATTCTTGAAATAACCTGAGGAGGGATCCGATCAACGCAAAGGGTGGGAATACGTACAAATTTTCTCCCTGGGGGCATTGCTGGGCGAAAATGTTGACTCCCGCTGAACTGGGCACAGGATACCTAGAGAAAAATTGTAGCGGGGTCCCGTTCGGGCGAGCAGAGACATTCGATGGAAGAGCCATTAAATCAAAGGTAAAACCCGAAGGACCCCCTAGCTCGCTCTGCAACAAATCCCACAAGCGGCGGGAAAGCCGCGCATCCGTCCTAGATATTGCTCTTGAAGAAGGATCGGCTGGATTTGCTTGCGACGGAACCCATGTCAAGTGAAGTGAAAAATTAGCTTCTAGGGAAAGAGCGAAAATGAGTCTCAGGATCTTCGCGAGAAGCTTGGATCTAGCTCGGAGGCCGGTCCAGGCATATACGAGGCTTTTCGAGTCGCTGGTCACATCCAACCTTCGGTTCCACAATAGATCCTGAAGGGCAAGCAAAACGAAATAGAGCGCGAGAGCCTCCTTGCAACATATGTCTGTGAGGGCCAAAATGTCGCTGGACCAGTAATCCCCGAAGCTGATGCTGCCGTTGGGCAATACCAACATGCCACCCCATCTGTATCATGAGGCGTCGGTTGACAGGGCAATAGTCTGATGGCGCTCTTGCTTCCAAGGGATCGACTGCGAGATGGAATCGACGACACGCCAGAAGAGAATTTCCTCTCTCACCTGTTCTGACAGTGGGGTGGGAGTAATATCGTCGAGTATAGACATGAACGAGCAGCATTCTCTCAGAAACAAGGACGATGCCGAAAAGACCAAGGAAAAACTCTGGCCCTTGCCGACAAAACGTTGCATTTGCCTCAAAATGACTTTGCCGTCCTCTAAAATGGACTCCCTGACGTCGGCGAAGGAAACTTTTTTTGTGCTCCGGAATCCAAAAGGACAAAGAACTGGAGGAGATTCCGAAACCCAAATGGATCATGTCGGTAGAGGGTTGCAAATTACTCTTATTTAAATTGATGAAAAAACCCAACTTTGTCTGCATGTAGCACACCACATAGAGTGCTCGCAGTGCTCTTGCGTAGGAACCACACGCCGGCATCTTTTGCTCTCGCTGGAATGAAGCTTCCTGCGCTTTGGAACTATGCTCGTAACATTCGCCTATGAAACGATCGTCAATCCAGATTTCTGTATGAATGCCCCGGTTTTTCAGCCACGTGGAAAGACAGAAACCGACAGATGAATAAATGTACGCAATGTTTTTGCAAACCGAATGGGAGTGTCGTATCGGTGAAGTAGAAACCGGCCCACTCGAAACCACAAAAGGTCCTGGGACCTTATTCACAAAGCGCTCTTAGGGCTTAAGAGCTCGTAAACCGCTCGCAAGTCCCTCTTAGTAATTTACGTGGTATTCACCATCCCTTCGTAAATTTTAAGAGCGTGCGTAGAGTCATCGTAACTTGCGGGAGGTCTGAGCTCCCTTAACGTCCACTTTAGTCTAAGAGATTGTTCATCGCGTTTATTTTTCGCGTAATTTTAGCCCACATGTCGTTTTTGCACTTCAAAGTTGCTGTGTCGCAGAATTTACTGACAAGTGTTTTGTAGTTAACCTCAACGAGGCCAACCAGCTTGTCCACTTCATCTCCGCTAAAGTTTGCTTTGCGTTTCTGCTTTTTCTTGGACTCTGCCATCTTTTCAGTGCTCACGTCCCTTGATCTGTAGAGAATGTGTTCGTGCAAGGCAGTCGGGCGCCGCCCTAAATAACTTTGCATTGCGTAACACCGTCAGCGTAAATAATGCCCCGGACCATCAGATCTTATTTAACGACCACGCAAGTTAAGATCTCGGTAAGTGCATGTTATGAAGGCTTCATGAATACCACTTAGTACGCTCTCAAAGCCCTCGCAAAGTCCTCGTAAATTCTTCGTAAGTCACTCTAAGTGAGCAAATTTAAGAGCGCTTCGTGAATAAGGCCCCTGGACTTTTCGGATAAGAGTATCTGCTTGTATCCTTGGCTATCATCCGTGCTAGAGAAGTAACAATTTTTGACTACGGGCTTGACAATATCGCCCAACGGGACCAAACTGAATGGTGTGTCTCTGCACCAGAGGTTGGGTCCCTTCATAGACAAAACCAGACGTGGCTTTTTCTGCTCAATCGTCAATGCATTGACACACCGCGGCGGTTCTACCTTTCCGACCTCACCCAAAACTTGAATCGAGCCCTCTATCAAGCGTCGCGTTATTGTGTCATTAATGAAAGCCACGTAATTTCTGCATATTGGCGCGTTTGCGAAATACATTTCCGGAGGTTCGTTGGAACTGTAGCTCCTGCCTCTGTAACGACCATTGAATGGTTGAAAGAAGTCAAACAGATCTACTCTAGAACGTAGCCAATCTCTAACGTCGTCATTGGGCACTTTGGTCCAAACATCGCTCCAGGAATCGGAGTGGCCGTTTAATGAGCCGGCTGCAAAGAAATCGGGGTCCCTGAATCGAAGAGCTTGGATGTCCGGGGAGCGTTTACCGGAGATAACGCCTGCTGGTGTGGGTGCACACGGCGACGGAGCACTGCTTGGATTTCCGTGAATATCTACCCATTTGGGGACGCCTTGTAGGCTATCCGTTTCATTGATTGCGCAGCAATGGGATCGAAAGAATGATTGAGGGCCCTCTCCCAGGACTGGCTGTCCAGAGATTTCAAATATCGTTGGTACTCCTGAATAAAACAACATACAAAATGTCCACACTTGTCAGCTGTAAATCATTTTTTATCTTTAATTTTTAATTTTTAATTTGTTTTTAAATTAGCGCATTTTTAAGGTACACATCGATAGGTAATGCAAGGAACAAAAATAAACCATTGGCACTGTGCCAAAATATTCACACACCGTTACTTGGGTGGCTGCTTGAATGATCAGATAAATGCATATGCGATATTTCAAATGATCTCTTTGCAATCGCGTGCCATGTGACCGCCTTTCTGGCACCGAAAACAGAGACCTATAGTTGTCCCGGGGAGTTTCTTTGTCGCTGGAAAACTCTGAATCCCCTCCCAGGGAAGGGCGTCCCCAACGGAACGCACCACCTCTAGCCCCTCTAAAACCTGCCTGGCCCCATCTACTGGAACCCACTGACTGACTGGGTCTGGCCTTAGAGTCGATGGGGGGTTCATTCAACCCTAGATGTTTTCGGGCGAACCGTAGGCGCTTATCGGAATCCTCGCCGGTAATGCATTTGTATATGTACATGGCGATACCTGCCACTTTCGCATCGACGTGCTTACCGCACTCCGACAACAGGTTTGTGTATAAATGCCTCTCTTTGACATCATCGGCCGTCAAAGGCTCGAATTCTTCTATATATTTTCTAAGCAGGGACATGACGTAAGCAACATTTCGGTCATAGCCCGTCTCTGTGCATGCTTTGAGCAGCTCTAAGCGTCTTGCCTTGTGAACTTCCAGTGCGGATTTTGCCTAAAATGCACAAGCCAAAGACACAATAAAAAAAATAAAAAAAGGAAAGAGGAGAAATATTTTGCAGTTGAGGAGTATCCTCCGAAAATGGTACTAACTGCAAGATAGAATGGACACTCAGAGGCTAGTATATTGGGGTAAGACGTAGCTTGCAAATGGGAAGTGAGCTGCCACGCATACGCATTTCTCGCTGTGGACAGAAAACGGTCTACGCCTGCCAGCTGTGAGGCTCCGCACAAAATGGTGTTTTCAATTTTTTCGGGAAGCCTGTCCTCCGCCCTGCTATGCAATAAAACCAGAAAACGTTGAGGAATGTCCATCAAATGCATTTCGGAAGAGAAAAAAAATGTATAATAATAATAATGAATGCAAGATAACCCTGAGCGATTGGGCCTTTTCTCTGCCCTAGGACATAATGATGGGCCAATTTGAGAATTTGTTCTAATCAATTTTAATGAAAAAAAAAAATATATATATATAGGCCTTGTTGTTGTTGAAAATAATATCAATAATATTTCGCACAGGGCCTTGACGAAAAGCCCTGCGACGAAAAGCCCTGCATGCCAGAAGGCTGTAAACACAATAAACCAGGAACTCCGCTATATATACGGCCGCGTCTCTATTTGCAACAACCTTAACCTTAAATCAGAGGCCCGTCCTCTGCTTTTGGGTGCAATGTCGACACCACGGGTTTTCCGTGCTTCGTACTATGAGTATCAGAGGCCTACCCGTAAGGCCCGGAGACGGCATAATGGCAGAAATTTGCGGCAAATCCCTGGTAACATACGAAAGGTGAAATTTACCCGAGGCCCGTCCTCTAAGGGAATGATGCCAATGCCCAAGGGGACTGAAATTCACCCTCTGTATTGCCAAAACAGATACCGAGGCCCGTCCTCTGCTGTCATGACACATGACATCCACTGTACGCCAAAAGATCCCTTGGCAGAACGCCGGATAGGAAAATAGTACCAACGATCCGGAGGCTCATTTTCTAAAACGTCGACGATGACGTACCATGATAAACATATATACTGGATGCATATCCTCCAGATAACAAGGGTGGGTTAAAAAGGATTGACGCATGATAAGAAATGGCGGCGACGCATTTTTGAATGGGGCGAAAACGGGCATGCATGATTAAGAAGCCCGTCTTCTCTATGGCATTTATTATGATGTGCAATAATAAATGTACGCCCGAGCCCCGTCCTCCTTGAACCGGTAAGAAATGATACCCGGATTGAGGAACACCAACATTTCTAAAGGCCCGTCCTCCATATAAAAAGGGGGGGGGGAGCGAGGTGTTCACGAATTCGATGTATAAGGCCCGTCCTCGTGTATTTGTTTTTTTTTTTTGTTGACTTTTTTTTTTTTTTTTGTGCGTGTAAAGATCGGAAAGCCCTAACTGTTGATCGTTTCGACGTAAACTCCATGCAACAGTGCTTTCAATTTGGAAAACCTTTCCCACATAAATATTTAGCAAAGCTTGAACTCCTTACCCCGTGTTTTGGCCTTCTGTGCTATTACATATTTGCTACTAAATATGCAAAAATAGAGGGGCAGGATTAGAAAACTTTGTTAAGAACGGCCCAACGAGCAAGGGACCGAGTCCCACCCTCTGTATGCGAGAGCACTGGAAAAACCTTGGATTTGGGGTAGGGGGTGGGGTGCCTTCCATAGTGCGCACAGCAAATGCAACAACGCATACTATGACACAGCTAAAACAATCAAGGCCCGTCCTCATGTGGTAGACATTTCCATGCTTTTTGTTTTTTAAATTTATTTTTTATTTATTTATTTATTTATTTTTTTTTTTTGGTCCGCCCCTCCATCAGGTGCAGAGGGGGCGGAGCGAGAAAAAGAGAACAAAAAAAAAAGGGGAAGGGGGCGGCTAAAACCGCCGAACGAACAAGGGATAGAGGCCCGCCCTCTACATGGAAATCCACTAGCGAATCCATGAATCTCGGAGGCCCGTCCTCCACAAAATGCATGGCAAATGCAACAACCCATGCACTACGATAGCGCAATTGACAATATCCAACTCGAGGACCGTCCTCGCTTCGCGTGTGGAAACTCTCAACTCTCCTTATGCGCGGTTCTGGACGTACCAAATCCGACGCAAAGAAAAGGCGACAAAGATAACGTAATATAATATAATTAACATTCACCTGAGATTTTTCCCTGATTACTCCCTTACTGTCAGACGCAGCTGCTTAGGATGTGCTGGGACTAGCTACACCTTTACTTGCGCTCCCCGGTTCTGGGTCCTCAGGTACATTGTCTTGAACCTTTTGCCTCTTTGAAGGACCGCTCCTTCCACCCTGGTCCAAGGGACCAGCAGCCACCCGCTCCAGCATTTTCTCGAGGTTTCGACGTTGCCCGCCGTTGGGTGCTAAAGCGAAAATGTGCTCTCCCCAGCGCTCATCTAGATTCGAAAGCTGGTCGACATCCTCCCAACCATCGGCGACGAGACCTTCGAAGCACTTCTTTGAAATCTTGAAAGCGCTGCATAAACCCTTGAATAAGGGGGAGGCAGCACACTATCTACGTCGTGGTAGGCCTCGGCATTTTCCTGCAAAATGAATGCAACAGAAACAGCAATCTATATAAATGCACAAAAAAATCGAAAAATGTTTGAATAAACTCAAAGATTCCGAGCGGAGCGGTCTGACTGACTTACGACTTTAAAATATTAGCCCGACGAAATCTCTGTAAAGTAGGCCTATCGGATCACATTAACGAACATTATCGGATGTTTTTCTTTTTCTTTTTCTGTCTTATATGTTTTGTACACAAAGCCTGCCGCCATGATCAATTTATTGATTTATTTTGGGACAACTGGCCCCCTAATCACATGGCGGGAATTTTGAACCGTAGATCTATATGCTATCTGGGGTTAGGTGGATTTTTGCAGGTTGCACCAAATTTGGGTAGCAATATATGCCCACCGGGACAAATCTTCATGCTGGAAGCCCTGACAATGACAATCGTGCAATGAAACAGGCCTGCAATATTTGACTGCGCTAGAAAGCAGAATAACGCTCTAAATTCCGTACCTTGATTAGAGAGAAAGTGACATCCATCTTGGCAGGGGCAGGTATGCCGGCCTCCAGAAAACCAGGCACTGTTGAATGAAGAATGCGGGAGTGGTTGCACCGCGATGCGTTTGCTTGTGCCATGAATGCCACGCCCGAAATGAACTCCCGCCGCGCAAAAAAAACCAAACAAAACAATGCGCGTAGTCAGGCGGAAACATACATCACTAGCGAACCATGCGTGATGGCCACAAAGGAAACAAAGACATGGAATTGACCATCTCAAAACTGCAAAAAGCAGTAAGAAAAACTAAAACGCTACCAACGGCCATAAGTATATACCCGGAAGGAAACGAATAATTTTAAACGTTCGGCGCCGTGGATTTTAGCAATTGCAACCCTTGTCCTGCTACTGGGACAAATCAATAAGGAAATACTTTGTTTACCTGTTTTCCAACTAAAACTTGAACCAGACCAAACCCATACACAAGAAAAAACTATCTTTGCGAGCTGCCGCAAAGACGTCCTGCCGGTCGGGTGCGATACTCGAGACTGCGTATATGCCTACGCTGCCCTCAACGATGACGATGGTGCAAATAGCCTTTACGTTAGCACAACTTTTCTGCTACAGTAAGCACACGTTTTCAGCTAGCGCTTAAAGGGCCTGTGACATGCTAAACAACTTTGTGCCTAAGCTTCGCTTCAAAATGACGGATTACTTGTTCAGCAAGACATGCTATTGTTCGTTTGAATGTAAAATCAATAAAAGGTGGCCTTTTTCAATTTTGAATATTTCATTGCAATAAATCACAGACAGAGGGCGCTGTTTTGAGTGCATCACAGAAGGAAGACAGAAGGGAAAAGTTAAGAAAAAACATAAGACTTCAAGTTGGACTTGTGGCAAATTGCCGCAGTTTCTACCTCCAGTTTTGTCATGGCTTACAGCAGGCAACATGTAAAACAAACTCAAACAGTCATGGATTACAAAAGTTTCTAGAAAATTGATAAAAAAGTGGAATCTTTTGTGCACAGTTGAATGTGATTTTCCCGTGTTTGCCTCTTGTGACATCGTGACCTTGGTCATGAATATGCATATTTTCATTAGCATAACAACTAAAAACCTTTGTTTTAACCCCCAAAGCAAGCTCCAAATAAGATTTTTATGACTTTAACTGAGTAGAGTGGTTTTAAAGCATAGATTTCATTGATAAAAATACTAAATAAGGGGCCCTTTAAGCAACTCTATGAAATTGGGCCCATGGTCTGCATCTCTTTAATAGCAAAAGGTGCACGAAAACTGTCCGATCCGTCCCGATGCTAATGACAATCGTATCTTTGATAAGACTATTTGTTATGTTGTTGTTGTTGTTAATTTATGGCATCTTCGGCAACTAATGCCCTTTATGCCATCAACTATACGGTTTTAGCTTTAACTATACTTTATTATCAACTTGAGATGACGAAGAAGGAGTTGCAGTTTTAGAAGTGGGAGGAAAAACCCCCAGAGAAATCCCCGGGGGAAAACCCACGCGGTCAAGTAGGGACTGCAAACCCAATCCACATCCACGCCCCAGATTCAACTCGGGACGCGACGCCAGAGGTAAAAGGCGAGGAAAGAACCACTACGCCAACCCGACCGCCCCGACTATCCGTTAGCTCACCATTAAACAGGGTTGTATAGTCGAGTCCATTACAAGTCCGTCACAAGTCTAGTTATCGAAAACAAATGACAAAAAAATGCGTGCGTTTACTAACCTCTCTTTGACCAACTTTTCCGGCCCGACGTTTTGGGTTTCCTCTGCAAAGTGCACTTTTTAGTTCTTCAATGGTTGATTTTTCATAATGATTGTTTGGTCGTTACATTATTGATTTTTGCAGGCTTTTACAGCGACATTTGAAAACGTATTTTTAGCACGAAAATACGTGCAATTCAATGTGCGTCGCCTTGGCGGGAAATGCGCTGGGACCGTTATGTTTGGCGCCCTCTGTTGATATTGCTCTTCCAAAGTCTCCCATTACATGAATTTGTAAATGCTTAGTGCGATGGATATAATGTCGGACGGCATGCCTATTTTGTTTTGCAGAGTCCATATCTACGAAACGAGACGCAACTCGGCCAAAACAATTAAGGTCTTGCACACTTCAATCTGTACATACCCAATCATATAAAAGAATGGCCCTCTAGAGCTATATATATTTTTTTAGTTTGGATTGACGTGTTTTTGATCTGACCCGTTGTTATTAAAGGCAAAAACTTGCTATTCCCTTTACTGCTTCCCTCTCTCATCCGCTCCGCCCCTTCGGCCCTCCCTGCAGCTTTTAAATGCGGTGCCCATTCCTCTATGACTAATTATTGCGAGTCAGCTCTCTGATATGGCAGATTTATTTAGTCAAAGCAGCTGACCAATGTGTAATTAGTCGGGTATTTATGACTAGCTGGCTAAGTCGCTCGACTAGGGCATTAGTCGTGTCATACAAGTTTTCATTCTGGTCATATGACTATTTTTCCTAGTCATAGCTATTAGTTATCAGACAAATTTGTTTAGTCATCAGACAAATTTAATTAGTCAGAACTCAACTGACTAATGACTATTAAAGGCAAAAACTTGCTATTCCCTTTACTGCTTCCCTCTCTCATTATCCGCTCCGCCCCTTCGGCACTCCCTGCAGCTTTTAAATGCGGTGCCCATACCTCTGTGACTAATTATTGCGAGTCAGCTCTCTGATATGGCAGATTTATTTAGTCAAAGCAGCTGACCAATTTGTAATTAGTCGGGCATTTATGACTAGCTGGCTAAGTCGCTCGACTAGGGCATTAGTCGTGTCATACATGTTTTCATTCTGGTCATATGACTATTTTTCCTAGTCATAGCTATTAGTTATCAGACAAATTTGTTTAGTCATCAGACAAATTTAATTAGTCAGAACTCAACTGACTAATGTCTAATTAGTCGGACATTAATGACGAACTTGGTTAGTCGCTCGATCGACTAGGGCATTATGTTTATTATTATTATTATAGGTTTTCCCGGACAATTTTGGAAAATGCGCATTATCTCATGTTATCTTATGTAAATATCAAAGTGAACGAGTCGCATACTGCTAATTGTTAAATATAATAATTTCATTTTTCCTGCCACTGTTTTAATGAAAAGTTACCATTCATTTAAGTTACAAAGATACGATGGCAAATCCCGGTGACAGGAGGGGGGCCCAGCCTGCCAGAGCTAAGCCCAGGCCAGAAGCTGATTGAAACTTCATTATCACCCCTGCAACTACATGGGATTGAGACTTCAGTTGACACATTCCCTTGTAAGTTATTAGTATATGTTTTCTCACTCGAATTCATCAGAAATGCATTCAATTTCATTTGTAGAAGTACGTATTCAAGTGATTTTGACCAGGACTTAATTTCTCTGGTTCTTTCATTCATTAGCACATTATTCAATTTCGTTTAAAGACATTCACATTTTGTTCGCTAAGACATCCAGGTTAAAATTTGCGTCATTCAAATACAAAGCATTGAGTCTTCATTCCGTTTAGCACAAGCTATAGTTTTAACTTTCCCGAAATAACCCTGATTTACCTATTTTGCTATACCTCTAATTGGAACATTCTTTATAATGTTTACAGTAAAAATCGAAATCAATTAACTTTTTGCAAGTTTGACCCTAAAGAGAAACATTTAAAACAATCGCTGTATTTATAAGCACTGTTGTATTCAAGATGTTATATATATATATGGGTCTGTCCACAGTAATGGGGTACATTTCTGTAACATTCAAGATCTTAGGTCCGTGTTCACTTCAAATGTCTTAATTTTATCTTTAAATTATCAAGCTAAACTGAGGAAATAACTTTTTCACCAAGGAGTAAGAAAAATAGTCCGACAACATACATTTCTGAAAACCCCGTGCACAAATTTTCCTATTACGCGTGTAACAAAGACGGAAAAAAATGTCACAAAATGGTCTGTCCACGTTACCTACGTAATAGGAAAATTTGTACACAAGCTTTTCAAAAATGTATGTTGTGGCAGAAATGTTTTACCTTTTTGGGCAAAAGTTATCTCCTGAGAACAAAACAAGGACATTTCTTTAATTCTGAGATAAACTAAAGACATCTGAAAGGAATTATTGACTTACTTTTCAAATGTACCCCATTACTGTGGACAGACCCATATATATATATATACGTAAAGTGTGTATAAATTGATTTAAGACAAGAAAACATTGACATCTCAAAAGACGTTTACGTGGCATTGATATTTTAGTTACCACGGCAACAAAATATTGTCCATGGTGTGGGAGATATTTTGTCCAGTTGTTGACCTATTGACACGTGCGAATATGCCATTTTGGGAGTCAAATAATGCTGAGTCATTGTGGAAGCAATGTGCGTGCGCGTTGTGTGTGTCTCTGGTGGGCGTAACGCAGTTTAGTTCACCAATGGGAGCCTCAGCATACCGCGTTACGCGCGATATGGACACACACAACGCGCACGCACATTGCTTCCACAACGACGCGGCATTGTTTTACTCCCAAAATGACGTCATTGGCACGAGCTCAATACGGTTATTCTATAAATGTCCAACAAAATAACGCATGACATTACCCAACTGCGGATGCTACCTGCCCAAATGATGGTAGAGGACAATTCGCCCACAATTGTTGGGTATTTTATTTGCCCATGTTGGTGGGCAATGTTGTGCCCAGATGTCGGATGAGTGAACTATTTGACCTGAGTTGAATGAAAAGTTGGAAATTTTTTGCCAACAATTACTGCGTCATGTTAAATTGTTATATGAGATTAGGGGAGTTTTTATTGTTGGTTCTTGGTCTTATTTGTATATATTTGTGTCTTTCTGCATTCCTAAAATTTCTCTCACATTTTACCAGTTCCATCATTTAAAAGCCAATTGCCTGTCTCAGTACCAAGGCATCAATACATGTTTGTCTTAGAATGGTTCTCCCGTAAGTTCAGCATTGGGGGCGGTACCGTTTTTAGCTGCACAGAGTTTTATGATGGTACACAAGGGACATGGCATACCACAGATATCTTTGCAAATATTTGCAATGTCGCAATTATCTACATATATGTAGCAATTATCTGCAAACATGTTTGTAAATATATTCACAAACATTTGCCAAGAAAATTATGCCACACCGAAAATATTAGCAACGATAAAACGGTCATGTTGTAAGCCGCCTTATATTTTTCAAACCATTCGAAGCTCGTGCAGGCGGTGTATTTGGGTCACGCGCTGCATCCGACGCACTGTATTTGGGTCGCTCGCTGCATTCCGACCACGGACGTATAAATTCACGTCCATGATTCCGACGCGCTGCTGTATTCGGGTAACTCGCTGATTGGTTCCCTAGGAAGCCTAGGCAAAAACAAAGAAAAAGTTAAACCTTCCGGGAAGATTTGCCAAGACTATTCTAGTCGCGGAAAGGGCTGGTCTGTTAGTGCTGCAAGAGGGCGCACTATACCGGAAATAGCCAACGCGTACACAAACCAATATCGACTAGAATAGTCTTGGGCCAAGACTATAAAGGCACAGGATCGTCAGCAAATGCGCGCGCGCCAAATTAGTGCTACGAAATACGCAGCTCCATAGCAAAGGCGTCGAGCAGCGTATTTCGTGGCACAAATTTGCCGCGCGCGCATTGCTGACGAGCCTGTGCCTTTAAAGTGCATTACCGTTACCTATACACTGGAGCAACGGCTTTACATCCCTTCATCCGGGTCATATGACTATTTTTCTTAGTCATAATCCTGACTAATTACAATTGTCATCAACACCCTGTGACTAATTTTTGGCAAGTCGTGTCATACATGTTCTGGACTATTTTGTTTAAAGTCAAAATGACTAACAAATGTTTACAGTGTACTCGGTTTAGTCGTATCGAATGGCTCAGGTGCTCTAAGACTATGGACCTGCTGCATCTTGACTATAGACGATATCTTGTGTATAGTTTACACTTCTGACACCATGTTCAAAGCTGGTTTTTTGTAACACGGCTTTACACACAGACTAAGCAGATAGATCATGTTTTGCAAAAGTGCTAGAATATATATACATTTTCTTAAGATAGTATGTGGGCGGTATTCTTAGCCTCTACAAGGTACGTCATGATGACGTGGTTTAATCATTTGGTTTGGAAATATGACTTAGCTAACCTATATGGTTCCTGTTCCAGTTCCTGTTCGGTTCTAAGAAGTAGTTTGGCTCTAGCTCACGTATCAAAGTAGTTGATATGAAATCATAGGTGTATGGCCACCTCTGGCAGTCCGCTGTCTTCAAACGGAGGCTATTAAAGAAACATTAATAAATACCTTAGACAGTTTACGCATCCCTATTGGCTGAGAGCACGTCACGTGGCTAGTAGCTTAAACGGGCGATAAATACCAGCCAGTCTTAAACACTTTTTAGCCGCGCCCGTGCCCTATTCAGCGCTTATTTGAACACGCACACGCACACAGAAACTGCACGCGCCCGAAAGCAAAATGTGCACAGTACCCCGGTCGTGTGCGTGAACGTACAACAGGCTTGCATTACGCGCAAACGCGCGCGATCGAACAAAAACAACTCGACGCACAGCAGTTTGAACGAACACGGTCATGTATGTATACTAAAAGTACCGTTGCAAAACATGGCAAAACGACAAGATTATCGAAGAATTTTGGCGAGTTTTACCGATTTAAACAAAAAAAGGTATTTGAATGGTGGGTTTGGCCAGTCTTAAACAATCCGTTTAAAACCGGACTGGAGGCTAAAGACCACTTTTATTCCCTAAATTAAAGCCAATTACACGGGAAGCCAGATTCAAAGACAAGGAAAGGACCACTACGCCAACCCGACCGGACCGCGTATTCTGATGTGCATACAGTAGAACACTGATAATAAGAGCACTGTTAATACGAGGTCCCGCTTATAACAAGGACATTTATTTGACATCTTTGTTATTCTGTTTACAGCAGTGCGACCAGCATTATTAACTATTAGAGACAGCAAAGCCAAACCGAACATCACCGTGACGTCACAAACCCCAGAAGAGCGCCCTCCACGACGAATAGTACTGCTGACGTCGAATAACGCTTACGTGGACATGCTGGAAAACCTGTTGTTGAGCATTGAGAAAACGGGAACCAGACCCAGCGTAACGGTGATTGCAGAAGACGGAGAAGCGTTCAAACGCTTATCTGCCAATCCGTATCCTAAACTGAACGTTACCGAATCAAAATTGACTACGATGCCCCGTCGTTCGGCAAAGGCATTCCGTTTCAGGACGCAGGATTTCAACAATTTTACCCGCAGAAGACCTAAGTACATTCTTGACTTTCTTCTGCAAGGTTACGAAGTGTTTTTCCTGGATGCAGATACATTTTGGTTCCGAGATCCGTTTCCCTATTTTCGAGGTGATTTTGATGTAGCCTATTTCAAAGACGTACCAGCTAACGTATTCAACGCGGGTACGGCCTACTACAAGCAGACACCGAGTGCAATTTCGCTCGTTAAAGAGTGGGACCGACTTGCACGTCAGAAAACGAAAAAATACGATCAGGAAATTCTGAACGATATCATCGAATCCCGGAAAATCCCGGGGCTAATCGTTAAGGTTTTGAGTCAGGAGTTCTTCCCGAACGGTATAACGTTCTACCGTAGAAATAAAAAGTGTTTGAACGACACGAGCAAAGTTGTCGTGTTTCACTCCACATGGTCCGGCACGCATGATAATAAAGTGGGTCTATACAAACGGTGCGGATTATGGCTTAAAAAGTAAAACAACTAACTTATTTACGTACAATATAGTTCAAGCAAAAGAAATTAAGAAATAGTCAAACCTATCTGCGACTAGACCTTGTTATAGCACAAAAATGAAAAACAAGGAATTGAGACCTATAAACATTTCATTTTTATAAGCAAAATTGTGTATTATCGTAGACCATGGGGCATAGGTGATTATCTTTCAGTTTTGTGGCGCAGTTATCATAACTATGTGGAAATAGCAAATTATATTAGTCAATGTCAAGTGAATTACAAAAACCAAAATCCACAAACCCGAACATCACCAGATTTTTACATTTAAATTTCTCCTTCAAAAATAGCGCCCTCTGTTTGCCAATTTTGGAGAACTGTGTGCATTTCCTATGGAGGTGGCCATGGTACAGTGTATAGCCAAATTGACTGCTGTGTGTGCAGTTCATTAGCTTTTGCTTTTAGGAAATCAATGTAATGGCTTCTAGTGTCACATTATGCTAACAAATAATTTAAATCATAAGAGTCAAGGCAAATTGTTTTTAAATGCATTAAAAAGTATATAAAATTACAAATGTGAATTACCGTGTTACCTTCACTTACCTTAGCAAACAGACCGCGGCAAATTAAGTAATTACTGAAACACAGCGCTGTGCTAAACATATTTGTCTAAAACATGCCAGACATTGTCAGGGGCACCAGTTTTTAATTTGGACTTTAGTATAACAGTTACTATGCTTTCTTATTGTTATGTAGGGAATGCAAGTGCGCCATCATTGTTGAAAAGTTGCATATAGTTTATTGACCTAAACCGATTTACACAGTGTCCTGTATCTGAATAAGTAGTCCGTACATTTCAATAAATTGACCACTCGTTCCATAGGCTTATTTACTAGAACTTACAAAAATTGTACTTGATAGTTTTACAGTATAATGCTTGTAGTTTACATTGCATGGAAGAACAGTTTTTGAGAACTTGTACTTGGCGTAGTAACGTGTAGATGGCAGCTGTGGTGATTAGGCCGGTTGCTAAGGTCTCTTTTTGGATTCTGGAAGTTTCTGTCAGTGCATTTGTCCTCTACATTTCTCATCATTTTATGACATAAACATGGCTTTGCCATAAGCCGTTTCACGGATACCGCCATCTTGTAAAATGTTCGCGATCACGTGGTCCTCACGTGGTGGCCATGGGGGCAAACACTAGACGAAGGTCCCGGATGTGTACGTAAAACCTATGGGATTCGCGCGCGCGGCGACAACACATTCGTTATTTTTCCTATTCTGTACTTTTTTTCGGAAACAAAGGCATGAAATACACAATATAAGTATTAGAGTGATGCCAGTGTTTAATTTTTTCCACATTTCAGGTAGAAAGCTATGGGGCGCCGTTCGTCAACTAATTATTTAGGCGAATTATAGCATGTTTTTTCCATGGTTTATCTTAATTCTGTGTAAATAATGCATTTGTGTCAAAGGCCGTTTATGGTTTACAAACCTTTAAAACTTCGTTTTGTACCAACATGATTCTTTACAAAACAGGAAATATACTTGTAGCTGTGCAAATTCATTATTTACAAATAATGAAAATGTCCTCGGCGTTCCATACTTTATTAATGGAACCGACGAGTGTACATTTCAATGGTTTACAAACAAGAGAATTGTATCGTTCATAGACAATTACATGGTTTATAAATAATGAATACTGCACATTGCTGCACGTTTTTCTGGTTTACAAATAATACAAAACTATCACTGGTGCGCAATTACATGGTTTATAAACCAAGAAACTTGCACCGGGGTCTGATTTTCTATGGTTTATAAATAATGAAAATTGGTTAGTGGCCGTGGACGTACAATTCCATGGTTTATAAACAATGAAAACTGCGCCGTTCTAATCAATTTTGTGGATTCTGTGGTTTGTAAACAATTAAAAATAGTCAATAGGCGTGCATTTCGATGGTTTGTAAATAATTGAAAGTGATCGTTGGCTCACAATTTCATGGTTTATAAATAATGAAAATGAACTAGTTAGCGTTGTCGCAAAATTTCATGGTTTACAAACAGAGACAATTAAAGCTTTATACACTTGTCTGTCGTTTGTAAAGGTTGACTATCGATAAAAAGAGAAGTATTATGCACTCGGTACATCTCAAAATACGATCATTGACGAACAATTGAAGGGTTTGTAAACCATGAAATACACGCTTCATAAACGTTTATTATAATCCAGTTTCATCCCGGTTAGAGGGCGCTCTTATACTCGCCCGTTGCGCGCCGGTTGCGAGAGCAATGGGTGCGTTCAATTAGCTATCATCGAGTCATAAGGGTGCTCGTTCAAAGTGTGAACAGTCCGGCAGACCATGACAACAAAGGTATTTATGTGTACAGCTCATCGAACGCCACGGCACAGCCTTCAGCGCGCGCGCGGGAAATTCCTAGTTGAATGGTTGAAATGGTTGAATGGTTTATTAACCTCTGCGACCCCAGCATGGGGTATGAGAGCCAGCTTAAAGTACAAAACTGTTTAGCTAAGTAACTATAGAACAAATAAAATTAAAAAAAGAACATTAATTATCAGAGCTAAAAAGTAAAAAAAAAAAAAAAAAAAAACTAGAGCTACGTCTGTTCTATGAACAGAGCGTAGGGCTTTTTCACATTTTTTTAACTTAAAAAATTAGCATGCTTACCTTGCAAAATTAGATGTTAGCATATCAACTATTTAACTTTTAAAAAGTTTACCTTTAATGTGTTATCTTTAAAGGATTGATGACGTTGTAGCAACCGACAAGTTTTGTATTATCGGCCTCCCATGTACAAATAACTTTTGGCACTCCATACAAAGTACCCATAACTTGTGTACATAATGTACTATACACTTACTGTGCAGTACATGTACTTTCAGCACTGCGGTGAACTTTTGACCTTTGCTAAAAACTCTGTGTGCATGACAACGTGTACATGAACACTCTCTCTTGCCGTGTACGCGTTTGTGTTTGTAGCAAGTCCTGGCACAAAGTTACCAAGTTTTACTCGTCATTTTGTGCTATTAATCGAGTGCCTTTTTGTTCTACTTGTGTGCTGGAAAGAACTACATCATGTTGTAAAGACTGTCAACGAACTTGTTGCAAGTGTTTTTGTGTATTTTATTCTTCCGTTGGGAAAGTCACCCACGTAATTTGAACAGCAGAATTGGACTGCCACGATCGCATTTACATGTATCGTATATGTACACCCAGTTCCGCGCCGTGCTAGCACAACCGTGTACATGTAAACGGTAACGCGAACTATAAGCATTCCTGTGAATTGACGAACCGGACCCAAGCAGCGTCCCCGTAGGATCGAATAGTTAAAGCATCTTCTTCATTGGTGAGTTGCCTTTACTTCAAATCAGTACTTGATTACTGCTGAACTTAATATCATCAACTAAGACATAAAATCCTACATTGGTGACCCGGACGTGATGGCTACAAATGTGCACCCGGACGCTGCCATTGGTCCACCCGCCGCGGGACCCTCGGTTCAACAACATCACCCCGCCGTGCCATCGCCCATTGCTGCAGTAGGGTTAAAATTACCACCATTTTGGCCGAACGACCCGGCATTGTGGTTCGCACAAGTGGAGGCGCAATTCATGACACGAAATATAACCACGCAGGAGACAAAATACGCATACGTGGTAGGCTCTTTACGGCCGGAAATAGCTCAAGAGGTTAGAGATGTCCTCACGTCGCAACCCCCAAATGCACCATACGACACTTTGAAGACAGAGCTAATTCGACGTACCACGGCATCCGAACAGAAGCGATTGCACCAGTTGCTAATTTCGGAGGAACTCGGTGACAGAAAGCCGTCACAGCTCCTTCGGCGGATGAGGCAACTGTTGGGCGATAACAACCTTGAGGACAACATTTTGAAACAGTTATTCCTGCAGAGATTGCCTACAAACGTCCAACTTATTTTGGCGTCTACTTCAGAAACAGTCACCATTGGCCAGCTTGCTGACCTAGCGGATAAAATCGTGGAAGTTTCTACACCCTCATCAGTGTCCGCTGTTTCGACCCCGGCCCCACCAATACCAACCAGACCGAGTGCCATACCAGTCCAATCGGATCTACAATCCCTACGAGCCACAGTTGACAGCTTGGCCCTGCAAGTAAATGCACTTACATGTGCGTTGGCAACCGGGACCCAAACTCGCGGTAGACAACAGGGACGGTCTACATCTCGCACTAGAGGATTTTCCCGTAGTCGTAGCCCGGCAAAAAGTGATAACAGAGAATGCTGGTACCACTGGAGATTCGGTGCTGATGCCAAGAAATGCTCTTCTCCATGTAGTTTTAAGGCGCCGGAAAACGCCAACGCCAGCGACTAGTGGCGACGAGTCCCCCTGGCACCAGCAGTAAAAGTCGCCTATTCTTCGTCACAGATCAGAGATCTGGAGTCCGATTTCTTGTCGACACGGGAGCCGAGGTCAGCATATGCCCACCAACGGCCAAGGAAAAATGCTATCCTCGCCCCTCGTCTGTCGACCTGCAAGCGGTCAACAAATCTCCGATCACAACATATGGAGAGAAGTCACTAACGCTGGATGTGGGACTGCGTCGAGTTTTCCGATGGATCTTTATCCTCGCAGATTTACCGCACCCAATACTCGGGGCAGATTTTCTCCGACACTTTGGATTACTAGTCGATGTGCAGCGTCACAAACTCATTGACTCGACTACTAGCCTCACAGTAGGTGGAGTAGGCTCAGCAACGACAACCCTTAGCCCTACAATAGCTAAGCTCAGCGAGTCACCATATGAGAAAATACTTGCTGAATTTTCGGACATCACGCATCCCGAGTACAAAACCAAGACGGTCAAACACAGCATAACACATCGCATCGTTACTAATGGCCGCCCAGTGTCTGCACGTCCTAGACGTTTAGCTCCGGAAAAACTCACAATAGCCAAAGATGAGTTCAACCACATGCTCGACCTAGGAATTATCGAGGCTTCAGATAGTGCATGGTCGTCCCCCTTGCACATGGCACCCAAAAAGACTGGCGACTGGAGGCCGTGTGGGGATTATCGTGCCCTAAATAGTATAACGGTACCAGATCGCTACCCAATTCCACACCTGCACGACTTCACGGCCAACTTGGAGGGCAAAGTCATCTTCTCGAAGGTCGACCTCGTCCGTGCTTACCACCAAATACCCATGCATCCCGACGATATCCATAAGACTGCCATCACGACGCCTTTTGGCTTATTCCATTTCGTACGCATGCCTTTTGGCCTGAGAAATGCGGCACAAACATTCCAGAGGTTTGTCGACTTGATGACACGCAACTTACCATTCATATACGCGTACATCGATGACATTTTGGTGGCAAGCAGAAATGAAAAAGAGCATCAAGACCACTTACGGCTCCTTTTCAACAGACTGTCCGAGTATGGCGTTATCATCAATCCGTCTAAGTGCCAGTTTGGTGTACCGTCCCTCGACTTCCTTGGCCACAGGATCTCCGCTAGCGGCATCTGCCCCATGAGTGACAGAGTCTCAGCCATATCAGACTTCCCTGAACCAACGTCCATCCGTCAACTGCGCCGATTTCTAGGATTGGTAAATTTCTACCGCCGTTTTGTACCAGATTGTGCCAACGTGGTCACACCACTGACAGACCTGCTGAGAGGAAAGCCCAGCAAGTCGCGCAAAACAACCGCGTTAATCTGGACGCCCGAATGCCAGACTGCATTTACTACAATCAAGCACCTCCTCATGGAGACAACCCTCTTGGCTCATCCATCCACAGACCTGCCAACCGCCCTGATGGTTGACGCTTCGGACTTAGCAGTAGGCGGTGTGCTCCAGCAACGTACAGATGGAGCATGGCGACCCCTAGCCTTCTTCTCGCAACGACTGACACCAACAGAATCTCGCTATAGTACATTTGGGCGCGAACTATTGGCCATGTACCTAGCGATCCGACACTTCCGACACTTCGTCGAAGGAAGGGACTTCTGTATATACACAGATCACAAACCACTGGTATATGCACTCTCATCTAAGCCTGATCGCTACTCGCCTCGAGAAGTACGACATCTGGACTATGTGTCTCAATTCACATCAGACATCCGACACATCTCCGGAACTGAAAATACAGTGGCAGATGCCCTCTCCCGACCACAAGTCGGCACTCTGCAGGCATTAGACATGATTGACCTTGAAGAAATGGCTGCAGACCAAATCGACGACGAGGAGATACGCACATTGCTAGCATCTCCATCACTACTAGTTTTCAAGCAAGTCCCACTCTCTACATCTGGGGGAACGATATGGTGTGACGTGTCAACCGGACATGAACGACCATTAGTCCCTGACAAACACCGTCGCAAATTCTATGAGGCACTTCATAACCGGCCTCTCTCACCCAGGCATCAGGACGACTCTGAAGCTCGTAAGTGCACGTTACGTGTGGCCAAAAATGAACGTTGATGTCAGAGCTTGGGCTAAAACGTGCATACAGTGCCAGACATCCAAGGTTCACACCCATACCAAAAGCCAATTGGGGACATTCGCAACACCCGATGCACGTTTCGACCACGTTCATATAGACATTGTCGGACCGCTTCCGCTCTCGCAAGGATACAGCTACCTCCTGACATGTGTCGATCGGTTCACACGATGGCCAGAAGCCATACCCATATCGGACTGTACTGCAGAGACTGTCGCAAAAGCTTTCGTCGGCGGCTGGATTGCAACATTCGGTGCGCCCTCCACGATAACCACTGATCGCGGACAACAGTTTGAATCCTTGCTTTTCCGATCCTTGACCATACTCCTAGGTGCCAAACGTACACGAACCACTGCTTACCACCCGGCGGCCAACGGCATGGTGGAACGCTTTCACAGACAGCTCAAGGCATCCCTCAAGGCATGCAAGGAACCTTATCGCTGGTCTGAGGCATTGCCACTCATCCTGTTGGGGATTCGCTCCGCGGTAAAACAGGACCTCGGTTGCTGCGCTGCAGAACTCGTGTTTGGCACTACCTTACGACTACCAGGTCAGTTCGTCGCCCCACTGAGCGCTGACAATTCAACCTGCCTGTTGATCATGCGGACTACGCCCGTCGCTTGCAACTCACGATGCAGCAAATCCGGCCTTCGCCTCCGCGATCGCGTGAGAGGACGACACAGATACACAAGGACTTGATGTCTTGTACACATGTATTCGTCCGTTGTGATCATGTCCTCAAACCCCTCCAGGCGCCTTACAGAGGCCCATTCAGAGTACTCCACCGAAACGACAAGTTCTTCACTGTTCACATCAAAAACAAACCTTCCACAGTCAGCATTGACCGTTTGAAGGTTGCTTTTCTTGACGCAGCAGCGACCACCGACGACACGTCTCAACCTCGGTCAGAACGACCTCCCACTTCTGGTCCACATACTCCGCTGTCGGCATCACAAAATATCACAACCTCCTCAACGACGACACCGCGATCACCAGAACAACACGCAACAACACGGTCAGGCCGTAGAGTCCATTGGCCTGCCAAATTTGTCCACTACGACTGCGGCTGAACACTGCTACCCAGTCAGAATCGATCGTTCCTCCGCCTTACGATCTAGGGGGGAGCTACTGTAGCAACCGACAAGTTTTGTATTATCGGCCTCCCATGTACAAATAACTTTTGGCACTCCATACAAAGTACCCATAACTTGTGTACATAATGTACTATTGGGCTAATTTGCGCAAACACTGCTATGAAAGGGTCATTTTAAGACTTTTTAATTTTGACGCTAGTGGGCGCCCTTTTATGGAATGACGTAGAAACTTACATTTTTGGAAACCCTATTTACCTTAGACACTGACACTACCAACCGCATCTCGGCAGCTTTCCCCACTTTTACAAAATAGGTTCATTTAAATGCACTTCCGGAAGTGAGCAAGGTCACAGGTTATGGCGAAATTTTTTGGATACCGCACCCTAGTCGAACTCAAACACCTTTGACCCCATCCAAATACCTCTTACCAGTTTCAAATGGCAAGGCAAAGTCTGTTTGACCAATAGGGAATGAGGTCAAATGTGAAGGCATGTGGGCATCTGAAAGACCTTTATTAATGATCGTATATGCCGAAAGAATCAAGATCGTAGGTCAAACGGTTGATTTTTTAATGAATTTTTGCATATGGAAACATTAAATTTCATGCCCCTTTAAACTTACACCTGATGACGTCATGATAACGCCATTGTTGGGTGCACACCTCTTCTACTATGTCTTTGATGTTACCAAGTTAACAACCTCAAGTTTGGGAACAACCTCAAAAAGTGCCGACAACGCCCATGCGTTATGTCAATGAGGAAAAAATCAGAAGAAGAAATAAACCGAAAAGCCAAAAGTTAACGACCTTTGCTAGTGATCGTATATGGGAAGGAATCCAGGTTGTAGCTCGCATCTGTTAATATTTCATATTTATAATATTTGTATCACCTTTAATCTGACACGTGATGACGTCATTATGAGATCAACAGTTAAATACCTTTGTTAATGACCGTATATGGCGCATGAATCACGATCATAGGTGAATCGGCTGATTTGTTACGAATGTTTGAATATGGAAAACATTAAATTGTATGCTCATTTATTCTTATACCTGATGATGAACAGTTTTTGAGTTGTGTCAGTTTGCCTGAGTGTACTGCTATACAGATCTGCCACTTCCAGGTGTTTGATGAACTGTGAGATACCAAGTCGTGGCGCAGGTAAAAACTTACTTAATTAGCTCCTTGAGGAGTATCATAACATGTAGGTTCAGGATTTATACTAAGAGAGTCTTGAGCCAAATTTCATATAAAACAAAATAACATGTACATTATGTAAATAGTACAGTAGCCTTCATCGATTGAGAAAAGATTTGTTTAGATTTTAAAATATGGCAATTTTCACTTTTTGCACTTTTAAAAACATCAATTAAGTTACTGTAAAATTAGTACTACATGTATTTGTCATAATGTCACATGCCGTTATAAATTATCCTGAAAACGTAGTTTAGAGGCAAGTTTTATTTCCCTTTGCGAATTATAAACTGTTCATTTTTACTAAATCAATACTCATCTGCTGTCTCACGATGTAGTCAGCGAAAAAGATTGTTAATTTTTTAGTTTGTTTTGTTCACATTTGGGATGGAAATCCGATGTTTACTCGAAAAACTGATATACATATATTAGTCATCAAAGGCAGAAATCAGAGCACATAATTTGTTAAGATTGAAAAGAGTTTGGCCAGGAAGGAACAATTTCGTAATTAGATTTGTTGAAGATGGTTCAATAAAATCATAACAATGACTTAATGATTTCAGGCCTATATTAAGCTTTGCACCTTACTAAACCTAAAAGGAAGAAAACAAACATTGGAATGAATGCTTCACGGCAAAACTACGACGATCCCTCAATAACCTACAATTACTTTCTTGCAGAGAGTGGACTCTCTTAAATAAGACTGAAATAACATAAAAGATTGTATCCTACTCACATGTCCTTTTGTTAAACCATCTTCTGTTAAATTACACGTCCGTGGTAGACACAGTTAAAAGACTGTTGCGCTTCCACGCAAAAAGTTAGCGTGTCACCGTCTAGGCCGGCGCCGTGTCACACAGGGCACACGTAATAGACAGCTGCGGTAAAAATTGATTTCTGCGAAGTTTGCTCGCATTGAGAACGGTCAAATCTAAAACTAGGCTCCTGGCATAACACTGGTCACTGCTCAGTCAACCGAAAACATAATGACATGATCATGGTGTCATTTTAAAGAGGAGATTCAACCCTAACAGATGATATCTCCCGTTTATTCATACGCGCCCTACTTTAGTTACAATTAGCAATAATATCTCGGTTTCGTTTTTTAAAATCCACCCTGTATATACGGAAATGTTGACTTGGCTGAACTTTGGCCTTCAATTGACCCAGGAAGGAAGGGTCAGATGAAAATGACTACACAAAGCAAATTGTAGCGCAGGATCTGATCTATAATGTCTGCTAATTATGAAGACCCTGGGTCATGTGGTTTTATACAGGGAAACATTTTACGAAATGCATTTTTTGCTAATTTTTATGACGAAAATCCACTTTTTGGCCAATTTTAAATAATTATAATTACGTAATCATTGACGTCATGGTAATGTTTTACATGGTGGTGGAAGTTTGTGATGGGGCCCATGCCTGTACCTAGTTTTATAAAGATCAAGCGTAGTTTAATAGGTAATATTGCTTCATAAGTACAAAAAAATACAAACAATGTGACTTTTGAATTGGCTGAACTTTGACCTTCGATTGACCCAGGAAGGAAGGGTCAGATGAAAATGCCTACACTAAGAACATTGTAGGCTAGGATCTGATCTATATGTCTGTCAAACATGAAGACCCTGCGTCACGCGGTTTTGGCAAGGGAATCATTTAAAAATGTGCATATTTTGGTCATTTTCGGCATTTTAGGCATTTAAAAACTATTGTAATGACGTCACTGATGACGTAACAATGAAGCCATTCTTGGGTGCACACCTCCTATACTATGTCTTTGATGTGACCAAGTTTGGTTAAGATCAATGTTTGGGAACAACCTTAAAAAGCGCCGACAACGCCTATGCGCTTTTTCTATGGGAAAAAAATCAGAAGAAACTCTATAAGCAGCACTATTGGGCTAATTTGCGCAAACACTGCTATGAAAGGGTCATTTTAAGACTTTTTAATTTTGACGCTAGAGGGCGCCCTTTTATGGAATGACGTAGAAACTTACATTTTTGGAAACCCTATTTACCTTAGACACTGACACTACCAACCGCATCTCGGCAGCTTTCACCACTTTTACAAAATAGGTTCATTTAAATGCACTTCCGGTTTCTACCGAAAGTGAGCAAGGTCACAGGTCATGGCGATATTTTTTGGATACCCCACCCTAGTCGAACTCAAACACCTTTGACCCCATCCAAATACCTCTTACCAGTTTCAAATGGCAAGGCAAAGTCTGTTTGACCAATAGGGAATGAGGTCAAATGTCAAGGCATGTGGGCATCTGAAAGACCTTTTTAAAGATCGTATATGCCGAAAGAATCAAGATCGTAGGTCAAACGGATGATTTTTTATGAATTTTTTAATATGGAAACATTAAATTTCATGCCCCTTTAAACTTACACCTGATGACGTCATGATGACGCCATTGTTGGGTGCACACCTCTTCTACTGTGTCTTTCATGTGACCAAGTTTGTTTAAGAACAACCTCAAGTTTGGGAACAACCTCAAAAAGTGCCGACAACGCCCATGCGTTATGTCAATGGGGGGGGGGGGGGGGGGGGCGGGGGGGAAATCAGAAGAAGAAATAAACGGAAAAGCCATACATTAACGACCTTTGCTAGTGATCGTATATGGGAAGGAATCAATGTTGTAATTTGCATTTTAAAATATTTTCATGCACCTTTAATCTGACACGTGGTGACGTCATTATGAGATCATTAGTTAAATACATTTGTTAATGACCGTATATCAGGCGCGGATCCAGGGGGGGGGGGGGGGGGGGGCCGAGGGGGCACGTGCCCCCCGGGCAAATTGAGTCAAAAAAAAAAAAAAAATAATGGGCGGAAAGGAAAGGAGGTAAAAGAAAAAAGGGGAGAGGGCAAGTAGTTGAGTCCAAAAAAAAAAGTGGGGGAAGGAAAGGCCGTAAAAAAAAAAGAGAAATCGGAGGGCAATCTTCTTAAAAAAAATACCGATGCCGATATTTAACATCTAAAACCAAGAAAAAATCCGGAAAATAAGAAATGATGATGGGTAAAAACTGCATATTAAATGCCAAATTGGGGAGGGAGAAACTTTATAGAATTTTGTCAACTTAACCGGGCGAAAATAATGGCTAAAAATAATGGCGAAAATAATTTTTCATACACACAATTCTCAAAACACACAACAATCTTCAAAACTTTTGCTTAAAAAAGTCAGTTAAAAGTGTCAAGGAATCGCCTTAGATTGCACCACAGAGCATCTAGAATCCAAAATTTTTCGGGGCCCTTAAGCGGGCCCCGGACCCCACGCCGTAAGGGCTTCGCGATACGCGCTCGCATTTGTCCCTTTTTGTTATGTCCCCCCGTCTACAAAATTCCTGGATCCGAAAATAATTCTTCATACACACAATTCTCAAAACACACAACAATCTTCAAAAACTTTTGCTTTAAAAAGTCAGTTAAAAGTGGCAAGGAATCGCCTTAGATTGCACCACAGAGCATCTAGAATCCAAAATTTCCCGGGGCCCTTAAGCGGGCCCCGGACCCCACGCCGTAAGGGCTTCGCGATACGCGCTCGCATTTGTCCCTTTTTGTTGTGTCCCCCCGTCTACAAAATTCCTGGATCCGAAACTAATTCTTCATACACACAATTCTCAAAACACACAACAATCTTCAAAAACTTTTGCTTAAAAAAGTCAGTTAAAAGTGGCAAGGATTCGCCTTAGATTGCACCACAGAGCATCTAGAATCCAAAATTTCCCGGGGCCCTTCCCCACGCCGTAAGGGCTTCGCGATACGCGCTCGCATTTGTCCCTTTTTTTTGTGTCCCCCCGTCTACAAAATTCCTGGATCCGAAAATAATTCTTCATACACACAATTCTCAAAACACACAACAATCTTCAAAAACTTTTGCTTAAAAAAGTCAGTTAAAAGTGGCAAGGAATCGCCTTAGATTGCACCACAGAGCATCTAGAATCCAAAATTTCCCGGGGCCCTTCAGCGGGCCCCGGACCACACGCCGTAAGGGCTTCGCGCTACGCGCTCGCATTTTTCCTTTTTTGTTGTGCCCCCCGTCTAAAAAATTCCTGGATCCGCGCCTGGTATATGGTGCAGGAATCACGATCATAGGTGCCTGATTTGTTATGAATGTTTGATCGTATATATTTTAATTTAAATATTTAATTAAACTGTTCATATATTAAGCTTTGCACCTTACTAAACCTAAAAAGAAAGAAAACAAACATTGGAATTAATGCTTCACGGCAAAACTATGACATTCCCTCAATAGCATACAATTACTTTCTTGTAGAGAGTGGACTCTCTTAAATAAGACTGAAATAACATGAAAGATTGTATCCTACTCACTGAACTTTTGTTAAACCATCTTCTGTTGAACACGTCCGTGGTAGACAGTTAAAAGACTGCTTCCGGCGCCGTGTCACACAGGGCACACGGAATAGACATCTACGGTAAAAATTGATTTATGCGAAGTTTGCTCGCATAGAGAACGATCAAATCTAAAACTAGGCCTCTGGCATAACACTGGTCACTGCTCAGTAAACCGAAAACATCATGGCATGATCATGGTGTCATTTTAAAGAGGAGATTCAGCCCTAACAGATGATATCTCCTGTTCATTCATACGGGCCCTACTTTAGTTACAATTAGCAATAATATCTCGGTTTCGTTTTATTTTTATCCACCCTGTATATACGGAAATGTTGACTTGGCTGAACTTTGGCCTTCAATTGACCCAGGAAGGAAGGGGCAGATGAAAATGACTACACAAAGGAAATTGTAGCTCAGGATCTGATCTATAATGTCTGCTAAATATGAAGACCCTGCGTCATGTGGTTTTATAGAGGGAAATATTGTACGAAATGCATTTTTGGCTCATTTTTATGACGAAAATCCACTTTTTTGCCAATTTTAAATAATTATAATTACGTAACCATTGACGTCATGGTGATGTTCTACATGGGGTGGAAGTTTGTGATGGGGCCCATGCCTGTACCTAGTTTTATAAAGATCGAGCGTAGTTTAATAGGTAATACAAACAAAATACAAACAATGTGATTATTGAATTGGCTGAACTTTGACCTTCGATTGACCCAGGAAGGAAGGGTCAGATGAAAATGCCTACACTAAGAACATGGTAGGCTAGGATCTGATCTATATGTCTGGCAAATACGAGGACCCTGGGTCATGTGGGTTCATACGGGGAAGCGTTTTACGAAATGCATATTTTGGTAATTTTCATGATAAAAATCCACTTTTGTGCCATTTTAAAATTATTATAATTACGTAATCATTGACGTCATGGTAACGTTCTACATGGTGGTGGACGTTTGTGATGGGGCCATGCCTGTACCTAGTTTTATGAAAATCAAGCATGGTTGAATAGCTAATATTGCTTCATAAGTAAAAAAAACAAAAACAAATGTGATTTTTGAATTGGCTGAACTTTGACCTTCGATTGACCTAGGAAGGAAGGGTCAGATGAAAATGCCTACACTAAAACATTAAAGCTCATAATCTGATCTAAATGTTTGCCAAACATGAAAACCCTGGGTCATGTGGTTTTGGCAAGGGAACCATTTTAAAAAGTGCATATTTCGGCAATTTTCCGCTTTTTAGGTATTTTTAAAGTGTTATAATGACGTAACGGATGACGTCACAATGAAGCCATTCTTGGGTGCACACCTCTTATACTATGTCTTTGATGTGACCAAGTTTGGTTAAGATCAATGTTTGGGAACAACCTGAAAAAGCGCCGACAACGCCTATGCGCTTTGTCTATGGGAAAAAAAACCAGAAGAAGAAGAAATAAACGGAAAAAAATAAATCAAAACGAAAACAAAGGCTTTTTCGCCGCAAAGCGAAAAAGCAAAAAAAAAACAAATCAGAACGAAAACAAAGGCTTTTTCGCTGCAAAGCGAAAAAGCCAAAAAAACAAAATATATATATATATATATATAACTGAAGGTGAGCCACCTGACTAAACCTAGCCGCGTATTGGGCCCAAAATCTCAGCCGCGGTCTCAAAATCTCAATCAGATGTAGTAAAAGGTGGTCAAATCTTATTTTTTATAACACGAGCTCTGGGACTCTGGCAATGAAATTGTTAAAATTCTCATAGAAATGTATTTCTTTTCACGGTGTTACCTAACTCATTAATCTACCGGGCAGATCAAATTTTAAATGGTGCCAGTTCGGTCCACTAATTAGTGGTTAATTAAAGGGCTAATGAGGAGTCTGGTTTATAATATAAAAGTGCCGAAAACTAAATACTACTGACAAAATGGTCCCTTTAAACGTAAATGTACACCACATAGTTCCAAAAATTTGCATTTTTATTACATAATCCATTTAAGCCGTCCATGGGGCAGATCCAATTATGGAGGGGGCCAAATCGGTCCTCTAATTAGTGGGTAATTAAAGGGCTAATGGGGAGTCTGGTTTATAATATAAAAATTCCGAAAACTGAATACTGCTAACAAAACGGGCCCTTTAAAAGTAAATGTAAATGGATTATGTAATAAAAATGCAAATTTTTCAAACTATGTGGTGTACATTTACTTTTAAAGGGATACTTTGTTAGCAGTATACATTTTTCGTCACTTTTAGAGTGGAAAATGGAGACTCCTCATTATCCCTTGAATTAACCAATAATTAGTGGACCGAATTGGCACCATTTAAAATTTGATCTGCCCGGTAGATTAATGAGTTAGGTAACATCGTGAAAAGAAATACATTTCTATGAGAATTTTAACAATTTCATTGCCAGAGTCCCATAACTCGTGTTATAAAAAATAAGATTTGACCACCGTTTACTACATCCGTTGAGATTTTGAGACCGCGGCTGAAACCGCGGCTGAGATTTTGGGCCCAATACGCGGCTAGGTTTAGTCAAGTGGCTCACCTTCAGTGACTAGGAATTTCCCGCGCGCGCGCTGAAGGCTGTGCCGTGGCGTTCGATGCGCTGTACACATAAATACCTCTGTTGCCATGGTCTGCCGGACTGTTCACACTTTGAACGAGCACCCTTATGACTCGATGATAGCTAATTGAACGCACCCATTGCTCTCGCAACCGGCGCGCAACGGGCGAGTATAAGAGCGCCCTCTAACCGGGATGAAACTGGATTATAATAAACGTTTATGAAGCGTGTATTTCATGGTTTACAAACCCTTCAATTGTTCGTCAATGATCGTATTTTGAGATGTACCGAGTGCATAATACTTCTCTTTTTATCGATAGTCAACCTTTACAAACGACAGACAAGTGTATAAAGCTTTAATTGTCTCTGTTTGTAAACCATGAAATTTTGCGACAACGCTAACTAGTTCATTTTCATTATTTATAAACCATGAAATTGTGAGCCAACGATCACTTTCAATTATTTACAAACCATCGAAATGCACGCCTATTGACTATTTTTAATTGTTTACAAACCACAGAATCCACAAAATTGATTAGAACGGCGCAGTTTTCATTGTTTATAAACCATGGAATTGTACGTCCACGGCCACTAACCAATTTTCATTATTTATAAACCATAGAAAATCAGACCCCGGTGCAAGTTTCTTGGTTTATAAACCATGTAATTGCGCACCAGTGATAGTTTTGTATTATTTGTAAACCAGAAAAACGTGCAGCAATGTGCAGTATTCATTATTTATAAACCATGGAATTGTCTATGAACGATACAATTCTCTTGTTTGTAAACCATTGAAATGTACACTCGTCGGTTCCATTAATAAAGTATGGAACGCCGAGGACATTTTCATTATTTGTAAATAATGAATTTGCACAGCTACAAGTATATTTCCTGTTTTGTAAAGAATCATGTTGGTACAAAACGAAGTTTTAAAGGTTTGTAAACCATAAACGGCCTTTGACACAAATGCATTATTTACACAGAATTAAGATAAACCATGGAAAAAACATGCTATAATTCGCCTAAATAATTAGTTGACGAACGGCGCCCCATAGAAAGCAGCAGTGGGAGGCAAATTGTTGTCCAACGCCGGCGGCATCATGCAGGAGTTGTGAACTTTGAAGAACTCTTTTTTCTCAAATTAGCTATGTTAAAAAGAATTCGCGACTGTGTAACTCAACAGCACATGAACACCCTTATGTTAAGCTTAGTCATGCCTAGTCTAGATTATTGTTGCACAGTATGGGGTGACCGTTACGCATCTCATAACAATGTCTTGAACAAATGCCTCAAACGTGCAGCCAGAATAATACTGAAATGCGATTTCCTAACGCCATCAGCTGACATGTTTAAAAAGCTCGACTGGCTTGCCTATCCAGATAGAGTTAAATACAAGAAAGCTATATATATCAATTCCTTGGCCCCGCAGTATATGGCAAGTCTATTTACACCTTACGTACAAACTCGAGAAACTCGTCAATCTGCCGAAAAGACACTGAAAATTCCCTTTGCACGAAAGGGGTCTTACGCCTCGAGATTTGCAGTAACTGGCGCCGCAATTTGGAACAGCCTTAGTGCACACCTTAGAACTATGTCTTCTTTGAGCTCATTCAAATCGGCACTTCGCCAAACATACACATAATATTCACATGATCAACTTCAAGTGAGAAATGCTAATTTACGGAGTCGTATGACTTGGTTGCCATAAAATAAAACTTTAATTTTGGAGCCGGAGGGGAATTTTCCCATTTTTTTTATTTTTTATTTTTTTTGTTCTCTTAAAAAGAGTTTTTGCGGGTTTTTCGCCCTTCCCGTAATTAGCGTAAATTTTAGTGTCACATGCATGTATAATAATTACTTGTGATGTTGTTCTTCTGTAACCATTAGTTTTTTTGATGTTGTAGTTGTTGTACAAATGTATCTTATTCCAGTTTGTTAGTAATTATGAAGTTGTTCAATTTAGTATATTTGTTCTATGTGTGTTTGCAGGGCCCCAATGGAAACCAGTTTTTGTAAACTGTTTGGGCACACCCTGGGTAAATAAATGGAATAATAATAATAAAAAAATAATAAAGGGAACAATCGGAAAGAATTCCGTACTCGTACGTCACTATTTTTCCCCAAAAATGACTTCTAAAACCATGTCAAAGAGTGCAAATGTATTGAAAAAAACAAAATTTGAAGAGGAAAAATATGAAGTTTTACTAGGAAAAACTTAGAATTCTTCTGAGTTGTCTGTCCACTTCACTTGTCTTATACTTTCCCCCAATATTTGACAAGGAATAAAATAATATAGGGGTTTGCAATTTGGAAAAAAAGTGTCAAAACAACCATCCTGTAAATAGTTATTGATGCTTCGGGATCCACAGACTGTAAACAACTGTATTATATTTAATCCTTATTATTTATTACTCAATGTAAGCCAAAATTCAGGTTCCATAAAACTGCAGTATGTGCACTAAAGTAAACAGTGCCGAATTGGTATTTTCTTAAAATTCAGTTTGGCAAAAACCTGTACAATGTCTTGGTCTAGACAATATGCTGATTTCACAACGTGATTACCATACACCTCCCATCGCGAAACATGTAGGTTGGAGTACGTTACCAGACTAGTTTCTGAGACGTCGTCGTCTGCTCGCAAGTGGTCGTATTACTACGCATCCACTATTACGAAACATACAGACTGAGGAACGTTACCAGACTAAATTGTAATTCTTAATGTTTGTCTTCAAAAACTGCTTCAAAAACACCTTTCCACTCAAAAGAAACGATTATATTTTTAATATGTTGTTTATTTGAATGTTGCGGCCTAGATTCATTTTTATTGCAATTAGTTCTAGGTCAAATCGTAAATTGACTAGACTATAATACGCTAGGCGCTATGCATACAACGCACGCAAACTAGATTTCGTCCCACTGTTTACCCATAATGCACCGCGGTAAACATTGCGTGACGTCATTATGTCATAGGTCTATTGAGGAAAGTGTGTGGTATGGTGTAGGGTTATGTTGAGGTAGTTATCGACAAAACACTTAAGTATGCAACATATGCAGGGGGGTTAAACCAATCAGAAGCAATGTTCGCTAAACTGCGGTACGGAAAACAATATCGCGTACAGTAACCTATTTGCACAACCGCCTTTGTTTCCGTCCGACTCCGGCATCTATAGGGTTTAGATATGGGTTAGATGGATTGAGCATAGAAACCGAAGCCATAGGAAAGCTCAGCAATGAGGAAGGAGGTCGGGTGGGCGGGGGAAAAAAAGGTATATATATAATAATACTCACCAGAAGCTGGCCGCCGAGGCCAAACTATTATCTTACCACCGTTGAGACATACAACCGTATACCGTCCTCTGCCGACTCGTTCCTTCTCGTCCAAATACTCCCCACCTGCCACCTTGGTATACTCGAGACTGCGTAGATTCCTACGCAGCCCTCAACGTCGGCGGTTGTGCAAATAGTAACCTATTTGCACAACCGCCTTTGTTTCCGTCCGACTCCGGCATCTATAGGGTTTAGATATGGGTTAGATGGATTTCGCCAAAACCTGCCCTCTTAGGCCGCCGAGAACCCCCAAACCTGCCCAAATACACCCCAATCCTTACCCAAACCTCAAACGAAAGCGGGAGACTGTATCAGATAGAAAGGAAAGAAAAACTGGACTAGTTGTCTTGCTGCCTTTCTTTCGTTTTATTTTCTTCTCTTTTCTTTTCTCAAGCTGTCGCTGCCTATAAAATTGATTAAAAAACAAAATGGGTAGTTTTGTTAGTAGGTGATGGCATTTTTAGACATCAGCTGCATGTAGATGGCGGGAAAGCTACGCGGGCCCCGAGGCCCGAGTTCAGACGCCTATAGAAATGTCCGACGATATCTGCCATTGGACTTTGTTCAGCTGTGGAGACGGCGTCGCGTAATACCTGGACCGTGCCCTGACGCCTCATAACTCTCTCAACCTGGGTATAGTGCTTGTACGTCTTCCGCGACGCCCATTGGCAGTGGTCCATCACCTGCTCGTCCGATGCATCCAGGAGCCGCAGTGTGGTTGCTACCCAGGCACGGCTGTTGTGCGCTCTCAAAAGCTGGTTTTCAGGATTGTCTGTTGTGGCAAAATACATCTTCAGCCGTGAATTCGGTCCGTTAACAGGCGAAGGGTTTGTTTACGAGGACTCTGCGATTGGCCGCCAAGGGGCGAAAGATCAACCAGACTTTGAACTGCGCCGACTGGATCCATCTTTCCTTGGTCCTGCAACTTTGGAATCATTATCAATGATGAGTCACCCTCACTTACCGTCTTGCCAATAGTGTGGCTGAATAAAAAATCGCCTCCTTCGATCCTTGTTATTTTTCAGGTTCTGATTCCTCCTAGATCACCAGCTCTGTCTCCGGCCCATTATAGGCAGAGGAAAAGGGCCAAGTCTCGTTGTACCACGTAGCGCTAGGGGAAAAGACCTTCGCCTTTGCCAAGTCTCCAGGATCGGTCAGTGATCTCTTTCACCGACCATCGTAACTTATCAGAAAACAATGGAATTGCCTGCTTTGAAGTAATGTGAGACTCAGCCTGCTCCAGCTGCATTGCGTTCATGTATCTACGAACTTGGTGAGAGATGCAAGGGTTTGCGAACTTGTATCCCACTCGCCAGACTTCGGTCTTACCGAATGAGTTAAAGTATGCCCTTATCTGCCCAACATAAGAGTCCACGGTGCATGCCGCTAATATAAGCGGGCACCCACAAGAGCGGCAGCCGATTTCACGAAAGAGTGCGCAGCTTGCGCAACTTTTGCAAAATGGCGCAAGCCCTATAGCTTGCGTGTAATTTTCACAGGAATGTTGCGCAGCCTACGCAATAAAATGTTGCGCAAGCGGACTTACGCAGTGCGTAAGGATTCGTGAAATCGGCTGCAGATCCCGTGCTTACCCAAATTTTTTCACCCTAAGCCGTGAATCTGCGTGCGACCTTCTGAGTCACGATCGATCAAAAAGCATAGGATGTCAAGTGGTGTCACTGACTCCAGATCCTCCCCTTCAGTACAGCATCATTTCTTTGATGCTCCCGCAGAAATCGGTCTAATGCTGCAAATAAGTCCGCTCTTTTGCACTCCATATCCCTGCGTATCCAACTCGTTTCCTAGTTTTGTCAGCCTGGTTGCCGCACTGATCATCTTCAAAAAGATACCAAAACGCTCTCGTGAAGAAGGGGAGGGCATGATTGAAGAAGAAATTTAGCATTGTATCGCAATTCCCGAGGGCAAGCCCGAAACGGATCTGAAAACAGCCGCAGCCTGCGCTGGAGCTTAGATATCCCATCATCGATAGGTGCACAATGTCCGCAAGATCCTGCTCCACGATGTAATCGTTCGAGAAAAACTGCCAGCTAGCATTCATGACAGACCTCTTTCAATAATGAGTTGACTACGGCGACTGAGCGATTGATGTCCACCATCTTGGTTTGGCACCTTGAGGAAAGAACAAATATGCATATTGGGAATTTTTTCCCTGATCAGTTGGGCAACAGCGCGAAAAACCCCTACCACGTCAAGTACACCCTGCGAAGGGTCGGTCAATCGGCTGAAATCATTTATGCCTCCGCGCAGAACTGCCACCTCCGGCTGAAAAGCCCTGCAAGATACTACCAGATGTCTACATAACGGGGCCATTGTTGTGCCTCCGTTGGCTAACATTTGCACGCTCAATGCCTTGGGCCAGCCGAATCATTTGAACCCTCTGAACATTGAGTCGGACACAAGGAGAACATGGTGACGCTTAGCGTAAGCGATATCCATTGGGGGGGGGGGAGGGGGGGGGGGGGTGACAATACGTGGGAAGTAGCACTGGAAGGCCCAGAGCTCAAACCCCAGCCCTTGAAAAATTCGGGACATATCCCGTAGAAGACGGGTATTCTAAAAACCCCTGCTTGACCTGCCTCCGACAGGCGAAAGGAAGAACTTGAGTGGAGACCCGTTCCTGCGCGCCGGGACATTTGACGAAAGTGCCATCAAATCAAAGGTGAAAACCTGTGGGACTACCAGATGGGACCTAGGTCAACTTGAGCGAAAAATTTGCCTCCAAGGAGAGGGCAAAACAAAAAATTAAACTTCAACATTTTTGAAAGCGATTTAGACCTAGCTCGGAGGCCAGTCCAAGCATCCACCACATTTCTGGAATCTCCAACCACATCCACCATCAAGTTCCATAGCGAATCAAAGACTGAGAGCCACACAAAATATAGATCAAGGGCCTCCTTGCGACATATACCCGTGTGTCCCAAAATGTCTGCAAACCAGTAATCTCAGAAACTTACACTACCGTCTGGTAAGACTAGGGTACCGCCCTATTTATAGCCAGATGCGTCTGCCGACAGTGCAATGCGATAGCAAGATGGCGGCCTTGACTTCAAGGGATCAGCTGCGAGAAGCTATCGACAAACCTCCAAAATAGAATCTCCTCCCGCACTTGTGGTGACAGAGGCGTAGGCACGAGATCATATCAAGTGTAGATATGAAGGAGGAGCATTCCCTCAGAAACAAACAAACACCAGAGCAAAACTTTGGCCTTTGCCCACAAAACGTTGCATCTGCTTTTAGAGCATGTTATCCTCCCGCAAAATTGTCTCTCGTACCTCAGCGAATGATACCTTTTTATGCTCAAGAATCGGAAATGATAGGGTTTGGAGCAGATGCCGAACCCGAGATGCACCATGCTGTTCGATGGCTGCCGATGACTTTTCTTTAAGTTGCTGAACAAGCCGAGCTTTAACTGTATGTAGCGTACGACGTAAACGGCCCTTAGAGCTCTGATGTAGGAACCGTCCCCATGCATGTCCTGTTCACACCGCAATAAAACAAACAGGAGTGAAGTGTTTTAAACCTTCGTATACTTTGGCCCTCCATCGCTGGGATGGCACTCGCCAATGAAACGGTCGTCTATCCAGATTTCTGTATGTATACCTCTGTTCTTAAGCCATGCAGGAAGACAAAAGCCAATGGATGAGTAAACGTATGCACTTTTTTTTTTTTTTTTTTAAACCAAACCCACTCGAAGCCAGAAAAGGTTCTGGACTCCTTGGTCAAGAAGATTTGCTTGTATCCCTGGCTGTTGTCGGTACTTGAGAAAATATCGCCTTTGGTTATGGGTCTGACAACATTGCCTAAAGGTACCACACTGAAGGGTGTGTCCTTGCGCCAAAGATTAGGTCCCTTCATTGATATAGAAGCAGACGCGGCTTCTTGGGTTCAACTGTCAAGGCAGTCACACATTTCGGCGGCTGTACTTCCTTGACCCTACCCACAACGTATATAGAGCCCTCTATCCACCGCCTGGTGATTGTGTCTATGAAAAAGGCGACATAATCTTGACAAATGAGCGCATTTAAAATACCTTTCGGTGGGCAATTATAAACAGCAATTCCTGCCCCTGTATCTGCCATGAAACGACTGGAAAAAATCATACAGACTAATTCCATGATGAAGCCAACCATGAACTTCGTCCCTATTGGGTGACTCTGCTAAGATATCGTCCCAAAGCACCAGGATCATTGCTTAATGTGCCGGCTACAAAATAGTTGGATCTCTGAATCCGAGCGCCTATAAATCTACCTGTAGTCTACCAGGGAGAACTTCAGGCGGGGTGGGTGTAAAAGGGACTGGCAAGCTATTTGGTTTGCCATTGAAAACTACCCACTGGGAGGTGCCTCGTTTCCGCTTCGCTGCGTGCGTAGCGATGGGATCAAAAGATTGATCAAAATCTCTCACACACAGATGACTCTCCAGCATTTTCAAATACCACTGGTACTCAAATGTTTTTCCTTTACATCTTCGGCAAACAAAGGCTCGAACTCGTCCACGTATTCTCTAAACACAGACATCACGTAGACAACCTTGCGATCATAGCTCGTCTCCATGCCCGCTTGAGCAGCTGCAGGCGTCTTGGCTTGTGGACATCCAGAGCCGACTTGGGCTGCATGTATGGAACAAACCATCACATAATTCGTTGACGTGCTAACGGGGCCCGCCGTTCGACCTTTCATAAACGCACAAACCACGGCACTTTTTTTTTTTTTTTGTTGGTTTGTTTGTTTTTTTTTTGGGGGGGGGGGATTTTTTTTTTTTTGTTTTTTTGTTTTTGCTTTTTTTTTGTTTTGCAAATCTTTGCGAACGGGGTACTTGAACTTTGGGATTCACAAAATGGCACAAAGAGGTGCCCCTGGACCACATTAAAATCGCCCTCTGCTAGCTACAGAGTACATATATGCGAAATAGAAGTACACTGTACCCCAAACATGGCATTCAGAGGCCCGTCCTCTGCCAAATACAGAGGATGCGAAATAGAAGCACATTGTACCACAAACATGGCATTCAGAGGCCCGTCCTCTGCCAAGTATAGCGCGCATATGTGCAAAATAGAAGTACATTGTACCACAAACACGGCATTCAGAGGCCCGTCCTCTGCCAAGTACATTTGTACCTTAAACATAGCATTCAGAGGCCCGTCCTCTGCCAAGTACATTGCACCATAAACATAGCACTCAGAGGCCCGTCCTCTGCCAAGTACATTTGTACCACAAACATAGCATTCAGAGGCCCGTCCTCTGCCAAGTACATTGCACCATAAACGTAGCGTTCAGAGGCCCGTCCTCTGGCAAGTACATTTGTACCTTAAACATAGCATTCAGAGGCCCGTCCTCTGCCAAGTATATTGCACTATAAACATAGCACTCAGAGGCCCGTCCTCTGCCAAGTATATTGCACCATAAACATAGCATTCAGAGGCCCGTCCTCTGCCAAGTACATTTGTACCATAAACATAGCATTCAGAGGCCCGTCCTCTGCCAAGTACATTGCACCATAAACATAGCATTCAGAGGCCCGTCCTCTGCCAAGTACATTTGCACCATTAACTTGCGCGCATCTGCTCACTGAGCTCCGTGACCCTACGCTCAGCGCAGGAAAATGACACGGAAAACAGCCCCTCACTGCGAACTTTTGTGAGTACATAAAAAAAGTACGTCTATGTTTCTCCCCAACTCGCTATGCATTTCAAAGTACAGAGTATTACCTTTAGTTTGGTTATTATTTCATAAAATATATGATGCACGGGGAAAAGGGGCTTTTTTCACTCAAAGAACGGGTGTTGAACCTCAAAATCGGCGAAGTCAATGGAGGTCTTCACGATTACTGATCATTTTTCAGTGGGTTGTCTCACTGAATTGAACGGCACGGTCGTTCTCTGTGACACACAGATCCAACTCGCACTGATGAATAAACTACATAAAATTCCCGTCCCACTCATATATGAATCATTTTGATTGGACAAGGGGAAAAAGGGGCTTTTTTGCTTCAAATCATAGAATGTCTCTCATCTAAGACCATGACCCGATTGTAATATGCAACGTGTTTCTATAGTCTGGCTACACATATCCTCTTATAATCACGCGTATATTGGTAGGATGAACGGGGAACTAGATCAGGCCACGTATTCGTCTCGCCGAAACAGAAGCACGTTGGAAAGCTGTTCGCTTTGTCCTCCTGATTGTTCGTTTTTTACCGATTCATCGCCTCAAAACTACATTTTTTAGTAAATGAATATGTCTTCATACCATAGGTTTTCTGTTATTTTCGTAACATTTACTGGATATCGGTAAAACGAGGTTTATTTGCCGTCAATGCTAGTCAGACCAAAGCATTAATCCTTGGAGGGGTGTAATATACATATTACGTGAATAAGTGGGTTTGTTTATCAAACCTTGCATTCATACCGTTGTTAATGTGATGAAGAAAACATCAGTACTTATGAAATAAAATTTCATTTAGCTGAACAGTTTTTAAACTCCAAAATCTTGTATTGTGTACTACTGCATACTGTCTACAGTAGCTATAATCTCTTCCTCCCCTCCATTGTGTGAAATGGTCCAGTCCATTTGACCTGCTTCACAAAGAATGTGTGTGCTGTGTACACAAGGTCAGAGGCCACGCTGAATGCGCTACACACACAGGGTCCGTTGTTTGTTGCACAAAATCAGGGCAAAGTTGTTCATATGATAGCATTCAGAGGCCCGTCCTTTCAGAGGCCCGTCCTCTGCCAATTAGTACAGAGCACATGTATGCGAAATATAAGTACATTTGTACCATAAACGTGGCTTTCAGAGGCCCGTCCTCTGCCTATCACAGAGTACGTATCTGCGAAAAAGAAGTACATTGTACCATAAACATGGCATACAGAGGCCCGTGCTCTGCCTAGCACAGAGTACATATACGAAATAGAAGTACGTTGCATCATAAACATGGGCCCGTCCTCTGCCTAGTACCGAGTGCATACGGTGTATATGCAAAATAGAGTTACATTGTACATTGTACAATAAACCTGGTATTTAGAGGCGGCCCGTCCTCTGCCTAGCACAGAGTACATACGGTGTATACGCAAAATATGGTTACATTGCACATGTACCATAAGCCTGGCATTCAGAGGCACGCCCTCAGCCTGGTACCGAGTACACATGCAAATCAAGGGTACATTCATACAGAGGCCCGCCCTCTGTGTATCGCACCTGCAATATAAATGCTCATCAAAGTTGCACTGCCCGTGCTTGGGCCGACTTTTTTTTTAGGGTAAAATAGGTAACTTTCCCGAATAGAAAAAGTTATCAGCCCCCACTTGGCACCAAGAACGTAAAAAATCCGTCAAGGACCAACGCCAGTCGATCAAAAACAAGAAACGACCAAATGGCTGGCAGGTCACCCAATCGACAGGGCCATGACGCAAATGCACATGTGCGCGCACATGTGCACACACACCATGTACATACGAGCGCACGCGCACATGCACAACATGAAAAGCACGTTTCAAGAAAAAGGCCTGCATCTCCAACTCCCGACGTCGGAAACTTAAGTTTTTAATATTTTTCGTTACAGAGACACGTAAGCTTTATAAATTCGTTCGCTTGTGTAAATTAATTTTTATTTTTAATCCTTTCACCGAAACACGGGCAATGTAACTTTAAGCTTGGTGTCCCGAGGCCCGTCCTCTAGCACACACGCCATTTATGGGTATATTACACTTGACATACAGCCTAGTACCTGTATCTGTACACATAGAAAACATGGGCACATTAAAATTTGGCCTATGTACACGCCCTTATGTACCAATACCAAATAAGAGCGCATATTAATAGGGATACGCTAATTCAGAGGTCGGCTGTCTAGTAAAGGGTACCCATGCCAAAATTAGCGTCACATCAGAACTTGGTATCTCAACTTGGCATTTAGAGGCCCTCCTCTGCCTAGTACACATGCAAGCTATGAGCATATTAAACTTGGCATTGGGAGGCCCGCCCTCTATCTAGTATATAGAGTACGTGGGCAATATTTACTCGGTCCGTCCTCTGTCTAGTACTGAGTACATGTGGAATATGTATTACCACTTAGTATTCAGAGGCCCGATCTCGGCAAGTACACATGTAATCTATGGGTACTTTGAACTTGCCCTTTAGAGGCCCGTCCTCGGCCTATACAGATTCTGACTAGGGTTATGACGAAACTTTAAGTATTGTCAAGCCAAACCCCCAGTGCATCTATGCTTGCTGCCTAATGGCGACACATATCTATCATTCAGTCTAATTGACGTGCTCACGAACAACAGCATAGCATTCAGAGGCCCATCCTCTGCCTCCTCGAAGGAACTGGAAATTAAGACATGGGCTATTTCACAATAAGTGTACACTTTCAGTCTCACTGGCAAATCGGGGTAAAATTTCAAACTTGTCCAACTCACAAAACTTTGTTGATCTAAAAACTTCAGGATGTATACTAATAATTCAAAAAATATCAGAGCGTGGCATTATGATTAACGTGTTTATTTTTTCCACTGAAATAATAATTGTAATTGGTTGTCTGGAGAGGACATTTTGTTAAACACAGAATATCACAATATAATGGCCAGACTAAATGTTGAAATGGTAATGCCATGCACTGTCCTGTTAGAAGGAATGGTACTGTTAATTTTACAAACATAACAACGAAATATTTCAATCATGGTTGACAGGTTATATTACAATTGAATGCTGTCCTGGAGAGGACAAATGTTTAACGGATTTTCCACAACCCTGAATATGATCTTGATAAAATTTACTTAAATCTCTTCCACGATCAAATTGTCATATTTACTCCATCAAATGTGTCATGTGATGATACAAACATCTTTGTGAGTACATATCTCCAAACTATTCCATTGTGTGGAATACCTTGACCTGGAGAGGACATTACCATATTTTGTTTAACGGGAAATTCACTTTATTTTAAAAGGTTCATAAAATTAATTTTGTTGGATTTGTTTGTTGTTGTTGTTGTTGTTTTGTTTTTTTTGTTGACCGAATTACACCAACCCAAGTTTCACAATATTGTTGAACACTATATATCCATGATTGATCACCAAATGATCACCACAATAATGCATCATCAACAAATGATTGCACTTAAACTAATGCAAAACTTGAAATGAGACTCCAAAATGGTGTTAAAAGTGCATGTAAATAGAGAAATTCAAAACGAATAACTCGTAGAATTATGTAAAAATAGTTCTGTAGCTTGTCCTTCATATTACCCGTCATATAAAATCACTCATAACATGTATATGCACTGATAAAGTTATCCAGGATGGGTTATACTGTAATCTACTCAAATGACCACCCACTGTGAAATAGCCCACATGTACTCAGGGACCAGTCCTGGTCCATAGAAATACGATCTAGGCCTTGATACTCGGAAGCCCAACCCGTGCTTCGTAATTTGCCTAAACTGCGCGTTTGGGGGCCCGTCCTCCACTTCATACATTTAGTAAGCAAGAGTCCATTCACTTGCCACTTAGGGCCTGTTCCATTACCTATGAGGGCGCTAACACAGGTACCTTGAAACAAAAGGCCAGAACCAGATTTCCCAAATGCTAGGCTGACTCCTTTTTTATTGCTATATTGCGCTCGCTATATACATGCTCGAGCAATAACAAAACAAGAATTGTGAGGGCACTTTCCGAACTACGAATCTTGAAAGAGGCCCGCCCTATATCATCTAACGAACCTGCCAAACTGGTATTTTAATTCCCATGATTCAAGGGCGTGCCCCGTTTATAAACATGCTAGCATTGCACCCTGAGCCTTGTTTACCCGTTGGAGCATTCGCTCCAGATTTCGGCGTTGTCCTCCATATAGATCCATAGGACGCCAAGGTGAACAAATTCTCCCACCAGCGGTCTTCCAGACCTTGCAATTGGTCGATGTCTTGCCAACCATCCTTGGCATCCGCCTTTTCCTATAGGGAGCACGAAAAAAGCAACAAAGAAAATTGAAATTTCGGAAACTGTTTGTGTAAACGCCTATTATCGAAAACATTTCACCTGCCCATGCCTTCTCCGACCCACGCTGTACCTTGGCCGCCTGGCTCCATGAAAAGGCGGAGAAAAGCACTGTTTCGGAGACGCGTGTGTTAAACTGCCCTGAGCCTTTTTTGTTTGTTTGTTTGTTTGTTTTAATTGTTATAATGCGTACTTGTGCATGGTGGGCTTAGTAGCCCAAACTTAATTAAAGAGTCGTATGCATTTGTATACGTACAAAATATTTGGCTGTATACCTGTATACCTGTCGAATGGCTGGGCCCCCGTCGCCACACGGGTGATACCTATAAAATACGAGCCTGAGGCTACTAGGCCTAATTCGCCATATTTATGGGCCTGACAGATGTTTTACCAAAACTGAATAATATCTTATGACATATAAAGCATTGAAGCAATTCGTACCTCAACTAAGGCGTAAATCATGTCCATCTTCAGCACATTCAGCAAACGAGTACATGTAGTTGGAAACTTGTCCGGTACATAAAACACGACACACAGCATTGGCACTATAGCCTATAATACACACGCAAGCCCAATGAGGGGTGCATTGCTTAAGGCACGCAAAAATTCAAAAGGAATTACTGGAGCGCGCTCTACCATTGTTGAGAAAGAGCCAATTTGACTATGTACGTACGTATAGGCTTTACCCAACGTAGTGCCAACCATGCGTGCGGTAACGGCGATTGCTTGAAGCTGCGTAATGATACTGGTGCGCGGTGCTGCCCACACCTCGCAAATGTTTAAATGCCTCTAAATTACTCTGGTTACCTGATTTCGCCTTACAAAACATCCCAAACTCGACGCTAGGTAACACACTGCTGCACTTTCATTTTCCTCGAAATATATCAGCTAATGGATGATAATTCAAAACCATTGATTATCCCGAGCGATCACACACACGTTTACCCGACGGGTTGGTATACTCGAGACTGCGTAGATTCCTACGCAGCCCTCAACGTCGGCGGTTGTGCAAATAGTGTACATAATTTACACAGTACGCACGTACATTCATGCATGCACCGTACATTGAGTTTTGTTCGGCACATAGTCAAAATTCCTTCATGCACGTTCCGTGCGTGCCTTCCCACCACATGGCATTTGGTTAACAATAGACCGCTTCGCTACTTAAGTACGTCTCCTATCGGACGTTCTTCCTTCAGGCTCATGCACTTAGTGCTGAATGTTGCTAGCGCAGCCATTCTACATTTTATACTGCATTGCGTTCCCCTCCCCACCCGCCCTACCCCCATCGACACGCTCCTTCGTTTCTCGTTTTTTTTTGTCATTTACTTTACAGACAAGCAAGGATTTCACTGCTTCAGCTGATATGGTATGTCGAGACATTGGGCCGAATAATATTCTGCTCCTTTGTCTCCACCCAACAAAGACTTCATTCAGCTCTTTCAAAGACCGAAACGCGCTCCGACACATGTCCGACATGCTTCGATGCCCCACGGATTTCTCCTATGGACTGCTTACAATGTTTGTTACTGCTTCGGCTGATATGGTGTGTCGTTGTTGTTGTTGTTGTATATTTCATGGCATCTTCGGCAACTAAGGCCCTTTATGCCATCAACTACACGGTTTTAGCTTTAACTATACTATATTATTAACTTGAGATGACGAAGAAGGAGTTGCAGTTTTAGAAGTGGGAGGAAAACCCCCGGAAAAATGCCCCAGGAGAAAACCCACGCGGTCAAGTAGGGACTTCAAACCCAATCCACATACACGCCCCGGATTCGAACCCGGGACCCCAGAGGTGAAAGGCAAGGAAAGAACCCGATATGGTGTGTTGAGACATTGGTCTGAATTATATACTGCCCCTTTGTCACCACCCAACAAAGACTCAATTCAGCTCTTTGGAAGGCCGAAACGCACTCTGTCATGCTTCGATGCCCCACGGCCCTCTCGTGTAGACTGTAAGTTGACCTCGAGAACGAGCGGGGACTATGCGAGAATCGTCGACTTCCGTAGACCTAGATAATAATTATATCGCGCATGGCGACAGTTTTTTTCGTTTTCATTCAGACACTATGTCAAAATTAGCAGTTTCATCTATCCATTCGGGGTTTATTAAAAAATCCTTAATATCTCATTCATCATCTGTGCGAAACGTTGATCGAGCGAAAAGTTCATTACATTTTATACATGTGTGAATTTCTTTTCCGCCGTGTAGTTGGTGCAATTACAACGTATCGCGACGCATGGATACTTCATATGACGTCACTTGCATGCTCGGGTGTACACTTTGTGCTTAGTACACTGTTGCTGAATTTTAAGGTTGCCCCACAAAATAGCCGCTGACGAATAGCATCTATTATGGCCGTTTTCTAAAGTTCTCATTCGCATTTAGACGGTATTTGCGATTTCCGTCCTGACCATGTGTACCTTACTTGTGCTAGTTTGACCTATTCTCAACTGATCAGTAATGAACGTCCATGTTGTCGTTCAAACCAGGTATTTGTTTAGCCTGGTCATTTCTTCTCATATGCACCAAGCCGGAGGGCCGTACCTCCTAAATGTACTTGAAAACCGGAAACGAAAGGTCGATCATTTTTATGTGTTTGTCACTAGTTTGGACAACATTTTCATGACAATTTTGTTATCAAATCAATAGATTTTCAGTTCCTTTTCCCTTTTATTGGCGTTAGAGCGCTCATAAACGCGGTACGATAAGGTACAGAATCAAAGGAGATCGTCACGACTTTAAACCCCATATCCATTATCTGACGGGTCTCCACAAGTGTGACCTGAGTGGAGATTTGCATAGTTTATTCCAGATGGCCGCCAAGGCAACTGATCTATCAGACTTACACATTCTCGACCCTATCTTTTCTTGCAAATATATCAAGGTACCTTGTATTGTGAAATGCATTTAGACTTCAGATTAATTTCTGCTTCCAAATTTATGCCCCTACCTCCAACACAATCATTATGTCGATCATCGATGAGGATTTCAGAATTTGGTAATTACAGGAACCCCTTTCATTTTGTTCCCAAGTAATGCATCGGCCCCTCATCATTACTTATTTGTATCCGATTACATTGTAGAACTACTTGCCTAAGACCTATAGGTCTGGCAATCGTAATATCCCAATTGTTCATCAACGAGGTGATAACAATTTCCTCAAGTAAAAGATTAAATTGATAGCAATTGTCCAACGAAATGTTTCCGCCCGAGACTAAATACCAGATTTAATGGTATATAAACTGAGATTCAGTCAAATCGTTTGCAAACGATTTACTTAAAGCCCGCCCTCACAAGATTGGAATTAGTCGGCACGTATGTGGGCGCCGTGTACAGCAGGCTGCACAATTCAGGACTTGCACACTTTCTGTAGGTAGTTACACTATGCTTGTGCACCGCACTGTTCGCGCACTAGGCAAACGAGCCCATGATTCAAATGCTAGTACTACTACGCGACCAACTAAGGAACCTAGAGACGAATTTGTAAAGTGCCCGTGTCAATGAGGGCGCACTAATTGTTTACACAATAACTAAGAGCGTAGCGCACTTGCTCGCGCTACATAAATGCTGCACTATAGTATTCATACTTGGGCATGGCGAACGTAAACATCTGTACTCTTATTTTCTGCTTATTGTAAACCTTAAGGTACCGCCTTTAATTGACGCTATATTCGCTTCGGTTATAGCCAATTTCTCGGAAGACGGGCACATTGCATTTTTTGATTGTCCTTTGCCTCGCAAAATTATTGCAGATGTGAGGGAATTTTCACATAACACATGTATACAATTAAACATTTTCAGTCGTTGTCGTAGGCTATTTGCATTTTTGTTCTGATCCAGCGCGCGGTCAATGTAAGTTCGCCACATGCGCAGAATAGTGCTTAAGTATTTCTCGTAATGATGATGATTTTGAAACTCCTGTCATGTTCCGGCATAACCGCACATCGATTGTCCATGTTTTTTGGTGAATGTGGTACATTATACAAATATTGACTGCAATGAGGGGCATGGTTAAGATTATAGGCCCAAGGTGATCTCGAAGCCATGACTATGCCCCGAGGCGGAAGCCGAGGGGCATAGTCATGGCTTCGAGATCACCGAGGGCCTATAATCTTAACCATGACCCGAATAAACAGCAGTCAATATTTGTTTTATATACCGAATGTGTAGATTTTTGTCATCTGGTTGGTTAAAAGTAACGAGACTCAAACAGTCATGACAGTGGTCCTTCGCGTTTCGATTTCGGAAGCTGGTCTACGGCGGAAAAGTTGTATATTTACAGCAAACATTTGTAGCATAATCACCTGGCACTTTAGTAGCACATTTCACCTGACACAGTTTTCACTGTATAGGCCACTTCTCTTACTTTCTTAAGGACTTCATCATCTACGACAGACGACAAAATGACGTCGAGATTCCGCCATTACCGTCCTAATGAATGTTTACGTGAAGCGCACAGCTGCATAGTTGGTGGACAGCAATGCTAACACATGTAATGCGCGCGTCCGGAACCCGCTAAATGACTATGCCCGGGGCATGGCAAAGACTATTGCCCGGTGGGCATATACGCGCCGGGTCTAGCCGATTCAATGCCCCCACTTTTAACCAATCAGATGACAGGAATCTACGCATGAGGTATATAATGTCAGATAGGTCCCGTTGATTTATAATGGTTTTGTTTCCAGAATTCCACTCGTATCATCTATAACGCCTTCTAACAATAAGAAATGAATTCGCCTTTTTACGTTAACAGCTCTCCTCGAGCAGTATAATTCTCAAGCCTTTTTTCAAAAAGGTGGCGTTGAATAATAATTTTATTACATGAATAATAGAGGATGACCTTTACACAATTCGATCAATTTCAAGGATGAATTGTATTATCTTTTGGTGTAATTTCAAGTTCTATTCGTAGGAACATTTACATATTCAATAGCGAACTGTGATGTTGTTTGGGACAACAGACAATTTTCCACAGACGCGTACAAAGGTTGTCATTTTCAGTGGCTTCTTAATTGATTTCATGAACTGCATAGGTTTACTCTTTGTTTAGTATGTTATTTGTTTTTAGAATTAACTAGACGCATGTTTTGTTCCTTTCTTAGCTCACGCTCTTGTAAATTCCATTGTTTTTAATCACTTCGGGAACAAACCTAGGCAACGTGGCAATGATCAGGGGAGTGCACCTCCTTTTGGTATCCTAGGATATGCACCCACGTTTCCTCCTAAAACACAAAGATAAATGATAAAAGGAGGTGGCCTCCGAGCGCCAGCAGTTTTTTGCTGTTTGGACTGACGCCAAAAGCTATTGTCGTGTTCCTGGGCAAGTTCTCGATCCCAGAGATTTCTCCGATTCTCGTAGCAATTAGTAATCTTTCTACTTTTTCGTGTGATCTTCAGACATTCTTGATGTATTTATTTCCTATAGTAGATCTTTCCCCATGTTACCTTTGCCAAAAGTTATTAATAATGCGGGATCAATTGAGTAAAGTTTTTATTTATTCTACACCTTGCTTTTCGTTCATCTTCAGTCGCATTTAGCGTACTCAATACCATTTTAACGTAATTTACGTAAGTTTATCCTGACGTTTATTTAGCATAAATATGTTGACAGAATTTGAACCATATATGTCTTCAAGTTGCTAAATCTATATCCAGTTGAAATCCGAATTTTAAGAAGGTTTTTTTTCATGTAGGCCAACGAGGCCAAATAGTATGTTGATAGTATTTTATGCAAGCCATGAAAATATAAAAAACGTAGTCAGTGCTCGCGGTCTGTAGGCCAATGAGGTCGGATATAGCAGTATGCTTTATATTGTACGTGTATTTCTTGAAATTTTAATATCCCTTCAAAGACATGTAAACTACGAATATATAAAATTAGGGCTCGCGCCCTGTAGGCGAACGAGGTCGGATACAACAGTATGCTTATATAATATTACTTGCAATTTAATCCAACTATTTTTAATCCTTTATCCAACTGTGAAGGTTAGGGCTCGCGCCCGGTAGGCTGACGAGGTCAGACAATTGTTTATAGCAGTATGTTTATATCTTCTTGAATTTTGATCTGTTCTCTAACTTTGAAGTTAAGGCTCGCGCCCTGTAGGCCAACGAGGCCGGATATAGCAGTATGCTTGTATATTATATTTCTTGAATTTGTAATGTTCCTTTCATCTCAACCACGAAAGTTAGGGCTCGCGCCCTGTAGACTAACGAGGCCAGACATTATATATATATTTTTATTCCAGAGTATGTTTATATTTCTTGAATTGTCCTTTTCTCTTTTTAAACTTATGTCTTTTCTGAGCATTGTTTTTGACCATTCAGCATTCTAGTGCATGCAGGCCACTGTCCCATACTGTCTGAATAAATTATCTTAAATTATTTCGGTTTGTTTTTGGTGTTTATTGATTTTGTCGTTGTTTAGGACCAAAACTGTTTTTCATGCGTTTGAGCACAACGAATTAGCATGAAATTTACAGTGTACAGTGTATGTATGGCTGGGCCGTACGCGATATTTATTTCCGTACCGCTGTTTAGCGAACATTGCTTCTGATTGGTTTAACCCCTATGCATATGTTGCATACTGATGTGTTTTGTCGATAACTACCTCAACATAACCCCACACCATACCACACTCTTTCCTCAATTAATAGTAAAACAAATTATTACGACTCAAAGGAGATTCGAACCTGCAATCTCTCGATTGATAGTACTACGTCTTAACCACCAGACTACCAAACCCAAAAATTTTCTTTCTGATATCCTTTTATTTAATAACTCTTGAAGGCGCTATATAGAAAATATGAATATTCATTTACAATGCACCAATCAGACACCTTGATGAAGCCCCATAGCGAATATGTGGTACGGTAAAAATTGTCGCGCACCGCCATGTACATTATGTACACTGCACTGGGGTGGGGGGGGGGGTGGGGGGTGGGGGTGGGGGGGTGGGAGGGTGGGGGTGGGTGGGGGGGGGGGGTGGGGGGGTGGGGGGGGGGGTGGGTGGGGGGGTGGGGGGGGTGTGGGGGGGGGGTGTGGGGGGGGGGGGGTGGGGGGGGGGGGGGGGTGGGGGGGGGGTGGGGGGGGTGTGGGGGGTGTGGGGGGGGGGGGGGTGGGGGGCGGGGGGGGGGGGGGGGGGTGGGGGGCGGGGGGGGGGGGGTGTATTTGTTCTTCTTCAATTGAGGGAATTCTCCTTCCAAGTTCTGGCTGAGATGTCTGTACATAATGATCCACTTTGATGAGGATCTACAATAAATACCCGATGATGTTTTCGTGCTGTTAACTTCATGTACTGTATCACCTGTTTTCTGATTTCTGACTGTCCGGTGTGTTCGTCCACATTAATGTTGGGACTGAATCTCCCTGATACACTGTCGTGGTGTTCCCGTTTCATTACAGTTACAAAAAGTAACCAGAAGGTCTGCGGTTCGAATCCCGGTGGAGCCAAGTTCGAGTTCAGTGCGTCCTAATTGCCATACCAACGCCCCAAGAAGAGTGACCCTTCCTAAAACGCGTCTAGTGCTTTGTGAAATCGGCCCCTGCATGGTCATGTATTTAAATCAAGTAACATATCTCGCCAATTAGTGCAAATTATCAACTTACCACTGAGACCTGGGATCGATTTCCCAAAAGTTAAGACGTGTTCATTGCGTCCTATAATTCTCATACCAAAAGTGACCCTTTCTGAAATCAGCCCCTGGGGCAGATTTCACAAAGCACTAAAACACGTCTTAGGAAGGGTCACTCTCCTTATCTTGGGACGTTGGTGTGATAATTAGGGCACCACTGAACTCGTCTTAACTTTGTGAAATCGATCCTAGGTCCCATTGCCGCCCACACCTGTATTCCCTGGATAAAGGTGCTTATACACATTTACTGAGCGATAAAATCTACGTAACATACAGTATACACATTTCGCGACACGTGTCATTCTTTTTACATGCAGGTATGCATTGGGTGGTGTAGGCATTACAAGTTCGTCAGAGCTTTTATCGCTCCAACTGGCGATTATCCTCTGACAGTAAACTGTGCTCTGTGATATAGTTACAAGGTCCTCCGCGACGCCTTTCCATCCGGAATTATAGCGGCATCTTCAAACAAATCGTCAGTACTCAGACGTGTGCGAACATTAACGGATCCAAGAAGGATTTGATTTCAGATCCCAAATCGTATGTAAACATGGCTACTACGTCAATCACGAAACACAATTGCCCTATACTTGGCCTCGCTGTATTTACTTTTACCAACGTGGTCATTTATATGGGTAAGTTCTCTCGTAGCTCTAACCCCCTAGGGTGCACACGTATACTACTTTTAAAAAACGCAATTTTAAAATAATAAATCGAGAATTTTACAAATGTATAATGAAACAACTGCAGTCCCTGCGTTGGCGTTTGGCTGTGAAGTTTGAAGCTTTGGTAGTTTGAGTGGTCTTTTTCGGCAAACTGCTCCAAAGTAGTTGTTTCCACCCCAGGCTGAAGAATTATGGTTCGCTGAATCCCGTTGATGTAAGCGTTGCTCACTTGAGTTGCCAGTACGTCTCTGGGAATGGAGTCGGATAATTTTGTAACACGATAATTTTTTCCACATTTCAGGTAGAAAGCAGCAGTGGAAGGCAAATTGTTGTCCAACGCCGGCGGCATCATGCAGGAGTAAACAAACTTTGAAGAACTGCAAACTTTTTTTCTCAAATGAGAAAAGGGAAAAATCTGACAGAATTCCGTACTCGTACGTCACTATTTTTTCCCAAAAATGACTTTTAAAACCATGTCAAAGAGTGCAAATTTATTTTAAAAAAACAACATTTGAAGAGGAAAAATATGAAGTTTTACTAGGAAAAACTTATAATTCTTCTGAGTTGTCTGTCCACTTCACTTGTCTTATACTTTCCCCCAATATTTGACAAGGAATAAAATAATATAGGGGTTTGCAATTTGGAAAAAAGTGTCAAAACAACCATCCTGTAAATAGTTATTGATGCTTCGGGATCCACAGACTGTAAACAACTGTATTTGTTTGGGTTGGGTGTAATAAGCATTTACTACCGTTTATACTAGTACATGCTGAACAGTAAAACAAACTTTGTATTCATATGAACTGAAGCATTTGCTTAGTCTAAATACTTATACTTCGTAGTTAATGCTTTACCTGTTTACTTGAACTTCCTAGTATTTGCTAGTTTTTATTCATACGACCCAATGACTTGTTACAGTTGGGAAACGGGTGTCTTAGGCTGATTGCAAAAGACAGCGGTTCCACTCAGTTTTGAACAGTTCTTGCAGCTAAGCACAAACGTCGTGTATTCTTTTCATTGGGCTACTTAAGTGAAGTTAAGACAAGGAGTCATTATAGTCAGAAAACAATGTATAATTCTTTTCATACATGTATGTGTAAAAGTAAATATGGTGATAAAGTGTTTTCTCTTTTTGCGCAAAATTTCTTAAAATGCACGATTTCATGGTGAAAATGCCGTCTTTTGTCCAACTGTAATCACTTTTTGTGTTAGTAAGACATGTGCACACACCACTTTTTAAATGACAAAAAATCAATAAAACAGTTTTTGAGCTACATTAAAAAGTATTAGACGGAAAGTTATTTTTTGGTTTGGGGTAATAAACATTTACTACTGTTTCTACTAGTACATGCTGAACAGTAAAAGAAACTTTATTCATATGAACTGAAGCATTTGCTTATTCTAAATGCTTATACTTTGTAGTAAAAGTTTTACCTGTTTACTTCAACTTCCTAGCATTTGCTAGTTTTTATTAATTCGACCCATTGTCTCCTTTATTTACTTTTTTCATGCGTATGAGCGCAGCGAAGTAGCATGAAAATGTAGTTTTGTTTGGTGGTACGTCATTCATTGTGCTTTAACCCCTTGTTTATTAGATAGGCACATTCCTTTCCCATTCCATAAATGCCTTTATAGGCTTTAGAAGATACCCGTCTGACTTTCTGTTCCAAGTCAGCATCCCACAAAATTACTCAAAACAGGCCACTAAGTTACACTAGATGCCGAGAGTCGTTTGTCGATGTCCTTAAACAAATGGGAATTAATTATACCAATGATTTTGGCCTCCATAGCTTGAGATCGGGGGGGGGAGCCTCTCATCTTGCTAAAAAAGGTATTTCAGAAGAGTTGATACTTCAACAGGGCAGTTGAAAAACAGCAGCAGCCATGAACAGATATGTAAAAAGGAATTTATAAGTTAGACTACTTACTGCAAAAACAGTTATGATGTAATTAATTCATTTATTAATTAATTTATTTATTTATTCACCACATCCAACAGCGGAAGGACCGCCAATTACAGGAATGGGATCAATTAACAGATATTTGAATAACTATCAACTTCTAAGTTGAATTAGAATCGTCCAGAGACACCGGGGAATCCCTCCCCTTGCTCTTCACGAAAGAATGCTCTGGGATCTTTGTTACCGAAACCTAACTCACTGAACCAACGGCTTTACATCCCTTCCGAAGGATAGAACAGGTGTGATGAAGTGCCTTGCTCAAGAGCGCAAGTGCCACAGCCTGTCACTGACCGGAATCGAACCCACATTCTAGTACTGGCAGAGGAACTCGAGTTCGACGCACTAGACCGCTGGGCCATAACACCCCACTATTAGATGTCCCTTCAGGTAGATCCCCGCCAGATTTAACCTCCTGCATTCTTTTTATAAATACATGTACCTTGATATATATTTCCGATGGAATGACTTACTAAAATGTTCGACCAAAAATGTTGGTTTATTAATCTTATTAAATTAGGTCAAGCAGATCTCTGACAGTTGATGTATACAGTGTATATGGTAATTAGATGGATGCCGTTGAATCTCGAATGAGTAAAAGGGTAAATGTTTAAGCATTACTTAATATTATGCAATAAGTCCAGGCAGCTGTCTGAAATGATCTAATTAGGCAGATGCCTACGCAACCTATTCTTTGATTGCTTTATTGTACTTGCCTTAGAATCTCAAATTAGTAAAACAGTAGATGTTTAAACGAAGCGTTCATTAATCTTATGAAATAAGTTCATGCAAATATCTCACAGGGTGTAATGACGCAGATGCCTAAGAAACCAATTACCATATGAATACAATGTTGTACTTACCTTGAAAATCTCATAAGTAAAACTGTATTAGTAATAAGTTCAGGCAGATGTCTGACAGGATGTAATGAGGCAGATGCCTATTTTGTACTTACCTTTGATCCTCAGATGAGTTGGGCCACATTGGCCCAGGCAACGTTTTGTTTAAACGAGTTCACTGGAGAAAGATATACATTGATGCTTGTACTCATAAAAAAATGTATATATACATGTGTGTAAATTGAATTGTAAATATAATGGACATTCTGCGTGCTTAGCTAATGCAGGCCAACACCCATCATGTACCAATTAAACTCCGATAATTTATTTATGAGTCCTTGTCTCTTTATTTGGCGTTCCTTAAAACCAAAACTGTTTTTCATGCGTATGAGCACAGCGAAGTAGCAAGAAAGAAGGGAAATCCAAATCCCATTGGTTTCCACACGTCACGCGTGGGCTACCGCAATATGGCTGGGACAAGCTCCCACTATGAGCAACTAACAATGGAAATTGGGCACAAACCATTGTTAACAATGGTGTGTGCCTAATTTCCATTGTTAGTTGTTCATAGTGTCCAGTGGTGAAGATGCTTACGAGAATAATATATACGAGAAGATAACAGAAAAAACACCCGGCTTATGTATGATCCTGCATGGATGCATTAAGATTATCATGATGCGCCTCTGAAGAAAAATGTGTGGCTCAAAATAGCTACTCGGCTTAATATTGATGGCAAGTACATGTATTTTTCTGGTTTTAACTTTTTAGTTGCTAATGATCAAAACTGTAATTTTTTTCACACCCAGTATATTTGGCCCGTGACGTAACGTATATGTGTGGACAGCTCTTGCTTTTTGCGTGAAAAACGTGCCCTGTTCGTGACGTGACGCATACGCATCCTGTGTGGATTGCCCTTTTATTTAGACCTTCGAGTAGACATACTGACAAGTGTGACATATAATGGTGACGTCGTCTCTTATAAACAGAACAAGGTATGAACTTTAAACTTAGTACAGTCTTGTACCTGTTCAGCTTTTAACATCTTTCAAAAATAAGAAAATGTTACGAGAAACGGTAACAGAAATACTATACTTTTAATTCCAATCCAAGTCTTCAATTGCAATGTCCAAAAATTGTAATGAACCATTTGATGCACTCAGAGTAATGCACGCGCAAACGGGAGGAAAAAAACACAAAACACGAAACACAAAACGTTTTTCTCGTGCCTTTGACTTTCGTCTGCGTTACGCCAAAACAGGCGTTTCGGCCTACCGTTTGCGGTATATATATACTTGTTTCGATACTGGAGAAACGACGCCTTAGCGATTACCAATCATCGATCGTATTCCGGATCACGTGGTATCAAGATATCATGTGACTGTTCTGCTTTATTGGCGGGGCTGTATCTGTTTTGTATAGTCTGGTTCCCAGACCAAAATATCCCGAGACGATATTTAGGTCCGCCATAAAGTCCGGTAAATTTACGGGAAAATTGTGCCTGACCTAGAACTAATTGCAATACAATGCATTCCAACAATGGCTGGTGTATACAACAAATAGGCACAGGCTCGTCAGCAATGCGCGCGCGCAAATTCGTGCTACGAAATACGCAGCTCCATGCCTTTGCTATGGAGCTGCGTATTTCGTGGCACGAATTTGGCGCGCGCGCATTGCTGACGATCTGTGCCTTTAACATACTGAAAATCGAATATTTTCTAATGAGTGGAAATGTGATTTTTTACACGCCAATTCGCGGTACATTTGGTAAGTTATTTAATTGAGGGCGCTATTTTGTATGTTACCTATCAGGAATCCGTGCACATTTTGTAACAATCTTCAGGAAACACGACTACTCGTAGCAGACGAAATATTTCCCGTCGTCTGCTAAAAATGAGGCATTATAAACGAAACGGACACTTTTTTGGTCACATTTCGGGGATTTTGTTTATTGTTAGTGGTCAAACAACTGACCTACCTGTTATTCCTTCTTGTAAATTGGTTTGTTATAATTGTAAATTTTTGCTTGTGTGGATAAAATAGCACAGTGTTGTGTAGACAAACTATATAATATGGAGATGATAATAAGGTCCATGCCAAAAACAACAAAGGAAAATATACCTTAGATTTTTTCACTTTAATTTTTGTGGCTAAAACACATGTACTTTTTGTATTGTCAATGTGCTTATTACAAAAAGAAATTCCACAATTCGACCATCCTCATAGAAATAAGAGCGTTTTTCTTAAGCGAGCAACTGATTTGGACACTGCCGTCTGCTCGCAAGTGGTCGTGATTACCATGCACCTACTATTGCGAAACATGCAAGTTGGAGTACTTTACCAGACTATTTTCTGAGACGTCGCGCGTCGTCTGCTCGCAAGTGGTCGTATTACTTCTAATTAATTCTTATTTTTTGTCTTAAAAACACCTTTCCACTCAAAAGAAACAATTATATTTTTCATATGTTGTTTATTGAATGTTGTTGCCTAGATTCATGTTAGAATGTTTTCTATTGCAATTAGGTCAAATTGTAAATTGACTGGACTAAAATTGAAACAGGAGGAATTCCTCCTTTTTCCGATGTTTCCCGAATGTACGTCCGGACGTTATCGTTAATCGTCGGGTACGATTCGTCATCGTTTCGAAAATTTGAGTTGATGCGGCGTGCGCGTGCCGTCGCGTGTTTATGACGATTCAGACAAGGTTTGAATTTGATTGTTGATGCTATATTTTAAGGTAAATTTCTATTGGCCAAATATGGGATAACCCATTCCAAATTGTTATACACTCGTGACGTAGCTTTGAAAATTAACGGTTATGCGCACCTAAAAATAAATGCATGACGTAATGCTTAGTGCTATTTTAAACGCGACGACAGCCGGTCCTCATATTCAGTCGTTGTATGTGGAATATGTGGAGCGGGAACCAGTCTACCGTTTCGGTGGCATTTTTGTTTCGTTGTGTGGCATTGATGTTTTCCGTTTGCGCGCGGGATGGATACACTAAAACGCGAGGTTAACGTTTTTGTTTCGTGCCTCCCGTTTGCGCTGGTCTTAACAATCTCAATTTACGAACACAAGGTTTTTTTCGTAAAATTCAAGACGAAATGTCAGTGAAAACAGTTTCTGGAAATCAACCCACTAATAGATTGGAAAAAGGTAATTAATCTCACAAAACATGTAAAATTACAATTACAAAAGAAATTACCACCACTATACTGAATGTATGAAATTCAAAACATGTAAAGTAGCTGATTTTATCGGTGAGTAACATATGTATATAAGGCTGACTGCACCACCCTTGGTAAGAGCCACCAAGGCAGGGTGCACCACTCTTCCCGAAGTGCTCCATGAGAACCTGTACTGCCATGGCTGTTTTTGAGACACAGGGCTTCAGGGGTAAGCTCAACTCACGCATGTTTAATCAGCTTGAAAACCAGACAAATTAAAATCGGTTACATGTATTTGGGGACCTTTATACTAAGATTCTCCCAGAAACACGAAATGCCAAATTTCATTGCTGTGTGAATTACTTTTTTCAAACAGGTCCACTTGGACCTGGACGAAATCACTGGGGTTAAACAGCATTGAAACTTCCAAAGTGGTTGGTCTATACAGTTGTTAGCCACAAATTCACCGACTCTGATGAAGAATTTGTTTTATAGAGGAGTATATTTTTTATTTCATCTACGAAAGAATCAGCCTCCACCAAAAATCTGAGTGCAAGAGTTACAACAAAATTCTGAGAGTACTTTCTCAAACATATGTACATGAATGTTGCACTAATAAAGCAAATGTAGCCTCATGCAAAATTTCACAAAATTCCAACTTTACAAGAAATAACATTTTAAAATTAAATAAAATGCTTAATGATATATAGGTTACAAAATAGATGAGACATAAAAGTAAATGTACTTTTTGTAGCAAAAATAGAAATTGCTCCGAGAAACTACAATGTACAGTAATACTTCTGGCCTACATTAGCCTTTTGGCAAGGTTTTTGGATTTGGGGTTATATTGTTTGGGAAAATGTTGGACAATTGAACGTCTTTTAAAGCCTTTTACGAACTGGCTACTGCTACATTATTCATTACATGCAAGAAGTTGACCCGAACGTGCAACGTCACAACATCATTACCCGTGCCCCACTCTACACAAACATTTTGAAAACAGATCGAAAACAAACATTCAAATGAGCCAATTAATGAGCGCTAGGTACCCGTTTTGAACGCGCGCGTGTGATGCAAGTCACCTACAGTTCCCACAGGACAATCAGACCAAGCACATCGCCTGCGGCGTTGTGGACTTGTTCATTATCAATGTAGGTACGGCACTTTAAATTTACTTCGAAAATACCCCATTGAGCTCCATGTAAATGCGTTTAAATTTGACAAACTTTTTATTACATCCAAGTTTTATACGGAACTAATATAATTTTCAAAAAATGATTTGATTTATTTGCTATTTAATTTACATGTACCCAGTGAATTCAAAATCGTAAGCCTACCTCCCTTGTTTGTACGAGCTCACGACGTAATTTGCATAAGGTGACCTACACGTGACTGGCTGATTTCGCTACCAACTTTGGTTGCGATTATAAGTAAAAACATAAGAATTGCCTCGCAGTTCAAAAAAGGCCAAGCGAATGAGACACTAGGCGTGTGTAGACTCTACTCAAGTCACCAAATCGCCCAAATTCACGAGACCTTGTCAAAAGGCTAGGCCTACGTGTAAATGTCCACAAAATGAACTTCAGCCAAATTTCTTTGCTTTTAGTCTGTAACCATGTTACTTGGTTAATTTTCACCCTGTTAGATAAACGTAAAGGCTAGCAAATTACAAAATAATGCTTATTAAAAGAGTGAATTCTACATGTATGTACATGTGAGGACATTGACTAAGATGTTGCATACATGAGTTGCTTATTTCTTCCTGTACAGTATGTTATTTCATACAGGGTGTCGTCCCTCCCTCCCTCCCCCCTCCCCCCAAAAAAAGGAAACCGAGATTAAACCGCTAATTACTCGATTGTGACTGATAATTTTTGAAAACAGCAACTACTGTCCGTTTAATGATGATGACATGTACTTTCATGGATGACTAAGCAGGGATGGTTCAAAGCGAGAGAGTAAGAAATAGCTTTGTACCAGATTACATGTATGAATAAGTTCAAATAAGATAAATAGAACAAAAAGACCAATAATCAGTTTAAAAATCCTTTACGTGGTGCTCTCATTAAAACATGAATGTTTGTGTTTGAATAAATTATGTTTAGAGTAATTATTTGTCTTTTTTTAGAGCATCAATCTGTTTATAATCTGGTACAAAGATACATGTATTTTTGACAGCGTCGCTTTGAACCATCGCTGTTATGTCATTTATGAAGGTATTTGGGATTTCTTGGTGTCATAAGCAAGAGGACACGGTGATGAAACAGACAGTCATTACCGAGTAAATGGCAATTTAATCTCGGTTTCCTTTTTTTCAGGACCACCCTGTATATTAATTAGGGTTTGTTTTGCCCTAACTGATGTAACTTGATCAGCACTGTAGACACAAAACTTCCCCAAGACCTCATCTTTAAATTATGTAGTTATACTGAGAAAATACCCTTTCCATCAATAAGTAAAAAACGTACAGCATTCACATACCCTGTAGAATTAGAAAACATTACCTTAGGTTTTTTTGTTTTTAGACAGTTTGGAGCATGCAAATTTTAAAGTTGGTCGGACAAATCCTTCACTTCCAAATTTGCCGACATTTGGAGCACACTTTGGCCAATTTCCCGTCACAAACTGGGGTGCTCCAAAAGTCCAAGCATGGGCATAAACTTTAGGTAACAACTAGAGTTTAAGAAAATTAACTCTCACCATTAAAGGGACACACCGGCTTACTGTTTACATAATGTAGCGATCTAGCATCCTTGACAATAATTTGTTGGTCGTAAAAAAATGTCACGTAATTAAAGGCACAGGCTCGTCAGCAATGCGCGCCCGCCAAATTCGTGCTCGAAACACGCAGCTCCATGCCTTTGCTATGGAGCTGCGTATTGCGTGGCACACATTTGGCGGGCGCGCATTGCCGACGAGCCTGTGCCTTTAACTAGAAATGTTTAAAATTAACAAAAGAGACAAATGTTAGGCTATACGCTTTACCAGCCGTCGCGATGTATCATGTGTTTGTAAATTAAAGGTGGCGTTCGATATGGGTCGACACGTGTTTAACCTCGATCGGTTCCTTGTTTTCACACCTTGCTTGATCCCTGAGGTCAGCGCCGACTCGAGGAAGCAACTTGAACGCAATGTTTTGGTATATTTAGCGCCCTCAATATTTAGATGTTCTTCGGATCTTATTTATCGCCGCAAACGCGAAGCAAAGACACGAAAATCTGAGATATTTTCTCATCCGTATCAACACCCAGAAATCCTTCTTATGAAATCTGTTGGCAGATTTATGTACAAATTGGAAAATACGGTATGTACCGGGTACATAGTGTTCGTAGGACATTATTTTCCAACAAGAGAAACCAACCGCGAATGACAAAAGCAACTCGCACTTCGCGCTGGTTTCTATGGCTGGAAATACAACTAACTCACAAGACCACGTGACTTTTCGGAACTAGAATCTGGTTCCCAAAAATCACGTGACATTGAATTTTTGAAAAATGCTCAAAAACGGCCAAATTTCACGGCCTCTTTTCAAGATATATCTAATTTACTATGGAAAGCGCTTCAGAATAATGTATGGGTCTATTTCGAGCCCAAAATATCCCAACAAAGCCGGTGTGTCCCTTTAATATTTTAGATGATTCTAAAATTCCCTTACCTGACATTTCCGTTGCAAGTGTTGGATTTTCGAGAAATATCATGGAAAAAACCTGTACATTCAGTGTTTTGGGTGATATTCTGGAAGTAGTGTATCAATGGCAAATGCACCAGCACCGCACACATGCAGAGGTACAAGTAGGTAGACGACAACCCTGCACACGTGCGTGACCTGCACGCGCCAACACATTGAGCACACAAAGCAGCCCAGAGACCAAATGAATCATTTCCACGTACCTCAGACACTATCTCTTCACACGCTGCCCCGAATGCGCAAGGCACACCTATATGCACACATGACCTCCCCCACATACACTATGCGAACTTCTTTTTATTCTCGCGTGTACTGTAGACAATTTGGCCGAAAATAACTTTTTTTCCAAAATCGAAACGCAGTATTTCGCCCTAACTTTACAATTAGTTTAAGGGCATCGTTACACACCTTATCTTTTTTTAACCCCCCTCCCCTTCCCTTATCCTTTTTAAATGCTAAGACAACTCGTCTGCGGACCTGGGCAAGTCCACACAGTTACGGTGCTACCTGGTTTATGCGGACCTCTTTTGTCCGATAGTGTATTTAATGCTCGTACCCTACATGTATACACTGTTTCACACACTATGCAAGCGGGTGTAGTAAAAAGATCCTATTTTGGGGGAAAATTTAACACCTGCAACGGAAAGGTCAGTAGGTAATGGAATTTTAGGATCACCGTACCAAGCTATCAATTCAAATAATTAATTTCTTTAAAGACCCCCTGGAAGGTATTTTTTATAGGAAATCTATGCTATACATTTACTCCATTCATTTACAGTCATACAAACCTTGGAAGTTGTTTTATGGATTAAAATCAAGGATTTTTTTCCATAATTAACAATGCAAATTCACACATTTATGAGCAAAGTTTAGATGTTGCATTAGGCAAACATAGGAAAATCACATTAAGTTGTGCACAGCAAATCCACTATTCCAACTTGTTTAAACTTTTGTAACCCATGGTTGTTTGGGTTTGTTTTACATGTACATGTTGCCTGTTATAACTTATAAGCCATGAAACAATTAATAAGATTGGAAACTGCAGCAATTTTCCACAATTCCAGTTTGAAGTCTCGTGTTTTTTATTTGCTTGCCTTCTATCTGCTGTGTGTTCCTAAAGTCTAGTTACAGGCCCCAAACAGTGCCCTCTATCTGTGAGTTTCTGTAACGAAAGTTTCAAAGTTGAAAAACACCGCCCTTTATTAATGCATAGTTCTGAGATTGCCCAATAAACCCCGCCCCCTTAGATATTGTTGCTATGCATCACACGCTATCGTCAAAATGGCTACACACACTGCACAAACCAATGGGACGGAAAGCACAGATTCATTGGAGAAAACTCAAAGGTACTCATGTTTCAGGGTCGACAGTTACCGTAGCACGCACTCAGTAAAAGGCCAGTGATAGAGATGTCATATATTCATAACAATTCGCTTTCTTACCTTTCTTCGCTTTCTCTGAACAACGAATCACCCAGCCTTGAAACCAAAAATTCACCCGGAACACCGCATACAACGTATCGGCATAAAATCGTGTGATGTTGGTTTGTGAGGCAATTAATGCACTTTGACCTATGTGGGCGCTGTCTGCCAGCTCTGTTGTGATTGGTCAACGGGTTCGGTTGATTGACAGGTCAGAACTATGCATGGGGCATCAAATTGAACAGTAGTTATCTTTCTCAACAAGTAATCCTTCACATGCAGCAAAAACTGTGCAATTCATAGGCCCTCTAATTTTTTATTTTTTTTAAAAATACCTTACCTACACTTTTCAATACACTCATCCAGATTAACCAATTTAAAACCCGAGGTTTCTACCAGATAGTCCATCATGAACACAGAGTTCATGTACATGTCTGGAAGATCAGAATCTACCACCAGGACTCCTCCTTTGTTCTTGGCCAAAGCGTCATGGATCTTACGCAGGGCTTTAGGCACACGCTCCACGTCACGATTTCTGTAGTAGTTGTTCCATGTCAGCTCCCCTGTAGACCCTGTTAAACATGTTAAAGCAGCAGATGTAGACAAATTATCATTTATGATCCACCACCGCAAAACCAGGCGGAAGTCGGCAAATACCATTTCGAGATGTGGTAATCAGAGTTTGTACCGTCCGAAGAGTGGGCCTCGCCAAAAATCACGATGTATTTGAACCAGTCAATGAATAAAAATACAAGCCTCCTACCTTTTTAGATCCATCCACTTTATGATTTTAGAGTATTTTCCCAATGAAAAGTACCGGGTCGGCGGGAAATTTATATGCAAACAGAAGTAATACCCCCGTCACACCGGAGGCGCGGTGCCACTGCGGTGCTTGTATGGCATAAACTGCATTGGTACCGCCATGATCGCAGTGGTTCCGCCATTGATCGCCGTAGCACCGCGGAAAACTGTCAAAACCGCGGACCTTCGCGGTGGCACGGCGGAAACTTTGAACATGTTCAAAACTTCCGCAGTGCCACCGCGGGTTGGGCCAATCCGCAGTGGGATCGCCGCGGCACCGCCATGACCGCCGTGGGACCGTACAAGGACCGCAGTAGCACCTCCATCACCGCCGTGCCTCCGCAGTACAACCGCCGTGCAATTGCCAACAAAGTAGACTGGCGACCCTACGGCGATCCCGTGGCGGTGCTACCACGGTGCTACCACGAGAGCACTGCGGGTATGGGGGTGCCACTGCGGAGCCAGGGAGGAATTTTAGAAAATTTGGCAATCTTACTGCGGTGCCACTGCGTTCCTACGGCGGTGTTATTGAGGTGCTTGTTCGGCAATGGCGTTTCCACTGAGGTTGCACTGAGGTGCTTGCACCGCGGGCATATTTTGTAGTATAAAAGCTTCGGTTTTCTGCTTCAATTTTGTTCAGTGTTCTAAAAGTCTTCAAACAGTTCAGATCGACAGTCAGTAATGAAAGCTCAACGTACAGTAGCACCGCGAAGAAAAACACATGTGTGACGGGTAGGGGAAAACTAGTGGCGGTGTTGATGGCAGTTTTGACCAAAAACCGTAATGGCACCGCCAATACGGTCTGACGGGGGTATAAACAAGGCGTAGCTTTGCACGTGATACGTTTGGATATATGTGTCGACGTACGCGCAAAATCTGTTCCACATAGGCCGTTTTCAAAATGCTCGGTGTTTTACGGTGAGGCTCGGTATTTTTAATTTGATGTCTTCCTTTGTGTGTAGTATAAGTTCGTGAATTATCTTGGTGTTATATGCTCAACAGGGGTGAACGTTCAAATTAGCATTGGCCCAAGATGTTTCTTAATCCATTAATTGCTGGGATACACCACGCCGGAGCCACAGATGAAAACGGTCGTTTTGAAAACAGCCGATGTCGGAGCTGAACAACAGAGGGCGCTGCTCATCGCGCAAAGATTCACATGTTTCCGTTTGTTGTTCGCATAAATATGGAAGGTAAATTTACGATGAAAATTTGTCCTTATTTTTTAACAGGGATGGAAATTTCTTATTTTTTATTCGGAATTCGTCTCTCTAGTAATCGAAGATGAAAACAATACCTTTTTTTCTCGTGAAAAGCGGAGAAATAAACTTTGATTGCCCCCTTTAAGTTTACAACGAAAAAAAAATGCGTTTCCCGTCATTTATTTATATTCTATTTAAACAGTATGTTTTAAGAAAAATGTACATTTAAATCAGTGTCTGCATTTATATTTACATGTAGGATTGATGTTATTCGCTGAAAGAGTGTGATGTCAATATCCCCGCGGACACGTTTACTTCTTTGACAACGGTTCACGCTACTTGCATGACAACGCGTTTCTCCATTCGTTTTGCACAGAAGCCACAAGGGGAACATTTTCTGTTGAATTCTGTTCTGTTACAACCATCCCAAAATAGAGACACAGGATAGTGTATCACTATGATAATAGGTATAAGCAAACCATTGCAAGTCATTATTGTACTTTTTTATAATATTTCCTATTAAAATAATAATATACAAATACACTGTGCGCAAACACAATGGATGTAAAACGTGAGCGTGAACCTGTAACCACAGTTAGGGTCATGACGCTGCCAGCGAATTTCACAAAAATCCATATATAAAATAAAATTGTTCATTTATTGACTGCAGTTTCTTTTTTGTATGGAGCTTCTTAACAGCTGTACATGTAAGTAAATCTTCCGCCTACATGTAGGCCTGGTTTGGGGGTGGTAGATAAAATTTCATACAAAAATATTGCATGGATAGGTCTATCTGTTTGCACTTTGCAGTGAGGGCACAATGCTAAAATGTGGAATCCATGCATAATGTGCAGTTTGTGCACTAGAAGCATTTGTATTAAACAATAACTATCATCGACATGTACCTTCTCTAGCTGGGAATTCCACTGCTGCTTTGACAACCCGCAAACCTCTCTTCTTTGCCTCGTCTAAGATAGTACGGCTAATATCCTTCTTAACAGTTGGTAAATAGTGCGATGCGACAATCCCAATCTCCTCCAGCCGTAAAATGGCACTCATGAGGGCCATGCGGACCCAGGCACCAGGCATGATCTCAAGGTGTCCTGATGGATTGTGACCATCTTCTCTTATACCAATGTGGAAGGTCTTGGACCAGGACTTGACAGCCTCTGGAAACTGCTGAACGAAGTCTCCGTAGAGGAAGAGTGTAGTAGGAACCACAGGGTTATGGGCCGCCAGAGTCTCTATAACTCTTCGTGCACGTTTTAAGTTCATGCCCACGGCAACAGCCAATGCTACTGAATCACTGGCACAGCTTGAATAGACTTTTCCAGCTGTACCTGAAGTGGTACGTGGGACCTTGAAATCAGACGAAAGTGTAATCATTTAATAGATACATGTACATGTAGTTACATGTACTAACATACCGGTATAACGGGACTACATATGTATGTATACTGTGTGAATGGTCTTCAGCCAATAGGAAGGTTTAGATGCAGATGAACGCGAAATGCTTTGAGCACTTGGTCGCTACTTTTAGGAAATCTTAGAACAGAAAAAAAAATCCACAAATGTGACTTTCATGGCAAGATAGCTTTTGCCGTAACCAAAATTCGAACCTGGGTTCTGAGACCTCCTAAAGATATGACCAGTGCTCAAGCCATTTCGTGTTCACGTTTGCATTTTACGTGCATAAAAACCTTCCGCCAATGTCCTTCATTATCCCCTTAACGCCAGGATTATTTTTGGCAAATGTGATTGGCCATAAGTTAAGACCAGGGGCCAATTTCATGGCACTGCTAAGCACAAAATTTGCTTAGCACAGGATTTATTTGCCTTATAAAATGGATTACAAGCCAAAAATATTCGCCAACTTGTGTTCTTCGCAAGAGTATGAGAATACCTTTCAATACGCATCACTTACGATTTTGGCTGGGAATCCATTTTTGCAAAATAAAGCAAACAAATCCTGTGCTAAGCAAATGTTTGTGCTTAGCTGCGCCATGAAATTGGCCCCTGGGGCCAATTTCATAAAACATGTTACGCGCTAATCAAAAATGTTGGATTAAGCATAGCACGAATCATCGTTTAACCAAGGGCCTATTTCACAAAGCTTGTTGTTCTAAGCTGAAAGTTGTGCATGTGTTGGGAAAATTGCGAAGAAAAAAGATAGAGTCGCGTCAGCAAAAAAATCGTTAGGTTAACATGCTGTTTGGTTTGCTAGTGCTTAAACAGTTTTATGAAATGGAGAGAGGGCTGTTTTTGCCTTTACCCGACTTAATTATTAACACTGTATACTCGGTGCTTTCCCGAGACACTATGAAAAGCTTCATAGCTGACTGATTTCGATCCCTGTTGCAAAATGATTCAAACCGGCCATTCAACACTGGCTAGCTCGGTGGTCGAGTGGTTAAGACGTCTGCCTTGTATGCAGGAGGTCGTGGGCTAGAGTCCCACCCGAGCACGCTATGAACCTTATCATAGTGTCTCGGGAAAGCACCGAGTATACAGTGTTGCCCTTACAAATGTCTTGTGGTATTCCTGTTGTACTGTACATGTAATTACAACAGTGTAATGCCAATGTCAGATATCCTGATCCTGTGATAATCTTGTGGTACAGATATAGATACCACAGAAATACCACAGGAAAAAAATTATCACAAGAGTACAACACAGGTTTGTGTAGTAATGTCAATGCCAAATATTCTGGTCCTGTGGTGTTCTTGTGGTACATGTACATACCACAGCAATTACCACAAGAAAAATATTCCAACAGAGTGCCACATGATTTCTGTGGTAAAGTAATAACACAGAACACCCCATCCTGTCGTTTTCTTGTAAAATGAATGAAACTAGAATTACAACAGGTACACATGTACCACAGGTACTGCATGTGCATATAACCAGATTACCACAGAAAGGAGTACCACAGGAACCGAATACCACACGAACTAGTACCACAGGAACCAGAGTACCACATGAACCGATTATCACACAAACGAGTACCACAGGGACGCGTACCACAGGAACCAGAGTACCACAGGAACCGAGTACCATAGGAACGAGTACCACAGGAGCAGAGTGCCACAAAAAGAACCACAGGAACAAGTGGACATGAATATGCAAATCGGAAACACAATGTACCAATTTTACTGTAATGCACATTGTCGGGTGCCATGTATACATAATGTATTATGTTCTGAATTGAAATTGTACTCATTTATCAAATAGAAATATGCATAAATACATTTTGCATAATGCCATACTTAAAGCATAATGCCTCTTTTTTGTTTTATGTTTGTTTTTATTTGGCCAATGGCCTGGTAAACATTTAAGTCTTGAGCACTAAATATTCTGACGCAAGTTAATGCTCTTTGCAGTTCTTGTGGGCACGGAATGAACAACACTGGTTCAGCCCCGAACCACTGCTGAACTGACCTTATAGTCTGGTTTGGCAGCTTTAAGTTGGACAAACCAAACACACAATTTGTAAGATTTCGATTGACTTGATTGTTATCACAAGAATATCACCACGGGAATATCTCCACGGGAATATCTCCACAGGAACTTCACCACAGGAACTTCCTGTGGTAATGTCCTGTGGTATTTTTTGTGGCAATACCACATGACATTTTCGTAAGGGAGTGTTAAAAATGACATCGGGTAAGGGCAAAAACAACCTTGCTTAACATTCAATTCCCCCGACGCAAGTCTAAATCAATTTCTGGAGAGAGGGCATGCTTAATCAAAAATCGGGTGCTATCATATTTAATGAAATTGGCCCCTGGTCAAGCACCACAAATACCGACTCTTGAGAGTCATTTCTACATTCATTGTATGAATCTTCTCACCAAAAGGTCACACATGTACTTTGCAACACTCCGGGGCGTCCGCCACTGAGTGCGATTTGCTACACTGACTGGCTGTCCACAGCCGTCAAGGTCAAGTTCAAAACACAGTGTGTACAAATGAATGGTGGACAGTGGACAATGGACAATTTGCTGAACCATGGAAGACAGAAGCGAAGCCGACGTTTTGGACTAGTCAACCACCTCTGCAACTAATGCCAGAACGTGTTTACATGTCCTCCGGCGTCAAGTGGTTAATTAGCCTTTTGCGTGTGTTACGTGACGGCGGGATGAGTTCCGGACTAGGACACCAATCCCTGGCGCACAGCAGAAAGTGTAAAAAAGACCTTAAACTCGCCTAAATAGTTTCAACGCAAAACAACTCTGAAAGCAAACGATTTCATGACAAGCAAATACAATTCAGTGATTATTTATTAATAAATAAAACTTCATGCATATTGAGCAACTTGCTTTGGCATGCTAGTTAGCGTAAGTCAATATAAAATAAGCAGCAGTAATGGGCCAGGCAAATAAGCAAAACAAATCAGCAAGATAATTTAGCTAAGCAAAAGTAGAAGTATAGCCAATTAGATCATTAGTTAGCAAGTCCACTGTAAATGCAATAAGCAATTAACATAAATCAATTAAGTGGCAAAATTATATCCGGCCGAATATAATCACCTAACTTGCTCTTCATAAAGAACTAAACAGGATAGGCCCGCCCAGTCAGTGCCCTTAAACCGCAGTGCAATCATCGGGCCAACGTCTGCGCGAAAATTCGATGCTACATGGTAGTTCACGGTAGTGGTAGGGTCAGCCAGACGGGTAGGGTTAGCCACGACAGCCCCGGGTAGAGTGTCAGCACGACATCCGCGTCCAAAGGTAGACTACAACATGGAGACGTTGGTCCCGAGCTGCACTGCCAAGATACTAGACCGATCGCACATGGTATTAGGGCACTAACTGAGGACGTTGCAGAAATCCTCGAGCCTTTATATAAGGTTCTACCCACATGTGTTCACTCAGGCTCAACATTCCAAAGAAAGAACTTGTGGAATGCCAGCCGGGCTATTTGGTTCTATTCAGGTTCGTAACACTCCTCCCCCCAAAAGGGGTTTTACCTAAAGGGAAAACGTAACAATTTAGTGAAACATGTGAGTAGAACAGCAATTACATGTATAATCTTAATACATCAAACAACGTTCTTTATTGAACAATTTACACAATAACTATAAAAATAATATACCCTTTTAGTTTAAACGTCATTCAATGACCTCTAGATAAAGCATCAGCTATCACATTGTCCTTTCCCTTTACATGTCGAATTTCTAGTGGAAGATGCTGAAGAGCAAGGCTCCATCTAAGCAATCTTTGATTTTTGCCTTTCATGTTATGCAAAAATGTCAGTGGGTTATGATCTGTGTATACAACAATGGGTGTGTTTACAGTTTCCAAGTACACATCAAAATGTTGCAGTGACATGATTAAAGCAAGGGCTTCTTTTTCAATTGTCGAGTACTTAACCTGATGGATGTTTAACTTCTTGGAAAAGTAGCTAACGGGATGCAAGATCCCACAGCCATCTTCTTGCATCAACACAGAGCCAATTCCCACATCACTAGCATCAACAGCAAGTGAAAAGGGCTTAGTGAAGTCGGGAGCAGAAAGAACTGGTGCGGATGTGAGCATGACTTTCACGTTATTGAATGCTAGATTGCACTCGACACTCCAAACAAATTTTGCGTTCTTTCTGAGCAAGTTTGTTAAAGGAGAAATTACGGCAAAATCTGCGGTAAAATCCAGCCATACCCAAAAATCGCATCAGTTCTTTCTTGGACCGAGGTTGTGGAAAATTGCATATACATGTAGCATCAACCTTGCTATTTACAGGGTTAACTTCACTTTGCCCGATCTCATGACCAAGGAAAGTTACCTTGGCTTTCCCAATCTGGCTTTTAGCGAGGTTAACTGTCAACTTGGCATCAGTAAGTCTGTTAAACAGTGCTCTTAGTAGTTTGTTCAATATGATGTTCCCATGTATCACTATACACCACTATGTCATCAATGTACACTTCAGTGTTGTCTAATCCTGCAATGACACGATTCATTAGTCTCTGGAAAGTAGCAGGGGCGTTCTTCATACCGAACGGAAGTACTTTGTACTGATACAACCCTTGTGGAGTAACAAAAGCGGACACTTCCTTAGCACGGGAGTAAGTGGCACTTGCCAATAGCCTTTAAGCAAATCATAAGTGCTCGCAAAGTTAGCTCTCCCGATTTTATCTATGCAATCGTCGATTCGAGGGAGTGGATAAGTGTCACCCTTTGTTACAGCATTCACCTTTCGGTAATCAGTACAAAAACGTACGGAACCATCTGGTTTAGGTACTAAAATGCACGGAGAACTCCAGGGACTGCTACTTTCCTCTATGATATCATTGTCTTTCATGTATTGCATTTCCTGCTTGATTTGATATTGCTTAATTGGTCCACACCTATAAGGATGCTGTTTTACTGGTCTGGCATCGCCAACATCAACATCATGCTCTACAACACTGGTCTTTGTCGGCATATCGGAAAATAAGTGTTTATATTCCGTAAGCAAATCCGAAATCTGGGATTGTTGGTACAATTAAGTCTAAGTGTTGTAATTTCTGTTCTAAATGCTCTAGGGTCTGTGAATTATTTAGTTTTATGTCAGCTGGTGCACAGACGTCATCTACATGACAGGATTCCGAGGTTACAGAAGCTACTGTTCCTAGTAGTTTATCTGGTGATCTAGCATGGTACAGTTTGAGCATATTAATGTGACATAACTGGGTTTTCTTACGTCGGTCAGGGGTCTTAATGACGTAATCTAAGTCACCTACTTTACGCTCTACTACATATGGTCCACTGTACTTGGCTTGCAGTGGTTGACCCACTACAGGTAGTAAGTAACACGAGTACTTGGTCACCTGGAACAAAACTACGACTCTTAGCTTTACGGTCATACCAAGTTTTCATCTCCTCCTGTGTCCCCTTAAGGTTACTACGTGCAAGCTCATGAACATCGTTCAAATGTTCTTTGAGCTTCACAATGTAACTCAAGACGCTAGTAGGCGTCTGATCAGTTTCTAGCCATTTTTCTTTTACAAGTGCTAGTGGTCCTCGTACTTTTCGCCCAAACACTAGCTCAAATGGACTAAAACCGAGGGATTCATTCGGTACTTCCCGTATGGCAAAGAGTAGTAGAGGGAGCCCCTCGTTCCAGTCATTGCTATGCTGCAAGCAGTAGGTTCTAATCATGGTCTTCAAAGTTTGGTGAAAACGCTCGAGTGCGCCTTGGCTTTCTGGATGGTACGCACTGGAGGTTGAAATCTCAATGCCCAAGGTTTTAAGTTGTTCTCTGAACAGCTTTGAAGTGAAATTAGTCCCTCGGTCACTTTGTACTATCTTGGGAAGACCAAAGCGTGTGAAGAACGACAAAAGTGCTTGACTAACTGGCTTAGCTTTTATGGAACGCAAGGGAACAGCCTCTACATATCTGGTAGAAGAGCACATAATTGTCAATATGTATTCATGACCCGACTTAGTTCTTGGTAGTGGGCCTACACAGTCCACAATCACTTTAGTAAATGGCTCACCCATGGCTGGTATTGGTTTCAGATGAGCTTTTGGTGGTCTCTGGTTAGGTTTTCCAACCAACTGACAGACATGGCAGGTCCTGCAGTAATCTGCGACTGATCGTCTTAGATTACGCCAAAAGAAGTGTTGCAGAATACGATCGCATGTTTTAGTTACACCTAGGTGACCTGCCATGGGTGTGTCATGTGCTAAACCTATTACATGTGTTTGATAGGCTTTAGGGATGACCACCTGGTGATAGACCTCCCACTCTTCATCGGCGGGGATATGAGGTGGTCGCCATTTACGCATAAGTACATTATTTTTGTGGTAGAAACACTCGGGCACTTGAATAGCCTCGTTTTCACTGAGTGCTGTCCTACTTATGCTAATTGAGTCTGGATATTCTCTTTGTTCTGCTATTAGGGCCCTTTCTACTAATGCAGATGTCACTAGAAATATCTAGTTTGGCACTAGCAGAATCTTCCTCAAGCTGACCCGAAGGATCGTTCACTCTAGGAAGATCATGCGAATTTGCCATGAAAGTATCACCTAGGTCGATGTCTTGTTTGTCTTTACAGGATTTAGTATTAGCTACTTCAGCTTTACTTGTCATTGACCTAGTGGTTACACATGAGGGGAATATCCCAGGGATTTCTTCCTCAAGTTCAGTAGTGTGATTATCATCATTTACACACTCATCCATTACTGGCTCGACAACAACTTTGCGGCCAGCAACGTCATTACCTAAGAGGAGTGTTACACCCCAGAAGCCCTTAGGTAACTGAGGGGTGACCCCTACAGTCATGGGACCCGAAACCAAGTTGGAACTTAAAAACACATGATGGAGAGGCACATCAATGCATTCGTTGCCAACACCAGTTACCAGTACATTAATTCCTAAATAGGAGTCATTAGTCAAGGGCACTGCTCCTTCAAGCAGCAAAGACTGGGACGCACCCGTATCTCTTAACATAACTACTGGATATTGTGGCTCATTCGCTTCAAGTGATATAGTTCCTTTGGTTTTGAAAGGTAAGTAATCTTCGCTTATTCTCGATAATGGGCCCATGAATTTATCTTCAATTTCAGAGTGTGTGGAACGTTGGGCGGCTTTAGTGAAGGCTACTGGTTTGGTTTCGCCAGCACTATTAGCCTGCTTTCTCAAGTAAATAAAGCAATCTGCTTTAACATGGCCAGGTTTCTTGCAAAAAGAGCAAAACCTAGTTGGCCTACTTGACCTGTCCCTCATAGGACTATTTCCCGACGTTCCACCGCTGGGCTTTTCCAAGTCAGCTGACTTAGCACGCGGAGGACTATTTTTCATCCAGCGTTTCTTACCAAGGTTGCCATTTCCTTTGGTAAAATAAACTTTGTGTGTCAACACATAATCATCGGCTAAGACTGCCGCTTTGTGTAATTCCTTAATATGTTGTTCTTCCAAATGTGTCTTGACATTATCAGGAAGACAACTTTTAAAGTCCTCCAGAAGTATCACTTGTCGCAACCTTGCATAGTCATTTTTGACATCACAGGAATTACACCATCTATCAAAGAGTCTCTCTTTCTCGCGAGAGAACTCAATGTAGCCTTGCCTATCTTGCTTTTTGGCACTTCTGAATTTTTGGCGATAGGCCTCGGGCACCTGCTCATAGGCTTTCAAAATAGCCGATTTTACAAAGTTGTAATCTGAACTTTGATCAACGGGAAGAGCTGAATACACGTCTTGTGCTTTCCCGGTCAATACACTTTGTTCTCTTACCTGGCCTAACTCCAACTGAGCTAATCCGAATTCAATCTCTGTTCTCTTTCTTTGTTCTACTTGGATTTCTAACTCTAGTTCTTTTAACCGAATAGCAGTATCTTCAGAATATGCCCGACTAGGCCCCGTAGTGGGCATTTCTAGCGTACCTTCGTCTACAAAGAATTCTATGAGAACTGTTTTAAGATCAGCTTTTTTCATACTCGCAGATACTGAGACATTGTAATATTTGGCCAATTCAAATAGCTCGGATCGTTTCAAAGAGTCTAATTTCTTTTCATTGGGGTTACCCTCAAAACCTGCAATGAACTCATACACATCGAATTTGCTTGCCATGATTTCATGCAATGGTTATAACAGACAACAAAATGTATTAGTCAATATACCCGTTATTATGATTGCTTTCAACACGAGCTGTCTTGTGTTTGAATTTTTATAGCTTTGTTTTCAACGGGTTAATCCACCATTATTTGATGGCGACAACCGACTCCGCTTTGAGAAATCAGATGACCTTGTCTTGAAAGGGTCATTTGTGAAATGTAGGAGGGCATGTCGACCCGTGGGGTGCAAGAGGTCCCGGGTTCGATTCCCGGACAAGCCCCCAATTCTGTTACGTGACGGCGGAATGAGTTCCGGACTAGGACCCCAATCCCTGGCGCACAGCAGAAAGTGTAAACAAGACCTTAAACTCGCCTAAATAGTTTCAACGCAAAACAACTCTGAAGGCAAACGATTTCATGACAAGCAAATACAATTCAGTGATTATTTATTAATAAATAAAACTTCATGCATATTGAGCAACTTGCTTTGGCATGCTAGTTAGCGTAAGTCAATATAAAATAAGCAGCAGTAATGGGCCAGGCAAATAAGCAAAACAAATCAGCAAGATAATTCAGCTAAGCAAAAGTAGAAGTATAGCCAATTAGATCATTAGTTAGCAAATCCACTGTAAATGCAATAAGCAATTAACATAAATCAATTAAGTGGCAAAATTATATCCGGCCGAATATAATTACCTAACTTGCTCTTCATGAAGAACTAAACAGGATAGGCCCGCCCAGTCAGTGCCCCTTAAACCGCAGTGCAATCATCGGGCCAACGTCTCCGCGAAAATGCGATGCTACATGGTAGTTCACGGTAGTGGTAGGGTCAGCCAGACGGGTAGGGTTAGCCACGACAGCCCCGGGTAGAGTGTCAGCACGACATCCGCGTCCAAAGGTAGACTATAACATGGAGACGTTGGTCCCGAGCTGCACTGCCAAGATACTAGACCGATCGCACATGGTATTAGGGCACTAACTGAAGACGTTGCAGAAATCCTCGAGCCTTTATATAAGGTTCTACCCACATGTGTTCACTCAGGCTCAACATTCCAAAGAAAGAACTTGTGGAATGCCAGCCGGGCTATTTGGTTCTATTCAGGTTCGTAACACGTGTAGCATTTGCATAATGCCTGGCATGCCAAATTCTTCACTTTCAAATACATATGTTCAGGTACAGTTTAGAAAGTCACATAGCCGTTGCCTAGCAGCCAACAGTCTTGTTGCTTTATGTCAATCTTTTCTACGGTGAACATGGTATTGATTCCATACTTCACACCTGCCAAGTGCACCACATAGCAACAAACATTTAGTCAGGTCAAGTGGATATATAACAAGTGTGCGTGTGAAAGAAGGTATGTCAATACTCCAGATATTCAGGTGAAACGTGCAAAAGGCTTATTGGTTTCTTTGTCCAGCCTCTTGACCTTCATGTCCACAGAGAAACATTCTGAAGTGTGTGAGCATGAGTGCATAGACCCATAGACAAGGGGATCATACATGTGTATGTATACACTGGTGGAAACCACCAAGACAAGGAGGCTACCCGACGGTTGGATAAAAATGTGCTTCCTAACCTACAATCACAGGGCATGTTTAGCTGGAGGGATACTTTCTTATAGCTCCAATCCTTTGAACTATGTGGGGTTCACTGGAACTACATGTACAAAATTGTCTCCCGTTCATGCATTGATGATAACTCTGGAGCTACATGTAGAGTTAAAGGTAGCCAAATGGATTATGTACAATTGTCTTTTAACCCTCTGTGTCGCAAAGGGAAGGTTCCAGAAGGCCCATTTGTATATTTTTTTAATTACTAAAAAACCTTTTGGGCCAATTCTGCTCAAACTTCATCCTCAATCGATTACCTTTTATAGCCTGTGCCCCTCTAGTCACCTTTAATGTTTAGCTCACTTACGAATCAGGTCCACGCTGGGAATCTTGGCCTCACCACCCCAGACCTATTCTTCGGATATTATTTTGTTATCGCCGCAAAGACGCGGAAATCTGAGAGATTATGTCGTCCATATCAACACCAGAAACCCTTCAAGCGAAACCTGTTGGCAGGTCTGTCTACAAAGTGGAAAATACAGTATGTACATAGTGCTCGTACATAATGAGCTTTGCAGTTCGCATACTAGGCCTAAACACTATTTTTGTGCATCACATGTAAAATCATATTTTGTTTGCCTGCAAACAAATGACAATGGAAAACATATCAAAAATACAATCGAGTATACATAAGTGGATTCCAAAAGTGGAATGGGTCGAGAAAGATCGTGACAGAGGGAAAGATAAGATATAGTGATCTATATTTTATGATCCACGTACTGCTCTTTTTAAACATTTTGTAGGACATGGCGATCGCTGGATTTAAACCGCGCACAGTGTACACATTCAGCACTTCACCACTCCTCAAAATGCTAACCCAGCAATCATCCTATTCCAAAAAAGCTGAATTTTGCATCTTTATCATCAGCATTGAGACTAACATTAGCACTGGCACTTACGAAAAACATTTCTCTTACTTTTACTTTTATCTATTAAGAAAGAAATCATGGTTAAAGTTTCCTTGCATTTTAATTTCTCTGTCTGTTGATTTGTCTTACTTAAAGTCAAATGCATACACTAATTATACCTACCACTATGGCACTATACCGTGCAGAGCAGCTTATAGCCATGGTCCCAGAACCAGCTTAGACCACATATACATGTATGGGGTGTGGTAAAAATCACACCCGTGAACAAATTCAGGAGCGTTTTTTCTTTTTCTTTCACACCCGTCCGTGCGATTTTCAAATCAGGACTGACATACATGTACATACATGTAGTAAACTACATGTACATGTATTTGCCTGTGCACTGGTCTATCTCATGCTATACATGTACCTTTATTGGGTGTATTTTCTCAATGTCCCCATAATTTCTTCTCTCCCCTACCCAGTTCAGCATGCTTAAGCCGGTCTTAGCAATATCTGCTCTCAGTTTGTTCTTTTCAGCTTTTGACCAACCCGTTGGTTGCCAGTCGTGATATTCACCATAAAATCTGCATGGAATAAATAATAGGATGATGCACATCGAGTTAGGGCAGATAGAAATGGTCTTATATCAACCAACATGCACAACTACATGTAAGTTCAATCTCCTTTTCTGGTAGCAGAAAAGTAGATGTCCACTTTTGAACATCTGTCTTTTCGTTTTAAGAGTCATCATTAGTAAGAATGTACCGGTACCAAGTGGTGATTCATTGACATCTCAGATTTTACTTTAAACCAAACTATTAAAGCCCCAATACATGTGTACAACATTTGCAGTGACCCAAAAGTTTGCTTCCCGAATTTACCAGAAAAATCCAACTAAAAGTGTTGATAGTGTTGGCAGTCTGTGTGCAACGTGGTGTTCGATAGGCATATAAATAACTTTGAGAGAGTGCACTGTGTGATGACTGAACTAAGTATGATCTTCTGGACTAAAATGTTGCTATATAACCCTACAGTTGGTGGTAATAATGGCAAGTATTTAACAGCTGAAATAAAACACAATAGCCAGGTTGCACACAGACTGCCAAAGTATGTTGACAATGTATTACATTTGACTACAAGGAATGCCAATAGGTAAGTATACTAGCAGACAATAACCAAAGGAATGCAAGGAATATAAGGAATTGAGGGTAGTAACCACTACATTAAGCCCCCTCTTAGATCGCAAATTAAAGAAAAGCGATTGATATCAAAATACACTATGATAAAGTTCAGATAAATATATCTTGTACATAACATGCTGGCCATCGGACGTGCCGTCCGGATCGAGTCTTTCTGATAGGCAGATCCGGTGTAGTTGGCAAAGTTCCGGAAGGTGGCTCTTGTGTAGGTGCATTCACTCGAGCAGAAGGCTTTGCTTTTTCCTGCGTCTCACTGAGTTGGGTGTCGACGTAAGCAACCTTCAGACGATCCTTGCTCACAGAATATTTCTTGCCTTGTCTATCTACAATGAAGTACTTTGGAGTTCGGCGTATCACTCTATACGGTCCCGAGTATGGTGTTTGTAAGGGCTTCCGTATCGCGTCGCATCTGATAAACACCTAAGAACAAGTGTCCAGCTCGGATGGCACGTGCGATGCAGAGTGTTGAGAACGCGTTTTCGCAGGAAAGAATTTCGACATGTACTGGCGTAACCGGTGTACGTAATTTGTAACATCTTGTGGCGTTGAAGAAGAACTTGGCACTACCATTTGCCCTGGTAATTTAAGTGTCGTACCATGGACAAGTTCCGCGGGTGTAAGACCTAGATCTTCTTTAACAGTTGTCCGAATACCAAGAAGGACGAACGGTAGATACTCGTACCATTTGTTCGGATCTTGCTGTGCCTTAATCGATGCCTTCAATTGACGATGAAAGCGTTCAATGACTCCATTGGTATGCCGTAGTACGCAAGTGGTTGCCACCCAATATTTTGGCAAGTTCAGCAAAGAGATGGGATTCGAACTGCCGACCTCTGTCAGTGGTGATTGCAGTTGGGACACCATACTTCGATATCCAATGTACAATGTACTAGCATCTTAGCCACAGTCTCTGCAGTCATGTCGGTAATTGGCATGGCGTCAGCCCATCTACTGTACCGGTCAATGCAGGTGAGCAGGTAAGTATAACCATTGGACGGCGGGAGAGGTCCCACTATGTCGACATGTATGTGCTTGAATCTAGCATCAGGAGTAGCGTATGTACCCACTGGTGTTTTCACATGCCGATGAACTTTGGCCTTTTGACAAGAAATGCAGTTTCTTGCCCACTGTCGAGTGTCTTTGTTCATCCCTGGCCAAACGAAACGCGAGGAAACTAACTTCTGCGACGCTCTGATGCCTGGATGAGACAAGCAGTGGAGAGCTTCAAAGACTGCTCTGCGGTGCTTTTGGGGCACATAGGGTCGCTCATGTCCCGTGGATACGTCACACCAAAGGTGTCCAGCAGCAGTTGGTAGCGGTAAGTACTTGAATGAAAGAGATGAGGATGCTCGGAGTACTTCAAGTTCTTGATCGTCTTTCTGGTCTACCGCGAGTTGCTCCAAATTGATGGATGATGGCGTGTGTAGAGCATCAACGTAAGAACGCGAAAGAGCGTCTGCTACAGTGTTCTCAATACCCTTCACATGTCGTATGTCGCTAGTAAACTGCGATATATAATCCAACTGCCTTACTTCACGCGGAGAGTGTCTATCGGGCTTCGAGTGAAAAGCGTAAGTAAGGGGCTTGTGATCGGTGTAGATCGTGAAAGATCTGCCTTCGAGCCAGTGCCGGAATTTCTATACGCTGAGATATATGGCCAGGAGTTCTTTGCCAAAGGTGGTGTATCGCGTTTCTGCAGGCTTCAACTTCTGTGAGAAGAAAGCGATGGGCTTCCAACCTTCACTCGAAAGCTGCTGCAAAACTCCGCCAACTGCAGAGTGTGATGCATCCACCATCAGGCTTGTAGGTAAATTGCTCGAAGGGTGAACTAGCATGGTTGCGTTGGACAATGATTGCTTTATCTCGTCGAAGGCTTTGGCCCTTGCTGGTGTCCACTCCACAGATTTATTCGAGTGTTTCTGTTGATAGCAAAGCATATCAGTGAGTGGAGCTAAGAGTTCGGCTGCTAATCGGCGGTAAAAGTTTACCAAGCCGAGAAAACGGCGCAGTTGTGCGATTGATTTTGGTGGAGAAAACTCACGAATGACAGTCACTTTTTCCTCCAGTGGTCTGATGCCATACTCGTCTACAAGATGACCAAGGAACTTTAGACTGCTTACCCCGAATTGGCATTTCGCTGCATTGATGACAATGCCAAAATTTGGAAAGACGTTCGAATAGTATCCGAAGATGTTCCACGTGCTCCTCAAGAGTCGTGCTGGCAATGAGCATGTCGTCTATGTAGGCGTACACAAAGGGTAGGCCTCTCGTAACGTCGTCTATAAACCGCTGGAACGTCTGGGCGGCGTTTCTTAAACCAAACGGCATGCGAAGAAACTCGAATAGTCCAAATGGCGTCGTTATAGCGGTTTTATGTACGTCATCCGGATGCACTGGAATCTGGTGGTATGCCCTCACAAGGTCGATTTTCGAGAAGACACGCTTTCCGTGGAAATTGGCGGAGAAATCATGCAAGTGCGGAATCGGATACTTGTCAGGTATCGTGATGTTATTCAACGCTCTGTAGTCACCGCACGGTCGCCATTCCCCTGGTGTCTTCTTCGGAACCATGTGTAAGGGTGATGACCAATAACTGCTCAATGGTCTGACAATACCCAGTTCTAGCATGTGGTCAAATTCAGCTTTTGTTATGTGAAGACGATCAGCTGGCAAACGACGAGGTCTAGCGGCAACTGGTGGTCCGCGTGTTTCGATGTGATGCGTGACCGAATGCTTGCAGACTGCAGATTTATGGACTGGGTGCGTTATCTCATTGAAGTCCACGTCCATCGACATTCAGGTTTGTAGTCGCATCTATCAGTCTCTGATGTTTAACATCTACAAGCAGATAAAAGTTATTCAGAAAGTCAGCTCCAATGATAGGTATAGGCACATCAGCTATCATAAAGACCCATCTGAAGACCCGCCGAAGGCTCAAATTAAGAGTCAGGGATCGTTCCCCGTAGACGGCTATCGGCGACTTGTTTACTGCTTGTAGATGTTGTGAATCTAGACGATTCGCTTTGTCTCGTGAAGTCGGCGGAATGACGCTAACCTCAGCACCAGTGTCTATCAAAAACCGCGTACCAGTATTCATGTCAGTGATAAAAAATAGACGACTGCGAGTACTAATGCCAGACAAACCCGCCGTCTCTAGTCGCTGGCGGGCTGGTTTTCCTGCTGTTGCGTCGATCTAGAACATGGTGGCACACAGCGTCTGGCTCGGTCTCCAAAGGTTCGATGATACCAGCATTCATCACGAGGACGGTTGCTACTGAGGCTGTCACTACGGTTACGGCTTCTACGTTGCTGAGCTCGGCGAGGACTGGGGCTTCGTCTCCATCCAGGCGGTTGTGCAGCGTCTGCACTTGCTGGACCAGTTGACCAACAGTTGCTTGCAGCGAGGCTACGTCCTGTGATGGCTGACTCACAGAAGGCGCCGTTGGTGTAGCATTGATGTTAGCAGCGTAGCGATCAGGTAACGCCACTTCCATGATTTTATCTGCTAAATCAGCCAACTGTTCAACAGAAACAGTTTCTGATGTTGAAGCGAGAATTATCTTCACGTTGCCAGGTAAGCGTTGCAAGAAGAGTTGTTTAAGTATGTTGTCTTCGAGCGAATTGTCTCCTAGCAACTGTTTCATTCGTCTTAAAAGTTGAGACGGTTTCTTATCTCCGAGCTCTTCAGATATGATGAAGTCTCTTCTGCTCCGATGCGGACGTACGTCGGATAAGTTATGTTTTCAAATGTCTAAATTGGTCACCCTCGGGCGGAGCGATTAACAATTGAAGTCGCGAACTTCCTGGGCAATCTCTGGCTGAAGGGACCCAAACACGTACGCGAAACAAGTGTCTTGCGAAGTGATGTTTCTCGTCAAAAATTGAGCTTCGACTTGGGCGAACCACAAGGCTGGGTCCGAAGGCCAGAACGGAGGCAATTTCAGACTGACCGCCGTCAACGATGGAGCCTTTGCAGATGGTAGGTGGTGGTCGTCGTCGTCTTCGGCCATTTTGCAGCACAATGATACAAACGATAGCAGGTATCAAACTATCACGTCGGGGTCACCAAATGTTGGATACAACGTGGTGTTCGATAGGCATATACATGTAAATAACTTGGAGAGATGTGCACTGTGTGATGACTGAACTAAGTATGATCTTCTGGACTAAAATGCCAGTGGTTACTACCCTCAATTCCTTACATTCCTTGCATTCCTTTGGTTATTGTCTGCTAGTATACTTACATGTACCTATTGGCATTCCTTGTAGTCAAATGTAATACATTGTCAACATACTTTGGCAGTCTGTGTGCAACATGGCTATTATGTTTTATTTCAGCTGTTAAATACTTGCCATTATTACCACCAACTCTAGGGTTATATAAAACAACATTTTAGTCCAGAAGATCATACTTAGTTCAGATGTGCACATACTTAGTTCAAATTACGAGTGTCCATTCAGGTTAAATTTATGATCGTGAAAACAAAAACGCGACACTAGGACTTTTGAAATAATAGAACTTACTGAAAACTTTGCCATCAAAAGCGGCCATATTCTGTGATAATCATATCACTGGTGCGCATGAGTTTCGAGCCAAAACAGGACAAAATTTTCAGTAGAAACATGAGCTTCGGAAACGGGTCAGTGGAGATTTTGCCGCAAGCTTCAACACTCGCACCGTATGCAAATGTTCATAACGTCAGTAAATGAGCAGCGCTGTTCGCTAATTTACATATTTCAAATTCGCACACGTATTTTACTCTTGAAATGGGTTCCCTAGACAAAACACGTTGCACTGAGCTTTATTGGGCCAGGGTGGAGTTGGAACCAGTCTATTGTAATCCTAACTTGTGTCCAGATTAACGCGACGATACTGTAACTTTGCAATGGCAGCGATATAGCTCGAGGTTGAGAAAAACCGCGCAAGAAAAAGGCAAAAATCATCCATTTTTCTGACCTTTATTTCTAAGTTACGTGCAAATGGTTCAAATGTGAACAAGTGAAATATTAATCAGCATGTCTCAAAGTTGCCCCTAAAAAGTTAAGACTAAACTGCAAGATATGGGCCTTGTCCCCCCTGTTTCCCCCCATATTGCCTGCTTTGATCCAATTATGTTGCACAAGGGTGTACCGTACGGTACCTACAAAGATGAAAAATAAATCTTCCTTTCAAAGTAGTTTACACAAACACTTGGGCTGTACAGATGTAAATGTATGTACTTACTTATCAATGTAAGCAAATGCCTCATCATTCAGCATTTTCCGAAGGATATCAAACTCAGCTCCTTCAACATCCAGTTTGAAGATGATGTAATCGTCCATGGAGAACGTGTCTATGATCCACTTTGAAAGGTCAATGACTGGGATTGTTTTCCGATATGAAAGTTTGCGGTAGCCCCCTATGGAGAGAAAATGCAGTTTGTGTAATTTGTTTTATCTGCAGCAAATCCTCAAAAGCATTTAATGGGGTTATTTTTCTTCCCCTTTTGTGACACACCATGGCCAGTGTACAGTATCCATCAGGGGACTTTGAATTATTCTTTCGTTCCCTCAAATTATTTCATTCCTCCAATTATAATTTTGTTCCCTCTACACATGTAGAGGTCGATCAATTTCATTCCCTCTCCCTCGAAATAATTATTTCGTTCCCTCTTAATGTTATTTTGTTTTTCAAAAAAGATATTTCGTTCCCTCGAAATGCTATTTTGAGAGACCGAAATATTTTGAGGGACGATGGGCTCAAATAGAAAAGGAACTTGCGGCAATAGTGTTTGGCTGTGATAAATTTCACACCTACATCTTTGGACGCAAAGTAATAGTCCAAACTGACTACAAGCCCCTTGAATCGATTTTCAAGAAACCGCTTCATCAAACTCCCATGAGACTTCAGAAAATGCTACTAAACTACAGAAATATGACCTTGACGTACACTACGTACGCGGTACTGATCTACACGTAGCCGACTGTCTCAGTAGAAACTTTTTAGACGAGACGGAAGACGATTCCAATGACACAACAATACCGATAAGTATGGTCTATTGCCTTCCCATCACTCCAGTCAGGTTGGAAGAGTTAAAGAGAGAAACCAAAAATGACAAACAGCTTCAGACCCTCAATGAAATCATACGTACGGGTTGGCCAAAAAACAAGAAAGAAGTGGATGATTCAGTCAAAGAGTATTGGCAGTACAGAGATGATTTGACACTCGAAGACGACCTTATATTTAAGAACAACCGTGTCGTCATTCCAAAATCAATGCGGAGATTGATGCTTGAGAAAATACACCAGAGCCACCAAGGCATTGAAAAGTCCAAAAGATTGGCACGTGACATTCTGTTTTTGGCTTGGAATGTCTGCTCAGATAACAGAAGTTGTAACAAAATGTCAAACTTGCGCTGAGCATAGTTCAAGAAACACAAGAGAACCACTATGCAATCACGAAATCCCAAACCGGCCATGGAAAAAAGTAGGGACGGATCTTTTTGAAATAAACGGAAAACAATATTTCCTGCTCGTAGTCTACTACTCCAGTTACTTTGAGATCGATCAAATACAATCAGCCACAAGCACAATTCGTCGCATTTTTCGCATAGTGGCGAATCAGCAAAATTCCACTTTCGAGTTATACGGCTTTTTAGTAATGCATATTCTGGTTCTTGGATTTCGTTTTCTTTTCGTAACAAAATTCAATTTTTGTTAGAAAAATGTTATTAGCGAAGAGTTTTACTAAACTTATGTTGGGTTTTTGGCATAAGTAAGGGTAATCTCGGAGGGATATTGGTTCCACGAACTACGCGAAAAACCAACACCACGTGCGTCTTATTCACCGCTCGTAACGCTATGGACTTTTTCACGATTCGTCACTATGCAAAAAATGCAAGCCGGCTGTGGTACTTATTCGCCGCGCCTATTCTTTTGCACGTGTCTGTGAAAATCTGAACTGTCGCCTTCAGTTTCGTCATTGATATTATCCCATCTGGATTTCAGACAAGGCCGGTACTTACACAGATGGACACGTGGTTATTTTAGCATTTGATTTATCAATTAATTCCTTCTTAAACGCTGCAAATTCCACAGTGTGTTTGATTTTCCCCCAAGTTAGGAGTGTTTGGTTCACGCAGTGTCTGTTGGTTCCCGGCAGGAGGCGTTGCCTTGCAATGCGCAAGGCGCCATCGGTCACCAGCGTAATGTCGGTATTCGTCACTACGCAAAAAACGCTGGGCCAAGCATGAGCCTATTCGCCATTCTGCATTTTTTAATAACTAAAAAACCACTCAAATTTTTGATTTAAAACCTTCACAAATGAAAATTGGCATCTTTAGAACCCTAAATATGACAAAATCTCAATTTCGGAAAAATCGCTTATTCGCCACTATGCGAAAAATGCGACGAATTGTGAGATTATGCAAAGCACATTTTGCAAGACACGGCATACCAGATGAAGTAGTGTCAGATAACGGTCCATGCTATACTGGCCAGGATTTTAGACAGTTCACTGAATAATGGCAGTTTAAGCATGCCAAAGTATCACCGACATACCCTAAAATAATGGAAAAGCTGAAAAAACGGTGGGGATCGCCAAACAGCTACTACAAAAAGCAACAGTGGATAAACAAGACATCCAACTTGCTATCCTCAACTACAGAAACACACCGATGCAAAACACCAGCAAATCCCCCACTCAACTACTCTTCAGTAGACGAACAAAGACTCTCCTTCCCACAACGCAAGAGCTACTTAAGCCCAAAGTAGTCCCTAATGTAGCCGAAAAAATAAATGATCATCACCGTAAACAAAAACAACACTATGACAAAGGCACAAAAGAGTTGCAACCACTGCACGTCGGACAACACGTGTGGCTGCGAAAAAAGGAAAAGTGGGAAAGAGCAAAAGTGATCCTTAAAAGTAATAACCCTCGATCATTTGTCGTACAAGACACGAACGAACAAACGTACACTATAGGAACAGACGACATCTCAAACCGGACAAAACTACCACAAATCACGCTCTGTTAGATGACTACGATGACTATCTAGAAAGTCGAGATAGCCCAGTTTCCAACACACATCCAAAGGCTAACGTGACACAGAGTGTTGAAAATTCCAAAGTCAAAGACGGCTACAGCACAAGATATGGACAACAAATCCAGAAGCCCCAATACTATGGTTTTACTTAAAGCCAGACTAATTAACCTGTAGTGAACAATATTTCAGTAGAATAGATATTGTAGAGTATTAGAAACCGATAGATTAGTGGCCAAAGTGTGTTGTATTAAATTAACGTTTACTAACCAAGCTATGGAGGCATACATATTTTATACCATACAAATAATGATAAATGAATAAATACAAAACATTTATTCATACAGAAACTGTTGGAAATGTCCAACACATGTTCTAAAATATTTCCGCACGGATTTTAAATAAATGCTTCCCAGCTCTTGATTCTTGTTTACTTTTAAATTTTGAACCAAAACTGTATTATTTAAAATTTAAAACTTTTCATGAACTATAATCTTGACTACTATCATACACTAAACGTTCAGACTCAACATGTTTTCTTAAGTTGTGTGTAAAGTATGGTGTATAAAACCCAACTTTAAACAGGAATGAGCGAATATAAATTCCTCTCGCACGCCATGAGAAAATATATAGAACTAGAGGAAGACGTTTCTTTTTGTTACAAACGCTAGGTGATCAGGCCTAATGATGAATTGTCTGATGACGTCATATTAATATCACGCTTTTCCGGTGGCGAAGGTGACGAAGATACTTAGGAAGGCCCTACTCCCGGCAGCATCGTCGGGAAGTGGACGTGCAGTCGGGTTCATACTCTCTATAGGCAGGATAGTAAGCCGTCCCCTAAGAGCTTCAGAAGAACTGTGGGGATCAGGAACCATGGAGGGACTCCCACCAGGGGGTCGATCGACGGCCTGAGAGAGCGTTGACTGCGTATGCTCCAGTGTCGGAAACCCTGGAGCAATAGCTTGGGGCTGACGACTGGTCGCGGAGGCAAGGAGGTCGATCACAGGGAGAAGGATCCTGATGGAGATTGCCTGGGCTGTATCCGGGTTCAGGATCCATTATGCATATGACGCCTAGCCTCAAGAGAGGGTGTCGGCAGGCAGATAAACCGAACCCGGTATATGGACCGCGGACAGAGTGATGGTCCTGTCTCTGCACCAGGCGAACACTTATGAGGGATTAAGACACAGGGACGGCGAGAGAGTCCCACCCTGTTAACTGAAACGTCATCACTGGGGTATGCCCGGTCGAACAAAGATGTAGCCTCCAGCCACCATCGCTTTGAACTACAGGGGTGGGGGCCGTCGGTCCGCCCGTAATTCGAGGAGGTTGGAGTGTGAGCGAGCTTCCTCCTAAGATCAGGTCCCGGAGATTCGTGCGCCTAGCAGGCGGCCTTCCCAGTCTGATAAACGCGTCCGTCGAGATCATGAGATCGAATGGATGGGAGCGGGGAAGACAGTCCCCGTGTCAGGTTGAATCGGAGGTCCACGAGGCGAGCTCGTCCCTATCAGGACCAACGTTGGAGCTGATTGGGAGTCTGGGTGTCTGCTGTAACGCCTCAACTGGAGACATCTCCTGTAAAAGCGGACATATGGCATGAGGTTCTCAGTATTCGCCATAAGATCCAGCAGGCAGAGCCAGGGGCGGACAGGGCCGTCTTGCGTCACCGGTAAGCGTGGGCCCTAATTGATCCGTATCCGATCCGCCAATGGGTCCCCCGACTATCTCAGTTGTGGTCGGGCACCCAGGCACACCAGGACCTGGCAGGGAGCCGTGAGGAATTCTTGGGATAGACCAGAGATCCCTTAACTGGTTCCCCGCCACCTGAAGTATGCTCCGGCCACCCTGGGGATCACCGTGAAAACTGGACGAAACGGAAAGGCCAAATGGGGGGCACGTCAGACGAACGACTGACCCAGGTGCCAAGCCCGAGTCACCACTGGTCATAGGTCGTAAAAGGGACGTGCAAGTAGGCATTCTTTGCCTACGTGCCCTAGAGCGGGCACCGAAGAGCGCTGGTCAATGTCCCCAATCTGAATCCCCGTCGCGGGGAACGTATTCAGTAGTTGACATTTGGAGTGGGTTGCTCTTTTGTTCCCCTCTGGAGGGAGCGGCGATGACTTTGGTCACTGGAGGGGGGGGGGGGGGGGGGGAGGGGGTGAAGTAGCCGAGAACTAAAGGCGATACCGCCGGTTGCTGACCTCCATAACCCACGGGCCCGGGAAAATGGGGGGCCCCACCAGGAGTGGAACAACGGCGGTCTGTGGACCAATCGTTACAGCCGCAGCACCCTCAGGAACAGACCTTGGAAGGCGGCAGACGGGCGGTCCTGTCCATAGCCATGTCTTAGGTTTGGGTCTGATCGGATTGAGGTGGAGGCAGCACTACTCTACCTACGCCGCTTGGACGGACTTGGAGCACCCACCAAACGGTCGTGGATGCTCTATCGTCCTTGTCCACTGGGCAGGGTTGCTAAAAAAGGCAACCGTCTATCCTGGCCTTTCTCGCTTTCGGCCTTATCCGCCAGTCCAAGAACCGTGACGCAAAACGAGTCTTCTAAGAGAACGTTTCGTGTCACGGATTGACCCCAGTCACGGGGTCAGAAAAAGAACTGAACGGAGGGGTGCGCCGGCGTTATTCCGTCGCATAAGAAAAGGCCTTGGATGCCCTTGACTGGCAGGCCGAGAAGGCCGACAGGAGTGTGGGCTTGTCCGAAACGACTCACGAGGCCACATACTCAGGGACTGCCTGCGATCGTGGGCGACCAGCATCTGGTAGTCGCGTCCATGTAGGGCTTCTGTATAAAAGAGACAAAGTCCTCCTGAGTCTTTGTAGGAAAGGAGGCGGCATTCTGTGGGGCATAAGGAATGCCCCACAACAGCCTAACATCCATTGGAAACGCACAAGCCGGCCCCATGGGGCGAGGTTGAGGGAAACTCAGAGAACGAGGATCCCTGTTTCCGACGGAATCTTCGGCTTGCAGGTCAAGCCAAGTCAGACAGCCACCTTGCGGAGAACTAAGGATGTAGCGGCTGGAATGCTCTCCGTTTCCTCAGCCGTATGGGCGGTCGGGACAGATTGACTTAAGGACAACTGGTCCCGGAGTCAGGAGCGAAGAGCGGTCCGAAGAGGAGATCCGAACCTGGTTCGGAACCCCGAGCGGTCACGCTCTCCCTTGCCGGCTCCCGCACAGGGTTGTGCGTAGAAAGGCTGGTTTCCCGGCGTGCTGTAGGAAAGCAAATTTCCATGGGGGTCGTCCTGAGACACTGACCCCGTCCACCACGCCAGCTCCGTCGTGGAGCTAGCAGGTGGGACGCACGTCGGCGGTGCGTAACCGCAGAGGAGATCCGAGCCTAGCCCGGAACCCGGAGCTGTCACGCTCTGCCGGGCCCACAGCAGCACCATAGGGCACCAAGGACACGACAAGTTCCCCGGCGTGCTGAGGAAAGGCAAGCTTTCCTAAGAATTGCCCGTGAGGGCTGACCCCGCCCGCCACGTCAGCTCCGTCGTGGAGCTAGCAGGCTAGCTGCACATCGGGGGTAACGGCGGTGTGTAACCACAGAGGAGATCCGAGCCTAGCCCGGAACCCGAAACAGTCACGCTCTGCCGTGCCCACAGCAGCACCATACGGTACCAAGGACACGACAACTTCCCCGGCGTGCTGAGGAAAGGCAAGCTTTCCTGGGAATTGCCCGAGAGGGCTGACCCCGCCCGCCATGTCAGCTCCGTCGTGGAGCTAGCAGACGGGCTGCACATCAGAGGCACGTAACCGCAGAAAGGATCCGAGCCTAGCCCGAAACCCGAAGCGGTCACGCTCTGCCGGACCGGGAAAACTCTGCATCGGTGAATCAAACTGGGAGACACCGAGCTGAGCTCCATCGACCAGCTCTTTGCTGGTCGACGGCCGGAGGTGTAGCGTCAGCGGAAGAGGACGGATCACCTCCATCCTCCTCGCAGGTTGTACACCGCGAGTCCCTCGCTTGAATCGGCCTCGCCGATCCAGCAGGGGTTTCGCCTTTTGTGCCCATAGCGGTACCAGCAGGTATCGCGGGCAAGAGGACCGGAGCCCTGTTAGGGTTAGAGACGGTTCTGGAGCCCTCTTGGGCAACATCCCCATCAGAAACCCCCAAATTTCCCTTGTCCCTCACCTAGCGCGCTCGCGACGGAGGCTCTATCACTGCGAGCAATTAACAATGGGAATTGGGCACACACCACCGTTAACAACAATGGTCCGCGCCCAATCTCCACCGTGAGTCGCTCACAGAGTAATTCGTTCGATGGTTGAACTGCACGGCGGTAAGCCCAGAGCAGCACAGGAGCACTGGGCTAACGGAGCACGGCCCAAGAGCGTGAAGACAGCTAGGATAAGGGACCGGGGAAAAGGGCGCGAGCAGAAGTGAATTGCAAACGCGCCGAGGCGGTGGCGATACGAGGTGGATATGCACGCCGCTGAAGCTGCAATAAGAAATATTAACCGAGTGTCAAAACTGTTCAATACTGTCCGCTCCCGAGAACTATCAAGAGCAAGGGTTTAAGGAAATGCAGTGGCGTAAGCACATCGACAAAAACTGTATTCTTACACCCGAGTACATGTACACAGCGGCCGGTTCCCAACGCTATAAACAAAAATGGCGTCGGAGAACTGGTAGGAGAAGGAAGCATGGGTAGAATCTGGAGGAGACTCTCTTCGGAAGACTATCAGAAATCAGATCTCGAAATTGGCTGAAACACCGGAGCACTACAGAAGTACGTCTAGTCAGGGTGAAGCCAAACGAAAAGTGAGGACCATCGCTGGGCCACGTGGCATGACCTGAGTCATGGGGCTAGACTACATGAGCTTCAGGGGGTGTTTTTAGTGTTTATTTGGGTGATTACATTCTCGTGAAAGGAATGCAATTTTTCAGCCAACTATGGAACAAGGTAAGCAGTTCAGTGTAATAATCCGAGATTTTCATTTTTGTGGAACTTTGACCTCCAATTGACCCCAAAAGGAAGGGCCAGATGAAAATGCCCACACAAAGCAAATTGTAGCCCAGAATGTCATAGTATGTACCAGTACGTAGGCTACATGTAGCTGCAGTACCATGCATGCATGCGTGCATGCATGCATGCACGACCACACCACACCACGCACGACCACACCACACCACACCACACCACACCCCGCAGTGGACATGGTGGACAGTGGACTGTATCAAAAGCGGTTTTTATGGCCGAGGGATCGAGACTGAAGAACAATCAAAGTTTTTTCATCAGTCCTTAATTTACATGGTCCTTTTCACGAGACACTTTATGTACGGCCTGGGTCTGTTTTATTTCAACTGGACAGCCGGACCATTTAGGGAGGCTTTCTAGTTGGCCCGAGACGATTTCAACTGTCATTTGGCCAACGGACCAGCAAGTTACGTCGGGCAGGGCAAAACAAACCCTAATTAATATCCATACTCTCCAACACAAGACTAATCTCAATCTCTCAGAACCAATAACACAAACCTGTTTTTGTGTCTCTCTGTTCTTGTCCAGACACGAACAAGGAGCCTCCTCCCCACTGCATATCAGCACCATGGTTCAGTCCTTTGCTTGGGCCCCAAACCATCTCAGAGTATGCGGTCATATTTCCTGTAGCAAATACATATATGTATATACACCTGTACATGTACCATCAACCATTAGATTGAAAAAAATTGTATTTTCAAAGAAGTTCTTCCAACTGTCCAACGCAATGATTCTGCCCAACATGATATAATTTTTATGTAAATAAATTTATGTAAATGTGTGCGCACACATTTTTTACAAAGATGCCCTCATGTGAAAGAAACTGGGCCATCGACAGTATGGCACTGTTTGTGCAAGATAAAGACAGAATCAGCATACATGTACATGTACATGTACATTTAAATAGTACAATGGCTTTGCACAGTTACATTTCTCGAAAGCATGGACAAAGTTTTTAATTGTTTTCTTGGGACGTACATGGTACATAACTACATGTTTATGTATTGAGCCAACTTACACACAGGTTGGTTTTATCATGTACAGTAACACGTCCTTAATCATGCACAGAAAGTTTTTTACAAGTTTTCCAATCATGTAATCTGTCTCAAAATTTCCCAAATATACATGTACAGTAATCTGCCGTGTACAAATAATAATTACAATAAGAGACCCATACCATTTTTGGCAGCGACACCAACTGGGCAGTGAATATGGACGTTGTCATAGGGCTTGAAATATGGCGTCAACCGATCATCAATCTCAAAAGAGTGTATTGTGAAGTTCGTTCCTCCAGGGTAAGTTTCATGAAAGAGCAATACAGTTGACGCGACGTTTCCACCACAGTCTAAAAGGATTTTCCTGGGCGTGTCTGGTACATGTTCATTCGTTTTGGGGTGTGACATGGAGTTTATTGCTTGATGTGGTGTGACGTTTATTGCTTGTTGCGGCGTGAAGTTTATTGCTTGTTGAAAATTTATCCTTTCCTGATGCTCCCTAACAAATGAAAACAAAAAAAACAAGCCTGTTAAAAGCACGTTTTATGTAAATTGACAAGAAAAATAAAGGGGAATTACAGTATACCCAAGAAACAAAAGACCGTGTGCTCAACAAGTGCAACTCGTAAATTGTTATAATGCAAATAACAAGGAATATTGCCCACTGAAAAGTGAATACGAACTTCACAAAGAATGGCAATTTTAGCGATGCATTACCCTATGGGCGCAACCATTTAGTCCGAATACTGGGCAAAGAATGACGTCTTTGCGTATATAAGTCCGTTGTGCATTCCTATGGAAAATGTTAAACGAAGAAGTTTTCCACAAAAAATGTCATTCTCTGCCCAGCTAGTATTCAGACAAAATGACAGTGCCCTTATGGGCCGTCCATAAAGTACATGTACGTACATGTATGCACGGAGGGAGGGGGCAGGGAAGTTGTTGACATTGCGTTGTTTCACGCAAAATTCCCTCCACAGAATTAGCTTGGACGGAAGGTATTTTTTAAAGTTCATCGTTTCCTTCAAAATTCCTCCACATCGCTTTTTCTCAAAGCGACGCACGTGGCAATCATGCGCAATTAAAGGCCCTGTAGACTGATGTATCTGTTTTTGAGCGATTCTGCGAATAAAACCATTATAAATCAAAAGAAAGATGTCAACAAACTCATCAGAAGAAATTTCAGCTTTGTCTATTTAAATGTACCACATTTTTTTAAAACATGAAAATCCATATGCGTTTTCCTGGTCTTGGCGGGGTGTTTCAAATATTTGTTCTCAGTTGATCAGGTACTAGGCCTAAATATGTGGGTTGTGTCATGCACTCTGTGGAGCACATCATACATGTATACTGCGCGATCCATAAAAATGCATCGTGTTGGAACAAGCACACGCAGTACACAGCGCCCATGCATTTTGGACTGCGTAGATAGGAACCAAAAATAAGTAAATAATTTCATCTTTACGGATTATTTTCTGGTAAAATTATATAATTTTGAACAGAAACCTTTCATTGGGTAGTTGCTATTAATTCAATCTTTACTTTCAGAATTTTTCCCCTGTAAACTCGTCGATTACTTTTTGGGGTCATTGCAAATGATACACTGGGCCTTTCAAGCTGGCTCAGTGTGAATTGTTACGAAACATGTTGTGTTTCTTAGATTATTTATACTAAGCCTGTTTACCTGTCCATAGTTGACTGAACAATTGATGCATTCCTTTCACGAGAATGGAATCACCCAAATATACACAAAAACACCCCCTCTAGCCAACAATCGTCCTCACTTTACGTACACATCTTGCTGTGGGGCGGGTACGGCGTGGGAGTCAACTATGGACAGGTAAGCAGGCTTCAGTATAAATAATCTAAGAAACACAACATGTTTCGTAACAGATTATTACACTGAACTGCTTACCTTGTTCCATAGTTGACTGAACAATTGCATTCAACTTCCAGACTAGCACACTTAGTTGGAGGTCGGAGCAAGATGTCAACAATCAAGGGCTCCGGGCACGTCAGGGCTAGGACATGGCAAGGCGAAAGACAGGTCAGACTCAAAAGCCCTGAGTACGAACTAAGGGGAGACTCTGCCCTGAGGAGAAGTACCTCCCGGAGGACTCTAGGGCTACTATGATTTTGACTGACTGGACTCTGTTTAGCAGCATGGGAATGGAAAACTCCTTCCGGGCAGGCATAATGCCCGAGAAGCCCGAAGAGAAGGAGTTAGAACCTTCCACAGCACCGCTTCGCAGAAGCGAAATAGTGACTACGCAGCAGGAAGCCCAGGGCGACGCCAGGTTATCGGTGGAAGGGGCTTGGATCGAACGATCCGATGCATCCGTCGCGAGGGAGTCAGAGAACCCGGCGCATATCCATCTGGTCGGCAACCACTAGGCGCCAGACGATGGGGGAATGCGTGAGCCAAACAGAAGGTCGGTTGGTCCCGGACAGCAGCGGACTGACCGGGGGATCGGCACCAAGGCGATCCCCCGTTCCAGAGGAATAGTAAATTTTCAAGGAGGATAGCCGAGTGCGGGAAGGATGCAGACCTGTTCCAGATAATAGCGCCTTGAACGAAGAACAGGGAGGCCTAGCCTTCGGAAAGTCTAGGCAACACCAACAGGATGTGGCCCTCGTGAGAACGTTTCCCGGAATGAGAGTACAGGCTTGGCGGCCTCAAACAGACATTCCTTCCAAGAAGCAGAAGCGAGAATCATCGCCGTAGATGTTCGAGCCTACCTCAGAACCCTCTATGAACCGCCAGAATTAAGGGCCGAAAGAGCCATGTTGATGACTTACGGCCCGAGACAAGGAGTTCAGAGAGGGATCCGGGGAGCAACCTCTTCCGTCACACCACCGAAGTAGGGACCCAGGCGTCAGGTAATCGGCGAGGGTAGACACTTCTCCCCGGTGGCAAAGGTGGCGAAGATGGCGAAGGCCCCTCAGGGAGGGCCTTCCTCTCGGCAATGTTGTCAGAAAGTGGCCGAACAGTCAGGTTCATACTCTCTACAGGCAGGATAGAAAGCAGTCCTCCTAAGCGCTTCAGGAGAAATGAGCGGGTCGGAACCATGGAGGAACTCCCATATAAAGAGAGTCGTCCTTCGGCCCGAGAAAGTGTAGAATGCATATTCTCATGGGTCAGGGACTCTGGACCAACACCCTGGGGCTGGCGACTGGTCGCGGAGGCAAGGAGGTCAATCCCCAGGAGGATGGTCTCTGTGGAGATCTCCTGGGCTACATTCAGGTTCGGGATCCATTCTGCGTATAACGCCTTGCCTCGAGAGAGGCCGACGGCGGGCAGATTAACCATTCCGGTCTATGGACCGCGGACAGAGTGGTGGCCCTGTCTCTGCACCAGGCTTGAAAGGTGTTGAGACACAGGAACGAGGAAGTGAATCCCATCCTGCTAACTGTAACACCACCACTGGGACGTCCGATCGAACAAGGATGTTGCCTCCACCTTAGGAGCGAGGGCTGTCCGACCGCTCGTAGTTCGAGGAGGTTGGAGTATGAGCAAGCTTTTCTCGGGAGCAGGTCCCGGATACTCGTGCGCCTAACAGGCAGTCTTCCCAGTCTGACTACATGTAGATGCGTCCGATCGAATGGATGCGCGTGGGGGAGGCAGTCCCCGTGTCAGGTAGAATGGGAGTTCCACGAGGCGAGCTCATCCTTATCAGGATTCTGAGTGTCTGCTGTAACGCTTCAACCAGAGACATCCCTGTTAAAAGCGGACATATGGCGAGAACGTTTACCCTGAACTCGCCATAAGATCCAGCAGGCAGAGCCAGGGGCGGACAGGGCCGTCTTGCGCCGCCGATAAGCGGTGAGCGTGGGCCCTACGGGATCCATATCCGATCCGCCAATGGGTCTCCCGACTATCACACATGTGGTCGGGCACCCAGGCACACCAGGACCTGGCAGGGAGCCATGAGGAATTCTTAGGACGGACCAGAGATCCCAACCTTAACTGGCTCCCGCCACCTGAAGTATGCTCCGGTCACCATGTTAATCATCGTGAAAACCGGGCGATACGGAAAGGCCAAAGGGGAGGCACGTCCGATGAACGACTGACCCAGGTGCCAAGCCTGAGTCACCGCTGGTCGGAGGTCGTAAAGGGACATGCAAGTAGGCATCCCTGGGTCAAGGATGCCTACGTGCCCTAGAGCGGGCACCGAAGATCGCTGGTCAATGTCCCCAATCTGCATCCCCGTCCAGGAGATTCAGTGGTTGACATTCGGAGGAAAAAGCCTTCGACACTCAGTATTCCCAGGTGGTCTCCCACCAAAGTACTGACCGGGCCCAACGTTGTTAAACTGCGGTGATCAGACGGGAACCGGTGTATAAAATGTGGTATGTTCGTAGACTGGGACGCTCTTCTGTTCACCTCTGGAGGGAGCGGAAATGACTTTAGGGACAAAGTCACTGAGGGGGGAATGAAAGTCGCCGACGAGGTGGTATCCCCGGTTGCTGACTACTATAACCGATGGGCCCGGAAGAAAGGGGCCCCTCCCGGGCGCAGAGACCTCGGCGGCCGCCAAGGAGTGTACAAACGGCGGTCCGTGGACCAACCGTTATGGCCGCAGCACCCTCAGGAACAGCCCTGCTTCGCCTTCCGCGGTCTGTTGACCTTGGAAGGCGGAAGTCGGGCGGTCCTGACCATAGCCGAGACATAGCTACAGGATTGGGTGTGATCGGAATGGGGTGGACATGGTGGAGGCAGCACCGATCTACCTACTCCGCCTGGACGGACTTGGAGCACCCACCGAAAGTTGGCGGACGCTCTACTGGCGGACGCTCTACCTTCTTTCCTGGCCTTATCTCGCTCTCGGCCTCATCCGCCAGTCTAAGACCTGAGAACGGAGGGGCGCACCGGCGTTATTCCGAAAGACGGGAATGCGCCTGCGAAAGGCCTCGGATGCCCCCGACTGGCAGGCCGAGAAGGCCGCCAGGAGAGTGGGCTCGTACGAACGACTGACGGGACCACGTTACTCAAGGACTGCCTGCGATCGAGGGCAACCAGCATCGGCGTCCATGGGAGGCTTCAGTAGGAAAGAGACAAGTCCTCCTGAGGAGGTCCTTGTAGGAAAGGAGGCGGCAATCTGTGGGCATAAGGGATGCCCCACATCAGCTTCGCTAACGACCCAAGACTGAGTATGTCGCGGCCGGAACGCTCAACAAGGGGTCCCAATGGGAACCCCTTGGGAGCCTTAAAGTCCTCCGCCCCGGCGTAGACCCTTGTAGCAACCTGGGATGGTACATGGGTTCCGGGGGTGGTGGAGCCCCGGGCGAGGTTCGAGCAGGACAGGACTGATGTCCACCTGCCATGGCATAAGGACAGGATTTCCGCAAGACATTGCGGGCCCAAGTCGAATGGACCGAGAACTATCATGTCCCGGATCCGTCGCCGTCGCCCTCCGATAGAATGGCATACCTCGCTAGGGAACACGGCACAGTGCTTATCGAGTGTGCGGGGGAGGTCTCGGCGGGCAGAGATCCACTCGCGAGGATAGACCCGCGTGTGTACCCACGCCGGAACACCCATTGAGGCGCCTGCGAGGTCCACACTAGGGGATGTCCAGGGGCTGCGTGCGGCCGACCAGGCCGAAATACGCCCCGAAGTGGACAGCCCTCCGCCTCCCCTATGCTCCAGGAGTCCTCCCGGACGATGAGATCAGGGCCCCAGTGCACTGGCACAGGACGTGTAGCCGTGTTGCAGCTACGGCGGCTGCCGCGGCGATTGCCGGGGCAGCGCCGCCTGGTCCACCAGGTCTGGTCATGGGTGGTGATGGATGCTGCACCGGGCATCCCTACCTCCCCTGAGCGGTGCGTGAGGTGGCCGTACCACCGGCTGAGGGGGGGGGGGGGGGGGGGGGCACTAAGAACTTTACTGTCGGTGTCTGCACCACAAACCAGCCGGCTCCCGCACGGGTCGTGCGTAGGGAGGCCGTATTTTCCGGCGTGCTGTGGGAAGGCAAGCCTCCATGGGGAACGGCCTGAGCCACTGGCCCCGCCCGCCACGCCAGCTCTGTTGGAGCTAGCAGGTGGGACGCACGTCGGCGGCGCGTAACCGCAGTGTCCGTAGAGGCGCCGAGAGTGAACACAACTTTTCCCGGCATGCTGAGAAAAGGCAAGCTTCCCTGGGAATAGCCCCCGAGGGGCTGTCCCCGCCTGCCACGCCAGCTCCGATGTGGAGCTAGCAGGCGGCCGCACGTCGGAGGAGCGGTCACTGACCCGTGTTGAAACTAACCCACCTCGGGAATTGGTTCGAAAGCTCTCGACCCGTGTAGACTTTTTCAAAACGTGTTTAAAACCACAGTCTGAACGGCTCTGGGTTAATTAAGTTTGGACCCGTGTAGATTTTGGAGCACGGCAGCATCGCAACTGTAGTAAATGCTGTTTTGCAACGAACTGTACAAACAAGATTGGGTTTCGCTTTTTGTGCGATATTCAGTGCAGTTTGTGTATATTTTTTTACAGTGCTAAACATATTACAACTTTGTTCTCCAATATGTCCGATAAATCAGGCCCGAAAACAGACAAAAGTCCGACATGGAGTGAAGAGGAGGTACATGTAGCTGTTATAATTATGTTGGCCATTTGGGCTGACAATTTTATCCAAAACCAGATTGAAGGAACAACAAGAAATAGCAAGATTTGGAGAGCAAGATGTCTCGCCGCAATGCAATGTGGGGGATTTTCCGATTTCGACCCGTGTTGACAGTCGGCCGTACGTGTGTACCGGGTAGTGTGAAACCATCGCACGATACACGGGTAGAAACCTTACACGTGTTGAAAAAATGCCGGTGTTTCGTTTAATAGTGTGAAAATGTAGTCCATTGGACCTGTGTTGAAATTTCATAGTGTGAAAAGGTCTATACACTCGAGCAGTCATGTCCGCCAGACTGACCAGGGATGATGATAAATGTTATTAGTGGCAAAAGCACCTAAGTGCGTGTTGGAATCTGCACCGTGTAAGACTCTAGGATTATAATTAACCCTTGGAGATGCTCCGCCCAAAAAATTGCACGGAGGCTCCAAGGGGAGACTCCAGAAGGCACTTGTATATAAATAACACTGTTTGGCAGACACAATCCTTTCTGAAATGGCCTAAATACACTACTCACAATAAGTGAGGGATATTGGTACAGTATTTATGTTGTAAATAATTTTGGCTTTTTTTCAAATGACTGTTTTCACCTATTCCTGTGACAAAGCGTGTCTGTCATGCAGATACAATTGTCTAATCATATACATTATTCAAGCGAAATACCCTTGATAAAATATCTGTGTACACCCCACAATATCCTTTTTAAAAATTGTGAGTAGTGTAGATATGGACGTCCCCTCAAGATACGGTACAACCGTTTACTAGGCCTGAGATAGGATGATTGGCAGCTGCTTTTACGCATGGCGGCAAAAGGGCCTTACATAAATAACATACATGTAGTACACAAATAAATGGGCCTGGGCTTGAGGCCAAGATTTCTCAGGGTGGACCTCACCGGCGGTAAGTGATCTGGACTTTAAAGGTGACTACAGGGGCACAGACTCGGTTGACGATTACATGAAGTTTGAGCGGAATTGAGGTTTTTAGTAATTAAAAAACAACAAAAATTGCCTTAATTCCGGAAGCTTTCCTTTGCACCTCCAAGCCTTGCTAAATACATGTTAATTAAAAAACAAAAATCAAAATTAAGTTTACTCACCTAGTTGGGGATGGGCAATTGCAGGGAAGACAATCATTCCGATTGTAAAGAAAATGTTTTGACTGACTCAGCAATATTGATGGCATTAATCCCAGAAAGAAACCCAGGGATAAACAAATCAATGCCTGTCGAGTCAACATGGTTTAACTGGAATGAAAAAAAAGAAAAAACACACAATGTAAGAAGTGTTACTAAGTAAAATCCCTGCTGAAGTGATCGGAATTATAGTATACCGGTAAAGCTGCGTATAAACTTGAACTGGCAAAGGCAGATACAGACATGACATACTCGGCATTTTTATTGCGAATGCAAATTTGCCGTGTTTACACTATGTCTCAATACATAGTTCAGACCTGTCAATCAAGCCGAACCCACGTGACCATCTGCATGTAGGACCAATCACAACGTAGCAATGCATTAGGGCGATTCCATGCTAACTCATGTGACACTAATAAGCGCACCATTTTACATTCTTTATGCTCTAGCTAACCAGCAGCCGATTTCACGAAACATTGTGCAACTTGCGCCATGGCGTAAGACAGCATGTAATACATGTACGCCATAAGCTATAGCTTGCCGGCATTAGCTTGCCGGCATTAGCTTGCCGGCATTAGCTTGCCGGCATTAGCTTGCCGGCATTAGCTTGCCGGCATTAGCTTGCCGGCATTAGCTTGCCCCAAGCTTGCCCCAAGCTTGATTTTTGAAACTTTGCAAGCTAATATGTTTACATGTACTGCAGGGAAAACTCAGAAAAATTCAAAGCTTTTGTTAAGTAAAATCTTGACATATTCCTCCCATTTTGTGTTTTTGTCATCAAACGTGACTTTTGCATACTTACAATAGTCTATAGATACCATCCTCTTGCAACAGTGCCCCTTTAACGCACTCCCCAACTCCTGCGTACAGTGGCCCTGTTGAAAAAGGCCCCATTTGGCGGTGGGACTAGCGACAGAAATCTTGTCGCCTCTGCTGGACCAATGAGGACGCTTGCAGTGCATTGCAGCACGATTGCAGGCATTCAAATGTAACGCACGCATATTGTAAACACCGTGCACGCATGTGATACATGTACTCGGTAATGCTGGCCGTTGTCCGCGTCGGCGATTGGCTGCTATTTAAAGCATACTGGGGAATCCGTTCCATTACATTCGTCAGCATGCATCCCTGTTATTAATTTGAAAAACTGCGGAGTAAATAAGGTTCGTCGTTTGAAAGTTTGGTAGGAATGGGACAGTCATAAGGAACAGAACCCAATACAATTTCTGGAAAGTATAGAAATTGTTTCTTTTTGGCATAACATGACCGAATTGATTAAATTACATCAAAATGACTCGGGCGTGAGTTGGCTCAAGACAACAGCCTGCATGGTGCAGGGCGTTGTACAGGGCGTAGCCCCATGTTACTTTTGGGCCAATTGTGGGGTATACCAGTGCATGGATGGTCGGGCTTCATCGAATGGTATATATCTCAATACATATATACAGGATATCTCAAAAAGTACTCCTACTTGTCCGATTTTCTTCATTTAAAGAGCATTGTATTTCTGTCACCAAGACCTTTCATTTGTAGGGTAGGTGTGGGTATTTTTGATCAGGGGGAGAATTCGATCAGCTCAAAGCTTTCACTTAATAAAAAGTAGAAAAATGTCCTGAGACCAACGCAAAGTACAAGTAGGCGGTGAGTATTCAGCCGCAGGGCCATAAAATGGTAATTATTTTACGCAAATTCAATTTTTGAGTTAAAATATTATTTCTGGCTTTTTTTCTGCATTGGAAACTATCAGTTTGAATGTATTCTGCACAATTTTGTTGCTTTTAATTGGCTAGACGTTAATTTTGAATGCTTCTTCATTGATATGTGGACGTTTACTAATAAACTCATTAATTTTACATAAACGAATATCGTTTTCTGAATTTAACTACTTTGCATAATAACATGCACTAATTTATCCAAAATGATGCCAAAGTACCCAATCTTCTTGACCCATTAAACATTTTCAGCCCCCTGATTGAATACTGCCACAAGAGGCCTTTTCCCACTACCCACCTCCGACCCGGGTAACTTTTCGACCCGGGTTACAACTTTTCTACCCGGGTAGCGGTAAATAACCCGGGTTACATTTAACCCGGAGTTTCTTTTCACACGACAAGCGTTAACCCGGAGAAGCACTTACCCGGGTCGTCTCTTACACGGGTATAACAGCGACCCTTTTCCCACGGCATTTCTGCATGCGCACGTACCCGGGTACACCAATCAGCAGAAATATCCAGAAACCATTGCGTGTGGAAAATCGATCGATCGATTAGGCTGCGCGCGCACACACAAACATGGTGGAAGACCATAGAGTTGTACAAGCCGTAAGGCAGACGACACAGAAACATCGCTGGCAATTTTGCTGTTAATATTTCGCATGTTTAATAATATTTATCGATGTGTGCTTTGTCACTGGCCCCACGCGTATTTTGTTGTACACTACCTTCAGAAGAGTATCAGTTTGACAGTCCCATTCAAGCGCGGGCGCACTTGCAACCTTTGACTTAATCATTATTGCGGCAAGAATTTAACTCGCTAAATAGCCTACCCGGGTAGGCAATTGTCGTCGTTTCCCACGACAAACGTTAACCCGGAGAATCGTCTCAAGGTCGCCGTTAACCCCAAGATTGGTGGGTTAACCCACCTCCCGAGCAGGGCTAGAAATTACCCGGGTTAAGTGGCATTTTTGGCCAGATAACCCGGGTAATTCGTAACCCCAAGATTTGCCGTGGGAAACGAACCCTTAACCCGGGTAATCTCGGGGTTAAATTTTTCTGCTACCCGGGTTATCTCGGGGTTAAAGTGCCGTGGGAAGAGGCCTAAGGTGGTTGAATTCTCCCTTGCAACTAACCTAATAAACTAGGGGTCAAAGGTCAAATACCCAGATGACAACACAAGGTTGTGATACATCAAATAAAATATGAATAAATAGTTGTTAAATAGCCTATGCATTAAAATTAGACTCATTCTCTTCATTAAGAATATGTGCACATCTTCCTTATCTGGTCGAATATACCCACTTCTACCCTAGTGTTTGGGGCAAGGAATAAGTTTTTGCCTGAAAACCCTACTTTAACATTCTTATTCACGAGCACTGCACTGTTTACATTAACTAAACTCTATAAACAGCGCCACCATGCGCCGAGTGACATGTCTCAAACACGTGAGTTTTGCGGCAGTCAAAATCGCTAAAATATGCACTTCAACACGCAATACGTTTGTATTTTTCTGGCAATTAACAAAACTATATCAAATTAACTACTCACTTTGCTGAGCTGTCCAAAGGTTTGATTCAAATTGACCAAAGTTTTTGACTGTTTTGTCACACACAAAAGGATGTATTGTGTACGGTAACGTTAGCGATCTGAACGAATAGCGCCCTCAAGAGAGCACTGCGCGAATCCTAGGCCTTTTTCCAGATCTCGGCTTTGTCTCCGTCTCCGGCTCCGTCTCCATTCCGCCATCTTGAAGCCGCATACCAAACTTCGGTTCGGCTTCAGGCTTCATTTTGAGGCTTCGTTTTGGCCCAAATGAGGCTCCAAAACGAAGTCAACTAAAGAGGTGACTTCGGCCGGCTTTGTGACGTCATGAACTGGAAAATCACGTGATAGCAACAAAAACTTTGCCGCCGACAAAACTCGTCTGCTAGCGCTAAAAGCAGGTAAAAAAAAAAAGGGTGGTAGGCCTACTATTTGCATAGATTGGTTCCCGATCCCTATAGATTGGTTCGCTTATTGCGAAAATATAGAGATCGGTAAAGGGCAGCCATGACGGGCAGAATTCTGCCCGTCACGTGGTTATTATTATTTTATTTTTTTTAGTAAGTGCGCAGATTTTGCATTGACATTTGTACCTTGGCCGTGCGTGTCGAACATATTCAATTATGTAAATAAAGTACATTGCCTAAAGCAAAGGGCTTGGCCAATTTTTTAATATAAAAAACACAATGCGCATGCGCAAAGACGACCAATTACAGATCAAGATGAAGCGCTCTTTACCTGTCCTTATATTTTCCTGTGTGGATTATGTGGACGGGAACCAGTCTAACTATTTGCACCACTCCTAAACGTTAGAGGGCGACGTGTGAGGGGAAAAAGCCCCATGTTTGGCCGTGTGAGGGGAAAAGCCCAAGGCTTTTTGAGAACACTTAGCTAACTCCGTCACCAAGTGATAGCGGGTATAAAAAGAAGTGTGAGCCAAATTTGCATTGCGAAAAACCTGCGTTTTGTAGAATCCCAGCGCAACGCGTGCAATTACCCTGGGGTTTTGACTAACGGTCTCGCAGGCGAAACCGATCGGTGGTGTTGATGTCGGCAATGACGGGCTCCGCATTGGAATTAAATATACAAAAAACACCAGATTGCATACAAAGCGGGGAACCCCAATATAGGGGGCAGGCGCAAGAGGAAGGGCGCTGCCACTAAGCAGTGCCCAGGCGAAATACCAAGTAGCCGCGAGGGTTCGATGTGGAAGTAGATCCCTGAATTAAGGGTTCAGAGAATTGGCTCGGCATGAAAGGGAAAACCCTGTTTGAGTGGCTTGACCATGCAGTTATCAAGTGGTAACATTAGTTGGGTTGGGGCTTGCAAGTACAAGCACCGCAGTCAAGCAGAATCGAGCCTCGTTCCCTCTCGCGTCGCTCATTATGTTCGTGGCGATTGGAGATATAATGGTAAAAGATGGGTAAAGTATGATTTAAACAATTTAAAAAAAAAAAAACATTCGCTAGCAAGAACATAACGGAGTTGCTTTGCATGTCATTTGCGGCATTTGTAGCAAATTTTGTTTGAGTCAAGAGCTAGCGTCACTGTTTAACATGTAATGTTCTCTTTTTGTTTTAAACTATAGGTTCCCTCTACGCCTGAACAGCGCCCTCTTCTGTCAGCAGAATGTTCAAGCAGAAGAGTCATTTTCTTTCCCAAGAAAATATTGAGCCTGCCCTTTGCGACACTTTTAGTTCATATTTAGAACCAAGTGGGTTTTAGTTTCCTTTAACAAAACCTTGGTCCAAGAAATGGTGGATTCACGAGGCATAAGCCTTCGGTTACGGTTCTCTCAGGGGTATATAAAACTATCGTAGTGAATTTGTCGCTCCTGTCTTTGTTGCCCAGACTATAATTCTGCACCATCTTGTAACGCCCCTCGACAACTCGCGGTTCGCATAGCAATTTCAATGTCCCGGGGGGTTGGGATAGTACTGGCGTTGCAGATGCAGGTCAACGTGACCTATATCAGGTCAACTGAGAGCATCTTGTGCGTTTTAGTCCACCTCAGATGTTTATATTCAATGTCTGTGGAAGATTCGAGTTCTTTGATTACACGAGTAGTGGTGTTTGTAGCTCGAAATAAACCATTCATTGATAATAAAATGTTTTGTATTGAAATTTCAATAAGTTCCAAGTGTCATCTCAGTAAAGCATGGTCGAAAATAACATGTGCTTTTGTACATGTATAACGTAGCGGATTTGTAAGCAGAACTGCAGGCATGCGGCATGATGCGTATCCTCATCATTTCCAGTCAATCACGGTTAATCCGTTCGTTTAGCGGCAAATCCCTCGAAGGACCATTCATAGAACATGTTTTATTTGTCACACACCCCCTTTCCGCATCACCCTATTGCGCCCAGTTTTGCTGTTTGCGTATACATGTAGGCTAATTAACGTGATCGGGCTTTTGGATGCGAAATATTAGTCACGGTACAACGGTATAATAGGCGGGAGCATCCTTTTCCACAGGGCTCGAAGCTGCAAACTTTATTTGAGATTAGTTTTAAATGCCCTTTATCGCTTTGTTTGGTTGTGCAAGTGTTGAGATCGTCTTCACGTTTCAAATTTCATATTTTAGTTTTCTAAGTACATGATTTCGGCCACTGCCTCTGGTTCGGCTGCCGCTGATCAATCTACAAGCTGTGTTGACTGCCAGCCCTCTTCCACCCTGCCTTTCCATCAATTTACCGCATACACGCATCACAATTTTGGGGAAGATACATAAGCCCTACATAAAGTATGTACATTTTATTCTGATAGCAGGAAAGCAAGCTTTACTTTTTTGTTTTACTCCCATTGGAGTGTGATACCCCGCATCTGCTGGAAGGAAGGCGGTAGAAAGGTGCACATACCCTATGGGAGTCGACGTTGTCATCATCTTCGCGAACCCGATGAGCATTGGGGTCAAGTATGTGTTTCGAGTGGATCGAGTATGGGTTTCGAGTTGATCGAGAGGCGGGTGGAGGCGATATAAATGCTATGTCATCCGTGTTCTGATGTGACATCATATATGTGACAGCATGCTTCGGCAGGTGCATGTGGTTAAGCTGGCGTCGAATTTCTTCGGGGAAAAAATTCTCACATTTTAGTAAACAGTTTCTGACTTCGCCATCTATTCATTTAAGGATCGGGGTAAGGTATGGGATGAGATATGGGGTGAGTTTTAGGGTGGAGTTTAGGTCCGTGGTCCGTGGTCTACGACTCTGGGTAGGGTAGCGGGAGCAGAAGCTTTTCTTACCCAGTCCTAAATCATAGGGACTTTAGCCCGAGACGTGAATGGAGTAATGCATATAGTATACTATTTCCCACGTTGTGGCAGAAAGCCTTTCTACCAATATAATCAAATTAACCTGTATTTATATGGCGAATAAAATACGTTGAGACAGAATAATATCATGTTATAGTAAAACTTTATTAATTTACACGTACATTTTTGTTTGATGGCGAGGATTACCAAATTTAGCGCAACTCCCTTTAACATTGACCCTTTGACCTCTGTTGACCTACTTACTAAATTAAAAGACATAACTCATGTACCACTGTGTGAAACTCACCAAGACCTACATTTTGAGGGAATTTGACGGAACAATGAATATTTGAATTTTCCCTAACCCTATGGCCGTCAAGTCCTGGGCTTGAGGGTTCATGTAACATCCAACATCAACTAGTGAGTCTCGGTTAATCTCATGTTATCAAGTCTTAAAATGAAGTACAGATGCAAGCCTACTAGAAAAATGTTATTTCGTCAATTATAGTGGGTGGGGCGTGTGCACGGTGGGCCCCTCTGGCCCATGGACTATTACACACATGCATTGTACAAAGCAATATTTCAGTGGACAAAAAACCTAACACGCGTCGCCAAATAATTTATACGAACACCTAAATTAATAACATCGATGTCAAAATAAAACACTACATTTAAAATTCAAAACGCAAGTTTTAAAAGCAGTTTAAAGCACATACCGGTACTTTTGCCAAATTTGCGGTACCCTTCCCAAATGAATAAATACTAGCGCCAAGCTGCGTAATACTAGACTTGAGGTCAAGTCTCTACACAGTCGTATTTGGTCCGTCTGACGCCTATAATCCCCACACTCAACAGTCGTTGTTATGAGAAACCTGTATTCGCGCCAATATTAATGCTTCATGGCGCGTAATATATAATCACGCTGTTGCCATAGAACCAGCCAATAACATTTCGTCTATCGTGTCGTGGTAACGTCCACTTCTACCAGAGGGGATGTAATGTTATCTGATTCGGTTAATGCGTGTTTTGAAACTTCAATATTGTTATTTACAGAAACTGTGTTAAGCGTTTGGTGAAATGTAGTATGTTAGGTTACAGTCAAGAGCATTTATGATGTACAAATAAATGTACAACAATATTCATAAAAAAAGATCTCCCCTATAATAGTCCAGTCAAATTAGGGTTACACCCACCACTAATTGCAACAATTTTTTTTAAGTGCTATGCTTTTCAGTAAAGTCTCCTGATCATCATACTAAAAGTCTACCTAAATATATTTGGTGGAAAGGTGTCAAATTTGCATAATATGCAAATTACCTGCCGCCATTAGGAAATTTATACTTTTGAATGTATCTATATATTTAGGTGCACAATCAAAGCACATAAAGTGTCTAAACCTGTGTTTGCATGGTCACTGTACATGATAAACATGTTTCTGAATTAATAGTGTGAACACAAATATGCAAATTAACGGCCACCATTAGGAAAACCGTTTTACAATACAACTTTGTACGTAGGTATCTGTTCAAAGCGATGTACATGTGTAAATTACGTTTTTATGGCCATGGCCAGAGAACATGATAAACATCTTTTTCAATTAAGTGTAACATCTTTTTCAATTATTCAAATTAGCTGACAAATATGCAATTATAATAATTAGCTGCCGTCACTGTAACAAAAATATTAAAAGACAAATTGAGTGATTAAACCCAATGTTCATGGAGTGACTCGTATACGTCGGATTCCAAATTTATTAAATTAATTTCGTGGTTTTAGGGTCAAATTATATTTAAAAAAATACAAATACAGTATAACATTTACCTGAATAACAAATATTTAAATATGAATATAAAAGACATACAAATTGCTAATAGAAAAATAAGAATTAAACAAGAGGTCATTTTATCAGTCTATTAAATAGAAATTTACTCCAGTCAACCCCTTGAAGTCAGCCGACAGCTCTAGCCTCGGCCTTGCACTGAAGCTTGCCTAAATACCATGTGTTGGTTGTTGGACTAATTTTCGGCAAGAGAAAACATGTCCGCAAAGTGTTAAACGGGCACGCATGCCCGCAGTGTCGTTGGCACACTTGCCACAGAAGGAGAGGGCTCACTTGCCACAAAATACCTGGCGCGCACTTGCCGCAAAGTACTTGGCGCACTTGCCAAAAGTACTTGGCACATCACACTTGCCACAAAGTACTTGGCACACTTGCCGCAAAGTACCTGGCGCACTTGCCGCAAAGTACCTGGCACACTTGCCGCAAAGTACCTGGCACACTTTCCGCAAAGTACCTGGCACACTTGCCGCAAAGTACCTGGCACACTTGCCGCAAAGTCCTTTGCACATTTCGCACAAAGTAATTGGGACACTTGCCACAAAGTCCTTGACATATTTGCCACAAAAGAAGGCAGGCACGCTTGCCACACTGAGGGCACGCTTGCCCCAATAGTAAATGGTACTCTTTCCACAAACAAAGCCCTTGGCTTATTTGCCACAGAAGCAGCTTGTCAAAAATTGTTCGGTATTCCTGCCACAAAGGTCCTTGCATATTTGTCACAAAAGAGGGCAAGCTTGCCCCAAAAGATACTTGGACGCTTGCCACAAACAAAGCCCTTGGCATCCTTGCCACAGAAAAAATAGCTTTACACCCAGCACGATATGTGACAAAGGGACCACTCCCCCTTATACCCCAGTCACAATTAGCTTGCGATGGGTTTGCGAGTAGTTTGCGACGAATTTCTAGGCATTTTTGGCCGGGACCCCACGGGACTCCTTGCGGCTGCCGGGTCATTTTTGGGCATCGGGCGGGCATCGAGTTACTTTTAACTCGGACTTAAAACCTGGTGCGGCGTTTAGCATCGCAAACTTATCGCCAATAAATCGGTCGATGCCTGGCCGATGTCCGGCAGGGCATCGCACACATCGGGCGGGCTCTGGGTCACATTTTTGACCGCCCAGGCGCCGCCCAGACGCTGCTCAGACGCCGGCCGGGCCCCGCCCGGCGTCCGGCCGACTTGGCGGCGCCCGGCCGGAAATCGGCCAGACATCGGCCGGGGTATCGCAGTGACATAGGTAGGACATCGGCAGGACATCGGACGAGTGCCTGCCGGACACCGGCCGATAAACGGGCAAAGAAATCGACCCCATTCCGTCATGGCAGCGTGCGGGGCACTTTTAATTGTGACTGTGACCGCCCAATCGCGCGATCTTTCGCCGACCTCTACACGCCGACCGATGCCTATAAATCGCACACGCCGCCCGGCCTCCGCTTTAATTGTGACTTAGGTATTCCACTATACCTCAACACACTCTTCCATTTGGTTAGCGTAGCAACACCGACCACCACCCCCCGCAACCCCCTTTAAAACCTTAAATTTATTTAAACTCCCTTGGATGTTTGAGACTTAAAGGCACAGGCTCGTCAGCAATGCGCGCCCGCCAAATGTGTGCCACGCAATACGCAGCTCCATAGCAAAGGCATGGAGCTGCGTGTTTCGAGCACGAATTTGGCGGGCGCGCATTGCTGACGAGCCTGTGCCTTTAATGGGGGAAAATGGAAGGGGGAGTTGTCCTCTGTCACATATCGTACTGTAGCTTGCCTCAAGTGCTTGGCACGCTTGGTACGAGCGTGCATATTTTCCACAAAAGGGACATGCTGGCCTCAAGAAAACGCCTTAGAAGTTGTCTTTCAGCACGCCTGCCTACAGTGCTTGGGATGTTTTCCACCTATCCAGGTCCAGTGCTGCATATGCAGCACAATATGTGGCATTGGGTCCCATCACTTCCATTGTTCCCCCATTGTGTCTCAAACATCCAAGGAATTTCCAAAGAATTCCTTTCAGCTTTTAGGGGGGTGAGAGGGGGGAGGGGTTTGGGGGTGGTGCGTTAACAAAAGGGAAGAGTGTTTAGGTATAGGGGCGTTGGGGGAAGTCCCTTTGCCACATACCGTGCTGGGTGTAGACCGTATCGAATAGCTACCATCTTGTGGGACACCTTTTGTTATTTAAACTGTTCGACAATTTAAGCATAATACGTGCAACCACGCATGTCCTCAATGAACAAAGAAACTGCCCTACAAGATGGCGGCTATTCGATACGGTATATACACCGCTGGCACATACGGTTGGAATGCTAGCCCTTATCAGATTGTGTTTGCAAAACATTGAATTTAACATTGAGTAATGCCTCAGTTACTTAAATCAGGCATTTACAGTAAACTCTCGTTCAACAACAGTCCGCCTTTCCACTGCTTGAACGTTTCACAAAGACTATCTGTGACCCGCTCTGCAAAAAAGAGTCACAAGTCGCGCTGGCTAGTATTCTTTTTGCGACCATAAAAAGAAATCCGCGGCAAATCCACGCTCAATAAAATACCAAAACACAATGGAAATTTCTGGCGGTGCCCAGATACCGCCTGGAATGTCTGTGTTCCCCCTGGAATGTCTGTGTTACGCCTGGAATTTCTTTTGTGTTTAGGTATTTTAATGACCGTATAAATGCCACAGATGTCTTTTTATGGTCGCAAAAAGAATACTAGCCAGCGCGACTTGTGACTCTTTTTTTTGCAGAGCGGGTCACATTTATAATTTAGGCACTGTCCGTCTCTTCTATGCAAATTTCTGCCATACATTACCAATCAAATTGAATTAAAAACGCACGAGAATATTTACATAAATTATTATCAGAGGCGGAGAACGGGTGAGGGTGGGCGGTGGGTTGACACAACTGTTGCGCCAGACAGATACATTTGTCCCCTCTTGGCTTTTCATTGGTTGAAAGTACCTTTTCATGCGCTGTGGGAATGGTTCAGGTCGCTACCAAAGCGTACGACTGTGAATTATGTATTTTACCCAACAGTCTTGACAAGGAAAAGCGGGGTTTTTAACAATATGAATTGAGAAACGTGTTTATGTTCCAGATCTGGCCATAAAATCATGGGTACATTACACAAATACATGTAAATCGTTTTGAGTAGATACTTGCGTACGAAAATACAGTGTAAATTTGTTTTCCCTAATTTGCATAATTTGCATATTTGTGTTCACACTATCAATTCAGAAACATGTTTATCGTGTACTGTGACCATGCGAACATAGGTTTAGACGCTTCATGTGCTTTGATTGGGTACCTACATATAAAGTTAGTGAAAAATGTAATTTGTCCTAATGGCGGCAGGTAATTTGCATAATTTGCATATTTGTGTTCACACTATTAATTCAGAAACATGTTTATCGTGTACTGTGACTATGCAAACATAGGTGTTTAGACATTTCATGTGCTTTGATCGGGTACCTACATATATAGTTATAGTGAAACATAATTGTTCCTAATGGCAGCAGGTAATTTGCATATTATGCAAATTTGACACCTTTCCACCAAATATATTTTCGTAGACTTTTAGTTTGGTGTTCAGGAGACTTTACTAAAATGCATACCAGTTAAAAAAATTATGTTGCAATTAGTGGTGGGTTGAGCCAAAACAGTGCTCAGATTGACTGGACTCTTGTATCAGCTTCTTTTGATGAATGTGTTCTAACAGTACATATATTCAAGTATTATCTTGGTATCAGTCCCTTTAGATGTGTTGCGCCAATTACTTGTGTCAAGGGCTAAATACATCGATAAATTAAAGTGCACAGCCCTTTATCACGTCGCAGAAAACAAATGAAGCTGAGCAGAATGTATTAAAACTACTTTTACGTTCTTTGCTTTATCGTTTTCCAACTTTCGTGGCACTGCAGTCCAGTTAACGCACCACGGCCACGGACTAAGATGCGCTTTATGTAAAATTGAAAGGGATCGAGCGCACTGCCAACTTTCCAAACTCGACTAACGCGTAAACGATGTGAGCTAGCGGGTCAGTAATTTTGCCAGGTGTTTTTATTTTTTACTACAAATTGGATTTTGGTTTTTGTTTGTAACATTCTTCTTCGACTAGTTGGTTTTCAAAACGTGTTGCTGGTGGCTAAAATGGCCAGCATTAATACCCACAAGTGGCGTGCGTGCTTAGTTTGTAACACGACTTTACTATCCTGCAAGAAATATTACAGTCTTGATAAATCAGATCTTCGCTCCAGATTACAAAAAGTCCTGCAAACAAATCTTTCCTCACCATCAAAGATCTGCGGTCCTTGTCATACAAAACTGGCAAATGTTGAGAAGGTGACAGATTTGACCGAAAGCTTGAAAAGCACATTAAAACTGCCCATTTGCTTTATAGCGTCTTGGAAAAAATTATACATTTCTATTTTGAGTTAAAACCATGTTCACACAACAGACAAGTTGCAACAGATATTTATCAAAAATACATCAAGCGGTTCCTATTTTATGCTTGTTAAAATGTGTCAAATTTACGTGCGGAATCGTCAATAAAAATGAGTAGACAGCAACTTCAACAATTGTGATGTGATGCAAAGTGCCCTCCTTGGCACGAAGCACGTTTATTTTTTCTTGGTTAGTTTTAAATTCAAGCGTTTTATATTTATCTTGTCCTTCAAGAGCAGAATGTAAACAGGGCGCCATCAACAGAACTGACAATAAACAGCGGTGCCAAGTAGAGCATAATGAGGGCACTATAGGCGCGGGCTTTGTTATGCCTGAAGTCATGCCTGTATTGGTGTCTTGAATCAAGACTATAGGTAGTTGACGGCGCCCGCCAACCGCCGATTTTAGTGATATTTTGGGGCGCAAAATCTCACCAATGCACAGGTTGATTTGCGTGATATTTGGCACAAATACAAAGAAAACCAGCCCCAATAGGCCTGTATTAAAAAGAAATCAGCCTGGCAGATTAAATAACAGAAACCAAAGGCAGCATGATTTACAGTGCAATTTCACGCAGCGGTCCATCAAGCTTGCAAACTTCGGTTACGGATTTGACTAATAATGGTCCCTATAGGCCTTCGGCTTCAACGAGGCCGACAACCCCATTATTTGGCCCCCATGCTCGACAGCACTCTATCTTTCTCCATAACCACGATCTGACAATCATGCAATCATCAGCGTTTGTGATTATATTTTAAAGAAAAAACATCGATAATCGCAAATTCGCATAAACTGATCAAGGCTTACATGTACGTATATACATGTACCGGTACATGTAGCCTAGCCTAAACAAATTTGCACTTCAAGCTGCTGATGCGTTTGATGGAGATGAAGCCCAATTCAAAATTCACAAAAACACATCCTTTTAGAGGAGTAACATGAATATTAATGTCGTCCTGCGTTTCGACCAATCAGCTCTCTACGTCCAATTCTGGTAGCAATCTCCATAGACCGTGTACAAAACGGAAACAGGTTTCTCAAGTCTGTAACTAGAGGTCGATTAGACTTGTTCCCAGTCCATTCACGACTACGCTGCTGCCGTTTACGAAACAACCGGTCTTGTTACAGACTTGACATCAAGTCTACGTAATATAGGAGACGCAATGCTATTTGTGAGTGTCTGTTTCTTTCCATTTCTGAGGTCACTGTCGTGCAACATACGCAATTCCTGTTTATAGACAACCAAACGGGTAACCAAAAAAAAGGAAAGTTTCATACGCCGTATAATGTTTTTTTTTTTACTTAAAGGTGTGGAAAATCGATCACAAGTCTCAAGCAACAGACTAAAGTAGCTGCTACGGTACTGACAAAGTTCTCAGTTTGAATGACAGTTCTACAATTATTTAGGAGTATAATACTTTTGGCACAACGGCCGATAACTGACTTGGATAGTTACCTTTTCGCATTCGTGACACACAATAGTGTGTGTGAAATTGTTTAGAACAACCCAACTTCCCAAATCACAAGTGAAAAAAAAAAGCCTTCAAGTTCACAACGTCTTTCCCATTTGAGTTCTGGCCCTGTTTTACTGACAGAATCACATTCGATAAAATTGATGACCGTGCCGGTCTACGTATCAGTAAGAGAGGTCCCATGAAAGAAATGGAAAAAAATGCTCGTTTTAGTTTCTTCCTTTCCTTCTCTATTACCTTTCTTTTTATGGATTCAGATCATTTCATCTTTCATCTTTCCCCCTTTTTAGACTTTCGTTGTATACTTTATTTGTACTGATCTTGCCTGCTGTGTCTTGTTACGTTAAAGTTGATTATTTTCACTTTTAAAAAAAAATTAAAAAAATATAAATAAATAACAAAAAAATTGCCATAAAACTAAGTATGGAGTTCGCTGTTTTACATGGTAGAATCCCAACAAACAAAGACCTGCAGCCGATTTCACGAAACTTTACGCAATTGCGTAAGTCCACTTATGCCATAAGTTATTGCGTAACTTGCGCAATAAGTTAATAAGCGTTTCACGAAAGACGCGCCACATCAGGATGTGGCGCAACTCGAAAACTGGAAAAATGTGTCGTAGGACAGTGGAAAATGGCGATAATGCAGCTAGCTACACGTGCTTATTTACCGCATCGTCAACTGAACCCCAGCCTTCCGTTTGTAGAAAACGGCCTTTATCGGTGAAATCTGCGACTCGACGCATTATGACTCGCGACGGCAGCCATGATGACCGTGCAAAATTTGTGAAAAACAACGACGTATGTTTTATGTACGACTATTTTATCAAGCGCAAGCATCAAATAGTCGTTGATAAACTAGAAATTAGCCTCGTCCTAGAAGTTACAAGTGCTGAAGTGAAAAATAAACGTTGCGCAGCTAAGAAGAGTTTCGTGAAATCGATTTTAAGTAATTGCGCAGCTACGGCATAACTTTATGGCGTAAGTCTTGCGCCATAACCGTTTATGGCGCAAGTTACGCACTGTTTCGTGAAATCGGCTGCTGTTCCTTAAAATAACACGTACCAAAACCGTGTTTACGGAACTTTCGATATGTCTGTATGTCGCGTGTATACTAAGTTCTTGTGCTATTTTATTATTTTCAATAAGCTAAATAAAAAACAAACACAAATCAATCACAATATTTAAACAAATAAAAACAATTTAATTAAAACACGCATACCTCGATTTAAATGACTGAATCGGCTCTCGTCCTGGTTTCACGTAAATACGAGCGCAGGCTAAATAATCACAGTACACTGTCGGTAAACCATCTGAATACACGTCGAAGCTATGGTATATAAATGAAACTCACTCAACAGCCCGTGAAAGTATATACATGTAGGCCTACTACCAGTTTAAAATCAGTGCGAGTTTCGGACCTGCTGACAGGACACGTCCGGACAGGTCAGTTTCGTTTACCAACATTCAATGTCTCATCGATGTGACGTCACACATTCAAACTTACACGCACGTACTACAGTTAAAGGAACACGTTGCCTTCGGGTTGCGCTTTATTGGGCGTTTTTGGGCTATTACAAGCGTTTGAAGTATAATGAGCACGATCTGAAAGATGTTTAAAAAGTAGAATATAATGATCCACACAAACGTGCCTTAGAAATGCTTCAATTTTGCGTAATTTCTCGAAGCAGCACTCTCCGCCATTTATGGGAGTCAAAATCTTGATTCCCATAAATGGCGGAGAAATTTTATTAGTCTTATTTCCAGTCGCAGCTGTTGAAATACTTCTGAACAATTATTTCATTAAAAAATTTCGTATTATCATCAGTTTTTTTAATTCGTGTCTACAATAACCATTGGGTATAAATCATCCAAGTCCTTTCTATCGGTTGTCCCATGACAATATTCTTACCCTGATTGGCGAGGTTTTCGTTTTATTCTTTTTTGACGCGTCTGCTGTGTTCTCTTGACGATCCATTTTTTGACAGCCAGTCGGTGTGTGTGTGTGTGTATGTGTTTACATTTCACACATGTCTCGGGAGGCGGAGAATGGTATGGTACCTTGCGTTCATCTGATAGGTTTAGCTGACCACTGGCTACGGCGCCAGCCTAACTCCTGTTCGTTGCTGCATTTTGCCCACTACCCGGACGATCGTATTGACGGCTTGAAATACGTATACATTTCGCGGGACATGTAGTGGGGGTCAGAGGTCATTGTTTGTTTTTTTAAATTACCATTCACTAATTATAACACATTAAATGTGTTTTATTGCAAGAACAACTCTTAATAAGTATAATGAACACCCTCAAACGTGAGATTTCGTGAAATCTTAAGGTAACGCGAATTTCGGACTTACATGTTGTATTGTAGCAAAAATATAACATGGCTTGATTTCAGTTTATTATTTTTGTTTGCGTGGCATGGCCAAAGGTATAACCTGATTCGACGATTTTAAAATGTGTTTTTGAGATTACGTGACCTGTGTCGTCGGCTTTAAACTTGTATGACTGTGGGCAGAAACTGAATCGGATAGCACATGTCTACTAAAATTGAATTAACTATTGGCCACCCATTATTAGCCACCTCCTTAAACTCACTTGTACCCCAAGAACGGGCCCGATACATCTGCGTTAACATAACCTTATCTACGAAAGGTAAAACAACCGAAAAACTTTAAGAAAATCGCCATATATAGGCCTATTTTCAAAGTGAATCCTTCCAACTACATGTAATCTCACAACGCGTTGAAAATTGTTCTGACAGACTCTGCTGCAGAATATATTTATTAACGGCATTTTCCGTGAAATGTCCATGCCTAGTTTGGACAAATACGGTGATTTTCAGTGTGAAATATTTAACGAGGCTCTTGGCCATTTCGCAATTCCCTTTTAAAACTGAATTTTGAGAAGAGGAACATTTGATGCGTAACGAATGACCGCCTCCAGTTAATATGGCGAAAACCAAACCTTTGAGAGGCAAGGGAAGTCTCAGTCAAATGTAAACATGCGACGAGCCGAGTATTGACAAGCATTCAATTAAGCGAACTCACGGTAAGAGTTTGAGAAGTTGCTCAGAAATTTCTTTAAAATTACCCATCAAGCATTAATTATTTTGAAAGTGAAGAATTGAAAGAAAGGTCAATGTTCGAGAGGGAACATTTGATTTTGGATAAAACACCTAGACATTTTAGCCTGTCCCAAATGTCTGTTCACAGGGCCTGAGGCCATGGTCAACTTCTTGCCCGATTACTTGTATCATTAAAGGAACACACCGGCTTTGTTGGGCTATTTTGGGCTCGAAATAGACCCATACATTATTCTGAAGCGCTTTCCAGAGTAAATTAGATATATCATGAAAAGACGCCGTCAAATTTGGCCGTTTTTGAGCAATTTAAACAAATTCAAGGTCACGTGACTTTTCGGAACCAGATTCTGGTTCCGAAAAGTCGCATGGTTTCGCGAGTTAGTTTTGTGTCCAGCCGCATGAAAGTTTCTTCCTGCAGAACTGCGCCAAATTCAACTATGATTTCCCCCCAATATTTATAAGTAATTGACAAAAGAGAGACTATTTATACAGGTATGATACAAAGTGTGGGGTGTGGGATATTTGCCCCGCGCAGCACGGCAAATAGCCTGAGTGCACACACGGTGTACGTTTTGCTCCGGTGTACGTTTGTGAAGAAACAAAAACATGATGCCAACTCTTCAAAAGAAAACGGAAATTCATATTCGGTCGTCCGGGCTGTCCAGTGAAATCGTGAGCAGAACATTTGCGATATCCCGAGTAGGAGAAGAGCGAATCGTTTGTGACAAAGTCGTGAGGCTCGCGCGTAGTTGCAACGGCTGGTAAAGCGTATAACCCGTTTTTTGACTGTTTTTGTTAATTTTGCACTTCTTTAGTAAATTACGGGATATTTTGATGATCTTTTTTTACAACAACCATCAAAAAAGTATTGTCAATGCTGCTACATCACTAAATCATGTAAACAGTAGGCCGGTGTGTACCTTTAATTGGTGTCTATAAATCAAATCGGCGGATGAAACAGGGGAAATAATTTTACACGTGACCGCCTCCAGTCTGCCTTGCTATGACCGCATGATACAAAACCCGCGGTCAAATAAAAAATTATTCCCCAGATACAAACAAAGTAAAAAACAACTGCAAATATAACTGCAACATGGTAAGATTTTACTCCAATGCCAACACTAATTATCCCATTAGGCAGAAAAGGGGAAACCCCAAAACAAGGCAAAATTGGTGCGGAAAAGGGTTTCTGCACTGAAAGGGAAATATTAACAAAAGTAGTCTTGACAGGGCAAACGCCTCAGTTTTGCCGTACTCACCGCCATTGACGATTCCTTCACTTGCCGTGTAGTGCCGAGTTCGTCAAAGCCATGATCTGTAAGCGCTACGTGCCACGTTTTCGAATGCACCGCAATTGTGCACCCCATTGGTATGAAATGTTTTTCAGAGCAGAATGCAGGAAAACAACGCGAAGAACAAAGGGGGTGCATTCCCAAAACCAATAACGTGCATATTAACACCAAAAGCCGCATGAAAAACCCCACGATTAACCGAAATTTTCCAGTAGCGTAATAAATTCCGGGAAATAAAACGAAAGGGCAGAGACCTTGGTTTGGTGCTACGGTAAAAGCGACCTCACCAAAAAACAAAACCGATATCGGCACCGAAAATTCAATAAAACCTCACACAATTTCCAAAATATCACACCAATATTATCCAGAAATTTTAAAACAAAACGCCACCACCATTACTATACTAAAACGTATCGGTTACGCCCTTTGGATATCCCAGTGGCTGCTGTTCCAAATTCCCGGAGACCTACAGAGAGACGTCCTCCGCGTTCCAGTTAAAATCTATGACTGATAGTTGCCGTCGCCCTCTAACGTTTAGGAGTGGTGCAAATTATCTTTTATTTCCTAGTAGGAAAGCACAGGTTTAGCAGTTTAGTAGCTCAGGGAACAAGTCAGGTCTCTCTTTAATTGTACAAAAAATAGATGCAAACATGGTTTGGGTGACACACAGAAACGTAGTCGAATTAAAGCAGCAGTTTTTAGTAGAGAAATATTTTGAGAAGTAATTTTATAATCCAAAAATACAAACTAAATCTCTTATACATGTATTTTAACAATTAAACAGCTAGTATCCCCCCCCGTTCACATTTTTAAGTGTTCCTGTTTATCATGGAGGTGTATGTGTCTACAACACCCCCACAACTTGTTTTCCACAAAAAAAATCGACAGGCTTTTGCTTAAAACGCAAAGCAGTTCCAACCCTTCTTCACCCAAATTCTGAAACGCTCGAGGTCACTTGGTTTGTTGATAAACAGAGTTTTTACGTCATCCTGAGAAGAACACAAAACGGCCTGTGCAGTATTGAATGGAAAATACATGTTGGCATCATGTTTTTTCTTCACGAACGTACGTGCACCGAAGCAACACGCCCTTCCGTGTGTATATGCACTGGGGCTATTTGCCGTGTACTGCGCGGGGCAAATTTCTACACTCCACGGTAGCCTGCCGTAGCACGCGCTCGCTCCCGTTCTCCGGACTCTCGAAACAAACAATTATGTTCGAATTTTCATACTTATGTTTAACTTTGTTTCATACCTGTAATAAATAGTCTCTCTTTTGTGAATTACTTATAAATATTGGGGGGAAATCAGAGTTGAATTTGGTGCAGTTCTGCAGTAACAAACTTTTATACGGCTGGAAATACAACTAACTCACAAGACCACTTGACTTTTCGGAACCAGAATTTGGTTCCGAAAAGTCACGTGACTTTGGATTTTTCAAAAGTGCTCGAAAACGGCTAAATTTGACGGCGTCTTTTCAGGATATATCTAATTTACTCTCGAATGCGCTTCAGAATAATGTATGGGTCTATTTCGAGCCCAAAATAGCCCAACAAAGAAGGTGTGTTCCTTTAAGATGTTTTAAAAAATCATCTGCAAACGATTGTTTTTTTTGCCAATCATAAAAAAAATGCAGGAATTTTTAAGGATTTCTGAAGTGTTACTGCAAGGTAGTTTATCAACATTGTTCTTTAGTTATGTAACGCTGTTCCTGTTTTTAAAGTTTTAAAACGTTTTACAATCAGGAATTTATATTTTCTGAGTTTTTATCGATAACAAATCTTAAAGAGCTAGAATCCCCCTTGACGAAAAATCCAGCTTTCGCACCTTTTTCGATAGTCGACATATCCCTCCAGCTGACTTATACCGCTGTTTATTTCAAATTGTCCGTTTTAAGTGGATAAATCGAAAGCAAAGTGCGGTTTTCGAAAATGAAATGTTCGCGATTTCTGAAACGCTCATTAGGTATTAATGATATGCGCATGACCCCGTGACGCAATCCTGAGAAACACGAGTAAACACGGTCGGCAGTTCCATACGTTTACACGCAAAAAAACTCCGAAAACCGTCTCTGCATGTTCAATGTATTTTTTGTCTTTGTAATTCAAAATACAAACGTGAAAAACACTTCATGTAATATGACAATAATCTACTATTACCTGTTTTGTGGAAAAAAACGGTGAAATTGTGGCTCACAATGAACCTCTTTTGAAGTAAATACTGGTGCATTGCGACGGGTGAATTTGTCACGGAACGAACGGCATTCACAGCGGGACGTGTACAGCAGTGGGAACGGTCCCTGCAACCCGTAGTTTCACTTGTTTGAACATTGGCCGGTACAAGTTAGAACGAGCGACTAATTTTTCTCTCTCTTGGTAATAGAAAAGAAAATGTTTCTGCTCTTTTTTTTATGGTGTCTGGTAAAGCACATCTCTGGCTTTTTGCACGAGAAAAATACTTTAAAAAATACATTGAACATGCAGAGACGGTTTTCGGAGTTTTTTTGCGTGTAAACGTATGGAACTGCCGACCGTGTTTACTCGTGTTTCTCAGGATTGCGTCACGGGGTCATGCGCATATCATTAATACCTAATGAGCGTTTCAGAAATCGCGAACATTTCATTTTCGAAAACCGCACTTTGCTTTCGATTTATCCACTTAAAACGGACAATTTGAAATAAACAGCGGTATAAGTCAGCTGGAGGGATATGTCGACTATCGAAAAAGGTGCGAAAGATGGATTTTTCGTCAAGGGGGATTCTAGCTCTTTAAGATTTGTTATCGATAAAAACTCAGAAAATATAAATTCCTGATTGTAAAACGTTTTAAAACTTTAAAAACAGGAACAGCGTTACATAACTAAAGAACAATGTTGATAAACTACCTTGCAGTAACACTTCAGAAATCCTTAAAAATTCCTGCATTTTTTTTATGATTGGCAAAAAAAACAATCGTTTGCAGATGATTTTTTAAAACATCTTAAAGGAACACACCTTCTTTGTTGGGCTATTTTGGGCTCGAAATAGACCCATACATTATTCTGAAGCGCATTCGAGAGTAAATTAGATATATCCTGAAAAGACGCCGTCAAATTTAGCCGTTTTCGAGCACTTTTGAAAAATCCAAAGTCACGTGACTTTTCGGAACCAAATTCTGGTTCCGAAAAGTCAAGTGGTCTTGTGAGTTAGTTGTATTTCCAGCCGTATAAAAGTTTGTTACTGCAGAACTGCACCAAATTCAACTCTGATTTCCCCCCAATATTTATAAGTAATTCACAAAAGAGAGACTATTTATTACAGGTATGAAACAAAGTTAAACATAAGTATGAAAATTCGAACATAATTGTTTGTTTCGAGAGTCCGGAGAACGGGAGCGAGCGCGTGCTACGGCAGGCTACCGTGGAGTGTAGAAATTTGCCCCGCGCAGTACACGGCAAATAGCCCCAGTGCATATACACACGGAAGGGCGTGTTGCTTCGGTGCACGTACGTTCGTGAAGAAAAAACATGATGCCAACTCCTCAAAAGAAAACGGAAATTCCTATTCGGTCGTCCGGGCTGTCCAGTGAAATCGTGAGCAGAAAATTGGAGATATCCTGAGCAGGGGAAGAGCGAATCGTTTGTGACAAAGTCGTGAGGCTCTCGCGTAGTTGCAACGGCTGGTAAAGCGTATAACCCGTCTTTTGACCGTTTTCGTTATTTTTGCACTTCTTTAGTAAATTACGGGATATTTTGATGAACTTTTTTCGCAACGACCATCAAAAAAGTATTGTCAATGCTGCTACATCACTAAATCATGTAAACAGTAGGCAGGTGTGTACCTTTAAGTTTGTAAACACATTTAGTCCGGTTTTTCTTATCAACTGGTGAAGTAAAATGTTTGGGTACAAAATTTCCGGTTAGAAAATTCATAGCTAGAACTCGATAGGATCCAGCTCCTGGGTTGTTAGTTGTAACAGGCTTATCAAACCAATAACTTAATTAACCACCTGAAGTCCATCACCATAGTAACTGCCAATGATAACCACACAAAAAAATAGCAAGTGCTAAAGCAACTCCATGGATAGAATGTGGCAAAACAAAATTGTTCAAGCAACTCTCATTCACTAGCTAACCATGGCATTTTCACCTCATACGCATTTCGAGACTCAATTTCAATTTGAATATTTTTACCCAATAGACCCAATAGTGCTCTGCAAACAGCTTGTATGATTAAGAAACATAAAATGTCACTTGTGACATTTTCACAATTAAAATGATCGCAAAGCGGAACAGCCGAAAATTAAGCAATTTAAACCAGTTTCCCATCTAAATCAACTTGGCCGAACTTCCAGAAGCAGCAGTTGCTTGGTATATAGCCAGTAAGTACGCAACGTCAGCTGGTTTAGTCGCGCGGTATGGCACATACTTTGAATGGAAGAGGGGAGAATGTGACGCCGATTGTCCCCTTAAAGGAGATTGGAGGGGATCCTTCTGGCTTTTTGAAGTCAAACTGGTGAATGAGATGCGAAAAGAACACGAAAAGCTCGGCCATGGCAAGCTGTTCTCCGATGCACACACGCCGACCTGAAAAATAATGAATGAAAATTGTTTAGGGAATAACTAATTTACGTCGATAAAGGCAAAACAATGTTAATAAAAATCCACAAGTTCATTGAGAAAACCTGAAGGAGAATACCACTGTGTCTTAGAGCTCGATCCTTAATTATTCTCTCATCTCAAGTTTTGTTGTTTCGTTTAAATGGTGATTAGATACCATTTTTAAATGGGTTTGATGAACTTAAATTCAACCTAAACATCGAGATACATAGGCAGCCTACGGTCAAAGACGCCGGGTTTATCCCCTTACTCTTCGCGAAAGAATGCTCAGGGATATTTTAAGTACACAACACATTGAATCAACGACTTTGCATCCCTTTCGAAAGATTGAACAATTGTGTTTTAGTGCCTTGCACAGGTACTACGGCCGGATATCCAACCTGCAACATCAAGTTTTCACCCCTGTTGCAAATCAACGACATTAACTACTCGACCACGGCATCCCACATAATTTGCGTTCCCCTGCAACACCGAGAGAAAAAAATGGGTCCATAAGAAAAACCCGAGGGAGTATACCACTGTGCTTTATAGCTTGGATAGTAAAGCATCTCTCCGTTGAGTCAGAGGTCTCGGGTTTGAATGACAATAATGCCATTATATTTTTCTCTCATCCCAAGTTTGGTTGTTTCGTTTTAATGGTCATTAGGCACCATGCCAGAGAATGCGTTCAATGTAATGTGAATAGAGAATATTACTTGCCGATGCTAAATGGAATTAAAGCTTCGAATTTAAGCACATGTCGCCCGGTGTCGTCCAGGAACCTTTCCGGTCTAAATACATCTGGTTCCTTCCACAACTTGGGGTCGCAGTTGAGGGCCGACAGGTTGGATATGACCAGGGACCCCTTGGGAATATCGAAGCCTTGGATGGTGGTGTCCTGGGATGTCTGGTGGGGTGCGCCCAACGGGACGATGTTTGCCATTCGCAGCAGCTCGATTATAGTAGCCTCCGTGTATGGCAGGTTGGGTTTGTCAGAGAGCCCCGGTAACCGATTCCGCCCTACCACGGTCTCAAGTTCCTTCTGGACGCGACTCAAGACGTCTGGTCGGGACATGAGGTAAATGATACCCCAGCGCAGTGAGGTGGACGAGGTCTCGGTTCCTCCTATGAAAAGATCCGAAGCTGTTGCACACATGTCGTGCACCGTGACGGTCACCGGTGAATTACTGTCGTCATTTTCGTCACTATCAGTAATCTTCAAAGTGCCCATCTTTCTTAGGTAAACATCAATGAGGTCCCTCATACTATCTGGGTTGTAATCCTTCTGGTGCTCCACTAAAGCCTCACGCGCAAACTCGCTGATAAGCCTACCGTTTGCTTCTGTTTCTTTCAGGGCTGGTATGAGATACTGAGGAAAACACCAAAAACAATAACATAAAGGCTTTGGATCGTTCCATTATGATTTGTTAGATGAGCCCACTTGCGGTTCTATATTTGGGACTGTAATGTACCATTCCTTTTCCAATAGTTAGACAAAGAGTCGTCCATGATAATGGATGTACACCAAACCAACACTAATGTAATTACGTTTGGAGCAAAAACTTTCACCAAGAAAGTAAAGTACAGTTGCTTTAAATGCATCTTTCATCGAACACTCCGGTGTACAAACGGAAAGGTCCAATTTGAGACGTTTATAAGAAATTGTTGGTATTGATTTAATGTGAATTGTTAAGATGGTTCCGACATTCTTTAGCCTACTATATTTGGGGTGTTTCAAAATACATGTAACATGAAATATCTGTCAATCTGGTAATTTTTTCAAGTGACCTGAAATAATCATCAAATATTCTAAACCAGTCTGCATTTTACCTTTTGAGAAGTGGAAATGTTACAAAATACTCTCCAGCCGGGTCATTGTTTCAGTATATCAAAGTGACAAATCAGGTCATGCAAAAGCTGGAAAATGGTTTTACGCGTGGGACACACCAGATAGTGCGTTTTTTTTCTTTCTGTACGTACAAATGTACGGACTAGTGCGATATACAGGGTGTCCCAGAAAAAACGAAACCGAGATTTATCGATGTTTAATCATACTTTAATCTCAATCTTGAATAATAAATGACACATATTTGGAAAGCTTAGTTCCTCATCTTTCATTTGATACCACTCATATGATACATACTTCACGCATGAATGAATAAAGACAATATGAAGCAGGGCTACTAAAAAGTCGTTTGCACAACGATACCTGAATTTCAAAGAAATAATCACATTTCTAAAAGGTTCATTTCCTGCCCTTTCGTATGATACACTCAGTCAGGAAAAATGAGCCAGGGATGACAGAGATATCCTGCATTTAAATATGGATTGAATTTCCATGGTATTTTTAAATAATTCGTTTTTTTCACACCTGACCGATTTTTCGCATGAATGGATTCGGAGATGGTCACGTGTGCATTAAAAACGTGCGTGTTGAAACCCCTGAAATTCAGGTATCGTTGTGCAAACGACTTTTTGGTAGCCCTGCTTCATATTGTCTTTATTCATTCATGCGTGAAGTATGTATCATATGAGTGGTATCAAATGAAAGATGAGAAATAAGCTTTCCAAATATGTGTCATTTATTATTCAAGATTGAGATTAAAGTATGATTAAGCGTCGATAAATCTCGGTTTCGTTTTTTCTGGGACACCCTGTAAAGTGTCATCCCGTACGATGTTTGTGGTAAAATTTATGCAATTGCTTTATTGGGTTGATCTAAAGGTAAAACTATGGGAAAATGATAGGCTGAGCTGGGCTGGTCTGGGGCTGTGCCTGGGCTGGGATTGAGCAGGGGTGGGCTGGATTGGTTAGTATGGATTGTATTGGGCTGGGGACGGGGTGGGCTAGGCTGGGTTGTGCCGGGCCAGGCTGGGCTGGGCCGGGCCAGGCTGGGCTGGGATATGCATGGGATGGGATGGCTTCGGGCTTGGTCGGAAGGGCTTCTGGCTGGGCAGGGATGGCTTTGGGCTGGAATGGCTTTAGGCTGGAAGGGCTTCGGGCTGCACTGGGAAGGCGTCGGGCTGGGTCGGGAGGACTTATGGCTGGGCTGGGCTGGAATGGCTTCTGGCTGGGCCGGGATGGCTTCGGGCCGGGCTGCAATCGGAGGGCTTTGGGATGCACTGGAAAGGCTTTGGGTTGGGCTTCGGGCCGGCTTCAAGCTGGACTGGGAAAGCTTCGGGCTGGGCCGGGCAGGCCTCGGGCCGGGCAGGCTTCGGGCCCAACAGGAGGACTTCGGGCTGTACTGGGAATGTTTCGGGCTTTGCTGGGAAGGCTTCAGACTGGGCTTCTGGGCTTCAAGGTGAGCTGGTAGGGCTTCGGACTGGGCTGGGAAGGCTTTTGAGTGGGCTGGGAAGGCTTTGGGACCGGGCTTGGAAGGCGTTGGGCTGGGAGGGCTTCGGGCTGCACTGGGCTGCAAAGGCTTCGGGCTGGGCCTCGGGGTTTCAAATTGGGCTGGGAGGGCTGCGGGTTGGGATGGAAGGACTTTGGGCTGCACTGGGAAGGCTTCGGGCTACACTTGGAAGGCTTTAGGCTACACTTGGAAGGCTTCGGGCTGGTTTCAAGTTAGCCTGGGGGTGCTTAGGGAGGTCTTCGTGCCGGGATGGGAGGGCTTCGGGCTGGGCTGGCGTGGTTTTGGGCTGGAATGGCGTGGCTCCGGGCTGGGCTGGGGGGGGAGGCTTTGGGCTGGGCTGGGAGGGCTTTAAAGCGGGTTGGGAGGGCTTTGAGCTGGGCTTGCCGGGAGGGCTTCGGGCTGGACTAGGATGGCTTCGGACAGGGTTGGTCAAGAGCTGGGCTGGTATATGGTTTCAGGCTGCTGGGCTGTGTGTCCTTACGCTGGGCTGGGATGGCCAAGTTTTAAAAAATATTGTTTATCCTGATTAAACCTGCGTGGGATGAGCTGACCTCCAAATCCTGACTTGCGCGTCTCAAAAACAACCCCGGAATTACAGGTTATCAGAGGCAATTCTAGCAGAGTGGCGCACTCCCTTAGCCGCTCGTACGGTGCCTGATGCAACCAGCCTTGACACAGGAGGGGGTCACGTTATGCACATTACTGACCAATAAAAGAAGCTCTGACATCAGCAGGTTGGTTAAAGAGGTTATTGTCTCTACCACTTCTAATGCCTGTACGTGTGCAGCTTGTTTTGTCGATGTAATTGTTGACCAAAGATTAGGGTTTTTGACAAAAAACCCAAATCAACCCTTATGCCACTTTTTAAGCCCCACATCAAGCTGAATTTTAAAGCTGAGAATATAAGCTATCCAATGATGTATGATGTGAATATGGTTTTACACCCTATGGGGTACCCAGAAGAAAGGTGGGGTACCTTTCTTTTGGGTACAAAGGCGAACAAAGGTACCTAAGTCAGTATTTGTCCACTTAGTACCCCACAAGGTAAAACCAGTGCTAAGCCTATGGGAAGAGTTTAGACAAAGAGACACAATAGGTAGACAAAGGAAAGCAAGAGAGGGTAACAAAAGAGGTACCCCACAATGGTGTAAAAGCATATTTGTCCCGGACAAAAAGAAAATTTCGCAAATGTATACCAACGTTGCCTATAGTTACTCTACATTTTCTAATTTTGAAAGTCCTGAAATAAGCTACTTGTTGCGGCAACATTCAGCAACATTCAGTACTGGAGGTGGGGGTTGTGTATCAATTTGATCCCCACCCCCTCCAACTTTTTTGCCTCCCATACTAAAGTGTGACGTCGGTTGTCATGGTAATTGGGTCTAAACATTCGCTGGTAATCTGAAACGTCCATTGGTATAGCGCAGGGAAACAGTTCATTGGTTTTAGTGTAGACCCCAAAACCATGGCAATGAAATAAAACCGATGAAATAAAAGCGTAACTGTGTATTCTGTTCATATGAACTTTTGAGGGACCAGGGGCGGATCCAGGATTTTCCACAGGTGGGGGCGTAAAATGTTTAAGACTGAAATGGTGAAGACAATATAGTGGCAAACGCGTAGCGCGGAGCCCTAACGGCGTGGTGTCCGTGCCCGAATTTGTTTGGATTCTAGATGCTCTGTGGTGCAATTTCAGGTAACATTCAACTACTCTAAGCAGGCAAAAGTGTGATGTTATATGAGGCATATATCCCAACAGTTGCAAAAGTTATCGACAATTAAAAACAACATTACTTTTATTTTTTATTTTTTAAATTATTATTTAGAAAAAGGGGGAGGGGGCTTGCGCCCCATGCCCCGCCCCGCCCCTAGATCCGCCCCTTGGGACGCAATCATTCTATCTAGTCGAGTTGTAACAACAATGAGGTAGATTACCATGCACTGACACCCAAGATTTTCCTTGGGTGTCCGTCAACCATGGAAAATTAATTTAAGATTTTACGAAGGAAAAAATGTTTTTTTTTAAAGTTTTCCCATAGGTGTAGCTCGTGTGGTCCCAGTGGGTGTCCGTGCATGGTAATCTTTCCCAACTATATTTAGGCCTACCTTCAAATATAACGCGTATGGAAAAACTTGCAGTATTCCCGTCAAGCCACCAATGAGGGCCACATTGCGGCAGACCGCCCGAAGTAGCCGCTTAAATCGCGGGTCAGAGTACTCAAATCTCTTGCCGAACAACACAGAACAGATGACATTGGAGGTAGCGTTAGCAAATAGAAGGTACGGGTCAATGGGCTGACCGTTCAGGCTTCGCAGCTCCCCGCACAGGCAGTTTGCTTCCAGAACTATCTCCTTCTCGAAGCTTGCTCGATTGGCACCGACTGCACGAAGAAAATTCAGGGTCATCCTTCGCTGGACTTTCCAGGATTCGCCTGAGGAAAGGGCCACTCCTGTCAAACCAAAACATGACTGAAACATTTGGGCGGGTTCCTTAACTTTTGGACAGATTGCATGATTGGTAAACTTTTAAAACCAGGAACAGCATCACATAACTAAAAATAATAATGTTGATCAACCGCCTTGGAGAAACTTCAACCACATAGATGCAGTATTACTTCAGAAACCAGAAAAATCCATACATTTTGTTTGTATTGAAACGATGGTGAGAATAAATTGTCTGCAGACAACTTATTTTTTTAAAAAGTAACTTCAGTTGGCATTTCTCCCACAAGGGTTGGGGTCTACTGTTTTACACGGGAAAAGGGGAATGTGGGGTGTGTTACCATTGCTATCAACACTTTTAGTATATCTGGAACCAGTTGAGTCATAATAACAAATGAGGTGTCATTTTCTACTTATTCCAGCATCACAAATATGCTAGAATGGTATTTATGACATTTGGGGCCAACTTGACCTTCAAATCCAAGATGGCTGCCGACGCTATCTTGTAAACAAAAAAAAACATGGTATCTTTATAACAAGATGAGTCATGAGAACGAACGAGGTGTCATTTTGTACTAATTCTAGCATCTCAAATCTGCTAGAATGGTATTTATTACGTTTTTGGACCATCTGGACCTCTAAATCCAAGATGACTGCCGACGCCATCTGTGTCCAGATCACATTTTGAGCCCTCATTTTTCTCATCGATGTTGAGATTTTGATACCATAGCATTTGTCATATTTTTATCATTATCATTCTGAAATTTCGCGCTCTCAATCCATATATTTTCGAGGATGTCGTCAAAACCACCGATGTTTTGTAAACTAATTTATCCGGTTAATTAAAGCAGTGCAGTGATTACACCAAACTTTTAGCTTCCACATCCAAATTGGAGATTGCAAGATTTCTGTTTTCCTCCCATGGATGGTATTTTGTAGACGGGTATATTTAGGAATAAAAGTACCCCAACCCTACACAAATTATAACAAAAGGTTTTCAACGGTTTTTGTTTCTACGGGGTTTGGTGAATGACAGGAAAAATGTCAACCAAATTTAAGCCACCGGAAGTAGATTAAATCTGGGTCAGTTCCAAGATGGCTGCCGTTGACCTTGAAAATCGCTTAATGGGTGTAACTTTTTTGCTATTTGGTGCAGAACAATAATTCAAATGTCTACCCTGGAATATTTAGGGTCAATGAAATCACTGGTATCCACAGAAAGTCGATTTCACCCTTCAATAATACACATGCATCTTGGATTTGGTCCAAAAACATAAATACCGTTCTAGCAGATTTGTTATGCTAGAATTAGTAGAAAATGACACCTCGTTCGTTCTCATGACTCATCTCGTTCCAAAGATACCACTTTTTATGTTTTCAAGATGGCGTCGGCAGCCATCTTCGATTTGAAGGTCGAGATGGCCCCAAACGTCATAAATACCGTTCTAGCAGATTCGTGATGCTGGAATTAGTAGAAAATGACACCTCGTTCGTTCTCATGACTCATCTCGTTCCAAATATACCACTTTTTATGTTTTCAAGATGGCGTCGGCAGCCATCTTCGATTTGAAGGTCGAGATGGCCCCAAACGTCATAAATACCATTCTAGCAGATTCGTGATGCTGGAATTAGTAGAAAATTACACCTCGTTTGTTATTATGACTCACACTATGAGCAAGAACATGTACATGTTCATTGTAACCCCATTGTTAGTAACAATGGTGTGTGCCCAATTTCCATTGTTAGATGTTCATAGTGTCAACTGGTTTATTATTTTCAAGAACGTCATTCTTGCTCAGTGTTCGGACAAAATGGCAGCGCCCATATTGCGGGTTTTCACGTTGTCTATCACTTTATTTACCGTTGCCTTTGAGTCCATGCTTCAAAACGTGAATAACAGGACGGTCGCTGATGAAAGGATTTTGAAACGCCTCCTTTATTCCATCATAGCTACTCAGAACAATAATCCTCACGTAGTAAAGATTCAAAGAGAAAACTGGTCCGTACCTTTCTGCAAACCTTAAAAACAAAAGTAAAGAGACACAAAGGTTCTGGGTTAAACACTTGTTGTAAATTATCAATGAATAAGTGATTACATTTTTTTAGGGATTATGACCCAGGGACAGCCGCACAATGGGTCAGGTGGCAATGCAAACTGTGCCAAAATAGGCAAATAGTGATTTTTCTAAAAATAATTTTTTTTACATTTGTTAGGTTTGTGTGGGTCCATACAACTATTTTATAATAGAAGTAATCTCCATAACATTTTGAACTTGGAGTAATACCGTCTTAAACCCGACCAGAACAGGCAAATCACGAGAACAACCACGCTACTATAATATTTTAAACGGCCATTACGACCGCTGTGCAAAACATGAAGTTATGAAATTTAGCTTGAAATTAGAGGACAATTAAATCGATGGCAAATTTACCTGTAATTCATCCGAAAAAAACCAGACGAACACAGAAAAATAGTTTTTTAAAAAAGTAGTGTTCTTTATTCATTAACTCCGGAAATATATATTCCGGCCGATTCCCGCCTCAATTCATGTTTTTTCCAGAAGCCAAGACCCTCAAAAATGTTTTAAAACCAAATTGGACTGCTACAATTTGCTACCCTTGAAGTTATTTTGTTTTTTGTGAATCCCCCATTTGATAAACTTGGCTGTGTGTATGTTTGACCGGTTATAGTCCCTTTAGGGATTCTATTCGTTTCCTCTGTCTTATCAGGAAAACATTCCTGGACATCATAGCATTGATTGCGTCCGTTTTTTTTATAATGTGAAATAAATAAAAAATACATGATAAAGCATTATCTCAATTAAGAAGTACCAAGGCCAACTACGGGAATTTGTTTTAAAAACGTATAGTTCGTTCAAAAAAGACGTGCAACCACTACGTGGCCACATTTTGGCGCATCTTTTTATTGCATGAACTATACGTTTTTAAAACAAACGTCCGTATTTTGTTTCGGGTAAGTTTACCATTATAGTGACGTCACAAAGATTTAAAATTATCACCATTGTATTCTACGGTTTCAAAAACCTCAGAACTCCACTTTCCACTAAAACAGACAAATATTTAATTTTGGCACACTTTCGTTTCATTCTGGCCCACTGTGCGCCGGGGTGAATGAATTCGATACTAATGTGGACCAATGTCCGTGAGTTTGGGAAATTCTACTTAAAGGTACACACCGGCCTACTGTTTACGTAATTTAGTGATACAGCATCCTTGACAATAATTTTTTGATGGTCCTTGTGAAAAAAGATCGTCAAAATGTCCCGTAATTAAGCACAAAGGCTTAAAATTAATTTTTTAAAACGGTAAATAGTCGAGTTATACGCTTTACCAGCCGTTCACTATCGCGCGAGACTCGTTCATGACTTTGTCGTAGCCTTTGGGCAAGGCTTTATATAAATGTGGGATAATTGAGCGTTTTGAGCGGAGTATATAAAGGCTGGGCGAACGTCATATCTTCTGGAGGGGCGGTCGGGTTGGCGTACGGGTTCTTTCCTCGCCTTTCACCTCTGGCGTCCCGGGTTCGAATCCGGGGCGTGTATGTGGATTGGGTTTGTAGTCCCTACTTGACCGCGTGGGTTTTCCCCTGGGGCATTTCTCTGGGGGTTTTCCTCCCACTTCTAAAACTGCAACTCCTTCTTCGTCATCTCAAGTTGATAATATAGTATAGTTAAAGCTAAAACCGTATAGTTGATGGCATAAAGGGCCTTAGTTGCCGAAGATGCCATAAAATATACAACAACAACAACAACAACAACAACATATCTTCTGGGGGCGGTCGGGTTGGCGTAGTGGTTCTTTCCTCGTCTTTCACCTCTGACGTCCCGGGTTCGAATCCGGGCGTGTATGTGGATTGGGTTTGCAGTCCCTACTTGACCGCGTGGGTTTTCCCCTGGGGGTTTTCCTCCCACTTCTAAAACTGCAACTCCTTCTTCGTCATCTCTTGTTGATAATAATGTAGTTAAAAGCTAAACCCGTATAGTTAATGGCATAAAGGGCCTTAGTTGCCGAAGATGCCATAAAATTAACAACAACAACAACAACATATATTCTGTCTTGCCAAACGCCTTTCTTAATAGTTATGCTGACGTCATCACTCACGGACCAAAGCGAGGCTATAGTTCCTCTCATTTCAGTGCCGGAGTGTATGCGTGAGATAGGCCTACGAACCATACAGATGTGCTCCAAGTTGGCAGCGTAAAACGTTCGTCGTTGGACCTTTTTAGGTTTGCTAGAGTGATAATGACCGCCAGAAGCAGGGGCTAATCAAAATTAAGAGAGACTAAGAACAGAACTTCGAAGGACATTTAAACAAAAATGATTTCGAAACGTTTGAACCGTGTCCGGAAATTGGGCCATACAGCGACTATGAATCTTTTTCCTTCCTCTGTTAGGGCGTGTTTGTTTCATGACAGATCCGAATCCAGATCCAGGGTTGTTTTACTGCGCAGAAACAAACGAAACTGCTCTGAACTAGGATGTTGTTGTTGTTGTTGTATATTTTATGGCATATTCGGCAACTAAGGCCCTTTATGCCATTAACTATACGGTTTTAGCTTTAACTATGCTATATTATCAACTTGAGATGACGAAGAAGGAGTTGCAGTTTTAGAAGTGGGAGGAAAACCCCCAGAGAAATGCCCCAGGGGAAAACCCACGCGGTCAAGTAGGGACTGCAAACCCAATCCACATACACGCCCCGGATTCGAACCCGGGACCCCAGAGGTGAAAGCTCAACTAGGAATTCAAGTCATGTGAATTGGATCTGCGCAGATCTGAATCTGGATCCGTCCGAAACAAACACGCCCTTAAAGGCACAGGCTCGTCAGCAATGCGCGCGCGCCAAATTCGTGCCACGAAATACGCAGCTCCATAGCAAAGGCAAGGAGCTGCGTATTTCGTGGCACGAATTTGGCGCGCGCGCATTGCTGACGAGCCTTGCCTTTAATTTAACGGGTAAGAATTTACAAGTCGGACATCACTATTCCATGAAAAAAGGACTAATTAACTAATGTTAGCCGTCAGTAAGTGCAGATCTGATAGAAAAACAAACATTTGGCAGGAAGAAATGACAATTATATTTGGAAAAAAAAAACTTGGTCTGGACATTTTTCAGCCGATCTCGTATTCGTAGTTTATGAGGCAGTAGAAGAAGTCTGACTTGTAATTGTTAATTTCCTTTTTCATATAAAATGGTACCATTGGTAAGGGTTGAGAAGTAGATCAGAAATTGTTTTTCTTTAAAATGACTCATCTAGCATTGAAATGTGCAGATTTGATGGAATAACCCAAAATATCAAGTGAAAAAAATTTAAGATTTTTGGGAAAAAAACTTAACATTTGTTCAGCCTGTCTCATATGTTTTGCACACAAGGTCTGAAGCCATGATCAACTTCTCAATTCTTTCCGATACCTTTGTGCGAGAAATTGCCAACTACATTTTGTTTTGACAATTTGCAAATGAATTAATATTTACTACTCATTCAACACACAAACCATGCATGGATTTAAAGCTTTTTGGATTATGGCTGAGTGAAATGTTTAAAGGCATCCTTTAGTTATGTAATGCTGTTGGTACCATTTTTAAAAGTTTACCAATCATGTCTTTAAAACCTAAAGCGTGTATCCCACTCGGCTGCGATAGTTCGAGACTGTTTGCAGACTTGAAATTGGCGACTGTTTCAAGACAAAGTACGCGAACAGAACTGCAGTCCCTCTGAATCAAATACAACAGATTTGTCTTGGCATGTACTGATGTTGTCAAGATGGCAGTACTGACTGCGCATGCACAGATTAGAATGGGCGGGAATTATGCAAAAAGTCTTCAAAATGTCTTATTAATGTCTGATGACATTCTGAAGACATTTTTTTGACATTCTGAAGACATTCGGCTGACTGTTTCGGGATTGTTTTATGAATGTTTTACCCCTTATTCTCAAGACAATCTGAAGACATTCTAAAGACAATTTGGTGCACATTTCAAAACCTTGGCGACCACAGCTGTCGCAAACAAATGTTTGAACACGTTCAAAATTCCCGCGACATCATGACGACCTCCACAAACAGACAAAAATTCTGCAGACATTCTGCAGAATGACAGTCGCAAATGTCGCCAAACAGTCGCAACCCCAGTGGGATACAGGCTTAATGAATGAAAGCAATGAATGAAAGCAATGATTGAAAGATGGGGCCTAAACATTTTCTTGTGATAAGCAGATTGTTTTACCATAATTAGTACTAATCTTATAATTGACGTTATTACCAATGCAGGCACGTCCATGAATTTACTTGTCTTTTCACAAATCTAATTTTTCAACAGAGAAATAATTGTCCAAAGCACTTATGTCTGTACATGTAAAGAATAAACAAAAAATTAGTGGCCAAATGTCTAAATGTCCATATGAGTTTGGGAAATCTGGATGCAATCTGAAATAAAGCAACTTGGCTCCACCGGGATTCGAACCGCGGACCTTCTGCTTAACGTGCAGACGCCCATTTCCACATTATTAAGAAAGTGTGTGCATGTGGTACAGGCCGGCATCATTTCATGGACGTTTAAGGTAGTATCTCACTGGGCTGCGACAGCTCGCGACTATAGTTGGAGACACAAAATTGCGAGAAAATACGCGAATTTGCGACAATTTTCACTTGGAATCACACTGAATTGGTACTTACGACACGTTTGCGAAATTTGTTCAAAAAATCGCCTGGAGTTCGCATACGTTCGCGCGACAAAATTGCGAATTTTTGGCACTTGCGCCTGTCTCGCGCCCGGAATGTCAGATTCTCATTTTTGTCTCCAATCAGTCACAATTTAGTTTCATAGGTCGCCAACCCATCACAAAGTTGTCTCACATTTCTCGCACTTTCTCGGAAACTAAATTGAGAAGGGTTCGAGAATGGTTCGAGACGGGTTCGAGACACCCGCGACGACTCTGTGACTATTTTGAGAGAAACTTTGTCGCGCGAATTTTTTGAACATGTTCAAAATTCCAGCGACACGAGAGCGAGGCCCTGCGACTCACGCGAAGAAATTGAGAACCCCCGCGAACGTTTCGAGACATTTTGGAAACTCCCTCGCGAATGCTGTTCGCAATTTGTCGCCAACAGTCGCATACCAGTGAGATAGGGGCTTAAAGATAGTATACATGATTGGTAAACTGTTACAAATAGTTTTATCCCCCTGTGTGATTGAAGATATGCATGATTAAAACCAACCTGAGCAAAAACCAGCTCCGTACTTCATCTAACTTTTGAGAAAACAGTCAAAAAAGGGTTTGCAGTCATTTCGCCCCAAAATCACTTCGCCCTGAACCATTTCGCACTGAACCACGGCCTGTGCACGAAATGGTTTTGGGGCGAAGTGGCATTTGGGCGATGTAGTGTTTGGACGAAGTAATTTGGGGCGAAATGGCACTCGGGCGAAGTGGCACTTGGGCGAAATGGTTTTGGGGCGAATTGAATTTTCGTCTCATGAGACGAAAATTAATTGTTTTACTCATTTCTCAAAGACTATAGCACTTCAGACAAAACTATTTCAGGGAAGTTTTCTACGGTCATCATGTTTATATTGTGTAAGTTAGGCGTAAATATGTGAACATTTTTGATTTTCGAGATTACCAATGATGTATACTGCCTTTAAGTAGTATCGTCGATATACATGTGTACATAAACACGCCCGCATACCTATTAAACACGCTCAGTATATTTAATGTTTTCCCGCGAAAAATAAAATCGATTGCGAATGGAATCGCGATTCTTTTTTGGAATCGGAGTCTACTCCGAAAATGCTGGAGTCCCCAAGCCCAATATCCAGAAGCAAAAATGAGTGTACAGTGTGTAAAACAAGCCTTGCCTGTGTAAAAGATCTTTTTTACGTACAGTTGTGCTCAAACTTATTCATATCCTTGTAATTTTGTTTAGTATTTTGAAATTTGAATCATGTCAATAACTGAGTGAGTTTTGTCTGGCTTACTTATGATAAGTATGTGACAAACAACTGAAAGAATAACAACAAGTGACATTTTCTGTAATATATTATTTTGGGGGTATTTTATTGACATATTTCCATAATTATTCATACCCTCAATAATAATAAATAGAAAACCATTTTTTATCACAGCCTCCAAATGGTTCACGTATCAGCTTACAAGGCCTAAGCATGTTTCCACCTAGTCTAGGCCCTAGACGTTGTTATTGTTTTTGTTTTGAACGTGCGTTCGTCCCGAAAACCGACCGCCGCGACACAGTCAATAACAACGTCTAGGGAATTTAGTAGTGACAGCACCGTGCGCGCGCACCTGTTTTGTATAATATTATGCAGAGCGCACTGTCGCCTGCTTACTATGCATGTATGCACGATGTCTAGTCCCCTGTGTCCTCACATCGTGGCATGACTGCACGGGAAGCCGCGGGTTGCGAAAATCGTAATGCCCTCGGCAAACCTTACGATTTCGACACGGCAATTTAGAGATTTTGTTGAAAATACGATTGTACTGGACATTGCAAATATTAAAAATCTATCAAAAAGGTACTGTTCCACAGATAATCGAGGCCACAGTTGAACATATTTGCCGGTTTAAAACCCGCCGGTTCGGAAAAATAATATTTCAAGCTGTACATTTTTTTTTAATGACAAAAAAAACCTGCTGAAATTAAAACACTGCTTGTTGCCGTAGCTTGATCGTGTGTTGAACAGTTTATTGACCTAAATCTCGATGGCTCAGAAATCTTCGGAAATAATCTGGAATATTTGACAGATACACATTTCAATTTACCATACCATAACAGAGAAAATCGCTCACACCATGGAGCTATAAATAGCTCCATGCTCACACGAAATCTGGAAGAAAGGAACTTGCAAAAAGCAAATACTGTACATCGGTCGACTCGTGCGTGCACAAAAACATAGGACAAGAGAGAAACATTTGTTTAATTCGTGACATAAATTCCCCTTCCATCCCAGTGGGTTTTCAAAATGTCAACTTAAAACCAGCAATATCACTGTCATAAGATAAATCCTTAGGCCTGTGATATAGTAGGGATTTGGAAATCCGTGACATCATCAGTCGTGCAGTCGTGGCACTATTATTGGTCAAATCCGTAACCGAAGTTTGCAAGCTTGATGGACTGCTGCGTGAAATTGCACTGTAAATCATGTCGTCTTTAGTTTCTGTCATTTAATCTGCCAGGCTAATTTATTTTTGGTACAGGCCGGGGCTGGTTTTCTTTGTATTTGTGCCAAATATCACGCAAATCCACCTGTGCAGTGGTGAGATTTTCCGCGGCCGGCGCGTGGCTTCAATTCTCGTACGGTATAGCCAACTGCTATAGACTGCCGAAGTGAATACGTCACCTTTTGTTGGTTGCCTAGGCAATTGGATCTAAACTAAAATCACTCAACCGTGTCCCAGTGCTTTTCCAATGGTACTTTTCCCGACGGCCATGATAGTTTAGATCCAATTGCCATGGCAACGCACGTCACACTTCGGCTGTCTATTGCATACTTCATCCATGCAGTGTATATATACTCTCCAACAAAAGAAACTGTGCATGGTAAAAATTGCTGTATTTTTTCAAGAAGGTGGAAAATAAACACCAAATTCACAGACAATAGACAGCCGAAGTGTGACGTGGTTGCCATGGCAATTGGATCTAAACTATCATGGCCGTCGGGAAAAGTACCATTGGAAAAGCACTGGGACACGGTTGAGTGATTTTTAGTTTAGATCCAATTGCCTAGGCAACCAACAAAAGGTGACGTATTCACTTCGGCAGTCTATATTCTCTGACATTGTTAAAAAAAGGTTATGCACTCAAAACCTGCTCATGGCATAGTGCAGGACTTAGGCATGCCTGGGTGTTGATTTCACAATAGGGGTCCTACAGGTTGTTATGTAACAGAATTCCATAAAGTTCAGGGCCCATGTGCATAAAAGGCTACTAGGCCTAGTTGGCAACTAAAATGGACTTAAGTTGCTTACTAAGCCTAGTTGATTACTAATTGTGATGCATAAAACCCAACTAGATATAGTAACATTCTAAAATTCTGGCAAAAGTTAGAGTTGATCTGGGGTACCTCTAAGTCACTAGATGACAACTAATCAGTCTGCCTTTGGACAACATGGCTCGTAGAATCATGGAGCTAAACAACTTTGTGCCTAAGCTTTGCTTCACAATGACGGATTACTTGTAAGTACTGGGCAGTAATGCAATGTTACAAAGACCCTTAGAAATGAGTTATGCTCAGTTGGAATGTGGTTCGAAGCTCAAACACAATAAACTTGTCTACAAGCCTATTGTATCTGACATAATCACCTCCTCTCCAAGGCCATAGCACCCAAATCAGATACAAACCAAATTGTCCTAGTATGCAACTAGTAAGCAATGTGCCTAGTGAGGTTTTATGCAACACAAATTAGTTGCCAACTCCGTAGGTATAAACTAGGGAATTTATAATCTTACTAAGCACTAGTTGGCAGCTAAACTAGTAGCCTTTTATGCACATGGGCCCATGTGCATAAAAGGCTACTAGTTTAGCTGCCAACTATAGTGCTTAGTAAGATTATAAATTCCCTAGTTTATACCTACGGAGTTGGCAACAAATTTGTGTTGCATAAAACCTCACTAGGCACATTGCTTACTAGTTGCATACTAGGACAATTTGGTTTGTAACTGATTTGGGTGCTATGGCCTTGGAGAGGAGGTGATTATGTCAGATACAATAGGCTTGTAGACAAGTTTATTGTGTTTGAGCTTCGAACCACATTCCAACTGAGCATAACTCATTTCTAAGGGTCTTTGTAACATTGCATTACTGCCCAGTACTTACAAGTAATCCGTCATTGTGAAGCAAAGCTTAGGCACAAAGTTGTTTAGCTCCATGATTCTACGAGCCATGTTGTCCAAAGGCAGACTGATTAGTTGTCATCTAGTGACTTAGAGGTACCCCAGATCAACTCTAACTTTTGCCAGAATTTTAGAATGTTACTATATCTAGTTGGGTTTTATGCATCACAATTAGTAATCAACTAGGCTTAGTAAGCAACTTAAGTCCATTTTAGTTGCCAACTAGGCCTAGTAGCCTTTTATGCACATGGGCCCAGGTCTCGTTAGCAAGCCGTACAAAAGGACTACCCAAAAGTCAATATTCTCTTTCATGCGCGTGTCATTGGCTCCATGAGACGAAGATGCACAGCAGTGATTAATGCACAAGGGGGACACACTCGATACTGACTTTGTGACTTCAATATTGGCAAGTCAGTTTTCAGCAACCTATGAGAACACGAAGAACACATTTTGTACATTTCAAGTTCGGTTAACCATTTGAAATATTTCATGGACTTTCATTAACAGTTTATTCCAGCGAGTTACCTGCCATGGCTGAAAAAATACAGCATTTTTATCATGCACAGTTTCTTTTGTTGGAGAGTATATATCGATGAAAGCGTGGCGTCAGTTGCCAGTGGAATTTGGTCTAAACATTCGTTGATGTTTTGAAACGTCCATTAAATAAAACATTAATGAAGCGCAGGGAAACAGTTCACTGCATGATTTAGTGTAATCTTGGCAACACACAGGGTAACGTTTTGTGTTCCTTTTACCTTGTGAATAGTTGATGCGCCAGGAGTGATCCTCTCAGCAACTTCAGCACTAACAGAAAGTCTTGGTAAGCGTCTGCCCATGACGGTGCCCCGAACAGCGGCATAGTCGGTAAACGTCTACACGTGGACTTCGTCCGACGGCAGAGTAACAGCACCGTGAAAAGGAACACCGAAAGAGCTACCAGTCCCGTACGGAAGTCAACCGATTCCCACGACATTCTGGACATTGTAAGCATCATTATATGCAAATCACGTGAAATCTCGATTGAGAAACAAAAAACTTTGTCGCAGACGTGTCCTAAACGTGTGTGGGTAATACGACAACCAGCTCTGCTGCCAGTATCTGTACATTCGCATTAGCTGGGAGAAAAAACATCGTATAACGGCGGATACGGGTCATGAAACTTAGCATGACTATTATGCAACGCTTTATCAGCGCCTGGTCAACGTCGAAATGGTTTATCAGGTGTTTGTTCATACTAGCATATGGCCGCGCTTCGCGCGGCCATCTGCTAGGTCGACTGGTTTTCGGCCAACATATTCCACATATTTCACATAATTATCATGTCTCGGAAGACTTTCTGAGACAGAAGAAACAGAAGATAGGATATTTGACAGGCTGCCGGCCCGCAAGGCGCACTATGCGCTGCGCGTTGCGGACCAAACACGTGAGTCAGACTTGGGCAAGTCTACGCCTTACCGCGAACAGTAATTGTTTTAAGGTCCTAATTAAGTTACGTGTTAATCTGTGAACATTTCTGATTGTTCGAGATTCCTAATACATAATGTAGTGAGCAAGGGCTTTATCAGTCTTATCAGTCGTGGCGATGCGAATAAAGATGCATAGCGAAATTTTTAAAAAGCGTAGTTTAAGTTTTTGAGAATGCTTGTATGTGGTGGCAAATTAGGTTTTGGAGATGGACTGAAAATGTGTTTTTGCTGATAATTCTTCAAATGTTTATTTGTGACCCGATCTGAGAAAAGGTAACATAAGTCGCACAGGATAGGTCGAGTTTACGCGACCATAAGAAGAAATCTGCGGCAGTGCAGATCCACGCTCATTAAAATACCAAAACACAATGGAAATTCCTGGCGGTGCCCAGATACCGCCTGGAATGTCTGTATTACGCCTACAATTTCCATTGTGTTTTGGTATTTTAATGAGCGTGGTACTGCAGATTTCGTCTTAGTAAACATTTGTTCTTCTTTTTAAACAACCAAACTTCAAGTTGGGATGAGGGAAAAATCGTAAGGGCCTTATCATCATTCGAACCCGACTCACCAGGAAGATGCTCTACCAGCTGAGCTATAACGCACATTGCTATATTTCCTCAGGTTTTCTGTCTGGACCTAATTTTTCTCTCAGCGTTGCATGCTTTTGGGAGTGCAACTGGGCAAAAGTTGTTTTGGTTAATACTTTGACCAGTTGCGCTCCCATGTTTTATTTTTCTTAATTTTGGGTCATGCATACAATTTCATAACTAAGCTGATTGAAATTAAGTTAATTATGTTGTAATGATTGCCACGTTAAAGGAACAAACCGGCTTTGTTGGGCTATTTTGGGCTCGAAATAGACCCATACATTATTCTGAAGCGCCTTCGAGAGTAAATTAGATATATCCTGAAAAGACGCCGTCAAATTTGGCCGTTTTTGAGCACTTTTAAAAAATTCAAGGTCACGTGACTTTTCGGAACCAAATTCTGGTTCCGAAAAGTCACGTGGTCTTGTGAGTTAGTTGTATTTCCAGCCGTATAAAGGTTTGTTACTGCAGACACTATGAGCAAAAAGATGTATACATGTTCATTGTAACCCCATTGTTAGTAACAATGGTGTGTGCCCAATTTCCATTGTTAGATGTTCATAGTGAGAACTGCACCAAATTCAACTCTGATTTCCCCCAATATTTATAAGTAATTGACAAAAGAGAGACTATTTATACAGGTATGACACAAAGTTAAACATAAGTATGAAAATTCGAACATAATTGTTTGTTTCGAGAGTCCGGAGAACGGGAGCGAGCGCGTGCTACGGCAGGCTACCGTGGAGTGTAGGATATTTGCCCCGCGCAGCACGGCAAATAGCCTGAGTGCACACACACACACGGGCGTGTTGCTTCGGTATACGTTCGTGAAGAAAAACAATGATGCCAACTCCTCAAAAGAAAACGGAAATTCTTATTCGGTCGTCCGGGCTGTCCAGTGAAATCGTGAGCAGAAAATTGGAGATATCCTGAGCAGGAGAAGAGCGAATCGTTTGTGACAAAGTCGTGAGGCTCGCGCGTAGTTGCAACGGCTGGTAAAGCGTATAACCCGTCTTTTGACCGTTTTTGTTAATTTTGCACTTCTTTAGTAAATTACGGGATATTTTGATGATCTTTTTTCACAACGACCATCAAAAAAGTATTGTCAATGCTGCTACATCACTAAATCATGTAAACAGTAGGCCGGTGTGTACCTTTAAGTGAGCTAAGAACTTGCGAGAAAATCCATGTACATGTACATGTAATTCTGCAAGTTAAAGACAAATTACACGATTTAAACACTTTTAAAAACAGGAACAACGACAACACAGTAACGAATGATGTTTATAAACTGCCTGGTAGAAATTAACATTAACATACATGAATGGTTCTTGTGTTGAATGAATATTGTTACTATTAAGTTTAGTCGGGTTTTTCTTGTCAACGAACGAAGTAAAATTTCGGGTCACTGCAAATTGTACAGTAATTTACTGGCAGCTGAGTTGTCAGCAATTTTCTGTAAAACTTACAACAGTATAGCCAATTAATGTAAAATCTCCTGCAATGTAATGCACCTATTAAATGTCCCCCTCCCCCTCCTCCCCCTCCCCCTCCTCCCCCTCCCCCTCCCCCGCGCGCTCTGCCTGACCCCTTAGGCGGAGGTTGGTCACGATTTTCGTGGCCCAGTAGGGTTGGGGACTTTGACCCATTGGAATACAAATTTCTGTGCATAAATACCAAAGCGCGCATGTTTTGGACCCGAAAGTCGGGGTTTGTTTGTCGCACAAAAAGTGACAACCCCTACCTTATTAGGTAGGGTAGCTAGGGGGAAACAATTGATAAGTGCATAAATGACAGTGATTTTGACAGAAATAGAAAAAGTGCTGTAAAATCGTTTTCTATTCTATTTCTTATGCTTTCAATGTGCTCCACAGCAAGAATACGGTGTGAATTTCCACTATCCTTCCGTTATACTAATTAAAAGACAGACTGACAAATGGCCGTTTTAGAGTCCTTTTTTGCTTGAGGGGGTCGTCCGCAGAAGGCCCCAAATGATGGCCAGCTTCCAATGCTGGAACGGAGTACGCTGGGGTTTGAGACCGCACCCTAAGACAGAAATCTTCCGCCAATAGGCGGGATCAACTGGTCTTTTAAGGCACATGTGATCGGCCGTCAGGCCTAAACAGACCCAGCCTCAACCGACTACTCAGTTAAGAGCAGTACTTCGGGAAACCGGGTCTCCTTAGCCGAAACGGCTCTTCCAGACTGACAATGTGCAGTGTAGTCCTTTGGAAGTTATTGTTTCAGATTCGATAAAGGTGGTCTAGTCAGAAGTGCAACATAGCGTTTATGGTCTGTATGCAAACGCTGAATCAAAATAAACAGAATTTATTGCCACCTGCCGAAAAATAAACAAACCCAGGAACTTGTTTTGTACCAGTATACAAATTAAACAGCCATAATTACAAAAAAACTTGCATAATGACAAAATCACAATTAGTCCAACGGTACATTATCATTTCTAATGTTTGTGTATATGTAAATGATAATTTCTTCCCTCCCGATTCGCTGTACAGTTTGCCCGAGGCCCGGGCTTGACAGATGCTTATTTATGACCCCGCAATATCTGGGTTCGGTGTTTACTCTTTCAGCCCGAAGATACTTTACATAAACAAAGCCCTCAAGGTTATTATTCACATCATGCCCGACACACGGCTTGGAAGGGTATGTTGCGTTGTAACAACGTCGTCGATTAGACAACTGAAATGTCACAAAAATACGACTTAATGTATACAATATCGACACTAAACATAAGCCGAAAGATACTGGTGTCGACAATCAGTTGCAGCTGTAAATTTTTGGGTGAAAATCGAACTGCACAAACAACGCTAAAACGTGTCTCGTAACGCCAGCCACTCACGTGACAGCTTGTAGCCACTCACACTGCAGTTGTTATCAAGCAAAGATGGCGCAGAGCACTGGGGATTAGTAACCCCGCGCCCAAAGTGCAATCGCCGTAGGAAAGCACAGGTTTAGTGGCTCAGGGAACAAGTCAGGTCTCTCTTTAATTGTATAGATTACTCCAAAATAGAATGATACACATAAACGACCCACCTGGTGAACTTTTAGACCGCAAGCCGAATTAGGTGAAAATGTGCTCCAGAAATGGAAGAATGCTCCTGTCAAAGGGGTGAAGGCATTAACTGCACACCAAAATGTAGCGTTTGGTGCCCTTATTTAGAAAACAAATAATGTTCATGTGAAAATACTGGTTCATGTAGCTGAAATCCAAGACAGAAGATCCCAAATCAAGACGGTCGCCATAATCCACTATGGACTTAATGTACAGTACCTCACATTATAGTAAATAAAAATAAATAAATTGTTATTAATGTTAACTTTCATGTTGAAGTAAATTAACCGTTATGGCCCAAGTACATAATGGCACCTTGTCATTGTTCTTAAAATGTTCAAAATGTGATATACTACTTATGGTTTATAACATGGCCACAATCACGGGTACACTTTTATAATGCAACAAAGTGTTACATTTAAAAAAAGACATAGTAGAGTCTTAATTGACTTTAATATGATTTTAATAATGTTATTCAATTGATGTTGTATTTAAAAGCTATATAGTCTAAACAGCTGTTCCATGGTATTTAGGGGCCTTTTTGTGTGAAAATAAGCACGGTTTGAAATGGTACATGTCATGGGTGATTGAAAATGTTTACTGCATCAAAATTACACACTAACATGTGACAATGTTTGCATAAAATGATAAAAAAGGTTCTACCCTTTACTCCGTGCCAGTCACTTGGCTATATCATCACATCAGACTCCCAAATTTTCCATTTTTATTGTATGCTAGATTCATTTTTTTTAAATTTGAATTTCCGCGTTTTGATGAAGTTATTTTTGGTAAAATTCCATCAAAACAACGGGGCTATGTTAAATTCTTAAGCAAGTGTAGCCTATACTGATAGTTTTCCATCAACGATAAACGCGTTGCGGACATTTCGCGTCTCATTATACCGTGTGAACAAATGTTAGGCCTATATATTTTCTGTATTTCTGCTTATCATAATCTTTCAAGTGATCATTCGAATGATCAAGGGTCAGTGCACACCATCGATATATATGCACTGGATGAAGAGTCCAAAAAGTTCCAAAGCTCCCGTCCCAATTAATGTTAAAAACATAATATTAAATTTTAGGGTGCAAGTTACCTCGACTACTTCCATAGACTATGCCGGAAAGAGAGTGCCAATGGACTTGCTAACAACGACAAATCAATGTTTGCTTACATTACTGATAAACATTGGACATTAAATAAAAACATTAAAAAAGTTTCATTTAATCCATTCTTGAATATATTTATGCTTGTTTGGACCTATTTTTTGACTGCCTATCCAAAACTATATAGCCATATGCCTGTTGTAAACTGCAATTGACCCAGTATCCAGGCCTACAGGTCTATTCACTGACTCGAACAGTATTAAAAAAACCGACAACAACATATGGACCAACAAAGCCCAGCTGTATTGAAATAATTCAAAATGGAATAAGCTGAAACATGACAATTCGAATGTAGGCCAGGCTAACATAATGATTAGAGGTACACACCGGCCTACTGTTTACGTAATTTAGTGATACAACATCCTTGACAATCATTTTTGGATGGTCCTTGTAGGCCTAATTAACCACGTCAAAAGCTTAAAATTAATAAAACGGTCATATTAATCGAGTTATTCGCTTTACCAGCCGTTCATTATCGCGCGAGACTCACGACTTTGTCGGAAACAATTCGCTCTTCACTTGGCAGCATTTTGCTTTGGATATCTCTTATTTTCTGCTGAATATTTCACTGGACAGCCTCGACGACCGAATGGGTAATTCCGTTTTCCGTAGATTAGCTGACATTCATGGTTTGTCTTTACGAACCGTGCTGTGGGGCTAAATGTCACATTGTCCGGTAGCCTGTCCACGGTGGAAGTCGCTTCGGTTCCTCGGACATTGTTTCAAAAGTTTTTGTTCGATTTTTCAGAGTTATGTTTAACTTAGTTGTTTCATAACCTGAATAAATAGTCTCTTTTGAAAAAAAATCAGAGCTGAATTTAATGCAGTACTGTATGCAGTAATAAACTTCAAGAATAAACTGACAGGTGTATCACACAGCCATACTGTTGGAAATAACACTAACTTCAAGGACACTTGATTTATCGGAACCAGAATCTGGTTCCGATAAATCACGTGACCTCGATTTTTTGAGAAATGCTCAAAAACGGCCAAATTTTGTGGTTTCTTTTCAGTTCTCGTCTATTTCGGACGGACCTTCAGAATCATGTATGGGTCTATTTCGAGCCCCAAATAGCCCATCAAAGCCAATGTGTCCCTTTAAAGGCCCAGTGGATCATTTGCAATGACCCCAAAAAGTAATCGACGATTTTACAGGGAAAAAGTTCTGAAAGTAAAGATTGAATTAATAGCAACTACCCAATGAAAGGTTTCCGCTCAAAATGATATAATTTTACCAGAAAATAATACGTAAAGATGAAATTATTTAGATCGTTTGCAAACGATTTACTTATTTTTGGTTCGCATCTACGCGGTCCAAAATGCATGGGCGCTGTGTACGGCGTGTGCGTGTTCCAACGCGATGCATTTTTATGGATCGCGCGCACACGCAGTATAGGCCTATAATGTGCGCCACAGAGTGCATGACGCAAGCCATTTAGTATATCCGATCCACTGAGAACGAATATTTGAAACACCTCGCCAAGACCAGGAAAACGCATATGGATTTTCATGGTTTTTTTAAACGTGGTACATTTGACAAAGCTGAAATTTCTTCGGATGAGTTTGTTGATGTCTTTCTTTTGATTTATAATGTTTTTTTTCGCAGAATCGCTCAAAAACAGATCATCTACAGGGCCTTTAAGCTGAGATGACACAGTATAGTCATGGCACTTTGACTATATTATAGTCAGCAATGCGTGCGCGCCAAATTCGTGCAACGAAATACGAACTCCATGCATTTGCTATGACCTTTAATTGACTGATTATCCCTGAATTCTATAGGTTATATTTATGATTTATGCATCACGGTAAAAGATAGACAAATTTTTCAATGTCCTATTTGGGAAATTTGGAAGACCTGTTGTGCTTGAGGTAGAACGGGCAAAATAATGCATTTGCTGAGTTAGAATGGTGCATGCATGAAGTCCTCAATGGTTCAAGTGTTTTAATGGCAAATAAGCTTAGGCCTATCTCACAGATGGATGTATTTTTTTAATGGCAAAACAGCCATAAAGGTAACTAATTTTGACATAACAATAAATGTTGTGTTTTGAATTCATTTTTTTGTAGCAAAACAGCTTATCTTTGAGATAAGGCACAGTTAGTCAGCAATGCGCGCGCGCCAAATTAGTGACGAAATACGCAGCTCCATAGCAAAGGCGTGGAGCTGCGTATTTCGTGGTACGAATTTGGTGCGCGCGCATTGCTGACGAGCCTGTGTCTTTAAGTTGCCTTACCGTAAACACTCCTCATTGTGTGCGAAGTAAAGGCAGAGGCTCGTCATCGAAACAAAACAAGAAACTGTGAATGACTTAAATTTAGGCCCTGTAGATGATCTGTTTTTAAGCGATTCTGCGAATAAAACCATTATAAATCAAAAGAAAGACGTCAACAAACTCATCCGAAGAAATTTCAGCTTTGTCAAATATACCACGTTTAAAAAAACCATGAAAATCCATATGCATTTTCCTGGTCTTGGCGGGGTGTTTCAAATATCCGTTCTCAGTTGATCGGGTACTATGTCGCTTGTGTCATGCACTCTGTGGCGCACAAACTGCGTGTGCGCGCGATCCATAAAAATGCATCGCGTTGGATGGAACACGCACATGGAGTACACAGCGCCCATGCATTTTGGACCGCGTAGAAGCCAACCAAAAATAAGTAAATCGTTTGCAAACGATCTAAATAATTTCATCTTTACGGCTTATTTTCTGGTAAAATTATATCATTTTGAGCGAAAACCCTTCATTGGATAGTTGCTATTAATTAAATCTTTACTTTCAGAACTTTCACCTGTAAACTCGTCAATTACTTTTTGGGGTCATTGCAAATGATCCACTGGCCTTTAAAGGCACAGGCTCGTCAGCAATGCGCGCGCGCGCCAAATTAGTGCTACGAAATACGCAGCTCCATAGCAAAGGCGTGGAGCAGCGTATTTCGAGGTAGGGGGCGGGGGGGGGGGGGGGGGGGGGGGGGCAATTGATAGGCGCATTAGTCCGCCATATTGAAACAGGAGGAATACCTCCCTTTTCCGAAGGTTCCCGAAGTTACCCGAATGCGCGTCCGGACGTCATCGTTAATCGTCAGGTACGATTCGTCATGGTGTTTCGCCGCGTTTATTTTACGATGATGTGTTTTATTGGCCAAATATCCCTTTTCAAATTGTTATATACTCGTGCCGTACCGCGCGCAGCGCGTTTTGAAAATGAACGGTTATGCGCTCCTAAAAATAAATGCATGACGTAATGCTTGGTGCTATTTTAAACACCACGGTAGCCGGTCCTCATATTCAGTCGTTGTTTGTGGAATATGTGGAGCGGGAACCAGTCTACGTTTTCCCACGGGTGTTGAGATTTTGATACCATATCATTTGTCATATTTTTCTCATTGCCATTCCGAAATTTCACGCGTATAATTATTTTAAGGATATTAATTTAAAAACAACAACAACAACAGTGCTTAGTAAACTAATTACACCAACCTTTTCACATCCAAAATGGAGCATGGCTTATTATCATTCAGCCAATCAATGGCGAGTCGGGAACCAGTCTAAATGTCATACATTGTGGCTTGTCTTGTATTGTGCGAGAAAAAAAATCATGTCCAGTTCGAAACACCGTATCTTTGTTGCAACGTGATTGGGAATCCACCTAAATTATGTAATGACGCCCTCTATCGCTCGATTCTTAATTCCGGTACCCAATTTATAAATATGTTATGGACACTAGACTAGCTCCAGTCAGCTAGCGGGTACACACTACACACGCGAGTTTTTAGTTTCGTCACAACCAAATTGATAATTTGTATACTTTTACTCACAATGCGCTCATGTCTTGTTATTTTTATATACACTGGGCAAAAATATAAACCCCCCATGTAAATTATTTATGTAACATGAATTTAATATATTTTGCAACCCCTAAGGCTAATAAAAGTTTCAAAGTGTCATATGGGGCGTTTATAATTTTGTTCAGTGTATATAAAGTTTGACTCGTGTTTACAAACTTTTTTTTGGCTAAACACTCTGTATTCCTGTGAATAAAACAGAAGAACAGCAATAATGTTAGTCTGTAGATAAACAAAATAATTCAAAGGTAGCGCTTAAATTAAATTAAATCACAAATTAAATCACAAAGTAAAATAAGCATTAGCTTAGATTGGTTCCCGATCCCTATAGATTGGTACGGTTCGCTTATTGCGAAAATATAGGGATCGGTAAAGGGCAGCCATGACGGGCAGAATTCTGCCCGTCACGTGGTTATTATTATAATTTTTTTAAAGTAAGTGCGCAGATTTTGCATTGACATTTGTAACTTGGCCGTGCGTGTCGAACATATCTAATTATGTAAATAAAGTACATTGCCTAAAGCAAAGGGCTTGGTCAATTTTAAAATATAAAAAACACAACGCGCACGCGCAAACACGACCAATTACAGATCAAGATGAAGCGCCCTTTACCTGTCCTTATATTCTCCTGTGTGAAATATGTGGACGGGAACCAGTCTAGCATTAGCTTTCCTAGCAACTAGTACAAGTATCAGGTATTAGAGGAAAAAATTAACTGTAGTGTAACTTTGAGTAGACTGGCAGCAAGTCTAGTAAATCATGGCGGTCAGACAAAAATACGAGTAAATCTTGGTCAGTTTTAATGGACTTTTAAATACCTAGAATGTTGTCGGGATTCTATCAATTTAGGGATTCATACATAAAAACAACTAATGTGAAAGATAAACTGAAAATAATGTCTTAAAACCGCGAACAATCACGCCCGTGAATACGTCAACAAATTAAAAAATGTCTACCACTTGTAACTAAATTGAGATTCCTAGTATCGGCGTAACCAATTTATAAATTTGGAGATTCCTAATCGCGTTGCAACATCTTCACATGCAACATGGCGACGATTATGGCGGGTGAACGTGAAGAACTCAAATTCTTGTCGGGTGTTCTTAGTTCAAATGAGATCAATCTATTGCCCCCAATTGTTCGTGAGAGGTTCGAAGCTCTACTGAATTCAAAAGAAACTGTTCAAGATGGACTGAAGACCAAACTAGAGAAATTGCAAGTCAATTCTGGTGAGTTTCGCATTCTCTTCCACACCATGTGTCCAATTTCCGGACAAGGCCTAGTGTTGGGCGAAATGAAATCCTATAAATGCTCGGCGCAAATTGTGAATTTGCGCGCGCAGATTTTGAACTTTACCCAGTTCAAAGATTGCGCAGCGCAAATTTTGATTCCGAACGCAATAAACCTTATCGACGTTCGCAATGCATCATGGTATTGGATGACAAAATTGCCCGGATAATTGTGCATAAACCTATGGGGCGGACGCGAACTCGGCAACCTTTTTGCTAATTTTCACGAAAACCAAAAAGAGTTCAAGAACCAACCTCCCACCACTTTATCTCCAATACATATCAAACATACTGACAAACATGTCCCGAAACAAAAATGTTGCAAATGCGAGAAATCATCGGGGATTTCCTTCGTATAGTGGGGGAGTCCGCGTGTACCGCGCTCGCAGCTCGGTATGCACAATGGAACACGCGCCGTATAGCCACGGCGTGGTTGGATTGAGTGTTCTGCACTGCGAGTCCCTGTTACCAGGTTACACGGACTCGCCAGCCACGAAGGGAATCCCCGATGATTTCTCGCATTTGCAACATTTTTGTTTCGGGACATGTTTGTCAGTATGTTTGATATGTATTGGAGATAAAGTGGTGGGAGGTTGGTTCTTGAACTCTTTTTGGTTTTCGTGAAAATGAGCAAAACAGTTGCCGAGTTCGCGTCAGCCCCATAGGTTTATGCACAAATTGCCGGGCAATTTTGTCATCCAATACCATGATGCATTGCGAACGTCGATAAGGTTTATTTTAGAATCTGCACAAGATACATGATGTAGGTTGGGTGCAAATTTTGAACAGAGGCAGAGCAGCATTAGACTGGTCCCCTGTCCATGTGTGCTACGCTTCTAGTCTGGTTTCCGGACCAAAATAATTGATCACTAGACTGGTGCACGCGTGACATTCTGGTCCTGGACCAAATAAGCCCAATTTTCGATTCAGTTTTTTGTCTGTCGCCTGAGGTGTATGATTTTCAAACACCCATATCTGGGATGTTTTAATTTTCTTTAAAAATTAGTTTCATGTAGGGTAGATGCGGGTATATTCGACCGGTAGGGGAATTCGACCAGTATGAATTAAAAATGTAATAAATATAATAAAAACCACTTTTTGTCATAATTATTATGTTTACTATTTTGTTTAAGTTAAACCCTCGATGGCGATATGGTCAATGATTCAATATACCCCAAGCAATCAAAATAAAATGAGTCTAAAACATGAAATAAAGTAACTTCGTCGTTTAACGTTGTTGCCTTATGGGGTCCAATAAGAAATACGAGCTACTTTGTGACGTCGGTTTGAACGTCTGTCGGGTGGAGTGGTAATTTGTAATGAACCTCGTGTCTTTTTGTATGCTACAGAGTTGACCAGTACAAAATTGCTGGCCAAAATACTGTCCTGGGTTGAAACAATGATTAGTCGAATACCACATCATTTTATCAAACTGCTGTTTGAGTATTCGACCAAGGCGCATGGCGTGCGGCGCACGTGTATTTTTCTTTTAGATCATTAACGAGCATAGCCTTATCTTTTGTTATTTTACAATTCTGAAACGTCCACTATAGTCGACGCTGGTAACACTATTTCGAAATTGTATTAAAATAATCGACCACCAAGCCAATAATTTATCGATATTGCTGACAGTTCTTGTCACTGTACTCATTGCCATAAAGTTCTATAGGCGTAGGCAAGCGGCGTCGCCAGACTGACGGTGAGGGACAACTTAATTTGGGTGCTTACAAGACGCATGATTTCTTGTCTTTTCTTTTTAGTTTGGTGGTGGGTGCACATTAATTCTATCGAAACAAATTTGCAAACTTTTTGGATGAGTTTACTAACGCTCTGTCACACTGAATCGTTTTTAAGCGATTGTTGTGCGTGCATTTTTGTGCGTCATTTTACGGGAACGCGGCGCGAACATATATTTTTGTCCAGAGTGAAACAATACTGAAAATTGGCAAAATCAATTTGGTTGGTGAATTTAGGTGTTTGCGATTGTTCAATTTTCTGTGTGTCGGTTTACACCAAATAAAGGCGCCTTTCCTTTACAGGTCGATACGTTTATTTTATCCATCCTGCGTTTTGTTTATCCATTTGCATCTCAATCGCTCTATGGCCCGATACAGACGAACGGGTGGAGCAAAACGTGCACGCAAGACGGATGAAAAAAAGGATAAGGCGCCTTTCCTTTGGTTCGTTTTTCATTCGTCATGCGTTTTCCATTCGTTTGCATAGGGTTTGCGTCTGAATTGCTCCATACAGATGGACGAGCGCAGTGCCAATGCAACGCACACAAAACGGATAAAAATCGGACCCAAGGAAGGATAGTCCCCTTTTTAGGTAAAGCCCGGTGCCTTCTTATAGGTCCGTTTGTTATCCGTTAAGTTTAAGCTGCGCTCGTCCCGTTGGAGGCAGAACGGAACTTCTGCCGAGCACTGACCTAGTTTGCGTATAGAGCTAGCATGCGCCAATCCTTTTGCCGATTGCCAGAAGAGTCTGGCCAAGTGCCGCCAGGGGTTATGTATTACATTGTATAACATTGTACATGTACGGTATTACTAAATCTTTGTATTAGTCTTGCTTGCTGTGCGGTGTGCTTAAGATGCACACAGGACTTCGTTGTTGCGTTGCGGTATGTTAGCTGTGCAGTAGTAAAAGTTGGAGAGTATTGAATGATAAATCGGCTTTGTCTTTCTTGTGGAGTCGGAAATCCTGTGACTGTCCCTTTTCTGGCGTTTAAGTGCGGGAATCGAGGAAATACAAACAAACACACATACACACGTCTCGGAAAAGAATTCAAAATATCAAAGCAGTGAAATGAAATGCTGATGTGTTATACGACTACCCATTGTTTAAACACAAGATGGCATTTTCGACCAGCGATTTCTTTCTGGTCAAATCAGCAGCATGCAAAATGAAAAAAAAAATTCATTAAAAACCACCATTCCATCCAAAAGACATCCAAACTGACGCCACAAAGTAGCATAATTCTTACTGGATCCCATAAGGTGATCACGTTAAATCACGGCGCTTCTTTATTTCATGTTTCAAACTCATTTGGTTTTATTGTGTGAGCTATAGACCTTTATCACGGTGCGTCCATCTTTGTCTTGTTCCCCACTGCATAGTACGTGTACGTGTCGGGCATGATCAGTGCGTGTACGTCTGCGCGATAGCGCGTGCAGTCCTCCGTTTTGAGAGAATCACTGTCCGCGTTGCGCGTTATCTTGATCGCCCTGCGCATGGCATTGTGATGCACACAATAAACATTTTCAACACGGACATGACAGGGCCAAACTATTTTATTTCGGCAAGCCTCGCTTTTGTTACGTTCATTTTAATAGGGGAAAAGGGAAGATGGCAGCACCGTGATCAAGGTCTATTGGGTCAGTACTCAGTACACAAATCGCCTTTGAGGGTATGACTAAAACAATACATTTTGGAGGTTAAAGGCACAGGCTCGTCAGCAATGCGCGCGTGCCAAAAAGATGACACGAAATACGCAGCTCCATGCCTTTGCTATGGAGCTGCGTATTTCGATCGTGGCACGAATTTGGCGCGCGCGCATTGCTGACGAGCCTGTGCCTTTAACACGAGTGATGAGTCATTTTATTTCATGCGCCTCACGCAAACGGATCCGAAAGGTCCAGTATTTTTCATTTCTTATTTTCTTGGCATGCAGGAAAATTTTCCTCTGAATATCATTTGTATGTTTCAATGGATGGCCAAAAGTGTTTCTAATACATGCCCACACATGTAGCACGCTATGAAATTGCGCCGATTAGAATAAAATTACCACTCAAGTGAAGTTTATTTTCGAACAAACAAAGTCCCATCAATACTATGTATTCAGTACAAATGGCACTGGACGAATAACCCAACACAGTAGTCAAATTCCACATCATCCACACCTCATTTTGGTGGTCAAACTACACATCATTCATCGGTCCTCCAGTTTCGGACTTGATGCAAATGAAAGGCAGTTACCTAGACTTGCGATTGTCGAAAACTTTTGCCTTGTTTCTCCTTAGACGCAACTGTTATGCTCAAATGAACATTATCCGGTCGAATGCCCCCACTTTTACCCTACCTATTATAAAGCTTTTCTCTTGTGTTTTGATTCCGAGGGGGTAGCTGAGACAAATCTGGAAGGAGCAACCTATCAATAGAGACAAAGGGAGATTGGGGGCGGGGAGGGTGTTCAGGGGTGTGGGCGAAAGAGGGTCTAGATGTAGATGACACTGTTGTAGCTTCATCACCATTTATACTTTCTCTTTACTTGTTTACAGAGCAACGCTACTTTGAGTTGGAGAAAAAACTGATTGCATCCAGCTCCAAGTTAGAGTCTTCACTCGGCGCAATCTCTGAGCTCAAGACTGAGAATGCTCAACTCGGTACATATATCCAGTTTTTGTTCATTACTTTTCTTGAAAATGAGTTAAAGAGCATATTGACACTGAATCATTTTGGAAATGCTTCTGCGCCATTATCCTTCCAGTAGAAACGGCCTTAAAGGCAGTATACATCATTGGTAATCTCGAAAATCAGAAATGTTCACAGATTTACGCCCAACTTACACAATATAAACATGGTGACCGTAGAAAACTTCCCCTGAAATGGTTTTGTCTAAAGTGCTATAGTCTTTGAAAAATGAGTTAAACAATTAGTTTTCGTCTCATGAGACGAAAATTCAATTCGCCCCAAAACCATTTCGCCCAAGTGCCATTTCGCCCCAAACCACTTCGCCCGAGTGCCATTTCGCCCCAAATTACTTCGTCCGAAATCTACATCGCCCAAATGCCACTTTGCCCCAAAACCACTTCGTGCACAGGCCGTGGTTCAGGGCGAAATGGTTCAGGGCGAAGTGGTTCAGGGCGAAGTGGTTCAGGGCGAAGTGGTTCAGGGCGAAGTGGTTCAGGGCGAAGTGGTTCAGGGCGAAGTGGTTCAGGGCGAAGTGGTTCAGGGCGAAGTGGTTCAGGGCGAAGTGGTTCAGGGGCGAAATGACTGCAAACCCTTTTTCAAACTGTTTTCTCAAAAGTTAGACGAGGTACGGAGCTGGGTTTTGCTCAGGTTAGTTTTAATCATGCATATCTTCAATCACACAGGGGATAAAACTATTTGTAACGGTTTACCAATCATGTATACTGTCTTTAATATACCTGTAAAAAACTCCTGAGGAATTAAAAGTTTGAGGAGTATCTTTTTAAAAAGAAAACCTCAAAACAATGTATTGCTTCCAATCGATACGCAGAGGAAAAACTTTGTCAGAGCAAGGATGAATTGGCTGGCATTCGAGACTTGAGTGAGGGCAGCAATGTGAGCCACAAGCAGCTGAGTCGCAGTGTGGAGCTACTGGAGTATCAAAAAGGAGAACTCTTGAAAGTTCTGGAGAGAAAGAACCAAGAAATCAACCGCCTCAATGGTACAGTGCACACTTGTTTCTATAAGCGTTTACCCGAAGAAGAAAAAAGGAAACCAAGATTAAAGGGCCCCTCATTTTTATCAATTAAATCTATGCTATGTGGGGTACCGTGGCCGAGCGGTTTAGGTCATTGACTCGCAATCATAGGTTAAAACTTGGGGTTGCAGGTTCGAACCTCCCCACGGCTATGGTACCTGTACCCTTGGGCAAGGCACTCAACCACACTTGCTCCATCCTTCGGAAGGTATGTAAAGCCGTTGGTCCAGTGTGTTAGGTAATGGAAACGCACTCTAAAGATCCCAGAGCATTCTTTCGTGAAGAGCAAGGGGGATCATCCCCGGTGTCTCTGGCCATTTCTAATTATAATTCTTCATGGGTTTCCTCACGCTTGCGAGTGACAGTGCAATGAGCACTATTGAGGAATCCTTGGTATGAATACCAGAAAGAAATAATAATAATAATAATAATAAACCCATATACTCAGTTACGTTCATAACAATCCTATTTGGAGCTTGTTTTGGGGGTTAAAACAAAGGTTTTTGGTTTTTATGCTAATGAAAATATGCATATTCATGACCAAGGTCAAGATGTCACAAGAGGCAAACACAGGAAAATCACATTCAACTGTGTACAAAAGATTCCACCTTTTTTCTCAAATGCCTGCAACTTTTGTAATCCATGACTGTTTGAGTTTGTTCTACATGTTTCCTGTTGTAAGCCATGACGAAACTGGGGGAGAAAACTGCAGCAATTTGCCACAAGTCCAACTTGAAGTCTTATGTTTTCCCTTCTGTCTTCCTTACGTGATGCACTCAAAACAGCGCCCTCTGTCTGTGCTTTATTGCAATGAAATCTTCAAAGTTGAAAAAGGCTACCTTTTATTGATTTTACATCCAAACGAACAATAGCATGTCTTGCTGAACAAGTAATCCATCATATGAAGCAAAGATTAGGTAAAAAGTTGTTTAGCATGTCATGGGCCCTTTAAATCGCTAATTACTGGGTATAATGATTGACTGAGAATTTTATAATACAGCAACTACTGTCTATTTTATGACCGTGTCCTCTTTTATATGACACCAATACAACCAGAATACCTTCATGGATGATTTAAAGCGAGGGGGGAGCGGGGACACACGGGCAGATCCAGATTCGAACCCAGGACCTCCAGAATTACAGGGCTCGACATTAACGGTTGTCCGACTGTCCGGGACAGGTAAAATTTCCAAAACATGCCAGTCGAACAGGTAAAAACACTGCCGTGCCTGTCCGATGGTGAAAATATACTAAATAAAACCCCACCTTCCTCGTTTCTTGGCTGTAAATCGATCCCTACCTGCATTTCATGCAGTTTGAATATACCACAAAATGTTTTTCAGGTTCATTAATCGCGTGGCTGCACAGCCGGCATGCAAGGAACAACAATCTACCGCGTGTGCATGCATCACCATTTTTCACACGGGGGATCGTATACCTTGTTCGAGGTCTACATGTATAAGCACTGGGACCAGTTCTTTTGCATGTGTGTTCATATTGACAAAGTACCAGCGATGAGTTCTTCGGATATTCTTTGTGCACTTTGTGATGTTTTCGACATGACGGCTTCAGTTTCGTTTTGGTTTCGTCTTTTTGCTACTGCGTGTTTCTGGTTCAAACACAATCTTAAAATTCCACGTTAGAACAAATCAGATGCATTCCTTTGTGGAGTTTTATTTCATTTCTGTACAATACCTCCTTGGACAGGTACAATATTTTGTTGGACAGGTAAAATCTTATCTCTACCTGTCCCGTGGACAGGTGTACATGAAAAGTTAATGTCGAGCCCTGAATTACCCAAGGTCCTGAGTTTTATTCACTAGACCGCTCGGCTATGATAGTAACGGCCCATTTTTGGTAGACAGACACAGTTACAAACCCATAAAATGTTCACGTCCATGACTGACTTGCAGATGAATGGAAGTCCATGTCTGGCAAACTGTCCGAGGCCAACTCGGCAAAGTGCACTCTACAGGTCAAGGCTGACGAACTCGAAAATCAGGACATGTCAGTTAAGGTATGTAAACTCGGGCACTTCACAGCTGATCAACTCTTTTCCTCCCAAGTGATTCCTCACTGTTATTGAAACCTGAGGAACACAACACTAAAAACCCATTTACACTCGATTCGCCTTTGCCGAATCGAGTTTCGCAATTTCCAAAAAGGCGGGATAAAGCCTGGTGTAAACGCAAAAGTGTAAACGCAAAAGGTGAATTGAAAAAGGCGAATCATACCCGAGTCTTTTTAAAGTGACCTTTTGGGTAGGGTTAAACCCCGCAATGAACCGATCCAGTAAGCTTTGCCCATTTAGAAATTGCCTAGCAACATGCCACATGTGAGGCACGTGTGCAGCCGCGCCGTGCGTCAGCGTCCGCGCCCTGGTCAGCGCGTATTGAAACACGTACACGCACACAGAAACTGCACGCTCGAAAGCAAAATGTGCACTAATACAGTAAGTATCAACACGCCTGCATTACGCGTAACGCGCGCAATCGAACAAAAACATCTCGAGGGCAGTGAATGCACAACATAGCAAAACGACAAGCTAATTTTTGTGAGTTTTTCCCGTTTACACAAAAACACATTTATGAAGGGATTAAAAGTAGGTTTGAATAGTCTTATACAATCCGTTTTAAACCGGCTAGAGTCCTCTGCACTGATAAAAATGATGTTTATGGTGTTTTTGCGTCACTCGTGCTGCATTTCGCTGTAGCTCTGTGCACAACATTTTGAGGACTCAGGTAGCCAAAATGACGATCTACGTTTTGGCTACCTGAGGCTGTGATTGGTCAATTCCAAAATGGGAGGAGCTTACTGGATCGGTCTTTTGTCAAGGTTGCTTGTAGTGTAAACACTACCCGAATACAGATTCAGCAATTTGATCGTCCTTGGGGCAGTGACCGCCATGTGGTGGATATTTAATTGCCGAATCTTGCACCAGTTCTGCTACACTTAACAGCCCACGCATGCGCTGCGGTCACAATTAGCAGTGACTTTTTGTGGTTTGTAAACACTGGTAAAGGCAAGTTGGAGCTGAATTAAGTGTGAACATGGTGTAAGCCTTGGACATTTCTTCTTTTTGAGTAAAATCCATCTTGTGGAGACCTTTTCATCCTTTCGTTCTCTGTTATACCTGGGTCTTCACTTCGCTCATACCCACCACCCTTAGAGAGCGCTGGGATAGGCTAATTTGTTTGCGCCCTCATTGGTAATTTTATTACGACACGTGACGACGAGGTCACGAGCTGCGTATTTCGTGGCACGAATTTGGCGCGTGCGCATTGCCTTTAATACGACTCAGTATCCACCAAAAAGTGTCAATATAGAAGTGTGCTATAAGAAGACCGGAGGGGTGGAGGAAGATGGTGAACGCGGTGAAGTGCGCTGCGGCACATGCTCTCACACCTGACCTGACCTGACTTGAAGTCAATTTAGGTGCGACAAACTTTCAACAATTTCCTTAAAAATACTAAAACGTTTTTCTGCCCTGTCCCATTAAACTTAATACACTTCATCTCAGTGGTAACCAGTGAGCAGAATTCATGAAGGATTTTATATCTTTTATTAACATTGTTTTGTTTCGTAATTTTCTAAAGTACCGCGAGAAGCGTCTTGAACAAGAAAAGAGTCACCTGACCTCAAATAATGATTGGTTGAGCCAACAGCTCAAAGACACCTCAGAAGAGCTCCTAGTCCTCAGGAAAGAAAAGGTAAACTTTGCTTTCTCGTATTTGTTATTAGGTTTTACTAATGGATGAATCTACAAAGTCAAAAGATGCTGTTCCACGTGAAATAAATTTGCATTCCTTAAATTATGGACGACGTTACTGTGGATTTGACTCATCTGCCGAGTGCACTATAGGCCTTCTATGTACTTATATAGCTGGCTTGCAGCAAAGGGACCATGTGAAAATATAATTTTACAAATACAGTAAACTCTCGTTACAACGCGGCCTGATTTTTCAAGTCCTGGCCGTTCCCCTATTGTTTGTGTACATTTTTCTTTGGTTACAGCGCTATTACAGATACAGCGCTCAACATTACATTATGTGTAAAATGACTCCTGTTATAACGCTCCTAACCTGAGAGAGTTTTACAGAGCAGTCTGGTCCTTAGCGGTCCTTAGCGGCTCTCGCGATCGTCGAACATGTTGCATTCATAAAACGATTCATCGAGTGCAATCGCTACTGCCAGCATGAATTGCATGTGTCTGGACACGGACCCATATTTAGTTTACAGTCAACTCGGCCGTTTGCCAACTCAACTCTTTCTAATCTTGTAGCGCGATTTTGTGCCTATCTTCACGCGAATCCCCGGTCGCCTACGCGAATCGCAGAACCTTATAAAACATATAAATACAAATTTTTGCTGTAAAGATCTTTAAACTTACACATAAAAATACAAATACATTACAGTAAAAATCTCCAGATTGTGCAACGCACGTCATACGTACATGTACGTTCATTGTTTTTACTGTACATGTACCGTGCATACATGTACATGTACCGTGCATAACGTGTAGATGTATTGCACGTACATGTAAGTGTTAAATGTATGTGTACATGTACATGTACATCAGACCTTCATTTTTAAGGAGCGCGATCGCGCAGGCGCTCCTACCGCGCTCCTCGTAATTTTCGGGGAGCGTAAAAAATAGCGCTCCTCAAAATAACGGGACCATCAATGACCAAGTGTCCGAACGCCAACGCTGTACGGTGCGACTAAAATGGTCGCATTGGCGCCTAAAAATGCTCACATGCGACCAGTGATTAAATTCTTATCGCCATTGGCGACCACAAAATTCGCACCTTAGTCGCCCAAGGTGGGCATCAGTGATGTTTACGGGCGGTACAATCTAGTGTTCTGCTCTTTTTAATATACTTGCGGCATGCAAACGACGATTGCGCATCGCGATCACTTCATTAATTTTTCCATTTCGCCACGTGCAACACACGGCCACAGCTTGGGTCTGCATTGTGTCCAACGCAGCTTGTGTGCAATATACGTGCATACCCATACACGCATCTGGTATCCGACTGCGGCCCCAGACTGGCTCGGCCCCAAACTCGGCCCCAGACCAACTCGGCCCCCATTGCCTTGTGTACAAACTCGGCCCCAGACTGACTCGGCCCCAATTGCCTTGTGTACAAACTCGTACCCAGACTGACTCGGTCCCCATTGCCTTGTGTACAAACTCGACCCCAGACCAACTCGGCCCCTATTGCCTTGTGTACAAACTCGGCCCCAGACTGACTCGGCCCCCATTGCCTGGTGTACAAACTCGGCCCCAGACTGACTCGGCCCCCGTTGCCTTGTGTACAAACTCGGCCCCCGTTGCCTTGTGTACAAACTCGGCCCCAGACCAACTCGGCCCCCATTGCCTTGTGTACAAACTCAGCCCCAGACTGACTCGGCCCCCATTGCCATGTGTACAAACTCGGCCCCAGACTGACTCGGCCCTAATTGTACGAACAAGTTGAAAAAATAAAAATGCTGGCGCCCATCTTTTTTTTTTAGGAGCCAGTGGCTCCTTATTTTATTTTTCTCTGTACAGCATTGGTTGTAACGAAGTCCGCAAGTGCCAAGTTCGGTTAAACCTCGTTCGTTTCGTCTGTTTGGTTACAGCATTAGCCCTGTACCTAGTCTCCTGGCTGCCATGCCTCCATTTTTCTTGCAGTACATACTAGAACCAGTTGCTTCACACAATTTAAAAAAAAAAAAACTTTTTATTCCTAATTTCTTGATTTAAGTAATTATTTTTTTCTAGGTCAAGAATATTTTTCTAAAAATTAAAAAAAAGTTTTAAAACCTTTTTCTAATCTTCTTAGAAAAATATTCTCAATAAAAGAAAACAACATCTTCAAACAAGACAAAAATTAAGAAATCTTTTCTTGCACATTTTTTCTTGGGAGACACACAAGAAAATCCCTTTATTTTCCTTGATTCAAGAAAAAACACATTTTTAGGACGTCCAACACAATAAGATTTATTTTCTAGGTGGTGGTTATTCCTTTGATGATTTTCTTGGTAAGAATGTATAAATTTCTCAAAGCAAGAATTTTTGTCTTATTCAATTTTGTCAAAACTAGAACCAATGACAGGAATGCATTACAAACAGTGCTTGACAAATTGGTTGCCTGGAGGCCCAGGACAATGGCAATGCTACTGCACTAATTTTAATCTGGGCTACCAAGTTGATATCGTGGGCATGCAGTTAATTTTCCATGGGCAACTGCCTTTAGGGCGGATTTGTCGAGCAGACTGCCCACTCATTGTAGAGTTGTGGGTTTGTGAGTTTTTCTCGTACATGCATAGTGTCTTGGGAAAGCACTAAGGTGCAGTCAAAATAGAAGCGGTCTGTATACCGGGAAACAGTACATAAACGATACACCGTTGCACGGTTTTGAGTGAGCAAGCAAGCAAACGGATCAGCTGGTCTGGCCAAATGGTAGATAATTGGCAGTGTTCAACCCACCCGTGTTTGCTGAACAAACGGTGTCCTGCCCACAGACGAACGGTTCCAAGAGGGATTAACTCGATCTGTTTACCGGTATACAGACCATTTGTATTTCGACCTCGCGCCTAAGCATACACATCCTGAGATCTCGGGGAATTTTCACTCTGCTAAGCGATGATACCTTGAGGAAATCCACGCAAATCTGTGGAGTAAGCCGGCTGTTGTGTTTAGCCAACTCACGCCCGAGTCATTTTGATGTAATTTAATCAATTCGGTCATGATATGCCAAAAAGAAATGATTTCTATACTTTCCAGAAATTGTATTGGGTTCTGTTCCTTATGACTGTCCCATTCCTACCAAAATTTCCGTCGACGATCTTAATTTACTCCGCGATTTTTAAAATTAATAACGGGGATGCATGCTCATGAATGTAATGGAACGGATTCCCCAGTATGCTTTAAATAGCAACCAATCGCCGACGCGGACAACGGCCAGCCTTACCGAGTACATGTACATGTATCACATGCATGCATCACATGCATGCACGGTGTTTACAATCTGCGCGCGTGACATTTGAATGCCTGCAACGCACTGCCAAGCGTCCTGATTGGTCCAGCAGAGGCGACAAGATTTCTGTTGCTTGTTCCCCGCGAAATGGGGCCGGTTTCAACAGGGCCTCGGTACGCAGGAGTTGGGGAGTGCGTTAAAGGGGCACTGTTGCAAGAGGATGAAGCATACAGTGGAAACAAAGTCCTGTCACCACGTCGCTGTCACCACGAAGTGACACCCAAGTGCACTTCTGTTTAATACAGTTTGTGAAAACCGCACAGTGGGGACACTTTTTTTTATGAACTGCCATCCAAGTGTGCGTGCGCAGCCGCGCACTTCGTACAATGGACTCAAAACGCATGAATTTTTGTTTCCACAAACTGACAACCAAGAAAACATTGAATTTATTCGAATTTTTTTTTTGAAAATGCTGGACACGAATGATATCACCCATATATGGAAGCATATGGGTGCGTCGAACTCAAGTTCCTGTGCCAGTACTAGAATGTGGGTTCGATTCCGGGCTGTGGCACTTGTGCTCTTGAGCAAGGCACTTAATCACACTTGCTCCATCCTTCGGAAGGGATGTAAAGCAGTTGGTCCAGTGTGTTAGGTAATGGTAACGCACTCTAAAGATCCCGGAGCATTCTTTCGTTAAGAGCAAGGGGATTCCCCGGTGTCTCTGGCCATTTCTATTTTTTAATTCTTCATGGGTTTCCTCACGCTTGCGAGTGACAGTGCAATGAGCACTATTGAGGAATCCTTGGTATGAATATCAGAAGAAAAAAAAAAAAAATAATAATAATAATTAGCATGAATTAAGCAATAGGGCGACATTTCGGGAAACCTTTCCCAAGGGACCACCGAAATTTCGGAAAGAATCACTCAAATTGACACCTTATTTTTTTACCCAAAGCTTCCAAAAATGGTTTCAGACCTTAAAAAAATGGTTTTTGACCTAAAAAAAATGGTTTTTAACCTCCAAAATATTAGGGCGACACCAAACTGTCGCCCTAATAGTAAAAACCAGACAGTGTCGCCCTAACATAGGTTTTTTACACAAAAACTGTCGCCCCATTGCTTAATTCATGCTAATAAAACTTTGACCGAAACACTCCCTAATTTGTCAATTAACGATAGGTGTCAGTTCGTAAAAACAAAAATGTTGGATGTCAGTTTGTGAAAACTCAATTTACATGCTGACGTCATTTTGAGAAAAATCAGTGTGGAAAGATTTTGGAGAGAAACATGGCACTGAAAACCACAAAATCATGAAACCATTTCTGCCCAAGTTGATTCTGAGGTATTTTCAGTCTGTCGTTTCACTCGAATTTCCCTCCACGCTGCTTTTCCTCAAAGCGATGCACAGCGAGATTACGTGGGAAAAGGCTCAGTGTAAATCTACCCTAAGAGCAAAAACAAATCATTAATATTCAGTCACACATAAACATAACACTAACATTTTTCCAATCTTGTAATCTTTAAAGGCAGTATACATCGTTGGTAATCTCGAAAATCAGAAATGTTCTCAGATTTATGCCCAACTTACACAATATAAACATGATGACCGTAGAAAACTTTCCCTGAAATGGTTTTGTCTGAAGTGCTATAGTCTTTGAGAAATGAGTAAAAACAATTAGTTTTCGTCTCATGAGACGAAAATTCAATTCGCCCCAAAACCATTTCGCCTCAAATTACTTCGTCCAAACACTACATCGCCCAAATGCCACTTTGTCCCAAAACCACTTTGTGTACAGGCCGTGGTTCAGGGCGAAGTGGTTTTGGGGCGAAATTACTGCAAACCCTTTTTTGACTGTTTTCTCAAAAGTTAGATGAAGTATGGAGCTGGTTTTTGCTCAGGTTGCTTTTAATCATGCATATCTTCAATCACACGGGGGGATAAAACTATTTGTAACAGTTTACCAATCATGTATACTATCTTTAATTAAGTTAACTTCCCATTTACCCCCATTCTCTTAACTGCATAGTCCAACCAGATTCTTGAGCTGCAAGGCCAACTGAACGAGCGCATTGATGAGAACCAGCATCTGCAGGAAGCCACAGAGACGTACAAGGCAACCAGCAGGACCAATGAAACGAGAATTAAGGAGCTTGTTAGCAAAATCAAAGAGGTGGGCCCGAGCAATTGCACTCCTACCCGATATTTGAGAATGTTACTTTACATAGCTTCGTTCGTTCGTTCGTAGGGTTATCTCGACTTCGGTGGCTTAGCGCCCGACGAGAGCGTTGCCTTTAGCAACTCGTTTAATTTTTGCTTGTCTGCAAGCGAGCGTCGGAGCTGTATTGGGTCTAGACCTAAGTCTGATGCTAGTTGGACGTTCGGCCCTTGTGCGCAGTGATGGTGAAGAGCCATTGCTTTTGTTCGGAGTCGTTGGGCATTCTGGCGATGTGGCCGATATACTTGAGGTGCTGGCGTTGGCAGTACAGGCTGATGGGTTGGGTCACGCAGGTTTGGAGTATGCGCTCGTTCGAGTACACGTTGCTCCAGTTGCTATCCTCTGCACCGGCGCCCTTGTGCCTGAACCCTCCCCGTATAATACTGCGGCACATGCGCGCCCAAATGGAGTCTAACTTCCTCTTCTGGGCCGCACTCAGCCTCTCCGTTTGTACCGCGTATGTCAACCTGGACTTGACTAGTGCCTCTGCCATCCTCATTCGTACCGGAAGTGCGATCTCTCGATCACCAAAAGTGGCTTTACACTCATTCCACTTGCCGTATGCCGCTCCGATCTGGTGTTGAAGGTATTTGGGGTCTTTCGGGTCGTCGGTGAGTACATACGTATTTTATGTATGTGTACTGGGTAATCTTGAAATTGAGGGAAAATTTGAAGCAGTCCGAGACTCTAATATTGTACAAGTAATGAATGTTGGAGTGAAATAGTACAAATAGTTTCATTAGGTGACAGATTTAATGTCGTATTCCACGAGGTGAAGCCGAGTGAAATAGAACGTTAAATCTGTCACCAAATGAAAATATGTTGCACAAATTTTAAGCATTCATTATTTGTTAGTAATCATAGTTACGGTCCAGCGCCCGCAATGTGATGTCATGACTCTGCCAGCGAATTGGTACTTGCTACTTTTGAGTAAAGAAATTGGTACATGTATTTTATATTGAAACTTTGTATACACTTTGGTGTACTTTTCAAGGTTGTAAGTAATTTTCTTTGTGTGTATATACACAGAGAGGTAAACAAACTTATGAAAATCAATATAAACTCCTCAAAAAAAGTTCGGAAAGTAAAGTTTGACTGCTGATTTCTCTCTTGTTACTAAATCATTTCCCTTGAATTTGGTATCATTGGAAAGCCCTGTTATTCCTCTTTACAGTGATGTGTCATTTGTTATGATTAATCAATTGGGGGATGTGCAGTATAGCGGAATACAGGGGTGGGTGGAAAGTGAAATGTCACAAAATTCACTGCTATTGTCATGCAGTGCATTCCCCTTTTGCTTGGAGGATAGGAATGTGTCAATGCACTTTTTGACAATAGCAATGCATTTTGTGACATTTCACTTTACACCCGCCCCCGTATTCAGCTGTGCTGCACATCCCCCAATTGCTTAATAATAACAAATGACACATCATCGTAAAGAGGAATAACAGGGCTTTCACTTAAAAGTTCGGAAAGTCAAGTTTGACTGACGATTTCTCTCTTGTTACTAAATCATTTCCCTTGAATTTGGTATAATTGGAAAGCCCTGTTATGACACATCACTGTAAAGAGGAATAACAGGGCTTTACAATGATACCAAATTCAAGAGAAAATTATTTAGTAACAAGAGAGAAATCGTCAGTCAAACTTGACTTTCCGAACCTTTTTTGAGGAGTTTACTAAACTGATACTGTTGTTCAGAAGTGAAACTCCCCTTAACCTGGTTTTTTCAATATAATTCTCTGCAGAACACTGAAGCATATACTAAGAGTGAAGATCAGTTCTGCGGTGAGCTTCGTGCCCAGAGCAAATTGACAGATCTCTATGAGGTACGTTTTAAAGTGATTATTTATTTGTAAACACAATGCATAGTTCCGACCTGTCAATCAACCGCACCCGCCGACCAATCACAACAGAGCTAGCAGATGTCACCCACATAGGTCAAAGTGCACTGTACGCTCACAACAACATGATCACGTGATATGTTCTGCCGGCCCCATACAATTTGTACAGTGTTGTATGCGACGATCCGGGTGAATTTGTGGTTTCAAAGCTGGTCATATAGGTACGAAAGCTATATTTCGTAATGATATGATATCCCTGTATTACTGGCCCTTTACTCGGTGTGTTCTAAGATAACTGTTGACCCTGGTTTGCGATTCACATTCAAGCAACACATCCTTTTAGCAATCGTCTTCGCCCATTGAGATTATTCTATGTGCTAAATGTGATGATCGCAAAATATCATGTTAGTGAAACCGGCCCCTGTATTTATTAAAGTTGTTGACATTGCAATTTGCACGATGGTGGTGTTTAAAACGATCCCAAAAGTTGAAGTCTTAGTGGTCTTTACGTCTCTCCCCCTGCCCCCTCCCCAAGGAAGCCACACCCCTCCCAGGATTGTTGTTTTCCTCCAATCTTACCCCTGGAGTATACAGTGTAAATAATCAAGTCACGTCAAGTTGGGCAAAACGAACCCTTCTTGAAATCCAATCCAGTTGGCCATGCTACACGTTTATCAAATACTGTGAGATACAATGTATTCATGTACAGGGTGTCCCAGTTAGGAAAATCGTGATTGTGGGGAAACCAAATATCACAACCATGTACAATTTGTTTTGCTAGATGTGCCAGAGCATAAGCTTCATTTTTATACAAATTTCATGTTGGTACAGTTCCGGATGGCTGCACAATTATTGTTTGTTTGAGGTGAGGTAAAAAGACAATTGCCGCATGTTTCAATCCATGAATAATGTACAACACAACCAGCTTGATTTTAGACTCGTTTAATAACAAAAACATGTGTGATAATTTCGGTGACGGCCACTTCGCCCCTTGTTTAAGTTTAGGCTGGTACCTTCCACATGATACTTTTGATAATTCCCGAGAATGGTACTTTTTGAAGGGACACGGTGACCAGGGTAACGAAGGGCAAAAGCATTTCTGACTGCTGCAAGGCTTTCAAGTATTGCATATTGAGTCACCACAAATGACCTTTGCTGATGAGTTAACTGCACCATGTTGTGAAATGACCAGCAGAGAGCCCATGGCAAATGTTGTATGCCTGTGCTTTTGTAATCAGTCAAGAAGCCCATTCTGCAGAAGATTATGCAATAAAATTCACAATCAGAAAACATGCGGCAATTGTCATTTCACCGCACCTCAGTTAAACAATGATTGTGCAGCCATCCGGAACTGGATTAACTTGCAATTGGTATGAAGTTATAGCTTATGCTCTTGGTGCATCTGGCAAAACCACATTTGTATAGCTATGGTATTTGTTTTCCCCACAATCACGATTTTTCTAACTGTACTGTTTTTTCTGGGACACCCTGTAGTTTCTTCCTTCGTATGGAACTCCTTGCCCGAATCATGTTTGTATGCATATTATAATTTACCTCAGTTTAAAGGCCCATTGTGTCATTCGCAATGACCTAATTTTGTTTTTCATGAGTTGACAAGAGAAACCTTACTCAAAGTGTTGATAGCAATGGTAACAAACACCACATGAATTTATTTCCATCAAAAATGGTTTTTCATGTTCGAAATTGACAACCGAAGGTGGGTTTCTAAAAATGTCCTGTGCATGGGACTTTTTACCATTCACTTGTACACAAAATTCATATAGATTTTCAAGGTTTTCTGAAGCATTGATGCATGTATGTAGCTAAAATTTCTTCAGGCTAGTTTACCAACATTCTTCCTTAGATACGTTACACTCTTATTCAACGAATCTGCAAAAAGTTGTACATGTATCTTGCAAATGATACATACATGTAGGGCCTTTAAGCGCAACATTAATAAATATCTTTCATTGCGGTGCTGTGTTCGGTGATTTCCGTTTTTTTCTCTTTACCGAACAGAAAGGATCTTCAGAGGCACAGGAGAAGGTCAGGGAACTCATTACAGCCGTGGAGGAACTACAGAAACTGCTGGGTCAGGCCAGCACCTCACAAGGAGAGCTGAAGGCCAGACTGGAGGAACTTGAATCAGATCACTCGATCAAGGAGACTGAATCAAGTAAGTGATTACAGTCTGTCAAGAACAGTGGGTGTTAGCAAGGGGAGGGTGGTGGGGCTAAAAGGCAGTATACATGATTGGTAATCTTGAAAATCAGAAATGTTCACAGATTTACGCCTAACTTACACAATATAAACATGATGGCCGTAGATAACTTCCCCTGAAATGGTTTTGTCTGAAGTGCTATAGTCTTTGAGAAATGAGTAAAACAATTAGTTTTCGTCTCATGAGACGAAAATTCATTTCGCCCCAAAACCACTTCGCCCGAGTGCCATTTCGCCCCCAACTTACTTCGTCCAAACACTACATCGCCCAAATGCCACTTCACCCCAAAACCACTTCACGCACAGACCGTGGTTTAGGGGGAAATGGTTTTGGGGTGAAATGACTACAAACCCTTTTTTGACTGTTTTCTCAAAAGTTATACGAAGTACCGGTACGGAGCTGGTTTTTGCTCAGGTTGGTTTTAATCATGCATATCTTCAATCACACAGGGGGATAAAACTATTTGTAACAGTTTACCAATCATGTATACTATCTTTAAAGCTGGGTGGAAATCTCCCTTCACTTTCATGGTTTTCAACAGTATTCCTTTCTTTATATAGTCCTTTATGTACTAAGAACATTTTATTCAAAATTTCACCCTTGAAAAGTTATAAATTTTCAGTCTTTTTCCGAGACTTTTTTTACGCGAACCTGAAAACGAGTGCACGCACGTGCTGTACACCGAACCCATGACCGAACCGCTAACGGATACCAATGAAGCCCGCTTAACATACGTGTACATTTTGTTTTCGTTGTAAGCTTAAAAGTGCCATATCTCAAAATGGTATTTGCTGACTTCGGCCTGGTTTTGCGGTGGTGGGTCACAGTTACTGGTATGTTTGATAATAATTTTAAGTAAGTGTTTCTTTTCTTTTAAGATGACAGGATATCCAAGTTGGAGAAGGAATTGGAAGATGCAAATGACCTCTTGACCGCTGCCAGAAAGAAGGGTTTGGCCATGAAGTTGACCGATGAAGAACTGCACAGTTTATCACCAACAGCGGCTGCTGCTAGTAGCTTCTTGAAGTCTGGCTTGACTCTCACGCAGGTAGGTGGATTTGATAAATTCAGATCTGGATTATGGGGTAGTTTGGTTTGGGTCGTTGACTCGCAATAGGGGTGTTTCAGAATGAAATAAAATGTCAAGTTCATGCCCTTCCAGGCTGCTTTCATGCGTGCAGTTCTCGTTACTCGGGAGTAATGCGTGCGCATTGCACTCGGGTCACATCACGCGAACGGCAAGTCCACAGTCCGCGTGGGCGAATGGCAATCGGTGAAGATGGCCGTCTCTTGCCATCACTGCACAAGAAACGCCATTTAAATGCTTACAAGAAACTGAGGAAATACAGGCTATAAGTCGCGAGAACCTTTGATGCCGTCCAAAACAAACCTTAGTGAGTTATTGTTTCAGTTATTGAGTTGACACGTTGACCAAATTGACCAAAAATCCCACCCATATTCTGCCATCTTCGTACAAATCACATGACACTTGTCAGGAGTAAGAGCACACTCCCCATTTGTCGGGGAGTAGCGAGAGCATACTCTCACTGACCCGAGTGTCGTTATTCTTGCCGTTTGCGCATGCAGGAGTGTACTCGTGTTAACACGAGTACACGCCCGAACGCAGCCTAACAGTCTGTTTAGCAATAACTGTCAGTTATGTCACCTAGGCTGCGTTCCACTTTTACGTGAACATTCGCAAATGTTGGCAAGGTTGGCCAACAATTTCGAGTGGAACGAATTGTGTGCCACCGACATTCACCAACGTTGGCCAACAAACTTTTGGGTTGTTCGCGAGTCATTTCAAAATGGCGCACGCAACATGAAACATGACAGACGATGGTTTCCAGTTTTAAAAATTTACATTTTACAAAACACACGGCAGTAATGAAAGAAATATACTGGTTTGTTTCAGTTGTGTCCCATTTGAGGAAACGTTTTGTTTCAAGACATGCATTTTTTCCCATGTCCTGTTTCTGTAACGTTACTAACCAAGATTAAAATCTATATTAAAATTCACGAAATGGGGCTAAATGATATTACCAGTTATTACTGTCCAGTAGATGTTGGTAAGATGTATTGAAGGTACCAAAATGGAGAACTGACAGACTTGCATGTTGATATAACAGAGGATAGAACTCTGGTAAATTGCTAAATATGGAACGTAACTAACCATGGAATTGCCCAGAAGGATAAACATTAACGGGACACACCGGCATTGTTGGGCTATTTTGGGCTCGAAATAGACCCATACATTATTCTGAAGCGCTTTCCAAAGTAAATTAGATATATCCTGAAAAGACGCAGTCAAATTTAGCTGTTTTTGAGCATTTTTCAAAAATTCAAGGTCACATGACTTTTCGGAACCAGATTCTGGTTCCGAAAAGTCACGTGGTCTTGTGAGTTAGTTTTATTTCCAGCCGTAGAAACCAGCGCGAAGTGCGAGTGCTGTTGTCATTCGCGGTTGGTTTCTCTTCTTGTTGGAAAATAATGTCCTACGAACACTATGTACATTGTACATACCGTATTTCATAAGAAGGGTTTCTGGGTGTTGATGTGGACGAGAGAATCTCTCAGATTTTTGTGTCTTCGCTTCGCGTTCGCAGCGATAAATAATATCCAAAGAAAAAAACAGCATAGCCTATTGAGGTCGCTAAAGACACCAAAATGTTGCGTTCGATGTGCTTCCTCGAGTCAGCGCTGACCTGAGGGATCATGCAAGGTGTGATGAGTCGGGGAAAACAAGGAATCGAGGTTAAACGCGTGTCGACCCCTATCGAATGCCACCGTTATTTACAAACACATGATACATAATACATCGCGACGGCTGGTAAAGCGTATAGCCCAACATTTGTCTCTTTTTTTAATTTTAAACATTTCTAGTTAATTACGTGACATGATATTTGTTTTTCACAACGACCATCGAAATATTATTGTCAAGGATGCTAGATCGCTACATTATGTAAACAGTAAGCCGGTGTGTCCCTTTAACTGTGTTTGACTATCTTTGTTCTTAACAAAAGGACATAGTCGAACTAGGCCATCAGAAATAAAACAACCAAAAATCTCAAAATTGAATTTCAAGAAGTGACCTGTTTTTTTTGAGTCAGTGTACAGAAAGCTATGTGCAGAAAGTAAAATAAAAATTCCAAACTCGCTTATTGCAAACTTGCCAAAATCAATGATCTGTTTCAGTGACCTGCCTGTTTTTGGTTTTTGTGGTTTTTATTGCAGATGTATAGTGAATATGTTAAAGCTTCTGATGAATTAGAAGTTGAAAAAGCAGAAAACCAGAGACTCCACTCCTACCTGGATCAAATACTTGTGGTAAGCCAACATTTGCAACGTTTTGCGAGGTTGAAGCGGCTGAGAGCTTCACTCCCCTGTGAAATCCTATTCGTTGTACACGATCAAACTTAGCGCTCTTGTGAGGTGTACTAGAATACCCCATCATGTACTGCACGCAGGGAATTGTTGGGAACCGTAAAAGCACATATTGTTATTCAATTTAATTACAAGTGTAATTTTTTTTTCAGCAACTTGGAGAAAATTGTGGAAACTTTTGTGCACAGTTGAATGAGATTTTCCTGTGTTTTCCTAAAGTGACATCACCACTTTGCTCATGCATATGTAAATTTTCATTAGCATAAAAATAAAAAACCTTGATTTTAACCCCCCAAACAACTTCCAAGTAGGGTTTTTATGATTGTAAATGAATGGACTAGTTCCATAGCACAGATTTCAGTGATAAAAACACCATTTCAGGGCCCTTTAAAACTTCTGTTTACTGTACCGATTTGGGGTATTGAAGAATTTGGCTTTAGGGGTCATTCCATGAAGTTGAGGAACAAAGTGTGACATTTCTTCATTTCTACAAAAATGGTCAATAAGAGAGCAATGAATCGCCATTTATATAACAATGTTGCATGATGTGGTGGCTTGCACTGTTTGGGGATAATTTGGGAGTCTTCAGTGTTGACAAAGTGCCGCCATTTTGAATTATTTAACAAAGTGGTGGTTGTGGATGTAACTTGGAAACCAATACAGTTCAACTGCTTTCACTCCAACTACAAATGTTTTCATGTTGAATTCAAAATTAACACACAGTTCTCAAAATAAACAGTCCTTTTTAATTTGAATTTGAAGGATTCTAGCTTAAATTTTTTTGTGATTCAAGAAAATCTGCTAAAAAGCACCAAATGTCACACCTACATTTGAACAAATTTCTATTTAGTTGACATATAAATTTAAATCCATGAGGATTTTGTTACAAGTAATGAATGTTTTAAATTTCTCTCATCCAACAGCTTGAATTTCTGAATAGTATTGATTCATGGGGTTATCAAGGGCAAAACAAAAAGTAAAAATGGTTGTTGATGTAACACGGAAACCGTGTTCCTCAACTTCATGGAATGACCCTTAGCCACGGTCTCAGTAAAATTGGCTTTTTCCAAGTACATGTAACCTTTGCACTACCGGTAAAAGGCTGCTGAAACCATGGACTTCTTGCCCGAAGCAATGACGTACATTGTACATGTACAATAGTATGTACATGTACTATCCACTAGACCACTACACCTCCATACTTGGTATAGACTTTGTGTGAATATTGTTTTTATTTTGTAGGAGGTTGAAGAGAAAGCTCCCATTATGCAGAAACAGCGTGAAGACTATGAGAAAGCTCTTCAGGCCACTCATCAGCTGTCATCAAGGCTAGATGCTAATCTGGTGGTATGTACACAACTCTGTGTACACCTCTTGAAACCGTTAGACTGGTGGATCGCATTAAACAGCATGTCCCATCCTTCATCCGCAGCAACGTGCCTGCTTCCCGCTAACAGCCGTCGCGTGTCTGCAAGAACGCTCGCAAAGCTGCCACACAGCCCGAATGCACATCTGCTATAGGACAACACTTGCTTAATCACCCCGAGTGCTCGGAACAATACAGCGAACAGCAGTTCATGGTACTGGCCAAAGCACGGAGTATCATGCATCTCCACATGCTCGCCAGAAAGAATTTGTTCACACTCTACAAGTAGTCTAATAGCGCATGCGCAGTAGCGTACTCCCTGCCGTTGCCAGCTGACCAATCAGTGCGTAGCATTCTGATAACGTCATCACCGCTCTTCAGCTTTATATTTACATCGATAGCAGACCCACGCGAAATGGGACAGAAAATTGCACTTTTTTCGGAATGTAATAAGTCATTGTACCTCAGCCCAAACCTCTATACACGTACCTAAGTTATACCTCAGATTGTATGTCAAGTGTATTTGTGGCCATTTTAACAGTGATGCCTAATATAATCTCGCTTGGACTCTATATCGTTAGGAGGCGTACAATCCAGACCCCAATGTATGCATCGCGCCTTTGGCATTCTCAATGACGGGCTTCCTCTGCAATCCTATTTCCTGAAAAACCCTGTGGAGAACACTGGAACATGGAGGTAACACCATTTGTAACAGTTTTCCCAATCATGTTTTGGCAGGAGTGTGAGCAGTTGCGTGTAACAGCTGATGAGGCCGAGCGTCGTGCTGGCATGGCAGCTCGGGAGATTGTTAGACTCAAACAACAGTGCACAGATCTTGGGCAACAGGTACGATCAGAAAACCTTTTAGATTCTAACGATTATTATATACCTCATACATGTGAATGATTCTCGTTCAGTGATTGGTAAAATGTAGATCATGCGACATGGATTTGTTTAACCATTTCTGTGCGCAACTGAAAAAGGTACTATTGTTTGACTTTCGCGTCATAGGTAAAACGATTTTTACGTACTATTCCCCAGCACGTACAGAATATTGCATGCATGTTTATGTGAAGCAACCAGTGCTGTTCGTATTTACGCAGACAATGTGCAAGCATTTCATTTTAAGATCACCTCGCGATGGAAGTTTGCACCATCACCCCCATGAACAGTCAATTTTTGTATTCCGTATACTAGCTCCCTTCCCCAGTTTGGATTTACATATACAGGGTAGATATAAACAAACCGAAACCGAGATATTATTGCTAATTGTAACTAAAGTAGGGCACGTATGAATGAACGGGAGATATGATCTGTTAGGGTTGAATCTCCTCTTTAAAATGACACCCTGATCATGTCATTATGTTTCCAGTTGACTGAGCAGTGACCAGTGTTATGCAAGGGTATAGTTATGGATTTGTGCCACTTTCTTTAATGCATGTTTGGATGACCAAGTATCCATTGGTAGCCAAGGACGCCTCAGAAATTAACATGCCGATAAAAATGTTGGTGGGGGAAACCTGCATTTTCTTAAACAGAACATTCAGTCCTACAAGAGAATGCAGCGAGTTTTTGTTGAGTCCAAGGTCTGGGCGAAGGAGAATAGGTCGGTCATCCGAGAACAATAATGCAATTCAGCAGGCCCTGCATGCAGCAGGGAGAACGCAGCAGTCATCGACAAAATGGTTTCTGACAGGCCCTAACCATGTTCAACAAAATTTGTCGATGGTACCCTTACAGAATTGTGGCTCGTAAAACATCAACTGCTTTCTGGCGATCTTCGGTTTAGCCAGTGGATACTTGATCGTCCAAACAGGCCATGCCATGGTTCAGGCCATGACTGGACGCCATTAAAGAAAGTGGCGCAAATCCAAATCTAGATCCCAAACATTGATCACTGCTCAGTCAACCGGAAACATAATGACATGATCAGGGTGTCATTTTAAAGAGGAGATTCCACCCTAACAGATGATATCTCCCGTTCATTTATATGTGCCCTACTTTAGTCACAATTAGCGATAATATCTCGGCTTCGTTTTTTTTTATCCACCCTGTATAGTTTCTAACACTCCCCCAAGAATTAACTCTGTTTTTTTTTAATTTCAATTTTTGATCAAACACAATTCTGTTAAATTGATCACGTTTACAGACGCCATTTTCGTAGGAAAAAATGCTACTGCGTATTAAACGCCATAAAGTACGCGCACGCACACGCTGGAACATGTTTTGTTCAAAATACGGCGCAACCAATGCGAGCCACAAAAAATACGCTCAAAATCATGATGCACATGGCAATTTATAGAAAGTGACGTCATTTGAACTTGATCAATTCAGTGAACTTGTGTATAAGAAAGCACTGATGGACCAATCACTTTGGAATTGCTTTCGAAACTGTTGTGCTTCAGTGATTTCATCCAGGTTCAAGTGGACAAAGTGATTCACACAGCGATGAAATGTGACCTTTCCTTTTCTGGGAGAATCCTAGGCCTGTAACAAATGGCTCCCAGAAAACCCATAGAATGAGTCGACCTCTGGGGCCATGCATCTTACATACAGCCCTAGATTAAGTGCTGGTTTTCAAAGGCACTTCAGGCAGAGTGGCGCACCCTGCCTCAGTGGCTCTTACAGAAGCTGGTGTAGTCAGCCTTGATGCTTGACACAAGAGGTGTTTTGCATTTCTTTGTTGTACATGTGCTCTACTCAATAAGATTGAAAGATCAGACTTCCCCAAAAAGTGTTCAAGCATTCGTACCGTATACTGAGCTCCAGTGAGTCTAACATGTTTTGTTGACAACATGATAACCATTCACAGGGTAACAATGTGATTCCTGTTCATAATCTACTTTTGAAAAATAACTATAAAATGAAGTTTCATTGCAAAACTGCCATTTTGTATTACAACTAAGCACTACAGTCAATGGAAAATTCCAATAAGTAAAACAGTTTTTTGTGGGATATAACACAGTTTGCCAATAATCTATTTGACAAATGTATAGGACCACCAATCGAGAAGTCCTGACACCATTATCTGAATTTTTTTGGTATGGCATTTATCACGTTCTGTTGAGTACTGTACTTGTGTGCATGTTGGTTGGTCATTGGCCTGGGTTTTCTTTGGCTACAGGTTCGTGTGTTATTAAAGGAGATTCATGAAATAAAAGGTGGACCTCTACGACCGCAGGCCCACGTTTCTTCCCCAGATGTCTCCAGTTCATCCAACGTCATCTCTGAGCATCTTGTCTCATTCCGGTAATTATACATTTTTGAGAGAGTGATCTAGATGACCTGTGTATTCGTGGTCTTATATACAAATATTGACTGCAATGAGGGGCATGGTTAAGATTATAGGCCCAAGGTGATCTCGAAGCCATGACTATGCCCCGAGGCGGAAGGCGAGGGGCATAGTCATGGCTTCGAGATCACCGAGGGCCTATAATATTAACCATGACCCGAATAAACAGCAGTCAATATTTGTTTTATATACCGAATGTGTAGATTTTTGTCATCTGGTTGGTTAAAAGTAACGAGACATCATATACAGTCATGACAGTCTGACAGTGGTCCTTTACAGCAAACATTTGTAGCATAATCACCTGGCACTTTAATAGCACATTTCACCTGACACAGTTTTCACTGTAGGCCACTTCTCTTATTTTCTTAAGGACTTCATCATCTACGACAAAAAGACTTCGTGTAGATTCCGCCATTACCGTCTGCTGAATGTTTACGTGAAGTGCGCAGCTGCATAGTTGGTGCACAGCTATGCTACACATGTAATGCGCCCGTCCGTAACCCGCTAAATGACTATGCCCATGGGCATAGCAAAGACTATGCCCGTGGGCATAGTCAGAATTCTACACGCGCCGGGTCTAGCTGATTTAATGCCCCCACTTTTAACCAATCAGATGACAGGAATCTACGCATGAGGTATATAATTACAATTATAAGTTTTCCTGTTGATTGTCTTTGTGCAGTAATATTGAAGAACTACAGTCTCAGAATGAGAAACTCATAGTCTCTCTCCGTGAGCTAAGTGAGCAGAAAGAACGGGAAGAGCAGTTGACGGTCGAGAGCAAGTAAGTTGTGTATTAATGGTTGGTCAATAGATGATACTAAACTCCTCGGAAAGTCAAGTTTGACTGACGATTTCTCTCTTGTTGCAAAATAATTTTCCTTGAATTTTATATCATTGGAAAGCCCTGTTATTCCTCTTTACGATGATGTGTCATTATGTTATGATTAAGCAATTGGGGGATGTGCAGTATAGCGGAATACGAGGGCAGTGTAAAGTGAAATGTCACAAAATGCATTGCTATTGTCACAAAGTGCATTGACACATTCCCATCCTCCAAGCAAAAGGGGAATGCACTGCATGACAATAGCAGTGAATTTTGTGACATTTCACTTTCTACCCACCCTTGTATTCCGCTATACTGCACATCCCCCAATTGATTAATCGTAACAAATGACACATCACTGTAAAGAGGAATAACAGGGCTTTCCAATGATATAAAATTCAAGGGAAATGATTTAGTAACGAGAGAAATCGTCAGTCAAACTTGACTTTCCAAACTTGTTTGAGGAGTTTATAAAAAATGTTTGTGTGCATGCTATAGATGGCATTTGTATAATCTCATTTCCAGCATGTGTGTGTTAAAGGCACAAGCTCGTCAGCAATGCGTGCGCGCCAAATTCGAAATACTCAGCTTCATAGTAAAGGCATGAAGTTGCGTATCTCGTGGCACGAATTTGGCGCGCGCGCATTGCTGACGAGCCTCTGCCTTTAAATGCCCTTAACTTTTCCCCTACTGGCCGACACATCAAGTGGCCCGGTTCAAATTGATGATTTTTAATTTCTTTACATTTACAGCCAGTTAACCTGTATTCTTGCATAACCACATATGAGTGGATAACACATATGGGTAATTCCCAAAATTAGGGGTCCAAAATGTTTGGTGTCCCAGTTACGTACGACACTCTCTGCTTCAATAATCACCACTTATGACCACAAATTCTCAGTAATGGACTGTGGCCTGTGATTACAGGGGGCAGCATCATTTTCTTCAATATTTTGTTTTCTGATTCCTGAAAAATATTCAAAACAAAAGACCATAAAGGCTTATAATTTGTTCCATGGTATTGAATAAGAGTTTGGTGTCCCGGGTTACCTACGCCAATGAAAATTGGCTGTAGAATGAGTTTGCATTAACCTTGGTGCCATATCTACACACAAACATTAAATTTAGGTGGCATTTGTTGCCTCGTCAACCCAAGCGATATATGGGAAGCTGTTAAGGGGAATGCTACAATCTAACTGCTGATAGGGTTGTGCGCCTGACCAGCAGCCACCTAGTTGAAGCGAAATGGTTCTGGTGATTCCCTGATGGCAGCGGTAATAATGGTAACAGCGCCTTGAACACCCTGCAGGTTGGATATGTGCGCTATACAAATCTAATTATTATTATTAAATAAAAATAATTTTCTACTGGGAAACCACTTTCAGTCATTAAAAACACTTGGAAATCTTAAAAACCATGTCACACTTTTGGACCCCTAATTTTGGGAATTACCCATATGAAAAGGAGGCACTGTATGATAATACCCTACCCAATGCATATCTGTTTAGCAGGATATGACAACGTGTGAGTTACGGCCTGGGTCTGTTTTATTTCAACTGGACAGCTGGCCCGAGATGATTTCAAATTGTCATTTGGCCAACGGATCAGTGCTAATTCAAATGCTGGAACCCGTCACAATGACACAAAATCCATTGTTGGTTATTATTGAATATTTAATAAATACCTTTAGACAGTTTACACATCCCTGTTTACCGTCATTTGGGGGAGTTTTACTGATATACGGAAAGGTTGTTTCACACTGAGCCTTTTTACGCATAAATGCGACATGCTTCACTTTGAGAAAAAGCGGGAATTTGTAGTGATTTTTTTGCGGGAATTTGTAGTGAAATAAAGTAGAGTATAACTTTTAAACCACGGTTTAAGGGATAAACTAGACTAGACTCGAGTTAAATTAAACCTGACTTTCAGAAACGGAAATTGATTTAGACCAGACATGCATGTAGGCTGGATCCGAAATAGTGGCTTTTGCTTGTTGCTATGCTGATTCTAAGGACTGTCATTATCTGCCCATAGCAACAGCATAGTAACAGCTATAGCCAAAGCCACTAATTCGGATCCAGCCTTAGACTGGAGTTCAGGTTTAAATCTGGTTTAGTTAAACTCCTGTCTAAATTTAGACTCAATTTTTTCTAAACCAGATTTCAGAATACGGGCCATGGTTATTTAAAGTCTCTTAAACAGCTAGTATCCCCCCATCCACATTTTTTTAGTTTTTCTGTTTATCATGGAGGTGTATGTGTCTACAACACCATCACAACTTGTTTTTCACAAAAAATTGACAGGCTTTTGCTTAAAACGTAAAGCAGTTCCGACCCTCCTCACCCGAAATTCTGAAACGCTCGAGGTCACTTGGTCTGTTTATCAACAGGGTTTTGACGTCATCCTGAGAAACATACAAAACGGCCTGTGCAGTATTGAATGGAAAATACACAAAGTGAATGTTTATCATGCCTGTTTTGTCCTTGTAATTCAAAATACAAACGTGAAAAACACTTCATGTAATATGACAACAATCTACTATTACCTGGCTCACAATGAAGCTCTTTTGAAGTAAATACTGGTGCATTGCGACAAGTGGTTTTGTCACGGAACGAACGGCATTCACAGCGGTCTGTGTGCAGCATTAAACGGTTCCCTGCGGGCCGTATAGTTCCCACGTGTTACATCGGCCGGTACAAGTTAGAATGAGCGACTAATTTTTCTCTCTCTTGGTAATAGAAAAGAAAATCTTTCTGCTCTTTTTTTTTTATAGTGTCTGGTAAAACATACAACTACGCAGCTACTGGGCATATATCTGGCTTTTTGGACCAACAAAATTCTTCAAAAAACACCATCTAACAGAGACGGTTTTCCAATTTTTTTAGGTGTAAACGTATGGAGCTAACTATCGTGTTGACCTCTCTTTCTCAGGATTGTGTCACGGGGTCACGCGCATATCATGAATACCTAATGAGCGTTTCAGAAATCGCGAAAATCTCATTTTCGAAAAGCACACTTTTGCTTGCAATTTATCCACTTAAAACCGACAATTAAAAAATAATAAAAATCCACGTCGGCAAGAGGGATGTTTGGACTATCAAAAAAAGCCTAAATGCTGGATTTTCGTCAAGGGGGATTCTTCCTCTTTAACATTTTGAAACTCTGGTTGACATATTTTATGCTATACTCTCCAACAAAAGAAACTGTGCATGGTAAATATTGCTGTATTTTTTTCAGCCATGGCAGATAACTCGCTGGAATAAACTGTTAATGAAAGTCCATGAAATCTTTCAAATGGTTAACCAAACTTGAAATGTACAAAATGTGTTCTTCATGTTCTCAGAGGTTGCTGAAAACTGACTTGCCAATATTGAAGTCACAAAGTCAGTATCGAGTGTGTCCCCCTTGTGCATTAATCACTGCTGTGCATCTTCGCCTCATGGAGCCAATGACACGCGCATGAAAGAGAATATTGACTTTTGGGTAGTCCTTTTATATGGCTTGCTAACGAGACCTGAACTTTATGGAATTCTGTTACATAACAACCTGTAGGACCCCTATTGTGAAATCAACACCTAGGCATGCCTAAGTCCTGCACTATGCCATGAGCAGGTTTTGAGTGCATAACCTTTTTCTAACAATGTCACAGAATATTGTCTGTGAATTTGGTGTTTATTTTCCACCTTCTTGAAAAAATACAGCAATTTTTACCATGCACAGTTTCTTTTGTTGGAGAGTATATTTTGAAACGCCCAAATTTGTTTTTTCATCAACTGCCTTTGGTGTTTCCCCCTGCAACAGGACTGCAGGATTGAAAGACCAACTGGATGGCACCCTCAAGGACATTGAGGAGATGAGAGAAGCGCGATCGCGCCAGGCCCAGATGGTTGAAGTGATTGTGAGACAAAGGGACATGTACAGGGTGCTGCTACAGCAGACTGGGGTCACTCCACCACCGGTTAGTGTCATACATGTACTTTGCTGTAGTTGAGACCTATTATTTTACTGCTTTGTTTCAGTAAACTTGAAACATTTACGTCTTTCTCGGGTCTAGAGCCCCTTTTAGTGATCATTAATAAAATTTAAAGGGATTCATCGCAAAATGCATTAAATACCATATATTTCCCCGCCCCCCTCGTTCCAAAAAATAAGATAATGGTGTCAGTACATCCTCGATTGGTGGTCCAATAATTTTGTCAAATAGATTATTGGCAAACTCGAGTCCCGATTTTTACTGACTTGACTTGATTTGAGACTCGACCCCCAAATGACTTGACTTGATTTGAGACTCGACCCCCAAATGACTTGACTTGACTTGAGACTCAAACCTCAAATGACTTGACTTGACTTGAGACTCGAGCCTCAAATGACTTGACTTGTGACTCGAGCCTCAAATGACTTGACTTGACTTGAGACTCAAACCTCAAATGACTTGACTTGACTTGAGACTCGACCCCCAAATGACTTGACTTGACTCGAGACTCGACCCCCAAATGACTTGACTTGACTTGAGACTCGACCCCCAAATGACTTGACTTGACTCGAGACTCGACCCCCAAATGACTTGACTTGACTTGAGACTCGACCCCCAAATGACTTGACTTGACTTGAGACTCGAGCCTCAAATGGCTTGACTTGACTTGAGACTCGAGCCTCAAATGACTTGACTTGAGACTCGAGCCTCAAATGACTTGACTTGACTTGAGACTCGACCCCCAAATGACTTGACTTGACTTGAGACTCGAACCTCAAATGACTTGACTTGAGACTCGAACCTCAAATGACTTGACTTGACTTGAGACTCGAACCTCAAATGACTTGACTTGACTCGAGACTCGAACCTCAAATGACTTGACTTGAGACTCGAGACTCGAACCTCAAATGGCTTGACTTGACTCGAGACTCGAGACTCGAACCTCAAATGACTTGACTTGACTTGACTTGAGACTCGAGACTCGAACCTCAAATGACTTGACTTGACTCGAGACTCGCACCTCAAATGACTTGACTTGACTCGAGACTCAAACCTCAAATGACTTGACTTGACTCGAGACTCAAACCTCAAATGACTTGACTTGACTTGAGACTCGAACCTCAAATGACTTGACTTGACTTGAGACTCGAACCTCAAATGACTTGACTTGACTTGAGACTCGAGCCTCAAATGACTTGACTTGACTTGAGACTCGAACCTCAAATGACTTGACTTGACTTGAGACTCGAACCTTAAATGACTTGACTTGACTTGAGACTCGAGCCTCAAATGACTTGACTTGAGACTCGAGACTCGAACCTCAAATGACTTGACTTGAGACTCGAACCTCAAATGACTTGACTTGACTTGAGACTCGAACCTCAAATGACTTGACTTGAAACTCGAACCTCAAATGACTTGACTTGAAACTCGAACCTCAAATGACTTGACTTGAAACTCGAACCTCAAATGACTTGACTTGACTTGAAACTCGAACCTCAAATGACTTGACTTGAAACTCGAACCTCAAATGACTTGACTTGAAACTCGAACCTCAAATGACTTGACTTGAAACTCGAACCTCAAATGACTTGACTTGAAACTCGAACCTCAAATGACTTGACTTGAAACTCGAACCTCAAATGACTTGACTTGAAACTCGAACCTCAAATGACTTGACTTGAAACTCGAACCTCAAATGACTTGACTTGACTTGACTTGAAACTCGAACCTCAAATGACTTGACTTGACTTGACTTGAAACTCGAACCTCAAATGACTTGACTTGAAACTCGAACCTCAAATGACTTGACTTGACTTGAAACTCGAACCTCAAATGACTTGACTTGAAACTCGAACCTCAAATGACTTGACTTGACTTGAAACTCGAACCTCAAATGACTTGACTTGAAACTCGAACCTCAAATGACTTGATTCTGTTATTATCAGTGCTTCATTTCACTCAAAATTTTCTCAACTATTTTCTAAAATCGACACGCGTCAAATTTAGGTGCAAAAAGTCATTATGGACTTTCTGAAACGGCATCGGATATTATTTTTTGTCTCATTTGAAGGTTTCTCTGCTCATGTCAGCGAGTCCCGTGACCTCAACCCCTCTGCAATCGGCACCTACCCCCATTGGCTCTGATTCGCAGCATCCCAGCCAATCATCCACAATCCCTTTTGCGTCAGCTGAAGCTAAAGACACAATCAGCTCGGAAGTTCTCAAGACACTGCAAGAAGAGTTTGAGATGTACAGAAAGGAGAAAGCGGAAAATGAAAAGTATGAACAAAATTGCGTACGAAAATCAATACCTGCATCCTCTTGCAACAGTGCCCCTTTAACGCACTCCCTAACTCCTGCGTACAGTGCCCTGTTGAAACAGGCCCCGTTGAAACAGGCCCCATTTCGCGGTGGAACTAGCGACATAAATCTTGTCGCCTCTGCTGGACCAATCAGGACGCTTGGCAGTGCATTGCAGCATGATTGCAGGCATTCAAATGTAACGTGCACAGATTGTAAACACCATGCATGTGATACATGTACTCGGTAATGCTGGCCGTTGTCCGCGTCGGCGATTGGCTGCTATTTAAAGCATACTGGGGAATCCGTTCCATTACATTCGTCAGCATGCATCCCTGTTATTAATTTGAAAAACTGCGGAGTAAATTAAGATCGTCGTTTGAAAGTTTGGTAGGAATGGGACAGTCATAAGGAACGGAACCCAATACAATTTCTGGAAAGTATAGAAATCGTTTCTTTTCAGGATAACATGACCGACTTGATTAAATTACATCAAAATGACTCGGGCGTGAGTTGGCTCAAGACAACAGCCGGCTCGCTCCACAGATTTGCGTGGATTTCCTCAGGGTATTGTTACGTCGCTTTGCAGAGTGCAAATTCCTTGAGATCTCAGGATGCAATACCTCAGACAGTTTACACATTCGTATTGGTGGAGAGCACGTCACATGGGTGGTCCTAAACGGACGATAAAGGGCCAACTGGTCTTACAAACTTTCTCGTCTGATCGTATTTATTTTCAGCGCATATCGAAAATGCACGTGCATGCAAAAGTGTATAGACCGAAAACAAATGTGACAGTGTGACAAGAAATGGCAAAAGGTTATCCGTGTGCATGCGTGGACACTGCGCATGCAATCAAGCGAAACAATCCAATGATATGAAACAATCGAATGAACGCAACGCGTGTAAAGCCTAGCGTACATCGACATTGCAACTGGAAGCAACTCAACTGATCAGTTGCTGTCAATGTGTGCGTAGCGTGCACATCGACAGAAACTGATTAGTTCCACAACTAGCGGCAACTGGGAGCATCCAGCTATATCTACATTTCCAGAGCGCGCACATCGACACAGCAACTTGGTAAAGCACAGAGTGTATTGCCCTTGCAACTGGAAGCAACTGTTGCTTGCAGTTGCTGTCGATGTGCGCGCTTGTGATCAGATGCACGCAAGCAACTGGCAGCAACTAGTTGCAAGTACGCATACATCAACGCAACTGACCGCAACTGGGTACAACTAGTTGCCAGAAAGTAGAACATGAGCAACTCGCGGCAACTGGGATTTTTTCAGTTGCCGGTAGTTGCAAGTGCGCGTACATCGACCTTTTTGAGCAACTGATCAGTTGCTCCCAGTTGCCGGGAACACCAGTTGCCACTAGTTGCTTCCAGTTGCAAGGTCGATGTACGCTAGGCTTAAGAATGTAAGTTTTCACAAAATGGCAAACGGCGAAGTTTACTGTCAAAGAATTTTGTGGAGTTTCACTGATTTACACAAAAAGATATTTATGAACAGGAATAAAAGTGTGACTGGCCCGTCTGGTATGCGTAATATCGGCTGGGGACCTGGGATTGATTTCAACTCTTCGTAAGTTGCGGTCCGTTGTCTGTAATAAGACTTGCGATGGATCCTACAATCCTGGCCAAAACTCGCTGGGCCCCCGGCCCCCGCTCAATGTTGTTTGATTTCTGCGCGGTCTGTGCTCCAGCGCGGATTAACAACATTGATCGGGGGAGCGGGAGAGGTGGCCTAACCATTTTGGCCAGGATTGTAGGTCTGCGATGGATCGTGGCTACGATGGGTGCTGTGGTGGATTTCACCAAACCTATCATGTGTTCGATAAATTGATAAGGGACATTTGCATATTTGCCCTAAGGCTGTTTGTATGCACGAGCCGCATGTGTTGTGTACATGATAACAGGTGCAGTACCAGGTCAACTTGACCGTGTACCAACTCGAACGTTGCATGTTTCACTACACTACAGTATGATTTTGTCCTAGGACCCAACTTAACTTGATTAGCACTGTATACTAACTGTATCCATTCGCCCCGACGCAAGCCAAATCGCATTCTGTCATCCATTGCAGTACCAGCTGCTAAATGATTCAAACCGGCTACTCAACACCAGCCAGCTCGGTGGTCGAGTGGTTAAAGGGGCTATGTCACGGTTTGCGCATGCGCAGCAAAACTTGAAAAAGTGTGGCTAACTTTTTCAAGTTTTGTCGCCAGGTTTTGCATATCATATTCAATCTTTGCCATCCCTTATAAATCTTTAGTAATTTTGGCAGTGGTGTACTTGTCAACGTCCAGGATGTCCTGATGCATTACTTTTTACTTGGAATCGCACTGTTTGCCGTATTTTTAAGCCGCCAAACATCGACATCACCGTGTGTGCGACCGTCGTTAAAAAGAGAGTTTTTTCATCCCATCAAAAAACTCCACAAAACATGACAGAAACGGCATCGAATGATATGAATGACATGGTTGGATACAGCAATTTACTTAACCTTGTTTTCCATAAAAACTGACATGCTTATTTGGTCCCGACAGCAATTTTACAGCATACCTTCTGTCCTTGAAAAGACACAGTGGCCGCCACCGCTGTACGATTTTGTTTTGCCAGACATAAATTCACACAATCGCGCGCGCGCGATGCCAATTCGAACAAATGCGCGCACACGATGCACAATGTAGTTGAATTCTGCGTATTGTAAACACTCATGAACGAACACACTGCCCATGTGGCACGTGCTAAGTACACGATGTACACAACTATAGCACACGCACCAATGGCGTTGTGTAACGAAATTGCACTACATTCATCTGAGCCTGCACGTATGTCAAAATATGAAAGGATTTGGCGCATGCGCAAACCGTGACATAGCCCCTTTAAGACGTCTGTCTAGTATGCAGGAGGTCTTGGGTTCGAGTCCCACCTTAGCACACTATAAAGTTTTTCTCATAGTGTCACTACAGTGCTAATCAAATTATGTCGAGCATGGCAAAACAAACCATAATTAATATTCATTCTCTCTGACGCAAGCCAAATCGCATTCTCTTGCCTACAAGTAAATAGTGCGGTACCGTGGCCGAGCGGTTTGGGTCATTGACTCGCAATCATAGGTGAAAACTTGGGGTTGCGGGTTCGAATCCGGCTGCAGTACCTGTGCCCTTGGGCAAGGCACTCAACCACACTTGCTCCATCCTTCGAAAGGGATGTAAAGCCGTTGGTCCAGTGTGTTAGGTAATGGTAACGCACTCTAAAGATCCCAGAGCATTCTTTCGTGAAGAGCAAGGGGATTCCCCGGTGTCTCTGGCCATTTCTAATTCTAATTCTTCATGGGTTTCCTCACGCTTGCGAGTGACAGTGCAATGAGCACTATTGAAAAATCCTTGGTATGAATACCAGAAATAAATAATAGTAAAACAATACAATGGATGTTGATCATGTGTTTGTAATGGACAGGTTGCTGAATGAACAACTCGAGATAATGAGAAAAGACGTATCTGACCTGAGGGTGCAGAATGCCCAGTTGGCATCGCAGGTAAGTACACTCCTCAAAATAAAATAAGGGTCAAAAGTATTTTTGTGAAAAATGTTGACCAAGTCAGGACATAGAAACAATTTTAGTAAGGGTAATGGGCTAAAGGTTGCTCTGCAACATTTTAAGCACTTTTCACATGGTTTGCATGTCTATTGGCTTAGAAACTGACAGATCATGTGACAAGACACACAAATGCTGATAACAGGTTAATGATGTCGCAATCAAGTTTGGCACATCTGCTTTATTTTTCTTCAAGACTTAATGAGATTCCCCACACATAATCAATAGGATTCTGCACTGGACAGAGTAAAGTTAAACAGTGGGTTAACCAGCATGGAAGCTGTAGGGATGAGGGGACCTCTTGAGCCCCCTCCCTATTTTGAAGGCTTTCCAACCAGTTGATATTCTCTCCCCGTCATAAACTTTGGCAAATTAACATTATTTCTGTATGTTTTGAGACTTTACTCTATCAAGTGCAGAATCCTATTGATTATGTGTGGGGAATCTCATTAAGTCTTGAAGAAAAATAAAGCAGATGTGCCAAACTTGATTGCGACATCATGAACCTGTTATCAGCATTTTTGTGTCTTGTCACGTGATCTGTCAGCTTCTAAGCCAATAGACATGCAAACCATGTGAAAAGTGCTTAAAATGTTGCAGAGCAACCTTCAGCCCATTACCCTTACTAAAATTGTTTCTATGTCCTGACTTGGTCAACATTTTTCACAAAAATACTTTTGACCCTTATTTTATTTTGAGGAGTGTAGTTATTGGAGCTATTGTAGTTATTGGAATTTACCGGATTTTGCAGAAGATTCACAAAAAAAAAGTCAATTCTTGATCAGAACTGAAAAACAATGAACTTGTAGATTACAAGGCACTGATCGATCAATCACTTTGGAATCACTTTCAAGACTGTTTCGCTTCATTGATCCTGTCTAGATCCAATAGACCGATCTAGTAAGCTCCGTCCCATTTTGGAATTGACCAGGTTCAGGTAGCCAAAAAGTAGATCGCCATTTTGGCTAACCGAGTCCTCAAAATGTTGTGCACAGAGCTACGGCGAAATGCAGCACGAGTGACGCAAAAACACCATAACCATCATTTTTATCAGCGCAGAGGAGGCTAGCTGATTTAAAACGGATTGTATAAGACTATCCAAACCTACTTTTAATCCCTTCATAAATTTGTTTTTGTGTAAACGGGAAAAAACTCGCCAAAATTAGCTTGTCGTTTTGCTATGTTGTGCATTCACTGCGTTCTAGATGTGTGTCGAGATGTTTTTGTTCGATCGCGCGCGTTACGCATTATGCAGGCGTGTTGTACGTGCACGCACACGACTAAATACTTAAGTGCACGTTTTGCTTTCGAGTGTGCAGTTTCTGTGTGCGTGTTTCAATACGCGCTGACCATGGCACAGACGCTGACGCACGGCACGGCAACGCGACTCTACTGCACACGTGCCTCATATGTGTGGCATGTTGCTATGCAATTTCTAAATGGGCGGAGCTTACTGGATCGGTCTATTGAATTTGTTTGAACATAAATATTCTCCCAGCAGTGGAATGTGACATTTTCCCGTTTCTGGGAGAGTCCTGTTGTTAAGGGCTCTTGGCAAACCGATTTTGTTGGGTTTTCAACTTGATTAAACCTGCGTCGGATGAGCTAATAGAGTTTTTGCAAGCGTGGATAGCGCGACGGATACGTCACAGGTTTCTGCGGTATTGTGATGTCATACACGACTTGCTATCTGCTACACGTTTGCAATATGTGTCTGTTTTTAATACTGGAGAGACCTTTTCCTCCAGGATTATATCTCTATACAATGTCATTCATCTTCTCTCAAAACAAAAGAAATATCTTAAGATGGATCTAAGGAGCTGAAGAATTGCAACGAATAATGTCACAACATACCTTCCTGAAAGCCCTTTGTGCAAATTTCCAATATACCGTATGTATAACAAGGACACCAACAAATGTCACAAAGTATGTGTCCTATGTTACATACGTTAAATAGGAAATTTGTACACAGGGTTTTTAGAAAGGCATGTTGTTGCACTATTTGTTGCTTAAGTTATCTTCTTGGATCTGTCTTATGATATTTCTTTTGTTTAGAGAGAAGATAACTGGCATTACATAGTTATGATCCTGGTGAAAACGTCTCTCCAGTATTGAAAACAGACTTATATGCTCACTATGCGTAGGCACTAAATCAGGACTCGAAATTTAGACTTTTTAGGGCAGAGCCACTTTTGCCTCAAAGTTGTATGATATTTTGGGGCACCAAGGCCAGTTTGCCAGGACCAGTTAGGGCATCGGGGCCATGTCACGTGTCAGTGCATACTAAAAATGTGTAGTACAGTAAACTCCGGCCAAGTCGACATCGTACAAGTCGGCAAGTCGGCCGTCCGACGAAAGTCCCGATCGTCTACAATGCATTTCAATTGAAATGTATGTTTCTAAGTCGGCATTTGTAAGTCGCCATTTCGCCCAAGTCGGCATGTTATTCTCGGTCCATTTCAACAAAATGCAATACAAAATCCTTTGTGTAAGTCGGCACTTAAAAAACCACACAATGGTATCGATTTCCTTCCCTGCGGTTTTCAAGAAGTGTCAAGTGAAAAGACAAACACTGCTTAACTGACGTCTGTTTATTGGCACGCACCGACCGTGTGGTCGCCAGTGTATAGGTGTCATGTTACAGCCAGGCCATGTGTGAGATTGCGTGCACTCAAAAAGGGGTTTCCCCACTGCACATCGTGCGCTTTTCAATACACGTACCCCCTCTAGGCCTGTACGCATGTGCACTTTCCATTTTGGGCGTCGTCATATTGAATGAGGCATGTACAACTTCGCACGTGCGTGTATTTAGCGTGTCCATAAAAAAATGATCCAATGTTAAAAATCAGTGCTACGATGTTGACACCGGAAAGCAATACATGCGTATTTGTTGTGTGTCATGTGATCGATTCTCAACCAATAAAAATTAATAATCTATTACCGTGGTATACAAATCAAGTTGTGATAATAACTGAATTGTATTTTGTCAGCTTGACTTTGCCGGTGAGCGATATCAGACCATGCACGCCAATATCGACGGCTACAAGAAAGAGATAGCATCACACCGCGACAAGAACCAGAAATACTCCGCAGAGGTGGTGAGAAATCAACAGAAAATCAACTCACTCACACAGGTAAACATCCTGATTCTGATCCCTTTAAAATTAGGGTAATTGCTTCGTTCGATGATGAATCAACGAAGAATCAATGATGCTTCGACAAAGAGATTTCCTGATGTGAACGCACATATGGGTCATTCCATAAATACGGGACCCAGTGTCCCCCTTTACGTTGTGACAATTCCGGAGTTGATTTGTATACATACCAGGCTTCAGAGAACGGTTACCCTCAGCATATGAACAATATATGGCCTCGTAAATCGAACAATACCTTTGCCTGTTAATATTACCCCAAAACATGACGAGAACGATTCAATAAACTGGTGCGATCTTCTAAATGCAAGTGTGACATTTTAAAATTTATATTGAAGAATTATTGAAATTTCGCTCATAATGTAATTTTAATTTATAAGGTACAGGTTCTACAGGTGGGTAAAACCAGAAGCTACCTTTTCCAGAAAAAACCTGGTCAAAAAGACTTGAAATGTAATCGTAAGAGTTTAAAAATGCCTTGGTGTCCCCACTTATGTCGTTAAACAATTTTCTCGAATATTATCAAAACTATGACACCAAGACATGTCTAAATGTTTGGAAATTGTTTCAAATATCCTACACTATTCAGAAATTGCACGGAAATTTCTTCAAAATATTTTGGTAACTTGAAAAGGCAATTTTTACAAATGCATCAAAATATCACACATGTGCGTCGAGCGCCAAGTGTCTGTTTTTGACGCGTAACTCAAAAACATCTCAACGGTTACGTGCGTTCATCCTGCAGCTTCATTTAATTTTGCCAGCATGTTCTTAATGTGAACAGTACCGTTTTTTCTTCAATTTTCGTTAAATCAAATGTGTACGCATACTTCATTAAGTAACGATGATTACCTAATCTTCATCGAACGAATGCACTTAGAAGATCCCAGAGCATTCATTCGCAAAGAGAATGGGATTTCCCCGGTGTCTGTGGCTTAGCTTGCCGAAGGCACCGTCCATCTATGTATGTCGATTTTTAGGTAGTTTGTGATAGTTGTAAAGCGAACTGAAATGTTGGCAGACATGGGATGCGCTAAGAACGTCCTGTTTTTATGACAGGCAAAGTTTTGCCCCAGTGGCTTTTTGTAAGCAGGAACATTTGCTAACACCGTTTCTGCTATAGAACTTTGGAAATAAACTCCTCAAAAAAAGTTTGGAAAGTCAAGTTTGACTGACGAGATCTCTCTTGTTGCAAAATAATTTTCCTTCAATTTTATATCATTGGAAAGCCCTGTTATTCCTCTTTACGATGATGTGTCATTTGTTATGATTAAGCAATTGGGGGATGTGCAGCACAGCTGAATACGGGGGGCAGGTGTAAAGTGAAATGTCACAAAATGCATTGCTATTGTCAAAAAGTGCATTGACACATTCCCATCCTCCAAGCAAAAGGGGAATGCACTGCATGACAATAGCAGTGAATTTTGTGACATTTCACTTTCCACCCACCCCTGTATTCCGCTATACTGCAAATCCCCCAATTGATTAATCATAACAAATGACACATCATCGTAAAGAGGAATAACAGGGCTTTCCAATGATACCAAATTCAAGGGAAATGATTTAGTAACAAGAGAGAAATCGTCAGTCAAACTTGACTTTCCAAACTTTTTTTGAGGAGTTTATTAAAAATTCTCAGCAAAGCAACAAAAGAAAGAGTATGTGCGATCCTTTGAGTAGCTTTATGCTAACATTTCATGAACAAATAACTGATAGTTATTTCTGAGCATTTTGAATTTGAATGTTCATATTATTTTGAAAACCCGTCAATGTGCATCCTACATGTATATATGTGTGCATTGCAGGATCTAATGGCTGCCAATGTGAAACTGTCACGAGCTGAAGTCAGCTGTGATAATCTAAAGACGGAGAGGGACCTTCTGAAAGGTGTTGAAACCAGACTACTACAGGAGAAAGAAAGCCTACAGAGAGAGCACTGCAGCCAGACCATGCTGATGACCAATCTAGAGACTATCCAGGTATTAATGGGTCGTACTAAAGGGACACACCGGCTTTTTTGGGCTCGAAATAGACCCATACATTATTCTGAAGCGCTTCCAGAGTAAATTAGATATATCCTGATAAGACGCTGTTAAATTTGGTAATTTTTGAGCATTTTTCAAAAATTCAAGGTCACGTGACTTTTCGGAATCAGATTCTGGTTCCGAAAAGTCACGTAGTCTTGTGAGTTACAATGTAGTTGTATTTCCAGCCGTAGAAACCAGCGCGAAATGCGAGTTGCTTTTGTCATTCGCGGTTGGTTTCTCTTCTTGTTGGAAAATAATGTCCTACGAACACTATGTACATACGATATTTTCCAATTTGTACACAAATCTGCCAACATATTTCATAAGAAGGGTTTCTGGGTGTTGATATGGACGAGAGAATCTCTAAGATTTTCACATCTTCGCTTCGCGACGATAAATAATATTTGAAGAAAGAAAAGCTAACTATTGAGGGCGCTAAAGACACCAAAACGTTGCGTTCGATGTGCTTCCTCGAGTCAGCGCTGACCTGAGGGATCATGCAAGGTGTGATGAGTCAGGGAAAACAAGGAAACAAGGTTAAACACGTGTCGACCCATATCGAACGCCACCTTTATTTACAAACTCATGATACATAATACATCGCGACGGCTGGTAAAGCGTATAGCCCAACATTTGTCTCTTTTGTTAATTTTAAACATTTCTAGTTAATTACGTGACTTTTTTTACGACCAAAAATTTTTTGTCAAGGATGCTAGATCGCTACATTATGTAAATAGTAAGCCGGTGTGTCCCTTTAAAGGCCCTGTAGATCTGTTTTTGAGAATAAAACCATTATAAATCAAAAGAAAGACATCAACAAACTCATCCGAAGAAATGTCAGCTTTGTCAAATGTACTACGTTTAAAAAAACCATGAAAATCCATATGCGTTTTCCTGGTCTTGGCGGGGTGTTTCAAATATTCGTTCTCAGTTGATCGGGTACTATGTGGCTTGCGTCATGAACTCTGTGGCGCACATCATATACTGCGTGTGCGCGCGATCCTTAAAAATGCATTTTGGACCGCGTAGATGTGAACCAAAATTAAGTACCGGTAAATCGTTTGCAAACGATCTAAATAATTTCATCTTTACGGATTATTTTCTGGTAAAATTATATCATTTTGAGCGGAAACCTTTCATTGGGTAGTTGCTATTAATTCAATTTTTACTTTCAGAATTTTTCCCCTGTAAACTCGTCGATTACTTTTTGGGGTCATTGCAAATATGGTTTGATGACTGTTTTGATCGTAGAATAATTTGCTGTTTTGATCGTAGAATAATTTGCTGTTTTGATCGTAGAATAATTTGCTGTTTTGATCGTAGAATAATTTGCTGTTTTGATCGTAGAATAATTTGCTGTTTTGATCGTAGAATAATTTGCAGCAGTCTGATTTCGAGAGCAAATCTAGACTGTCCAATCAGATGGAATCAATGGAGGGAGAGCTGAAGATGTTACGACGACGTCTAGAGGGAGACAATGACCAGCATCGAGTCGTCCTCAAGACATGGGAGGTAGGAATAGGGGCAATTTCACGGTAGTTTTAACATTAACCTAAAGTCACACCTTCCTGGTTTTGCGTCCCGGTGGCGCTATGATTGGACTCCGTAGCTAATCATAGTCAATCCTAGTGACCCGTAGTCAATCCTTACAAACCGTCCTCAATCTGCAAAGTGTCCGGTGGAGTTTTGAGAGCAATACTTTGTCGTGATCAACCAGGACTGAACAGACCGATCCAGTAAGCTCCGCCCATTTAGAAATTGCCTAGCAACATGCCACACGTGTGAGGCACGTGTGCAGTAGAGTCGCGTAGGCGCGCCGTGCGTCAGCGTCTGCAACCTAGTCAGCGCGTAATGAAACACGCACACAGAAACTGCACGCTCGAAAGCAAAATGTGCACTTGTAATGTGTACTTAAAAGTATCCGGTCGTGTGCATGCAACACGCCTGCAATACGCATAACGCGCGCGATCGAACAAAAACATCTCGACACACATCTAGAATGCAGTGAATGCACAACATAGCAAAATGACAAGCTAATTTTGGTGAGTTTATCGATTTATACAAAAACAGTTATGAAGAGATTAAAAGTAGGTTTGGCCAGTCTTATACAATCCGTTTTAAACCGGCTAGGGTCCTCTGCGCTGATAAAAATGATGTTTATGGTGTTTTTGCGTCACTCGTGCTGCATTTCGCCGTAGCTCTGTGCACAAAAAATTGAGGACTCGGGTAACCAAAATGGCGATCTACGTTTTGGCTACCTGAACCTGATGCTGTGATTGGTCAATTCCAAAATGGGCGGAGCTTACTGGATCGGTCTATTGAAATCGCAGCAGGACCCTACTGGAGCCCTAGTGGATCCCTAGGGCCGCCAGCATTGATAAAATTTCATATTGTCATTGAAAACGAGGATCTCAGTGCTTTCTTTTGTGAAGAAATACAATGGATTAGCATTCGGAACGAGGCTGCCATTTGAAATTTGCAGGGATGCCAGTCTAATGACTTTGTCATATTGATGAAAAATAATCCGGCAAAGCCTTTTTTCCAGGCCGGAAAACGGCCAGACAATTGGGTAATTCCTAAAATTAGGGGTCCAAAACGTTTGGTGTCCCAGATATGTACGACACCCTGTGCATCAAAAATCGCCACTCATGATTACAAATTCTCAGTAATAGACTGTGGCCTGTGATTACAGGAGACAGCACTAATTTCTTAAATATTTTGTTCTGTGATTACTGACAAATATTTGAAACAAAAGACCATTTATAAAGGCTCATAATTTGTTCCATTATATTGAATAGGAATTTGGTGTCCCAGGTTACCTACGCCAATGAAAATTAGCTGCAGAATGAGTTTGCATTAACCTTGGTGCACACAAACGTTAAATTTAAGTGGCATTTATGGAAATAAAAATAAATATTTTCTACTGGGAAACCACTTTCAATCACTAAACACACTTGGAAATCTTTACAAGCATGTCACACTTTTGACCCCTAATTTTTGGAATTACCCCAATAATTAGACAGAAAATGGAGTGTTACAGACGGGACATGGCTTTTGAAAGGCTTTGGAAATGGAAAAACTCTGTTCTAGTGAACATGACAGACCATCTTAATATCACTTATATGGAAGCGAAAGAGTTGCTGTAGCAGTACATGTCAGTGGAGAAGACTTCCCGATATTTCATCTCATTAGCTAATGAGCTCATTAAGTAGGAGCTTAAAAGTGCTAGAGCTCGGGGTACTGGCTGGAATTTTGCTGGTACCCTCCGGGATTTCCATTGTACCCCGTATCAAAAATCTGTAACTCACGTGTCTTGCGCAACTTGTCAGAGTTGACAAGATTAAAATGTAACACAGAAAGATACAACAAATCTACCATTCCTCAGCTGGCAACAATTTTGTAAATTGGGGGAGAGAGGAGGTGAGAAGGTGATTGTTCTTGGAATGTTTCAAAATATCTTATAATCTGTTCAATTAATTACACTGTACTGTAGCTTGGATAGTTTATATCATCTCATTAGTAATTTTTTGTTAAACGTTTAATATAAGTCTGTTTTCAATACTGGAGAGACTTTTTCACTAGGATCATAACTCTATGCAAAGCCAGTAATCTTCTCTCAAAACAAAAGAAATATCTTAAGACAGATCTAAGGAGATAACTTAAGCAACAAATAGTGCAACAACATACCTTTTTGATTTGTGTACAAATTTCCTATTTAACGTATGTAACATAGGACACATACTTTGTGACATTTGTTGGTGTCCTTGTTACATGCGGTATATTGGAAATTTGCACAAAGGGTTTTCTGAAAGATAGGTTGTGGCACTATTCGTTGCAGTTCTTTTAGCTGAAGTTTACTTAAATCTATCTTAAGATATTTCTTTTGTTTTAAGAGAAGATGAATGACGTTGTACAGAGATATAATCCTGGAGGAAAAGGTCTCTCCAGTATTGAAAACAGACACATTATTGTTTACTCTTTATAACACGTACCCAAGCTATTTATGTATATTCTCTTATATTCATCGTTTACCCCATGAAAGGTGGCCTGGTCAGCAGCAGCTGTTGGTCATTGTAATTAAAATAAACCATTGAATTAACATTTTCGTATTTTACTAATGATTAATCAGCCGCTGATTTCTAGAACTGGTTGCAAAACCTCGACCAAGACTGCGCAACATCCAACCCATTTAGCCAGATCGGGTCACATATTTTCTGTATTGTCTAATCAGTATTGTGTATGATTTTGAAATCCACTTTCTAATAGAACTGGAATTGCATAAAGTTAGTTTGCATGTCTGAATGTTCAGTTTTGTTTCATTTGCCAGAGCCGAGTCCAAAGTCTGCAGAAACAGCTGAACCACGAGCTGGACAACCACCAGAAGACGCGAGACAGTCTGAACAAGACCAAGACGGACCTCCAACACATGAAGGAACAGGTACAAAATGAACATCAAACTGTGTCCGTATCATTGTGTAAAGCCTAGCGTACATCGACCTTGCAACTGGAAGCAACTAGTGGCAACTGGTGTTTCTGGCAACTGGGAGCAATGCATAGTTCCGATTTTGCTCAGTTAATTCCGCCCCCTTGGATATTGTTGCTATGGCTCACACGCTGTCGTCAAAATGGCGACACACAATGCACAAAGCAATGGGACTTTCAACGGAAAGCACAGATTCATTGGAGAAAACCCAAAGGTATTCATGTTTCAGGGTCAACAGTTATCTTAGAACACACTGAGTAAAGGGCCAGTAATACAGGGATGTCATATCATCGAAACTACCGGCCTTGAAACCAAAAATTCACCTGGATCATCGCAGATAACACTGTACAAATTGTATGGGGCAGAACATCGCGTGATGTTGTTGTGAGAATGCACTTTGACCTATGTGGGTGATGTCTGCTAGCTCTGTTGTGATTGGTCAGCGGGTTCGGTTGATTGACAGGTCGGAACTATGCATTGGGAGCAACTGATCATTTGCTCAAAAAGGTCGATGTACGCGCACTTGCAACTACCGGCAACTGAAAAAATCCCAGTTGCCGCGAGTTCTACTTTCTGGCAACTAGTTGTACCCAGTTGCGGTCAGTTGCGTCGATGTACGCGTACTTGCAACTAGTTGCTGCCAGTTGCTCGCGTGCATCTGATCACCTGTGCGCACATCGACAGCAACTGCGAGCACAGTTGCTTCCAGTTGCAAGGTCAATGTACTCTAGGCTTTACCGAGTTGCTGTGTCGATGTGCGCGCTCTGGAAATGTAGATATAGCTGGATGCTTCTAGTTGCCGCTAGTTGCGGAACTAATCAGTAGCTGTCGATGAGCGCGCTACGTACACATCGACAGCAACTGATCAGTTGAGTTGCTTCCAGTTGCAATGTCGATGTACGCTAGGCAAATCAATATGATTTCACATACATCCTAGAGAGTTAGGGTTAACAGACGATAAACACTTTTTTAGCTTGGCCCAAGCCCGCGCCCTATTCAGCGCGTATGGAACATGCACACGCACACAAACTGCACACGCCCGAAAGCAAAATGTGCATTGTGTCAAGTACCCAGTCGTGTGCGTGCGTGTACAACATGCTTGGATTACGCGTAACGTGCGAATCGAACAAAAACAACTCGTGGTCACGTATGTAACTGAAAGTACATTGCAAAACATGGCAAAATGACAAGATTATCGAAGAATTTTGGTGAGTTTTAACGATTTAAAGGCACAGGCTCGTCAGCAATGCGTGCGCGCCAAATTCATGCCACGAAATACGCAGCTCCGTGTCTTTGCTAAGGAGCTGCGTATTTTGTGGCACAAGTTTGGCGCGCGGGCATTGCTGACGAGCCTGTGCCTTTAAACAAAAAAGGTATTTATGAATGGAAATTAAAGTGGGTTTGGCCAGTCTTAAACAATCTGTTTAAAACTGGCTAGGGTCCTGGACTCTGACAATAGGCCCAGCCTGCGGCTCGGGCCATTATCACTCTTCCAGGCCCCTATCTGGTCTTAAACGTATGTTTAAGACTGGCCAAACCCACTTTATATTCCCTAATTATAATGCAATTGATTCCCAATATAAAAGTAACCCAATTCATTCCAATTGCATTTGTGTTTTAGTGCTCTTCTGTGGAAGCCCAACTGGTGTCGGCCCAGATCAAGTATGAGAGTGCTTTGAATGAGAAAAATGAGGGTAAGACCATTTGCACTACAATGTACATGTACATTCATCTTAAAGGCCAGTGGATCATTTGCAATGACCCCAAAAAGTAATCGACGAGTTTACAGGGGAAAAGTTCTGAAAGTAAAGATTGAATTAATAGCAACTATCCAATGAAAGGTTTTCGCTCAAAATTATATAATTTTACCAGAAAATAATCCGTAAAGATGAAATTATTTAGATCGTTTGCAAACGATTTACTTATTTTTGGTTCGCATCTACGCGGTCCAAAATGCATGGGCGCTCTGTACTCCGCGTGCGTGTTCCAACGCGATGCATTTTTTATGGATCGCGCGCACACGCAGTATATGCGCCACAGAGTGCATGACGCAAGCCACATAGTACCCGATCAACTGAGAACGAATATTTGAAACACCCCGCCAAGACCAGGAAAATGCATATGGATTTTCATGTTTTTTTAAAACATGGTACATTTGACAAAGCTGAAATTTCTTCGGATGAGTTTGTTGATATCTTTCTTTTGATTTATAATGGTTTTATTCGCAGAATCGCTCAAAATCAGATCATCTACAGGGCCTTTAAATGGGCTGTGTCACGGTTTGCGCATGCGCCAACTCTATTATATTTTTGACATAGGTGCGTGCTCAAAAGAATGAACGCAACATCTTGTATGGTGCCTGATCACCATTGAAATAAAACAAACAAACTTACAATATTTCTCTCACCCAAGTTTGCTCAGAAGAATGTAGTGCAATTTCGTTACACAACGCCATTGGTTCATGTGATTAAATTTACATGGACAGTACTGCATGGGCAGTATACAGTCTTCATGACTGTTTACAATACGTAGAATTCAACTACATATTACAACGTGTTGCGCACCTTCGTTCGATTTCGTATCGCGCGCGTGAGTGATCAGCGTCTGGAAAAAATCGGTACAGCAGCAGCGGCGGCAACAGTGTCATTCCATCGACAGAAGATATGCTGTGAAATTGCTGTTAGGACCAAATAAGCATACCAGTTTTGGTGGGAATCAAGGTTGAACAAATTTCTGTATCCAACCATGTCATTCATATCAATCAATGTCGTGTTTTGTCAGTTTTTTGCTGGGATAAAAATACTCTTTTGAATGACTGCCGCACACCCGGTAAGGCCAAAAAAGAACTATGTTTTTATCGAAGTTGAAGTCTTCCAAAATGACGCGGTATTAAATGCAGCTTCTTTTTTTTTCGCTTTTTTTTTTGGGATTCCAAGCAATAAAGTGGGTTGACATGAAGCCAACAGGCATGTTTTTAATCGAAGCACTCAAAAAAAAATTGAAAGTGACATGCACGCTGACGATGTTTTATTTTTTTGGGTGTGTTTTTGAAAAATAAAGAAGCTTTGACGAGCAGGGTTGAAAGTGACGCGCGCTAACGCTAAACATAATTTTTGTTTGGGGGTTGGGGCCTAATATTGATGTTTGACGGCTTAAAAATACGGCAAACAGTGCCATTTCAAATAAAAAGTAATGCATCAGGACATCCTGGACGTTGACAAGTACACCACTGCCAAAATTACTAAAGAATTATAAGGGATGGCAAAGATTGAATAGGATATGAAAAAACCCGAGTGACAAAACTTGAAAAGGTTAGCCCAACTTTTTCAAGTTTTACTGCGCATGCGCAAACCGTGACACAGCCCCTTTAAGATTGGTCAATTAGGTACGTTAAAAGTTCTGGTAAAATTTTCTGATAAAACTTTTTGAAAAAACTTCGCGATAAAACTTTCCGAGCCCCAAAGTTTCACAACTTTTCACAACTGATACAATTTTGTTTACCTCAACATTTTTTATTTCAATTTATGTTTACAAGGTGTTTAAAGGGCCTGTGACATGCTAAACAACTTTTTGCCTAATCTTTGCTTCATATGATGGATTACTTGTTCAGCAAGACATGCTATTGTTCGTTTGGATGTAAAGTCAATAAAAGGTAGCCTTTACAACTTTGAAGATTTCATTGCAATAAACCACAGACAGAGGGCGCTGTTTGGAGTGCATCACGTAAGGAAGACAGAAGGGAAAAGTTAAGAAAAAACATAAGACTTCAAGTTGGACTTGTGGCAAATTGCTGCAGTTTTCTCCCCCAGTTTCATCATGGTTTACAACAGGAAACATGTAGAACAAACTCAAACAGTCATGGATTACAAAAGTTCCCAAATAAGGGGCCCTTTAAAGGCAAAGTGGGTTATATCCCCTTGTTTTGTCCCCAGCATTGGCCTCTCAGTCTCAGCAGCCCGTTGTCGTTTCTAGCAATGAGGAAGAGGTACGAGAGTTGAAGACCAAACTCAGGATGACAGAAGACCAGGTCAAAGGTGAGTTGCAATATTATACAATGGTTTAAAGGCAGTATACAGTACATGATTGGTATCTCGAAAATCAAAAATGTTCACAGATTTACGCCTAACTTACACAATATAAACATGATGACCGTAGAAAACTTCCCCTGAAATGATTTTGTCTGAAGTGCTATAGTCTTTGAGAAATGAGTAAAACAATTAGTTTGGGACGACAATTAAATTCACCCCAAAACCATTTCGCCCAAGTGCCATTTCGCCCCCAAACCACTTCGCCCGAGTGCCATTTCGCCCCAAATCACTTCGTCCAAACACTACATCGCCCAAATGCCACTTCACCCCAAAAACACTTCGTGCACAGGCTGTGGCTCAGGGTGAAATGGTTCAGGGCGAAGTGGTTTTGGGGCGAAATGACTGCAAACCCTTTTTTGACTGTTTTCTCAAAAGTTAGACAAAGTACGGAGCTGGTTTTTGCTCAGGTTGGTTTTAATCATGCATGTATCTTCAATCACACAGGGGGATAAAACTATTTGTAACAGTTTACCAATCATGTATACTATCTTTAAGGGTAGATAGTCGATATTAGTTCCCCGAGGTATTGGAAGTTGACATACCACATCTCGAAGCCGAAGGCCAAGGGAACTAGCGTACAAATATTGTGAAAACAACCATTCCAGAAGCTTGGTAATGCCAAACACACAAGGCATTATATGAAACCTGTGAAATAACCAATAGTTATTACTGAACAGCCTGTTACAGGGCATGAGTTTGAATGTTATTTTGAAATGTCCCAGTACACATTTGTTGGGAAACGGGTTGAATACAGTTGCTACAATCCTTTATGTCTTTGTATGGTTATAGGTCATTTTCTTAATGTATCCCAAATCATGGATGTTTCCTGTGACATTGCCTATTATCTTCAAGCAAACTTGAATCCGTGGTTCTGATTGGTGGATCCATGGCAACAACAGTGTGACATTATCCTATGTCCCGTCTTCCGATTTTATGTCGCACTCTGCGTGATGCGCCCTGGTATTCCAAATGCATGTGTCCCCTACATACACGGAGCTGCACACTTCAATCTAGCTATCTGATGCGGCTTGTTATGCACGCGATTCTCTGCACTGCGTCCCGCGCGTGTATTGCAGACTGCGCGACTGCAGAGTGTGCGCGTTATTAGTGCGTCAAGTTTGCTTGAAGATAAATTCGTTATCCCTCTCGCGCTAGTGGAATACGGCATGATGTAGTGCGTCTGCGTCCCATATCCCACTCGGCCTCGTGGGATATGGGACGCAGACGCACTACATGATGCCGTATTCCACTAGCGCTCGTGGGATAACTAATAGTAACACTGTTTCATCTAGCCACCCGTCCCCCCGTCTTTTGGACAGGCAGTGTGTGATTTTAGACAGGCACTTTGCGAAATAAACAATAAAGCATGACTGGTAGAATTTTGTCAAATGGGCATTAAAAATGACAGGTGGATTTTTGGTTTAAAATGTATACATACATATGGGTAATTCCCCAAATTAGGGGTCGAAAAGTGTGACATGCTTTTTAATATTTCCAAGTGTTTTTAATGATTGAAAGTGGTTTCCCAGTAGAAAATTATTATTTTGTTTGAACAAATGCCACTCAAATTTAATGTTTGTGTGTAGATATGGCACCAATAGACCAGGCTGAAAATGAGCCAGGTATCACCTGGAGAGTTAGTTAATCTCACGTGGTTTTTCTGGACCGGTTTTTCATGGGGAACAAGAATATTTTGGGTAAAAAGCCCAAATCCTGAACCCACACCCTAAAAAGGGGCGGGGCAAGGGAGTGGGCGGGTAGTCTATCTAGGGCATCCGAATGGTCTGGCAGGAGGATTAGGGTCCCATGCACACTCTCTCAAGATGCTAAAATGATTCTTAGCACTCTGGGGGCATCTAGTGCTTAAGGAATTTTGATATTGCCATTGGACAAAAACTCCCACGGGTCCTAATTAGCATATTTCAAAGATGGCCGCCATCAGAATGCCAAGTTTTAATGGTAGCCCCCTAATCAGCCGATCTTGAAGGTTCTGGTGTTGCTACTGTGGTTTTCTGTGGTTCTGAATCCAATTCTGAGGTTTTTTAAAATGATAAGAGGTCAAGGTAACGTGATTAGGCTGAAGATCAGGGTCATTTCCAAGATGGCCGCCATTGAAATTAACAGGTGCCAGGTATAGGCAGTGTCAGATGTAGGTACCTAATCGACCGATTTTAAAGATACTTGTGTTAATACTATGGTTTTCTATGATGATGAATCCAAGTCTGAGGTTTTCAAAATGGTGAGAAGTCAAGATCACGTGATTAGGCTGGGAATCAGGGTCATTTCCAAGATGGCCGCCATTGAAATTAACAGGTATCAGGTGTAGGCAGTGTCGGGTGTAGGTACCTAATCGGTCGATTTTAAAGATTATGGTGTTGATATTATGGTTTTGCATGATGCTGAATCAAATTCTGAGGTTTTCAAAATGGTGAGAAGTCAGGGTCACGTGATTAGGCTAAAGATTAGGGTCATTTCGAAGATGGCCGCCATTGAAATTAACAGGTGCCAGGTGTAGGCAGTGTCAGGTGTTGGTACCTAATCGACCGATTTTAAAGATACTTGTGTTGATACTATAGGTTTCCATGATGATGAAACCAAGTCTGAGGTTTTCAAAATGGTGAGAAGTCAAGATCACGTGATTAGGCTGGGAATCAGGGTCATTTCCAAGATGGCCGCCATTGAAATTAACAGGTATCAGGTGTAGGCAGTGTCGGGTGTAGGTACCTAATCGGTCGATTTTAAAGATTATGGTGTTGATATTATGGTTTGCATGATGCTGAATCAAATTCTGAGGTTTTCAAAATGGTGAGAAGTCAGGGTCACGTGATTAGGCTAAAGATTAGGGTCATTTCGAAGATGGCCGCCATTGAAATTAACAGGTGCCAGGTGTAGGCAGTGTCAGGTGTTGGTACCTAATCGACCGATTTTAAAGATACTTGTGTTGATACTATAGGTTTCCATGATGATGAATCCAAGTCTGAGGTTTTCAAAATGGTGAGAAGTCAAGATCACGTGATTAGGCTGGGAATCAGGGTCATTTCCAAGATGGCCGCCATTGAAATTGGCAGGTGCCAGGTGTAGGCAGTGTCAGGTGTATACCTAATCGGCCGATTGTAAAGATCCTGGTGTTGATACTATGGTTTTGCATGATGCTGAATCTAATTCTGAGGTTTTCAAAATGGTGAGAAGTCAAGATCACGTGATTAGGCTGGGAATCAGGGTCATTTCCAAGATGGCCGCCATTGAAATTGGCAGGTGCCAGGTGTAGGCAGTGTCAGGTGTATACCTAATCGGCCGATTGTAAAGATCCTGGTGTTGATACTATGGTTTTGCATGATGCTGAATCTAATTCTGAGGTTTTCAAAATGGTGAGAAGTCAGGGTCACGTGATTAGGCTGAAGATCAGGGTCATTTCGAAGAAGGCCGCCATTGAAATTAACAGGTGCCAGGTGTACACGTAGGCACATAATCGGCCGATTATATTGATCCTGGTGTTGATACTATGGTTTTCCATGGTGCTGAATCCAATTCAGAGGTTTTCAAAATAGTAAGAAGTTAGGATCACGTGATTAGGCTGAGGATCAGGGTCATTTCCAAAATGGCCGCCATTGAAATGCCAAGCGTCATGTGCACATGTAGGCACCTAATCAAGCTATTTTATTGATCCTGCATGGTGTTAATATTATAAGTTTCAACGGTGCTGAGTCCAATGCTGAGGTTTTCAAAATGATGAGAGGTCAGGATCACGTGATTAGGATGCGGATCAGGGTCATTTCGAAGATGGCCGCCATTGAAATTAACAGGGGCCAATTTCATAAAGCAATTAAGCAGAAAAATTTGCTTAATCAAAAATTTGTTTGCTTTATAAAAATGAGTAAATAATCAAAATTGTACGTCAACTTGTGTTTTTAGCAAGAATAGCAGATATTCTTGTGAAAAACACAAGTTGAAAGGCAATTTCGACTATTGACTCATTTTTATAAAGCAAACAAATTTTTGATTAAGCAAATATTTCTGCTTAATTGCTTTATGAAATAGGCCCCAGGTGCCAAGTGTAGGTAGTGTCAGGTGTAGGTACCTAATTGGCCGATATTAAAGATCCTGGTCTTGACACTATGGTTTTCCATGGTGCTGAATTCAATTCGGAGGTTTTTAAGATGATGAGATGTAACGATCACATAAGATTTCCAAAATGGCCGCCATTACTAAAAATGACCTCGATCCTAAGCCTAATCACGTAACCCTAACATCTCATTATTATAAAAACCACAGAATTGGACTCGGCACAATGGAAAACCATATTATCAACACCAGGATCAATAAAATCGGCTGATTAGGTGCCTACGTGTACACCTAACACACAGCATTCCAATGGCGGCCATCTTGGAAATTACCCTAATCCGCATCCTAATCTCGTGATCCTGACCTCTCATCATTTTGCAAACCTCAAAATTGAACTTAGCACCATGGAAAACCATATTATCAACACCAGGATCATTAAATTGGCTCATTAGGTGCATGCCTATATACATGTATACCTGACACACGGCATTTCAATGGCGGTCATCTTGGAAATGACCCTGATCCTCAGCCTAATCACGTGACCCTGACTTCTCACCATTTTGAAAACCTCAGAATTAGATTCAGCATCATGCAAAACCATAGTATCAACACCAGGATCTTTACAATCGGCCGATTAGGTACCTACACCTGACACTGCCTACACCTGGCACCTGCCAATTTCAATGGCGGCCATCTTGGAAATGACCCTGATTCCCAGCCTAATCACGTGATCTTGACTTCTCACCATTTTGAAAACCTCAGACTTGGATTCATCATCATGGAAAACCATAGTATTAACACAAGTATCTTTAAAATCGGTCGATTAGGTACCTACACCTGACACTGCATATACCTGGCACCTGTTAATTTCAATGGCGGCCATCTTGGAAATGACCCTGATCCTCAGCCTAATCACGTTACCTTGACCTCTTATCATTTTAAAAACCTCAGAATTGGATTCAGAACCACAGAAAACCACAGTAGCAACACCAGAACCTTCAAGATCGGCTGATTAGGGGGCTACCATTAAAACTTGGCATTCTGATGGCGGCCATCTTTGAAATATGCTAATTAGGACCCGTGGGAGTTTTTGTCCAATGGCAATATCAAAATTCCTTAAGCACTAGATGCCCCCAGAGTGCTAAGAATCATTTTAGCATCTTGAGAGAGTGTGCATGGGACCCTAATCCTCCTGCCAGACCATTCGGATGCCCTAGATAGACTACCCGCCCACTCCCTTGCCCCGCCCCTTTTTAGGGTGTGGGTTCAGGATTTGGGCTTTTTACCCAAAATATTCTTGTTCCCCATGAAAAACCGGTCCAGAAAAACCACGTGAGATTAACTAACTCTCCAGGTGATACCTGGCTCATTTTCAGCCTGGTCTAAAGGTTAATGCAAACTCATTCTACAGCCAATTTTTATTGGTGTAGGTGACCCAGACACCAAACTCCTATTCAATACCATGGAACAAATTATGAGCCTTTATGGTCTTTTGTTTTGAATATTTTTCAGGAATCGGAAAACAAAATATTAAAGAAAATGATAATGCCCCCTATAGCTATAATCACAGGCCACAGTCCATTACTGAGAATTTGTATGTAAGTGGTGATTTTTGAAGCAGAGAGTGTCGTACGTAACTTCGACACCAAACATTTTGGACCCCTAATTTTGGGAATTACCCATGTACATGTACATTTTTGTTTAGAATGAAAACACAAAATGCACTTGTAATCTGTGCGGCAGGCCGCCGCGACCGGCCGGCCAGATGGCCGGCCATGGTACATGTGTGCTCGCGAGTTGCAACTCTTGTACATGTTGTATGCACACAGTACGTACATGTACGTACCCACATGACCACATCACTTATATCACGATTTCCAACTTGCCTAGAGTCGGTAACCGCTTTATGCATTTGTGTTTCTTTCAATTTTTGCCAGTCATAGGACGGGTACTTTTTAACTGCACCTAAGTAGGACAGGCAGTTTTGGAAATCCTAGATGAAACCCTGCCTAGTGATGATTTCAATAGTTGGAATTAATTTTGCATAAACAGTTGAGAGCAACCTTTTGCTTTAGTATTATAAAGTATACGTGGAATTTGCATACATTGCAGAAATTACCTGTTCATGGTATGTTTCATACTGCTGAGATTTCGTTGGGAAGATCCCAAAAAAATCAACCCAACTCCTAGCCCAGGTTGGACGTCGTCTTCATTGCATTCATTACGAGTGACGTCCAGGTTACGATGTCTCTAAACAGGGGGAATGAAACTTGCACATCATTTGTTGAGCTATTTTACTATTTAATGGATGTCGAATTTATGTCCATATATCCTTGACGTCTTCATTTACAAGAACGGAAGGTTTAAAAACGATGCACATCAAATTTGACTAAAATATGCTGGGGTTTTAAGCACGAACTAACGTTAAATTCCAGGGAAAGCTGTCGGAATCATCAACTTTGGATAAGTGCGCGCCACGCAATTCCATTCGTGCGCGCGACTTGTGTAGGGCCCGGGGCGCAAATTGCACGAACGCGGTGAGAAAAAAAAAATGCACTGCGCGTTTCGAGCCGGCTATAAGTGTTGGGAAATTTTGTGCACACTTAGTGCACAATTTAGCGTGACTTTTCGCCATTTTCCTCCGGATTATGCATTTTAGTGCTTTGTAGAGGATTTCAAAACCCAGCAATCCCAGAGATTAGGACATGTGGAACTTTGTTAGCACATTACCGGCTTCCAGCACAAGGTAGAAATATTGATTCTTTTTGGTTACAAAAATGTTCCCCCTGTTTTTGGAACTTCATACCCTGGACTTCGTATCCACATGTAGTATGCGGTACGGAGTCCAACCTGGGCTACCAAACTCCCAACCTAATGGCGACGAGCATAGTACTATAAAAACTGCGCGCGCCTGCGAACCCCGCCAAGGTCACCACACTTTAGCAAAAGTTTAGTGACCTTAGCGGTGCCCGCGCGCACTGTATTCATATCACGTGAATAGGGGATGGTTTTTAATTGGCCAGCTACATTTATTTTAGCTCAGCACTTGGCTCATCACCCCCGCACACGTGAGATTTTGGCCACGCGAGGCAAAAGAAATCAAACACGTTTGATTTTTGTCTCACGGCATCGCGAGGCAAAATATGCAGCAAAATAGTCACCGCACACGTGAGGCAAGTGCTGAGCAAACGGCCACGAATGACCGTTTGCTCAGCAAACCACCTCACGTGTGCGGCGGGCTTTAGGTACGTTAAAATATTCTGGTAAAATATTCTGATAAAACTTTGCGATAAAACTTTGCGATAAAACTTTGCGATAAAACTTTGCGATAAAACTTTGCGATAAAACTTTGCGATAAAACTTTGCGATAAAACTTTGCGATAAAACTTTGCGATAAAACTTTGCGATAAAACTTTGCGATAAAACTTTGCGATAAAACTTACATGTAGCGATAAAACTTAGCGATAAAACTTTGCAAGCCCCAAAGTTTTACAACTTTTCACAACTGATTGTTGTTTATTTTAATTTATTTTTTAAAGGTGAAATCTGCCCTAAGCACACTACATGTATGTATTTAAAGGTAAAGTGGGTTTCCAGCACAAGGTAGAAATATTGATATTTTTTTTGGGGTTACAAGAATTTTCCCCCTGTTTTTGGAACTTCATACCCTGGACTTTGTATCCACATGTAGTATGCGGTATGGAGTCCAACCTGGGCTACCCAACCTAACGGCGACGAGTGGGGTTACTATTAATGAGTACTTTCTTCTATGGTAACAGTTCTAAATGATCAGATTGAGAAGTCTAAGACTCATCTGGAGCAGTACAAGTCCATTAGCGCTGCCATTGAGACTAGCCTGAAGGAACAGAGCCTTGCTTCACAGATCTACAAGGACAATATGGAGAAATGGTTAGAGGAGACAACACAAGGTATGGACAAAAAGCTAGTCACTCTTAACAAATAATTGTGCCTTAATGACCCCTTTCAAACATGTGCGTATACGCCATTTTTGGAGTCAAATAATGCTGAGTCATTACGGAAACGATGCGCGTTGTGTGCATCTCTGATGGGCGTAATGCGGTTTAATTCACCAATGGGAGCCTTAGTATAGCGCGTTAGGCGTGCTATGGACGCACACAACGCGCACGCATATTGCTTCCACAATGACGCGGCATTATTTGACTCCCAAAATGACGTCATTGGAAAAGGGTCAATACCCCAGTTTTTAAAGCAACTTGATATGTAATGAGGATTTTGCTGTCTATGATTAGAACTACAGTACAGTATTTTTCTACATTTTTGTTAATTGACCAAATTAACAACCATTCCAAGGAGAATACGGAGAAACATTTATTAAGGAGACCACACAAGGTACAAGTTTACTAAATATCAAACACGTTACATGTATATTTCACTTCAGTATGAAATTAATGTAAGTGAAATTTTATTGATAAATATGCTGTTTTTCCTTTAAACATTTCTGAGATTAGGTGAAAATTATAATGTATTGAAAGTATTGAAAATTTGCTTTGTACCACAATAATGGGGTACATTTTAAAAATAAGTCAATAATTCCTTTCAGATGTGTTTAGTTTATCTCAAAATTAAAGAAATTTCCTGGTACTGTTCTCAGGAGATGACCTTTGCCCAAAAAGGTAAGAAATTGCTGGCACAACATACATTTTTAAAAATCTTGTGTACAAATTTTCCTTATACGTATGTAACGTGGTCTTTGTTACAAACGTAATAGGAAAATTTGTTTTCAGAAATGTATGTTGTAGGACTATTTTTCTTACTCCTTCGTGCAAAAGTTATTTCCTCAGTTTAGCTGGATAATTTAAAGATAAAATTAAGACATTTGAACTGAACTGGGACCTAAGATCTTGAATGTCAAAGAAATGTACCCCATTACTGTGGAAAGACCCATGTACAAATGAATTGTCTTGTCTAAGTAAATTGTTTGCATTAAAAGTAATTTTGCCTCAAATGAACACATTTATAGGTTTTCAAAGTTGATCATCAAAATGTTGGCACCAAAATCAATACAATCAGAAATTACTATCAATGCTAGAATAGGGCGACAAATCGTATGTAAAAAAGGTATATTAGGGCGACCTGCTCAATAGGGCAACATTTTGGTGTCGCCCTAATATTTTTGAGTTTAAAATTCATTTTGTTAGGTCAACAACCATTTTTTTTAGGTCGAGAACCATTTTTATCGGGACTGGAGCTGTTTCTCTTCGGTCTGCAACCATTTTTGGAAGCTTTGGGTACAAAAATAAGGTGTCATTTTGAGTGACTCTTGCCGAAATTTCGGTGGTCTCCGGTGAGAGTCTTCCCGAAATGTCGCCCTATTGCGGCATTCAGCGTTATTTAAATTATGATTGTATTCGCCAGTAAACCAGCACCTAAGATTCACACCGAGCTGGCTTCACACTGAGCCCTTTTCATGTGTTAGTGCGCGTAAATTTATCACTTTCAGAAACAATGGTGGCTATGGAATTTGTAGTAAAACAACACACTGTAAACCACAGAATCACAAAAACACTCCGCCCAAGTTGATTATGTGTTTTTTTCCTTGCATTGTTTCACTGTAAATTCCTTCCAATGCGCTGTGTCAAATTTACGCATGTCACGGTTTGCGCATGCGCCAAATCCTTTAATATTTTGATATACGTGCGGGCTCAGATGAATGTAGTGCAATTTCGTTACACAACGCCATTGGTGCGTGTGCTATAGTTGTGTACATCGTGTACTTAGCACGTGCCGCTTGGCAGTGTGTTCGTTCATGAGTGTTGACAATACGCAGAATTCAACTACATTGGCATCGCGCGCGCGCGATTGCACGATTAATGTCTGGAAAAACAAAATCGTACAGCAGTGGTGGCCACTGTGTCTTTCCAAGGACAGAAGGTATGCTGTAAAATTGCTGTCAGGACCAAATAAACATGTCAGTTTTGATGGAAAACAAGGTTAAGTAAATTGCTGTATCCAACCATGTCATTCATATCATTCGATGCCATTTCTATCATGTTTTGTCTAGTTTTTTTATGGGATGAAAACACTCTCTTTTTAACGACGGCCGCACACACGGTTGGCGGCTTAAAAATACGGCAAACAGTGCGATTCCAAGTAAAAAGTAATGCATCAGGACATCCTGGACGTTGACAAGTACACCACTGCCAAAATTACTAAAGAATTATAAGGGATGGCAAAGATTGAATAGGATATGCAAAACCCGACGACAACTTAAAAAAGTTAGCCACACTTTTTCAAGTTTTGCTGCGCATGCGCAAACCGTGACATAGCCCCTTTAATGCGTGTAAAGGCTCAGTGTGGATCCAGCCCAAAGGACTTTTCCATTATGCTGCATACTGTCAATGCATATATTTTGTTTTTGTGCACAGCTCGTGAACAGCTTGAGAAGCAAGTTATTGAGTTGGTAAAGGAAAGGGACAGCATGCGCAGTGAAAAGGAGGAGCTTGGTGAAGCTGTGACTTCACAGGTATGCCAGCAACATCATCCCTGCAGGGTTGTTATGACTCAGACTCGAGTCGACTCGATTCCCGATTTTCACGGACTTGACTTGACTTGACTTGACTTGACTTGACTTGACTTGAGACTCGAACCTCAAATGACTTGACTTGAGACTCGAACCTTAAAGGGCCCCTTATTTAGGATTTTTATCAATGAAATCTATGCTTTAAAACCACTCTACTCAGTTAAAGTCATAAAAATCCTATTTGGAGCTTGCTTTGGGGGTTAAAACAAAGGTTTTTAGTTTTTATGCTAATGAAAATATGCATATTCATGACCAAGGTCACTATGTCACAAGAGGCAAACACAGAAAAATCACATTCAACTGTGCACAAAAGATTCCACTTTTTTCTCAATTTTCCTGAAACTTTTGTAATCCATGGCTGTTTGAGTTTGTTTTACATGTTGCCTGCTGTTAGCCATGACAAAACTGGGGGTAGAAACTGCAGCAATTTGCCACAAGTCCAACTTGAAGTCTTATGTTTTTTCTTAACTTTTCTCTTCAATCTTCAAAGTTGAAAAAGGCTACCTTTTATTGATTTTACATCCAAACGAACAATAGTATGTCTTGCTGAACAAGTAATCCGTCATTATGAAGCAAAGCTTAGGCACAAAGTTGTTTAGCATGTCACAGGCCCTTTAAGTGATTTGACTTGAGACTCGAACCTTAAAGGCCCAGTGTATCATTTGCAATGATCCCAAAAAGTAATCGACGAGTTTACAGGGGAAAAGTTCTGAAAGTAAAGATTGAACTAATAGCAACTACCCAATGAAAGGTTTCCGCTCAAAATGATATAATTTTACCAGAAAATAATTCGTAAAGATGAAATTATTTAAATGATTACTTATTTTTGGTTCGCATCTATGCGGTCCAAAATGCATGGGCGCTGTGTACTGAGTGTACATGTTCCAACGCGATGCATTTTTATGGATCGCGCGCACACGCAGTATAATGTGCGCCACAGAGTGCATGACGCAAGCCACATAGTGCTACCCGATCAACTGAGAACGAATATTTGAAACACCCCGCGGGCCGCCAAGACCAGGAAAATGCATATGATTTTCATGTTTTTTTAAAACGTGGTACATTTGACAAAGCTGAAATTTATTCGGATGAGTTTGTTGATGTCTTTCTTTTGATTTATAATGGTTTTATTCGCAGAATCACTCAAAAACAGATCATCTACATGTACATGTACAGGGCCTTTAGATGACTTGACTTGGACTTGTACATTTTTCGACTTGGGTCTGCCAAAAATGAAATTGAACTTCTATGCATTTGTTTTCATTTTGAGGACTGAATTATTTTTCAAAACTAAAGCTTTCTTTTAACATTGAGCAAATACCCTACACGTATGCAAGATTCAGGGTTTGGACTCATTATGAAATTAACTTGAACAAATACTACTTGACTTGAACCGACTTGACCAAATGCCTGACTTGACTTGGGACTCGGAGGCAGTTTGACTTGACTTGGGACTCGAGGGCAGTTTGACTTGACTTGACTTGGGACTCAAAGGCAGTTTGACTTGACTTGGGACTCGAAGGCAGTTTGACTTGACTTGGGACTCAAAGGCAGCTTGACTTGACTTGACTTGGGACTCAAAGGCAGTTTGACTTGACTTGGGACTCAAAGGCAGTTTGACTTGACTTGGGACTCAAAGGCAGTTTGACTTGACTTGGGACTCAAAGGCAGTTTGACTTGACTTGGGACTCGAAGGCAGTTTGACTTGACTTGGGACTCGAAGGCAGTTTGACTTGACTTGGGACTCAAAGGCAGTTTGACTTGACTTGACTTGGGACTCAAAGGCAGTTTGACTTGACTTGGGACTCAAAGGCAGTTTGACTTGACTTGGGACTCAAAGGCAGTTTGACTTGACTTGGGACTCAAAGGCAGTTTGACTTGACTTGACTTGACTTGGGACTCGAAGGCAGTTTGACTTGACTTGGGACTCAAAGGCAGTTTGACTTGACTTGACTTGGGACTCAAAGGCAGTTTGACTTGACTTGACTTGACTCGACTCGACTCGAGGGCAGTTTGACTTGGGACTCGAGGGCAGTTTGACTTGACTTGGGACTCGAGGGCAGTTTGACTTGGGACTCGAGGGCAGTTTGACTTGACTTGGGACTCGAGGGCAGTTTGACTTGACTCGGGACTCGAGGGCAGTTTGACTTGACTTGGGACTCGAGGGCAGTTTGACTTGACGTGGGACTCGAGGGTAGTTTGACTTGACGTGGGACTCGAGGGCAGTTTGACTTGACGTGGGACTCGAGGGCAGTTTGACTTGACGTGAGACTCGAGGGCAGTTTGACTTGACGTGGGACTCGAGGGCAGTTTGACTTGCCTTGGGACTCGAGGGCAGTTTGACTTGACTTTGGACTCGAGGGCAGTTTGACTTGACTTTGGACTCGAGGGCAGTTTGACTTGACTTTGGACTCGAGGGCAGTTTGACTTGACTTTGGACTCGAGGGCAGTTTGACTTGACTTTGGACTCGAGGGCAGTTTGACTTGACTTGGGACTCGAGGACAGTTTGACTTGACTTGGGACTCGAGGACAGTTTGACTTGACTTGGGACTAGAGGGCAGTTTGACTTGACTTGGGACTAGAGGGCAGTTTGACTTGACTTGGGACTCGAGGGCAGTTTGACTTGACTTTGGACTCGAGGGCAGTTTGACATGACTTGGGACTAGAGGGCAGTTTGACTTGACTTGGGACTCGAGGGCAGTTTGACTTGACTTGGGACTAGAGGGCAGTTTGACTTGACTTGGGACTCGAGGGCAGTTTGACTTGACTTGGGACTAGAGGGCAGTTTGACTTGACTTGGGACTCGAGGGCAGTTTGACTTGACTTTGGACTCGAGGGCAGTTCGACTTGACTGGGGACTCGAGGGCAGTTTGACTTGACTGGGGACTCGAGGGCAGTTTGACTTGACTCGGGACTCGAGGGCAGTTTGACTTGACTGGGGACTCGAGGGCAGTTTGACTTGACTCGGGACTCGAGGGCAGTTTGACTTGACTCGGGACTCGGCAGTTTGACTTGACTCGGGACTCGAGGGCAGTTTGACTTAACTCGGGACTCGAGGGCAGTTCGACTTGACTGGGGACTCGAGGGCAGTTTGACTTGACTGGGGACTCAAGGGCAGTTTCATGTATCAGAAATCCAAACAAGCCTGAATTCCAGCAATAGACCGATCCAGTAAGCTACGCCCATTTAGAAATTGCCTAGCAACATGCCACATGTGAGGCACGTGTGCAGTAGAGTCGCGTGGCCGTGCCCTGCGTCAGCGCCCTGGTCAGCGCGTATTGAAACATGCACATGCACACGCACACACAAACTGCACACTCAAAAGCAAAATGTGCACTTAAGTATCCGGTCGTGTGCGTGTACATACAACACGCCTGCATTACGCGTAACGCGCGCGAACAAAAACATCTCGACACACATCTAGAACGCAGTGAATGCACAACATAGCAAAACGACAAGCTAATTTTGGTGTTTTTTAAAAAAAACACATTTATGAAGGGATTAAAAGTAGGTTAGGATAGTCTTATACAATCCGTTTTAAACCGGCTAGGGTCTTTTGCGCTGATAAAAATGTTTGGTGTTTTTGCGTCACTCGTGCTGCATTTCGCCGTAGCTCTGTGCACAAATTTTTAGGACTCGGGTAGCCAAAATGGCAATCTACTTTTTGGCTACCTGAACCTGAGGTTGTGATTGGTCAATTCGAAAATGGGTGGAGCTTACTGGATCAGTCTATTAAGGTAGAACTGTCACAGTTGATGATTAGACGTCTTGCCAAAAGTGTAAAATTTGTTTTTGCCGAAAATAATGCAAACTGTCCTTGTTTATTCTCAATTAGACGAGTGAACTACGTCGCAGCCTCCTAAACCTGCAGGAAGAGCTGATGTTGGCAGTTCAACGTAAGGCTGAAGCAGAGACTAATGAAGCAACGGCCAAACAGGACTGCAAAGAACAGGCTAAAGTGGCTAAAGAGGTAGGAGCGGCTGTTTAAGGTTTTGTAGGAAATACGTGCCTTTACGGTTCCTCCACAATAAGCCAGCTTCTGCGCATGCATCAGATCCCCGAACGAACTTTTGACAAAGGTCATTTGTACATACATGTAAACGCACGATCCACGTGCACAAATGCATTGTGAAAGCGCGTTTTACGATGAGAAAACTCGGTGAATTTGTGTTTTTGACACAAAATGATAACTTATATACTGTCATGTAGAGCTCAGATACTGATTCAACCTACTGTATATCTGTTTTGGGTTATATGGGCGTCTAAGAGTGAAATTTTTTGAGATAACTGTCAAAAATCTGTGGTTGCGGTATTGCGTGAAGCTGAGCGTGGTTGGCATCGCGCGTCATGGGACTCACTACCCATGACTGGCGACGCAATGCATGCTCTGTTTCACGCAACCACAAATTTTAGACAGTTATCTCAAAAATTGCACGCCTAGACGCCCATATAACCCCAAAACAGATATACAGTACGTTGAATCTGTATCTGAGCTCTATATTACCAGTGATGATTTTGCGTCAAAAACACAAGTTCACCGTGTTTTACGAGTTTAAAGCGGATAAGAACTCCGGAAGCCCATACATTTGTGTACAAAATTACATACGAGATTCGGCGAACGTACAAATGACATTTGACCAATGACGTCACAACGCTCCATGGGCTAACCCCGAACAGGCTTATTCTCTGCACGCAGTCGGCACGCAGTGCATGATGGAATGAAATTGTAGTACACCGCACAGGAGCGCTAAGTTTGATCATGTACAAACGAATGGGATTTTGCAGGTAAGTGGAGCTCTCGGCTGCTTCAAACTCGTTTGATAGAGCTCAGACACAGATTCAACATGCTGTATATCTGTTTTGAGATTATATCGGCGTCTAGGGGTGAAATACTGACTTAATATTCTAGAGTTCGGTGCACACGCTTGCCATGGTGCACCAGATGTGAGTGCGTGTGAGTCTTGTCGGTACAGCTGACACGGCGTGCACGCTAATCCTGCTGTCCTCTAGTATGTGCACGACTTTGTGAGAATCAAGTCAGTATTTCACCCCTTGACACCGATACAATCTCATGAATATTCATAAGCAAATTGGAGCACGTCATTGGCCGATTCAGCCTCGCGATTGGGAAGTAAAAATGCTACGCGTCCAGGTGACGTCAGCCCGGTGAGTTTCCAACTAGCTAGCACAAAAAATTCCCTCTGGAACCCGCCACGTAAAAAAGTATTGTAATCTTGAGTTTCTCGTCGACGCGCAGTTTTTAACATTTCTAACTCTACATAGTGAACATCTACAATGCCTAAACTGGAACATTTTCTTCAACTGCCTCAAATACTGGCTGCAAATGGGAACATTTCTGAGTTTGGATTACAAGAAAATAAATTGTTTGTTGTAATTGTATATTGGCCTTAAATCTGTTATTTTGTCAATTTGCTCATGAATATTTATGAGGTGTAGTAAAACAAATACAGCATGGTTTATTTCTGGAAAGTAGTGGGAATTACTGGTCCCTTGGTGTGCGTCGGGAGGGTAGTCAAGCTGACCTACACCTCGGGACCAGTAATTCCCACTACTTCAAACCATAATAATAATAATAATAATAATCAGTAGATTTGTATAGCGCACATATCCACCCTGCAGGGTGCTTAAGGCGCTGTTACCATTATTACGGCTGCCATCAGGGAATCACCAGAACCATTTCGCTTCAACTAGGTGGCTGCTGGTCAGGCGCACAACCCTATCAGCAGTTAGATTGTGGCATTCCCCTTAACAGCTTCCCATATATCGCTTGGGTTGACGAGGCAACTGGGATTAAGTGCCTTGCCCAGGGACACAGACACATTGGTCGAAGTGGGGCTTGAACCCCCAACCTCTGATTGGGAGTCCCGCTTCATACCCACTAGACCACACGCGCTCCATATTCTCGAGTTCGGTGCACACGCTTGCCACGGTGCACCAGATGTGAGTGCGTGTGGGTCTTGTCGGTGCAGCAGACACGACGTGCACGCTAATCCTGCTGTCCTCTAGCATGTGGCACGACTTTGTGAAAATCAAGTGATTATTTCACCCCTAGACGCCGATATAATCTTAAAACAGATATACAGTAGGTTGAACTCTATCTTACCAGGTAACACTTGTGTCCAAGACACACGTTCGCCACGCCGAGTTTGAAGCGGCCGAAAGCTCCACTCCCCTGTGAAATCCTATTCGTTTGATTATTATTATTATTATTATTTCTTTCTGGTATTCATACCAAGGATTCCTCTAAAGTGCTCATTGCACTGTCACTCGCAAGCGTGAGAAAACCCATGAAGAATTTGAAATTAGAAATGGCCAGAGACACCGGTGAATCTTCACGAAAGAATGCTCTGGGATCTTTAAAGTGCATTACCGTTACCTAACACACTGGACCAACGGCTTTACATCCCTTTCGAAGGATGGAGCAAGTGTGGTTGAGTGCCTTGCTCAAGGGCACAGGTACCGCAGCAGGAGGGAGGTTCGAACCCGCAACCCCAAGTTTTAACCTATGATTGCGAGTCAATGACCCAAACCACTCGGCCATGGTACATGTACATGTACCTCACGGTACCTCACGGTACCTCACGGTACCTCACGGTACCTCACGGTACCTCACGGTACCTCACGGTACCTCACTAATCAAACTTGGTGCTCCTGTGCTGTGTACTAAAATTCCGTTCCATCATGCACTGCGCACAGTCGGCGCGCAGGGAATTGTGGGGGAACTGTAAAGGCATGTATGTATAACATACATATATAAATGTAACAGTAGTTAACCATTCAAAAAGTGGGCTTGTGAACATATGGTACCTTCACACAAAATTAGGTATTTTGACCACCCTGACCTCGTAATAAACTTTAGGTAGCCGAAATTACAGGACTTCGTACGTTGGGCCGAAACACTATTTTCAGATGACGGTTCAGTCATCGGGTCCCTTTTGCTGTTGCATCTCCCCACCCAGGATTAAATGGGTGCCTGAGAGGACAGTGAATGTTGATGTGTTTGATTAGCCGTTGAGTGCGTGATAGACCGCCAGGGCTAGATACTCCCCAGGGAGCTGAGATGGTATATGGAGTGATATAATCGAGCCCTATGATCAGGGGGTAATCATAATGTAAGCGAAGGTTTTGTGGATAAGTGCTCGATATAAGGCCATATTATTTATTGCAGGCACAAGATAAATACGAGCGAGAGTTCCTACTACATGCTGCTGATGTACAGGAGTTAGTCACCGTTAAAGAACAGGTACATTTTTTTGTTCAGTACAGAGATATCTGTCCTTGTTGAATATGGTGGATATTGAAGTGGGCTGTAGAAAAAAAAGCTTTTATAGCAGTTTTTAAAATAACCGACGGCAATTGCCATCGGTGACCTGTGCCATTGCCGCGATGCCCTCAAAATCATGAATATTAATTGCGGCTTGGACCATTATCAGCCTCCAGTCTTTAAAGATAGTATACATGATTGGTAAACTGTTACAAATAGTTTTATCCCCCTGTGTGATTGAAGATATGCATGATTAAAACCAACCTGAGCAAAAACCAGCTTCGTCTAACAGTCAAAAAAGGGTTTGCAGTAATTTCGCCCCAAAACCACTTCGCCCTGAACCATTTCGCCCTGAACCACGGCCTGTGCACGAATTGGTTTTGGGGAGAAGTGGCATTTGGGCGATGTAGTGTTTGGAAGAAGTAATTTGGGGCGAAATGGCATTCGGGTGAAGTAGTTTGATCAAATATGCTGTGCCAAGAATCCACTGCCTTGCAAAGGCGCAAAAAAGACAAAAAATACATTTACAGGTACAGCAAAAAGGTGTTTGTTAAAAAAGAGAGAGAAAAAATACAAGTAGGGGTTTAAAGGCCCTATGTGTCATTCGCAAGATAACACTTTTTACAGATTCGTGGAATAACAGCCTCAAAATTCATTTTTAAAAGGGCATGGCAATGTTCCCCTCAGTAAAGGGCACCTGAATGAGTAAATGGAAAATTTGTGTTAGAACTTTTTAAGGGCAACACGGCAGAGGCATTGGGCACCGATGGCAATTTGCCGTGGTGCTGTGGGTTATTTTAAGGCCTGGAATAAGAGTGTAACATATCTAAGGTACCCTGCAGACATTTTAGCTACATAGATGCATCAATGCTTCAGAAAACCTTAAAAATCTATATATGGATTTTGTGTACAAGTGAATGGTAAAAAAGCCCAGTGCACAGGAATTTTTTAGAAACCCACCTTCGGTTGTAAATTTCCAGCATGAAATACCATTTTGGATGGAAATAAATTCATGTGGTGTTTGTTACCATTGCTATCAACACTTTGAGTAAGGTATTTCTTGTCAACTCATGAAAAACAAAATTGGGTCATTGCAAATGATACAATGGGCCTTTTAAAATAATGAATGATCAGCAAACGGAATCTACTTGTTTCACACACGGAGGCCAGCTTACACTTGAAGCTTCACTTCTCCTTATTATATTAAACTATGCCTTTTCCAATTGATGACATTTAGTAAAATTCATAAATTTTGCTATGCATTATACAAATATAACATAGTTTGGGTAGAAAGTCGTTATTAACACCCTGAGGTATTTATATAATATTGGAAGGCTTTGAGAGATATGAGAATATATCGCACCAGTCATGAAAATACTGAACGAACCGAAGGCGAGTTTGGTATTTTCATGACGAGTGCAGAATATTCTCATATCACCCGAAAAGACATGCAATATTATTATTGTTATACAAAATGAAGCTTTGTTTTGAAAGATTTCCGCAAGATTTTTGTCTGTTTGGTGTTGAAAACGTCAGTTTACAAATGCATGCGCTTTTTTTTTTACTGTAGTACAGTATTTTTTGTTACTGTACTCTGGTGTGCGTTGCACACGCACGCAATCCATTCCCTCGATCCATGAGGCGCAAATACGCGTGTGTTCGTGGTGCGCCCAGCATGCACGCACTTCGAATCTGGGCTCTGTGCTCTGTGCTGCACAGTAACAGAAATGCACGGTATCTGCAAAAGCTTCATTTTTTATAATAATGTAACTTCCCGAGTGTTCCTGAGGAGAACTAGTTTGTAAACATCCAATACTGAGGAGAGCTAATATTGCATGACTGTAATGTCATTTACTATACCTTATACCTTTGCTTGGTTACCAAATGAAATGTGTGCACAATACTCTGGTTGTTGATCTACTGATTACTGTGTCTGTGGAAATCACAACATTTTTGTTGGATTATCACTGCTAAAAAAAACACTAGAATTTTACGGATCAGCGCAAGAATTACTTAATCTCATGTTATGGCAGTCACCTGCTGTGGGATATTTGAACCACCCCTTCAGCACTAGAAAGCTCGGTTATTGAGTAAATCAATACTTCTCCATCATGTACAAATTTTTGAACATGCCCAAAAATTTCTGCCGTTCCGCTGCCGGAGCAAGCAACGGGACTACAACGGCAGTACAACAGTATCACTCCGCTATACATGTAGCTCCGGTCAACGGTGGCACATTGGTAAAACAACGGCGGCGCCTCGGTATAACATCGGCGGAGCCTCGGTAACACTAAGGTGGCAGAAAAGTGGTATTCGGTAGCACATCGGCTCCTTACATCGGTAGGACAACGGTAGAACAACGGTATCACAATGAGAACGCCGGTACTACATCGGTAGGACAATGGTAGAACAACGGTATCACAACGGGAACGCCGGTACTACAACGGTAGGACAACGGTAGGACAACGGTAGGACAACGGTAGGACAACGGTAGAACAACGGTATCACAACGGGAACGCCGGTACTACATCGGTAGGACAACGGTAGGACAACGGTAGGACAACGGTATCACAACGGGAACGCCGGTACTACATCGGTAGGACAACGGTAGGACAACGGTAGGACAACGGTAGGACAACGGTATCACAACGGGAACGCCGGTACTACATCGGAAGGACAACGGTATCACAACGGGAACGCCGGTACTACAACGGTAGGACAACGGTACCGGGACGGGAACGCCGGTACTACATCGGTAGGACAACGGTATCACAACGGGAACGCCGGTACTACATCGGTAGGACAACGGTAGGACAACGGTAGGACAACGGTATCACAACGGGAACGCCGGTACTACATCGGAAGGACAACGGTATCACAACGGGAACGCCGGTACTACATCGGTAGGACAACGGTAGGACAACGGTAGGACAACGGTATCACAACGGGAACGCCGGTATTACATCGGAAGGACAACGGTATCACAACGGGAACGCCGGTACTACAACGGTAGGACAACGGTATCACAACGGGAACGCCGGTACTACAACGGTAGGACAACGGTACCGGGACGGGAACGCCGGTACTACATCGGTATTGCTACGGCCAATTATTCAAGTGCTTTCTCGACGGAGCTCCGCCGATTTTCTCGCCGTTGTTAATTGTGTGCTCCGGTTTAGTCCCGGCGAGGTACATCGGTAGTGTGTGACAGGCCCTTTAGTAGAGCATACATAATCATAAGGGCATTATAGATGCATTTACAAAGATTGCAAGGACTAACACAATAATTACCTTTATTTCATGTAACATTTCTCCTATATTATTTTCTTATTGTTTTCTTGTAATCTACAGTTGGAGAGTGTCAATAGTCGACTGGTAGAAGCAGAAGACAATGCACGGAAAGCGCAGGATGCTCTGGGAGTATCTAAGGTAGGTTCTTAAATTTGTGGTATGAATATTCCTGTGGGCATTATTGTGTTAATCTTAGTGTAGGACAAGGTTCATCAAAGATTTTAAATTGTAGTCCATAAATGTGTGGGATAAAGTCGATGGTTGCTTGGCAGGCAGTATGTGTTGGGAATATTGTGTGTTCACTGTTTGTGGTATGCCTTAATGATACGTACCGCAATACACATGCACGTATCACTATTTAACGTAGAAATCACTTCGTACGACTTCATTGAACACCATTTTTATGTCCAGTGAGTCATATGAGTGACAAACGGGGTCGGTTGTCGCACAGTCGCAGCCTGGTTTTTTGCAACCAGTTCTAGAGATCAGCAGCCGATCAAGGATTATTAAAATATCGGTTGAAAAATCAGCATAAAGGGTCCCCGCCCATAAAACACGGCATGGACAAAAAGATTGAGCCTTGCGCGTGTAGTCTGGTATCTAGACCAAGATAATCCAGTAACCAGTCTATTCGCTGTATGTTCGCTGCGAGCACATCACTATTACTGCATGCAACCGTGCCGGGTTGATCGAGGCTATCCTCGGGCCTAAATTAGTCCGTGGCACGATAAGAAAAGCCAACAGCCTTGGACAAGGCTAGGTTTTTGTTTGAGAAAACTGGACCCAGACTGTGTGACATCCAGAACGGATCACATGTGTAAGGTTACATTCAGATCATCTGACTTTGGATTTGGCTATGGCTGTTGTCAATCCTTCCATTTTGAAGTCGTGTCCAAATGCTTGACTGCAAATGTTGCTGTGACTGTGATATCACAAATTTCAGACCACACAGAAAGGTGGCTAACTTTTGTGGCCGGAGTGAAAAAATAATCATGGCAACCTAAAGTTATCGTACAGGTAGTACAACTGAGTATGAATTGAGTATTTTAAAAACAAAAGAACATTAATTTTGTGATACATTGTACAGAAGTCATCCTCAGTCAAAATGGAAGCAGTTTAGAATCTGTGACATCATGAGTTGTCTGCAGTAGGATAGATAAATCGTATCATTCCATATTGTCTGCAAGCAGCGCTTGGAAACAAATTAATTTCTTTTCAACGGTAGAGGGTACAAATGGGCCAAAGCCATGTCCGAACGATTGTATTGACCGCAGTCGTTCAGCCACGTCCAAAGACAGACACACGTTATGCATTTTAATCTCTGTGTTGCATTTGTTTGTTGAAGGCTGGCTGGGAGGAGCAGTCCCGTATTATGACCAGTGAGCTTGAGCAACGAAGCGTGACTTGTCGGGAGCTCAACCAGCAGAATGCATTGCTGCATCAGCAGTTGGAGGAGGTATGTGTAGTCCATGACAGAGCTTTTGTTTTCCCAAATCGTTTTCTTTTGCCTCTACTTGAAAGGGTTATCCACATGGTTAACTCAAAGCCAAATAAACTCCTCAAAAAAGTTCGGAAAGTCAAGTTTGACTGACGATTTCTCTACTTGTTGCAAAATAATTTTCCTTGAATTTTATATCATTGGAAAGCCCCATTATTCCTCTTTACGATGATGTGTCATTTGTTATGATTAAGCACTTGGGGGATGTGCAGTACAGCTGAATACGGGGGCGGGTGTAAAGTGAAATGTCACAAAATGCATTGCTATTGTCAAAAAGTGCATTGAAACATTCCCATCCTCCAAGCAAAAGGGGAATGCACTGCATGACAATAGCAGTGAATTTTGTGACATTTCAGTTTCCACCCACCCCTGTATTCCGCTATACTGCACATCCCCCAATTGATTAATCATAACAAATGACACATCACTGTAAAGAGGAATAACGGGGCTTTCCAATGATACCAAATTCAAGGGAAATGATTTAACAAGATAGAAATCGTCAGTCAAACTTGACTTTCCGAACTTTTGTTGAGTTCATGTTGGGGTTTTATAAAACAAATAATGAATGTATAAAGTCCGTGCAATATAACAAAACAATTTGATTTCTTGAAAATTTCAGTGTTCTGTTCTACTTGGCTTTGCTTCATGGAATAAAACGTTAACCCTCGGGTATACACTGCCCAACAAATTGCACGGGGGCTCCAAGGGGAGACTCTGGAAGGCACTTTTTACATGTATAACGTGTAAATAACACTGTTTGGCAGACATAATCCTTTCTATAATTACCTAGATGAATAGAGGTCCCCTCAAGACAGCTGTTTTCTGAGCCCGCAGTCCGATGATTGATACTTTTATGCACGACAGCAAAATTCAATTTAATTCAATTTAATTTAACATTTATTTGCTTTACCTACTGCACACATGACCTCACTTCAACGTCTACAGAACACTGCTCCTCGAATGGTAGTCAGAGCAAAGCGCAGCGAACACATTACACTAATACTACAGTCTTTGCACTGGCTTCCTAGTCCTCAGCGTATTCAGTTCAAAATTCTTCTGCTTGCATATCAAATCAAAAATGGACTCGCACCGGCATACCTCAATGATCTCATCAGTCCCCAACCCTTTGGAACAGACTCCCTCCGCAAATCCAGGACTCACTTTCGATAGACACATTAAAAACTCGATTAAAGACTCACTTACTCAAATCTATAGTTAGCGCTTAGAAACGCCCGTTAAAGCGCTTTATAAATGCAATGTATTATTATTATTATTAGATGAATCTCTCAGTGTACCGCAAGTTCTCGTGCAGTCGCTGCACCAACCCTCTGGAACAGACTCCCTCCGCAAATCCAGGACTCACTTTCGATAGACACATTCAAAACTCGATTAAAGACTCACTTACTCAAATCTATAGTTGGCGCTTAGAAACGCCCGTTAAAGCGCTTTATAAATGCAATGTATTATTATTATTATTATTATTTCCAAATTGCCGTCAAGTTATTACCAATTTAACATTTATGTGGAAAATAAACGATAACAAAAAAAGCAATCGGGGGCATTATCACAACAAAATCAAGCAACGGTTTAACACTAAACTGTGCCTTTGCAATGCATGACCCTGCAATGCATGACCCTTACTCAAAGAACATACATGTATGTTGTCATCTATATAATTTGTGCACAAATCAATGGGCCTAGACCCGAGGCCTAGATTCCCCTGGGTAGACCTGACTGGTAAGTTAACTCAACATTTAAGGTGACTACAGGGGCATCAGTTGAGGAGTACATTAAAGTTTGAGTGGAATTGGGCATAAGGTTTTTTAGTAATTAACAAAATAAAATGTGCCCTCCGGATGCTCCCCTTTGCAGCTCCGAGGGTTAAATCTGTTACCTCATGAAATTATTCATACTATTGTACTGATAATCATTATTTGTGTTATTTTCCATGAAATGGTGTTTTTTATCAATTAAATCTGTGCTATGGAACTAGTCCCTTAATTTACAATCATGAAAACCCTACTTAGAAGTTGTTTAGGTTAATATCAAGGTTTTTGATTGTTATGCTAATGAAAATTTACATATATGCATGAGCAAAGTGGTGATGTCACTTTAGGAAAACAGGAAAATCTCATTCAACTGTGCACAAAAGTTTTGACAATTTTCTCCAACTTGCTGAAACTTTTGTAACCCATGACGGTTTAGGTTTGTTTTACATGTTGCCTGTTGCAAACCATGAAAAAACTAATACTGGAAACTGCAGCATTTTTCCACAATTCCAGTTTGAAGTCTTATGTTTTTTCTTTGCTTTTCTGCTGTGTTCCTAAAGTGACATGCCCCAAACAGCGCCCTCTTTCTGTGAGTTTATGTGAAGAAATTTTCAAAGTTGAAAAATGCCACTTTTTATTCATGGGGCATAAAAATGAACAGTAGTATTGTCTTTCTACACAAGTAATCCTTCATATGCAGCAAAAACTGTGCATAAAGTTATTGAGCATTTCTGGGGCCCTTTATTGGTTTAATAGGTTGACACGTTTTGCATAAAAAAGGTGTATTAGGTCGACACTGGTAGATAGGGCGACACTTTACTGTCGCCCTATTATTAATTATTTTAAAAAGCATTTTTATTAGGTTAAAAAGCATTTTTAATAGGTTACTAACCATTTTTATTAGGTCGATAACCATTTTTATTACGTTTCAGACCATTTTTGGTAGCTTTAGGTAAAGAAAGTTAGTGTTCATTAGAGAGGTTTTTACCAAAAATTCAGTGGTCGTTTATGAAATGGTTCCCGGAGTGTCGCCCAAATGTAGCATTGTCCGTTATTATTATTATTTTTTTTCTTCTGGTATTCATACCAAGGATTCCTCAATAGTGCTCATTGCACTGTCACTCGCAAGCGTGAGGAAACTGGGTCATTCCATGTCAATTCACTGACCCTCACAGATTGAAATGAAATTTGGTGTGCTGATTGGACTCCTTGAGAAACTCCAAGAACAAACATTTTATATCATTTGGTCAATTAATTTTTGAGATACGGGTCAGCGAACTTTGACTAATTAGCATGACCTGCTATGTTTGGACAGTTATATCTCTAAAAGTAATGGACCTAGAGAGATAAACTTTACATCATTTTAAAGCTCTTGAAATGGCCTTCATTTTATAAAATAACATCAAAATTGTATCTCGTACCACAAAAAAGTTATGTAACTTTATAACCTTTGCAAAAATGCGTATTTGTCAAAATGCGTAATTGTTTTTTATTTGTTAGCTTAAGATGTAAGGAACATTTCCAGAAAGATTTGGGATGGGCACTCTTACAGTTTTTGAGTTATGATAATTTTAACATTGGCTAACATGTAAGTAACATGTAAATACCATGTAAATAACATGTACATACACAGTTACATGGTGAATTAGAATTAGAAATGGCCAGAGACACCGGGGAATCCCCTTGCTCTTCACGAAAGAATGCTCTGGGATCTTTAGAGTGCGTTACCATTACCTAACACACTGGACCAACGGCTTTACATCCCTTCCTAACAATATTAGATAGAGTTAGATTTAATTTAATATTGTTACTTCATACATTGATTTCATTCTGCAGCTGAGTGCTCGCATGATGAGAAGCCCACAGAGGCAGAGGGACTATGGTAATGTCAATGTGCGGATGCCGGATGAAAGCAAGTCAGCTGACCAGCTACTGGAAGTCATCAAGTAAGATTGCTTTTTAGTTTGTTATACGCTGTTAACGTGTGTAAATAATCTTGGCTTCCTAAATAGACTTAAACCTGTAATTCATAAATACCTTGGACAGTTTACGCATCTCTATTGGCTGAGAGCACGTTACGTGGACAGTCTTAAATTAGCGATAAAGAATAGTGATAATGCCCGGCTGGCTGTCCCGCGTTTGTGCCCTAGTCAGCGCGTATATGGAACACGCACATGCACAACGAAACTGCACTCGCCTGAAAGCAAATTGTGCACTTATATCACAGATAGATATCTGTGACTTATATCCAGTCGTGTGCGTGCGTGAGCAACATGCCTGCGTTATGCATAACGCGCGCGATCGAACAAAAACAACATCACGCACAGCTCGCAGTTGTACGAACGCCGTGTTGAGACTGTAGGCATAGGAAAGTGAATGCAAAAGATGGCAAAACGATGAGCTAATTTTGGTGAATTTTACCGATTTACACGAAAAGGTATTTATGAATGGGATTAAAAGTAGGTTTGGCCAATCTTAAAGCCAGCTAGGGGTCCTGGGCACTGATAATGCCCTCGCCTAGCAGCTCAGGCATTATCAGTGCCCAGGACCCCTAGCTGGCTTTAAACGTGTGTTTAAGATTGGCCAAACCTACTTTTAACCCCTAAATCAAGTACATGTGTGCTCGCAATTTCAGGTTTTTTTAAACATCCAATCACATCCGTGATATTGTAAAACACCCAATTCTTCATGTAATCAATATCATTACCAGGTTCTTGCGTCGAGAGAAGGACATTGCCGAGACACGCTCAGAGCTAGCTCAGTCAGAGAGCCTTCGATTGCGACAGAAATGTGAGCATCTAGAGCGGCAATATGAAGAGGCTCATCGTAATCTGACTGGAGAGAGAGAAAGGACCCAGGTATCAAATGGCTCTTTATAAACCATAAAATAAAAAAGAACATCAGGTCATCAGTTTTAAAAACTGTGTTTTTGGCTGTGCATCAGTGCATAGTTCCGAGATTGCCCAATTAACCTCGACCCACTTAATTACTGTTGTTATGACTCACAGGCCGTCGCAAAAATTGCGACACACAACGCACGAAGCAATGTGGGCGTTGTCTGCGTAGCTCTTTGTGAGTGGTCAGTGGGTTCGGCTTGATTGACAGGTCGGAACTATGCATTGCATCCATACTGCACCATATTTGGCGAAGTGTTACGGCACTTATTTATTTATCTATTTGATTTGTTTAATTTACCCAGTGAATTCAAAAGCGTAAGCCTACCTCTCTTATTTGTAGGAGCTCACGACGTAATTTGCATAGGGTGACCTGCTTGTGACTGGCTGATTTTTGCTACCGAATTCGGAAGCGATTATAAAGAAAAACATAAGAATTGCCTCGCAGTTCGAAAAAGGCCAAGTGAATGAGACACTCGGCGTGTGTAGACTCTACTTAAGTCACCAAATCGCCCAAATTCACGAGGCCTTGTCAAAAGGCTAACTATGTATGGGTTCGAAATGCACAAAATAGTCTGGTACTTTTATCATGAGTAGTTTTGTCTTTATAAGTCTGATTTTGAGGAAGCTGTTGAACTGTCCTTCCATGCAGAGATGCCAACATTGCAGTATGAAAGAGTAATTTGCAACTGGGTACCCGCTTTGGACATTTTATAACTTACACCCAAGCCCTATTTAAAGGCCCAGTGTATCATTTGCAATGACCCCAAAAAGTAATCGACGAGTTTACAGGGGAAAAGTTCTGAAAGTAAAGATTTATTTAATAGCAACTACACAATGAAAGGTTTCCGCTCAAAATGATATAATTTTACCAGAAAATAATCCGTAAAGAGGAAATTATTTAGATCGTTTGCAAACGATTTACTTATTTTTGGTTTGCATCTACGTGGTCCAAAATGCATGGGTGCTGTGTACTGCGTGTGCGTGTTCCAACGCGATGCATTTTTATAGATCGCACGCACACGCAGTATATGATGTGCGCCACAGAGTCCATGACGCAAGCCACATAGTACCCGATCAACTGAGAACGACTATTTGAAACACCCCGCCAAGACCAGGAAAACGCATATGGATTTTCATGGTTTTTTTAAACGTGGTACATTTGACAAAGCTGAAATTTCTTCGGATGAGTTTGTTTATCTTTCTTTTGATTTATAATGGTTTTATTCGCAGAATTGCTCAAAAACAGATCATCTACAGGGCCTTTAAATTCCACATTTGAAGCTATGCGTTCTAGAATTATGTCACAATACTGATTGTCATTGGCTGAAACAATTGTACCCACTACACCTAAATGTTGGCATCTCTGTTCATGTCAATAAGGTCTGTTAAAAATGTCTTGATGTTTCAGGTGATGGCTCAGACAACTGCAAAACACCAAGAGCTCCTAAAGAAAGTTGAAACTGTGAACGCCCTGTTGGACAGCAATAGGATGCTGAGAGAAGAAAAGGACAGACTGGAACAACAAGTGAAACAACTTGAAGCAAAGGTAGGCATAGGTGTAGCAACATGAGGCACAGGGAGGCACAGGTGCAGCAACGTGAGGCACAGGAAGGCACAGGTGCAGCAACGTGAGGCAAAGAGAGGCACAGGTGCAGCAACGTGGGGCACAGGTGCAGCAACCTGAGGCACAGGGAGGCACAGGTGCAGCAACGTGAGGCAAAGAGAGGCACAGGTGCAGCAACGTGGGGCACAGGGAGGCACAGGTGCAGCAACTAGGGGCGAAGAGAGGCACAGGTGCAGCAACGTGAGGCACAGGTGCAGCAACGTGGGGCACAGGGAGGCACAGGTGTAGCAACGTGAGGCACAGGTGTAGCAACTTGGGGCACAGGGAGGCACAGGTGCAGCAACTTGGGGCACAGGGAGGCACAGGTGCAGCAACATGAGGCACAGGGAGGCACAGGTGCAGCAACTAGGGGCAAAGAAAGGCATAGGTGCAGCAACGTGAGGCACAGGTGCAGCAACGTGGGGCACAGGGAGGCACAGGTGTAGCAACGTGAGGCACAGGTGCAGCAACGTGGGGCACAGGGAGGCACAGGTGTAGCAACGTGAGGCACAGGTGTAGCAACTTGGGGCACAGGGAGGCACAGGTGCAGCAACTTGGGGCACAGGGAGGCACAGGTGCAGCAACATGAGGCACAGGGAGGCACAGGTGCAGCAACTTGGGGCAAAGAGAGGCATAGGTGCAGCAACGTGAGGCACAGGGAGGCACAGGTGCAGCAACGTGAGGCAAAGAGAGGCACAAGAGCAGCAACTTGGGGGCAAAGGGAGGCACAGGTGCAGCAACTTGGGGCAAAGGGAGGCACAGGTGCAGCAACGTGAGGCACAGGTGCAGCAACGTGAGGCACAGGTGCAGCAACGTGAGGCACAGGTGCAGCAACGTGAGGCACAGGTTGCAGCAACGTGAGGCACAAGTGCAGCAACTTGGGGGAAAAGGGAGGCACAGGTGCAGCAACTTGGGGCACAGGTGCAGCGATTTGGGGCAAAGGGAGGCACAGGTGTAGCAACGTGAGGCACAGGGAGGCACAGGTGCAGCAACGTGAGGCACAGGTGCAGCAACTTGGGGTACAGGTGCAGCGATTTGGGGCACAGGGAGGCACAGGTGCAGCAACGTGAGGCACAGGTGCAGCAACTTGGGGTACAGGTGCATCGATTTGGGGCAAAGGGAGGCACAGGTGTAGCAACGTGAGGCACAGGTGCAGCAACTTGGGGGCAAAGGGAGGCACAGGTGCAGCAACTTGGGGCACAGGTGCAGCGATTTGGGGCAAAGGGAGGCACAGGTGTAGCAACGTGAGGCACAGGGAGGCACAGGTGCAGCAACGTGAGGCACAAGTACAGCAACTTGGGGCACAGGTGCAGCGATTTGGGGCAAAGGGAGGCACAGGTGTAGCAACTTGGGGGCAAAGGGAGGCACAGGTGCAGCAACTTGGGGCACAGGTGCAGTAACTTGGGGCACAGGGAGGCACATGTGCAGCAACTTGGGGCACAGGGAGGCACAGGTGCAGCAACTTGGGGCACAGGGAGTCGCATGTGCAGCAACTTGGGGCACAGGGAGGCACAGGTGCAGCAACTTGGAGCAATGGGGGGCACACATGCTGTCATTTCTGGAAATACAAAATTGTTGTTATAACTATTCAATCTGTAAAGTCCTAAGGACCCTAAAATGATACAGTTTGACTGTCTACTCCTTGAAAACTGATGTAGGGGTCACAATTGAACATTGTTTCTGCCTGAATGAGGTCTAACATTTTGTCAAGATTGGCGGTTGAACTTCAAAAATATTCCCCTTTAAATATGAGATTTTGCAAAAATTTGGTGGGCTTTCCGGTCCAGACGATTGCATTTATTCAAGATGTCTTAAACTGACTTTTATTTTTCCATTGACTAGGTCAACCAACTGGAAACTGACATCCAGCCTTTACAAAGCCAGATTCGTAATGTGACGGCTGAACGTGACACCCTGAGTGCAGATAAGATTGGTCTAACGATCGAAGTGACGCGATGGAAACAGAGAACTAATCACCTGATTGAGCAGTGTAATAGAGCTGACCCAGAGGAACAAAAACGATTAATGTAAGAACAATCCATAATCATTGTAAATAATTTATATTAGCTCCCCTCTGTATTGGAAGTTGACAAACTAATTCCCTTAAGCCTAGCGTACAACGACCTTGGAACCGGGAGCAACTGATCAGTTGCTCAAAAAGGTTGATGTACGCGCACTTGCAACTACCGACAACCGAAAAAATCCCAGTTGCCGCGAGTTACTCATGTTCTACTTTCTGGCAACTAGTTGTACCCAGTTGCGGTCAGTTGCGTCAATGTACGCGTAGTTGCAACTAGTTGCTGCCAGTTGCTCGCGTGCATCTGATCATGGCGCGCACATCGACAGCAACTGCAAGCAACAGTTGCTTCCAGTTGCGAGGTCAATGTACTCTAGGCTTTACCGAGTTGCCGTGTCGATGTGCGCGCTCTGGAAATGTGCACTGACTAGTTGCTCCCAGTTGCCGCTAGTTGTGCAACTGATCAGTTGCTGTCGATCAGTTGCTGCGCGCACATCGACAGCAACTGATCAGTTGAGTTGCTGCCAGTTGCAATGTCTATGTACGGTAGGCTTAAGCCTGCACCTTGGGAACTTGCCAACTTCTAATACATCGGGGTGTTTATATAATAATAATAATAATAATAATAATGAATATTTGTAATGCGCCGGTATCCATCAAAAAGATGCTCAGGGTTTGATGGGAAATAGTATACAAATATTGACTGCAATGAGGGGCATGGTTAAGATTATAGGCCCTCGGTGATCTCAAAGCCATGACTATGCCCCGAGGCGGAAGCCGAGGGGCATAGTCATGGCTTTGAGATCACCGAGGGCCTATAATCTTCACCATGACCTGAATAAACAGCAGTCAATATTTGTTTTATATACCGAATGTGTACATTTGTCATCTGGTTGGTTAAAAGTAACGATACACAGTCACAGTCATGACAGTGGTCCTTTCAATTTCGGAAGCTGGTCCACTGCGGAAAATTTGTGTATTTACAGCAAAAAATTGTAGCATAATCACCTGACACTTTAATAGCACATTTCACCTGACACTGTAGGCCACTTCTCTTATTGCTAAATGTGTTTACGTGAAGCGCGCAGCTGCATAGTTCGTTGGTGCACAGCTATGCTACACATGCTATGCGCGTGTCTGGAACCTGCTAAATGACTATGCCCACGGGCATAGTAAAGACTACATGTATGCCCATAGGCATAGTCAGAATTCTACACGTACGGTGTCTAGCAATTTCAGTGCCCCCACTTTTAACCAATCGGATGAGGGATCATTTGAATTTGTTTCGTGAAGCACGCGTAGTATACTTTTCCCGGGCTGCCGAGAAAGAATGCTTCGCAAAGCGCATGCGCAGTGAACTATTTTCAAAGTAGTTTACGACGCTTGCGCTTTTGGCATGCGCGCATATAAACGGCAAAAATAACACGTGACGGTGAATGGACCAGTTAGAACGCGACTCCTTTATGAATATGTATGAGGTATGGTAATAAGAACTACCACACGGCGAAGTTGCTGGAATATAGAGCGGTTTCACAACTGTCACGGGTCACATTCGTGTTTGTCCTTTAGACGGAAAGAAAGTACAATACAGCCTCATGCTTTTCTGCTAGCAGCCATGTGCTTTTCCCCACCTGGCTCTATAGACCGATCCAGTAAGCTCCGCCCATTTTGGAATTGACCAATCACAGCCTCAGGTTCAGGTAACCAAAAAGCAGTCCTCAAAATCGTGTGCACAGAGCTACGGCAAATGCAGCACGAGTGACGCAAAAACACCATAAACATCATTTTTTATCAGCGCAGAGGAGGCCTAGCGGGTTTAAAAACGGATTGTATAAGACTATCCTAACCTACTTTTAATCTCTTCATAAATGTGTTTTTGTGTAAACGTGAAAAACTTACCAAAATTACCTTGTCGTTTTGCTAAGTTGTGCATTCACTTCGTTCTAGATGTGTGTCGAGATGTTTTTGTTCGATGGCGCACGTTGCGCATATTGCAGGCGTGTTGTACGTGCACGCATACGACCGGATACTTAAGTGCACATTTTGCTTTCGAGCGTGCAGTTTCTGTGTGCGTGTGCGTGTTTCAATACGCGCTGACCAGCAGTCGATTTCACAAAACCTTGCGCAATTTTTGACAAATGGCGCAAGCCCCATAGCTTGCGTGTTATCTTCGGAAGAATGTTGTGCAACTTACGCAATAAAATGTTGCGCAAGTACGCTTACGCAACTGCGTAAGTTTCGTGAAATCGGCTGCAGGGCACGGACACTGACGCACGGCACGGCCACGTGACTCTACTGCACACGTGCATCGCACATGTGGCATGTTGCCAGGCAATTTCTAAATGGGCGGAGCTTACTGATCGGTCTATTGTCTCCTTGATCCGGAAGACAAACACGGGAGGGTTTAGTGACCCGTGACAGGTGTCAAACCGCCCTATACCAATGAAATACCGTGGCTGCCTAATGAATATTTACAAAGTATAGTACTATCAACTAACCACCCTTAAATATGATATATTTGTATAATATTTTGCGTCTATTTTTATTGATATTTTTGTCCCCATGCAGTGCAGAGAAAGATGCCAACAAAAAGACAATCGGTAGTCTACGTGAGGAGAATCTCAGGCACAAGTAAGCTACAGTCATGTTCAGTTTCTGAAGTTACTGTGATTTGTATAGACTCTTGGCAATGGCGGCCATGACAGGGGGCAGATTTTCATATTTAAACGATGTGACAATAATAGTGCCTACTCGTGCATGACGCACAAAGACAATTTGACTGCTCCTGTCCAACCATGCAAAAGGTTATAGGCAAACATGCATAATAGTTATTTTAGGCGTGAACAGCAGTACTCTGCCAGGGCTCGACCTTAACGCTAGCCCGGCGTACATTGTCTAGTAAAAACTGCTGTGGGCAAGTAAAATCCACTTTTCAACTTGCCCGGCGGGCTACTTAAAACATGTGCACGTTCCTTGTTTTCCAAATGTGATTATTGAAAATAAAACGAACTCTTCAAAGCTTTACCTTTTGCGGCATGCAAACGACGATTGCGCATTGCATTTTTCCACGTGCAACACACGGCCACAGCTAGCTAGCTTGGGTCTGCATTGTGTCCAACACAGCTTGTGTGCAATATACGTGCATAGACATACATGCATCTGGTATCTGACTGCGGCCCCAGACTGGCTCGGCCCTAAACTCGGCCCCAGACCAACTCGGCCCCCATTGCCTTGTGTACAAACTCGTACCCAGACTGACTCGGCCCCAATTGCCTTGTGTACAAACTCGTACCCAGAATGACTCGGCCCCAATTGCCTTGTGTACAAACTCGTACCCAGAATGACTCGGCCCCAATTGCCTTGTGTACATATACAGTGTATTTTCAAAGATTTTAAGGAACTTTTTTTTTTATTAGGAGAGCTATTAGCTCTGCTCGATTATCTCGGAAGAGCAATTTAGGGCTCTCCTGACTTTTTAAAAAATGAAGGACTGAAGAAGAAGAGGAAGAACATCCCGACTCCACTACCAGCGACAGTGATTTCTAGCCATGGGGGGGATGAACAAAAATCAACTTTCTCAGTAGACAGTGCTAGTCAATATTTTAATGCTTTGTTTTTTTATTTTTCAAACATTTCATGGGCTAGTAAAAATTTCTGCGGGCTAGTAAAAAACACAATTTACTAGCCCAGTGGGCTACTCTCAGAAAAAGTTAAGGGCAAGCCCTGTCTGCCTTATAAACACATTGAACAGGATAAATTTAAGTTTAGACTTTACAATATTATAAAGATAATGTCGTCCAAAGATACCAAAATATTGTAGTCTGTTAACTTAAAGTTCTCTTTTTCAAACAAACTCGGCAGAGTAGAATGTTGCTGTAAGTGCAGGCAATGTCACGTCAGTACCCATTCGCCACATTCAATTTTAGTATTAATTTTTTTAGTGACATACCATTTCAAAAACTGTCTCGTTCCTGGGCACTATACCATGTCCACTCCAACAAACATCTGAATGAAGATGTTGTCGGATTGTAATAAACACAACTTATGCTGGATTACATCAAGGACTTGCTGCAAACTAAGGACACAATTTACTCTCTCCGTTTATCCTCATCACCGCATCTAGTCGTTCCTAGGTCCAGGACAGTACACTACATGTATGGTGACCGAGCATTCGCACATATGGGACCAACTCTTTGGAACAAATTGCCAAACTCTATCCGGAATTCCCCGTCTTTGGCAATTTTTAAAACGGACCTAAAGACATTATTATTTAAGCAAGCATATTCTAACTAGTGGTTTCCTATTTTTGTTTCCTTCCTGCGCCATGAGTAATTATTTGTATTAGAATGTGCGCTTTATAAATCTGTATTATTATTATTAAACTGCCCCAACTTGGTGTGTGTTGTGTAACGCACGTAACAAATCCCAGAGCACTCTCTCGTGAAGAGTAGGGGGATTCCCCGATGTCTCTGGCTGTCGGCTGCCAATGGCGCCCGCCCACCTATGTATCTCGATGTTTAGGTGGAAGACACATGTAGCTTCACAACACCCATTATAATGTGCAGCGCATGTTAACATATCCATATGGAATGTGCGTTATATAGGGTGTCACAGAAAAAAGGAAACCGAGATTAAATTGCAGAGCTCCTAACATGTTAATTTCTGAGGCGTCCTTGGTTACCAATGGATACTTGGTGATGGATACTTGGCTATGCCATGCATTAAACAAAGTGGTGCAAATCCACAACTAGACCCTTGCATAACATTGATCACTGTTCAGTCAACCAAAAACACAATGACATGATCAGGGTGTCATTTTAAATAGGAGATTCAACCCTAACAGATGATATCTCCCGTTCTTTCATACATGTACGTGCCCTACTTTAGTTACAATTAGCAATAATATCTCGGTTTCGTTTTCTTTTTTATCCACCCTGTATAATAATAATTAATCTCGGTTTCATTTTTTTCTGGGACACCCTGTATAAACGTAATATATATTCTTTATTTAGGCCAAAAAAAATAATAGTTCTGCTTCCGGTTTCCCGACCGACCCTATTTTTAGGCTGCGACCCTAAACATTTTATCGAGGAAAAAAAAATAAAAATGAAAAAAAAATAAAAATAAAAAAATAAAAAAATGAAAAAATGAATAAATGAATAAATTTTTAACGACGTGCTTCAAAGGCGCACGCTTTCAATAAATTTTACAACCGCGACGATCCCCGGGTAGTTCCCTGTCTCATCAAGGGTAATGTAAGCTGCGCGCCGCGCCTGGAAGATCTTTTCGCCACATACGGCGGTTGAGGCGGTCATCATCATGTACATCGTACGTCATGTCAGCGCACCAGCCAACGAAGTACATACGCGCGCCTGAATACAGAAACTGTGCATGCAGAGCTAGAGCTGAATGTAGTGCCCTGGACTGGTGAGTACGGTGGCTGATTCTCGCCATTTTTTTAGCGCGCACCTTGGTTTTTTTTTTACAGTAAAACTTCGCTGTACTATCATGACTATAGCGTATTTTCGCCGCACTATTGCGTATTTTCGCCGCACTATTGCAAAATTTCGCCGTACTATTCCCGCGAAATTTCGCCGTACTATGTACGGCGCGTAGAATCCATCAACTAAAAGTACTGCATTGGAGTACATGTACAGTGTCTATAATCCTTCCAGTGTATGGATTCTACATTTATTCGGATCGATTTCGATCACGCACTGCCTAGCGGTGGCGCGACTGCTTTTTAGGGACCAAATAATAAATTGATTAAAAGTTTGTTTTGGACTGGATGGCAGGGATTGACTTGTACTTTTCCTTAAACTCAATTTTTTTCTTTAAACTCTTGTTACCCGACTTCGACTACACGCAGATGCCTCCATATGATTGTGCACAAAAAAAAATTGGCAAAAAAAAAAAAATTCCCTACCTACCTACCCTATTTTGAAATGCCATGTAATCGGAAGCAGAACTATTTTTTTTTTTGGCCTTATATGGAATGACCCAATTGTCCTCTTCTGGTTTTGCTCCAATACTGACAGCAATGTTTATTTGTTTCTCTCTCCTTGCCAACAGAGCTGAGATCTCAAGACTAAATGCGCAGCTCACCTCAGCAAGGTAATTTCATTCTTTGAATTGTGTTCACTAAAGATAACACTAGACTTCTCAATAGGTTCCCACTGTTGACTCTCCGGTCAAAAAATTCTGATTCTTTGGCGGAACGTCAAAGATTAAAAATCATACCTTTTTGCCCCAAAACAACCCTTTTTTTTTTATTTATAGTTATTAGTTTTATCCACGGTGAATGTGGTACAATTCTGTTACATAGTTTATATTTCTAAACTGATGCAGTTTTAGGCACACCATTCAAACTATTTGAATTGATTGCTTTCCAGTTACGTCACGCCTTCCATCCATCATTTCGGTGTCCATTTTTCATGACGCACGTGGCTCGAGTGATAACCGGCAAAAAGAGCAACAAAAGCGAATTGGTTGCACTTATCTCCGTTGCTTAACCTTGCTTTATGTTGTTGCGCCATGGCTGTTGTGTAGATAAAGATTAAAACGTATTTCTTCAGGCTAAAAATCGCGATCAAGTAGAAGCACTTTCGTGTTTACAAGCTGAGTGCATGCTCATTATTTTGAACGTATCGCAGCGCGCGCGTGCGGCATCTTCGAATGAAAATACGCTGGTGAGTATTTTTTACGCGTGTTTATGTGCGTCTATTGGCGTGCACATGTACGCGCGTGATCGTTGACCACCAAACATTCCTGGATGTTTTACGTCACGGAAAGCAATCAATAGAATAAAGTGCAACAATCCATGTATTGATTTAAATGGTTTTCTGAAACACTCGTGTATTTTTATTTAGATATGTAAGGCCAAACAAAAGTATTTTGTCTCTGTTCAGACCGAAGTTCCGGAATTGATGCGGCGACGCGTATTTTTAATTTTTGTTTTTCCCCCTTCCACCGCACACAGATTCGTACACAGTAAGGCCTATAGTAAACTTGCAGAGCCGTCACAACACTGAATGTTCTGAGAGTTTTCACTCCACAAACAATGGACACAGAAATAAGTGGCATATTTCAGTATTCAGCTCAGCACAAACACGCTCTAATTCACAATCGCAATTCCTTGTTGTGTCGCGTGAGAACTAGCCGCCATTGTTGCAGCTGATTAAACAACCTCATACTCGCTATCATTCGTTCTCATTCGATATCAGCATCGTCCGAATCTATTGCCCCGAGTACGAGGTCGGGCTGCCCGGGAAAATACGTAGACTTGTTCCCATTCCCTACGTAGTCTACAGGATTGGTGATCAGTCTAGAAAATGTGAGGCGCTGCGGCAATAGAGGGCGCTGTTTTAGCTGCCCCAGGGGGAAAAAGGATTAATGCTCGAAATCAATGCGCGGTTCCGGGAATTCATAAAAATTGTTTCATATGCAGATGATACGATTAGAATTTAAAATCTCGTCTCAGCACTATAATATAAACTCCTTAAAAAAGGTTCGGAAAGTCAAGTTTGACTGACGATTTCTCTCTTGTTGCAAAATAATTTTCCTTGAATCTTATATCATTGGAAAGCCCGTTATTTCTCTTTACGATGATGTGTCATTTGTTATGATTAAGCAATTGGGGGATGTGCAGCACAGCTGAATACGGGGGGAGGTGTAAAGTGAAATGTCACAAAATGCATTGCTATTGTCAAAAAGTGCATTGACACATTCCCATCCTCCAAGCAAAAGGGGAATGCACTGCATGACAATAGCAGTGAATTTTGTGACATTTCACTTACCACCCACCCCTGTATTCCGCTATACTGCACATCCCCCAATTTAATTAATCATAACAAATGACACATCACTGTAAAGAGGAATAACGGGGCTTTCTAATGATACTAAATTCAAGAGAAATGATTTAGTAACAAGAGAGAAATCGTCAGTCAAACTTGACTTTCCGAACTTTTTTTGAGGAGTTTAGTACTTATTGATGTATCTTTCCCCCTCAGAAATGAGATAAGCAAGATGACCACAGAATTATCCAACCTTCAGTAAGTTCCTGCTTCCCAAATGTTTGTGTTTAGTTTGTTTTGTCTGTTGAAAAGTCTGAAACTTTTGTAACCTTTAAGGGTTTTTAACATGTTATTTGTTGTAAGCTATAAAAAAAAAAAAAAAACTTGGGCCTTATCAGGATTTAAACCCGAGACCTCTGTCTCACTGGGCAGACGCTGTACCAGCTGAGCTATAAGGCACAGTGGTATGCTTCTTTGCGTTTTCCCAGTGGACCCAATTTTTCTCTCGGTGTTGCAAGGGAGTGCAACTGGGCAAAATAACAACCGCAATATCTGGTATGGTGCCTATCACCATTGAAATGAAACAACCAAACTTGGGATGAGAGAAAAATTGTGTTCGAATCCCGATTAGGCCTTTACAGTTGTTCTCTCATCCAAAGATTGGTCGAACTTAAGTTCCTGTGCTAGTACTAGAATGTAGGTTCGATTCCGGGCCGCGACGGGTTGTGGCACCTGTGCCCTTGAGCAAGGCACTCAACCACACTTGCTCCCATTCCTGTAATTAGCGGTCCCTCCGCTGTTGGATGTGGTGAATAAATAAATAAATAAATAAATGAAAAAAACAAACAAATGGAAACTACAGCAGTTTGCCACATTTCAGTTTTAATACTGGACTGAAAGATTGAATCTACTTGGCGAGGAAGGAAGTTATTTTATAAAACGGATGTTACCTGATAAAGTTGCGTTTTTCTTATCTTTATTGCTGACTTTATATTGGAGAGAAAAATGAAAAACTAGACCGTGTTTGTCAACCGGCAACAGGCAAAAATAAAAAACGGAATGATGACGTCATAATGATATGCATTGACCCCGCTACGTCATAGCGAGGAGACAGTCACTATTTTGCAAAGCAAGTTGCATGCTTTCTGCATAGCATAAACCACAAGTCGTTATTTTTCTGTAAAGGTTTTCAAAGTTTTCGGTGTATTTTCTCAGTGGTTGTTACACTGAATTCATTTTTGATATCAATAAAATGCCAGCTTCGTGCCTTGTTGGTGGTAACACTTGCAACTCTGTGGAAAATCCGCGGTCCGTGCATGCGTACAACGAGTACGTGTTTGCTGCAAGGAGCTAGGTACACGACCACAGTCGGTGAAGCAGCTCGGTGTGTCTCCTCGCTATGACGTCACACACATAGCTCAAATTTATTGATGTGACCTTTCGTTTTCAGTTTTGCGTGAAAAGAGTATCGGAAAAAGACTGAAATTTTCTGACTTTTCCAGGATGAAATTCTGAATAAAATGTTCTTAGTACATAAAGGACTATATAAAGAAAGGAATACTGTTGAAAACCATGAAAGTGAAAAGAGATTTCCACCCAGCTTTAAAGACAGTATACATGATTGGTAAACTGTTGCAAATAGTTTTATCCCCCTGTGTGATTGAAGATATGCATGATTAAAACCAACCTGAGCAAAAACCAGCTCCGTACTACGTCTAACTTTTGAGAAAACGGTCAAAAAGGGGTTTGCAGTCATTTCGCCCCAAAACCACTTCGCCCTGAACTACGGCCTGTGCATAAAGTGGTTTTAGTGCAAAGTGGCATTTGGGCGATGTAGTGTTTGGACGAAGAAATTTGGGGCGGAATGGCACTTGGGTGAATTAGTTTTGGGGCAAATTTAATTTTCGTCTCACGAGACGAAAACTAATTGTTTTACTTATTTCTCAAAGACTATAACACTTCAGACAAAACCATTTCAGGGAAAGTTTTCTACGGTCATCATGTTTATATTGTGTAAGTTAGGCGTAAATCTGTGAACATTTCTGATTTTCGAGATACCAATGATGTATGCTGCCTTTAAGTCTAAAATGCCCCCTCTTTCTGTGAAAAAATTTTGAAAAGTGCTACATTTTAGCCATTTTACATCAAAATGAACAACGAATCCAAAGTTACATGCATTTAACATTTCCGGGATCCTTTATTAATTCCCGCATTAAAATTTAAAAAAAATACTAACATTTCTTTGTTTCCATTTTTCTCCCAAGATCTGAAATGAAATTGGAACACAGCAAATTGAAGTAAGTCTTTACAATAAACTTTTATTTAAATTTACATGAAGCAAATAATTATTTAACTGACTCATTGTGCTCATCAGATTTACAAATGTTATCATTGGGGCGCATATACAGGGTGGATGAAAAAAAACCGAAACCGAGATATTATTGCTAATTGTAACTGAAGTAGGGCACGTATGAATGAACGGGAGATATCATCTGTTAGGGTGGAATCTTCTCTTTAAAATGACACCCTGATCATGTCATGATGTTTCCGGTTGATCACTGAGCAGTGATCAATGTTATGCAAGGGTCTAGTTTGGGATTTGCGCCACTTTCTTCAATGGCGTCCAGTCATGGCCTGAACCATAGCATGGCCTGTTTGGCTAAACCTAAGATGCCTCTGAAGATCGCCAGAAAGCAGTTGATGTCTTATGAGCCACAATTCTGTAAGGGTACCACCGAACAATTGTGTTGAACATGGTATTAGGGCCAGTCCCGGCTAAACCATTTCGTCTATGACTGCTGCGTTCTCCCTGCTGCATGTAGGGCTTGCTGAATTGCGTTAATGTTTTCGGATTACCAACCAGTTCTCCTTCGCCCAGACCTTGGACTCAACAAAAACTCGCTGCGATCCCAGTTTAAGTAAATGCAGGTTTTTTCCCACCAACATTTGTATCAACATGTTAATTTCAGAGACGTCCTTGGCTACTGGATACTTGGTGCGGCGTCCAAACAGGCTATGCCATGCATTAAAGAAAGTGGCGCAAATCCATAACTAGACCCTTGCATAACACTGGTCACTGCTCAGTCAACCGGAAACATAATGACATGATCAGGGTATCATTTTAAAGAGGAGATTCCATCCTAACAGATGATATCTCCCGTTCATTCATACGTGCCCTACTTCAGTCACAATTAGCAGTAATATCTCGGTTTCGTTTTTTTTTATCCACCCTGTATAGTAGCTTCATTTTCATAAAAACATTTGTTTTTTTAAATTGTCTCTCTCCTATAAACCTGAATATGTACTGGTCTTCGGAACATTCATCATCTGTGATTGGATTTCTCGAAACAAAAATAAGCTACGCCCTTGTTTGGCTCAAAATTCTATTATATACAATACTGGATGATTTTATTGGGCTTGTGCAGACCATGCACACGTGTGTTTTCTGAGGTTTTTTTTGAGAGTCAAATAAAACCACGTCATTGCATACCTGCCAACTAGTCCAATTTTATCGTCTTTGTTTCGATTTTAAATGTTAAACGTGTTGAAAATCGGAACAGTCGACTTGACCTGACTTCCCGCGCGTGCCGCATGTGTTGTGTACATGAAAACGGGTGCAGTTCTAGGTCAACTTGACCGTTGTACCAACTCAACCGTTACAAGTTTCACTACAGTCCGATTTTTTTACTCGGCAATGTTGGCAGGTATGAATGCAGTTAGCGTGTGACATAAGAGATTACCAAATGAAAATGTGAAACTATATAGCTAATTAATACACAAACTGTTTCAAACTGCTTACTAATACCCCCTTTACACAGAGCTGTGACTGTTGAGCGACCAAAAAATTTGCGAGATCGTCATTGTACGCTCGATGGTTGCTTAGAGGTCGTCTAGGTGCTCTCGGAAGGCTCAATGGTCGTTCAGTGGTCGTCTAAGTAGCCACAGTCACCGCCAATTTTTGAACACGTTCAAAACAGTCGCTCCCAGATCGCTAAGGGAAGCGGTAGCTCAAAGAGCGCTCGGCCAGCGCTCAATGGTCGGTCAAGCATCGCAGCGGTCGCTGAATGAGCGTCGCGTTTTTCCGCGACATTTCCGCATCAATGTCGACGACTGCTTAGCGACCAGTGAGTGCTTGGTGAACGACCAATAGCGTCCATTAAACGACTACCGCGGCGACCATTGAGGAATCATTGGCCGACCAGGGTGACGCTTGAGCGACCACTGAACGAACAATGAGCGATCGGCGAGCGACCGCTGAGCGACCTGTAGCGCCCTCTCAGCGGCACCCTCTCATGCAAATACCCAAAAATTTCATTTTATGCCCCCTACTTGTTGGGATAACCATTTACTTCAATCAATCTGACATTCTGTGCTGCTCATTTTATAGTGAGGAGATTAATACACTGAAAAAAGACATCACTGTTAAGGAGAGTGACATCAATGAGAAGAAGAATACCATTAATCAGGTAGGTAACACTCGGCAATAGCCATTGGTCAAAATTTATACCAAATTAGCATACCTCATACATATTCATAAACGAGAGTCGCATTCTCACTGGTTCATTCACCATTATGTGCCAGTGGATATTTTGGCTACAAGAGCACAAAAGCTCGGATTCTCTCACGTGGGGTACCGTGGCCGAGTGGTTAGGGCCATTGACTCGCAATCATGGGTGAAAACTTGGGGTTGCGGGTTCGAATCCGGGTTCGAATCCGGCTGCGGTACCTGTGCCCTTGGGCAAGGCACTTAACCGCACTTGCTCCATCCTTCGGAAGGGATGTAAAGACGTTGGTCCAGTGTGTTAGGTAATGGTAACGCACTCTAAAGATCCCAGAGCATTCTTTCGTGAAGAGAAAGGGGATTACCCGGTGTCTCTGGCCATTTCTAAATCTAATTCTTCATGGGTTTTCTCACGCTTGCGAGTGACAGTGCCATGAGCACTATTGAGGAATCCTTGGTATGAATACCAGAAAGGAATAATAATAATAATAATACATGTCAAATGCGCAGGCATTGTAAACTTGTTCCCAACTACACTGGAAACAGTTTAGTACGCACATGTTTTGCAAAGCAATGTTTCTGTGCTACCTGAGAACTTTTAAAAACAAGAACAGCAGCATTACATAACTAAAGAATAATGTTGATAAACTGCCTTGTAGAAATTTGTAAGTTAAAGATAGTATACATGATTGGTAAACTGTTAAATATAGTTTTATCCTCCTGTGTGATTTAAGATATGCATGATTAAAACCAACCCGAGCAAAAACCAGCTCCGTACTTCGTCTAACTTTTGAGAAAACAGTCAAAAAAAGGTTTGCAGTCAATTCGCCCCAAAACCACTTCACCCTAAACCATTTCGCCCTGAACCACGGCCTGTGCACAAAGTGGTTTTGGGGCCAAATGTCATTTGGGCGATGTAGTGTTTGGACGAAGTAATTTGGGGCACTCTGGCGAAGTGGTTTGGGGCGAATTGAATTTTCGTCTCATGTTTAAAAACAGGAACAGCAGCATTACATAACTAAAGAATAATGTTGAAAAACTGCCCTGTAGAAATTTCAGCTACATACATGTACATACAGTTAGACAGAAAACCTGAAAAATACATGCATAGTTTTTGTGTATGAATGAAGGGTAAAAAAGTTATCTGCAGACAACTTTAAGAAAAAAACACCTTCAGTTGGCAAATTTCTCCCACAAAGGTACCATTTTACACGGAAAAAAATCCTGTGGTGTTTATTACCATTGCCAGCAACACTTTTTTCTCGTCAACTCATGAAGTTAACCGGGCAGGGGTTTGGGGCGTATCTTAATTAGAGCTGCGACGTTTAAACGACCGAAACTTAACTATCCGTTTAGAAAAATGCTAAACGGATATCCGAAACCAACTTGTGAAAAAACGATCCTCCCTTTTTCAAAGATCTAATGGCCGTTTTGCGCCGCCAGAAATTTCTAAAGCGGCAATTTTGTTCGTAAGAATCAGGCAGCATACCGCTGTGATGAGCCCAACGGTACGTCGGTAACCTTTGTGGTTTCAAGCCGAAGATGTACAGTTGCGTTCGCGGGCGGAAGCGATTTTACTGGTTTACGGTTTAATCTTGTTGAATTCAAAGCAAGGCGGTAAACACCGTTTACTATATAGCTGAACTTTCGTGGCCTGCATCATGTATGCTCCAATTCAATAAAGTGTCAGTGGTGCCGCGCGAACGCACATGATACCAGGTCAAAGAACTTTTTATTGCGAGCGCAGTAATAAGTTTTACTTTTTGTTATGTTTACTATTCGTTTAAACGAATGTTAAATTGACGTTTAAACGTTTAGAAAAATAAACGGTAACTCCCAGCGCTAATCTTAATGCATAGTTCCGACCTGTCAATCAAGCCGAACCCGCCAACCAATCACAACAGAGCTAGCAGACAGCGCCCACATAGGTCAAAGTGCATTGCATCATGAACAATCACGCAATATTCGGCCCATATACAGTTTGGACAAGTTGTATGCGCCAGTGACCGGGTGAATTTTGGTTTCAATGTCGGGCGATTCGCTGTTCAAAGGTAGGAAAGCGCATTTTTATGAAATATATGTCATCCCTGCATTCCTAGCCCTTCGCTCAGTGTGTGCTACGGTAACTGTCGACCCTAAAACATAAATACCTTGAGTTTTCCCCCAATGAATCTGTGCTTTCCATGCCGAGTCCCGTTGCTTTGTACGTTGTGTGTCGCCATTTCGTTGCGATGGCTTGTGAGCACATGTGAGCAACAGTATCTAAGGGGCGGGGTTAACTGGGCAATCTCGGAACTATGCATTGGTAGGGCGTCTGCACATTAAGCAGAAGGTACGTGGTTCAATTCCTGGTGAAGCCAAGTTGCTTTTCACTGCATCAAAGTAAAATTTTGGGTAACTGCAAATGATGTATTGGGGGTTTAAAGGACGTGTGAAATAGGGTTTTTATTAAATATAATAATAGTAGAGGGCGTGTTTTACACTTCCGTCAATTTCAGAAAATTTGATTGTTCCTTTTTGGTGTAATTGCAAGTTTTATATTTTTATGCTAATGAAATTTCCATATTCATGAGCAAATCCGTGATGTCATCTCAGGACAACATTGGAAATCTCAATTGACTTGTGTACAAAAGTTTTTGTAATTTTCAGTGACTTCTTGGTGTTATGATCTGTAACAGTTTACTGAGTTTGTTTAGTATGTTTGGGTCAGAAATGGATCAGTGGGCTACTGCTACTGTTTGAAATGTAATGTTCTTTCTTTGTTTTTCAACTGTGGGTTCCCTCCATGACTAGCAATAAACAGCGCCCTCGTCTGTCAAGAAAATTTTGAAGTAGAGAAAAAGGTCACTTCTTTCTGAAATGAAAACAAATTTCAGTTTGCCCCTTTGTCTGCAACACTTTGATCTTCTGATTCGTGTATAAAAACAAATGGTTGATAATTTTCACTAAACCTTTAATGTACACAATGTGCAGGTGAAGAAGATCGGTCGTCGCTACAAGTCACAGTATGAAGATCTGCAAGCCAAGGTAGAAGCTGATGAGCAGCAGCATGGGCAGCCTAGTGCTGAGACTGAAGCTAAGATTAGAGAGTTAGAGGAGACGCTCACCAGACTAAATGAGGTAATCTACTGGTGTTGAAGGTGGTCTTACGTTGTACTCAAACAGGGGAAATACAGTAACCCTACTTTTAGAACGCTAAAAATGATTTTCTGATGTTTACATTGGGACTCTATCAATCACTTTTAGCTGATCAGGGACCGATTTCACTGACACAATATTTTGCGATCATCGTTAGAATGATCGCTAAATTTAAATTACTGCGATGGCGATGGATTTTGCATTTCACTAAAGCCGTCGCAATAGCGATGAGTATTAATTATAAATGAATTTATTGGACGAGGACGATCGCTTAGTAACGCGTAAAAAAAACAGAAATTCAAATCCTTCGTTATTGCGATGGCGATGGATTTTGCATTTCACTAAAGCCGTCGCAATAGCGATGAGTATTAATTATAAATAAATTTATTGGACGAGGACGATCGCTTAGTAACGCGTAAACAACCAGACATTCGGTGACTTGATGCACAATTCTGCAGCGCAGACACTATAGCGACAGATATGCCATGATGCTCGGATGTTGTGGAATAGAAGCATCCTGAGAGCTTAATACTTGAACGGTTGCATCTATTGCGTGGCTCCTAAGAGTTATAGGGCCGAGATGTGGCTCTAAAATGTCAATAATTCTCATGACACCATTCGCGTAAACCGATAATATTTGTGCATCTTTTTGTCATTGTATGAATCCAGAGGATTTGTCCTGTCCCTGAAAACCCTCTCTCTCTGTAATGCTCTTGCGTTGTTTATGTACAACAACTGAAACGCCATTTCGAGACACACTGAAAATCACCAAACCTTCAAAATACTAAACAAATGGCGCGAAATTGTATTTTAGCGATGAATGTTTCCATTTACGATGACAAATTAGTCGTCGCTAAATATTCATCGCTAAATAACAACTAGCGATGGTCAACGCCATCGCTAAGTTTTTGTGAAATCGCTCTTCGAAGTTGATCGCAAAGTTGCGATGGATTTCGACCCCCAGGTTTTGTTGTCCATGGCGAAAGACCAACAACAAGTTTGATGAGTACAACTTATTTTATTTTAATTTTTTTTTTACAGAATTTCAAATAATTACAAAAAACGCGAAAAGTCTCTCACTGGCACTGAGAGAGTAAAGAGACAATCGGACTGAAGGCATAGGGGTCATTCTATGAAGTTGAGGAACACGGTTTCCGCGTTACATCCACAACAAATTTTTCTCTTTTTTTTGCCCTTGATAACCCCATGAATAAATACTATTTAGAAATTCAAGCTGTTGGATGAGAGAAATTTAAAACATTCATTACTTGTAACAAAATCCTCACGGATTTAAATTTATATGTCAACTAAATAGAATTTTGTTTAAATGTAGGTGTGACATTTGGGCTTTTTAGCAGATTTTCTTGAATCACAAAGAAATTTAGGCTAGAATCCTTCAAATTCGAATTAAAAAGGATTGTTTAGTTTGAGAACTGTGTGTTAATTTCAAATTCAACATGAAAACATTTGTAGTTGGAGTGGAAGCAGTTGAACTGTATTGGTTTCCAAGTTACATCCACCCACCACTTTGTTAAATAATTCAAAATGGCGGCACTTTGTCAACAGTGAAGACTCCCAAATTACCCCCAAACAGTGTAAGCCATCACATCATGCAACATCGTTATATAAACATGATAAATGGTGATTCATTGCTCCCTTATTGACCATTTTTGTGGAAATGAAGAAATGTCGCACTTTGTTCCTCAACTTCATGGAATGACCAATATACTAACAAGGGAGCTAAGAAGGTTTAATCAAGGTTCAATAATAATGTTGGATTTCACAGATTGACTTCATGTGCGTAAAACACATTTGTATTAAAATTGTGTTTGACAAAAATCTTTGTTAACACGTTGACTGCCAACTATGAGTATACTCGTAGTAACAGGTGTACTGGATTCTGCCACTAAGAGTATACTCATAGAAAATGGGAACGCCCTGTGGGAAACTATGTTTGGCAGTCAACGTGTTAAAGAGCTGAAAATCCTGATTTCTAAAAAATCTGTTTTCTGCTAAAAATTGAGATTAATGGTTATATATCTTTACGAATTGTGGTTTTAATTTTCAAATTATCACTAAAAAATCACAGTAGTTTCGTTCGTTTTGGCCGTCATTGAATTAGAGTCATCGGCAAGTTTATCCAAGATCGGTGCATGCCACCGAGTGCGTGACGCACTTTAGGAGAGCTGCCCGTTCACAAAACATGGCGTAGGCTTCGTATAATGCATGCATGGTACATTGCGTGTACACGCAGTATTTATTCGAGGCCAGCCAACAAGGCTACACTTTCACACACTGTCAGTTCTCCTAAATGACGTTACACTCACGGGTGGTTCCCACTCGCAGCGTTGCTTATCCATTGCACAAGACAGACAACCAATACCCCATGCCCTCAGCGGCAAAATGTATCAGTTTTGAAAAGCTAGTTCACTTCTTGTATTCAACAATCGTGACTTTTTTGCCCAAAAGGTCAGAGTGCCCGACAATGAAAATCACTACAAGCTTTAACAAGAAAAGTTGACTTCCTTCTGCAATTCCAGAAATCGTTTTCCATAAATCGTTTTACTAGCTCTTTAAACTATAGGGGACTCGCGAAGACTCCACATTAAAGGAACACACCTTCTTTGTTGGGCTATTTTGGGCTCGAAATAGACCCATACATTATTCTGAAGCGCATTCGAGAGTAAATTAGATACATACTGAAAAGACGCCGTCAAATTTAGCCGTTTTTGAGCACTTTTGAAAAATCCAAGGTCACATGACTTTTCGGAACCAAATTCTGGTTCCGAAAAGTCACGTGGTCTTGTGAGTTAGTTGTATTTCCAGCCGTATAAAAGTTTGTTACTGCAGAACTGCACCAAATTCAACTCTGATTTCCCCCCAATATTTATAAGTAATTGACAAAAGAGAGACTATTTATACAGGTATGAAACAAAGTTAAACATAAGTATGAAAATTCGAACATAATTGTTTGTTTCGAGAGTCCGGAGAACGGGAGCGAGCGCGTGCTACGGCAGGCTACCGTGGAGTGTAGAAATTTGCCCCGCGCAGTATACGGCAAATAGCCTGAGTGCACACACACACACACACACACGGGCGTGTTGCTTCGGTGCACGTACGTTCGTGAAGAAAAAACATGATGCCAACTCCTCAAAAGAAAACGGAAATTCCTATTCGGTCGTCCGGGCTGTCCAGTGAAATCGTGAGCAGAAAATTGGAGATATCCTGAGCAGGAGAAGAGTGAATCGTCTGTGACAAAGTCGTGAGGCTCTCGCGTAGTTGCAACGGCTGGTAAAGCGTATAACCCGTCTTTTGACCGTTTTTGTTAATTTTGCACATCTTTAGTAAATTACGGGATATTTTGATGATCTTTTTTTCACAACGACCATCAAAAAAGTATTGTCAATGCTCCTACATCACTAAATCATGTAAACAGTAGGAAGGTGTGTACCTTTAATGTTGGGCACAAGTACTTTGCTCAAGAAATTATGATTTGATTTGATTTTTCTCTTCCTTGATTTTGTTAGGTTTGCACTCACATCGACACTTCGTGTGTGTTTGATTCATCATGTATGTCTTGTTTTTATACGCAGGAAAACAAGGTATTGAAAGATACTGAAGAAAAGACCAAGGTACTGTTTTGGGTTATACGCAGAAATGTCGCTTGCATAAAACATGACATGGTGGGACTAGAACACAAAACTACACTGCTTGTTTGTTTTCTATTTCTCCATTGGTCAAAACTTCAGTGCAAAGATTGTTTTGATAACGTGCCTTAAATGAGCATTTCAGATCACATATTTGAACCTCCATTTTTCCCATGGGTGTTGAAATTTTGATACCATTTCATTTGTCATATTTTTCTCATTACCATTCTGAAATGTCGGGTTCTCAATCTGTTTTCAAGGATATCGTAAACAAAACCACTGATGTTTTGTGAACTAATTTATCTGGGGTCGATTTCACCAAACTCTTTGAAAGTTAAAGACAGTATACATGTACATGATTGGTAAACTGTTGCAAATTGTTTTATCCCCCTGTGTGATTGAAGATATGCATGATTAAAACCAACCTGAGCAAAAAGCAGCTCCGTACTTCGTCTAACTTTTAAAAAAAACAGTAAAAAAAACAGTAAAAAAAGGGTTTGCAGTCATTTCGCCCCAAAACCACTTCGCCCAAGTGCCATTTTGCCCTGAACCACGGCCTGTGCACAAAGTGGTTTTGGGGTGAAGTGTCATTTGGGCGATGTAGTGTTTGGACGAAGTAATTTGGGGCACTCGGGCGAAGTGGTTTAGGGCGAAATGGCACTTGGGCGAAATGGTTTTGGGGCGAATTGAATTTTCGTCTCATGAGACGAAAACAAATTGTTTTACTCATTTCTCAAAGACTATAGCACTTCAGACAAAACCATTTCAGGGGAAGTTTTCTACGGTCATCATGTTTATATCTGTAAGTTAGGCGTAAATCTGTGAACATTTCTGATTTTCGAGATTACCAATGATGTATACTGTCTTTAAGGCCCATAGTAAGACATGCGATGTATTCTAGGGCTGCGACGAATCGTGGCTAGGATGGGTGCTGCGGTGGATTTCACCAAACATATCATAAGCGTGATGTGTTCGATTATCGATTAGGGATATTTGCATATTTACGCCAAGGCTGTTTACTGCACTCGGTTATGTTTTTACTAAAACGGTTGCCGGCTACACGAGTTGAAAAAGTATCCCTGTTCGTTCTGCTTAGTGCAACTGCACGCGTTAAATGTAGCGCACACCTTACGGGACGCGTACCGTACATTTCGTGCAGTCACCAATCGCATGAGCACTTTTTGTCGCGCATAAGACGCGTTTAGAATACAGTAGCATCATTCAAATTTGTATTACACGGGTACAAGACGTTGTTGGTTGACGCAGACAATGGATGGCCAACTGCAGCGTAGCTTCCGTGTTTTTGCATGCAGAAAAAAACATCGGACACAGTTTTGAAGCGACACATTTTGTCACCTACTAAACTCATATGTACACAATTTTACATTTTCTCTTGTTTATATCGCTTAGCATAGAATCTATCAAGAGTGGCAATCAGTTTTTTGGGGAGCCAGAGTTCATCTCCTCTTCCAAAAACGGCAAAAACCACGACCATCGTTGGTCAAAATGTAAGCTACGATGACCCATTGCCTCATGGTAGCTTACGGTGCGTTGCTATGGCAAATATGCATCATTACACTTATCGCAAGTTTTTTTAAATCGTTCTTAGGATGCATCATGAGTTATGGAGCGGTAACCCATCGCATCTCGAGTTTTAAAGGATCGTAAGAGTTAGTGAAATCAACCCCTGGTTTCATAAAGCAGTGCAGTGATTACACAACCTTTTTGCTTCCACGTCCAAATTGGACATTGCAAATTTCCTGTTTTCTTCCCATGGATGGTATTTTGGGAGATTTTTTATATGATTCTTGGGTTAAAGTGAAATCCATTTCTGGAAAACACTTGTGTGAGTATTGCTGAAGAAGCGACAACTCGACAATTACAAGTGTGTACTGGATGAAATGTTTGCTGTGAGTGAAATATAACTTTTATGGGGCAATGTATGGCAGTATTTTTTACATGTATTAATGCAGCTCTCACTATCATCTAGGCAATGCATAGCCTTGTCCAAGGGCTATGAAATTGTGTGAATCCGTGAAGAATTTGCATGTATGCTATGCAGCGAAAGTGCGCCATCGCGCGGTGAATTGTAGCTAACTGCAAAATAGTCTGGTTACCGAAATATCTTGGTCTGAATCCTGACTTCACGCGCGAGGCTGTATCATAGCCTTGTTGTTTCTGTATTCGATTTGTTATGTGTTTCTTTATATCTGCGTTGGAAATCCGACGCAATTACTTATGCGAAACCCGAGTGCTTATAAATATTCATTTCTTACATAACATCCAATCAGAGCTCACTACTCGGGTCAAATGGTGCGTACGTGACCGGTTTGCAAGCATAAACGTTTGTACGTCGTACATGTGCAGTGTACAGTATGCAAGCCTGTCTGATGTAATTATGGCGACATCACACATAGTGTTACAACTGAGGAAATCAACGGTAGTTTGAATTATGCAGCCTGCAAATTGATGACTTTCACGAAGACCAGAAGATATCCCTCACATATTTTCTGTAAAGGTATGACGTATTTGTGAACTTACCAACTGGGTATAGGCTACGTACGAAAAATCTGCTATTTTTCAAACGGCACCGTATTGTTCTGTCAAAACAACCGTTAACCAATGAGCTTTTAGCATAAAGAGTCCCCGCCCATAAAACACATCAAGTACATAAAGAACAAGGCTGTGATACAGCCTCGCCCGAGAAGTCAGGATTCAGACCAAGATATTTCGGTAAACAGACTATTTTGCAGTTGGCTACAATTCACCGCGCGGTGGCGCACTTTCGCTGCATAGCATAAAGGCAAATTCTTCACGGATTCACAAAATTTCACAGCCCTTGGACAAGGCTAGGCAAATTTGCACAACATGTGGCTAAACTAACCCATCATATGGTTGTTTCCATTGACATCAACAGACTGAGAAGGATGAAAGAGAGGAAAGATCCAAGAAAGCACTGCAGTCTATGAGGCAGAAAATCTTACAGCTCACATGTAAGCTCTCGGACTCGCTGTTTCAAGTATAAACTCCTCAAAACAAGTTCGGAAAGTCAAGTTTGACTGACGATTTCTCTCTTGTTACTAAATCATTTCCCTTGCATTTGGTATCATTGGAAAGCCCTGTTATTTATCTTTACAGTGATGTGTCATTTGTTATGATTAATCAATTGGGGATGTGCAGTATAGCGGAATACAGGGGTGGGTGGAAAGTGAAATGTCACAAAATTCACTGCTATTGTCATGCAGTGCATTCCCCTTTTGCTTGGAGGATGGGAATGGGTCAATGCACTTTTTGACAATAGCAATGCATTTTGTGACATTTCACTTTACACCCGCCCCCGTATTCAGCTGTGCTGCACATCCCCCAATTGCTTAATCATAACAAATGACACATCATCGTAAAGAGGAATAACAGGGCTTTCCAATGATATAAAATTCAAGGAAAATTATTTTGCAACAAGAGAGAAATCGTCAGTCAAACTTTCCGAACTTTTTTTTTAGGAGTTTAGATGAATACGGTTGCTAAGGACTCCTTCCCCGCACATCCACTATTACTGGGGGCCATCCACTGCCATGAACTGGGCGTTCTGTGTTGTTAAATCGAACAGCGCACAACGCGCCCCTTCGCTTACACAGGCTTACATAGGCTTACAAGCCTTCACAAGCTTACAATAAACATGCAAAATTGTTCGAAGTGACAACATAATGTAACAGCTTATCATCAACACAAAACGCACAGTTCATGGCACTGGATGGCCCCCAGTTATGGCAGACGTACAGAGAAGAGGACTTCAGCTGTCGGATCGATGTATAGTTTTTGCTCATCTGCACATTTTGCAATCTGGAAATGGAATATTCTTTAGGGTTGGTTTACACTGCACTTACTTCGTCCGTCAGGCGTACGTAAAATTGACGTACCTCGTCTCCGGTTCGTCAGTTTTTGGTCCGTTGATGCATTTTCAATATAAACCGTCTCAAAGATCAGCTTCATTTATGTTCATGTATGTCGTGTGGAGAAATCAATGTATCCAAACGTTCCGAACATCAAATTGACGGATGATGGAAGAGTTAATCCGAGGTCTATTTGTCCATTGAATTTTCGTCAGTCAAGTCCATTGTACGTACAACAGCGCAATCAAAATACATCTGCCACAGGATGATTTTCCAAAGCGGTTCTTTGGAGAAAAAAATGTGTGGATGTATTCTTTGTTTTCGATTGTGTGTTTGAATGGTGGCTGAATCGCTCAGTTAGCTTTAGTGAGCTGAATTGGCGAGGAAACAGCGCAGTCCGCGGTGCGTGAATTTTTCGCGCCGTTTGTTCAGTTTCCATGCGGTCAGATGCATCTATGTACAGTAGTGTGAACCTCTAGGGAAAATGTTTGGAACGGACAGTGTCTGGAACAAATTCAACTCATCCATTTTGACATGTGGCTATGTGACGGACGGATGCAAAACAGATATACCAATCATGTATACTGCCTTTAAAGTGACAATTCAAAGATTATCGTCACAACATTAAAACTCCATTGCCATTCTCTGACTAGTCCCTGGAAGTATAACCCGCCGTGAGACTTACACGGTCTATTATGAACTTTCCCCCCAGCTGAACGTAGCAAGGCCCTTGAGGAGAAGACTAAGTCACAGTCATCGGTTGATGAACTGAAAGGCCAGCTGTCTGCCATGGAGTCACTGCAGACTCAGAGCGAGAGGCAAATGGAAGCTGATAAGAAACAACTAGAAGAGAAAGTAGAGCAGCTAGAGAAGGACCTCAAACAGTCCAAGGAGAAACAGGTCAGCAGACTATACGCTTGTTTCTGTCGATGAGAGGTTGCTGGGTGACGCGGTGTAGTTGATAGTAGAGCCAAGGGATCATTATTGAAGAGTTTTATTGCGAAATGCTGTAAACGCCAAATCCAATAAAATTTAGATATTGGTGTCAGTACATGTACATTCTCAAACGGTGGTCCTACACATTTGTCAAACTGTTATGTCCCACAAAAACTGTTTTACTTTATATTGGAATTTGCCATTCCGTGTAGTACTTAGTTGTAATACAAAATGGCAGTTTTCTCAAAATGCCAAAAATAGATACGTCTGTTTTCAATACTGGAGAGACCTTTTGTACAATGTCATTCATCTTCTCTCAAAACAAAAGAAATATCTTAAGATAGATCTAAGGAGATAACTTCAGCTAAAGAACTGCAACGAATAGTGCCACAACATACCAATATACCGTATGTCACAAGGACACCCAAAAAAATGTCACAAAGTATGTGTCCTATGTTACATACTTAAATAGGAAATTTGTACACAGAGTTTTCAGAAAGGTATGTTGTTGCACTATTTGTTGCTTAAGTTATCATCTTAGATCTGTCTTAAGATATTTCTTTTGTTTTGAGAGAAGATAACTAGCATTGCACAGAGTTATGATCCTGATGAAAAAATCTCTCCAGTATTGAAAACAGACTTATATACATGTACAGCGTTTTGTTAAGAAGCTCTTCATATATTTGCCTTAAAGATTTTAAGTTAGACGCGAGGTCAAAATAGAAACGGTCTGTATACCGGTAAACGGTACATAAACGATACACCGTTGCAGCGTTTTCAGTGAACAAGCAAACGATTCAACTTGTCTGGCCAGACGATAGATAATTGGCAATGTTCAACCTAGCCCACGTTCGCTGAACAATAGAGAGCTTATCGGATTACGGGCCATTGTGTGACTGCTCCTAGCTGACTCGCTGCCACTGTTTATCACGTGACCGCCCGAACAAGGGCGTTTAACCAAAACCCATTCATGCCCTGGGGTGCGCCCGGCTGGAGGGTCGGGCGGCTCCCTTTGAAGTCGTATATTTCTTGAATAATTTTTATTTCTAATAGATATTTCTAATTTGTTGAACTTTTCCCTTTGTACAGGAGAAGCTTCAAACAATCCAGAAAGAGGAGCAACAGAAACAACAACAGCAGCAGACTGAGCTACAAGCAAGGGTAAGGCATGGTCTGCAGTCCTAATGTGACAATAAGTTGCGCTTGTGTCTTGTATACATACTAAACTAACACACTGGTAAGCATGTTTTTGACATGGGTGTGGATCCTGATGTGCATGCAGGGTGTGCGCCTGATAAATAAAGAATTTTCATTTTGGACGATGGATAGTTTTGCAATGGTAAATTGACACCTCAATTCATCTGCGCATTCATAGACTGTCATTTTGTCATCCAATTTCTAAGATGGTACTTAAGGGAGGGTTCCCACTGCACTATATTCATAGTTACATCCGTCCGTCCGTCGCGTTGCCACAAGCGGTTCACACTAGATGCATCCAAAGGAATTGAACAAAATGCACATGCGCAGGAAATTCACTTACGTCACAGCACCACGTGTTTCATTTAGCTACACATTGAAAAACAAAGAATACATCCACCACAGGATCTTTCATTCAGCGAACCGCTTCAGAAAACCATCCTATGTTGGATGTATTTTGATTGCACTGTTGTATGTAGAACGGACGCGACGGATGAAAATCCGACGGACAAGTAGACTTCGGGATCAACTCTTCATCTGTCAATTTGACGTATGAAACCTTCAGATACATTGATTTTTCTACTCGACGTACGTAAATGAAGCTGATCTTTGGACGGTTCACATTGAAAATGTATCAACGGACCGGAGACGACGTACTTCGATTTTACGTTCGTCTGACGGATGAAAATAGTGCAGTGGGAACCCGCCCTAAGATAAACCAGCATTGTTGTGGAAACGACAACTTTTGGTTAACATATGATCTTTGATCCTAGCTTTGAGGTCATATCAAACAACAACATTGAAGCAATGAAGATGTTAGAAAAGATTCATTGTTTTTTTTTTTTAAATTATCTTATTATTTAATTATATAACGCCCAAGTAGATCTCTGTCATTTGATTGGACGATAATTGGTTACATGGCGTTAAATAATTTAACCATTTAAAGGCAGTATACATACAGAAATGTTCACAGATTTACGCCTAACTTACACAATATAAACATGATGACCGTAGAAAACTTCCCCCGAAATGGTTTTGTCTGAAGTGCTATAGTCTTTGAGAAATGAGTAAAACAATTAGTTTTCTTCTCATGAGACACAAATTCAATTCGCCCCAAAACCACTTCGCCCGCGTTCCATTTCGCCCCAAATCACTTCGTCCAAACACAACATCGCTGAAATGCTACTTCGCCCCAAAACCAGTGGTTTTGGGGCGAAATGACTGCAAACCCTTTTTCTGAAAAGTTAGACGAAGTACGGAGCTGGTTTTTGCTCAGGTTGGTTTTAATCATGCATATCTTCAATCACACAGGGGGATAAAACTATTTGTAACAGTTTACCAATCATGTATAGTGTCTGTTAAATTCTGTTCCATACGATTTTTCCATTGCACGGCGCGCCTGTTTTCATTGCACAGTACACATACTGTATGCATTTTTTTACTGCAAGTGCATGTTCGTTTACACATGTGACATTACACGATGCTGAAGCAGACGCATTTGCGTAAGACGCACGTGTGATAGATGAGTCGGATTCGGTCATTGTGATGCGAGGAATGTCAGGGACTAGTGTCTTAAGTACTTTTTTATATTCTCAGGCTGTCAGATGTTCTCCAATTAAATGACAATGATCTCTTTGGGCATTATATACTAAAACACAAAAGAAACTTACCACTTGTTTAAAATGTAATGAAATTGTAACAGTTCAAAATAAAACAAACCAACAATTGCTAATGGAAACATTGGCATTTTATTGATGACATGTCAAGTTTTTGACCAAGATACACCATCTTGTTCTACAGTAATGAACAGAAGAGGGTGCAATGTCAGTCCCCTTTCAATAGCGTGTGTGGCCACCATTGATTTGGATACAGGCAGTGCATCGTCGGCGCATACTGCCTACCAGTCTTTGATCCCCCGACAATCGTGGCATGTTTGAAATGCCCATCTTGCACTGGCCTTTTTAAAGCCAACATCAAGACATCACCTGCAGCTCATTACAATCATCCCATACCCCTTGGCTAATCACTGACAGTCAAAACAGCTGTTCAACATACAGCTGTCCCATGAAGTGACCATTGAAGGTTCAAGTAACCTTCAAACACCGTTTCAGGCCTCGAAATTCGTGTTCAAAAGGGCACGGCAACAATTGCCTTGCCTTTTCCCACATTTCAAGGGCATCACGGCAATTCTGTCAATTTAAAAAGGGCATCACGGCAGTTTGCTCGAACTTGGAGGGCACCACAACAATCATTAATAGTACTTAGCTGGGGTTGCAGTCTGAGGATTGTCTTTTTATTTATCCGCGTTGAACATGGTATTGCTTCCACCTGATCGATAAATCGTCTAGACCTTTCGTTGACATTCGCAACGCGCGCGCAACGAAATGCGGTTCATGCGGCCGCCATTTTGTGTGCTACGCATGTGCAATGACCACGGTTATATCACGAACGTCATGCTAATGAACTCATAAACATTCATTATTTGTATAATGTTTTCGCCATGTGTATTTTGAATGATGAGTCCCATTCTTGTGTATTACTGTTTTATTCTCAAAGGTTCAGGAATTGGAGAGACAAGTTGAGGATCAGCAGAAGCAGTTACAAGTAAAGCATCTTGCCCCTCAACAGCCAATGGGTGCTGAACGGCCAAGGTAGGGCAAAATACAAGCTTTAAAGGCCCTGTAGATGATCTGTTTTAAAGAAATTCAGCTTTGTCAAATGTACCACGTTTAAAAAAAACATGAAAATCCATATGCGTTTTCCTGCATGGTCTTGGGGGGGTGTTTCAAATATTCGTTCTTAGTTGATCGGGTACTATGTGGCTTGCGTCATGCACTCTGTGGCGCACATCATATACTGCGTGTGCGCGCGATCCATAAAAATGCATCGTGTTGGAACACGCACACGGAGTACACAGCGCCCATGCATTTTGGACCGCGTAGATGCAAACCAAAAATAAGTAAATCGTTTGCAAACGATCTAAATAATTTCATCTTTACGGATTATTTTCTGGTAAAATTATATCATTTTGAGCGGAAACCTTTCATTGGGTAGTTGCTATTAATTTAATCTTTACTTTGAGAACTTTTCCCCTGTAAACTCGTCGATTACTTTTTGGGGTCATTGCAAATGATACACTGGGCCTTTAAATAAAAGGTAATTTTCTGAAACCATACAGTGCCAGAAGCGAGGAGCCGCCCCCAACAGCCAACATCAAACCCATCTCATCCCCAGCTACGACCGTGTCCAAAACGTCAACACCGTCCGGCCAGAGAATGACGGCCAGCGTACGACCCATCGCCGTCACTCCGGTGACCAGCGCGTTATCAAGCTCATCAGCAACGCCCATGGCAACCGTTATGCCACAGACACAGAGTGAAGCTAGCACGGTTGTCATGGAAACCGACAGACAACAGGGTGAGTGGTGGTAATCTTGGGCTGTGTTCGAGCGTACAGTTCTCGTTACTCCAGAGTAATGCATGTGGTGTGCTGTGGAAGAGCGGTCTAGTGGATTGTATTCAAAACCTGGGTTAGTTCCAAAGGTAGTGGTTTCATATCCCGGTCTGGCCCATCCATGGTGATCAAGGTACTTTGCCACGCATTGCTTCTCTCCACCCAGGAGTAAAATGGGTACCTGTGAGGGTTGATGTGTTTGATTAGCCGTTGAGCGCCTAATACATGTAGGCAGCCGGGGCTGTATACTCCCCAGGGAGCTGAAAAGGATTAAGGAATGATATTACTGAGCCCAATAACCAGGGGTAATAATGCAGAAAGGGCATTGAGAGTTCCGTCGGATCTGAAATGCGCTATATAAGAACTGGTTATTATTATTATTATTATTGCACTGCACTCGGGTCACATTATGCAAACGGCAAGTCTGCAGTTCGCATGCAGCAAAGCTTAAAGATAGTGCACATGATTGGTAAACTGTTACAAATAGTTTTATCCCCCTGTGTGATTGAAGATATGCATGATTAAAACCAACCTGAGCAAAAACCAGCTCCGTACTTCGTCTAACTTTTGAGAAAACAGTCAAAAAAGGGTTTGCAGTCATTTCGCCCCAAACTACGGCCTGTGCACGAAGTGGTTTTGGGGCGAAGTGTCATTTGGGCGATGTAGTGTTTGGACGAAGTAATTTGGAGCGAAATGGCACTCGGGCGAAGTGGTTTGAGGTGAAATGGCACTTGGGCGAAATGGTTTTGGGCCGAATTGAATTTTCGTCTCATGAGGCAAAAAATAATTGTTTAACTCATTTCTCAAAGACTATAGCACTTTAGACAAAACCATTTCAGGGGAAGTTTTCTACGGTCATCATGTTTATATTGTGTAAGTTAGGCGTAAATCTGTGAACATTTCTGATTTTCGAGATTACCAATGATGTATACTGCCTTTAAGTGTGAGTTACAGATAGCTTTGTACCAGATTATGAATAAGTTCATCGATACAAACAAGATAAACAGAACAAAAAGACCAATAATCAGTTTGAAAATTCTTTCCTTTTAAAAAAAAAAGAAGTGTTTAGGCCTATTTGTCTTTTTATCCTGTCTATCTCTTTTGGAGGATGAACCTGTTCATAATCTGGTACAAAGCTACTTCTGACAGGGTCGCTTTGAACCGTCGGTGCTCAGTCACCCATGAAGGTATTTCTTGGTGTCATAAGAAAAAGGACACAGTGACGGTAGTTACCGTTTTCCAAATTGCTCCATCATTACCGAGTAATTAGCAATTTAATCTCCGTTTACTTTTTTCTGGGACACCCTGTAGTAAGGCATCCTCTTGCAACAGTGCCCCTTTAACGCACTCCCTAACTCACTGCGTACAGTGGCCCTGTTGAAAAAGGCCCCATTTCGCGGTGGGACTAGCGACAGAAATCTTGTCGCCTCTGCTGGACCAATCAGGACGCTTGGCAGTGCATTGCAGCATGATTGCAGGCATTCAAATGTAACGCGCGCAGATTGTAAACACCGTGCATGCATGTGATACATGTACTCGGTAATGCTGGCCGTTGTCCGCGTCGGCGATTGGCTGCTATTTGAAGCATACTGGGGAATCCGTTCCATTACATTCGTCAGCATGCATCCCTGTTATTAATTTGAAAAACTGCGGAGTAAATTAAGATCGTCGTTTGAAAGTTTGGTAGGAATGGGACAGTCATAAGGAACGGAACCCAATACAATTTCTGGAAAGTATAGAAATCGTTTCTTTTCGGCATAACATGACCGAATTGATTAAATTACATCAAAATGACTCGGCGTGAGTTGGCTCAGGACAACAGCCGGCTCACTCCACAGATTTGCGTGTGTTTCCTCGGGGTATTGTTACGTCGCTTTGCAAATTGGAAATTTCTTGGAGCTTTCTTGTTACTACAGTTCAAGAACCTCTCTCAGTGGAAACACCCATCGTCCTGTCATTGCCTTCAGCCACTCCCATCCAGGCTGTCACTCCAACCCAACAAGCTCCGCCTACCACTCCATCATCGCTCTATCCACACCAAATGCCAGACTCTAGAGCAGGACCACAGGATGAACGACTAGAGCCCATACAGCAGCAGGAGGTTTCCAGACCGGACAATGTGCAAGAGGTTAGAGCTGAACCGAGGGTCACTCCAACGGCAGAAGCCATTGTGGAACCGGATGTGGAACCAGATGAAGAACCGGTCGTGGAACATCGGGAGGAACCAGCGACGGAGTCCATGATGGAACCAGAAGTGCAGCCGGAGGACGAGTTGGCCTCGCAAATGGCCGAAAATGAGCAGGTTGAAGATGAGTTAACAGGTAAGAAATAGACAGTATTGAATAGCTACCATCTTGTAGGGCAGTTTCTTTGTTCCGTGAGGGCATGCATGGTTGCACATTTTGTGCTTACATTTTTTTTTTTAGCGTCCCAGAATTTATTTTTCGCTTTTTTTTTTTGCGCTCTATATTTTTTTTCCCCATTTTTTGCCCTACCGACGGGCCATATTCTTTTTTTACTGAACATAAACAGAGCGCCCTCAATTGATTCACTAGTTTTGTGAAGCAAACTTTCGCAAGTCTCTTTGCCAAGCAAGTGCCATGGCATACCGCGCTTGTGTATGTAGTGTATGCTTAATGTGCAGTGGTGGCATGCGGCGACTGCAACAAATGGCTATAGAGACTTGTACAAGTCTAATCCCTAAGCAAGCGCCATATTAGCCTGCATGCTGCATCGCAAACCAATAGCGGCCGTGCGTGCATCGCGTGTGTGTGGTGCGTGGTGCGCTTAGCCGTGGTGTCCAGGGCGAGCCGTGCGCGCGATGCATGCGGCAAGCAGTGGGCAACGAACCGATTTTACTGGCTGCTTTCGCTAGCCTGTCTTCAGCGATCGATGTTGCCTGGATTCTTTTTAATATCCTTACTTGTACAAGGTAAATATTTAAAACAAAACTGGTTCTTGTGATAATTAAAATGTTTTTTGACGTGGCACAATGATGGTGTTAATTCAACGATCCCAAAAATTGAAGCACTCCTTGTCTGTACACCTCTCCCCCTGCCCCCTCCCCAAGGAAGCCACGCCCACTCTTTTTTTTAAAAATTCTCCACTCATCACACCCCTAAAACTCATAATAATATACAGCGCATGTCAACATGCTCATATGGAATGTGCGCTATAGAAAGGTAATAATCAATCATCAATAAGAAAACCCTTATACAATTCGGTATAGGGGGAAACCCATGGAATCAAGCAGGGACTGTGAACACAATCCACATACTGGCCAGGATGGGATTTGACCCAGGGCCACAGAGGTGAAAAGTACCACTACGGCAACCTGATTCCCTGAAAAATAATCAAGTTGTATAAAATTACCCCTAATCTATTCACTTGGGAGACGTTCCCATGGACTTGTGCACAAACCTTTACTGTCACCTAATTCAACTTTCCCTAAAGCTACAAAGCTTTTCTGGAAATTTTGAAATAACGCTTTTGACTGGTAGAAAAAACACTTCAATGTCTCCCTGTTTGACGATGTCTCCCTTTTTTTGAAAAAATAACTCCAAGGTGTCTCTCAACTATTCCATTTAGTAATTCACCGGTGTTGTAGTCCAGTCACCAAAATGGAGTCCGAGTCTCGAGTCACTAGCCTTGAGTCCGAGTCCGAGTTAAGATTCATTAGCCCGAGTCCGAGCCCAAGTCATTTTCATTGAGTCCGAGTCACAAGTCACGAGTCACTCGTTCGCCAAATTAATGAAACTGAATCTGAGTTTCGTCCACACAATATGTGAAATGATGACGTGCTCGTGCACTCCTTGCCGGCCTGGTGGGGCGGTGTACATGTACATAATCACGCATCATAGTGTGTTTTTTCCATAAAATCCTGCATCAAGCGTGCAAATATATATTTTTGTTCTTTTTTGAAATATGTGACTCGTGAGTCACGAGTCACCATGTTCGAGTCCGAGTCATCATGGTCAAGTTCGAGTCCAAGTCATTTTCCAATGTGACTCGAGTCGAGTCCGAGTCACAAAAATTGTGACTCAAGTCAGACTCTAGTCCGAGTCCTGGACTCGAGTACTACAACATTGTAATTCACTATTAAAGGCACAGGCTCATCAGCAATGCACGCTCGCCAATTTCGTGCCACGAAATACGCAGCTCCATGCTTTTGCTATGGAGCTGCGTATTTCGTGGCACGAATTTGGCGCGCGTGCATTGCTGACGAGCCTGTGCCTTTAAACATCACAATAGGGTATTTCATATTTTTAAAAACAAACGGCCCAAAGCAGCTTATTTTTATAGTCATTTTCAAGTTGTGACAATATCACATGTCAGGTGGGACTAATAATGCTTTGATGTCTCCTCTCGAAGTAGGTAAATTTGAACTTTCCTTACCCATTTTTATTGTCAGAATTGGCTCAAGAACGGAAACCGTCTTCCATTGAAATTCGACCAGAGCAGAGCAATAAACGCCAGCGTGACGAGTCGGGTGACGATGATGAAACTACTCCAACCGAAGAGTTGGCTCATGCTGAGAAACGACAGCGAGTTACCCCTCAACCGGTATGCTAAAACATTCAGAAACTTATATTATAATTTAAAATGAAGCTTTTGCGGATAACGTGCATTTCTGATACTGTGCAGCACAGAGCCCCGATCTGCACCAAAGCAAGCGCGTATGCGCGCTCATGCATCGAGTGAATAGGGAGGTTTAGTTTATGTTCGTAAAATGAAAACACAAATGCAGACACGAAATGGCTTGAGCATTGGTCATATATTTATACTACCCATCAAAACTTTGGAAACACCTTGAAATTGTCAGGTTTTTGAGAAGAAAACGTATAATTTTGTGAATGTTAATTTTGGGAAAGCAAATGTAGGTGTATTCTAACAAAAAGGAATATATGCATGTTAATTTTAGTGTCATCTTCGGCCTCAGCAGTGGGCTTTATCAACAAATTGGAGAGCATGCAAAAAGAAACATCTAAACTTGATGTTCATCAAAGAATCTCCTTAGCAGCTATGACAGCTACACACAATCTCTGCATCCTGATTGTCAGTTTATCTAAACATTCAGTGGAAATACGCCTCTTTTAAGACTCTTCAGAGGTGTTCTTGGCTCGTTGGGCATTTCCTTTTTACCTTACGATCCAACTCAGAGCAGCTCAATGGGATTGAGATCAGGTGACTGGGCAGGCCATTCCATGATGGACAGCACTCCAGATGACTGCTTTCTCTCCAGATACCCCTTACACCTCCGTTTGCTTTAATAGCTTGGTTTATTATGAATAAACAGAATAATAATTCCTTCTCAAAAACCTAAAACTTCCAAGGTGTTTCCAAAGTTTTGATGCGTAGTGTAGGAGGTTCTAGAACCCAGGTTCGAATTTTGGTCACAGCAAAAGAGATATCTTGCCAAGAAAGTCACATTATTTTGTGGATTTTTGTTTTTGTCTGTTCTAAGATTTCCTCATAGTAACAACCAATTGTTCAAAGCATTTCGCGTTCACGTTTGCGTTTTATGTGCATCTAAACCTCCCTAATGGACTGCTCTTGTGTGCAATGCGTGCAGTTACAAAAGCGTATGCAAACTTTGTAAACGTTGGAAATTAATTGAGGTTTTTTTCAATACCAAATGGAAAAACATTTAGCAGAAATCTTACAAAACAAGTAAGGTTTCATTTTATATGGTACCGAGATATAATGGTACTGAGATATATGAAACACTTTCTGGTTTAAGGTCAGTCAGTGATGGGATTGCTTTTTGATCCAACACTGGGGCATGTCTGAAGAGATCGGAGAAAGAAATGTAGTTACATGTATCTGAAAATGTCTGAAGCGATCAGGAATTGTTTGTGGTTTTACCAGGAAATGTTTGCATTGAGTAAGAAATGTTTACTGTTGATTAGGCATCGGGGAATGTTTCCATGAGTCATGAAATGTTTTCACTGGTCCATCGGACCAGTATTTTTAATAGATCTGGTGGTCCTTCTGATTTTTTACTGGTCTCGGAGCACAAGACCAGTGCTAATTTCGACCCTTGGACGGCTGCCTGGTGACATTACATTGATTGACGTTTGACATCTAAAATATGGCAAACTGTGCCACTTCGAATAAAAAAATAATGCTTTTAGGACAACAGGACAGTTGAAAGGTACACCTAAGCCTGCATTACTAAAGTATTATAAGGGATGGCCAAGATTGAATGCGATATGCAATACCCAAACGATGAATCCTAGTTGTCAAGATAAGCTTTGATCTCAAGACTAATTTGTGTTGTCTTAGTCTTAAACATGTTTCTCTATGTTTTTCTTCTACAGCAGCAACCTTTGGAAGAACCCGACCTGCCGTCATTAGTGGACCCCCAAACACCCGCTGACACTGCCTCTGCTTCAGGCGAAGATGAGGCCGGCACTGGGACACGAGTGGCCTCCTCTCCTGGTGAACCAGAGACGACGCAAGGAGAAGCCCTATCAGAGGGCACTGTTGAGTTTGCTGTCCCCACTGAGAGCGCGCCTGAGGACATGCCTACCAGCAGTGAGGGTGGGGCCGAGGTGCAGGCTGGGGAGGCGGGGCTTGAGGAGCAAGGCAGTGAAGAGGAGGATGATGACGACGACGACGACGATGTGGTTATTGTTGTAGACAGTGATGATGTAAGTTCGCCATCGAATGACTCATTCAAGCATAATTAGACGAGTGGTTTGGGTTGGTGAAAACTTGGTGTTGCAGGTTCAACACTCAGCCATGGTTCTTGTGGCCTTGAGCAAGGCACTTGACCATAATAGACCGATCCAGTAAGCTCCGCCCATTTTGGAATTGACCAATCACAGCCTCAGGTTGAGGTAACCAAAAAGTGGATCTCCATTTTGGTTACCCGAGTCCTCAACATTTTGTGCACAGAGCTACGGCGAAATGCAGCACGAGTGACGCAAAAACACCATAAACATCATTTTTATCAGCGCAGAGGACCCTAGCCGGTTTAAAACGGATTGTATAAGACTATCCTAACCTACTTTTAATCCCTTCATAAATGTGTTTTTGTGTAAACGGGAAAAACTCACAAAAATTAGCTTGTCGTTTTGCTATGTTGTGCATTCACTGCGTTCTAGATTTAACTACATGTATGCATGCACATATGGTGACACAGAGTCCCTTCAATTGGGGTACCGTTGCCAAGCGGTTTAGGTCACTGACTCGCATTACTCGGGTGAAAACCTTGGGTTGCGGGTTCGATCCCCGGCTGCGGTGCCTGTGCCCTTGAGCAAGGCACTTAAACACACTTGCTCCATCCTTCGGAAGGGATGTAAAGCCGTTGGTCCAGTGTGTTGTGTAACGCACTTAAAAGATCCCAGAGCATTCATTCGTAAAGAGAAGGGGATTCTCCCCGGTGTTTCTGGCTCGGCAGCCGAAGGCGCCACACGCCTATGTATCTCGATGTTTAGGCAGTTTCTAGGTACTTGTAAAGCGCATTGAGATGTCGACAGACATGGAATGCGCTATATAAGAACTTGCTATTATTATTATTATTCAATATCAAATTGACAGGAGGATTTGCCTGAGGATGAGCAGTCACAAGACGATGAGGTGGTCGACGATGAAGGAGATGTGGATGCAGAGGATTATGAAGATGAGGAGTTTGCTGAGGAGTATCCAGTGGAAGGAGAGATAGATTATGGGGTAGGTAGACATCTTGGGTACTAAGTACTAGGATGAGGGGTTTGCTGTGGAGTATCCAGTGGGATAGAGTATGGGGTAGGTAGACATCTTGGATACTAAGTACTAGGATGAGGGGTTTGCTGGGGAGTATCCAGTGGGATAGAGTATGGGGTAGGTAGACATCTTGGGTACTAAGTACTAGGATGAGGGGTTTGCTGGGAGTATCCAGTGGGATAGAGTATGGGGTAGGTAGGCATCTTGGGTACTAAGTAGTAGGATGAGGGGTTTGCTGGGGAGTATCCATTTGGATAGGGTATGGGGTAGGTAGACATCTTGGGTACTAAGTACAAGGATGAGGGGTTTGCTGGGGAGTATCCAGTGGGATAGAGTATGGGGTAGGTAGACATCTTGGGTACTAAGTACTAGGATGAGGGGTTTGCTGGGAGTATCCAGTGGGATAGGGTATGGGGTAGGTAGACATCTTGGGTACTAAGTACTAGGATGAGGGGTTTGCTGGGGAGTATCCAGTGGGATAGGGTATGGGGTAGGTAGACATCTTGGGTACTAAGTACTAGGATGAGGGGTTTGCTGAGGAGTATCCAGTGGGATAGGGTATGGGGTAGGTAGACATCTTGGGTACTAAGTACTAGGATGAGGGGTTTGCTGGGGAGTATCCAGTGGGATAGGGTATGGGGTAGGTAGACATCTTGGGTATTAAGTACTAGGATGAGGGGTTTGCTGGGGAGTATCCAGTGGGATAGTGTATGGGGTAGGTAGACATCTTGGGTACTAAGTACTAGGATGAGGGGTTTGCTGGGGAGTATCCAGTGGGATAGTGTATGGGGTAGGTAGACATCTTGGGTACTAAGTACTAGGATGAGGGGTTTGCTGGGGAGTATCCAGTGGGATAGGGTATGGGGTAGGTAGACATCTTGGGTACTAAGTACTAGGATGAGGGGTTTGCTGGGGAGTATCCAGTGGGATAGAGTATGGGGTAGGTAGACATCTTGGGTACTAAGTACTAGGATGAGGGGTTTGCTGAGGAGTATCCAGTGGGATAGGGTATGGGGTAGGTAGACATCTTGGGTACTAAGTACTAGGATGAGGGGTTTGCTGGGGAGTATCCAGTGGGAAGAGTATGGGGTAGGTGGACATCTTGGGTACTAAGTACTAGGATGAGGGGTTTGCTGGGGAGTATCCAGTGGGATAGGGTATGGGGTAGGTAGACATCTTGGGTATTAAGTACTAGGATGAGGGGTTTGCTCGGGAGTATCCAGCGGGATAGTGTATGGGGTAGGTAGACATCTTGGGTACTAAGTACTAGGATGAGGGGTTTGCTGGGGAGTATCCAGTGGGATAGAGTATGGGGGTAGGTAGACATCTTGGGTACTAAGTACTAGGATGAGGGGTTTGCTGGGGAGTATCCAGTGGGATAGAGTATGGGGTAGGTAGACATCTTGGGTACTAAGTACTAGGATGAGGGGTTTGCTGTGGAGTATCCAGTGGGATAGAGTATGGGGGTAGGTAGACATATTGGGTACTAAGTACTAGGATGAGGGGTTTGCTGGGGAGTATCCAGTGGGATAGAGTATGGGGTAGGTAGACATCTTGGGTACTAAGTACTAGGATGAGGGGTTTGCTGGGAGTATCCAGTGGGATAGGGTATGGGGTAGGTAGACATCTTGGGTACTAAGTACTAGGATGAGGGGTTTGCTGAGGAGTATCCAGTGGGATAGGGTATGGGGTAGGTAGACATCTTGGGTACTAAGTACTAGGATGAGGGGTTTGCTGGGGAGTATCCAGTGGGATAGGGTATGGGGTAGGTAGACATATTGGGTATTAAGTACTAGGATGAGGGGTTTGCTGGGGAGTATCCAGTGGGATAGTGTATGGGGTAGGTAGACATCTTGGGTACTAAGTACTAGGATGAGGGGTTTGCTGGGGAGTATCCAGTGGGATAGTGTATGGGGTAGGTAGACATCTTGGGTACTAAGTACTAGGATGAGGGGTTTGCTGGGGAGTATCCAGTGGGATAGGGTATGGGGTAGGTAGACATCTTGGGTACTAAGTACTAGGATGAGGGGTTTGCTGGGGAGTATCCAGTGGGATAGAGTATGGGGTAGGTAGACATCTTGGGTACTAAGTACTAGGATGAGGGGTTTGCTGAGGAGTATCCAGTGGGATAGGGTATGGGGTAGGTAGACATCTTGGGTACTAAGTACTAGGATGAGGGGTTTGCTGGGGAGTATCCAGTGGGATAGAGTATGGGGTAGGTAGACATCTTGGGTACTAAGTACTAGGATGAGGGGTTTGCTGGGGAGTATCCAGTGGGATAGAGTATGGGGGTAGGTAGACATCTTGGGTACTAAGTACTAGGATGAGGGGTTTGCTGGGGAGTATCCAGTGGGATAGAGTATGGGGTAGGTAGACATCTTGGGTACTAAGTACTAGGATGAGGGGTTTGCTGTGGAGTATCCAGTGGGATAGAGTATGGGGGTAGGTAGACATATTGGGTACTAAGTACTAGGATGAGGGGTTTGCTGGGGAGTATCCAGTGGGATAGGGTATGGGGTAGGTAGACATCTTGGGTACTAAGTACTAGGATGAGGGGTTTGCTGGGGAGTATCCAGTGGGATAGAGTATGGGGTAGGTAGACATCTTGGGTACTAAGTACTAGGATGAGGGGTTTGCTGTGGAGTATCCAGTGGGATAGAGTATGGGGGTAGGTAGACATATTGGGTACTAAGTACTAGGATGAGGGGTTTGCTGGGGAGTATCCAGTGGGATAGTGTATGGGGTAGGTAGACATCTTGGGTACTAAGTACTAGGATGAGGGGTTTGCTGGGGAGTATCCAGTGGGATAGGGTATGGGGTAGGTAGACATCTTGGGTACTAAGTACTAGGATGAGGGGTTTGCTGGGGAGTATCCAGTGGGATAGAGTATGGGGTAGGTAGACATCTTGGGTACCAAGTAGTAGGATGAGGGGTTTGCTGGGGAGTATCCCATGGGATAGGGTATGTTTTGGGTAGTATCAACAGATTAACGTGGTGTTCGATTCACGAGGTCATATATATTAGTTATATGCCGTTAATTATACAAAATCAATTCCAAAAGTGTCATGACGTAAGGGAGACACTGTGTCCCGTTTTCATGGAATGACCCCTTTAAAACAATCGTACCAGAATGTGAGTGCACATAAGCTAAGTAATGCCTAACACACACAACATTTCATGAAACATGCAAAACAACTGGAACAGTTTATGCAGAGCAGCCTGTTAAGACTAGCGTACATCGACATTGCAACTGGAAGCAATTAGTGCCAACTGGTGTTTTCGGCAACTGGAAGCAACTCGCAGCAACTGGGAGCAACTAATCAGTTGCTTAAAAAGGTCGATATACGCGCACTTGCAACTACTGGCAACTGGAAAAATCCCAGTTGCCGCGAGTTGCTCATGTTCTACTTTCTGGCAACTAGTTGTACCCAGTTGCAGTCAGTTGCGTCGATGTACGCGTACTTGCAACTAGTTGCTGCCAGTTGCTCGCGTGCATCTGATTACGTGCGCGCACATTGACAGCAACTGCAAGCACAGTTGCAAGGGCAATGCACTCTGTGCTTTACCGAGTTGCTGTGTCGATGTGCGCGCTCTGGAAATGTAGATATAGCTGGATGCTCCCAGTTGCCGCAAGTTGTAGAACTAATCAGTTTTTGTCGATTTGCGCGCTATGCACACATCGACAGCAACTGATCAGTTGAGTTGCTTCCAGTTGCAATGTCGATGTACGCTAGGCTTTACAAGGCATGAATTTGATATTTCATGTTATTTTGCAATGCCCCACTCACTGGTTTTGTTTATCAGGATGATGATGAGGGTGAAGATGGTGATGATGATGACATCGATGAGTCCATGGATGATGATGATGATCCAGCAGCGGATGAAGATGCTGTGTCCATGGAGGAACAGCTAGAAGGAGCAGGGAGTGTTGGGGACCGTCGAGATGATAGACCTGACCAGGTTATGGAGGATGATGATGACGTAGTAGAAATCAGTGGTGGGTACTTCCAGATAACTTAAAGATGTAGGCCCAAATTTACGAAAGGTGTTGTTTTTTCATAATCGCATTCATAATCACGATAATTATGTGTTGATAAATAGTCATCGAATTACGAAACCTGATTATGTTACACACATGTAACTCGGGGCAAGAAGCTAGACACCTCAAGCTTGACGTCACTGTGACGTCATGAGGTATAAAATGACCCCCAAAAATAACAAAAATATGCATGTTTTAAAATGCTTCCGTTTCGAAAACCTCATAATTTAGGATCTTCGTATTTGGCAGGCTTATAGATCAGATCATGGGCTACAATTTTCTTTGTGTTGGCGTTTTCATCTGACCCTTCTGGGGTCAATTGGAGGTCAAAAAATTAGACACCTCAGTGCAAATGACAATCCAGTCTGTTTGGGGTAGTTTAACTCGCCTGTTATTCGCTGGCAGAGTCGTGACATTACATTGCGGGCACTGGACTGTAACTATGGTTACTGGTTCACGCTCACGTTTTACATCCATTGTGTTTGCTCACAGTGTTTTTTACTATTTTTCTTTTAGAAGAAAATATTAAAAAATAAGGACCATAATGACTTGCAATGGTTTGCTCATACCTACTCTCATAGCGATACGCTACCATACCGCCTTATTTTGTGGTGTTCGTAACAGAAAAACTAAACAGAAAATGTTCCCTTTGTGGCTCCGTTGCAAAACGAATGGAGAAACGCGTTGCCATGCAAGTAGCGTGAACCGTCGCAAAGAAGTGAGCCGTCCGCGCGGAAATTGACGTCACACTCTGCCAGCGAATTGGCATTTCCAAGCGGATAGCCGTACTGCTTGGTCACAATGGATGCATTGATGGTGCTCGAAGTTGCACAGGAAGCTGGAAGGCGCAAGTGCTAGGATGTTAGATGAGTTTTCATGGGACAAGACACATCCGGTAGAAGATTATACAAATACAGAATTCTTAAAACGGTATCAAATTTTCAAAGAATCCTTCTCTTATCTTCAATGGCACTTGAATTTGAGCAAATTTATCAATGCCATCCTCTTATCTGGTGTATAACTATCAGAACACTTCTTTCCAGACATGTTTGCTTCTTGCGTGCACTACGTCGGCCAGATTCAAATGCCAATAGACACATCGACGCCACCAGGCTATGCACAATAGTAATAAAGTACCCGAATGTTACTAACGCCCAAGTTACAAGCGGACAAAAAAATCACTTGATTTTCTGTCTTTGTAATAAATGGTAATCACGGGTGTTTAGCCACACGTGGTTAAGCCGCACGTTGCACGCGTTTATCGCTTGCCCACGTGTTATTTCAACGTGCGATGATCAACTTTTTGTATATTCGGGCCATAGTGTCTGCGTGTTTTGGGTGTGACACCTCAAAAAAAAAAATTTTTTTTCTTGAAGTGATATTTTTCGAGAAAAATAAAGGTTATTCGCTTTCAAATGAGACATCAAAAAAAAAAATTGACTAACATTTAGTTATCGAACAATTACTGTAAATATTTTCAATTATTGGTGGTCGGCCAATAATTCAACTCTCGGCAAGGCATAGACTTGCCCAAGTCCGACCTTCCGTGCCCGTCCCACAATGCGCAGCGCAAAGCATCCCCCGAACCAGCAGCCTGTCCAACCTGTTTTCTTTCTTCCGAGACGGAATAATAGAGATCAGACGGGCCACCAGCCCAGAGGGTGCGCCGCACGCTGCGCACACAGACCAAACATGGAAAGTAAGACTTGGGGAAGTCTGGCTCAGGCGCAAAAAAATGGCCGTATAAAAACGGCGTTTTTCACAGGGTTGTCAATGTCTAAAATACAAAGTATGATGTTTTTTCGTTAAATAAAGTAAATGCTTTAAAACTTCGTTTGGAGAGACAAAAAAAATTGAATTTGCTGAGAACCACGGACAATAAAGTACTGCTCATTTTAATGGGGTGCTCATCATGCAATACTTTCAGGTTGAGAGATTTTCAGTCCCGTCCTGTTCACAGCTCCAAACAGAATCTCTAACCAAGTTCTTTTTCATGTTAAAATGAAAATCTCATCACAGTCAACATACTATAGTGGCCCTCGCAACGTCAGAAATTGTGTAAAAACACTGTTATAACCGCAATATTTCTTCAAAGGAAATTACACATGTTAACTTGTGTGACACAGCGGCTGCATTCAGGCGTGTACTTGTGTTAACACGAGTATACTCCTGCGCGCGCGAACGGCAAGAATAACGACACTCGGGTCAGTGAGAGTATGCTCTTGCTACTCCCCAACAAATGAGGAGTGTGCTCTTACTCCTGACGAGTGCCATGTGATTTGTACGAAGATGGTGGAATATGGGTGGGATTTTTGGTGAATTGGCTCAACGTGTCAACTCGATAACTAAAACAACAACTCACTACTAAGGTTTGTTGTGGACGGCATCAAAGGTTCTCACGACTTACGGCCTGTTTTTCCTCAGTTTCTTGTGAGCAGTGAAACAGCATTTTTTGTGCAGTGATGGCAAGAGACGGCCATCTTCACTGATTGCCATTCGGGCACGCAGACTTGCCGTTCGCGTGATGTGACCCGAGTCAATGCTCACGCAATACTCCCGAGTAACGAGAACTGTACGCCCGAACGCACCCAGCATGTTCAAAGCATACATCCATGATGGCGACTGCTGACATAGACTGGCTTACTCGGCAATAGCAGGGTGCAGATTTACAGCCACTGACGGTGATCAGACGCCATTAGACAGTCTTCATTGTTAGTGACATCGCCCAATCTGGACTCATGTCCGTTTGAACAATTTCTTGAAAGCATTGAAACAGTTTTTATTGTTTTCTCGGGAGGTAGATAAGGTAATGAGCTATACTCGACCTTGATTATACGTGGAGATAATGCCATTGGTAAAGCCTATAGCGTACATCGACCTTGCAACTGGAAGCAACTAGTGGCAACTGGTGTTTCCGGCAACTGGGAGCAACTGATCAGTTGCTCAGAAAGGTTGATGTACGCGCACTTGCAACAACCGGCAACTGAAAAAATCCCAGTTGCCGCGAGTTGCTTATGTTCTACTTTCTGGCAACTAGTTGTACCCATTTGCGGTTAGTTGCGTGGATGTACGCGTACTTGCAACTAGTTGCTGCCAGTTGCTCACGTGCATCTGATCACGTGCGCGCACATCGACAGCAACTGCAAGCACAGCTGCTTCCAGTTGCAAGGGCAATGCACTCTGCGCTTTACCGAGTTGCTGTGTCGATGTGCGCGCAACGCACACATCGACAGCAACTGATCGTTGAGTTGCTTGCAGTTGCAATGTCGATGTACGGTAGGCTTAAGAGTTTTCCAATCATGTAATTTATCTATAAATATCCAAATCAGGAAAACACACCTCAGTACCTCGTTCTAGAGAAAACCTTTAAATTTTGATACCAACTATCTGATAATGTTTCTATAAACTGAACTTTGGGAAACAGAGGATGAAGAGACGGAAGGTCCTGAGAATGAAATGGAGGTTGGGTCTAGTGAACAGCAGGAGCAGGTACAACCAATGGAAGAGCACCAACCTCTCCGCGTCATGCCGGAACTGAGGGTGGAACCACCGGGGGAACAGCCAGCGACCACACAGGGGCAAGAGACGCAGATTGAGAGAGTACCATTCCAGGTAAGGTGGCAAGGGCGCATTGGTAATTGGATCGATTGGTTCACAAACCCTGGAAGTGTAGCCGCAACGCCAGAGGCGTGTTCAACAGCACAATACCGAAATACGTATGGCAGTATCGGTATGCTGCAACCGAAACGACTGCATCCCAAAACATACGATCAAACATGGCTACTGTAGGCAACGTGGTTTGCAAAGCACTACGGCTGCACGCTTAACGCAAAGATTCTGACAATTAAATTGCAAATCAAAACTGCTAACTCAACCGATAGTGGTCTTCCACAGTCGAAGAATAAACACTTCGAAATTCTTCTCGACACGCTGAATGTTGAATTCCTATGAAGCAAAATATTGACTTGAAACCCTGAGGCCGTAGCCACAATTTATCCGTCCGGCATCTTGGTATGTAAAGCGTACCACGTTCGAGTTGGGATTGTTGGAATGCAACACGTATTGGGAATACCGTGCGTTCGGTTGCGTTCAACGTTTTTGGTATGCAATACTGGCGTACGTATTGTGCTATTGAACACGCCCCTGGATTGCAGAGCACAAATGGACTGGGAAAAAGTCTATTCAACGTCCAATTACCGGCTTAAAAAAGTTGTTTTTCACTTTCTACACAGGCTATGGGGTTTGCTGCCAGAATTAGGGTTTATAGGGTTTTCTAATATTTGGAAAGAGTAACTCTTATTCTATTTGATTCCAAGTTTTTAGCGTCATCCAACAATTTAAAAAAATCCATTTTCAGACCAATTTTGACGATAGCTTTCTTCGTGCCTCGTAAGAAATTTTGTTTGAATATTTGTAAAATTTGTTTCAACACTACTGCTTCTCCAAGCTGTGTTGTGTTGGGGAAATAGTTTCACCTTATGTGTTATACTATTGGAAAGCTCTTTTTTCTACTAAATTCTAAAATACATGTACCAATATCTAAATTTTTGAACATTCGGACTTTCAGCTCATTTTGTGGTGACAGGTCACACACAAATAGCACAGTTATGCTACACGTGTGACACATGCAACTGGAATGTGCTAAAGACTACATGTACATGTATGCCTGGGGCATGGTCAGTAGGGTTGTGTCAATTATATGAATAATGATTTTTGTATTTGAATACATGTATTCGAGAATGTTGATGAGTAATGAGTCGATCAGTAAATTGGGGGAGAAAAGATTTTTATTTTTTTCCCTTTTACAAGAGTGGTATTTTCTCAATGGTGCTCCAAATGTATGTACGGGTCATTCCATATGAACTCAACCAATGTTCAAAAATCTTCCCGGGTCACCGACTCCAATTTGGTTCAATTTTATTTTGGAGATACCTCTATATGACTAATGAATACATGCAAAATGTTAGCCTTCTACTCCAAAGGGTTTTCGAGATATGACCCCCCCAAAATTGGGGGCCACGCCCCCTTTTTACCCTCGCGAATGCCGAATGTTAATTTGTAGGGGTTTTGGAGGTCAATTTCTTCATAACGAATTAGAGACATGAGCTGCAAATTGCTATCCAGGGTAAATAAGGGCCAGACTTTCAGAATCTGCTATCAGAATTGCCCTATCTCTTTTCTTTTTCAAGTTATTGGCCTCTGAAATATGAATTTTTTTATGGGCGGAAATCTTTTTGACAATTTTCGACTGGCAGGTTCACCATGTGGGCAGTTACCCATGGTAATGATTTTTTTTCTGCTTGATTGTACATGTCTTGTCTCTATTTGTTCAAAAATTCAACTTGTTTTCTCATCTCCTTCACTGTGTAATAAGCTTATCAAATATAGGCGTTTTTTGCACAAACACCCACCCCCCCTATTTGTCTATTGTATTACTATCTATGATTGCCATTGGTGACACTACATAAAGCAGAGACATGTTAACTTGAATGTTATTGTTTTATAGTATCATTCCTCACCTAAATTCACCTAAGTGGTAAGGTAAGTTGAACAGAATGGGTCCATTTTGCCCATGAACAACTGTGAAACTGTGGTGTCTTTTATTAGACACTAAGAATTATACATGTCATAAACTGCACTGGCAGAAGTGAGGCTATTTCAATTCTGCCAGTGCAGTTTATGACATGTATAATTCTTAGTGTCTAATAAAAGACACCACAGTTTCAGTTGTTCATGGGCAAAATGGACCCATTCTGTTCAACTTACCTTACCACTTAGGTGAATTTAGGTGAGGAATGATACTATAAAACAATAACATTCAAGTTAACATGTCTCTGCTTTATGTAGTGTACTAATCGTAGATAGTAATACAATAGACAAATAGGGGGCGTTTGTGCAAAAAACGCCTTTATTTGATAAGCTTATTACACAGTGAAGGAGATGAGAAAACAAGTTGAATTTTTGAGCAAATAGAGACAAGACATGTACAATCAAGCAGGAAAAAAACCATTACCATGGGTAACTGCCCACATGGTGAACCTGCCAATCGAAAATTGTCAAAAGGATTTCCGCCCATAACAAAATTCATATTTCAGAGGCCAATAACTTGAAAAAGAAAAGAGATAGGGCAATTATGATAGCAGATTCTGAAAGTCTGGCCCTTATTTACCCTGGATAGCAATTTGCAGCTCATGTCTCCAATTCGTTATGAAGATATTGACCTCCAAAACCCTTACAAATTAAATTTGGCATTCGCGAGGGTAAAAAGGGGGCGTGGCCCCCAATTTTGGGGGTGATCATATCTCGAAAACCCTTTGGAGTAGAAGGCTAAAATTTTGCATGTGTTCATTATTCATATAGAGGTGTCTCCAAAATAAAATTGAACCAAGTTGGAGTCGGTCACCTGGGCACCTCTGGTTGAGTTCATATGGAATGACCCGTACCGTAATTTTCGGAATATAAGCCGCCCGGGGTATAAGCCGCGACGCCCGAAAATTCCAGAAACAAGATAGTTGACTTAATTTTTGTATTTCTAGATCGATCGTACTGCATTAAAATTGACTCTACGGCATACATGTAGGCCAATCCGGGATTATACACCAAATAAATCACAGCTAAATAGCGCTATTAAAAATTGAATATTCAATATTTGATCGAACAATTGGTTAGATTATTCAAATACTAAATTATTCGAATTGACTCGGCCCTAGTGGTCGGCATTCTAAAACACCAGCTAAGCTAATGCATAGTTCCGAGTTTGCCCAGTTAACTCCGCCCCCTTGGATATTGTTGCTATGCCTCACACGCTATTTCTCAAAATGTCCACACACACATGCACAAAGCAATGGGACTTTCAACGGAAAACACAGATTCATTGGAGAAAACTCAAAGGTATTCATGTTTCAGGGTCAACAGTTATCTTAGAACACACTGTGTAAAGGGCCAGTAATACAGGGATGTCATATCATCATGAAATACATGCTTTCTTACCTTTGAACAGCGAATCGTCCGACCTTGAAACCAAGACATTCACCCGGATCACTGCATACAACACTGTACAAACTGTATGTTGTTGTGTTGTGATGCAATCAACTTTGACCTATGTGGGCGATGCCTGCTAGCTCTGTTGTGATTGGTCGGCGGGTTCGGCTTGATTGACAGGTCGGAACTATGCATTGATTAGCCCTATTTTTAACCAACCAGATGACAGGAATCTACCCTTAAACCATGTCATATTTCCCTCCCCATTACAGCATGGCACTATGCCAATGCAGCGCCTTGCGACTTTGGGTAGAGCTCCCATGTTCCTTGGAGCAGGCGCTCCCTTTGAGGACTTCGGCGATGATCGTCAGGTGCCGAGCACCCCAACCCTCTTTGTGCCTCGTAGAACTGATGGCTTTGCAGAAGCAATCAAGTAAGAAAATACTTGACCATCTACAACAAATGGGCTGTCAAATTAATTTGAGTTGATACAGTTTAGGGGTGTTTTAAAGATAGTATACATGATTGGTAAACTGTTACAAATAGTTCTATCCCTCTGTGTGATTGAAGATACATGTATGCATGATTAAAACCAACCTGAGCAAAAACCAGGTTCGTACTACATGTAAGTCTAACTTTTGAGAAAATAGTCAAAAAAGGGTTTGCAGTCATTTCGCCCCAAAACCACTTCGCCCTGAACCATTTCGCCCTGAACCACGGCCTGTGCAGGAAGTGGTTTTGTTTATATTGTTTGGACGAAGAAATTTGGGGCGAAATGGCACTCGGGCGAAATGGTTTTGGGGCGAAATGAATTGTTTTACTCATTTCTCAAAGACTATAGCACTTCAGACAAAACCATTTCAGGGGATGTTTTCTACGGTCATCATGTTTATATTGTGTAAGTTAGGCGTAAATCTGTGAACATTTCTGATTTTCGAGATACCAATCATGTATACTGCCTTTAAAATAAGGACAATTCCAGCATTACTCACATTACATTTACTCCATTTACCTACAACATGAAGTTGTTTCACTTTTCTGTGAATGGATAGAACTTTCTCATTTCTACATTGAGGTGACCCCTTACCATCAGTGAAAATATAGAAGTGAAAACTTGAAATGAATCCCATACGGTTATACGAGCAGACTAGCATTTTTTAGCGTTACTCACGTTACGCAAAAGTAACATGGCTTTTTTGTTTTACCTAACTTTAATTCTATATCCTTGTTAAAAGCCCAGTGTATCATTTGCAATGACCCCAAATAGTAATCGACGAGTTTACAGGGGAAAATTAGTTCTGAAAGTAAAGATTGAATTAATAGCAACGATCCAATGAAAGGTTTTCGCTCCAAATGATATAATTTTACCAGAAAATAATCGGTAAAGATGAAATTATTTAGATCGTTTGCAAACGATTTACTTATTTTTGGTTCGCATCTACGCGGTCCAAAATGCATGGGCGCTGTGTACTCCGCGTGCGTGTTCCAACGCGATGCATTTTTATGGATTGCGCGCACACGCAGTATATGATGTGCGCCACAGAGTGCATGACGCAAGCCACATAGTACCCGATCAACTGAGAACGAATATTTGAAACACCCCGCCAAGACCAGGAAAAAGCATATGGATTTTCATGGTTTTTTTAAACGTTGTACATTTGACAAAGCTGAAATTTCTTCGGATGAGTTTGTTGATGTCTTTCTTTTGATTTATAATGGTTTTATTCGCAGAATCGCCCAAAAACAGATCATCTACAGGGCCTTTAAATGATAAACTGCAGAATGAGATAGGTTATCTATGTTTGAAACTTGATTATGGCTATAGAGATCGCATGTGAGATTCAAATAAGTTTGTCATTTTTTTCTCATGAATGGGGGCAATTCAGACGAAATGATTTCACAGAATGATTACTACCTTTACCATCTTGATAACCAGTAAGCTTAACGATAATAATTCATTTGTATCCATTGAAGCTCTCCACTTCTCCAAGGACGATTCCATTTCGGCGTGTCGGATGGTGAGCCGTCGCGCTCCATGGCTCCCGCACTCGCTCAGCTAGCCACACAAGGAGGTAGGCTCTTCTTTTGTTAGTTAAAGGGGAATTATCCCCAAGAAACAAAAGACCTTTTGCTTAAAGTTGCACTGATTTTAGGCCGATTTGAGCGCCAATTTTTTTTAAAAAGGTAAATTGCTATTTTTTTAGAATAGACAAAGTTATCAGCTTTCATTTTGTACCAAGAACTTAAAAATCCGCCGAGGATTAATGGCAGTCGATTAAAAACAAGAAATAATAAGAGACAGGCCCTGTCTTTTATTAGACAGGGTTATGACGTAAATGTACGTGTGTACGAGCGTGTAGTACACTATACGAACCTGCGTACAAAAGAGGTCCGCATAAACCAGGTAGCACCGTAACTGTGTGGACTTGCACAGGTCCGCAGACGAGTTGTCTTATCATTTTAAAAGGATAAGGGGTGGGAAAGGGGGTTTCAAAAAAAAGGAGAGGTGTGTAATGATGCCCCTTAGGCTGATTGTAAAGTTAGGGCGAAATCCTGCATTTTGATTTTGAGAAAAAATAAATTGTTGGCCAAATTTTCTACAGTACATGAGAACAAAAAGAAGTCTGCATAGTGTATGGGGGGAAGACTGTGTGCACGTACATGTGTACATTGTACACATACTATGTACATATGAGCGTATGCGCACATGTACAACATGTAAAGCCCGTTTTAATAAAAAGGCTTGTATCTCCAGTTCCCAACGTCGGAAATTTAAGTTGTTTTATACTTTTCGTTACAGAGACACGTAAGCTTTCTAAATTTGTTCGTACCCGAGACGACTCGCACCCGAGACAACTACTTCTTTTTTTCTTCTCAACGTCTTGACAAACTTCCTGCCAAAATTTCTCACAAACATCACAGCAAAAGTCAGCAAAGTCACAACAAAGTCCTGGCAAATATGCCCTGAAAAAACTGTCTAAAAGTGCCAGAAAAATTTTCGGCAAAGATTGAGGCTGAAGTAGGGTCAAAAGTCCTGGCAGAAAAAAAAGAAATCAGTGAAACAGTTTCATAAATGTGTACATAGTGGAAAAGGGTACGAGTCGTCCCGGGTACAAGCTGTCCGGGGTATGAGTTGTCCATGCATCGTGTACGCGACGATTGACGACATGTTCAAGTATTGTGCCTTACGAATTTTGAAATTCAAATGTTGGGAGGTCTGGGGGAAATTCACTTGTTACTGCTTTTAACGTCTACACTCGCAGTAATGCATAGTTCCGAGTTTGCCTAGTTAGCCCCGCCCCCGTGGATATTGTTGCTATGGCTCACATGCTATCGTCAAAATGGCGACACGCAACGCACAAAGCAATGGGACTTTCAACGGAAAGCACAGATTCATTGGAGAAAACTCAAAGGTATTCATGTTTCAGGGTCGACAGTTATCTTAGAACACACAGAGTAAAGGGCCAGTAATACAGGGATGTCATATCATGACATACGTGCTTTCGTACCTTTGAACAACGAAACGACCGGCCCTGAAACCAAAAATTCACCCGGATCATCGCATACAACACTGTACAAATTGTATGGGGCCGGCAGAACATATCGCGTGATCATGTTGTTGTGAGACAGTGCACTTTGACCTATGTCGGTGATATCTGCTAGCTCTGTTGTGATTGGTCGGCGGGTTCGGTTGATTGACAGGTTGGAACTATGCATTGGCGAGGGAAATGGGCAAAACAGTTTATAACAAAGCAACATTGTTGTTTTCCTTCCTCTATGCTTCAACATGTTCAACTTAAAATAAACCCGCGCCAACAGACAGCGATGTTTGAAATAATCCCGGCGTTAATTGGATAATGCAAAGAACAATGCATTACCCAGTGAAAACTGTATACGAACTTCACAATTAAAGAAATGGCCATTGCGGACGACTTTTGTGTGTATTGTCATATGAATGGACAAAGGACTTGTAAGCAAAGACGTCATTCTTTGCCCAGTATTCAGACAGAATGGCAGTGCCCATAGTGTGTTGCATCGCTAAAATTGCCATTATTTGTGAAGTTCGTATTCGCTTTCCAGTGGGTAATATTTCTTGTTCTTTGCATTAAAGTAATTTACGATCTGCACTTGTTGAGCACAAGGTCTTGTGTTTCTTGGGTATAGTTGCCCTTTAAAGAAGCGAGTTCACAAAAATGAATTTCGTTTATTAACCTTACAATCTTATAGAATACGTCCCCAAAATACTATCCACGGGAAAATATATAATCTCTAATTTTGATGTGGAAGCTGAGAGGTTGGTGTAATTACTGCACTGCATTATGGAACCAGATAAATTAGTTTATAAAACATTGGTGTTTTTTTTTATGATATCCTTGAATTTCAGAATGTTAATGAGAAAAATATGACAAATGATATATGGTATCAAAATCTCAACACCCATAGGAAAAAAGGGTGGGTTAAAAATGTATTCTGGACACGTTCTTTTAATTCCAAGTTAAACCAAGTTTAATTTGATTAGCACTGTATAGGCTGTGTGACCTTTGACATCACAGCCGGCATTAAAACATGGGGGTTGTGGCTATAGCTGTGCACATGCATTATGCTGTGCATCAATTTGGATAATGAATCGCAGGCTCAGATTTCCATTAAAAGTTAGATAAAAAATTACTATAAATATAATTAAGTAACAACACAGACATGCTAAAGCACTTTTTGACTTGCACTCATCAGAGCAAAATGCAACAATGGCGTTGGTGACGCTATCAATATAATATGAGGCTAAATGCGAGAATGACGTGTTCAGAATGTTGCGCACTAATTGGTCAGCTGACAACAGCAGAGAGCACGCTACATGTAGCGTGTGTACAAAGGTACGATCATAAAACAGACAGTAGTTGCCGTTTTCTAAAATTCCAAGTCAATACCGAGTAATTAGCAATTTTATCTCGGTTTCCTTTTTTCTGGGACACCTTGTAGTAAAACATGACATTGTGGATTTGTTTTTATTGAGTAATTTCCCCTGTGTTTCACTGTGCCATGTCAGATCTGGGTCTGGATGACACAAGAATCAACCTGCTGGGAGGGGACGAGGACGGAGGTCGCAGTGTGCCAACCACTCCACTGCAGACACATGCACCAGGTAAAAGCACATTCAGTCATGCAGACGAATCAGTAATTAGGTGATCGGGCTGATCTCCGATCACCTATCGCTTCTATATTGTTTCTTTGTCTTTTGGGGTATTTTTTTTCCTCTGCTCAAACGTTTTAGTTTTCAGTTGCACAGACATTTGTTCAATGGGTCAAAATCCCCACTCTGCACCATAAAAAATGTGACCAAACTGCCCCTCCCCCCTGTTAAAGGGGTGGGGCAGTGGAGGTGGGGGAACAATTGATATGTGCATATATCACAATCATAAAAAACCTCCCTAAAACCATTTCCATTAATAAGTTTCTTGAAAGTGATGGTATGTAAGTTCTTTTCAGGGGTTCAAGATTCATGTACACCCTCTAAATATCTCCATTCATCGAAAAATTTTGGGTTCCACGTGTAACAGGAAACCAAAATGCTTTTATTGACATTAGGACCACACTAAAATCTGTTTCATATATTTATGTGTCTACTTTACATGATTTGGTCATTTTGAAGCTAGAAACTCTGTGAATTAGTCTGTCAGTGTTTTCATCACACTTTTATGATACATAAAACAAAGTTTCACGTGTAACGCTTTTAGGAGGAAACCAAAGTTATTTTGTCTAAAATTTCAAATTCTGAAATAAGTTTGCAAAAATGTTTGCCCTGCAAGTTTAAAAGGCTCAGTGATTTAAAACTAGGCACAGGCTTACATTATACATGAAAATTAAGAAGTTGTGGCAGTTGGTATGGCCAAAACACTCAGTCGTATAGCACAAAGGTTTCACGTGTAACAAGGAAACCAAAATGTTACACGTAAAACACTTTTTGCAAAACCTTTTATGTTAAGAAGATATCAAAATGTTCATGAAATGCAAGTTTTATTGTCAAAAGCAATACGTGTTTCAATCATTTCAGTTTACAAAGAACCAAGCTAACCAACCAACCAACCCCCCACCCCCTCCCCCCCCCCCCCCCCTCCGCCCGCCCCCCGCCCTCCGCCCCCCCTGCCCCCCGCCCCCCTTCCCCCAAAAGAAAAATCATAATTTTATAATGCTATGTTTAAATGTCACAAATTTTTGCATAAAAAGTGATAATTTTTACCTATTTTTTGATCAAAATTACGAAAACGAATATTCATGATACCCATTTTGAAAGTTTTATTTAGTACAAATTGATGCTGGTGACAAAAATAAAACACAAAAAATAGCATGTGGACTAAAGTAGCTTGATAATTCACCTTAAAAGTACATTTTACCCAATGGTACCCAAATTAAAATAATCACCCATGTACGTATGTTCTCAAAATATCATCACCCATGAGGTGGGGGAGGGGGGAGTGGTAAAAAAGTGCTCTGGTGAAGCACCTTGAATGGCCTATTTTCGACTACAGCATTGCAGACATACTTTAACCCTGAGTTGTATTAAATTTGGAGCGTGACCAGATGTAAAAATATAAGAATAATAAAATGATTTTGATCTAACCTAACAATCATATAAAATACCTCCCCAAAATACTATTGATGGAAACAATTAACAGGGAATATGCAATCCCAAAATTGGATGTGGAATCAAAAATGTTGGTGTACTCATTGCACTGCTTTATATAACGGGATAAACTAGTTTACTAAACTTCGGTGGATTTTTTAGGGCATGAAATTTCAGAATGGTAACGAGAAAAATATGACACATGATATGGTATAAAAATGTCAACCCCATGGGAAAAATGGGCGGGGAGGGGGGAGAGTTGCTCACAAATGGGAGTCAAAATGTAATCTGGTCACGTTACTTTAAAAGTGTTGGGGTAAATATAGTAATGGAGTAAAGCTGGTATTCAACCCCTAACTGTGCCCTTGCCTGTGAAATAAGTCCCATTGGAGATTAACAAAAAGCTCCGTCATATATTTTCAGCGACTGTTCTGACATCAAGTCCATCCAGACAGACGCAGGAGTCACCATCACCCGTTAGTCAAGACACGTCCCGCTCGGTGCCAGCAACAGCCACCGAAGCCAGCCACCAGTCACAGCCTGAGCTGCAAGCCACAGCCGACCAGGATGAGCCCGATACACTGCCCAGTGAGGTGCCACAATCATCGCCTGCTGCGCCTGACGGTACTGAAGAACAAGCCCAAACTGCGGTTGAATCTCAGGGGTGAGTCGATTTCCCACAGTCTTCCTTTGCCGTAAAAACACCATGAAAATTAATAACACTATGAAATCACCACGAATTTAACTGCTTTTTCACATTACTTTCACTGCTGTCAAATGTGCAGGAAAATTTACTACATGTAAGATGCCAGTGAGATCAGTGGGGAATCGGGTTGGCCTAGTAACACTTTCCTAGCATTCCACCTCTGTGGCCCTGGTTCGAATCCCGTCTGGGTCAGTACATGGATTGGGTTCTCAGTCCCTGCTTGATTCCGTGGGTTTCCCCAATACAATAAACCTCAGCATTTCTTCATCGTCTTCTCTTCACAGGTTTCTTCAGGCTTACGAGCTACAGTGCCATGGGTGCTTTTGAGGAAACCTTGGTTTCAATACCAGAAAGAATTAATAATAATTAAAGAGAAAGAATCCCCCTTGACGAAAATCCAGCATTTAGGCTTTTTTCGATAGTCCAAACATCCCTCTTGCCGACGTGGATTTTTATTATTTTTTAATTATCGGTTTTAAGTGGATAAATTGCAGGCAAAAGTCGCAATTTCTGAAACGCTCATTAGGTATTCATGATATGCGCGTGACCCCGTGACGCAATCCTGAGAAAGAGAAGTCGACACGATTGTTAGCTCCATACGTTTACACGCAAAAAACCGTCTGTTAGATGGTGTTTTTTGAAGAATTCTGTTGGTCCAAAAAGCCAGAGATATGCCCAGTAGCTGCGTGGTTGTATGTTTTACCAGACACTATGAAAAAAAAGAGCAGAAAGATTTTCTTTTCTATTACCAAGAGAGAGAAAAATGAGTCGCTCATTCTATAACTTGTACGGCCGATGTTCAAACACGTGGGAACTACGCCCGCAGGGGACCGTACACAGACCGCTGCGAATGTCGTTCGTTCCGTGACAAAACCACCCGTCGCAATGCACCAGTATTTACTTCAAAAGAGCTTCATTGTGAGCCACAATTTCATCGTTTTTTCACAAAACAGGTAATAGTAGATTGTTGTCATATTACATGAAGTGTTTTTCACGTTTGTATTTTGAATTACAAGGACAAAACAGGCATGATAAACATTCACTTCGTGTATTTTCCATTCAATACTGCACAGACCATTTTGTATGTTTCTCAGGATGACGTCAAAACCCTGTTGATAAACAAGCCAAGTGACCTCGAGCGTTTCAGAATTTCGGGTGAAGAGGGTCGGAACTGCTTTACGTTTTAAGCAAAAGCCTGTCGATTTTTTGTGAAAAACAAGTTGTGATGGTGTTGTAGACACATACACCTCCATGATAAACAGAAAAACTAAAAATGTGGAAGGGGGGATTCTAGCTGTTTAATAATAATAATTTTAGCAACTCTTTTAGGATGGACAGTTGATGGGTTCCATTCAGAGATTATATTTGTGTAGCAAATTTTGACCATTACAACCATGAAACTGCCATAAAACTGATAAAACAAAAATCTCACATTTTTGCTTTTCACCTTGATTTCAAGGCGTTTGTTTAGCTTTAATACATGTGTAACACCAACTAATTACACCAGCATGTTCGATTTGCCAGTATGAAGCTTGTGGGTAGGTTTTCTGGTTTGTGTAATGACATACACTGTACATGTACATGTTTATCTTCAAGCAAACTTGAATCCGTGTTTCTGATTGGTGGATCCATGGGAACAGCAGTGTGACATTGTACTATGTACTCCTTCCGATTTTTATGTGGCACTCTGCGTCCTCCACACGGAATAATTCAGAGGTGCATACTACATGACTACAAGTTGAAGCGTGACACGTGTGGATCCGATGAGGCTTGTTATGTATGAGATTCTCTGCATGTTGCACTTCTCGCCCTCATTCACGCATTTGTGCGTCAAGTTTGCTTGAAGTTAAATTTGTTATTTCACTCGCGCTCGTGGAATACGGCATAATGTAGTACATCTGCATCCCATATAAGTCTGTTTTCAATACTGGAGAGACCTTTTCCTCCAGGATTATATCTCTGTACAATGTCATTCATCTTCTCTCAAAACAAAAGAAATATCTTAAGATAGATTTAAGTAGATAACTTCAGCTAAAGAACTGCAACAAATAGTGCCACAACATACCTTTTAGAAAACCCTGTGTGCAAATTTCCAATATACCGTATGTAACAAGGACACCAACAAATGTCACAAAGTATGTGTCCTATGTTACATACATGTATGTTATATGGGAAATTTGTACACAGGGTTTTCAGAAAGGTATGTTGTTGCACTATTTGTTGCTTAAGTTATCTTCTTAAGATATTTCTTTTGTTTTGAGAGAAGATAACTGGCGTTGCACAGAGTTGTGATCCTGGTGAAAAAGTATCTCTAGTTTTGAAAACAGACTTATACCACTCCACCTCCGGCCTCTGGCCTTCGGCCTCTGGCCTCCGGCCTCTGGCCTCCGGCCTCGTGGTGTATCCAGTGTTCTCCACTGCTAAACATTTTGTCTGGGCACGCTAAGCAGCGCCCTCGCTCGGCGAACACTGATCAATCCCCTGTTCGCCGTGCGAGGGCGCTGTTCAAAACATGCATGCCACTGTCATGGCCGTTATCGATTACGGATTGGGTCGCCGATGCGATAAATATGCGTGGTTAGTGAACGATAATGACACCAGCAGCCAGCGAAACATGTTTGGTGACTTTACACCTAATTTTTGAATGACTCAGCCGTACTTCTGAAGTGTTTTAGAGAGGAAAATGGATTTTTTTTTGGCCTACATTATATGCCGTATTCTACTCGGGCTCGTGGGATAACTAATAGTACATGCAGTTGAAGTCAGAAGTACAAATACAGAAGTATAAATACATCTACACCACTACCATCATCACCCAAAATGGTAAACGGGACTACCCGAACCATTGCAAGGTGTACAAGCTATGTACTGCATGCACGTGAGGAATTCTACAAAATCACGAATTTAGTAAAGACTGTTACAAAAATGGTGTAAGCACACCAGTTTCAACACTTGGTTGCGTACAGTTGCATTTATACTTCTGACTTCCACTGTATGTATCTGGTAACCATAACGAAGTTTTAAGTAGTGAAACATGACAGACAATATGGAATTGCGAGCACAGATTTGACACAAATGGAAAGAAAAGGGGACGTTGCACGTACATTTTGCTCAAATGTTGGTGATTTTTACTTTGATAGTGCCTCACAAAGCCAAGGGGAGGAGCCGTCCGTTGCCGTGCCAACATCAGAGGGTGCCGAATTGATGGACAGGGCAGAACAATCTACGAGCTCTGAAGCTGGTGAGAAAATGTGTATAAGAATAATAAAATGAAATACATATAAACTCCTCAAAACAATTCGGAAAGTCAAGTTTGACTGACGATTTCTCTCTTGTTACTAAATCAGTTCCCTTGAATTTGGGGTACCGTGGCCGAGCGGTTTAGGTCATTGACTCGCAATCATAGGTGAAAACTTGGGGTTGCAGGTTCGAACCTCCCCACGGCTGCGGTACCTGTGCCCTTGGGCGAGGCACTCAACCACACTTGCTCCATCCTTCGGAAGGGATGTAAAGCCGTTGGTCCAGTGTGTTAGGTAATGGAAACCCACTCTAAAGATCCCAGAGCATTCTTTCGTAAAGAGCAAGGGGTATCATCCCCGGTGTCTCTGGCCATTTCTAATTCTAATTCTTCATGGGTTTCCTCACGCTTGCGAGTGACAGTGCAATGAGCACTATTGAGGAATCCTTGGTATGAATACCAGAAAGAAATAATAATAATAATAATAATCATTGGAAAGCCCTGTTATTCCTCTTTACAGTGATGTGTCATTTGTTATGATTAATCAATTGGGGGTGTGCAGTATAGCGGAATACAGGGGTGGGTGGAAAGTGAAATGTCACAAAATTCACTGCTATTGTCATGCAGTGCATTCCCCTTTTGCTTGGAGGATGGGAATGTGTCAATGCACTTTTTGACAATACATGTACTGTAGCAATGCATTTTGTGACATTTCACTTTACACATGCCCCCATATTCAGCTGTGCTGCACATCCCCCAATTGCTTAATCATAACAAATGACACATCATCGTAAAGAGGAATAACCGGGCTTTCCAATTCAAGGAAAATTATTTTGCAACAAGAGAGAAATCGTCAGTCAAACTTGACTTTCCGAACTTTTTTTGAGGAGTTTATGTCAATCAGGGGGTTAACATTTTAAGTGACCTGAAATATCCCTACAATAAACATCATACCTTTTGAGAAGTGAAAATATATGGCTCCATTGTCCATGCAATATGACCATCGAACCAACCTAAATAGGATGACAGATTTGCACAATTTGTTGAAAGCAAGGACACAATTTCAGTGTTTTCTTTGAATGTGGATGATAAAGTGCTGGGGTGAATATACATGTAGTCCAGGCCATAGACGTTGTTATTGTTTTGAACGTGCGTCTGTCCCGAAAACCGATCGCTTCGAGACAGTCAAGAACAACGTCTAGGGAATTTAGTAGTGACAGCGTTGCGCGCGCGCACCTGTTTTGTATAATAGTATGCAGCGCGCACTGTCGCCTGCCTACTATGCATGTACATGTATGCACGACGTCTAGTCCCCTGTGTCCTAACATAGTGGGACGACAGCATGCGGCCGCGAGCCGGGAAAATTGTAATGCGAAAGTGACCGCCCCCCGGAAAACCTGATTTTTACATGCACGGCTATTTGGAGATCAAGCTCGTTTGACAATTCAAAATTGTACATTGAACACTGCACATTTTTAAGATCTATAACACTAACCGTGGCCACAGTTGTACACATTTGCCAGCTTTTCACCCAGCGGTTTGCGAAAATAATCTTTTAAGCTGAGCTGTACACATTTTTTTCTGACTGAAAAACATTGCTTGTTGGCCGTAGCCAGCTTGATCGTGCGTTAAAAAGTTTGGCCTAAAACTCGGTGACTAAAAATTCTAAGGAAATAATCTGGAACATTTGATAAAATATTACACATTTAGTTTTACCATCTTATAATCATAAAATTAAAGACGATTGCTCATGCAAAATTTTAAAGGAATGAACTCGAAAAAAGCAAATACTGTACAATCTGGGCGACTTGTGGATCGGGCACAAAAACATAATAGACAAGGAAGAAACATTTTTTAAATCGTGACATTTCCATTCATCGTTTCCCTCCCAATGGTTTTTTTACATTGTCAAACCAGGGTATAGACCTTACTGGCTTCGTCACTAATTCTCCATGACATAATGCCCCGGAAAGTGTAAATTTGGTTAGGAAACATGATTTTAGCAATGATAAAATATGAAGTTTTTCTTTGAAAACATTTGGAGGTTTTTTGTCGTGCTCAATAGACTTAGTGCATGGCGAATGTTTATGGTCGTTTTTCCAAAAACCAGCACTATAGCACTTTCATAAGAAGATAAATCCCTAATTGCTAGATTTGAAATGAGAAAATTTTAGTCCCTACGTGCTATAGCAGACCCGTAAACTGGGCTAACCATGCATAATGGCTATTTTTACAGAACTCATTCGATACGCCACCCGTACATGATCGACATGTTAAATTTAAATTTGGAAGAAATGTGATTTTAGCACTGCTTGATAACAATTTTTGTTTGAAAACACCAGATTTTTATGTCATTCCCTACAGACTTAGTGTAGGCCATACGGAGTCTTAACTGCCGAAGGTACATCATGGTATTTTTTTCTGTTTGGCTCTCACCACATATCGGGGTATAAAAATTCCACACACGTTCTAGTTCTTTGTTTAACATAACTAGAAAACTTTAAAAGGTTTAAATTCACGAGGAAATAGTGAGAAAATCCCACACATTTCTTTGACTAGGAACGAGTGTATCGAATCGGTAAGTCGTGATTACGCCCTCTCGCGGCATTCGGGTATCCAACAAAATATTGACCGTTTAGGGCATAGACTAGGGTGAATACATGTATGACCCTGTTCTCACTAGAGAAATTGCTTTTTTTGATGAAGATTAGTTAATCGTTAGTTAATGAAGCGTGTGTTCACATCTCACTTAACGAAGAACAGTACCGTTCGCATTAAACATCCGCTAACGAAGATCAAATGAAGCTGTGCAAGGTTCCCATCTTGTTACGTGTCAAATCACTTCGTCAAACAAAGTAAGCATTCACATTAGAAATTTGCTTCGTGAATGAAGCGATCTCTTTGTCGAATGAAGCCATTTGCTTAATTTTTTCATCGAATGAAGTGATTCTAATCTTTGTTGAATCAGGAAATCTCTCCGTCAAATCATCCTCTAATCTTTGTCGAACGAAACGATTTGTCTAGTGAGAACGGGGTGCTCTAACACACATGTTGGTTTTATTATACACATCCTCAATCACACGTGGAGATAACACCGTTTTAATAGTTTCCAATCATGTAGTCCGTCTTTAATTCTGGAAATTTGTCATTTCTAAGGGCAAGGTGAGCGGCCCAAACCAAAACGCATTGTGTGGCAGGATTCGCCAGGCCCCAGCCAGTTGCAACAGCGCCCTCAACCAAGCCGAGGAGGCACGGCCTTCAGGAGCCGAGGTCGCTTTATACAGCGCTCTTTTCCCAGGGGGTCAGGTGGGCCAGGAGGTCAGTGACATCTTGGTACATTTCACTTGCCGAGTAACACCGTGTTTACATTGAACCGGCAAAGGTGGATACAGATCCAGCATTTTTATTGCGACCACAAAACTGAACCATTGCCGCGTTTACACTACACCCCAAATCGTCACCACTAAATGTAACTGCAGCGCATGCGTGAGCTGTTAGGTGTTGCTGCACTAGTGCCAGATTGGTCAATTAAATCTACTACACTGCGGGCACCGCCCCAAGGACACTCAAATTGCCGAATCTGTATTCGGGTAGCGTTTACACTACAAGCGACCTTGACGATTGCGGGGTTCAACCCTACCCCAAAGGTGACTTAAAAAAGGCGAATCAGACCCGGGTCTGATCCGCCTTTTTCAATTCACCTTTTGCGTTTACACTTAGTGCCTACCCAGCTTCGACTCCCCTTTTTGGAAATTGCGAAGTTTGATTCGGCAAAGGCGAATCGAGTGTAAACGGGCTGTCATTCATAAACTTCAATAGAAAAAGAAAAACCTGACAACTTGCCACATAGTATAATATCCTTCAAATGCATACGATCTCTAGCAACTCACAAACTTGCTTTAAGCTGGACAAAAACTGGGTGGACTTGGACTCTGGGTGGACTCAGTCCAGAGTCCAGGGGCGGATTGCAATATGTGGTCTAAGACAGGTCTATAGGCTTAGCCGGCTAACGTGGCGTCCACTAAGACCGGTCTATAATTATAGCCCGCTTGCAATATCGTTGTCTTAAAGTAAGACCAGTCTTAAAATTTAAGCCCGCGGCGAGCAAGCTATAATTTTTCGACATCTTCACATCACAAAACTCACATTGTGCCCATTAGAGCCTTTTTAGTGCTATTTCTCGGTCAGTTTCTATGCAAAAACTGCACCACACACACGTCATCAAGTGGCTTCGTGAGGACGTTTGTTGGCTTGAAATCATGCAAGGATAGCCGGCTGCGTCACTTTCCATTAAAATGTGCGTGTTTTTCGGCTGGCGCAAAACCAGCGACTTAGCCGAGACTGGCTAAGTTGGATAGCCGACAATAAAAGACCGGTCTTAGACCATTGGCTAAGTCGATTTTATTGCAATCCGCCCCAAGTCTTTGAAAATCTAGTCTCGAGTCTAGCTGCAGAAAGTTAATGAACAAAATACATGTTTCTTAAGGACCACAATAAAAACGCAGTAAAGGGATCAGCAAGTTATTGTAACAACGAATTTTTTTGTCTAAAGGCACAAAGTAAAATTGTCTGTGTCAAATCTTTAAAAATGTGAATTCTCTGTACTTTAAAGGAAGATGTCCAGATATCATTTTTGACCCACCCAGGTTCATAAAGCAGTACAGTGATCACACCAACATTTTTGCTTCCACATCCAAATTGGAAATTGCAAATTTTATGTTTTCTTCCCATGGAAAGAATTTTAGGGAGGTATTTTATATGATTATTAGGTTAGAACGAAATTCATTTTCTAGAAAAATCTGAACAAGCTCATACTTTAATGGGTAAAAGCCCATGGCTTAAAACAAAATTAATTTGTCTGCCATTTGGAATTTTCCTCTTAATTTAAAAAAAAATATTGGAAATGCAGGCAACTTTTCTATCCAATATTTTGGCACAAAAGTGTATAATTAACTCTAAAAAACTGGCATTAATCTTCAGTCGCGTTCAAGTGATTGTGCCAGACACAATAGACCTTTATCACGGTGCGGCCATCTTCCCTTTTCCCCTATTGAAATGAACGTAACCAAAGCGAGGCTTGCCGAAATAAAATAGTTTGGCCCCGTGTTGAAATTGTTTATTGTATGCATCACAATGACATGCGCGCGGTGCGATCAAGAAAACGCGCAGCGCGGACATTGATTCTCTCAAAACAACAACGGAAAACTGCACGCGCTATCGCGCAGACACGCACATGCACTGATCATGCCCTACACGTATGCAGTGGGGAACAAGACAAAGATGGACGCACCGTGATAAAGGTCTATAGGAGGGCGCACTTTGATTTGGGTATACATTTGAATTAAATAACTGCATTTTTCACTCCACACTTTTTTGTAAAGAAATAAAATTAAGCCCTCTCCTTTTGTTCCACCATACTTCTAAAAGGCTAATAGTGTACTGTCTCCATTCTGTACATTTCCCCCCCCCCCCCCCTCCCCCAACCCCCCTTTTAGCGGGTTCATGTGTAAAATGTGGACTTTATAGAGATGAAAAAAGTGCCTACAAGGTTGTAGTCGAGTCCATCACAAGTCCAGTAACAAAAATAAAGAATGGACACGCAGAAAAGAATGCCTTCGTTGGAGTTCATTTGATTAAAGGAGTGTGACCAGGGCCCTATTTCATAAAACTATTTAGGAACATTCCTAATTAATTGTTCCTTAGTCACTTAGGAACAATTAATTGGGAAGATTCCTAACTTAGGCATTATTAATTATCCTAAGTTAGGAACAATTCTAAGTTAGGAACAATGCATAAACTATACAGACTACACATTGTATGACCGAGTTTGAACACTCTTTCTCTCCGTCTAGCGCGCCTATTTTCCCTGTCAAGTAGGCCTAGAGCCATAAACATAGCAAAATTGACATGTACACAGTTGACAAGCAAGAAAACTGAAGCAGTGTTTAATTTTCCCGCCAAATTGTCATGTGATACCTAACTTTAGGTCTGATTATGATCAGTCCTAAAGTTAGGAACAATTTCAACCAAGATAGGAACGATTTTTTACCTATATTGCTTTATGAAATAGAATTTTATGAATGTTCCTAAAGTTAGGAACAATTTGGATTTAGGAATGATAAATGTTCCTAAATCCTACTTAGGAATATTCCTAAAGTTTTATGCAATAGGGCCCAGATCACTTTTTTTTACTCCCCGGGACTTACCTTATGGGTCATGAGATTTTTATATCATAACATCCGTTATATTTTTCTGATTACGAAACTGAAACTCCCGCGCCTCTAGGCCGCATATTTCCGAGGATATCGTCGAAAATCCACCGATTATTTGTAAACTAATTTTCCAGTATCAACGTTTATCCGCTGAAAGCCGACTCGATAGTTTTGTTCAATTTTTTACTGGAAATTGCGAATGTTTTCGGGTTTTTGAGACATGGGAGGCGTGTATGGGAGTTACTTGATAATATTGGTAAGTTACATTGAAAACTATTTTCCAGAAACTCTGGTCATGCTCCTTTAAGTGGTTGACTTGTGAAGGCTTGTGATGGACTCGACTACAACCCTGAGTGTCATGTCTTGTTTCAAAATCCAACGCTTTGTAATATTTTATTTTGCCTTTTTTATACTGTTATTTCAGCGCGTGGAAGGGGAAACCGATTCGCCAGAGGTCAAGGCCAGCCAAGATTTTGAAAATCTTAGGATATATGAAAGTCCATGAGAACTTGTATGCCATAGCATAAGGAATGTTTATGTTAATCAATGTTTATGTTACAGATCAGGAAAATCATTACCAGGGTAATCAAATATTGTTGTAATTATAAGCTTTTAAATTTTAAAACTTAATTTGCAAAACAATTTGGGTTACAGTCTCAATTGAATTGAGGTGAAGAAACTTTTGCAAAAAGCTGGATTATCAGTCAAAGCCAACAGATCAGGGGCCAATTTCATAAAAATGTGTTAATCCAAAATTTGTTTGCTTTAGAAAAATGGGTTTTCAGCAAATTCTTATGTAATGTATATTACAATTGACTGGTGTTGTGCTATTCTTGCTAAAAACATAAGTTTACATACAATTTGGACGATTTTTATAAAGCAAACAAATGTTGGATTAAGCAAATTTGTTTGGCTTAACAGCTTTATGAAATTGGCCCCAGGTGTTTTAGATATTTCTATGTGTACTTTCATTTTCTTTTTTCCTTTTGCCTTTTTTTAATGCCAGATAACTACCTGTGTGATCTGTGTACAATGTGCACCTCTTGTATTGAGCTCGTGCCAATGACGTCATTTCGGAGTCAAATAATGCCGCGTCGTTGTGGAAGCAATGTGCGTGCGCGTTGTGTGTGTCCATAGCGTGCGTAACGCGCAATGCTAAGGCTCCCATTAGCCTCTGTCACACACTCAAGCGTGACCGACTAAAGCGGACAATTGTCAACATGGCGGCCGAACACAAACGCTAAACCCTTTGTTCCATTCGGCATATTGACATTTGTCCGCTCTCGGTCCTCAATGCGCAAGCGCACTGGTCACGCTTGAGTGTTATATACCTCATGCGTAGATTCCAGTCATCTGATTGGTTAAAAGTGGGGGCATTGAATCGGCTAGACCCGGCGCGTATATGCCCACCGGGCAATAGTCTTTGCCATGCCCCGGGCATAGTCATTTAGCGGGTTCCGGACGCGCGCATTACATGTGTTAGCATTGCTGTGCACCAACTATGCAGCTGGGCGCTTCACGTAAACATTCATCAGGACGGTAATGGCGGAATCTCGACGTCTGTCGTAGATGATGAAGTCCTTAAGAAAAGTGGCCTACAGTGAAAACTGTGTCAGGTGATTATGCTACAAATGTTTGCTGTAAATATACAACTTTTCCGCCGTAGACCAGCTTCCGAAATCGAAACTCGAAGGACCACTGTATGATGTATCGTTACTTTTAACCAACCAGATGACAAAAATCTACACATTCAGTATATAAATCAAATATTGACTGCTGTTTATTCGGGTCATGGTTAAGATTATAGGCCCTCGGTGATCTCGAAGCCATGACTATGCCCCTCGGCTTCCGCCTCGGGGCATAGTCATGGCTTCGAGATCACCTTGGGCCTATAATCTTAACCATGCCCCTCATTGCAGTCAATATTTGTATAATATGACATAGGCTAATTCGTGAATGAGCCAGTTCGGAGTTTCGACTGCGCATGCCTCGTGACCGATACTAGTTTGAGATAAACAAGCTATGCCGGCCGCTGTTGTTTATCTCAAATGACCTTTGAAACAATCCCATAGTTCCTTGCGCGCGTGAGATTCCGAACTGGCTTATTAAACCGCGTTACGCCCACCAGAGACGTAGACACACACAGCGCGCACGCACATCGCTTCTACACTGACTCGCATTATTTTCCTCCCAAAATGGCGTATTTGCACGTGTTCGAAGGGGGTCAATAACAGCTTTGTAAAAATATAATGCAGATTCGCGTACATGCCTTGATATCAATAGTGAGGTTTAGGCTTGCACGGTTAATGATCACGACTACGTTCAGCTAAACCCCAAGAGCTTCACATTTCGCTGTCGATCTCCATTTTTTACTGGGGTGTAAATGTTGGTAACAAAACTGTACTGAAAATATTTGTGTAAATGCCACAAGTACGTATGGATGCTCATACTAATGATCGTTTTACAGAATCGTGTTCGACTGAACAATCAGTGTACAAGTATTGGAAATTGTGCAGTTTTGGTATAAAGCTGTTTTGTTTTTCGTTTTGCTTGCGTGTGTCCTTGTAGACTACCATTTTGGTTGAGTTGTAAGAGTAAGCCAGCAAGAATGTCTGTTTTCTAAAATGTACGTTAAATGTTTACAATAAAAAGTGTACTTAAAATAAGATGGTCTTGCGTGTCGTTTTATGTCAAAACACCAAATATTTTTTTAATGCAAATTCATAATTCTAGGTCTTTCAATTGTTTTCCATGCTGCACCTACTACATGTCAAAAAAACACCTGTCCTACTGTTGATCTTAAAGGCTGGCAGTATACATCATTGGTAATCTCGAAAATCAGAAATGTTCACAGATTTACGCCTAACTTACACAATACATGTATAAACATGATGACCGCAGAAAACTTCCCCTGAAATGGTTCTGTCTGAAGTGCTATAGTCTTTGAGAAATGAGCAAAACAATTAGTTTTCGTCTCTTGAGACGAAAATTCAATTCGCCCCAAAACCATTTCGCCCAAGTGCCATTTCGCCCCCAAACCACTTCGCCCCAAAACCACTTCGTGCACTGGCCGTGGTTTTGGGCGAAATGGTTAAGGGCGAAGTGGTTTTGGGGCGAAATGACTGCAAACCCTTTTTTGACTGTTTTCTCAAACGTTAGACGAAGTACGGAGCTGGTTATTGCTCAGGTTGGTTTTAATCATGCATATCTTCAATCACACGGGGGGATAAAACTATTTGTAACAGTTTACCAATCATGTATACTATCTTTAAATAACTGTCATTTTCCAACGGATAATAAGCAAAATCTCAGATCATGTGAACAAGGCCCGACAAATTTGAGTGAGTTTCATCAGGTTTGTCCAAGAGGGTAAACACAAGGTGTATCAACAAAAGGTTATTTTCTGTTCGTTATCGGACGACAGGGGCCAATTTCATAGAGGTGTTTAAGCACCAAAAATTGCTTAAGCACAAAAAACTCTTTCTTAGTAGAGAACTTTACCAGTGAAATCCTCACGTGATAGAAATAGTGTACTGACCAGTGTTACAGGACTGTTTCATTACCATGACAATCATGTGAATTTTTTGCTGGTAACCTCATTTTATCAAGTAAGGTTTTTCATGCTTAAGCAATTTTTCATGCTTAAGCAGCTCTATGAAATTGGCCCCAGATGTGAGCGCTCATTCGAGCGCGCACACATTACGTAACGCATTCTGTTGCGAGCCTTATATAAAGCGGTTTTGTTAACAAAATCTTTCAGGGCGGTCGGGTTGGCGTACGGGTTCTTTCCTCGCCTTTCACCTCTGGCGTCCCGGGTTCGAATCCGGGGGTGTATGTGGATTGCGTTTGCAGTCCCTACTTGACCGCGTGGGTTTTCCCCTGGGGCATTTCCCCTGGGGCATTTCCCACTTCTAAAACTGCAACTCCTTCTTCGTCATCTCAAGTTGATAATATAGTATAGTTAAAAGCTAAAACCGTATAGTTGATGGCATAACGGGCCTTAGTTGCCGAAGATGCCATATATATATATATATATATATATAAAATATACACCACCAACAACAACAAAATCTTTCACTCTCGGTAGAGCATTCACACCTCACTGATCAACCTGTCAATGCAACTATTCATTGTACAGTGCGTCCACGCGTAGTACGCGATGGATTCGTTTGGAATCGAGACATCTAATCAGGACATTTTAACAGCCATTCACTCACTATCTAGCACGATAGATTCAAATGTCGAGTCCGCAGTTAAGCGACAGCGTCTTGCAGCCGACGAAACCCCCTATGATTTCAAAAGTGACGGCAACAAAGATCTTGGCTTCATCGGTACCGCCTTCGACTCCTTAGACTCGGGGGATGTTTCCACCGCCAGAGATCAGCTACAAGACGCTACTCACCTCGTCAAACAGCCGATCGTTCCCCATTGGGTTGGGCCACAGTGAAAGAGTATGTCACCGATGATTTCGCAGAGGCTTAATATATGCCTCATGGTATGGCGATTGTGTTTGGGGCTATTACGCAATTCGTTTTACTAAGGCTGGCTATATAAGCACGCGGTTGCAAACTGTGTCCTCAGTGCACGATGTCTGCACAGAAATGTGAGTGTACATTATATTAGTTATCCCACGAGCGCGAGTGAAATACGGCGAGCGAAATTAGGGGTGTTATGGCCGAGCGGTCTAGCGCGTCGAACTCAAGTTCCTGTGCCAGTACTAGAACGTGGGTTCGATTTCGGGCCGTGACAGGTTGTGACACTTGTCCCCTTGAGCAAGCCACTTAACCATACTTGTTCCGTCCTTCGGAAGGGATGTAAAGCCGTTGGTCCAGTGTGTTAGGTAACGCACTTTAAACATCCCAGATGTCTCTGGCCATTTCTAATTCTAATTCTTCATGGGTTTCCTCACGCTTCCGAGTGACAATGCAATGAGCACTATTGAGGAATCCTTGGTATGAATACCAGGAAAAAATAATAATAATAACTAGAGCTTCGCGTTTGTGTTTTTTACAAACGCAAGGTGATCGGGTGACATAAACATTGAAATGATGACGACGACACATGCAGTTTTGAGATTGTTTGATGTTGAAAAAGTACTGGAATTCTCAAGACATGACTGACTATTCAACGCCAAAATTGTGTATCTGATGACATCATATTAAATTGTCAATCTCATCATAACGTTACTATTGTGTGCACAGATTGTTCAAGTATCTACTGAAGAACAAGTTTTGACATGTATATGTGGTGAAAGAATCTTTTCAATATATATTACAGTTCTAAAGATTTTGTCATTTGAAATCATATTACTGTAGTATATCGCCGTGTGGGGAGTTGGGGTTCAATTGCATCTAGAATAAACTGACGCTCCAGTCAACTTGAGTTGCGGTCCACCATGTCCATTTTATTTCCAACACAGCAACGATTTCCAGCATGTCACATTCACAGTTTTCGGGGAGAAGACATATTTACTCTGGTGCGCCGACTAAGGCTAGCCGTACATAATTACACCCAAGATACAACAGCTAAGTCACCAAAAGTAAATGTCCTTGTGCTATCAAGTGTTCATTCAACTTTCCTGGCGATGATGCCACGGAAACTAGCAGTTTTACATCTTCAAAAGTCAAATTTTCTCGGTTGTAAATCAAGCCCTGCTTATTATGTCTCGTCTGTCTGACTTATTCACTACACGCGCACGTACGTGTATATCATTGGCCGTGTGGCAAAGACATCCTCCCTAAAAAGATACATTATGACCTCTGACCCGAGACAGGCCGCCTAGATACAAGTTCTATTATTATTTATTTATTCTTTACCCTGGGGGAACCTCTCAGTGAAACACTGTTTTTCAGAGGTGCCCAGCAACTACAAGAAACTGCCTAAACATCGAGATACATAGGCGTGTTATTAGAAGTCGAGCACTATATATGGGCGCAAATCGTCAGATTAGTGGAGGCTTGGCATAGCGCCCTCAAACGACTGAGTTAGCTTAATTATCAAGGGACCCAACAAACGTGATGACGTCATCAGTGGTATATATGTAGTCATCAAGTCCACATGTGAGGGAACATTTCGTTCCGTAGAACTATGGTCAAATTCCCTACCACTTTGCCTCTATTTGCATTCAAAATGCTAAAAAAGTGTACATTTTCGAACCTCTTCCGGTTTGGACCGGAGGTTTGGGTCACACAGGGGTCATGCCATTGCATGATTTGTTCAGTTCATTGCGACCTATCATGCTGTGAAAGAATTGTTCAAGTATCTATTACGATTCTTGAGATATGAATTTTTGAAATAACAACCATTTAATTTTTATAATTTGACACCTGTGACGATATCATGACGTCACAATGTTGTGCACAAATTGTTCAACAATTTGATAAACATCAAGTTCTTAAATGTGGCGAAAGAATCATGCAAATATCTGCTGTAGTTCTCAAGATACAGCATTTTTAAACAATTCAGCTCAAAATTTGCGTATTTTGACACCACATTACGTAACCACCGTCCATGTGATGACGTCACCAATGGTATAGTCAAAAAGTCCACATGTGTGGAAACATTTCGTTCCGTAGAAATATGGTCAAATTCACTACCACTTTGAATCTATTTGCATTCAAAATGCTAAAAAAATGCACATTTTCGAACAACTTCCGGTTTGGACCGGAAGTAGGCGTCACACAGGGGTCATGACATCGTATGATTTGTTCAGTTCATTTAGACTTATCATGTTGTGAAAGAATTGTTCAAGTATCTATTACGGTTCTTGAGATATGAATTTTTGAAATAATAACCTTTGAATGTTTGTAATTTGACACCTGATGACGTCATGATTACGTCACACTTGATGCCATCATGATACTATACATGCTGGTGAAAGTCTGCCATAGGGCCTATGTCTGTATCTAATTTACTAACGATTCAGCTTGGTTTGATGGGCATTGTTGCTGGTAAGTGTAAAAACTGAGATTTTCGTTTTCGTTGAGCTTTGACCTCCAATTGACCCCAGAAGGAAGGGTCAGATGAAAATGCCCACACAAAGACAAATGTAGCACAGAATGTCATCTATAAACCTGCCAAATACGAAGATCCTGGGTCACGTGGTTTTCGAGACGGAAGCATTTTAAAATATGCATATTTTGGTTTTTTTGGGGGTGTAATTTGATACTTGATGACGTCACGATGACGTCACGCTTGATGCCATCATACTATTATACACGCTGGTGAAAGTCTGCCATAGGACCTATGCCTGTACTTAGTTTCTTAAAGATTCAGCTTGGTTTGATGGGCATTGTTGCTCAATAAGTGCAAAAGTTGAGATTTTCGTTTTCGTTGAACTTTGACCTCAAATTGACCACAGAAGGAAGGGTCAGATGAAAATACCCACACGAAAATAACTGTAGGCCATGAACTAATCTATAAGCCTGCCAAGTACGAATATCATGGGTCACGTGGTTTTCCAGACGGAAGCATTTTAAAACATGCATATTTTTGTCATTTTTTGTTTGTAATTTGGTAGTTGATGACGTCACAATGACGTCACACTTGTATGCACACCTTCACATTGGGGTTGATGTTCCTACCAAGTTTCAAGTTGATAGCTTGAACCGTTTTGAAGAAAAGCTCTGGAAACGTTTGAGTGGAAAAAGAAGGAAAAAAATAAACTAGAGCTACGTCTGTTCTATGAACAGAGCGTATCTATAGGGCTTTTTCACATTTTTTTTACTTAAAAAATGAGCATGCTTACCTTGCAAAATTAGATGTTAGCATATCAACTATTTAACTTTAAAAAAGTTTACCTTGAATGTGTTACCTTTAAAGGATTGATGACGTCATCAATGTTTTAACCACACAGACATGTTTGGTGGTCGACTTACTCTATAAGCAGCACTATTGGGCTAATTTGCGCAAACACTGCTATGAAAGGGTAATTTTAAGACTTTTTAATTTTGACGCTAGAGGGCGCCCTTTTATGGAATGACGTAGAAACTTATATTTTTGGAAACCCTATTTACCTTAGACAGTGACACTACCAACCGCATCTCGGCAGCTTTCATCACTTTTACAAAATAGGTGCATTTAAATGAACTTCCGGTTTCTACCGAAAGTGAGCAAGGTCACAGGTCATGGCGATATTTTTTGGATACCCGACCCTAGTCGAACTCAAACACCTTTGACCCCATCCAAATACCTCTTACCAGTTTCAAATGGCAAGGCAAAGTCTGTTTGACCAATAGGGAATGAGATCAAATGTCAAGGCATGTGGGCATCTGAAAGACCTTTATTAATGATCGTATATGCCGAAAGAATCAAGATCGTAGGTCAAACGGATGATTTGTTATGAATTTTTTAATATGGAAACATTAAATTTCATTCCCCTTTAAACTTACACCTGATGACGTCATGATGACGCCATTGTTGGGTGCACACCTCTTCTACTGTGTCTTTCATGTGACCAAGTTTGTTTAAGAACAACCTCAAGCTTGGGAACAACCTCAAAAAGTGCCGACAACGCCCATGCGTTATGTCAATGGGGGGCGGGGGGGAAATCAGAAGAAGAAATAAACGGAAAAGCCATACATTAACGACCTTTGCTAGTGATCGTATATGGGAAGGAATCAATGTTGTAATTTGCATTTTAAAATATTTTCATGCACCTTTAATCTGACACGTGATGACGTCATTATGAGATCATTAGTTAAATACATTTGTTAATGACCGTATATGGCGCAGGAATCACGATCATAGGTGCCTGATTTGTTAGGAATGTTTGATCGTATATATTTTAATTTAAATATTTAATTAAACTGTTCATTTTTAGTTTGTTTTGTTCACATTTGGGATGGAAATCCGATGTTTACTCGAAAAACTGATATACATATATTAGTCATCAAAGGCAGAAATCAGAGCACATAATTTGTTAAGATTGAAAAGAGTTTGGCCAGGAAGGAACAATTTCGTAATTAGATTTGTTAAAGATGGTTCAATAAAATCATAACAATGACTTAATGATTTCAGGCCTATATTAAGCTTTGCACCTTACTAAACCTAAAAAGAAAGAAAACAAACATTGGAATGAATGCTTCACGGCAAAACTAAGACATTCCCTCAATAGCATACAATTACTTTCTTGTAGAGAGTGGACTCTCTTAAATAAGACTGAAATAACATGAAAGATTGTATCCTACTCACTGAACTTTTGTTAAACCATCTTCTGTTGAATTACACGTCCGTGGTAGACAGTTAAAAGACTGCTTCCGGCGCCGTGTCACACAGGGCACACGGAATAGACATCTACGGTAAAAATTGATTTATGCGAAGTTTGCTCGCATAGAGAACGTTCAAATCTAAAACTAGGCCCCTGGCATAACACTGGTCACTGCTCAGTAAACAGTAAACATCATGGCATGATCATGGTGTCATTTTAAAGAGGAGATTCAGCCCTAACAGATGATATCTCCTGTTCATTCATACGGGCCCTACTTTAGTTACAATTAGCAATAATATCTCGGTTTCGTTTTTTTTTTCACCCTGTATATACGGAAATGTTGACTTGGCTGAACTTTGGCCTTTAATTGACCCAGGAAGAAAGGGGCAGATGAAAATGACTACACAAAGGAAATTGTAGCTCAGGATCTGATCTATAATGTCTGCTAAATATGAAGACCCTGCGTCATGTGGTTTTATAGAGGGAAATATTGTACGAAATGCATTTTTTGCTCATTTTTATGACGAAAATCCACTTTTTTGCCATTTTTAAATAATTATAATTACGTAATCATTGACGTCATGGTGATGTTGTACATGGTGGTGGAAGTTTGTGATGAGGCCCATGCCTGTACCTAGTTTTATGAAAATCAAGCGTACTTTAATAGCTAAAATTGCTTCATAAGTACACAAAAACACAACAAATGTGAATTTTGAAATGGCTGAACTTTGACCTTCGATTGACCCAGGAAGGAAGGGTCAGATGAAAATGCCTACACAAAGAACATTGTAACCCATCATCTGATCTATAATGTCTGCTAAATATTAAGACCCTGGGTCATGTGGTTTTATAGAGGGAAACATTTTACGAAATGCATTTTTGGCTCATTTTTATGACGAAAATTACCACTTTTTGGCCAATTTTAAATAATTATAATTACGTAATCATTGACGTCATGGTAATGTTCTACATGGTGGTGGAAGTTTGTGATGGGGCCCATGCCTGTACCTAGTTTTATAAAGATCAAGCGTAGTTTAATAGGTAATATTGCTTCATAAGTACAACAAAATACAAACAATGTGATTTTTGAATTGGCTGAACTTTGACCTTCGATTGACCCAGGAAGGAAGGGTCAAATGAAAATGCCTACACTAAGAACATTGTAGGCTAGGATCTGATCTATATGTCTGTCAAATATGAAGACCCTGCGTCACGCGGTTTTGGCAAGGGAATCATTTTAAAATGTGCATATTTTGGTCATTTTCGGCTTTTTAGGCATTTTTAAACTATTGTAATGACGTCACTGATGACGTCACAATAAAGCCATTCTTGGGTGCACACCTCTTATACTATGTCTTTGATGTGACCAAGTTTGGTTAAGATCAATGTTTGGGAACAACCTTAAAAAGCGCCGACAACGCCTATGCGCTTTGTCTATGGGAAAAAAATCAGAAGAAATAAACGGAAAACAAACTAGAGCTACGTCTGTTCTATGAACAGATCGTAGGGCTTTTTCGAATTTTTAAAACTTTTTTTAAGCATGCTTAGCTTGCAAAATTAGATGTTATTTAATTTAAAAAATGTTTACCTTTAATGTGTTACCTTTAAAGGATTGATGACGTAATCAATGTTTTAACAACACAGACATGTTTGGTGGTCGACGCACTCTATAATCACCACTACTGGGCTAATTATTGCAAACACTGCTTTTAAAGAGCATTTTATGACTTTTAATTTCGCCGCTAGAGGGCGCCCTTTTATGGAATGACGTAGAAACTTACATTTTTGGAAACCCTATTTACCTTAGACACTAACACCCGCATCTCGGCAGCTTTCCCCACTTTCACAAAATAGGTTCATTTAAATGCACTTCCGGTTTCTACCGGAAGTGAGCAAGTTCACAGGTTATGGCGATATTTTTTGGATACCCCACCCTAGTCGAACTCAAACACCTTTGACCCCATCCAAATACCTCTTACCAGTTTCAAATGGCGAGGCAAAGTCTGTTTGACCAATAGGGAATGAGGTCAAATGTGAAGGCATGTGGGAATCTGAAAGACCTTTATTAATTATCGTATATGCCTAAAGAATCAAGATCGTAGGTCAAACGGTTGATTTTTTATGAAATTTTGCATATGGAAACATTAAATTTCATCCCCTTTAAACTTAACCTGATGACGTCATTATGACGCCATTGTTGGGTGCACACTTCTTCTACTATGTCTTTGATGTTACCAGGTTTGTTTAAGAACAACCTCAAGTTTGGGAACAACCTCAAAAAGTGCCGACAACGCCCATGCGTTATGTCAATGGGGGAAAAATCAGAAGAAGAAATAAACGGAAAAGCCAAAAGTTAACGACCTTTGCTAGTGATCGTATATGGGAAGGAATCAAGGTTGTAGCTCGCATTTGTTAATATTTTATATTTATAATATTTGTATCACCTTTAATCTGACACGTGATGACGTCATTATGGGATCATCAGTTAAATACCTTTGTTAATGACAGTATATGGCGCAGGAATCACGATCATAGGTGAATCAGCTGATTTGTTACGAATGTTTGAATATGGAAAACATTAAATTGTATGTTCATTTAATCTTATAACTGATGATGAACAGTTTTTGAGTTGTGTCAGTTTGCCTGGGTGGGGAAGTACTGCTATACAGATCTACCACTTCAAGGTGTTTGATGAACTGTGAGATACCAAGTCATGGTGCAGGTAAAAACTTTTGATTACTTAATTAGCTCCTTGAGGAGTATCATAACATGTAGGTTCAGGATTTATACTAAGAGAGTCTTGAGCTAAATTTCATATAAAACAAAATAACATGTATATTATGTAAATAGTACAGAAGCCTTCATCGATTGAGAAAAAATTTGTTTAGATTTGAAAATATGGCCATTTTCAGTTTTTGCACTTTTAAAAACATCAATTAAGTTACTGTAAAATTAGTACTATTTGTAATAATGTCACATGGCGTTATAAATTAAATATTTAAAAAGTTTATCCTGAAAACTCAGTTTAGAGGCAATTTTGATTTCCCTTTGCGAATTATAAACTGTTCATTTTTAGTTTGTTTTGTTCACATTTGGGGTGGAAAATGCGATGTTTACTCGAAATACTAATATACATATATTAGTCATCAAAGGCAGAAATCAGAGCACATAATTTGTTAAGATTAAAAAGAGTTTGGCCAAGGAGGACAATTTCGTAATCAGATAAGTACATGTACTATATGTTTACACGTATTGCGCATTCTCTCTTTAGCTATACGTGTATCACTATGAGGGCGCTATATCACTTTCACGGTAGCAAAATGCGAGTGCATGGCCTGGCATGGTTTTACGCAAATTGTGACTTGGCTGAACTTTGGCTCTCAATTGACCCAGGAAGGAAGGGTCGGATGAAAATGACTACACAAAGCAAATTGTAGCGCAGGATCCGATCTATAATGTCTGCTAATTATGAAGACCCTGGGTCATGTGGTTTTATAGAGGGAAACATTTTACGAAATGCATTTTTTGCTAATTTTTATGAAGAAAATCCACTTTTTTGCCATTTTTAAATAATTATAATTACGTAATCATTGACGTCATGGTGATGTTGTACATGGTGGTGGAAGTTTGTGATGAGGCCCATGCCTGTACCTAGTTTTATGAAAATCAAGCGTACTTTAATAGCTAAAATTGCTTCATAAGTACACAAAAACACAACAAATGTGAATTTTGAAATGGCTGAACTTTGACCTTCGATTGACCCAGGAAGGAAGGGTCAGATGAAAATGCCTACACGAAGAACATTGTAGCCCATGATCTGATATATATGTATGCAAAATATGAAGACCCTGGGTCATGTGGGTTCATACAGGGAAGCGTTTTACGAAATGCATATTTTGGTACTTTTCATGATAAAAATCCACTTTTGTGCCATTTTAAAATTATTATAATTACGTAATCCTTGACGTCATGGTGACGTTTTACATGGTGGTGGACGTTTGTGATGGGGCCCATGCCTGTACCTAGTTTTATGAAAATCAAGCATGGTTGAATAGCTAATATTGCTTCATAAGTACAAACAAATACAAAAAATGTGATTTTTGAATTGGCTGAACTTTGACCTTCGATTGACCCAGGAAGGAAGGGTCAGATGAAAATGCCTACACTAAGAAAATTGAAGCTCATGCATATTTCGGCAATTTTCCGCTTTTTAGGCATTTTTAAAGTGTTATAATGACGTAACTGATGACGTCACAATGAAGCCATTCTTGGGTGCACACCTCTTATACTATGTCTTTGATGTCACCAAGTTTGGTTAAGATCAATGTTTGGGAACAACCTGAAAAAGCGCCGACAACGCCTATGCGCTTTGTCTATGGGAAAAAAATCAGAAGAAGAAGAAGAAGAAGAAGAAATAAACGGAAAAAAAAAAAAAATCAAAACGAAAACAAAGGCTTTTTCGCCGCAAAGCGAAAAAGCCAAAAATCAAAACGAAAACAAAGGCTTTTTCGCCGCAAAGCGAAAAAGCCAATAAACGGAAAAAAAAAAAAAAATCAAAACGAAAACAAAGGTTTTTCGTCCTAAACGAAAAAGCCAATAAACGGAAGAAAAAAAATCAAAACGACTAGAGCTCCGTCTGTTTTATGAACAGAGCGTAGGGCTTTTTCACATTTTTTAACTTCAAAACTTGAAAAACGCCTAACCAGAATACAATGATTAACTAAATTATCTATTTTTGAACAATTTTAAATTATAAGCCAAAAACTGTTTGACTAATGGTTATCGAGGTCAAAGGTCACCCTTTTCATTTTTTTTAAAGCTTGGCTATACCTAACCATAATGCTATGAGTCCCGTGTTGTTTGTTATCACTTTAAAATTATAAGCCAACGAAGATTTGACCACTAGGAAACGAGGTCAAAGGTCAAGCAATGTGCGCGTCTGCATATACTTGTATTTTATGCACCTTTAATCTGCCACGTGATGACGTCATCATGACGTCATCAATTAACGACATTTGCTAGTGATCGTATGTGGCGCATGAATCACGATCATAGGTCAATCGGCTGATTTGTTATGAATGTTTGAATATGGAAAACATTAAATTGTATGCTCCTTTAATCTGATACCTGATGATGAACAGTTTTTGAGTTGTGTCAGTTTGCCTGGGTGTGGGAGTACTGCTATACAGATCTACCACTTCGAGGTGTTTGATGAACTGTGAGATACCAAGTTATGGTGCAGGTAAAAACCTTTGATTACTTAATTAGCTCCTTGAGGAGTATCATAACATGTAGGTTCAGGATTTATACTAAGAGAGTATTGAGCCAAATTTCATATAAAACAAAATAACATGTACATTTAATGGAAATATTATAGCCTTCATCGATTCAGAAAATATGTTTAGATTTGAAAATATGACAGTTTTCAGTTTTTGCACATTTAAAAACATCAATTAGGCCTAAGTTACTGTAAAATTAGTACTATTTGTCATAATGTCACATGCAGTTATAAATTAAATACTTAAAAAGTTTACCTTGAAAACTAAGTTTAGAGGCAAGTTTTATTTCCCTTTGCGAATTCTAAACTGTTCATTGTTTGTTTTGTTCACATTTGGGATGGAAATCCGATGTTTACTTGAAAAACTGATATACATATATTAGTCATCAAAGGCAGAAATCAGAGCACATAATTTGTTAAGATTGAAAATAGTTTGGCCAAGAAGGAACAATTTCGTAATTAGATTTGTTGAAGATGGTTCAATAAAATCCTGACAATGACTTAATGATATCAGGCCTATATTAAGCTTTGCACCTTACTAAACCTAAAAGGAAGAAAACAAACATTGGAATGAATGCTTCACGGCAAAACTACGACATTCCCTCAATAGCATACAATTACTTTCTTGTAGAGAGTGGACTCTCTTAAATAAGACTGAAATAACATGAAAGATTGTATCCTACTCACTGAACTTTTGTTAAACCATCTTCTGTTGAATTACACGTCCGTGGTAGACAGTTAAAAGACTGCTTCCGGCGCCGTGTCACACAGGGCACACGGAATAGACATCTACGGTAAAAATTGATTTATGCGAAGTTTGCTCGCATAGAGAACGGTCAAATCTAAAACTAGGCTCCTGGCATAACACTGGTCACTGCTCAGTCAACCGAAAACATAATGACATGATCATGGTGTCATTTTAAAGAGGAGATTCAACCCTAACAGATGATATCTCCTGTTCATTCATACGCGCCCTACTTTAGTTACAATTAGCAATAATATCTCGGTTTCGTTTTTTTAAAATCCAACCTGTATATACGGAAATGTTGACTTGGCTGAACTTTGGCCTTCAATTGACCCAGGATCTGATCTATAATGTCTGCTAAATATGTAGACCCTGGGTCATGTGGTTTTATAGAGGGAAACATTTCACGAAATGCATATTTGGCTCATTTTTATGACGAAAATCAACTTTTTGCTTTTTTTAATAATTATAATTACGTAATCATTGACGTCATGGTGATGTTCTAGATGGTGGTGGAAGTTTGTGATGGGGCCCATGCCTGTACCTAGTTTTATAAAGATCAAGCGTAGTTTAATAGGTAATATTGCTTCATAAGTACAAAAAATACAATGTGATTTTTGAATTGGCTGAACTTTGACCTTCGATTGACCCAGGAAGGAAGGGTCAGATGAAAATGCCTACACTAAGAACATTGTAGACTAGGATCTGATCTATAAAGAAGATTGTGTTGGACCCTATCAAAAGCCTCAGCTAGGTCGAGAAATATGACATCAACATCGAAGCCAGAATCTAAACAACTGCTCCAATCATTAACGGCATCGATTAACTGCGTTTCACATGACCGATTGGCTCTAAAGCCGTGTTGGTTCTCGTTAAGAATACTATTAGAGGAAAGATGATCAACAATTCTCTTGCTCACAATACGCTCCAAAATTTTACAAACGATCGAGGTGAGAGAGATTGGTCTGTAATTACTTGTGTTATATTTTTTGCCTTTCTTAAAAAGTGGGAAAATATTAGCTCTACGCCAGTCCTGTGGTACCTCACCCGAGGTTAAAGAAACATTAAACAGTTTAGTGAGTGAGGGAGCTAAATGTTCGGCTCCTTCTTTCAAGATCCTAGGATGGATACCGTCAGGACCAGGCGCTTTATTAACATCAATGTTTTTAAGTAATTTGTAGACTTCAAAATTGCTACACTGAAAATCGTTCATTGTGGTAATCGATTCTCCAAGGTGAGATAAATTCGGCGAGTCAGAGGAGTCTTCGGTATTGAATACAGAGTGAAACTGGTTATTTAAAGCTTCGGCTATAAATTCACTGTCAGTTATTTTAACACCGTTTACATTTAGGCAATTTATCGTCGATTGATCAGTCTTAGGAGTTTTAACGTACCTCCAAAATGTTCTTTTTAATTTGCCTTTTGACGTCACGTCTAATGTCACGGTATTTTAGCCAGTGACGTGCATCATTAGTACGTTTGGCGATTTTAAAGAGGCGGTTTCTTTTCCTGATAAATATAGTTTCGCTTGGTTGAGTGATCAGGGTTTGTGTATGTATCTATTCATATGCTAATTCATCCAGTTCCTTAGACGGGCTTCTAGTGCGTGTTCACTGACCCGTTTTCTGTGTTAGCAGTCTTAAGTGGTCTAGTCTATGAACCACAGTTCATTCAGGTCTTTGCACCCGCCGAGTGTACACGTATACTATACACCATTTTGTCAGTTTGGTTCATCCACTCGCCCGCTCGACCACCCATCCACCCAATTAGTGGTTCGGTGTTGCTGTTTTCCTGCATTTTGTCCTTTTTGTACAGGCTTGTCAAATGATGACACATGCTTCAAGTGCGGAATGCGAGGACACTGGTCTCGACATTGCCCTTTCTCACGTCCCAACACCAGTCCCTACCAGTTCATCAAACCCCGACCAAAGTCAACGCCAGCAATCAACTACATCGGCGACAAGTGGCAAGTTCCATTCTCCGAAAGAGGTCAGGTTTACGCAAGCCCAAGACCCGGACCAGAAGCGACAAGATCTGCCGCAACCGTGTCAGACTCGTCAGCCATCGCCTCAACCTCTCATACGTCATCATAGAGACTCATCTCTGTTTGAAAAATTCAAAGATGTTTTTCAGGTACCATGCCCAGATCATTTTGCCAACAGAGTTCACTTGTTGTCTGATAATGTTCCCGTTAAAGGGAGGTTAAGTCAGTGTTTGAGTTTTTGGCAGTATATTGAAGCCCCTCATATCGGTTATATCGCAAGGTTATTTTATTCCTTTTGTTGATCAACCTCCTCCCATGCTTTGTCACAATAATCAATCAGCGTTACGCGAACCTCTTTTTGTTACAAATTCCATACTAGAGCTCCTTAACTCCGGCAGAATATATGAAAAATCTAAACCTTCCTACGTCACAAGTCCGTTATCTGTAGCCACCCAAGCGTCTCGAAAGAAACGATTAATCCTAGACCTCAGTAGACTCAACAAGTACGTGTGTAAAAATCACTTTAAACTATAGACGACTGGAAAATAGGTATTCAATACATCTCCGAACAAGCACTGATGATCTCCTTCGACTTAAAATCTGGTTACCACCACATTGATATTGCTCCGCACTGTCAACAATATCTAGGCTTCGCATGGACCATAAATGGTGTACAGCGATATTTTAAGTTTAACGTCTTGCCATTCGGGCTTTCATCAGCACCCTATATTTTCACCAAAACTCTAAAACCACTTGTGAAACATTGGAGGTCTTGCGGCATTCTCATTGCCCTATATCTTGACGATGGTATTATCATTATCCCTCCCTCGTTCCGGTCAACCACCACAGCTTCACTCACAATCAGCTTTGGAGATTGCTTCTCATATAAAGTCTGATCTCATAAGAGCTGGGTTTATCTATAATATCAGCAAAAGTGTTTGGGATCCTACCACTTGCATAGAATGGTTAGGCATGAGATGGGACACGCGAGCAGGTATTATCCAAGTCCTTGACAGACGAATCGAGAAGATAAATCAAACTATAGATCAATTACGACAAGCTCCTCACGTTACTATCCGAGAACTTCATTCTTTTGTCGGTCAGATAATCTCTCTTTCCCCTGTGATTGGTAACTTATCTAGGTTGATGACAAGAAACTGCCAGATAGAGATTGCATCTGCAAACGATGAAAATAAGATTTTAAAATTGAAGGAGAACTGTATCGATGAGATAAAAGTTTTGGCAAGATAATGTTTCCCTTCTGAACATAAGACACATGTTTACATCTCACAGTACTAATACGATAATATGTTGTGATGCAAGCGCTAGTGGATCAGGTGCCATAATCTGTAACAACACGCATACAGCCCACAAACTTTGGTCTCATGACGAAAAGGTTCAGAGTTCCACATGGAGAGAATTGGAGACTATTTCTTTCGCTCTTAAATCTTTTCTTTCCATCATTTCAGATTCTGAAGTCAAAATCCTTACGGACAGCCAAAGTGCCGCTAGAATTATAGAAGTTGGCAGCATGAAACCCATATTGCAACAACTGGCGTTAGACATGTTTTCAACGTGTTTAAGAAACAGAATTAGGTTAGAAGTCGAGTGGATCCCAAGATCCGAAAACGAACAAGCAGACTTTGTAAGTAGGCTTGTCGACACCGACGATTGGTGTATTACAGATGACCTTTTCCTTTTCATCAATAGACATTGGGGACCACTGTCTGTTGATTGTTTCGCCAATTTTTACAACGCTAGACTACCAAAATTCTTTTCAAGATTTTGGAACCCCGGCTCCGCAGGCGTAGATGCTTTCGCGCAAAACTGGTCAGACGAAAACGTCTTGCTCGTGCCTCCAGTCGTCCTAATTCCAAGCGTCTTGAGACACATGCACACTTGCAAGACAAAAGGTGTACTTGTGTTTCCCTGGTGGCCATCTAATGCTTTCTGGCCACTCCTTTGGTCTCGTTTTCGACCCTGGATTAAAGACGTTATCACCATGAAAGGCTCCCTTGCCTTGACACATTGAAGAAATGTTCATTCCCTCCTCGGTTCTCCACAATGTGATGGTTTTGTAGGTGCAGCTCTGTTAGATTTTTCAACTTTGTAAAATTCTTTCGTTTTCCTTTCAACTATACATCTTTACACAGATCATCTTTGCTCAGCCTTTTTGGTCCAATCTTCCGGAAACTTTCCAAGATGTCAAAAGCAGAATACTTCAAGAAGCCGTCACAGCCAAGGCAGAAGGAACAGTCACTGCATACCTGTACAAATGTAGGCAATTCCTCTCTTGGCTAAAGGAATCAAATTTCAAGCTCGAATTTCCCATAAGTGATGAAATTTTAGCAATTTACCACTGCTGCCTCCTTAAAGTGGTTGCACTGCATTTTGAACATAAGAAACAATCCTTTTGATTCGCCGATAGTCCAACAAATTCTTCTGAGTGCTAGGAAAACCTTACATAAACCTCCAGTTCAAAAACAGCCCCTTTCTCTTCAACAGCTACATGAAATTATCGACACTTATGCTCGTCCCGACAGTTCACTCTCTGACTTGAGAACAGCCTGCTATATATCGCTAAAGTTCGCTTTACTTTTCAGACATAACGAGATAGCAGATATTAAAGCGTCGCACATATCTATTGGTCCACACAATAGTATTTCAATTTTTATCCCTAAATCTAAAACCGACATATTCAGGGAAGGAACAAAAGCTTTTCTTTGTGATACTAACGATAACTATTCCCCGGTGTCAATTTTGTTGAGATTTTTATCTGCTTCTGGTATTAAAATTGGTTAAGACGAATTCATTTTTACACCTTTATCATTTCTTTCTAGCTTAAAGTCGTACAGGCGTACAAACAACAGACCCCTAAGCTATTCAAGGTGTAGAGAGCTGTTTCTGGAAGCCCTTAAGCGCATAGGTGTGACTAATCCCCTTGAATACGGTCTGCACAGCCTTAGGTCTGGTGGGGCTACACAAATGGCGCTTAACGACGTTCCAGAAGAGTTGATAATGCAACACGGAAGGTGGAAAACGAAAGAAGCAAAAAACGGATACGTAAAGACTAACATAGAGAAACGATTGTCTGCTTCAAAATCAGTTTTGCATTAAAAAAATAAATTAAAAAAAAAAAAAAAAAAACATAAAAAAAAAAAAAAATAAGAGAACTAAGCCAGGCCGAGTCCTGGAGAGCAGGCTGAGTTCTGTTAAACTTGAACCTGATCTTGGAATGTCGAATAAAGCGTAAATAGAATATAAATAAAGTACTGAGAAACTTATAGTAGCAATTTTGTTGTATAAATTTTCCAATACAAGAGAAACTTACAGTTTTCTTTTAAATCAAACGTGATTGTTTTGTTAAATTTTGTTTGTTTGATAATTTCAGCCATTATGTACATTTGGCACACAGTGCTAGACCTATCCCCATGCTGTAATAAAAATAATTGCAATACAACTTGTTCTTGTTTCCACCTTTAATTATTTCAGTCCCTGTTCTCTCATTAAAGTATAACTACTTTTCATGCGTGTGAGCGAAGCGAAGTAGCATTGAAAGTAATTTGATGTTGCTATTGACCCAAAGAACATGTGTGCGCTTATTGGTAAAAACCTTATGAGGAATATTGAACTCTACAATGTCCAATAAAAGGACTTTCCAAGTCAACCAGGATCTCTGGACATCGCTGACATCGACGGCATTAATAAATTGAGTTTGACGGTTTCTAAGGCAATTTCTACAAGCATCAAAATCAGCTCTTGAGTAAAAATAAACTTTTCTTTTATCATCGTTAAAAACGCGTTTGATGCCGCAATGAGCTGTAAAAATAATTGCGTCGTGGTCACTGATGCCCGGAATTACGTGAACATCGGAAATACTAGAAGGTTCAGTTGAGAATACGAGATCTAAAATATTGCTGGACGTATCAGTGGTTGTAGTGGGTTCAGTAATGTGTTGTATTAGATCATTCTGTTCAGTGAATGACAACATTTTTTTGCACTGTGTCATTACTATCATGCGGAATTAGATAACCGTCAATCCAAGTCACATTAGGTAAGTTGAAGTCGCCAGTGAGAACGATGTTTTTGTTACGAGCACCATTAAGCAAAGTGAAAAGATTTGTTTAATTCGCCAATGATTTCGTTGCTGCTATTAGGTGGCCTATAGAACACGCCTATAAAAAGTGACATCGTTTTCTCGGCTTCGCATTATGTATCCAAGTCTTGTCTATGGATAATCGGGAGACCATTCCTAAAAGCAATAAGGACTCCTCCACCATGATGGTTTCTATCTTTTCTTAGAACAGTATATGTTTCTGGAAAAATTTCGGCAGAACATACAGTTTCGTTAAGATACGTTTCCGTAATACAAATATATCTGCATCCTCCGTTTCGAGCAAGACTTGGATATCACTACTTTTATTGGATACGCTACGAGCATTCAAAGAAATGCACTTTAAGTTTTTGAGTTTTTTTTCTTTGAATAGTTTACTGGTTGCTTGTTACTTGGCTGACGTAATTCAGGTACTGGAGCCAACTCTGGTTCCATCGCGGGTTCTTTGGCAGGTGTTGACGGACAGACAGGGCTGGCCTTTTTTTCTGGTTGGGTGGCGATTGTTGATCCGAAAATTATGTTGGGAGCCAGACGAATGTTGTGAAGAAGCCGACATTAGAGCATCTGCATAGCTCCGAGTGGTTTTGGGAGATGCTGGTTGATTGGAGGTTGGCTCACGATGTAGGGGGTGTTTGATGTGTTGAATGATGTTACGTGCGAGGGAGGATACACCTCGGTTGTTTAGGTGGATTCCGTCACTGGCAAGATGAAAGTTTGTGATGTTGTTATTGGAGATGAAACCCCATCCACAACGTGACGATATTTCGGCCATCTTTCTATTAACTGTGTCTACTTTGACTCTTTGTGACGTGGTTTCATTTCTGTGGTGACTAATGGCAGAGATTGATAGGGACACTTTTGGATGTTTGTGGATCGATTCTGCTGCTCTTGTCAGTTTGGAGATAAGTGCCTCTGAGGTGTCTTTTACATTGTTGGTTCCAGCGTGAATGATGACACAAGACGGAGAGTATTTCTGCATCAGATCTCGGTGTTTTTCTTAGATTTCTTCCGCTTTCATGCCGGGAAATGAGAAAGAAACTACCTTCTTTGACGAACTAAGACGGTGCCCTTTAATCTATTTTGTCATGGAGTCTCCTAATATAAGGATGTATGTACTGCTGTTAAATCGTTGTTTGTGCTTAATCCGGTAGTTATCAATCTGTTCACAGAAGGTTAGGGGGTCTTGTATTGAGTCGGAAGATTTTACGATGGCGTCAAAATATTGATTAATAATTTCCTCTGCTGAAGGCTCGCTATCCGTTGACATATCGCTAAGTGCAGCAAATCTATTGAAAGTAGGGACAGTGGAGATACAATGGTCACTGTGCTGAGCCATTGTTGCGTCCGTGCTGTGTGTTGACGCACGCCGGTCGTCTTCATTGTTATGCGTAGCCGATGAACAAAGAGTGGCATTATTATCTTTTGTTGCGGAAACATGCAGACAAAGGGGTGGTTTTGAGTTCGTGCCGGTTGCGATGTCACTGTGAAGTACGCTAATGGCGGCTTGGAGATTTTGATTTTCGATTTCAAGAACCTTAATTTTGGAGCGAAGATTGTGATCCTCAATTAGATATCTCTTGAGGTCTTGTATCTCCTGCTTAAGGTCGCTGATGGATTGTCTCAATTCACCGATCTCCGACTGAATTAAGGTTTCATGTGGGGGTTGATTGCACTTACCCGGCTTGGGGCTATCTGCCAAACTCATACCACAGTCAATGTTTTCGTCAACTTTGTTTCCGTTGAGCTTTGCATTTTCCTTCAGTTTCTCCACCAGCATCGCTTTATTCCCGTTCAATGATAATCCGCGTTTTTTTTAGTTCATGTTTCAAGTCAATAACCGTGATTTCTTCGAAATTCTTGTCCTCAACGGGAGACGCCATCTTGCTTGCAACGAGTTCGTTTGGTCTGTTCGTATCGTCACTAGTTGTAACTACAGGCTCATCGGTAGGCCAGCAACAGCCGGACCAGGCACATCAACGATGAAGAACTTCTCACGCGACCAGTCACCACCTTTGTAGCTGCACATAAGGTGTAAGAATCCGTGACAAGTTATGCCGGAACCATTGTAGGCAGTGAGTCGGGTGCTGTTGGATAGGCAAGCGATTTCCATTTTCGCCGTATATTTGCTTTATGGTGCGTACCGGTAACGTATTGGCACTTGCACCAGTGTCCACTTTCACTTTCAAGAAGTGTCGTCCAAGCCGGTCTGGGCAGATGACGTCAAGGCTTGTGAAGACTTCGGTCGGCCCAAGTAGTTGTATCGGAGTGACACACATGTCAGACACAGTGATGAAGCAAAATGTGTCACCGGGCATGGCGAGGTTGTCGTCATTAATGAGGTCTTGCTGTGGTCAGTTGCCTCGGAACTACCACGTCGTGGCGACCTAGTACGTGGTTTGCGCGATCTTGACGTGCTACGCGCATGGCTACGATGCCTGATTGACTGTTTAAGCATTCGTCTACGACCATACCACATTGAATACACCGGTTCCCGTCTGACCACCGCAGTTAAGCAACGATGGGCTCGGTCAGTACTTCGGTGGGAAACCACCTGGGAATACCGAGAGTCGTTTGCACTTTTTTTTTGTCGAGGAAAATATTGTTCTTCAGTAAACGTTTACAAATCTGCAAACCTTTTAAGCATTCGTCTACGACCATACCACATTGAATACACCGGTTCCCGTCTGATCACGGCAGTTAAGCAACGTAGAGCTCGGTCAGTACTTCGGTGGGAGACCACCTGGGAATACTGAGTGTCGTAGGCATTTTATTTTTGTCGCGTAAAATAGTGTTCTTCAGTAAACGTTTCAAATTCTGCAAACCTTTCAAGCATTCGTCTACGACCATACCACATTGAATACACCGGTTCCCGTCTGATCACCGCAGTTAAGCAACGATGGGCTCGGTCAGTACTTCGGTGGGAGACCACCTGGGAATACTGAGTGTCGTAGGCATTTTATTTTTGTCGCGTAAAATAGTGTTCTTCAGTAAACGTTTAAAATTCTGCAAACCTTTCAACCATTCGTCTACGACCATACCACATTGAATACACCGGTTCCCGTCTGATCACCGCAGTTAAGCAACGTTGGGCTCGGTCAGTACTTCGGTGGGAGACCACCTGGGAATACCGAGTGTCGGAGGCATTTAATTTTTGTCGCGTAAAATATTGTTGTTCAGTAAACGTTTAAAATTCTGCAAACTTTGTAAGCATTCGTCTACGACCATACCACATTGAATACACCGGTTCCCGTCTGATCGCCGCAGTTAAGCAACGTTGGGCTCGGTCAGTACTTAGGTGGGAGACCACCTGGAAATACCGAGTGTCGTAGGCACTTTTTTTGTCCAGGAAAATATTGTTCTTCAGTAAACGTTTAACATTCTGCAAACCTTTCAACCATTCGTCTACGACCATACCACATTGAATACACCGTTTCCCCTCTGATCACCGCAGTTAAGCAACGTTGGGCCCGGTCAGTACTTCGGTGGGAGACCACCTGGGAATACCGAGTGTCGTATGCATTTTATTTTTGTCGCGTAAAATATTGTTCTTCAGTAAACGTTTAAAATTCTGCAAACTTTTCAAGCATTCGTCTACGACCATACCACATTGAATACACCGGTTCCCGTCTGATCACCGCAGTTAAGCAACGTTGGGGTCGGTCAGTACTTCGGTGGGAGACCACCTGGGAATACCGATCGAGTGTCGTAGGCACTTTTTTGTGTTGAGTAAAATATTGTTGTTCAGTAAACGTATCAATTCTGGAAACTGTTTAAGCATTCGTCTACGACCATACCACATTGAATACACCGGTTCCCGTCTGATCATCGCAGTTAAGCAACGTTGAGCTCAGTCAGTACTTCGGTGGGAGACCACCTGGGAATACCGAGAGTCGTTTGCACTTTTTTTTGTCGAGGAAAATATTGTTCTTCAGTAAACGTTTACAAATCTGCAAACCTTTTAAGCATTCGTCTACGACCATACCACATTGAATACACCGGTTCCCGTCTGATCACGGCAGTTAAGCAACGTAGAGCTCGGTCAGTACTTCGGTGGGAGACCACCTGGGAATACTGAGTTTCGTAGGCATTTAATTTTTGTCGCGTAAAATATTGTTGTTCAGTAAACGTTTAAAATTCTGCAAACTTTGTAAGCATTCGTCTACGACCATACCACATTGAATACACCGGTACCCGTCTGATCGCCGCAGTTAAGCAACGTTGGGCTCGGTCAGTACTTAGGTGGGAGACCACCTGGAAATACCGAGTGTCGTAGGCACTTTTTTTGTCCAGGAAAATATTGTTCTTCAGTAAACGTTTACAAATCTGCAAACTGTTTAAGCATTCGTTTACGACCATACCACATTGAATACACCGGTTCCCGTCTGATCACCGCAGTTAAGCAACGTTGGGCTCGGTCAGTACTTCGGTGGGAAACCACCTGGGAATACCGAGTGTCGTAGGGATTTTTTTGTAGAGGAAAACATTGTTCTTCAGTAAACGTTTAAAATTCTGCAAACCTTTCAAGCATTCGTCTACGACAATACCACATTGAACACACCGGTTCCCGTTTGATCACCGCAGTTAAGTAACTTTGGGCTCGGTCAGTACTTCGGTGGGAGACCACCTGGGAATACCGAGAGTCGTTTGCACTTTTTTTGTCGAGGAAAATATTGTTCTTCAGTAAACGTTTAAGATTTTGCAAACATTTTAAGCAAACGTCTTTGACCATACTACATTGAATACACCGGTTCCCGTCTGATCACCGCAGTTAAGCAACGTTGGGCTCGGTCAGTACTTTGGTGGGAGACCACCTGGGAATACCGAGTGTCGCAGGCACTTTTTTGTTGTCGAGTAAAATATTGTTGTTCAGTAAACGTTTAAAATTCTCCAAACGTTTTAAGCATTCGTCTACGACCATACCACATTAAATACACCGGTTTCCGTCTGATCACCGCAGTTAAGCAACGTTGTGCTCGGTCAGTACTTCGGTGGGAGACCACCTGGGAATACCGAGTGTCGTAAACGTTTCAAATTCTGCAAACCTTTCAAGCATTCGTCTACGACCATACCACATTGAATACACCGGTTCCCGTCTGATCACCGCAGTTAAGCAACGATGGGCTCGGTCAGTACTTCGGTGGGAGACCACCTGGGAATACTGAGTGTCGTAGGCATTTTATTTTTGTCGCGTAAAATAGTGTTCTTCAGTAAACGTTTAAAATTCTGCAAACCTTTCAACCATTCGTCTACGACCATACCACATTGAATACACCGGTTCCCGTCTGATCACCGCAGTTAAGCAACGTTGGGCTCGGTCAGTACTTCGGTGGGAGACCACCTGGGAATACCGAGTGTCGGAGGCATTTAATTTTTGTCGCGTAAAATATTGTTGTTCAGTAAACGTTTAAAATTCTGCAAACTTTGTAAGCATTCGTCTACGACCATACCACATTGAATACACCGGTTCCCGTCTGATCGCCGCAGTTAAGCAACGTTGGGCTCGGTCAGTACTTAGGTGGGAGACCACCTGGAAATACCGAGTGTCGTAGGCACTTTTTTTGTCCAGGAAAATATTGTTCTTCAGTAAACGTTTAACATTCTGCAAACCTTTCAACCATTCGTCTACGACCATACCACATTGAATACACCGTTTCCCCTCTGATCACCGCAGTTAAGCAACGTTGGGCCCGGTCAGTACTTCGGTGGGAGACCACCTGGGAATACCGAGTGTCGTATGCATTTTATTTTTGTCGCGTAAAATATTGTTCTTCAGTAAACGTTTAAAATTCTGCAAACTTTTCAAGCATTCGTCTACGACCATACCACATTGAATACACCGGTTCCCGTCTGATCACCGCAGTTAAGCAACGTTGGGGTCGGTCAGTACTTCGGTGGGAGACCACCTGGGAATACCGATCGAGTGTCATAGGCACTTTTTTGTGTTGAGTAAAATATTGTTGTTCAGTAAACGTATCAATTCTGGAAACTGTTTAAGCATTCGTCTACGACCATACCACATTGAATACACCGGTTCCCGTCTGATCATCGCAGTTAAGCAACGTTGAGCTCAGTCAGTACTTCGGTGGGAGACCACCTGGGAATACCGAGAGTCGTTTGCACTTTTTTTTTGTCGAGGAAAATATTGTTCTTCAGTAAACGTTTACAAATCTGCAAACCTTTTAAGCATTCGTCTACGACCATACCACATTGAATACACCGGTTCCCGTCTGATCACCGCAGTTAAGCAACGTTGGGGTCGGTCAGTACTTCGGTGGAAGACCACCTGGGAATACCGATCGAGTGTCATAGGCACTTTTTTGTGTTGAGTAAAATATTGTTGTTCAGTAAACGTATCAATTCTGGAAACTGTTTAAGCATTCGTCTACGACCATACCACATTGAATACACCGGTTCCCGTCTGATCATCGCAGTTAAACAACGTTGAGCTCAGTCAGTACTTCGGTGGGAGACCACCTGGGAATACTGAGTGTCGTAGGCATTTTATTTTTGTCGCGTAAAATAGTGTTCTTCAGTAAACGTTTAAAATTCTGCAAACCTTTCAACCATTCGTCTACGACCATACCACATTGAATACACCGGTTCCCGTCTGATCACCGCAGTTAAGCAACGTTGGGCTCGGTCAGTACTTAGGTGGGAGACCACCTGGAAATACCGAGTGTCGTAGGCACTTTTTTTGTCCAGGAAAATATTGTTCTTCAGTAAACGTTTAACATTCTGCAAACCTTTCAACCATTCGTCTACGACCATACCACATTGAATACACCGTTTCCCCTCTGATCACCGCAGTTAAGCAACGTTGGGCCCGGTCAGTACTTCGGTGGGAGACCACCTGGGAATACCGAGTGTCGTATGCATTTTATTTTTGTCGCGTAAAATATTGTTCTTCAGTAAACGTTTAAAATTCTGCAAACTTTTCAAGCATTCGTCTACGACCATACCACATTGAATACACCAGTTCCCGTCTGATCACCGCAGTTAAGCAACGTTGGGGTCGGTCAGTACTTCGGTGGGAGACCACCTGGGAATACCGATCGAGTGTCATAGGCACTTTTTTGTGTTGAGTAAAATATTGTTGTTCAGTAAACGTATCAATTCTGGAAACTGTTTAAGCATTCGTCTACGACCATACCACATTGAATACACCGGTTCCCGTCTGATCATCGCAGTTAAGCAACGTTGAGCTCAGTCAGTACTTCGGTGGGAGACCACCTGGGAATACCGAGAGTCGTTTGCACTTTTTTTTTGTCGAGGAAAATATTGTTCTTCAGTAAACGTTTACAAATCTGCAAACCTTTTAAGCATTCGTCTACGACCATACCACATTGAATACACCGGTTCCCGTCTGATCACCGCAGTTAAGCAACGTTGGGGTCGGTCAGTACTTCGGTGGGAGACCACCTGGGAATACCGATCGAGTGTCATAGGCACTTTTTTGTGTTGAGTAAAATATTGTTGTTCAGTAAACGTTTAAAATTCTGCAAACTTTGTAAGCATTCGTCTACGACCATACCACATTGAATACACCGGTTCCCGTCTGATCGCCGCAGTTAAGCAACGTTGGGCTCGGTCAGTACTTAGGTGGGAGACCACCTGGAAATACCGAGTGTCGTAGGCACTTTTTTTGTCCAGGAAAATATTGTTCTTCAGTAAACGTTTAACATTCTGCAAACCTTTCAACCATTCGTCTACGACCATACCACATTGAATACACCGTTTCCCCTCTGATCACCGCAGTTAAGCAACGTTGGGCCCGGTCAGTACTTCGGTGGGAGACCACCTGGGAATACCGAGTGTCGTATGCATTTTATTTTTGTCGCGTAAAATATTGTTCTTCAGTAAACGTTTAAAATTCTGCAAACTTTTCAAGCATTCGTCTACGACCATACCACATTGAATACACCGGTTCCCGTCTGATCACCGCAGTTAAGCAACGTTGGGGTCGGTCAGTACTTCGGTGGGAGACCACCTGGGAATACCGATCGAGTGTCATAGGCACTTTTTTGTGTTGAGTAAAATATTGTTGTTCAGTAAACGTATCAATTCTGGAAACTGTTTAAGCATTCGTCTACGACCATACCACATTGAATACACCGGTTCCCGTCTGATCATCGCAGTTAAGCAACGTTGAGCTCAGTCAGTACTTCGGTGGGAGACCACCTGGGAATACCGAGAGTCGTTTGCACTTTTTTTTTGTCGAGGAAAATATTGTTCTTCAGTAAACGTTTACAAATCTGCAAACCTTTTAAGCATTCGTCTACGACCATACCACATTGAATACACCGGTTCCCGTCTGATCACCGCAGTTAAGCAACGTTGGGGTCGGTCAGTACTTCGGTGGAAGACCACCTGGGAATACCGATCGAGTGTCATAGGCACTTTTTTGTGTTGAGTAAAATATTGTTGTTCAGTAAACGTATCAATTCTGGAAACTGTTTAAGCATTCGTCTACGACCATACCACATTGAATACACCGGTTCCCGTCTGATCATCGCAGTTAAACAACGTTGAGCTCAGTCAGTACTTCGGTGGGAGACCACCTGGGAATACTGAGTGTCGTAGGCATTTTATTTTTGTCGCGTAAAATAGTGTTCTTCAGTAAACGTTTAAAATTCTGCAAACCTTTCAACCATTCGTCTACGACCATACCACATTGAATACACCGGTTCCCGTCTGATCACCGCAGTTAAGCAACGTTGGGCTCGGTCAGTACTTAGGTGGGAGACCACCTGGAAATACCGAGTGTCGTAGGCACTTTTTTTGTCCAGGAAAATATTGTTCTTCAGTAAACGTTTAACATTCTGCAAACCTTTCAACCATTCGTCTACGACCATACCACATTGAATACACCGTTTCCCCTCTGATCACCGCAGTTAAGCAACGTTGGGCCCGGTCAGTACTTCGGTGGGAGACCACCTGGGAATACCGAGTGTCGTATGCATTTTATTTTTGTCGCGTAAAATATTGTTCTTCAGTAAACGTTTAAAATTCTGCAAACTTTTCAAGCATTCGTCTACGACCATACCACATTGAATACACCAGTTCCCGTCTGATCACCGCAGTTAAGCAACGTTGGGGTCGGTCAGTACTTCGGTGGGAGACCACCTGGGAATACCGATCGAGTGTCATAGGCACTTTTTTGTGTTGAGTAAAATATTGTTGTTCAGTAAACGTATCAATTCTGGAAACTGTTTAAGCATTCGTCTACGACCATACCACATTGAATACACCGGTTCCCGTCTGATCATCGCAGTTAAGCAACGTTGAGCTCAGTCAGTACTTCGGTGGGAGACCACCTGGGAATACCGAGAGTCGTTTGCACTTTTTTTTTGTCGAGGAAAATATTGTTCTTCAGTAAACGTTTACAAATCTGCAAACCTTTTAAGCATTCGTCTACGACCATACCACATTGAATACACCGGTTCCCGTCTGATCACCGCAGTTAAGCAACGTTGGGGTCGGTCAGTACTTCGGTGGGAGACCACCTGGGAATACCGATCGAGTGTCATAGGCACTTTTTTGTGTTGAGTAAAATATTGTTGTTCAGTAAACGTATCAATTCTGGAAACTGTTTAAGCATTCGTCTACGACCATACCACATTGAATACACCGGTTCCCGTCTGATCATCGCAGTTAAGCAACGTTGAGCTCAGTCAGTACTTCGGTGGGAGACCACCTGGGAATACCGAGAGTCGTTTGCACTTTTTTTTTGTCGAGGAAAATATTGTTCTTCAGTAAACGTTTACAAATCTGCAAACCTTTTAAGCATTCGTCTACGACCATACCACATTGAATACACCGGTTCCCGTCTGATCACGGCAGTTAAGCAACGTAGAGCTCGGTCAGTACTTCGGTGGGAGACCACCTGGGAATACTGAGTGTCGTAGGCATTTAATTTTTGTCGCGTAAAATATTGTTGTTCAGTAAACGTTTAAAATTCTGCAAACTTTGTAAGCATTCGTCTACGACCATACCACATTGAATACACCGGTTCCCGTCTGATCGCCGCAGTTAAGCAACGTTGGGCTCGGTCAGTACTTAGGTGGGAGACCACCTGGAAATACCGAGTGTCGTAGGCACTTTTTTTGTCCAGGAAAATATTGTTCTTCAGTAAACGTTTAACATTCTGCAAACCTTTCAACCATTCGTCTACGACCATACCACATTGAATACACCGTTTCCCCTCTGATCACCGCAGTTAAGCAACGATGGGCTCGGTCAGTACTTCGGTGGGAGACCACCTGGGAATACCGAGTGTCGTATGCATTTTATTTTTGTCGCGTAAAATATTGTTCTTCAGTAAACGTTTAAAATTCTGCAAACTTTTCAAGCATTCGTCTACGACCATACCACATTGAATACACCGGTTCCCGTCTGATCACCGCAGTTAAGCAACGTTGGGGTCGGTCAGTACTTCGGTGGGAGACCACCTGGGAATACCGATCGAGTGTCATAGGCACTTTTTTGTGTTGAGTAAAATATTGTTGTTCAGTAAACGTATCAATTCTGGAAACTGTTTAAGCATTCGTCTACGACCATACCACATTGAATACACCGGTTCCCGTCTGATCATCGCAGTTAAGCAACGTTGAGCTCAGTCAGTACTTCGGTGGGAGACCACCTGGGAATACCGAGAGTCGTTTGCACTTTTTTTTTGTCGAGGAAAATATTGTTCTTCAGTAAACGTTTACAAATCTGCAAACCTTTTAAGCATTCGTCTACGACCATACCACATTGAATACACCGGTTCCCGTCTGATCACCGCAGTTAAGCAACGTTGGGGTCGGTCAGTACTTCGGTGGGAGACCACCTGGGAATACCGATCGAGTGTCATAGGCACTTTTTTGTGTTGAGTAAAATATTGTTGTTCAGTAAACGTATCAATTCTGGAAACTGTTTAAGCATTCGTCTACGACCATACCACATTGAATACACCGGTTCCCGTCTGATCATCGCAGTTAAGCAACGTTGAGCTCAGTCAGTACTTCGGTGGGAGACCACCTGGGAATACCGAGAGTCGTTTGCACTTTTTTTTTGTCGAGGAAAATATTGTTCTTCAGTAAACGTTTACAAATCTGCAAACCTTTTAAGCATTCGTCTACGACCATACCACATTGAATACACCGGTTCCCGTCTGATCACGGCAGTTAAGCAACGTAGAGCTCGGTCAGTACTTCGGTGGGAGACCACCTGGGAATACTGAGTGTCGTAGGCATTTAATTTTTGTCGCGTAAAATATTGTTGTTCAGTAAACGTTTAAAATTCTGCAAACTTTGTAAGCATTCGTCTACGACCATACCACATTGAATACACCGGTTCCCGTCTGATCGCCGCAGTTAAGCAACGTTGGGCTCGGTCAGTACTTAGGTGGGAGACCACCTGGAAATACCGAGTGTCGTAGGCACTTTTTTTGTCCAGGAAAATATTGTTCTTCAGTAAACGTTTAACATTCTGCAAACCTTTCAACCATTCGTCTACGACCATACCACATTGAATACACCGTTTCCCCTCTGATCACCGCAGTTAAGCAACGATGGGCTCGGTCAGTACTTCGGTGGGAGACCACCTGGGAATACCGAGTGTCGTATGCATTTTATTTTTGTCGCGTAAAATATTGTTCTTCAGTAAACGTTTAAAATTCTGCAAACTTTTCAAGCATTCGTCTACGACCATACCACATTGAATACACCGGTTCCCGTCTGATCACCGCAGTTAAGCAACGTTGGGGTCGGTCAGTACTTCGGTGGGAGACCACCTGGGAATACCGATCGAGTGTCATAGGCACTTTTTTGTGTTGAGTAAAATATTGTTGTTCAGTAAACGTATCAATTCTGGAAACTGTTTAAGCATTCGTCTACGACCATACCACATTGAATACACCGGTTCCCGTCTGATCATCGCAGTTAAGCAACGTTGAGCTCAGTCAGTACTTCGGTGGGAGACCACCTGGGAATACCGAGAGTCGTTTGCACTTTTTTTTGTCGAGGAAAATATTGTTCTTCAGTAAACGTTTACAAATCTGCAAACCTTTTAAGCATTCGTCTACGACCATACCACATTGAATACACCGGTTCCCGTCTGATCACCGCAGTTAAGCAACGTTGGGGTCGGTCAGTACTTCGGTGGGAGACCACCTGGGAATACCGATCGAGTGTCATAGGCACTTTTTTGTGTTGAGTAAAATATTGTTGTTCAGTAAACGTATCAATTCTGGAAACTGTTTAAGCATTCGTCTACGACCATACCACATTGAATACACCGGTTCCCGTCTGATCATCGCAGTTAAGCAACGTTGAGCTCAGTCAGTACTTCGGTGGGAGACCACCTGGGAATACCGAGAGTCGTTTGCACTTTTTTTTTGTCGAGGAAAATATTGTTCTTCAGTAAACGTTTACAAATCTGCAAACCTTTTAAGCATTCGTCTACGACCATACCACATTGAATACACCGGTTCCCGTCTGATCACGGCAGTTAAGCAACGTAGAGCTCGGTCAGTACTTCGGTGGGAGACCACCTGGGAATACTGAGTGTCGTAGGCATTTAATTTTTGTCGCGTAAAATATTGTTGTTCAGTAAACGTTTAAAATTCTGCAAACTTTGTAAGCATTCGTCTACGACCATACCACATTGAATACACCGGTTCCCGTCTGATCGCCGCAGTTAAGCAACGTTGGGCTCGGTCAGTACTTAGGTGGGAGACCACCTGGAAATACCGAGAGTCGTTTGCACTTTTGTTGTCGAGGAAATTATTGTTCTTCAGTAAACGTTTAAGATTTTGCAAACCTTTTAAGCAAACGTCTTTGACCATACTACATTGAATACACCGGTTCCCGTCTGACCACCGCAGTTAAGCAACGTTGGGCTCGGTCAGTACTTTGGTGGGAGACCACCTGGGAATACCGAGTGTCGGAGGCATTTTATTTTTGTCGCGTAAAATATTGTTGTTCAGTAAACGTTTAACATTCTGCAAACCTTTCAACAATTCGTCTACCACCATACCACATTGAATACACCGTTTCCCCTCTGATCACCGCAGTTAAGCAACGTTGGGCTCGGTCAGTACTTCGGTGGGAGACCACCTGGGAATACCGAGAGTCGTTTGCACTTTTTTTGTCGAGGAAAATATTGTTCTTCAGTAAACGTTTAAGATTTTGCAAACCTTTTAAGCAAACGTCTTTGACCATACTACATTGAATACACCGGTTCCCGTCTGATCACCGCAGTTAAGCAACGTTGAGCTCAGTCAGTACTTCGGTGGGAGACCACCTGGGAATACCGAGTGTCGTAGGCACTTTTTTGTTGTCGAGTAAAATATTGTGGTTCAGTAAACGTATACAATTCTGCAAACTGTTTAAGCATTCGTCTACGACCATACCACATTGAATACACCAGTTCCCGTCTGATCACCGCAGTTAAGCAACGTTGGGCTCGGTCAGTACTTCGGTGGGAAACCACCTGGGAATACCGAGTGTCGTAGGGATTTTTTTGTAGAGGAAAACAATGTTCTTCAGTAAACGTTTAAAATTCTGCAAACCTTTCAAGCATTCGTCTACGACAATACCACATTGAACACACCGGTTCCCGTTTGATCACCGCAGTTAAAAAGCAACTTTGGGCTCGGTCAGTACTTCGGTGGGAGACCACCTGGGAATACCGAGAGTCGTTTGCACTTTTTTGTTCGAGGAAAATATTGTTCTTCAGTAAACGTTTAAGATTTTGCAAACCTTTTAAGCAAACGTCTTTGACCATACTACATTGAATACACCGGTTCCCGTCTGATCACCGCAGTTAAGCAACGTTGGGCTCGGTCAGTACTTCGGTGGGAAACCACCTGGGAATACCGAGTGTCGTAGGGATTTTTTTGTAGAGGAAAACATTGTTCTTCAGAAAACGTTTAAAATTCTCCAAACGTTTTAAGCATTCGTCTACGACCATACCACATTAAATACACCGGTTTCCGTCTGATCACCGCAGTTAAGCAACTTTGGGCTCGGTCAGTACTTCGGTGGGAGACCACCTGGGAATACCGAGAGTCGTTTGCACTTTTTTTGTTGAGGAAAATATTGTTCTTCAGTAAACGTTTAAGATTTTACAAACCTTTTAAGCAAACGTCTTTGACCATACTACATTGAATACACCGGTTCCCGTCTGATCACCGCAGTTAAGCAACGTTGGGCTCGGTCAGTACTTTGGTGGGAGACCACCTGGGAATACCGAGTGTCGTAGGCACTTTTTTCTCACCCAGGATAATGTTGTTTTTCAGTAAACGTTTAAAATTCTGCAAACCTTTCAACCATTCGTCTACGACCATACCACATTGAATACATCGTTTCCCCTGTGATCATCGCAGTTAAGCAACGTTGGGCCCGGTCAGTACTTCGGTGGGAGACCACCTGGGAATACCGAGTGTCGTAGGCATTTTATTTTTGTCGCGTAAAATATTGTTCTTCAGTAAACGTTTAAAATTCTGCAAACTTTTCAAGCATTCGTCTACGACCATACCACATTGAATACACCGGTTCCCGTCTGATCACCGCAGTTAAGCAACTTTGGGCCCGGTCAGTACTTCGGTGGGAGACCACCTGTGAATACCGAGTGTCGTAGGCACTTGTTTTGTCGAGGAAAATATTGTTCTTCAGTAAACGTTTAACATTCTGCAAACGTTTCAACCATTCGTCTTCGACCATACCACATTTTTAAATTTATATACCACATCCAACAGCGGAGGGACCGCCAATTACAGGAATGGGAGCAAGTGTGGTTGAGTGCCTTGCTCAAGGGCACAGGTGCCAGAACCCGTCACGGCCAGGAATCGAACCTACATTATAGTACTAGCACAGGAACTTAAGTTCGACGCACTAGACCGCTCGGCCATAACACCCCACATTGAATACACCGTTTCCCCTCTGATCACCGCAGTTAAGCAACGTTGGGCCCGGTCAGTACTTCGGTGGGAGACCACCTGGGAATACCGAGTGTCGTAGGCATTTTATTTTTGTCGCGTAAAATATTGTTGTTCAGTAATTGTTTACCATTCTGCAAACCTTTCAACCATTCGTCTACGACAATACTACATTGAATACACCGGTTCCCGTCTGATCACCGCAGTTAGGCAACGTTGGGCTCGGTCAGTACTTCGGTGGGAGACCACCTGGAAATACCGAGTGTCGCAGGCACTTTTTTGTTGTCGAGTAAAATATTGTTGTTCAGTAAACGTTTAAAATTATCCAAACGTTTTAAGCATTCGTATACGAATATACCACATTAAATACACCGGTTTCCGTCTGATCACCGCAGTTAAGCAACGTTGGGCTCGGTCAGTTCTTCGGTGGGATACCACCTGGGAATACCGAGAGTCGTTTTCACTTTTGTTGTCGAGGAAATTATTGTTCTTCAGTAAACGTTTAAGATTTTGCAAACCTTTGAAGCAAACGTCTTTGACCATACTACATTGAATACACCGGTTCCCGTCTGACCACCGCAGTTGGGCTCGGTCAGTACTTTGGTGGGAGACCACCTGGGAATACCGAGTGTCGGAGGCATTTTATTTTTGTCGCGTAAAATATTGTTGTTCAGTAAACGTTTAACATTCTGCAAACCTTTCAACCATTCGTCTACGACCATACCACATTGAATACACCGTTTCCCCTCTGATCACCGCAGTTAAGCAACGTTGGGCCCGGTCAGTACTTCGGTGGGAGACCACCTGGGAATACAGAGAGTCGTTTGAACTTTTTTTGTCGAGGAAAATATTGTTCTTCAGTAAACGTTTAAGATTTTGCAAACCTTTTAAGCAAACGTCTTTGACCATACTACATTGAATACACCGGTTCCCGTCTGACCACCGCAGTTAAGCAACGTTGGGCTCGGTCAGTACTTTGGTGGGAGACCACCTGGGAATACCGAGTGTCGGAGGCATTTTATTTTTGTAGCGTAAAATATTGTTGTTCAGTAAACGTTTAACATTCTGCAAACCTTTCAACCATTCGTCTACCACCATACCACATTGAATACACCGTTTCCCCTCTGATCACCGCAGTTAAGCAACGTTGGGCCCGGTCAGTACTTCGGTGGGAGACCACCTGGAAATACCGAGTGTCGCAGGCACTTTTTTGTTGTCGAGTAAAATATTGTTGTTCAGTAAACGTTTAAAATTATCCAAACGTTTTAAGCATTCGTATACGACCATACCACATTAAATACACCGGTTTCCGTCTGATCACCGCAGTTAAGCAACGTTGGGCTCGGTCAGTTCTTCGGTGGGATACCACCTGGGAATACCGAGAGTCGTTTGCACTTTTGTTGTCGAGGAAATTATTGTTCTTCAGTAAACGTTTAAGATTTTGCAAACCTTTTAAGCAAACGTCTTTGACCATACTACATTGAATACACCGGTTCCCGTCTGACCACCGCAGTTAAGCAACGTTGGGCTCGGTCAGTACTTTGGTGGGAGACCACCTGGGAATACCGAGTGTCGGAGGCATTTTATTTTTGTCGCGTAAAATATTGCTGTTCAGTAAACGTTTAACATTCTGCAAACCTTTCAACCATTCGTCTACGACCATACCACATTGAATACACCGTTTCCCCTCTGATCACCGCAGTTAAGCAACGTTGGGCCCGGTCAGTACTTCGGTGGGAGACCACCTGGGAATACAGAGAGTCGTTTGAACTTTTTTTGTCGAGGAAAATATTGTTCTTCAGTAAACGTTTAAGATTCTGCAAACCTTTTAAGCAAACGTCTTCGACCATACTACATTGAATACACCGGTTCCCGTATGATCACCGCAGTTAAGCAACGTTGTGCTCGTTCAGTACTTCGGTGGGAGACCACCTGTGAATACCGATTGTCGTAGGCATATTTTTTTTCACCCAGGATAATGTTGTTCTTCAATAAAATTTTACAAATCTACAAACCTTTCAAGCAAAAGTCTACGACCATACCACATTGTATACACCGGTTCCCGTCTGATCATCGCAGTTAAGCAACGTTGGGCTCGGTCAGTACTTCGGTGGGAGACCACCTGGGAATACCAAGTGTCGTAGGCACTTTTTTTTTGTCGAGGAAACTATTGTTCTTCAGTAATTGTTTACCATTCTGCAAACCTTTCAACCATTCGTCTACGACCATACTACATTGAATACACCGGTTCCCGTCTGATCACCGCAGTTAGGCAACGTTGGGCTCGGTCAGTACTTCGGTGGGAGACCACCTGGAAATACCGAGTGTCGCAGGCACTTTTTTGTTGTCGAGTAAAAAATTGTTGTTCAGTAAACGTTAAAAATTATCCAAACGTTTTAAGCATTCGTATACGACCATACCACATTAAATACACCGGTTTCCGTCTGATCACCGCAGTTAAGCAACGTTGGGCTCGGTCAGTTCTTCGGTGGGATACCACCTGGGAATACCGAGAGTCGTTTGCACTTTTGTTGTCGAGGAAATTATTGTTCTTCAGTAAACGTTTAAGATTTTGCAAACCTTTCAAGCATTCGTCTACGACAATACCACATTGAACACACCGGTTCCCGTTTGATCACCGCAGTTAAGCAACTTTGGGCTCGGTCAGTACTTCGGTGGGAGACCACCTGGGAATACCGAGAGTCGGAGGCATTTTATTTTTGTCGCGTAAAATATTGTTGTTCAGTAAACGTTTAACATTCTGCAAACCTTTCAACCATTCGTCTACCACCATACCACATTGAATACACCGTTTCCCCTCTGATCACCGCAGTTAAGCAACGTTGGGCCCGGTCAGTACTTCGGTGGGAGACCACCTGGGAATACCGAGAGTCGTTTGCACTTTTTTTGTCGAGGAAAATATTGTTCTTCAGTAAACGTTTAAGATTTTGCAAACCTTTTAAGCAAACGTCTTTGACCATACTACATTGAATACACCGGTTCCCGTCTGATCACCGCAGTTAAGCAACGTTGGGCTCGGTCAGTACTTCGGTGGGAGACCACCTGGGAATACCGAGTGTCGCAGGCACTTTTTTGTTGTCGAGTAAAATATTGTTAAGTAAGGTTGTTTTTGCCCTTACCCGACGTAATTATTAACACTGTATACTCAGTGCTTTCCCGAGACACTATGAAAACTTCATAGCGTGCTCGGGTGGGACTCGAACCCACGACCTCCTGCATACATGGCAGACGTCTTAACCACTCGACCAGTAAGGGCAAAAACAACCTTACTTAACATTCAATTTCCCCGACGCAAGTCCAAAATCAACCTCTGACTATTGCATTCCCCGTTGCGAAATGATTCGAACCGGCCATTCAACACCGGCTAGCTCGGTGGTCGAGTGGTTAAGACGTCTGCCATGTATGCAGGAGGTCGTGGGTTCGAGTCCCACCCGAGCACGCTATGAAGTTTTCATAGTGTCTCGGGAAAGCACTGAGTATACAGTGTTAATAATTACGTCGGGTAAGGGCAAAAACAACCTTACTTAACATTCAATTTCCCCGACGCAAGTCCAAAATCAACCTCTGAGTAAAATATTGTTGTTCAGTAAACGTTTAAAATTCTCCAAACGTTTTAAGCATTCGTCTACGACCATACCACATTAAATACACCGGTTTCCGTCTGATCACCGCAGTTAAGCAACGTTGTGCTCGGTCAGTACTTCGGTGGGAGACCACCTGGGAATACCGAGTGTCGTAGGCACTTTTTTCTCACCCAGGATAATGTTGTTCTTCAGTAAACGTTTAAAATTCTGCAAACCTTTTAAGCATTCGTCTACGACCATACCACATTTAATACACCGGTTCCCGTCTGATCACCGCAGTTAAGCAACGTTGCGCTCGGTCAGTACTTCGGTGGGAGACCACCTGATCTTGTGTAATCTTACATACAAAATATATCCCATTTAAATTCTTAAAAAGTAACTTCTGCAGATGTAGACAAAATAAAACATTCGGCTATTTCCACAGACTGTGCTTACAGTCGACCTATCAATTGTTACCCCCAGTTTACAGTGCATGTAAAGTTGTACGCTTTCCCCGTCTTCCCCTTCCTACGCTTTGTAGTTCCATGAAAATGTTGACAGCTTTGTACGGCCCCTTACTTGAATGAATAATATATTTAGTATACAAAACTATACTCTGATTTCAGTAAAGCACTTTGGCTTAAAACTAGCTATTGATTTTTACAAAAATATTAATTATAGCTGCATTTAAACATTATTTCGTAAGCGAAAATGCCCGAGTGTCATAACAAAATTTGATTTCAGTCAAAATGATTTAAATCGTATGGAAGCGACTCATAAAGGACGTCCTTCGTTAACTGATATCTGGGATTATAGAGGAGAAATTGTGGTCTCGGCTTGCGTTAAATGACACCCACCTAGCGGTGAGCAGCTCGGTTGTATACCACGCGGCCTGCAACATTTCGACCGTCATCCTGTGAAATGCAAAGCACAAACACTTTTTAGCATCAGATGTAAAAATTAACCCATATATTTGTCTGCAATCCACCATTAACCCCAACATTGATGGGTTAAACCAAGTGCGAACCAAGGGTAAATATTACCCGGGTTAAGGGGCATCTCCCACGATTGGTTGGTTAAACCAAGTGCGAACCAAGGATAAAAGTTACACGGGTTAAGTGGCATCCCCCGAAATTGGTGGGTTAAACCAAGTGCGAACCAAGGGTAAATGTTACCCGGATTAAGGGACATCCCCAAGATGGGTGGGTTAAACCAAGTGCGAACCAAGGGTAAAGGTTAAGTGGCATCCCCCAAGATTGGTTGGTTAAACCAAGTGCGAACCAAGGGTAAAGGTTACCCGGATTAAGTGGCGCTTCCCAAGATTGGTAGGTTAAACTAAGTGCGAACCAAGGGTAAAAGTTACCCGGGTTAAGTGGCATTCCCCAAGATTGGTGAGTTAAACCAAGTGCAAACTAAGGGTAAAAGTTACCCGGATGAAGGGGCATCCCCCAAGATTGGTGGGTTAAACCAAGTACAAGCCAAGGGTAAAAGTTACCCGGGTTAAGTGAGATCATAACTGCCCTCGGCTTCACCTCGTGTAAAGTTATATTGTCCGTGGTTCTCAGCAAATTCGATTGTTTTTGTCTTTCTTCTCCGAACGAATTGTTAAAGCATTTACTTTATGTTTACGAAAAACATCATACTTTATATTATAGCCTTCGGAACCCCTGTGAAAAAAAGCCGTTTTTATACTGTAGTTTTTGCGCAAATAATTTGAAATATTGGGAGTAATTGCTCTACATGTAAAATTTGTTGTCTCATTTGTCTCATTTGAAAGCCAATAACTTTTGTGTTTCTTAAAAATATTAATTTTAAAACATTTCGAGGCGCCACACCAAAAACGCACGGACAATACATCCTTAAAGGCAGTATACATCATTGGTAATTCGAAAATCAGAAATGTTCACAGATTTACGCCTAACTTACACAATATAAACATGATGACCGTAGAAAACTTCCCCTGAAATGATTTTGTCTAAAGTGCTATAGTCTTTGAGAAATGAGCAAAGGAGATAGTTTTCGTCTCATGAGACGAAAATTCGGGTTTTTTTTAACATTTCGTTCAATGCTGCCCTAACACGACTGATTAATAGCGATGAAATTACAACCTCGTCCCCTGCATCACGAGAATTTCTACCACCCCGGGACGAGGTTGTCAGGTTGTAACTTTGCAAATGCCCTTCTCCAAATTTAAACTTGGGCTAAGGCTCCGGCTCTATGTGGCCATACACCTTTTCGCAAATACTTCTGCAACAGTACTGCAATGCGGGAAGGATAGTTATTCAACAACCTTCGCCCAATGTTACTCTGTCTTTTGTCCAAGTTCACTCAAGCAGTATTTGTGAAAAAGTTACAGTTGAAGCCCGAGCCTCAACCTCAGTCTAAGTCGAGATTTGGAAAAAGGCAATTTTTTATTCGCGAATGGGACCCTATAGTTGTGTTGCTGAACAAATCGGGAGAAATGGAAAGGGAGCGGCGAAAATCAGGAAAGGCAAAGCAAACAGACAGCGCAAAAAAAACGCTCAAATTCTGCCTCAAACTGCCTCTGTCGAGAAAACAAGCGGCTTTTGACGGACAACATAGGAGGAGGATAAAAGCTCTCGATCCACATGTCCAATGCGAATCTACATGTAGGCCTGCTAGCCAGAATGCTTCTACCGGTAAGTTCTGGATATGCATGATAAGTAAGTAATTAAAAGTACATGTATGATGTAGCCTAGGCTAGTCCTATTTTATAATTTGGAAATAATTCCGTTTACCGGTCTCCACTTATTCTCCATGCATATGCGGACGATCCTGACTAACTACTGAAATTTAAAGTTGCGTGAAGTGCATGCAAGTAAACCACAATGAAATGTAGCGTTAGAAACCGCTTGATATCGATATCGATGTCAAAACGATGTGGTAAAAGTGGAGGATTTGTGACTGGGTAAGGAGGTTACTATGTTATGGATCGCAACTTTATGAATTGATGTTACATCATGGCGGCCAGTGAAAAACATCTGTGTACAGCTCTACTGTTGCTTTGTGTTTTTGCTGTCTTTGGGACACTACATCATTTGAATTTTATATCAACTAATAGAGTTTGTGCCTCTGATCCTTCTAACTGTTTTTCTGTTCGAAATTTGACCCAGGAAAGTGGAAATTTGCATGAATTTGTGCCAGTACTTCAGGCCTTCCAGACAACACTTCAAGCATCAAGCTTCACGCAAGACCGACTCCATTCACATCATGATGCCACCTATTGTATAGTGTGGTGCAGCCTTTGTCCAAAACATGCACACATGCATGCATATACATGTAGATGTACGTGCAATTACACCATGCCCTATTCAACATGGCGGATCAACAAGAAACTTGGGAGAAGTAAGTTCGGCCATGCCCCAGTTATTAGCTACTATGCAAACTGTTTTGCTACATTTAACATTCCACTGACTGTTTGTGGGGATATTGAGAGCAATCCTGGCCCTGTGAGGGATCCATGTGGCAGCTGCAGCAAGCCAGTTAAAAGTAATCAAAGATCTCTTCTTTGTGAGGAATGCCTGCAGTATTTTCATCAAAAGTGTATTCCGGATGTGTCAATTACCCTCTACAATAGACTCAACTCAAGCACAGTTGACTGGTTCTGCTCATCATGCACTTATCAAAGCCTGCCATTTTCAACATGTAGCGACACATCATTTTCTGAATTATTTAACGACTCTGCCGTTCCTGCTGATCTCACCAGTCCTCTCCTTTCAACAGACACATCCAGCCATCCTGCAGTTTCACCCTCCAATCATCGGCCAAAAAATATTGTCTCGGGTTTGCTCCTAAATGCCCGAAGTATCCGCAACAAACAACAAGATCTTCAATCCTCTCTTGAACTCAATCCGCTCGATATGGTTCTCATCACCGAATCCTGGATGTCATCCGAGGACACTGATTTCCTCGCATCTCTGCCGGGCTATTCTACAATTCGCCGTGATCGCAACAGCCGCGGCGGTGGCTTGATGGCTGTAGTCAATTACTCGTTTCTGCCCACACATCTCGACCATCTTAATTCAGACACAATTGAGCTAACTTGGATGTCTTTGACCTTCAAACGTACCAAGTGGCTGGTAGGCATTGTTTATCGACCCCCGAATTCTTCGAAAACCTACAAGAAGCATGCGACTTGGTCCAATCAGATTTCCTTTGCTATGAAGGTGTAATTCTCCTTGTTGACTTTAACATTAATTGGAAAGAAGAATCATCTCTGACTGCCAACTTGAAGGAAGTAACCGACTCCATTGGACTCGCTCAACTTGTGGAGGACGTAACTCGCCTTTCTCGTGACTCATCATCAAATGGAACTACCATTGACATCATTTTCACTAACCGCCCAGAGAAATTCACGTCAGTTGAATCTACAGCTAATCGCAGTTCATTTCACGTTCTCTTCAAACAAGGCTCCTCAAGCCCAAGTTATCCGTTCATTTCTGCAGTACAGAAAGGCCGACTTTAACCACATGAAGATGCTCTTACACCTAGCCCCTTGGTCATCTTTATTGGACGACAATGACCATGAAGTCTCATGGGATGCCGTTGTCCGAGATTGCATCCCAAGGAAGAAATGCCGCCGTGGTTTATCTCCGTGGATAACGCTAGAACTCAAGAAGCTCATTCAACTAAAGCATCAACTATTTGTCAAGGCCAAGAAATCCGGATGTAGTACATCATGGGAACATTACAAACAAATTCGCAACAAAGTAAAAAATATGTCAAAATCTGCTAACTGGAAGCATGTCAACCATCTCTTTTTACTGGCAGACAACAAACGTAGCTTTTGGTGCTTCGTGAGGGACCAGAAAAAAATCGCAATGCCCTCCTGCATTCAAGACTGACGACGCACTTCTCCACAAACCCGCGGACATCTGTGAAGCATTTAACAAGTTCTTCTCTTCTGTTCAGTCACCACCCACACCATTTCCACAGAGTCCGCCCCTTGTTCACTACCAATACCTGAAATTCCCCCTATCTCAGTTAAGCTTGGATGGCTTCAGAAAACTCTGCTCAATCTCAACCCACACAAAGCTTCAGGATGTGATGGCATCTCGCCTACATTAATCCGAGCAATGGCCACAACACTTGCACCTCCACTCCTACGAGTAATGAATTCATCTCTTTCAACCGGTAAACTCCCTGTGGACTGGAAACTCAGATATCCCCAGTTTTCAAGTCTGGAAAACGCACCGACATCAACAACTACCGTTCAGTCGCACTAACGTCAGTCATCTGCAGGGTCCTAGAAAAAGCCGTAGGAGAGAACATCAACGAACATATTACATCACTTTGTCTTGCAAACCCCAAACAACATGGCTTCACTGCACAAAGATCATGCGTCACCCAACTTGCAAATGCAATTTCTGACTGGGCTAGTATACTCGACAGACTGCGCCCTCGTCGAATTGATATTATTTTCCTTGAATTTAGCAAGGCCTTTGATGTTATGCCGCACCACATATTGCTTGAAAAAATAGCAAGCAATTACAACATCCGCGGGAAATTAATTCGTTTTTGATTGGCCGAAGACAGTGTGTCATGTATCATGGTTGCTGTTCGGACTGGGCACCGGTAACATCAGGAGTCCCACAAGGAAGCGTCCTTGGCCCTCTGCTCTTTAACCTATTTGTCAATGACATTTCACATAACCTGACAACAAACACCCAGCTATTTGCTGATGATACACTCATCTACCAACCGATCCAGTCACCAGATGATGAGCGTGCACTTCAAGCAGACCTCACTGAACTCGGCAGGTGGAGTGCAATGAACAGCATGCAGATCAACACAAAGAAAACAAAAGTTCTGCACAGGACAAGAGCCAGGAAACCAGTCGCACCAGCAATTTACACACTCCATGACACTCCTCTCAGCATCACAACAACTCACAAATATCTCGGAGTCACTATCAACAGTACTCTGACCTGGACTGATCACATCAACACGACAGTTTCGAAAGCCAACCGAACATTAGGCTTCATATGGCAAGTGGCAGGTGGTGCGTCAACAAAGGCCATTGCATCCCTCTACAAATCCCTTGTGCTACCAGTGTTGGAATACGGTTTGCCAGCCTGGTCCCCATACACTGCTGCCGACACATCCAAACTGGAGAGGGTCCAGCGCCGTGCCAGCAGGATGTGCTTAAAGGTTGCAAGGGGGTCCATGTCTTATGGGGGGAGACTTCAAGCCCTCAACTGGACGTCCTTAGGCAATCAGTCACATTTGTCATCAAGTCCCTATTTCAACTCATTGACTGCCATTTGGTTCATAATAACATAACGGTAAACACTCGCCACCAATATCACCTTGTTTTCAACCACCAGTATGCCCGAACTCTTGCCCTCAAGAACTCCATCACCCATTCATCCACAGGGATCTGGAGCAGCCTCCCCTCTCACATCAGAGACTCTGTTATCCTAGACAATTTTAATTCATTTAACAGAACTTTGTCTGCCTACTTTAAGGATCTATAGGTTAATTCACTCATTCCCATTGTTTTTGTTTTTGTTTTTTACTTTTTACTTTTATATATATATTTATATTTTTAATTTTTATTTTCCCAGGTATATTGTCCGTGGTTTGGGCTAATTTAGCCTTGAAAGCAAGAAAATAGTCGCCCGATGTTAGCCCAGCTTGCTTTCCAGGATGAAATTGGCCCTGAGCACGGACATTAACCTCTCACTGGATTTATACTCTTTTTGTTTGCGTACGAGTTGACCTGTATCCCTCAGAAATCAGAATAACATAAAACATTAGGCTAGAATTGCCACCCGGACAACTCAGTCTGTCATTTTGAGACAAGTGATTCAGGCACATAGGTTGTTTAGGAAAAGCGAAATTAAAAGGTAGATTATCTGTTTGCTAATGCAGACCAAGGGCACTATGAGATATTGTGATCCATAGAAATACTGTATACATGTAGGTAAGGCAATCTAAACATGATGGTAGTAAAGTTCCCCTGAAATGGTTTTGTCTAAAGTGCTTTTGTTTTGAGGAATTAGTAACACAATTTGCCTTACACGAGCAGACATTTGCCCCAAAACCCCTTCGCTCTGGACCACTTCGCTCCAAAAGCCACCACCAAAACACAACGTGCACAAGCCTTGGTTCAGGGAAGAGTATTTTTGTGGTCAAGTGACCGTAACGTCTTTTTGTGTTAAGTTGAATGTTAATTAATCTTTTAGAAAACCACCGTCAGTTACTGATTTCCCACAAGATTTTTGACTGAAATAAAACCATGTGTAATTTTTCTTGCTAACTCATGAACAAAAATCGGGGTCACTACAGTTGATGTACAGTATCTTTATTAGTGGGATTAAAAGACTGGGACAAAAAGCAATTGTACGACATAATCTCGAAGTGTGATTGATGATGTGCATGCTTTACGGTACATGTAAACCAACATTTGTACAAGCATTTCTTCCTCCATTGTGCAAGTCAGCTCAGCATCGGCATTCCAAGAAAGGAAAAAAAAGTGTTTATGGTTCAAGAATTTAGGTGTACCGTACATGTATAGCCACCATCCTATTTAGGCTAGTTGCATGCTGGACTGCACAGAATAGCAGTCAAAACAACAAGGTACTGCAGTGGGGGGGGGGGGGAGGGGGGGGGAGGGGGAGGGGGGGGGGAGGGGGGAGGGGGGGGGGGAGGGGGGGGGGGGAGAGGGGGGTTAGGGCTACTGTTATTCAAATGTGGGCACCCTTGTAAGGAAAATTAGTTACTTTCATTTTGTGTACATGTATATATTAAGATATTTTTATGTACGAGTTTGTAATTTTTACAGAATCAGCATCGACTACAAACAGGATGAAGAGTATCTTTACTTTGACACTACCAATTCGGACAAAGGACAACTGGATGAGTCATGGCATCCTGTAGTTTCCTACAAGAGCAAGTATGTTGAAAATGCAACTTATTCCGATATTAAGAGAATGTTAATAATTTACATGCTGACTTGTGCTACATGTACAATCCAATTGAAAGATGCACACCAATATATGATGTTATTACATCATATATTGGCTAAAATATTTTTGCATGTTTGCAACATATACATGTATTACAAAATTAATATGTTGGTATGTAATATGGGTCAATCTATAAATTTGGGGTCCAACGTGTGACTTTTTCCGTCCCCGTTACACCAGACATACTGCTATTTGCCATACAAGTATCATTAAAAATGCCTTCAAAACATGTTTTTATGAATTATACTTTAAGTAATCACTCTTTGAAATAGAGAGCATTTAAAGAATATGTCCTGAATTTACAAACTACAACATTTTACAAGATGTCAGATGTAACGGGGACAGAAAAATTGGACCCCAAATTTATAGAATGACCCATATGTTAATATAATATAATTTTTAGGTGACGATGGTGGTTTTAATGATGTTTAGGATGCTGTAGACGGTGTATGGTCCGCAACATAAAAATATGTTCTCTTTATCAGAAAAAAAAAAGATGGCCTGGAGTTTATCGCAGGGGATGAGGAGATTCATGGGAGAGTGCAAGAAGACTTCAAGGAAGCAGAAGAAGAGGACGTGCCATCCTTCACACGGAGCAGGCTCCATAAAGTTGCACCTTCAGTCAAGGAAGCTGAATCTACACAGCTTTACATCATGGCTGAGAAATTTGGCACTGGAGGCAAGGTTCCACTGTCAGTCTCGCTAACAGCCAAATGACATCAACATAGCCAAGTCAGGAACTCTGCACACATAACATGGGTTGGTAATTGCTCCATTTCACTCGTTTTGTACTTTGTATTAAAACGGTTTCTGCTTTTATTACATATGGCTGATACTCAGTGGGTCTTTCACACTGTCAATTCGGGTCCATTTACAAAAAAAGCAATATTTTGTATATTCTCAAGAAAATAGCAATTCCACTTTTTCTCTGCAAACGGTGTTTAAATAATATCCGCTTCCTAAAGAGACTTCAACCTCGGGTATTCGTTTTCAAATCAGATCTGATGTGTGTGTGCAGTAAATGAATACACCAATGTCGACCGATCTGTCACTAAAATGCTCTCTCGGACAGAAATGCTTAGTGGTGCTCGTATTGTTAAACGCCCGAATTGTGTATTTTTAATGTACATTTCTGTTAGTTAAAAAGCTCATCAAACGACCCATAGTTTTACATGATTGTGTGTGAGAAAAGCCAATCTGTTCATAAGTCATTTCAATGCCTTATCATTTTCTGTGGCTGTGCCTTGTCTTTAGAACAAATTGCCATGACACATCACCCTCGATACCTAATTTTAAACATGCACTTAAAAACTTATCTCATGTCTAAAACATGTTCCTGAATGTCAACTGCTATGCATCAGTACCTTGACCACTTTCTAGTGGATATCATACGTGAGCTATGTAAACTAAATATCATTGCATCAGGATGCTTTTTGACAATTGCCTTAATCAAAGCATTTTCTTTTTCAGAAATGTTCCGAGGGACACACATCGTCTTTTTGCTGCCAAGAGACGATTCAAAGAAGTCGTGTAGCAGATCTAAAGCTGGGAGCAGCACTAGTGCACCTATGGCAACAATTATGCACCTATCAATTGTTTCCTAACAAATGCCTTGGCAAGAAAGTTGTGGTTCTTGGTAAGTTATGTTGTAAGTGCCATATTAATTATTCATAATCAAGGCATTCAATGTACACTAAAACTATAGTGGCTACTTTTAGAAGGCTAAAAGTGTTTTTTTTTTACGTTTATTTTGGGACGTTATCATTTTGAAGTTACACTTTTAGCCCCTTGCCAATTTAACCCCATTCGCTATCATACGTTTTGCTGCACGCGGCAAAATGGCGTCCGTACTCGAAATTACGGTTCACCAATACAGTCAAAATTAAACATTGAAAAACTTACCATGGAAGTACCTGGAATCTCCAGAATCTAGTACCGTGGTCTATTCTCCCCGATGATTCTTCTAAACAGGAACAAAACTAGTCCAACGTCATTTTTCTTGACATTTTCGAGCAAACTCGAAAATGTGCCCACATGCATGGAGAAACAATAATTTTATAACGTACAGCTACACTGTAGAAGTAATACATTATGAAGTTGATATTTTTCAAGTTGTTATCAACTTTAAAAATTTCCCACAGAACCTGGGTTAATTTTGTTACAAAATGTTATGCAAGTTGCCCATTACAAGGCCCGATGGCCACTCGAGGTAATGGTTACCGATGGCCACAATGGCCACTCGAGGTAAGTGCTACCGAAGACAATTACGGAGAAACCAGCTCTTCACACCGAAACAAGATCAGAATTACCAGTAACTAGTCCGAAGCGAGACAACAAAGTTGCCTCTGCCCCTATTATGAGCAAGCATGGTAAAGTACCTTGCTCAAGGGCACAAGTGCCACAACCTGTCACGACCAGGATTCGAACCCATATTCTAGTAGTGGCACATGAGGCAATTTACTGTATGTGGCCAGATTATCCAGGTTCAACTGCTATAGAATTGTATACAAAGAAAATCTATTGACCTGGCCCATTGACCATGTAAGAGAGGGCCCTAATATCAAAGTTCCACCCAGCACGATATGGGGCCTACGGACTCCCCCCTAACCTAACCCTATACCTCAACACACTCTACCCTTTTGTTAACACACCAACCCCCCCTAAAAATTGAAAGGAATTCCTTGGAAATTCCTTGGATGTTTGAGACACAATGGTAGGGGGGAGTCCGTAGGCCCCATATCGTGCTGCATATGCTTTGGAAAGGTGGCCTTTAATAACAGGTTTCACTCTTGCCAATTATTTACATTCTGGATTGTTGTCTTTTTTATACACGTCTGTGCAGGTGATGGGCGAAATGATAGCCCAGGGTATTCTGCTCAGTACTTGACATATACATTCATGGACAATGCCACAAAGGAGATACTTTACATGGAGTTCATGGACAAGAGGAGACTAAGCTTGTCAGCACCAACATGGAGCCAAAAGCACTACAGGGTTGGACTTTCTCCAAAACATGCGCGTCTCGTATACAAATGCACAGAAAAAGGCTCCTAGGGGATGGGGACAATTGATAGGTGCATTATAAGGACAGTGCATAACACGAAACGGCATGCACGTACATCCTACGGCCGGATCAGAATCAATAGGGTTTTGCTTTTTCGAACGTTTATAAATTACATGTATATAGCCTACTATTCATAGAAAGTGTCATCACATTTTTTTCAAGCTTTCATCAGGTGCAAGCAATAAGTTGCCGAAAAAATGTCTGTCAGAAAAGAATTCTCTTGCCGCCCTATCTACGTTTTCAAAGCTGAAGTGACTGAAAAAAATATGTACATCTCATTGCAAACGGCATTTCCAATTTTCCTCTAATTATTGTGTCCCGTCACCTGATTGCGTTGTTTGTAATTTTTATTAACATTAGGCCTAGGCCTACTTGGAATATGTTTTCTTGCGTATTTTAAAATGTATGCAATCAATTTGTCAACCATATCATCTGCAAGTAGAGAATATGACAATTTCATTAGAAAAATATAGGAATTTCTGTGGTCTGCATCTCCTTTTGTACTGTAGGCCTACTACCCACGTACTAAGCCTCCTACACAGTACATGTACTGTTGTATTTTGTGCAACTAAAAAACGGAAAATTGGTTGGTTGTATCACAATTTGGCGTGTTTATTCAAGAAATGAGCGCATGTGTAATTGATTTGAAATTCTCATTTCTTATGTTGTTTAAGATTAATAACTACGCAAGATGGTGATATTACCACCCAGTTTTTCCGAGCCACATACGCGTATCATCACAAGGGACCATGATACACGTACGGGAAACGTATGTGGCTTGAAAAATACGGGGTGGTTGCCTCACAATTTTGCGTGTTTATGCAAGAAATGTGTGCATGAGCAAATTGATGTGAAATTCTCATTATCTATGTTTTCAGACATGGAGGAAGTTGTTACAAAAATGTGATACAACCACCCGATTTTTTTCTGAGTCGCACACGTTTCTCGTACGTATCATATTAGAGACTATATTGGGGACCATTAGAAATAATACAAGTACGGGAAACGTATGCGGTTCGGAAAAATCGGGTGGTTGTATCACAATTTTGCGTGTTTTGGGTCATTGACTCGCAATCATGGGTGAAAACTTGGGCTTGCGGGTTCGAACCTCCTCCCGGCTGCGGTACCTGTGCCCTTGGGCAAGGCACTCAACCACACTTGCTTCATCCTTCGGAAGGGATGTAAAGCCGTTGGTCCAGTGTGTTAGGTAATGGTAATGCACTCTAAAGATCCCAGAGCAAGGGGATTCCCCGGTGTCTCTAGCCATTTCTAATTATAATTCTTCATGGGTTTCCTCACGCTTGCGAGTGACAGTGCAATAAGCACTATTGAGGAATCCTTGGTATGATTACCACAAAGAAATAATAATAAATGTACATAGGCCTATATTGATGTGAATTTCTCAGATTAATAACCATGCAATATTTCAGGACAATAACGGCCCGGTTTTTGACTGTTTTCTAAAAAGTTAGACGAAGTACAGAGCTGATTTTTTACTCGGGTTGTTCAATCACTGTCAGAGAGATTACACTATTTGTAACGGTTGACCAATCATGTATACTGCCTTTAATTCAAATAAACATAATTGTGACCTGTCACCACAAAAGGGCAGTAAAGTCAGTCCCTATCAAAATTAAGATGTGACCCTTCATTCTAAAGCCCAACAAATTGTCTTTAATTTGAAGGGTCACATCTTAATTTTGATAGGGACTGACTTTACTGCCCTTTTGTGGTGACAGGTCACAATTTAAGAAAAACAAACAATGTCTGTGGTCTGTGTCTCATTTTGTCAGCGGTGCAGTAGTGTTTTGTGAAATTAATTAACCACTTTTGTGAAATGTCACAAAAATTGCCAATATTCTACAAAACCCGGCCGAGAGTTTGAAATTCACAAAAAGATGCATTTTTCAACAAACTCGTCACCTTGTTTTCACAAAAGTTGTAAAAAAAATCACAAAACCTTTCAGTTGATCAGCTGATTTCCTCTTGTTTCCTCATATCCCATTGAAAATTTGGAAAAACTACCATACACCACCTCCCGTTGAGACTTCATGCACTAAATCTATGGAATATGGCATACAAATTCAAAGAAAAACTTTACATTTTCACCCCTAAATTCATGTTTCCTTGCAATATTTACACTTTCTCAGTGAGGTGTTATGTCATATTTATTATCATGAAGGATTAGTGGCGAGGGTTGATGGTATTTATACGGAAATAAAAACAAAACAAATCCTGCAATTTCCTCTTTTTGTTTGTTTGTAATGACACATCGGTACATCGATGGAGCTATAGCATATCATGTACAACGAATAGGTATACGGTTTACTGTGCATGCCAGATTGACCTCGACTCTGCTAGCAGAGCGCGCGCGTATAGACGGTGTCAGGTTACACGGTACTTGATTTGGTTACATATCAAACGGCTGTTGTATTCGAATTAACTACATAAACATGAAACAGTAGTTGCTTTATCCATGCAGCGATTTATTTTATCAGTTCGAACGCAAGAGGGCGCTAGTACAAAAACTCGCCGGAACTTTTGGTTCCACACAATTTCGGAAGAAAAACGACACGGTTTTTTACTGTTTTCTCAAAAGTTGGACGAGGTATGGAGCTGGATTTTACTGAGGTTGGTTTTAATCATGCATATCTTCATTCACACAGGGAGATGACACTATATGACACTATTTGTAACTGCTTACCAATGATGTATACTGCCTATAAAGGCAAGGCCCTTGAGGGGTATGCACGACTTTCGCTTGAAGACGCGACAAATTATCCCGCGCTGCGCAATGCACTTTTGAAAAGGTTTCATCTTACCGCTTTCGGATTTCAGCAAAAGTTCCGTACTGCGAAGCCCGACGCTCACGAAACCGCATCCCAGTTTGCTGCGCGCTTAGACCACGCCCTCACACGTTGGTTTGATATGGCGAAATGCAAGAAAACGTACGAAGCAGTAAAAGATCTTTTGCTCAGAGAACAATTTCTCAATAGTGTAAATCAAACCCTGGCCGTATTCCTAAGAGAGCGTGACCCCGAAACCATATCTGAAATGGCCCACTTAGCGGAACAATTCTGTGAGGCACACGGAGGGTTTGACATTCAACCTACAACAAAACCTAGTACCCTTTTCAGTAGTCCTAGGAAACCATTTGATCCTCGGTCATCTCAAAGTAAGCCAAATTGTCCAAGGCCTAACCTACCAATGTCACCTCAGAGTGGGAGTCGCTCTTCGATCACTTGCTTTAAATGTGGTAAGCCTGGTCACATGGCTAGGGATTGTCGTTCTAGACCTAGGAACATAAACACAGTTGCTAATGTCATTGCATCGGCTCTTACCAACCTTTTTGATAAGGATGATACTACGAGCCCGAGTTCACCCCCAGTAAAGCAACATCCCAGCCAGGATCCTGGGGTAGGTTCCCTAAGTGATGAAACATATGAGACGGTTGCATGCCTGATGACACAGGGCATAAAATCTCACCCAATAAAGTGTACGTGCACTAAGGGTGGTTGTGTGACCCTTATCTGCGGCAACTCACTCCCTATAATGAGTGCAGCTTGTCGTGATAAAAACCCTGCAGGCATGCCAGTAACAGATGGGTATGTCAACAATAAGACCGCTAAGGTTTTAAGGGACACGGGGTGTAGTGGTATCGTAGTCATGCGACATTTGTCAGCGGACACTACCAAAAGGCAAGGTAAGTAAGGTCTCTCTTGGAAAAATGCCGTTATTTGACATCCCCTTCCAGAGAGTCGCAATAGATATTGTTGGACCGATCCACCCCGTCTCCGAAAATGCAAACCGCTATATTTTGACCCTTGTGGACTATACCACACGCTATCCGGAAGCAGTACCCTTGCGCAGCATAGAGACCACACGAGTAGCCGAGGCGATGGTAGACATATTTACGCGCGTTGGTATCCCCCCAGGAAATACTTACAGATCAAGGCTCTTAATTCATGTCTGACATAATGCATGAAATCAGTAGACTGTTCTCTGTACGCCAACTCACAACAACGCCATACCATCCTATGTGCAACGGCTTAGTAGAGCGTTTCAATGCGACTCTAAAACAAATGCTCAAACGGTTGTGCGCCGAAAAACCCCGCACTTGGGATAGATTCATAGGGCCATTGCTCTTTGCGTATCGCGAAACACCCCAAGCCAGCACGGGTTGTTCACCTTTCGAACTCCTATATGGCCGTAGTGTGCGCGGTCCGATGACCGTTCTTAAGGAGTTATGGACTGGCGATAGTTCTAATGACCAATAAACGCGCACTACATATCAGTACGTACTCGATTTGCGTAACCGCATCGAAGAAACGTGTAAGATAGCGCAAGAAGAATTAGCCAAGTCGTCGCAACGGTATAATCACTTCAAACCCGGAGACCAGGTCCTGCTACTTTTGCCTACTGACAAAAATAAGCTTCTTCTCCAGTGGAGAGGGCCATTTGTTGTCACCGAGAAGGTGGGCTCTGTCGATTATCGTATCGATCTAAACGGGAAACCTAAAGTCTTCCACGCCAATATGTTGAAATTGTATGTAAACCGCGCAAAGCCAAGTTTGGAAAATGCTTCCGGGGAAGAAACAACCGTAATCACTGGAAATATGTTTGGGTGCGCATCTGCGTCTGTGATTGAAAGTGAACCCGATACTTCTCTGGACTTAGAGTCAGTCGAGACATACCCAGACGCCGACATTATTCCGTCGCCCTCGTTGTACGCGAAGGAAACCGTTGACGATGTCGAACTATGTCACTTGCTATCACCCGAACAAAAGAAAGAAGTAAATAGAGTGCTAAGACATTTTCGCAACGTAATGACCGATGTACCGGGTACCTCCAAAATAGGCCACCATGATATTAAACTTACGTCTACTGAACCTGTGCGCAGTAAGCCCTATCCTACTCCCCATGCATTGACGGATGTCATTAAAGCCGAAGTAGACGAGATGCTTAAACTCAACATAATTGAGAAGTCCGACATCATAAGACAGTTTTAGTTTTCCTAAATTTTCTTCGATCTATTAAATAAATCATTGTACAAGTTGTAATGAATAGTTTTGTGCATATTCATTCCCGGGTGTGACAATCGGCTATGCTGGTCTAGTCTCCTATAAAGTCCGTCTCGTTCACAACGATTGTGAGGGTAAACGACATGTGGACCATCTTCGCAAGCGAGAACTTCGGAAAGAACCTGTCCGCGATTCACAGAGTCACGATGCCGCCCGTGATAACTGTCAACCCTCCAGTGACCAATGACCAGCCAGAACCACAAGCACCAGCCGAGACTGTGCAACATTTGGCTCCATCAGCAGAACACAAATACCCAACTCGCACCAGAAAGCCACCAAATCGTTATGGCTTTCCAACTACCTAATCTAAGCACGCATTCCGTTTAGGTACAGCTGCACACACCTGAGGCAGAATAATCATCCGTGCAGTCTGTGGAGAGTCAGGGTAGTCCACCCCTGCACTTTCAAGTTCAGTTTGTTTTTTTGTCTAGTTGTTCAGTATTTTAAAGTTGCTAAAAAAGAAAAGAAAAAAAAGTTAGATAAATTGACTTTCCTAACTTGTCATTTTTGCTTAACCCTTTCATTACCAATGTGCCAAACGGGCTCAAAATTTTTGGACGGTTCCGTACCATTGTGCCACTGAGGTTCACAAAAAAATATCATGCTCGCTACCAACGGGCCGATATGGCACAAGTTGTAATGCTTTGAACGCAAAGCGTTATAGCGCCCTCATATGTCCATTATAAAAGACGGCGTGCCAAATTTGAAATCACTTCTGTGCAGGACGCGACCCGCCGACGCTACACGACATGGAAAGCGAGCAAGCTACAAACATTTTGGATGAAATCCTTGCCGACAGCGGGTCCGAACTTTCTTCCCTAGAAAGTTTCTCTAGTGACTCCGAGCCGGCCAGTGCTAGCGAAGATGACGTCTCGACAACATCGACACCCCCACGCCCTGGTGAGAAGCCGAACTTTCGTCGCGGATGGCAGGAAGTCAGTTCTGCTAGTTCGAGGTATGGGTATATACTCAGATATAGTACTACTACTAGTACTAGTACTAGTAGTAAGTATATAATATAGTATACATATGTAGGCTAGCTAGGCTTGGAAAAACCTCCGATTGAAGGGATGTCTATATAGCCTATACCCATATTATGCTATAGACTGTCTGCCTCACAAAAAATAAGAAAAAAATTGCCAGGATCTTTAAAACCTTACGATTATCTCTGAGGCGGAGAATTATGGCCAACATTTTCGACATGTCAATCTTGTCGCCCTTTTGCAAAGCACTGGGATTTATGAGGGGTGATCTGAAACCATCGATAGTTTGAACTATAGCTGATAAATTCCACAGTGCTTTGCAGAAGGGCGCCCTCTGTTGGTGAAAGACGATTGGCAATATGTTCTATGAACGTACACTTGTTATTTACAACCGTCGAATAGGATGGCACGTACCAGACTATTGTCGAATGCACTTTCCCCATTTTTTTCATGAGATGGTAGCACTGACAGGATTCGGAGTATACCCTTGGCATTCATATTATGTTGCTAACCCTAATCAACACTTTCTTGTCCGCATACAGGCGTAAATTCCCGATGGCCTTCAAGGGGAAGAAGGTACCCACCGTGGATGTAAGAAACTTAACACCAGTGGAGGTTTTCCAGCTTTATTTCTGCCAGGCAGTCTGGGAGTTGCTAGTGACGGAGACGAACATATACGCTCGGCAAACCTTGGACGCAAATCCTGGTACTAGTCCCCACGCATGGAGTCCTGTCGGTGTCCCCGAAATGAAGGCATTTGTGGCACTTATTCTCTGCATGGGCATAAGCAGACGACCGCAATACAGTCTGTACTGGTCTACATCGGAAATTCTGAGGTGTCCCCTATACGCGGCAACTATGTCACGCAACAGATTCACAACAATCCTCCGGTACCTGCATCTTGCTGACAACCTCAGACCACAAGCAGGAAATGGCGTTCATGACCAGAGACTGTCCAAACTCCAGCCACTACTGGACATTGTCCTCCCAAGTTTTCTGCGGGTCTACAGTCCTGGACAGAACCTATCCCCTGACGAAAGCATGATACGGTTCAAAGGACGACTGAGCTTCAAGCAGTACATGCCACGGAAACCGATCAAATGGGGAGTTAAATGTTACGCATTGACTGAATCCGAGACGGGATACATGTGTGCCTGGAACATCTACACAGGACGCAGTCAAAGCCAGGCTGGTACCAGTCAACCTACTGGAGTAAATAGTGCAACAAGCCATCCCACCCACATTTCGCTACCAGGCCAAGCCGTCCTAAAACTGGTGGATAATGTAATACAGAGGGGGCATACACTATTCATGGACAATTGGTATTCTAGTCCAGCTCTGTTCGCCAGGTTGACCCAGCTGGGCTTCGGATGCTGTGGGACTGTCCGCCACAATTCACAAGGACTACCACTCGATGCTGACCCAAAGAAGTTTCCGATGAAGAGAGGCGACGACCCTAAATTTTATGAGAAAGCTGGTCAAATGTGTGTCGCGTGGCAGGACAAGAAACGTGTCACACTTCTCACAAACTACGGTGACTGCAGAATCACAGAAACACAGGTCCGCTGCAAAGAGAGTGAAACGGGATATCGCGATATCAACAAACCTGCCATCATCACCGAGTACAACCAAAAAATGGGAGGAACTGATCTGGCTGGACAACTGTGCTCATATTACTCGCATACACATCGCTCTGTCAAATGGTGGAAGAGAGTTTTTGTCACCATTCTCGACATATGTGTGCTAAATGCCAGAGTAGCGTACAGTAGCGTGCCTTCAAATCCTCAACCGTCCACTCTCCAGTTCCAAATGAGAATCATAGAGGCTCTCCTCTCCACTTGGAAGCAACACCAATCTCTTCCTGCCAGCCCAGTGAACAATCAATTACGAACAGCTCAAGGTCAGCACTATCCTTGTCGCAACCGAAATGGTAACAAACGCGACTGTGCTGTGTGTAGTACTAGAGTTAGGAGACGGCAAACACGTTTTATGTGCAAGCAATGTAATAAATTTATGTGTGTAGTTGACTGCTTTGAGAAATTCCACACTACCTAGCTGACCTGACTGTATCTGTTAAGGATTATTTGAGAAGTTCTTCAGAAACCGCTCTAAACATTTCTTTTTAAGATGGATGTCTTCCCCCCCCCCCCACCCCCCCAGCTCAATGTTGGACCTGGACTCCGGCAGCGTGCCAAGTGTCCATTCCAACATTGAGCTGGGGGCGGGGGGGGGGGGGGGGGGGGGGGTTTAGAGTACCACTTTCCTGCAATATGAAAACAAACATCAATAATTTTGGTACATTTATACTCTTTTCGAATATTATGTCTTTTCTCATGTAGGCCATGCAAAGAGAAATATTAATTACTGCGGTTTCTGAAGAATGTCGTCAAGTTTTTGACCCTTCTGTCACTTATAATCGGAAATGACTTCAAACCAGACCTTGGTACATGTGTATATTCAAAGGGTGGGGAATATAATAAAGTAATGTAAACCAATCAATATATAAAAAAACCACCTCATCTGTTACTCTGTCATTCTTTGAACATACGCACACTATGAGCAACTAACAATGGAAATTGGGCACACACACACCATTGGTGTGTGTGTGCCCAATTTTCATTGTTAGTTGCTCATAGTGACAGGTAGTTTAAAAGCCGCAGAATGATTACACAAATTTATCTCAATTCAGTTGCCTGCAGATAAACACCCTTTCCAGGCACTGCCCTGTGAGGGCGCCATACAGGTAAATTTCCAAAAAGGCTTTGGTACAGAGCACCCAATGGCCAATTCAACACTGTGGTTGTGAAAGGAAAAACTGTGGGTCAATGCATGGTACTGAAAGGGTTATTTAGTCAGGCAGCATGTGGTGTCCCGTGGGAACTTAATGATTAGAAGGTCTCACCTACCTAGATGTATTACAAGGGTGCTCAGAAGCACAGAAAACATTGTTGGCAATTTCAAAAATGTTGCGGAGGGCGGCCATCTTGGATTTCAAAATGGCCGCCAGTTTAAGCCTTATTGCATATAACTATGTAAGGTGTAGGCAACTAATCAGCCGATTTTAAAGATCATTGTGTTGATATTATTGTTTTCCGTGGTGCTAAATGCAAATCTGAGATTTTCAAACTGATGACAGGTCAGGCTCACGTGATTAGGATGAGGATCTGGGTCATTTCCAATATGGCCGCCATTAAAATTAACAGGTGCCAGTTGTAGGCAGTGTCAGGTGTAGGTACATCATCAGCCGATTTTAAAGATCGTTCTGTTGATACTATATGGTTTTCCGAGGTGCTAAATGGAATTCTGAGGTTTTAAACTATGAGAGGTCAGGGTAACGTGATAAGGATGAGGTCAATTTCAAATCTGGGTCAATTTCAAGATGGCTGCCGTTGGCCTTAAATCGCTGAAATGGCTGTAACTTCTTTAATATTTTGTGTAGAACAATGATTTAAATGTCTACCCTAGGGTTTTCATGGTCAGGCAATTCACTGACATCAATGAAATTTTAACCCAACCTTCAACAAACGATAAAAGCCACAATCTCAAGATGGCGGTCATAAATCCCCAGTGGTATAGGGGTAGAGAGAATTCGAACGGCCGTGCTTAGTTATACTTCTCTTTAACTGCTGGTGTTGGATACGTAATATTTATAATTATTGGTCAGTAACATGGATTATTACGTCTTGTAGCAAGGCTGGCTGCATCAGCGTCCGTAAGAGCCGCTAAGGCAGGGTGCGCCACTCTGCATGAATGCACTTCTAGGGCTGCTTTTGAGACGTACGATTCAGGAGGTCAGCTCATCCCACGCATGTTCAATCAGGATAAAAACCCTTTAATTGGAGCCTTTAACTGCAAAATTCTCCACTAGAAGTAGAAAATAATTCATTGCTGTATGAATCGAAGGTACAACTGGACTAGCGGAAGTGTTTTGAAACGTTTTCAGAGTGGTTGTCGATCAGTGCCTTGTTGTACTGTATTGGGGTGGGTTGGGCCGGGTTGGGGCAGGGCTGGCAAGCTTAGCTGGGCTGGCTTTCGGCTGGGCTGGGGGCTGGGTTGGGTTGAGTTGGCTGCTGGCGCTTATACCCAGCACGATATGGGGCATACGGACTCCCCCTAACGCCCCTATACCTCAACACACTCTACCCTTTTGTTAACACACCAACCACCCCACCCCCCCCCCCTTCCCCCCTAAAAATTGAAAGGAATTCCTTGGAAATTCCTTGGATGTTTGAGACACAATGGGGAACAATGGTAGGGGGGAGTCCGTAGGCCCCATATCGTGCTGCATATGCTGGCGCTGGGCTGGCTAGCTGGCTGGCTTGGGGCTGGGCTTGGACTGGGGCTGGACTGGGCTGGGCTGGGCTGGGCCGAGCTGGGGCTAGTGGGGGCTGAGCTGTGCTGGGGTGTGCTGCGGCTGTGGGGGCTGGGATGGTCTGGCCTGGGGATGGGGATGGGGCTGGGGCTGGGGCGGAATGGGATGGGGATGGTTTGGTTGGTTGGCTATGGGCTGGGCCGGGGTGTCTTCAGGCTGGGCCGGGGTGGATTCGTGCTGGCTTTGGGCTGGGCCGGCGTGGATTCGAGCTGGCTTCGGGGTGACTTCGGGCTGGGCCGGGATGGCCTCGGGCTAGGCTGAGGTGGATTCGGGCTGAGCCGGGGTGGTTTTGGGTTGGCCGGGGTGGCTTTGGGCTGGGCCGGGGTGGATTCGGGCTGGCTTTGGGTTGGGCCGGGGTGGCTTCCGGCTGGGCTAAACTTCCAGCTGGGCTGAACTTCCAGCTGGGGTCGGGTGGCTTGGGGATGGGATGGGTGGCTTTGGGCTCGGCTGGGATGGCTTCAGTCTGGGGTGGCTTTGGACTGGCTTCGCGGGGTGACTTCGGGCTGGGCCGGGATGGCCTCGGGCTAGGCTGAGGTGGATTCGGGCTGAGCCGGGGTGGTTTTGGGTTAATTCAGGCTGGCTTTGGGTTGGGCCGGGGTGGCTTCTGGCTGGGCTAAACTTCCAGCTGGGGTCGGGTGGCTTGGGGCTGGGCTGGGGTGGCTTTAGGCTCGGCTGGGGTGGCTTCGGTCTGGGGTGGCTTTGGGCTGGACTGGGATGGCTTTGGCTGGGCCGGATGGCATCGGACTGGGCCTGGATGGCATCGGGATGGGCTAGGGTGGCTTCAGGCAGGACATATATGGCTTCGAGCTGCATGGGCTGGGGTAGCATCGGGCTGGGCTGGGACGGCCTCGGGCTAGACTTCGGAGCTTCGGGATGGGCTGGGATGGCTTAGGGTTGGGCTGGGCTGGGATGGTCATTTGTTGATAAAACCTGTGTGGGATGAACTGACCTCCTGAACCACGTGTCTCTAAAACAGTCCTAGAAATACAGATTGTCAGAGAGGCAATTCTGGCAGAGTGGCGCACCCTGTCTTAGCGGCTCGTACGGTGGCTGATGCAGCCAGTCTTGCCACTATAGATAGGGGTAGGGAGGCGGGCGGGGGTGGGGGGGGGGGGGGGGGTCTTGTTAAGCACATTACTGACCAATATTAGAAGCTACATCTGACATAAGCAGTTAGAGAAGCCATTTTCTCTACCTCCTTCCATGCCTATATATTATGACCGCCATTTTGAATTTGTGGCTTTTATTGTTTGTCGAAGGTTGGATTGAAATATCATGGATACCAGTGAATTCCCTGACATTGAAAACCCCAGGGTAGATATTTAAGTCACCGTTTTACTCCAAATATTACAGAAGTTACAGCCATTTTAACGATTTTCAAGGTCATTGGCGGCCATTTTGGAATTGGCCCAGATTTCACCCATTTCTGGTGACTTGATTTTGGTAGACTTTTTTTCCTGTCATTCACCACATTCAGTAGGACCAATAACCACTGAAAAATCTGTTGTTAAATTTTGTTGGAGGTTGGGGAACTTTTTTTCGAGCAGAAAATGGTTATAAAATGTCGGCCATTTTGAAATCCAAGATGGCCGCCGTCTGCAACCACTCAGATTTTGCCAACATGGTTTTTCTTGTTCCTTGGGGTGTAATTAAGACATCTAGCTATGTGGCATTTTCTAATCATCCGATGCCCACGGGCCTTAATTTCTTACCACATGCTGCCTGACTAAATGTTTAAAATTGACTGTTACCTAGCATCGGAACAATAATAATTTTTCTTTGGATATGTTTCCTATAGGAAGGACGAGTGTAGCATACCAGCCTATGGACACCTAACCAGTATAATTGACATTCACCTTTGACACGCACTTTTTGGATTGTCACATACACGAACTTTCATTCCATACATTGTTGCAGTGTGTAAAGTACAGACCAGATGTGTTGTGTGTATTCTCATGTAAACGAACAGTGCTTTCCAGTGTCTTGACAATAAACCAGTTTCCCTCTCCAACTCAAGTTATTGCGTGCATCAAGCTTATCAGTTCATTACACTACTCCAACCCTTATTTCTGCCTGACTGCTTCTCTTTGTGTCCCTCCCAGCATCATCGTGTTTTATTGTGCTTGTTTATGCCTTAGTCATTTTGCATTTAAAAAAGACTTTGATACGCTTGGAATGAAAAGCCAGTAAATTTAGTCTGATTTTAACTTTGTTTCTCAGAAACTTGTCAAGGTTTAGAAAAATTTACTTGTGAAAGAAGTTTTGTTCAAGCGAGGAACACTGTTTGTTAAACCATCTCTGAAGTAACTTCTAGATCTGTTGTACTTTCCTTGCCTTCCACCTCTGTGGCCCTGGTTCGACATATGCAGCACGATATGTGGCAGAGGGCATCCCCCCTACCATTGTTCCCCCATTGTGTCTCAAACATCCAAGGAATTTCCAAGGAATTCCTTTCAGTTTTTAGGGGGGAGTTGGTGCGTTAACAAAAGGGAAGAGTGTGTTGAGGTATAGGGGCGTTAGGGGGGAGTCCCTCTGCCACATATCGTGCTGGGTATATGGTTCGAATCCCCTCCAGGTCAGTTTGTGGATTGGGTTCTCAGTCCCTGCTTGATTCTGTTGGTTCGGAGTGAAACGACACACTGAAAACCACAGAGTCAACTTGGGCATAAAGTGTTTTTGTGATTGTGTGATTTTCAGTGCATCATTTCATTCCAAATTTCCTCCACACCGCTTTTTTCAAAGCGATGTGCTACAATTTTACTCGCAAAAAATGACTCGGTTTATATCCAGCCTAAATAGCGCCGCGAAATTAGGGCAGTTGACCATGTCAACAGTGCCTGATGAAGAATAGCAGTTTAGCTGTCCATACTGTGGTTCAAATCGCTGACTACATTGTAAGTCAACAAATGTCATTCACTTTCCACGATTTTATTTCACTAAAATTCAATTGATCTACGATTACATTGTTTTAATCACAAGTACAATTTCCACACAGTATTTTTATTTTGTACAGAATACACAGTGCAAGTTAATGTTCGTATATGGGTCTTTCTATAAAAACAGGAGCCAAAGTGTGACATTTTGATGCATTTGTAAAAACGTCCTTTTCAAGTTAACATAGGCCTAATTGTTTAATTTCTGTGCAATTTCTAAATAATGTAGAATATTTAAAATAATTTACAAACGGTTAGACATGTCTTGGTATCATAGTCTTTAAAATATTTAAGAAAATTGTTTCACGGTGTAAGGGGGGACTGCAAGGCATTTTTCAACTCTTGTGATTACATTTCGAGTCTTTTTGACCAGTTTCTTTTTGGAAAAGGTAGTTGCTGATTTTACCCAGCTGTAGAATCTGGACTTTATCGAATCAAATTACATTATGAGCAAAATTTGTTACATTTTTAGTGAAAATTTCAATATGTCGCACTTGCATTTAGAAGACCGCGCTAGTTTTTTGAATCATTCTCGTTATGTTTTGGGTAGTATCAACATATAAAGGTGGTGTTCGATTAATAAGGTCATATATTCTTTATATGCCGAGGGTGATTGTTCTCTGAAGTCCGGTAATTATAAAGTCAACTCCAAAAAAAGTCAACTCCAAAAGTGTCACAACGTAAGGGGGACAATGTGTCCTGTTTCCATGGACTGACCCATATCGGATTTTCAAACATAAAAAATCAACACTAGAAAGTTAATATAAAACATTATTTTTGTAATTGAATGATAGGCTAAAACCATTGTGAAAAAAGGCTTCTGTTAAATGGTCTGGGGCCAATTTCATAAAGCCGTTTAGCACACAAAATTGCTTAATCCAAAATTTGTTTGCTTTATAAAAATAGGTTAGCAGTCAAAATTGTATGCTATGTGTATTACAATTGACTGGTGTTCTGCTATTCTTGCTAAAAACACAAGTTGACATACAATTTTGACTATTACCGTAACCCATTTAAAGCAAACAAAATTTGGATTAAGCAAAGTTTTCTGCTAAACTGCTTTATTAAATTAGCCCCAGTTCTACATGTAGGTTCCGTTTTGTTTTCGCTGTATAGGGTTTCGTGTATGGGATTCGTGTGAACATTCAACTATAACTATTTTTGTGCACAATTAAACACTTTAACATAAAATGCATATTTAAGCAAATTTTTCACACAAAGTTATGCACACTTTGCACTGGTGGCTACGAAGACCCAGAGGGGACATTTAAGTATTTTCCTTTTTAATTGTTTTAATACGTACGTACGTGATAATAATACGTACGTACGTGATAATATTACGTACGTACGTGATAATAATACGTACGTACGTGATAATAATACGTACGTACGTGATAATAGTACGTACGTACGTGATAATAGTACGTACGTACGTGATAATTTAATACGTACGTACGTGATAATTTAATACGTACGTACGTGATAATTTAATACGTACGTACGTGATAATATTACGTACGTACGTAATATTATCACGTACGTACGTATTATTATCACGTACATACGTATTATTATCACGCACGTACGTATTAACAAAATAAAAAAGGAAAATACTTAAATGTCCCCTCTGGGTCTTTAACATAAAAAGCATATTTAAGAAAAAATTTCACACAAAGTTAAATACACTTGACACTAATGGCCATATTAAGTGGCAACCGCTTTGTCTTTATGTGTCACTCAAAAATTAGCACTTTGTTTCACTTGCATTTAAAGAAGAAAACCTGCCCCCGACATGGTCGATGTTGCAAAGGCTCTATACTACTGTTGTAAATTTACATTGATACAGATCATTACACACTGTATAGGGCGCTTTCACATGGGTTCAAAAGGTCACGACCATCCCGTGTTTGTCCTCTAAATAGGGAGAGAACAATAGAGCCACGTGGGGAAACGCACGTGGCTGCTAGCAGAAAAGCACGGGCTCTAGTGTCTTCTTCCGATCTGGAGGACAAACACGGGAGATGTTTAGTGACTTGCGACAACTTCGAAACTGCTCTAGATAGGTTGAAAGCATTAAAATATGTACACACAGCAGTTTTTAAATTCAGGTTTCCCCCAATCTATATAGCCATGTCTTTCCAATACAAAGTCAAACACGCGTTTTTTTCTTGGTCAGTACAGCCAGTCCACAAATTCTTAACTACTAATTAAAGCGGGCATCCCACTGTGCGATTTTTGCATTGAATTTCCAACGATTAGCTACGATTTTGTACGATTGCCAGAGACTGTCTATAGACTCTATACACAATCGTATCAAATTGTATCTAATCTTTGGAAATTCGTCGGAAAAATCGCACAATGGGAGGCCCGCTTAAAATCATCCACTATGGCGCGCCGCTCACAGCGGCTTAAAAAATGTATACTTCTGGTTGGAAAGCCGCTGCCAGCTATGCATAGTTCCGAGATTGCCCAGTTAAACCCGCCCCCTTGGATATTGTTGCTATGCCTCACACGCTATCGTCAAAATGGCGACACACAACGCACAAAGCAATGGGACTTTCAACGGAAAGTACAGATTCATTGGAGAAAACTCAAAGGTATTCATGTTTCAGGGTTGACAGTTACTGTAGCACGCACTTAGTAAAAGGCCAGTGATACAGAGATGTCATATAATCATAAAAATTCGCTTTCTCACCTTTGAACAGCGAATCGCCCGGGCTTGAAACCAAAAATGTTTGTTTGTGAGGCAATGCACTTTGACATATGTGGGCGCTGTCTGCTAGCTCTGTTGTGATTGATCGGCTGGATCAGTTGATTGACAGGTCGGAACTATGCATTTGCTTGAACATAAACAAACCCAGCCTTCGTTTAAATATGGCACATACCTTGAAAAATATCGTAGTCAAAGAATTATAAGTCGTATTCACAATTCGGTTCTCTACACGTGAGCTTGTGTCTGCCCTGTTCAAGTAATGCTCCAACACAAATGATCATAGACATTCCTGAACATAATTATTGTCTACTCAAAATGACATTCATTGTTTTCAGTGATGGTGCAGCATTTCAGACAAGTAGCTTTATTTTCACACATTGAATGAAAAGGTCGGTCACCGAAATCGGCCCATAGACCACTCCCATCACGTCCAAAACATGCAAAGTAGGCATCACTTACATCAACAGGTGGATACCCATTTGGCTGGTCTGCATGCCAGTTGCGATATCCCTTTCCGGCCTCCTCGTCCTCGCCACAGACCCATATCCCCTCCTCGTCTTGGTCAGTGCAATTGATCCACAGACGGCTGCCGTTCTTTACATCTGAAGCTGCATGAAGCGGAACCATGAATTGGGTCTCCATGTCGGAGCTCGGGACTGCCATGCGAGCTCCAAAGCTGTGACACCATTCATGGGCATCTCCCCACAGCATGAGTTTTTCTGTCATCCTATAGCAAGACCGATTCCACCCCACCCATCCTAGATGGCAGCGTTCGATACCAGCGACTTGTCGCAAGATTAAACTTAGCAAAACAATCACGGCAAACACGTTTTGCCTAACACCCGGCATTATACAGTTATGAAAACAAAATTAGTCTTTTAAGGAAAAGAGTTATAAATTTGGAGAAATTCAACTGAATATAACAGTAGATTTCTGCAGTCCTCAACCGTCTCCAAAAATACTCCAGTCTGTACGAACTTCGTTTGTTGTCTGACTGTATATAATATTGATGGTCCTTTCTCATGCAGAAATGAACCACTTTAATTTGCATTTCTCACAATTTGATTGTATTTTGTACGTGTATATCTTATGTGTTATATACACAGTGGCCGTCATGAACTAATCTTTTACAAATCGAGCAGAAAGGTTACGATATGTTGGTTTAATTGCACTCCAATATGATAAAAGCTATTAGCTTGATTGGTCAGACAACAGTTAATATGTTTTTAGTTGGATTTCCTCTCTCTCAGGAGATTGCATTTTTCATTGACTTTCTCTCAAAGCTCATAATTTTGATACTTTACTCAGGGGCTTGTGTTGCTTCACGAAAGGAATTTTGAATAAGTGTTTGGTACCGCAAAATCGAAAAATAGTATTAAAGCTTAAGTCACAATTAAAGCGGAGGCCGGGCGGCGTGTGCGATTTCTAGGCATCGGCCGGCGTGTAGAGGTCGGCGAAAGATCGCGCGATAGGGCGGTCACAGTCACAATTAAAAGTGCCCGCACGCTGCCATGCATGACGGAATGGGGTCGAATTATTGGCCCGTTTATCGGCCGGTGTCCGGCAGGCACTCGTCTGATGTCCTGCCGATGTCCTGCCTATGTCACTGCGATACTCCGGCCGATGTCTGGCCGATTTCCGGCCGATTTCCGGCCGGACGCCGGGAGGGGCCCGGCCGGCGTATGAGCGGCGTCTGGGCGGCGCCTGGCCGATATATGGATTGTCTGGGTAGTCCAAAAATTGGCCCGGCGCCCGACCGATGTGTGCGATGCCCTGCCGGACATCGGCCAGGCATCGACCGATTTAGTGGCGATTAGTTTGCGATGGGAAACGCCGCACCAGGTTTACAAACCGAATTAAAAGTAACTCGATGCCCGCCCGATGCCGAAAAATGACCCGGCAGCCGCAAGGAGTCCCGTGGGGCGCCGGCCGAAAATGCCGAAAAATCCGTCGCAAACTACTCGCAAACCCACCGCAAGCTAATTGTGACTGGGGTATAAGTAACGACAAATTCATCAGAGCAAAACGCAAGAATGGCGCGATGACGCTATCGACAATATAAGGCTAAGGCAGGAATGGCGTGTTCAGAATGCTGAGCGCTAATTGGTCAGCTCAGCAACAGCAGGGAGCACGCTACTGTGCATGCGCAGTTAGATTACATAAAGCGTGTGTACAAATTCTTTCACTCGACACAACACATGTTTTGTGAAGTGAATGTATGTAGCCTCGAGCATGTGCAGATGTATGATACTGCGTGCTCTGGCCAGTACAGTGAACTGCTGTTCGCTGTATTGTTTAGAGCACTCGGGGTGATCAAGCAAGTGTTGTCCTATAGCAGCTGTGCATTCGGGCTGTGTGGCAGCTTTGCGAGCGTTCTTGCAGACACGCGACGGCTGTTTGCAGGAAGCAGGCAGGTTGCTATGGGTGGAGGATGGAACATGCTGTTTAATGCGATCCGCCAGTCTTTGAGACGTACATGTACGACCCACGTACCGAGCATCACATCGGCACCGAAATTCATAGATAACATTGTTAAGTTGTGTGGTGGGTAGTACGTCTTTACGGACTGCCGGAAGTAACTTACGCGCAGATAATATTACACGTGGCTGAACAGTGTAGTAGGCGCGCGTCACGGCTTTAGTCACTTCATGTGAGGCACATACACTGCATGTAAAATTATTCATGAAATAACTACAAAGCAAGCTGAATATGCGCTGAATCTAGTTTGTTTTGAATAAAAAAGAAAAATCAAATATATCTTATTTAGACTTGTACCAAACCAAACCAACTCAAGTCATTGTGTGCTGTTAATTTTTCAAGACTGTCTTTATATTCACACATACTAAAGGAGCGTGTCCAGATCACATTTTTGACCCACCCATTTTTCCCATGGGTGTTGAGATTTCAATATCATATCAGTTGTCATATTTCTTTCATTACTCAAATTTCATGCTCTCATCAGTCAGTATATTTTCAAGGAAATCGTAAAAAACGCCCGATGTTTTGTAAACTAGTTTATCCATTGCACGAGGAAGTACAGTGATTACCAATCATGTGGAAGTCACAATGCCGACGTCTTTTGGCTTTGCATATACGACCCCACAAAGACGTTAATAAGACGTCAATAATTGTACGTCAATTCGACGTCAAAAAGAGACGTCTTTTCCTCGTCAAAAAGCAGACGTCTGTTCCTCGTCAAAAAAACAGACGTCTTTTTCTCGTCAAACAGCAGACGTCTTTTGGCTTTGCATATACGACCCCACAAAGACGTTAATAAGACGTCAATAATTTACGTCAATTCGACGTCATAACGACGGCTTGTGCCCACTGGGAATCTGACACCTGATGACGTTATCATGACGTCATCAGTTGAAGACCTTTGTTAGTGATCGTATATGGCGCAGGAATCAAGGTCGTAGCTCAAACGGTTGATTTTTTATTGATTTGTAATACTTTATTTGTTTTTTTTAACCACCTTTAATCTGACACGCGATGACGTCTTCATGACGTCATCAGTTAATATGGTTTCCCGGAGCTTGTGACCGGGGAACCCCTTTGGCACAGTGGGGAGAGAACCGGCTGTTGGAACAGCCTGCATCAGTCTAACACTTGCAGTGATTGGCCCAATTTTCTGGGCCGGCCAGTACTGCTGCGGCCAATCGCAGCCATTGTTTCTTGGGTTTTGGCACCATTTCCCGCGTTTTTCATACTTTCGCTCTTCCTTCGCCGAGCTCAAACCGCATGACAAAAACTCTCGTCGATTTTGTCCCAAAAACCCACCGGAATTTCGTATTTCGCCACGTCGCATCGATGGGAGGTAGAGGTCGTAAACGAAAGCACCCGGACACCACCGGGCGGCGCGCCGATCAGATGCCTTCGAATCAAACTCGGTCGCAAACCGGGGCCCTTCGTGAAGTTCGTCAACTTAGCGCTGATGCCAGCGCTAGCTCGTCATTCACGGTCCGAGCGAACAGCGCCCTCAGGTGTCTGCCCCAAATGTACAAACCAGCAACAGCTCGGGAGCCGTCGTTGGCAGCGCGGTTTTCGGTAACAGCCACTTGCCCACAACACAAGACCGCAACTGTGTCCCTGCAGGCCTTTCCCCACAATCAGTGGAACCAGGACAGCCTACAATCCTTGACAAAATAGCTTGGGACACCCCGGCTAAACCCGTGCAACCCCCGCGCCCCCGCGCAATGTTGGGTCGCTGGTGTGCGCGCAGGGGCTCCAGCTGTCTGTTAATTGCAACTGAACAGATTGTTTGATCTTGAAAGAGCAAAAGTAAGAGATAGGAAAAAGCTATTCACTTGTAATAGACTACTAAAGTGTGACGTCAGTTACCATGGTAATTGGGTCTAAACATTCGCTGGTAATCTGAAACTCCATTGGTAAAGCGCAGGGAAACAGTTCACTGTTTTTAGTGTAGACCCAGTAACTTTGGCAACACACAAAGGGTGACGTTTCCACTTTAGTAGTCTATTGTTTTGGGACCAGCTGAAGTTAATCTTACAAGCACTGGCGGCGCCTACTTTTAAAACCTACTCCAATTTCAACCAATCAATGGGCAAGTAGCTTTGACACCGGTGCAAAATTACGCAACACGTCTTTTCAAAACTTTATTCGTGGCGTTTTCCCGTCCTCGGTATACACCTGCCAAAATTCCACGTGCGCTGCACGAGCATAACAAAGCTCGGATGCCAGTATACATCTGGCCGCTGCAATATCACAGATCCATGCCCGTTGGGGGCGCCCTTATACAGATAAGAGGGAATAAAAAGTGGGAGGAGTAAAAAGACATGCACATGGAAGGGTCACGGTGCACAACATGTTTTTGTACTGCTTCCAATACCTCAGAGACATTAAGAACTATCAGAACTTGAAAAAAAAGAATCTGACGCAATCCAGAGTACATGGCAAATGCTCGAGGGTCATTTGTTAAGCTTTTGTAGCAAATCTATTTTGGAATTGACGTGTTCTCAAACGATTCACCCTTGCAACAATAAAGGTTCAGTTACTTTGAGAATTGAACTGTCGACTAAAATAATTCCAGCTTGAGCAGGTGTCACAAATGGCCGAGTGGATAAACCATTGTGCGACTAGTACTAGTAGTGAAGGCGAGGGTTCGAGTCCCACCGCGGACATTTTTTTCCCTAACGAACCGTGGCTACTTTGAAGTTTGAAATGTGTACCATATCGAATTATTTGAATTTTGGTTAAAGAATCCGAAAGAGTCCAGATTTTTAACAAATTCGAAGTTTTGTTTTTCCTTCCCAATTTCAGACAATCCTGGACAAAATAGCTTGGGACACCCCGGCTAAACACGTGCAACCCCCGCGCCCCCGCGCAATGTTGGGTCGCTGGTGTGCGCGCCACCTAAATCCGCAGCAGTCGCCGTCAACATTGAACGGGGGAGCGGGGGTACACACTGTCCCAACTATTTTGTCCAGGATTGTAGAGTTGGAGGACATGGAGTGGCAGCTTCACAGCCACTGTCAACCCAAGTCCAAGGCATCCCAGGTGCAAGGCCTACCTACACCTTAGCGCATTCGGCAACCACTCAACAGAGCCAGCCCCACTACCCCACCTTGATGCACCCTGTGACCCTACAGTCCGGTGAGCCCCCAGGGAATCCATCAAATATGCAGTTAACCCCATTTCTTCCCCAATGGTGTTTTCTTCCTAAGGGCAAGGCACACAAAGCACCCCTGGTCAGATTAATTTTGGCTTCAGTTCAGTGGGCACTGGATGGGGGGAGGGGGCATTGTTGTCCATTTGCGACCCTTTATTAAATAGTGTGGCCTCTGGAATAAAAAAGAAATTGCCAAGAGTGAGTTCATTGAACTCGACACCTTGCTCAGTCGCCCCAAACCTATCAACCCACCCACTAATCTCACCTTCACAATGGATAATTCCGGGCAGCTTGACCGATGCAAAGAAAAAAGCGCAGATTACTTCCATTGCAGCCTGGACCGATGCATTTTTAATTTTTTCATCGGTATTCCTAAGTGCACACCCAGGGCGTACCCAGGAACTGTTGAAATACATGCATGTTATCCGTTGGGCTGCGGCACACATTCCCATCCATGGGTGGATTGAATACGACCGTCAGTTCCGGATGCGCCAGCAAGCGCACCCAACCAGGCCTTGGTCAGCTCTTGATGGGGAACTCTGGGCCCTATACATCACCACCCCCGTGATCGGTTACACTAGCATGGGCTTTCCCAGTTGGGGGGCTCCACCCCTGGGCCCCAAACGATCCCTTCACTGGCCCTGTCGCCCAACTCCGCCCAGTGTCCATACACCCACAAATGCCTCACATGCCACTCCCCTGGCCACGGCTCAGCTACCTGTAAATCGTCTGCAAACAAAAAACCCCATAGTCGCTAGTGTTGGGTGCTCGATTCACACACGTGCAACACTCCCTTGCAATAAATCTCTGAACTGTGTTTGCTGTCTAGCTCGTACACCGGTTATTTTAAAGGAACTTCTGCCCTTGCTTGAAATCTACCCAAATAAGACAGCAGCTGCCCAGCTGCATACCGGCTTCGCTCACGGTTTTAGGCTAGGCTACAATGGACCCCGTTCGGCCAGGGAGGCAGATAATTTAGTCTCTGTTAGTAAAAATCCACAAGGGGCACTTGAAAAACTTGCCGCTGAGAATCACACAAGTTCAAATGAGGCCGATGATTCTCACGACCATTCTCTTGTTTCGTCACCAGATTACGACCATTGTTCTCTTCCTAGTATCACAGAAGAGTTTGTCAAAAAGCAAATTGCATCTTTGTCGGTTGGGAAAGCAACAGGTCCAGATGGTATTAGCGTTAATATGATTAATTTGGCTGCACCTTTTATTACTAAGTCTTTAACGCATATATTTAACCTCTCGATAATAAATGAACAGTATCCCAAGGCATGGAAACATGCTTCAGTTACACCTATTCATCAAGGAGGCGATAAGTGCAACGCATGTAATTACCGACCTATATCAATCTTGCCGATTATCTCTAAAATCCTAGAAAGATGGATACACTCAAACATGTACTCGTACCTTGATGAAAACAATTTAATTCCTGTTTGTCAATCTGGATTTCGGCCTTTGCACTCAACAGAAAGTACACTAAACGATTTAACAAACGAGTGTCTTCAAGCTATGGATCACGGGAGAATGACAGGAACAGTTTTCCTAGATTTCAGTAAGGCATTTGACTGCGTTGACCATAAAATTATTTTAGAAAAATTAGAAAAGCTGAACATGTCGATTTCGGTAAGAAACTGGTTTAAGTCCTATCTAAGTGATCGCAGTCAAACCGTTAATATTAGTAAACATATGTCAAAATCCTTGCCTATAAGTGTCGGTGTACCGCAAGGATCAATTCTGGGCCCATTATTGTTTATCATATATACATATGACCTGCCTCTTTATGTATCCGAAAAGTGTAAGTTATATATGTATGCCGATGACTCCACACTAACGTGCAGTTTCGAAAGCATTGTCGAAATTGAACCTAGCCTTAACAAGTCATTAGACATGATTCATCTGTGGTCCGTTAAGAATAAAATCAAAATTAATGCCAGTAAAACTAAATGTATGCTAATTGGCTCAAAGAAAAAGATAAGCGCGCATGAGCTAAGAGTACACATTAATAATGATCAAGTGCATAACGTTAAATCGTTTAAATGCTTGGGTGTTATTATTGACGAAACCTTAAGTTGGAACCAGCATGTCGAATATGTAAAGAAGACAGTTTTCTCGAAATTAGCTATGTTAAAAAGAATTCGGGACTGTGTAACTCAAAAGCACATGAACACCCTTATGTTAAGTTTAGTAATGCCTAGTTTAGATTATTGTTGCACACTATGGGGTGACCGTTACGCATCTCATAACACTGTCTTGAACAAATGCCTCAAACGTGCAGCCAGAATAATACTGAAATGCGATTTCCTAACGCCGTCAGCTGACATGTTTAAAAAGCTCGACTGGCTTGCCTATCCAGAGAGAGTTAAATACAAGAAAGCTATATTTGTCTTTAAAAGCATTAATTCCTTGGCCCCGCAGTATATGGCAAGTCTATTTACACCTTACGTACAAACTCGAGAAACTCGTCAATCTGCTGAAAAAACACTGAAAATTCCCTTTGCACGAAAGGGGTCTTACGCCTCGAGTTTTGCTGTAACTGGCGCCGCAATTTGGAACAGCCTTAGTGCACACCTTAGAACTATGTCTTCTTTGAGCTCATTCAAATCGGCACTTCGCCAAACATACACATAATATTCACATGATCAACTTCAAGTGAGAAATGCTAATTGACGGAGTCATATGACTTGGTTGCCATAAAATTAAACTTTAATTTTTGGAGCCGGAGGGGAATTTTCCCATTTGTTTTTATTTTTTCTCCTTAAAAAGTTTTTTTTGCGGGTTTTTCGCCCTTCCTGTAATTAGCGTAAATGTTAGTGTCACGTGCATGTATAATAATTACTTGTGATTAGTTTTTGTTTTATGTTGTAGTAAAGTATCTTATACAAAAATTATCTTATTCCAGTTTGATTGTGATTGTGAAGTTGTACGATTTAGTATATTTGTTTTAATTGTGTTTGCAGGGCCCCAATGGAAACCAGTTTTTTTAAACTGTTTGGGCACACCCTGGGTAAATAAATGGAATAAATAAATATAAATAAATAAATAAAAACTTGAGAAAGAAATCAAACTTGGGCGCATGGCAGGCCCCTTCAGTGTCTCCTTCGTGTCTCCCCAATAGGCATCGTACCCAAAACAGAACCCGAGTCCTACAGATTAATACACCACCTTTCTTACCCAGAGTCCGATTCGGTGAACGATGGGATTGACAAGAGGCTATGCTCAGTTCAGTACACTAATTTTGACGATGCTGTTAAAGTTAGTGGTAAGGAGTGGGAAAAGGTGCCCTAATGGCCAAGGCGGATATAAAATCGGCATTTCTGCTCTTACCAATCCACCCGGATGACTTCTGCTTATACCTAAGTCACAATTAAAGCGGAGGCCGGGCGACGTGTAAGATTTATAGGCATCGGTCGGCGTGTAGAGGTAGGCGAAAGATCGCGCGATAGGGCGGTCACAGTCACAATTAAAAGTGCCCCGCACTCCTGGACATGGGGTCGAAATATTGGCCCGTTTATCGGCCGGTATCCGGCAGGCACTCGTCTTGATGTCCTGCTTATGTCCTTGCGATACCCCTGCGGTATCCGGCAGGGTGCCGGCCAATTTTTACAGGCCGTATGGCGGCTGGACGGGCATCTGTAGTGTGCCTGTCGAGTGGCCAGCGATCAACGGCCGCGATCAGGCGGCCGTTTGTCAATTTGGGGATGAGGTATATATATAGGCGCTCCTCTGACCTTCTTCATTCACTTCGACCTTTCTCTGGGAGCACTCTACGGGACGAATAAACAAGAAGACAAAGAAGGAAATGCCGTTGATATCTCCACAGCGCTTGCGGCCACCTCCACAGCGCTTTTGGGCACCTGCACAGCGCGTGCGGGTCGCCTGGTTGAGGTTGGCGTTTGCACGCTATATACCGCTACAACCTGGTTCTTGCTGCATTGGTGGCTGAAGAAGAGAGGCATGCAGAAATGTTGCGCCGTAGAATAAGATGGTGGGTTCGACCCTGGTTGATGCGCAGACCCTTATACGGCCAGTACGAGACCCTCATGATTGAGCTGAGGCGTGAACATCATGGGGACTATAGAGCCTTCGTCAGAATGGAACCCCAACTGTTTCACGAGCTCCTACAACGTGTGGGCCCGCGCATCGAAAAGAGTACTGAGTTAGTAATTTTTGAACTAAAAAATTATTACAAAGAAATTACCATTTCAGTTTCCAATCTGTAGCTAACATTTCTGTACAATCTTGTATGTTGCAGTGCCAGACAGCCCTTGTGAGCAGGCCTGAAGTTAGCCACCACCCTCCGCTTCCTGGCAACGGGGAACTCGTATCACTCCCTGGCGTTTGCGTTCCGCGTCGCACACAACACCATATCCCTCTTCGTCCCTGAAGTCTGCCGAGCCATCGTCGACGAGTACCGCCAGGAGGTGTTCAGCACCCCTTCTACCCCGGGTCAGTGGCGACAGGTGGCCCAGGGATTTCAAGACCAGTGGAACTTCCCCCATGTGTGCGGGGCCATAGATGGCAAGCACGTCGCCATAAAGAAGCCAAAGAAGAGTGGGACTTTGAGGATCACGATGGAAAAGAATCCTTTGTAGTTGTAGTACAATGTCGTGGACGCCGGCTACAGGTTCCTGTGAGCTGATGTGTGCTACCCTGGATCTGACTGGGACTGTGGGGTCTTTAACAGGTCCCAGCTGGACGGCTTCGCTCTCCCACGGGACCATAGGGTTCCCTAACCCCGAGCCTCTCCCCAACGACGACAGAGACACTGGATACTTCCTGATTGGCGACGATGCATTCCCCCTCCGCCCGTACCTCCTGAAGCCGTACTCCAAGCGCTACCTGAACATCGAGGAGCGCGTGTGCAACTATCGCACTTCACGGGCCAGGCGGGTGATGGAGAACGCCTTTGGCATCATGGCGATGCGGTTCCGCTGCCTCCTCACCACCCTGGCTGTGGTTCCAGAGACTGCCACAGTCATCACCGGCACCGAGGCCTGTCTCACACTCCACAACGTGATGCGCCTACGCTACCCTGGCCTTCAGACGACCTGGACCAGGAGGATGATGACCATCAGCTGGTGCTGGAGAGACGAGGCGGTGATGCAGGAGGTGGAACAGGAGGGCCGGGGACCACGCGCGACCGCAGAGGGGAAGAAACTTCGTGCATACTTCAGGAAATACTTCAACAGCGTCGCCGGCAGCGTACCATGGCAATGCAATTGATAGATAGACTGTGGATAGACTGTGGACATGATATACTGACATATACTGCACTTTGCTTTGCTGACATGTTTCTATTTCCCATTTAATGTAGAAAACGGGGGGAAATAGAGAGAATAAAACATTAAAATTAAAAGACAGGAAAAATAAACATAAACAAAACTAATTTATAATTTTGTCTGTTTTGTTTCTCTCCATTTCTTTTAAAGTTTAAGGTTTTATTATCTCTATTTGTGACCTGTCACCACAAAAGGGCAGTAAAGTCAGTCCCTATCAAAATTAAGATGTGACCCTTCATTCTAAAGCCCAACAAATTGTCTTTAATTTGAAGGGTCACATCTTAATTTTGATAGGGACTGACTTTACTGCCCTTTTGTGGTGACAGGTCACATTTTTAAAGTTTGTGTACACCATTGTTTATTTCTTTTTCCTTATACTGCTTTTAAGGTACTTGGGACTTTTATTGTATTTAGAAAACAGAAAACAAATATAAGTACACCACATGTCTTTATTCAAAAAGAACATGCAAAGTGCAAAACATGAAGAAAAAACACTAGTCCACTCTAAAAACACAAGTCCACAGTTCACTGTAATGGCATAACACTAATCCGCACATGCACCTCATCCTCCTGGGTATCCGACTGGGCCTGCTCTCCACTGTCCCGGCTGGTGAGGCCAGCCAGGACCTGTGAGAACGAGTCTGTCAGGCCGGTGGTGGTAGGGGTCTGTGTCTGGGAGGCCGAACCAAGCAGGTCGCTGAAGTTGGGGAGAGGGGCGGAACTGACACGTGGCTGAGTCTGCAGCAGACAAATAAAGAACAAAAACAATTAAATCTCTGAAAGGTAAAACCCAGGCTGCTGCTGCTGCTGAGGCCGATGTGGCATCACAAACTGCTGCTGGTGCTGCTGGGGTGGCGGCTGTGGGGCCACAAAGCTGTACTGCTGCTGCTGAAGAGGCGGCTGCTGCTGCAGAGGCTGCTGTTGCTGTGTTGCCTGGTGCTGCCGGACAAAGCGCATGGCCACGAGGAATGTCTCCTGCTAGCCCTCCACAGCTAGGGGGGCGATGTCCTGGTGGACGCTGGACATCCACTGTGCCCAGGCCTCGCGCTCCGACAGGCCACTGGTGCTGTGGCCAGCACTGGTAGAAGCACCTTTAATCATCAGTTAACAACATTTGTTAGTGATCGTATATGGCGCAGGAATCAAGATCGTAGCTCAAACGGTTAATTTGTATCGTTTTTTTAGTTTGTATTTCTTTTATTTCATGCACCTTTAATCTGACACGTGATGACGTCATGTAACTGTGCAAAATTCTCTTTGTTTAATTTCTTCCCCCGATTTTTTAACTCTCTTCCCTGTGATCTTCGAGATCTCTGTCTGGAACCCTCTTCTAAAAGCTTCCTAAATGCCCTACGTGATTACCTTCTCAACCAAGACCCCATCTCCCACTCTTTTTATAATTATTTTATTATTTCATAATAATAAAAAAAACAGATAAATACATTTACAAGTATTTTTTTTCCTTTCAGATGACTTATCCAAGATTTATGATTTGTATTTATAATTTGCAATTACTACTTTGACTTTTCTTAAATGTTTATCAGGTCAGGTGTGGGAGCATGTGCCGTGGCGGCACTTCGCCGCGTTCACCCTCTTTCCCCACCCCTCCGGTCTCCTTATAGCGATCGATCGGGCCTAGCCTGCGCCGGGCCCATCCCCCACCCTTCCAGGTGGTCCCCCAGCTGCGCCAACCACGACGCACGGGGTCGACCAACAGGTCGCCTCCATCCCGGCCCCTTAGGGTCCTTGGCACGGAGGATCCGATTCGCCGGATCCAACGGGGAGAAGCGAACCACGTGGCCGTAGAGGCGCAGCTGGCGCTCTCGGATCAAGCAGGTGATCATCCCCATCCGCGCCCTATCGAGCACCACCTGGTTCGACACATGGTCTTGCCAGCGGTACCCGAGGATGCGGCGAAGGTAGGTAGTCAGAAAGGCGTCCAGGCGTTGCCTTAGCCCACTGGTCAGAGTCCACGCTTCGCTTGCGTAAAGCAATACCGGTAGTACCAGCGAGCGGAAGACTCGGACTTTCGTCCATCTGCTCAAATGCCGAGAGCGCCAAACAGTCTTATTCAGCGAGTTCATCACCCCCTGCGCTAGGCATAGACGCCGAGTGACATCAGCCTCGCTAGTTGCGGAGCGGTGAACTACGCTACCGAGATAAGTGAATCTTTCCACGATCTCAACACTCTCGCTCGATGCAAGACGAGAATCAACAGCTGCATCCAGAAGGTCACCGAAAACCTGGATCTTGGTCTTGATCCAGGAAACTCGCAATCCGAGTCTCACCGCCTCCCCACTCAGTGTCTCGAGTGCCCCTATCATAATTTCCATCGTCTCAGCAAAGATCACGGCGTCATCGGCGAAGTCTAGATCCGTGATCTGAACATCTCCGAAAGACACTCCACAGTCGGTTCCCCCACCATCCGTCCCATAATCCAGTCCATGCAAGTGTTGAAAAGCGACGTAGCCAGTACGCACCCCTGCTTCACTCCAGTATTAACTGGAAAGAAGTCAGAGACGCCACTGCCGCACTTCACAGCACTCACTGTTCCAGAATACAGGGAGGCGATGAGATTCACCAACCGAGGAGGGATCCCACGGAGCCTAAGGACCTTCCAAAGGGCATCCCTACTGACCGAGTCGAACGCCTTTTTGAAGTCAATATAGGCTGCAAACAGCTCATGATTGAACTCTCGAAAGCGCTCGGTGAGGACTCGGAGAGCCAAGATACGGTCTACAGTGGACCTCTTCGTAGTGAAACCGGACTGCTCAGGGCGCTGGTGGTCCAGCAGCTGCTGGCGCACCCGATTGAGGAGCACACGTGCAAAGACCTTGCCCGGAACTGAGAGGAGGGTTACACCCCTGTAGTTGTTACACTCTCGAATGTCACCCTTCCCCTTCCAGATTGGGACAATAATGCCCTTCCCCCAGTCGGATGGGATGACACCCGAGTTCCAGACGGAGCACATAAGAGTGTGTAACCACAGGAGAGATGCCTGACCGCCCGCCTTAAGCATCTCCGTGTATATGCCGCAAACTCCTGGTGCCTTGCCGTCCTTAATCTGTGCCAAAGCCTTTCGAACCTCTTCGAGGCTCGGTGGGTCGCAAGACACTGGCGGTTCAGCAGTCAGGGGCTCGACGCCTTCCTCAGGGAATTCACAGTCTGGCGGGTCAGCACTATATAGCTTCTCAAAGTACCCAGCCCAACGTTCCCTAATGGCGTGCTCCTCAGTCAGGTTCTCGCCGTCGGCCGCACGGATCGTCGGGCTTCTCGAAGGGATACCCGAAGAGCACAGTTTCCGGATTGCCCTGTAGGCCAGCCGGGAGTTACTTGTACTTAGGTGGCCCTCGACCGTCTCACAGAGGTCCCGGACTCTGGCCTCCAGGTCCCCTCGCATCGCCCGCAGCGCTTCGCGCCGCAGCTCCCTGTGCTGCTCGGTTTTGCCGTCAAGCCTCGCCTCGCGACTCTTCTCGATGAATTCAGCAGTTTCCCTAGAGATGCCACGGTCTTGTCTCCTCGGTTTCTCCGGAACGCACTCACCGGCAGCCTCCAGGACGTGGGCTTTAAAGGCCGACCACATCATCTCCGGGTGCACATCGCCAGTCATTCCCTCTAGCGCCTCCCCCAGCCTGCTGGCATAGGCTCGAGCCACGTTTGGGTCTCGCAGGCGACAAATGTCCAGCCTTTGGTCTGTTGTCGCCTGTCTCGGACACCTTAGACGCAGCTTCAGGGTTGACACCAACAGCCTGTGGTCAGCGCTGAAGAACTGGGCACTCCTGTACACTCGGCAATTCTCAATCAGCCTCGTGATCGATCTCCTTCCTGGTGACGCCGTCATTGGAATACCAAGTCCAGCGCCGCCAATCCGACCTCTGGAACCACGATCCAGCTATCCTCAGCCCGTGACTTACTGCAAAGTCAAGCAACATTGAGGAGCTTTCGTCGCGTCGTCCAGAGCCGTGAGGACCGATACATGGCTCGTAGCCATCTCTGGATGTGCCAGCGGTGGCATTGAAGTCGCCGAGAAGTACCCCCTTGGGTACTGCATCCACCACCGAGTGGAGTTGGGCATAGAATGCCTCCTTCGTGGAGTAGTCACTATTCCCGGTCTGAGCGTACACTGCAACAAATGAGACCACGCCCACAGTATGGGCAAGTCTCAGTCGCATCATACGCTCCGAGACTGGTGTGACCTCCCTTACCAGCGGAACAATCCGGTCAGCAACCGCCACCGCAACACCCTGTCTGTGCTGGCCATCAGCTCGGCCGGACCAGAAGTATGTGTAGCCACCACCTCTGATCTCACCCGAACGTGGCCTCCTCACCTCCGATAAGGCAGCAACGGATATGTCGAGCCGGGCGAGCTCCGCCGATAAGGCAGGCACACGGGCGTCCTCCTGTAGGGAGAGGATGTTCCAGGCGCCGACCCGGACCGACCGCCTCAGGTTAAGCCGAGGGGGCCGAGGTCCGGCGAACGACGCCTTAGCACCACCGCGCCATGGTCGCTCAACTACACCGACCCGGTTGCTCCGTGGTTTCCCCTAATCGGGCGACGAGGGTCCCGTGGGCTTTGCCCCGCCGCTTTCATGCGGCGCGCAATCATCGCTTCAGGGGTACTCCCACGGAGTGGATTCGGTATAATTCTTCTTTTTTTATGACCACGAGCGAGTGAAGTTTAAGGGGGCCGGGGTGCCAACCCTGCCCCCCGTGGCTCCAGTTACGGACAAGGGACGCCTTCCCTTCGGCACCGAAGTGCCGCTGTAGCCCGTGGCTCCAGTTATTTGGACAAGTGATGCCAAACTCTTCGACACCAGACCCCAACAGTAACCGTTTTTCACTGTTAACTGGGAAGTGTCCCAGTTATGGTGTTCAGCACCTGCCATCTCGCATCTCGCGTCTCGCATCTCGCATCTCGCATCTCGCCTTTTTACTACAAAATCTCGCGTTACGTTTCGAATCTCGCATCTCGCATCTCGCATCTCGCATCTCGCATCTCGCATCTCGCGTCTCGCGTCTCGCGTCTCGCGTCTCGCGTCTCGCGTCTCGCGTCTCGCGTCTCGCGTCTCGCAGCTCGCATCTCGCGTTTCGCGTTTCGCGTCTCGCGTCTCGCATCTCGCGTCTCGCGTCTCGCGTCTCGCGTCTCGCATCTCGCATCCTATGATACTTGTAATTTGATACAATGTTTGTTTACATTTCCGCCATTGCCGCGCGCGCTGTAGCCATAGTGTGCTTTCGGCCCGGGTCGTTAGTGTACCAAGCTACGCGCACGCGACCTGACTTAACCTAGCCGCGGATAGGGCCCAAAATCCAGCCGCGGTCTCAGCCGCGGTTTCAGCCGCGCTCTCAGCCGCGGTTTCAGCCGCGGTCTCAACCGTGGTCTTAAAATCCCGCTTAAAATCTCAAACGGAGGCAGTAAAAGGTGGTCAACTCTTATTTTTTTTATAACACGAGTTCTGACACTCTGGCAACGAAATTGTTAAAATTTTCATAGAAATGTATTTCTTTTCACGGTGTTACCTAACTCAGTCATCTATTAAACGGGCAGATCAAATGTTGGAGGGTGGCACTAATTAGTAGTTAATTAAAGGGCTAATGAGGAGTCTCCATTTTCCACTCTAAAAATGCCGAAAACTCAATACTTCTGATAAACTTGTCCCTTTAAAAGTAAATGTACACCACATAGTTTCAAAAATTTGCTTTTTTATTGCATAATGCACTTGGTCCGTCCATGGGGGCAGATCAAATTTTGGAGCTGGCCAGATCGGTCCACTAATTAGTGGTTAATTAAAGTGCTAATGAGGAGTCTCCATTTTACACTCTAAAAGTGCCGAAAACGGTATACTGCTGACAAAATGGTCCCTTTAAAAGCAAATGTACACCACATAGTTTTAAAATTTTGTTTTTTTATTGCATAATCCATTTGATCCATCCATGGGGCAGATCAGATTTTGGAGGGGACCAAATCGGTCCACTAATTTGTGGGTAATTAAAGGGTCAATGAGGAGTCTCCATTTTCCACTCTAAAAGTGCTGAAAACGGTATACTGCTGACAAAATGGTACCTTTAAAAGTAAATGTACACCACATACATTTTAAAAAATGTTCATTGTTATTACATAATCCATTTGATCCGTCTATGGGGCAGATCAAATTTTGGAGGTGGCCAAATCGGTCCACTAATTAGTGGTTAATTAAAGGGCTAGTGAAGAGTCTCCATTTTACACTGTAAAAGTGACGAAAACGCTGAGAAAATGGTCCCTTTATATGTAAATGTACACCACACAGTTTCCCCAAATATTTGTTTTTACATAATCCCAAATGGTCCCTTTAAAACAATGTGCATGCTATGGGGTGTTTCAAAATAACATGAAATATCTGTCAACCAGAATTTCAAAATTTTAAGTGACTTAAAATAACCAAATCACTACATATTTTAAACCATACCTTCTGAGAAGTGGCAATGTTATAAGTATTTTTCAGCAGGGTCATTATTTTTTTCAGATTATAGATATCAAAGTGACCAATCAGCATTGGTGTTATGCATGCTATAGCCTATGAGACAATGCGCGAAAAGCATTACGCATTGGACACATGTACATATATTTCCAAAACGACATTTCCAGAGTGAAATTTGTGGGTGTACCTACATGTAACATGAGCTTGGCAATGTCTAACACACAAGACATGTCATAAAATCTAGTGAAATAACTGACAGGTTTTGCTAAATAGTCTGTTAAAGGACGTGAACTTTAAATTTCATTTTATTTTGAAACATTATAATTCCCCAAATTTGCATTTTCATTACATAATCTAGTTATTCCGTCTTATATAAGCATATCAAACTTTGGAGGGGCCAATACGGTCCACTAATTAAACCTCTAAACAAGGTGCACTAGGAACGACTCTCGAATCATTTAATTCGGAGTATAGGTGGGTGATATTGAGTTATCCACTCGCCTTTTTGTACGTCTACTGAGAATTTGAGCTCAATATAGTATTCCGACGAGACCCTATTTTTCCTTGGCGAGTTTCTCAGAATCTCGCTTTTCAACTTCGGTTTCGTCTAATCATTTAATCTCTTTGGATTAAATGTAGCCATTTTGTTATTAACCAGAGTAAATTCCTCATGGCTGATCTGACCGTATAGCCGAGCTAATCGAGTCTTCTATCGTGTTTAATTTAGATAAAGCGAGGACTCTGATTTCATCGCGCGTTTTAATTTAATTATTTAATTTACGACTAAAGTACTTTTAATTAATCCCAAGGCTACACCAACGGTTCCCAAAGCAATTCCCTCAAATACAAATCCCATCGAAGCGCTAATAACGTCCGCAATCGCTGCTATACCAACTGCTCTGCTGACTGCAAACGTCTCAACCCAAGATAAAAACCGTGTTAAACAGCTAGTATCCCCCGTCCATGTTTTTTTAAGTTTTCCTGTTTATCATGGAGGTACAGGTGTATGTGTCTACAACACCATCACAACTTGTTTTCTCATCAAAAATCGACAGCCTTTTGTTTAAAACGCAAATCAGTTCCGACCCTCTTCACCCGAAATTCTGAAACGCTCGAGGTCACTTGGTTTGTTGATAAACAGGGTTTTGACGTCATCCTGAGAAGAACACAAAACGGCCTGTGCAGTATTGAATGGAAAATATACGGAGTGAATGTTCATCATGCCTGTATTGTCCTTGTAATTCAAAATACAAACTTGAAAAACATTTGATGTAATATGACAATAATCTACTATTACTTTTTTTTTTTTTAAACGGTGAAATTGTGGCTCACAATGAAGCTCTTTTGAAGTAAATACTGGTGCATTGCGACGGGTGGTTTTGTCACGGAAGGGGCGGCATACACAGCAGTCCGTGTACAGTAGTGGGAACGGTCCCTGCAGGGCCGTAGTTCCCACGTGTTTGAAATTGGCACAACACAGTATGCACAAGTTAGAACGAGCGACTCATTCTTCTCTCTCTTGGTAATAAAAAATAAAACCTTTCTGCTCTTTATTTCATGGTGTCTGGTCACTGAAAACTTTATTTAGTCAATGACAGTGGAAAACTAGTCAAACAAGGGCAAAATGATTAGTCATCTATACAATTGTCCGTTGACAACGTTTTGTTGGTGCATGACAAATATTTGTTAATGCATGACAAACTAAAACTTTTGCATTATGAGGTCGGAAATTTGCAGGACAAATTAACATTAGCGGAGGACTAATCTGAACGACTGACAAATGTGACGATCGTCTTTTGACTAATTTGTATTGTCACGTAAAACAACAACTGACGATATTTTGTCCAATGACTAATTGGATGACTAACCTTTTTTTGCATTACTAATGGCAAGAATAATCCAGCCGAAACTCATGACTAATTTAATTAGTCATATGTTTCGGCGGGATTATTCTTTCCATTGATAATGTATTCAAAGGTTAGTCATAAAATCAGTCGTGGGAAAATAAATCTTCAGTTCTTGTTTTCGTGCAGCTGTGCGACGCCATTACATGCGAACCGCACCGTAAAATGAAGTCGTGTTTGGGTGGGACTGAACATTCTTGTAACGTTACACTGGAAAGGTAACAGTGTGACGGGTTTTGTGTGACACCAAAGAATTGTGCGGGACTCTGAGATTTCTAAGGAAATCATTGGTTTGCATGTTTCAAACTATGTCGTGAGTCGGAGTAAAGACATATAGTTGAGGCCGTGCCTCGGGTCTCAACATCCGTGTATTGACACAGATAGTCATGATCTGTAAGGACAACTCAGTACGTATTCGTAATTTTTGCTCGCTGCAGTTAGAAGTTTATAAAATAAGCTACGATAGTAACTGGGTGTTTTCCTGGGTACATCGTTGCCTCTTCCATTTATGTTGTCCCCATTATCGTCATCAAACTGCGGATATCTTTGTTGCATTAACACAACACACCGTGCAGTCATTGAACGTATTCTGCGTAGGCCTATTTCAGTCCGTTATACGAAACACACCGTGTATTGCACGTGACAAAGTAAGTTTGTCAGGCTGACTAGTGACATTACTAATTTATTTTACTGCAGGACTAACTAATTTTCCTGCAAGACTAATCAATTTGTCTGCAGGACAAATTAAATTTTGTGCAAGACTGATTAATTTTCCCGCATGACCAATTAATTTTCCCGCAAGACTAATCATTTTTTAAATTAGGCAAATAAGACCCTTTTTCATGACTATTTAAAATTAGTCAATACGAACCACGTATGACTAATTAGAGATTAGTCAAATAAGACCCAGTTTTTTTTGTAAATTGACTAAATAAAGTTTTCAGTTCACTGAAAACTTTATTTAGTCAATCACAGTGGAAAATTAGTCAAACAAGGGCAAAATGATTAGTCATGTATACAATTTGTCAGTTGACAACTTTTTATTGGTGCATGACAAATCTTTGCTGGTGCATGACAAATTAAAACTTTTGCATTAAGAGGTTGGAAATTTGCAGGACAAATTAATATTAGCGGAAGACTAATCTGAACGACTGACAAATGTGATGATCGTCTTTAGACTAACTTGTATTGTCACGTAAAACAACAACTGACGATTTATTTCCCAATGACTAATTGCATGACTAACTTGTTATTACATTACTAATGGCAAGACTAATCCAGCCGAAACTCATGACTAATTTAATTAGTCATGAGTTTCAGCGGGAATATTCTTGGCATTGATATTATAATAAAAAGTTAGTCATGCAATTAGTCGTGGGAAAATACATTTTCAGTTCTTGTTTTCGTGCAGCTGTGCGACGCCATTACATGCGAACCGCACCGTAAAATGAAGTCGTGTTTGACTGGACTAAACATTCCTGTGACGTTACTGGGAAAGGTAAGCGTGTGACGGGTTTTGTGTGACACCAAAAAATTGTGCGGAACTCTGAGGTTTCTAAAGCAATCATTGGTTTGCATGTTTCAAACTCTGCCGTGTGTCGGAGTAAAGACATCTATAGTCGAGGCCGTGCCTCAGGTCTCAGCATCCGTGTATTGACACAAATAGTCATGATCTGTAAGGACAACTCAGTACGTATTCGTAATTTTAGGTCAGCCCAGGTTGGACTCCTTTCCTCGCTGCAGTTATGACTAAGTGTATAAAATAAGCTATGATAGTAACTGGATGTTTTCTTGGGTACATCGTTGCCTCTTCCAAATACGTTGTCCCCATTATCGTAATCAAACTGCGGATATCTTTGTTGCATTAACACAACACACCGTGTGCGCCATTTCAGTGCGTCTATCGCTACGGCACACTGTACATATACGAAACACACCGTGTATTGCACGTGACAAACTAAAGTTTGTCAGGCTGACTAACTGACATTACTAATCAGTTTTACTGCAGGACTAATTAATTTCCCTGCAGGACTAATCAATTTTTCTGCAGGACTAATTAATTTTTGTACAAGACTAATTAAATTTCCCGCATGACAAATTAATTTTCCCGCATGACTAATCATTTTTTAAATTAGGCAAATAAGACCCTTTTTCAGTATGACTAATTATCAATTAGTCAAATAAGACCCAGTGTATGACTAATTTTTTTTATCGACTAAATAAAGTTTTCAGTGTAAGGATTCAATGCCTAAGCTCTTCAGTGCACTATTTCTCATCCAGTGCTTTAGCCTTATATCATCACGAGTCCGGCACTTCTCTGAAGACGAACAGAGCACATCGTGAGAAACGTTGTGTTAACACTCACCGGTTCTTTTGAGAACCACATATATATATAAATTATAAGTGCAAACCGTTTTTCTTTTAACACACCGATTTCCACCATGCATAGTCTCAAGTATTACTCAGCCTTCTATCTGAAATAACACACAAGCAATCCGCAACATATAATTATTATTTCCTTGTAACAGGATGGTCAGATCACAAAAAAAATGCGCTTGTCAACTTCCCGTGCATCGAAACCCTTAAAACTAAAAGCAGCTATTTTATGACTAGATTTATTACTACTAGACGCCAAGTATGACGTCTAACGTTATAACGTCACTGCAGATGGTTGGTCTTTTTAACGGAGGTTAATGATACCTACTTCCGGTCACTTTAAAAGTCCCTTGAGGACTTGGCATCCTCAAAGACATCTAAAACAGTAGTAAGGGATTTGTTGGTTATACGCCAGCGACGAAATTCTCCCAGTTTTTAACGCCGCGCTCAGTTATCGTCGCTGACTCTTAACCCACAAATTGGTTTTTTTCTTTGGTTACCTGGCACAAGAGAAATGACATTTAAAAAAATTAAAAGTATATAAGCTTATAAATATTATATATAAATATAATAAAATGTAAAGTGGACACAGGCTGCTGGGTTTTTCTAGATGGAACAAAAAAGTATCATTAAATTCATTAGTGATGACAACTTGCCGGCGGTAATTGACACCGGAGATAAAATTGGAAAGAGAAAACAATTACTAAAAACAATTAAACGATATGCCGATGAGTTTAAAAATATTAGAAGTAAAACTAAACATAATCTACTATCACTCATCGACAAATATAACGTGAATAAAGGTGAAGCTACTGGTAAAAATAAAAAGTATACGAAGAAGGATTATTTAGAGTCGATCAGAAATTACTGGCAACCGATCTACCGCGAGAACATAACGTCATTAAAAATTACGAAATAAAAATTGATCGAGAGAATGTAGATTACGTCAATTTCTTCAAAGACAACAAAAATAAAATTAGAAAGAAAATGGTCGAAATGATATATAACAAACCCAATTATAATTTTCAGTTGGGCTTACGTGTAACTTTAAAAAAAAAGTAAACACGCAAGGGGAAACTGAAGAAAAATAAATCACATTCACTACCACCAATAAACTGGTTTTAAATAATAGCGAAATTAACCAAGCGCTGAATATAGAGAATTTGAAGGTAAAACTAGAAGAATTCCAGACTGAAAAGAGTGGGTGGTCAGTGTTCAAGTCAAACACGCTGTATATAAACTTCACAGAGTACAGACCGATTCAAGGTAGTTCGTACATAAAATTATCAGAGTACATAGAAAATAAAAAGGCTGTGATCTACGTGAAAAATGATGACGATAGATGTATCAGATGGTCATTAAGAGCTGCTCTTGGTAAATTTAAGGACGAAGTAAAAAAATGTGTAATAAATAAGTTAAAATATGAAATAAGGTACAAAAGAACTTCAATTTACAAAGAAGACGACGGTCTAAATTTCCACGGAGTAAGTTTTCCAACACCGATAAGTCAAGTCCCCAAGATTGAAAAACAAAACAACATAAACATTAACGTGTTTGGATATGATGAAAAGAACGGCGTTCACCCTCTATACATTACAGAAAGTGAGTCTGGTGAGGTAATTAACCTGATGCTATATTCTGATGGTGATAGAAACCACTATTGCTGGATCAAAAATCTAAACAAATTATTATTTAGCGAGACGAACAACTTGAACAAAAAGTACTTTTGCGTTAGATGCTTGCAGCACTTTGGAACTCAAGAGTTACTAAACAAACATAGAATTGACTGCTACGGCGTTAGACAAAAGGCCAGTAAAATAGTTATGCCGACTACGGAGCTAGACATATATAATCGTAGAAGAGACATTATAAAATTTAAAAACACGCAGCATAAGATGCAGACACCATTTGTAATTTACGCAGATTTTGAATCGCTGATCGTACCTCACCAAGAAAAAGCAGGTGAAGCGATTAACAAAACGCAAAAACAAGTGGCATGTGGGTGGTCTTACGCTGTAGTCAGGTGTGACAGACATCTAATAAGTAAAAAATAGGGGTGAAAACGCGGTAGAAAAATATGCTTAGAAATTTACAAATAGAACAAGCCGTCATAAACAACAAATTTGAAAAGAAGAATGAGCAAAACATGATTTACACTTCAGTTCAGTTCAGTTAACTTCAGTTCACTTTATTTCCACATTCAAGATGAATTACAATTTTACTAATACACTGTAATATAATAAGGTAGTATGGGGGGGGGGGAGCTCACAAAAAGCAAAGTTTATCGAGTGTGAGCTTCCTCAGAAAAAAATATTAAGTTATAAAGTTAACCAAATTAATTAATAATGCAAATAAATGTAATATGAGCCAGACTATTATTATAAGTAAATAAAATCAAGTCAGCAAATCAATATAAATAAACCAGAAGCTCAGCAATGGTCAGCATTAAAATGAAATAAAGCGACTAAGTTGAGCTGTGAGTGAGTTCAACAAACAAAGCAACGAAGCGAGTTAAGTTTAGTAAATTAGGCAAATATGGCAAGTAGATTAGTTAACAATGCAGAGCTGCATGGGCAGGTGAAAACGGCCATTCGTACAAAGTTTTGAAAGTATTTTGTTTGTTTGTTTGTTTGTTTTTAGTTTGTTTGTTTGTTTTTAATTTTAATTTTAAACGGCATATTTTGCAAGGAGGAAAGTTTTAAACTCTGTTTTAAATGCTGGTAACTTTTCTTGACTTTTCAAATTAGGAACAAGCGAATTCCATAGCTTTGGGCCTTCGAATGTGACACATTTCTTCCCAAGATTTGTACGAATTGCTTGGAGATGGAAGTGATGGACCTGCCTGGTATAGTGACTATGGAGGTGTTCATTTTTTATAAAGGGCAATTGTAAACATTTTGGAACATTATTTTTTGACAATTGAAACATAAATATGCCTAGTTGGTAGAGGTAAATATCATTCACTTTTAGTAATTCGTAATGTTTAAAGAGAGGGTCAGTGTGAGCTCGATAGTCTGAATGAGAAATAATGCGTATAACTCTTTTTTGAAGAAGTAGTATTCGAGAAACATATTGATTACAAGCATTTCCCCACGCTAATATACCATAGTTAATGTAGGATAATATCAAACTGTTGTACAACATGATGCAAATATCATTCGGAAGTAAATGCTTAAGGCGATTAATCACACCAATATTTTTGGAAATTACTTTACGTAATCTATATGTGTTTTCCATGAGAGTTTATTATCTATACAAATACCTAGAAACTTCGTATAATTTGTTTTGTTAATCTTGAAGTTATCAATGCAAATATATTTCGGCAGTTTTTTAAGGGAATTGCTAAATAACATGCAAGAAGTTTTACTTAGATTTAAGGAGAGTTTATTTGCCCTTATCTAGTCATTTATTTTGTTTAACTCTGAATTAACAGTATCTACAAGAGTGAGAATATTTTTAGGGCTATAAAATATATTGGAATCATCAGCGAAGAGAATGAATGATAAGATATCCGATGATGTAGTAATGTCATAAAGGAGAAAGAGAAGGGGACCATAAGCATTGAACCTTGGGGGACTCCGCAAGTCGGGGTTCTGGAAGTGGATGCACATCCATTTGTCAGTACATGTTGTTTTCTTTGGTTAAGATATCTTCGAAACCAGGCTAATGGAGTACCCCTGATGCCATAACGATTTAATTTATTAATAAGTATGTCACGGTCCAAAGTATCAAATGCCTTTGTTATGGTATTACAAAAACGGGAAAATATATATTTGAAAAATTACGCAGTTTCCCGGCTTTGAAAAAAGGGTTGAAGACAGATAACATGATTGGGAAAAGGAACAACCGCATAACTAATGTTGATAAACTGTCCTGTTTCAGCCACATAATCAGAAAACCTGAGAAATCCGTGCATGGTAAAAAAAAAAGAAGAAGAAGGGGTCTGCAGACAGTTGACAATTTCTCTTAGCTCACAAAGGTACCATTTTACCATTGCTATATCAACATTTTTAGTCACATAGGTTTTTCTTGTAAATTCGTGAACTAAAGTTTTGGTTAAAGTTACATTGTCCGTACGTGGTTCTCAGCAAATTCGATTTGTTTTTTCTCAGAACGAATTTTTAAAGCATTTACTTTACTTTGACAAAATAAAAACATCATATTTTGTATTTTAGACATCACCAAGTCTGTGAAAAACGCCGTTTTTTGTACGGCCGTTTTTGCGGCTTTGCTTTTAATTGCCGTGAGTTGAATAATTGCGGACCGACAATAATTCGAAATACAAGTATTGACAGTAATTGTTTGATAACTAAACGTTGGTCGATTTTTGTCCGTTGATGTCTCATTTGAATTAAGGTGAATAACTTGTATGTTTCTAGAAAAGTATCACCTTTCGACGTGCAACACTCAAATCACGCGGACATATCATCTTTAACTGCAAAACAATGTTAGGGCTTTAAAACATAGCATTTTCTCCTGAAAAAGTACCATATTTTTAACACGTGAAAAACCATGTGGTGTTTTGTAATCGCATTTCCATCAACACATTTAGTCGGGTTTTTCTTGTCAAATTGCGAAGTACCCGATAAATGTTTGGGTAACTGCAAATGATGTATTGGGCCTGGGGATTTAAAATTTGGATGTTTAGGGGTGCAGCCAAGTAAAAATAGGTAGAGATCTGTGCGACGAGCTCATGAATATTTTGTATGCCCTCAAACTGTTCTTTATTAGGGAGAGTTGCGAGCTGAACGAGTGTGGTCTTGTGTAAAATATGACTATCGTCGCTATGTGGGGTATTTTTTCTTCCAACTATAAACATTTTAGACACTGTAGCTCCTATAAGTGGCCCTATTTTGCCCAGTAGCGTATGTGCCTTTGTTCCAAAATGGGTGCTGGTCTAGTTAGCAAGTTTCACTGTTGCAGGGGTAGTTTTGTTTCAAGTGGACATTAGGGAATAAAAGTGACGGATTACCCCCATAAAATTGAACAGAATTGAAAAGATGAGACTTCAGTGAGTATTCCGGTTGTTATCCTGAGAAGCTGAGAGAGTTGTGAGTATTTTAAAATGATTTTTGAAAATTGGGCATTTAGCATTGGTAAATTCACTGTAAAATACCGCGTGCTTGAACGAATTTGCGGCCCAAAGGGATTTTGAGAAACGGCGCAAACCTCCTCGAAAAAGGCGTTATTTGGGCCCAGTTTATTTATTTATTTATTTATTTCTGTGGCAGAGGTTTCATCTTCGTCCATTTTGATTTCTACAACAATAAATGTTTTGTTTTGTTGCTGCACGACGCGTGGGTTCAGGCGATGGCGTCACAAAAGTACTCGGACGAATCCAATATTTTGTTTTTGGGGGAATGGGCCCCTCGCTCGATGTACGTTAATCAGCATTCTCATTTCCCTACAGTGCTACCGCTGATAATTTGACAGCATTTGTTTTCACACATATGATGATTGATCACTTCACTTCTACAGTGTTTAAAGTAGGCCAACTCCTCTTTTTCAGTTCTTTTTTGTTGTTATTGTGCGGCCGGAGATGCACTCCTTCTACAAAATCCTAGCCTTGTCCAAGGGCTGTGAAATTGTGTGAATCCGTGAAGAATTTGCCTGTATGCTATGCAGCGAAAGTGCGCCATCACGCGGTGAATTGTAGCCAACTGCAAAATAGTCTGGTTGCCGAAATATCTTGGTTAGAGTCCTGACTTCACGGGCGAGGCTGGATCACAGCCTTGTTCTTTATGTATTCGATTTCTTATATGGCGTGTGAAACGTTGCAATATTCGATAATGCACAAATATATGTGCGATGTTTGATATATATGTGCAATGTTTCTCATATGTATGCGATGTTGAAAATATATGTGCAATAATTTGACATATATATGCAATGTTTAAAATATATGTGGAATAATTTCACATATATATGCAATGTTTAAAATATATGTGGAATAATTTGACATATATATGCAATGTTGAAAATATATGTTCGATGTTTTTTCATATGTATGCGATGTTAAAAAATATATGTGCGATCTTTCAATATATGTGCGTAAACGGAATTGTGGGTAGCACCCAGCTATTAATCACGTGATGTGTATCACGTGATGTGAAACACGTGACGGACCAAAGCGAGGCTATAGTTCCTTTCATTTCACGATAAGCCTACGAACGAACGTACCGATGTGCTCCAAGTTTACAGGGTAAAACGTTCGCCGTGGGACCTTTTTAGGTTTGCTTTTGTAGATTTCTGAGTGATAATGACCGACAGAAACAGGGGCACATCAAAATTAGGAGAGACGAAGGACAGATCTTCGAAGGACATTTAAACAAATTTATTTCGAACCGTGTCCGGAAATTGGGCCATGCAGCGACGATGACTCTTTTTCCTCCCTCTGTTGATTTATTACGGGTAAGAATTTACAAGTCGGACATCACGATAAGTTGGAAAACGATTAATTAACTAATGTTAGCCGTCAGTAAGTGCAGATCTGATCGAAAAACACAAATTTGGCAGGAAGAAATCACGATTAATTCATATTTCAATTATTTGAACAAATCTTTGCCTTTTTTATCCGATCTCGTATTCGTATAATTTATGAGGCAGTGGAAGAAGTCTGACTTGTAAATTTTCATATAAAATGGTACCATAATTGGTAAGGGTTGAGAAGTTGATAAGAATTTATTTTTTTCTTTAAAATGACCCATCTAGCATTGGAATGTGCAGATTTGATGGAATAAATTTCAAGTGGAAACAATTTAAGATTTTGTGGGAAAACACTTAACATTTTGTTCAGCCTGTGTCTCATATGTTTTGCACACAAGGTCTGAAGCCATGATCAACATGTTTACATCCGCATAACCTGATGAAAAATCGTAACGAGTGACATGTTTGCATATGCCTACACTACACAGTACATACAGATTCACTCGTCATGCTCGTGTCGTGCCTTCGTGGTAAAATTTTACTGAAATGTCTGCACTACATTTTCCTTTATTACGGCATATTAAAATCAACCACCAAAACGTGAAATTCTGTTAAGAAATCGTAGTATTACTTTAGCATGGAAATGTTAACAGATTTCGGAAAGAATTGGAAAGTTCATGGCTAATTCATACCTTGTGTGCATACCGTGCAAAACATGAAACATTTTTATGATCAACTTACCAAATCTTGTCAAGGTGACGACCGTCCCAAGTTTGTCCTCCATATTTTTTTGGGGGGGAGGGGGGGGGGGGGGGGGGGGGGGTGGGGTGAGGTGAGGTGAGGTGAGGTGAGGGGGAGGGGGGACAAAATAGCCATGTGGGAAATGCACGTAGCTGCTATAGCAGAAAAACATGGGCTCTATTATTCACACTTCCAATCTAGAGGACAAATAGGGTAAATTCGGTCATGAAACATGATTTTATACATGTATAGCAATAAAAACACTTTCATTAGGCCAAATAATATAAATAACATGTTTCTCGTCCGGACATTTTTCAAAAGTCGGTGAGGGGGGACTTTACTATTCACTATTTTTTGCTATTTTTTTTCCAAGATGGCCGTGCTATATTATTTGGCCTTATGTCATGCTCCACTGCATTCTAACAATTTATTTCTCTTTCGTTTTTCTACTCCTCAGACCCACAAATTAGCACAGTTGCAGTAAAGTTCGGTATGGAAGATGGAATCTCTGTCGGCAAAGTATTTCTGCGAGGTAAAATTTGTTGTAATTTAGGGTCTTTTTTTTAAACCAAAAATTCCAATGTCACATTTAAGATAGCAGTCAATCCACCCATGCTGGCACACACAAACCCATGTTGAGCATTACTAGTACATGTACATGTATTTACTTTTGCAGTCTCTATAGGGGAACAGTGACAAATTATTAATACAAGAATAGATCCACCTTTATAAGAAGCTTTTCCTGCTGATATTACAAAAATCCTGTTAAAATATGGCACTTTTGCAGTGCCTATACACAAGTGTTTTGGTGTGTGCACGTACAACTCGTACCTGCTTGATACAGTGTATAGTAGACACCAGGTGGACAAGGCTGTGTCTTTGATGTGCAATTGATGAGCCATGGGGGAAATGAATTTAGTAATTACAATTAAATGCCGTTTTAGGCAGATTCCTAACAAAAGTGATTGCTTTGCTTTTTTTCCAGAAAATGAGGAATAAGATTGACCTCCATCTACACGGGATTCGCATCAGTACGTATAGTTCCCGACTACTTGCGGCTTCTCCCGACAGAAGAGTGTGCAATCCTTTGTCTGTACGCTTTGGTCTTCAGTAAAATGTCGTGTTGCTACTTCGTGTCTGGGGCTTCCATATTTGATAAATGATGATAAAATTACAGCTACACAAGACTTTTTTCCCAAATGCCCTGCAGCTAGCTGTAAGGACAACCACACACAAAACTGTGTTAAAGCCTTGCTTGACACAATCTTTTTTGAGCATGTGATCAGCTACATGAAAGTACATGTACACTCCATGGTGTATTCACAGAACATGGAGGCCTACTTGGCAGATGTACATGCATTGCAACTACGACAGTTATTTGATAATCATGATTGAACCTCCACTGTACATGTATTTAACATCTTTGTTAAAATTTTGAGCAAACTGTCCAAGGAGTGAATACATGTAGAAACACATTGTGTGCCCTATTATGAAAGCTCCACTGTAAAGATACCCAATTTCACGGCACTGCTTGGCTTATGTCATGAGATTAGCTAGTGGATTTTGAAAGTTAATTTTTCTGAGCTATAAAGGTACATGTACATGTATTTTCCTGCTTAAGCTTAAACAGCACCCATGGGGTCAAAGACCTGCGACGTGTCGCGAGTATACCAAATCCATTGCATCTCGCAACAGGTTCAGTGAGTTGCGATGGATTTGGCTATATCTGCGACGCGTCGCAAATCTTTGTGATATCGACCCCTGCTCCTGTATAGACAAGTGTACATGTGAACAAAATTTGACAGTTTGAGTCCACTGGAAAGCATGCATGCCTCCGACTACACAAAATAAATGCTACATAACAATTGAACTCTGACCTCCAAGTTTGTTTATTCTTTACAATTTACATCACTCATCAGTGCTTGGGACAATTGTTTTTCTGTTAAAAAAATAGATTTGTGGAAAGACTGACGTGCCTGCATAATAGCAACACAGCAAGCTGTATACTAATAATAACCTCAATTATAAGATTAGTACTAATTATTAGAACTTTACTATAGTAAAACATGCATGCTTATCACAAGAAAATGTTCAGGCCCTATCTTTTAATCATTGCTTTCATTCATTAGGTTTAAAGACATGATTGATTGGTAAACTTTTAAAATGGTGCACACAGCATTACAGAAGTAAAATGTGCCTTTTAAAATTTCACTCATCCATCCTTTAAAATACATGCTGCTTTGAATTATTTTTTTGGTAGGCCTAAATAATTAAATTGCAAATTGTAAAAAAAAACACTGTAGTTTGCAATTTATCGCACAAAGGTCATGAAGGTACCCGAAAGAATTGAGAAGTTGATCATGGCTTCAGACCTTGTGTGCAAAACATATGAGACACAGGCTGAACAAAATGTTAAGTGTTTTCTCACAATCTTAAATTGTTTTCACTTGAAAATTTTTCCCTCAAATCTGCACATTCCAATGCTAGATGGGTCATTTTAAAGAAAACAAATTCTGATCAACTTCTCAACCCTTACCAAGGCCAATGAAATTAGATTACTATAGTTTCTCGTCAACCGTTTATAAAATTTTGGTGAGGGATTTTCTTCATTATTCATTATTTAATCGAGAAAAAAAACCTTTACACATACACGAACTGCCATTTAGAAACTGATTATTAAGACTCTAAACTCGGCAAAAAATGGTTTGGTGCCAGTATCAATTTCATTGAGTTATACCGTGTAGCTTGTGTTTAAAGGAACAAGTTGATATGACAAAATCATGGGAAATGACAAAGGAGATGTCTGGTTATTAACACAAAAGCTGCAAAACTGAAATGGATTAAACATTTCACATGGGAGTAGTTTGCATCTGATTTTCCCCCTTTTTTGAAAAATAATGAAATTTTGGCATAATGAAATTTGTTGGTGCGGGGTCAAAATCACATGCGGGCGCTGACGAAAAACTAGTAATCTAATTTTATTGGCCCAATGGTACTATTTGTGACCCGCTCTGGCAAAAGGTAGCATAAGTCGCTCTGGCTAGTAAGTACTATTCTTTTTGTGACCATAAGAAGAATTCCGCGGCAAATCCACGCTCATTAAAATACCAAAACACAATGGAAATTCCTGGCGGTGCCCAGATACGGCCTGGAATTTCTGTGTTACGCCTGGAATTTCCTTTGTGTTTTGGTATTTTAATGAGCGTGGATTTGCCGCGGAATTCTTCTTATGGTCGCAAAAAGAATACTAGCCAGCGCGACTTATGTAGGCTTTTGCCAGAGCGGGTCACATTTTATATGAAAAAGGAGAGAATTTACAAGTCGGACTTTTTTTACTGCCTCATAAATTATACGAATACGAGATCGGCTTAAAAATTGCAAAGATTTGTTCAAATATGAATTAATCGTGATTTCTTCCTGCCAAATTTGTGTTTTTCGATCAGATCTGCACTTACTGACGGCTAACATTAGTTAATTAGTCGTTTTTCAACTTATCGTGATGTCCGACTTGTAAATTTCTACCCGTAATAAATCAACAGAGGGAGGAAAAAGAGTCATCGTCGCTGCATGGCCCAATTTCCGGACACGGTTCGAAATAATTTTGTTGAAATGTCCTTCGAAGATCTGTCCTTCGTCTCTCCTAATTTCGATGTGCCCCTGCTTCTGTCAGTCATTTATCACTCAGAAATCTACAAAAGCAAACCTAAAAAGGTCCCACGACGAACATTTTACCCTGTCAACTTGGAGCACATCGGTAGGCAGTTCGTAGGCTTATCGCACGCATACAATCCGGCAGTACAGTGAAATATGAGAGGAACTATAGCCTCGCTTTGGTCCGCACGTGTTTCTCGTCACGTGTTTCTCATCACGTGATACACATCACGTGATTAATAGCTGGGTGCTACCCACAATTCCGTTTACGCACATACATCACGAATCACGAACACGAAGGCGACCCTAGACTGGTTCCCGTTCCATACGTAGTAGGGAACCAGTCTAACATATATGTCAAATTATTGCACATATATTTTCAACATCGCATACATATGAAAAAACATCGCACATATATTTTCAACATTGCATATATATGTCAAAATTATTCCACATATATATTAAACATTGCATATATATGTGAAATTATTCCACATATATTTTAAACATTGCATATATACGTCAAATTATTGCACATATATTTTCAACATCGCATACATATGAAAAAACATCGCACATATATTTTCAACATTGCATATATATGTCAAAATTATTCCACATATATATTAAACATTGCATATATATGTGAAATTATTCCACATATATTTTAAACATTGCATATATACGTCAAATTATTGCACATATATTTTCAACATCGCATACATATGAAAAAACATCGCACATATATTTTCAACATTGCATATATATGTCAAAATTATTCCACATATATATTAAACATTGCATATATATGTGAAATTATTCCACATATATTTTAAACATTGCATATATACGTCAAATTATTGCACATATATTTTCAACATCGCATACATATGAGAAAACATTGCACATATATCAAACATCGCACATATATTTGTGCATTATCGAATATTGCAACGTTTCACACGCCATATTCTTATGTGTTTCTTTATAACTGCGTTGGAAATCCGACGCAATTACTTATGCGAAACCCGAGTGCTTATAAATATTCATATCTTACATAACATCCAATCAGAGCTCATACTCGGGTAAATTATGCGCGTGACCGGTTTGCAAGCATCTAAACGTTTGTACGTCGTACATGTGTAGTGTACATGTAGGCCTGTTTGATGCAATTATGGCGACATCACACGTAGTGATACAACTGAGGAAATCAACGGTAGTTTGAATTATGCAGCCTACAAATTGCAAATTGATGACTTTCACGAAGACCAGAAGATATCCCTCACATATATTTTGTAAAGGTATGACGTGTTTGTGAACTTACCAACTGGGTATAGGCATGGGCTACGTACGGAAAATCTGCTATTTTTCAAACGGCACCGTATTGTTCTGTCAAAACAACCGTTAACCAATGAGCTTTTACGTCTCGCTGCTCTCTTTGAAAAATTAGCATAAAGAGTCCCCGCCCATAAAACACATCAAATACATAAAGAACAAGGCTGTGATCCAGCCTCGCCCGTGAAGTCAGGACTCTAACCAAGATATTTCGGCAACCAGACTATTTTGCAGTTGGCTACAATTCACCGCGTGATGGCGCACTTTCGCTGCATAGCATACAGGCAAATTCTTCACGGATTCACACAATTTCACAGCCCTTGGACAAGGCTAACAAAATCCATGCAACGCGCGGACAACTAGTCACGCGCCCTCTGTTTAAATATATCCCATAGTTCCTTGCGAAAAGTTAACTAGCGAAATTTCGGCCCTTTTCCGTCTTCAAGCTCCAGGCTCCGGCTTCATGCGGCTCCGGCTCAAACCGCCTCCGGCTTCACTTTAGCGAAGCCAAACCAAAAACCGTTTGGAACACTAGTCGGGCCTAGTAGGCCTACCACTCTTTTTCACCGGTATTTTAAAAGAACTAGCAACGAGTTTTGTCGGCGGCAAAGTTTAGCAAACCTGCAAAAGTTCACAAAGTTGTTGTTGCTGTCACGTGATTTTCCAGTTCATGACGTCACGAAGCCGGCCGAAGTCACCTATTTAGTTGACTTCGTTTTGTAGCCTCATTTGGGCCAAAACGAAGCCTCGAAATAAAGCCTGAAGCCGAGCCGAAGTTTGGTATGCGGTTTCAAGATGGCGGAATGGAGACGGGACCGGAGACGGAGACGAAGCCGAGAGTTGGAAAAAGGCCCAGGTTTTTGTCATCTTGCATGTGCATGCTCTTGTCAAAAATGGGAAAAGAAGTGCCTGCGAACAAGTAAATTCGGCCTAGGTGGGTCGTATTTACTATTTGTTAATATAACCTCCAGAAAGAAAGGGTAAATTTTCAGAAATAAACTTCGTCGTCGCTGGTTTTTGGTTGGATATTTCATTCAATAAAGTGATTGTCACGTCACAGTTGTTAACTCGAACTCGCGCCGCGCACCGCGCGCTCGCGCTACGCCCAGGCAGCCAGGGTAAACAAAACCCAGTGTTGTCTTTAGAAACGGCACATTGCGTGTATGCTGTGTAAACAGTGTGGACGCCTTTTTTCATAAGAATTTTTATCGATTCGAATGAGATTTTTCCTGATCTTTGCGATAATTTTGTGGACTTCAGTCGACTCGACTGTGAGGTAGGTTTCAGATGAATATGTTCATGATGTTTAAGTTTTTGTAACTTTGTTAAAATTAACCTAGTACTACACTAGGCCTAGTAGTAGTATAGCATAGATAAAACTTTAGTCATTATAATATTAGTTAGGCCGAGGCTAAGCTAAGTCAAGTAGGCCCATTTAAGTTAGTCTAACATTAGACAAATCTCTTTCCTAACTTTATACCCTCAACTTTAGTTACAGTGTTGAACTTCACACCAAAAGCCTACCCTAGGTTTATGCAGCTTTCTTTCTTTCTCTCTTTTTTTAAAACAAGATAAGAGTTCCCGGAGAGCTAGGATAGACCCATGCATATAAAGGCTTGAGCTGGCATGTGCAAACCACGTTTTGTTAAAACAATAATTATTTCTTTCCTGAATTTTGTTCCTAGTTCACAGACCCTGAGCACCATCTCGGGTCCCTTCCAGGGCAATCCTACCATCTCTGCCCTGACTAGTGATGACTGCCTTTCAACTGTTGATTGGCATGAGATCATCTTCATCACTGCAGTCCCGATAGCTGCTGGCTTTGGACTGCTGCTGCTCGCGGCCTTTCTGAAAGATATGAGACAGGCTTGCAAGGTAGGCCAACAAGTCAACAAGTCTGTACACTTACTAGCATTAAACTTTTAAAGTGTCTAGTGTGTCCAGCAGCCGATTTCACGAAAGAGTGCGCAGCTTGCGCAACTTTTGAAAAATGGCGCAAGCCCCATAGCTTGCGTGTAATTATCACCGGAATGTTGCGCAGCTTGCGCAATAAAAAGTGGCGCAAGGGGGCTTACGCAGTGCGCAAGGATTCGTGAAATCGGCTGCTGATCTGATCACATTTCTGAGGTGCCCATTTTTGCCATGGGTGTTCAGGGGTCGATTTCACAAAAGTTAAGACGAGCTCAATGCGTCCTAATTCCCATACCAACGTCCCAATATAAGAAGAGTGACCCTTCCTAAGTTGCGTCTTAGCGCTTTGTGAAATCGGCCCCAGGTTTTTTACCATATCATTTGTCATATTTTTCTCATTACCAATCTGAACATTTGTGCTCTTAATCTGTATATTTTTAAGGATATTGTCAAAAAGTACTGATCTTTTGTAAACTAATTTAAATCCATTCCATAAACAGTGCAGCGATTACACCAGCATTTTTGCTTCCACACCAAATTAAAGATTTCAAATTGTATGTTTTCTTACCCATATAACTAGTATTCATGGTATCTTGGGATGGTATTTTATATGATTATTAGGTTACAGCAAAATCCATTATCTAGAAAACTCTGAACAAGCAGAGCCCCTTTAAAGGAGTGTGTTCAGATTCTTCTACCAAAAGGTTTTATTTTAACCTAACCATCATATAAAATACCTCCCCAAAATACTATCCATTGGTAAGAAAACATGAAATTTGCAATCTCCAATTTGGATGTGAAAGCAAAAATGTTGGTGTAATTTTGGCGCTGCTTTATGGAACAAATAAATTACTTTACAAAACATCTGTGTGTTTTTTGTTACGATATCCTTTAAAAATATATGGATTGAGAACGCGAAATTTGAGAAAATTATGACAAATTTACAGTTGCCCAAAATTCGACCTCATCAGTTGACAAGAACAAACATTACTAAAATTGGTAATTGCAGTGGTAACAAACACCACATGATTTTGTTGTTCGCGTCAAATGGTTCCTATGTAACAGTTTACCATTTATGTACTCTATCTTTAAGTCGGGATTCGTTGTCTGTTATAGCAATATGATTCCTCCTTTTTTCTTTGCTTCAAACAGAGCAATCGTTCCTGCCCTCCAGCTCCTCCAACCATCAGAGCTAAAAAGGAACGCACCTACGTCATAGACGTAGAATACGGAGGCCGTACAACATGGGGTTCATTCCTGAGTTGGTGTGCTGTGCAGACATCATCAGCCGAAATCAAAAACCGACGTCTGGTGAGACTCCGTGGAAGTACTGGCCTCAGCAACTGATAAGATAAAGACTACCGTACGTGCCTTCATGCGAGTTCAGATATAAACCCAAGTCTGACTGACGATTTCTGTCTTGTTACTTAATGATTTCCTTGAATTCCTTCGTTACAATGATGTGTCATTTGTTATGATTAAGCAATTTAGGGATGTTCAGCACAGCAGAATATGAGGATGTGTGTAAAGTGAAATGTAACACAATTCATTGAGGTTGTAATATATTGCATTTCCCTTTTGCTTGGAGAATGGGATTTATTGTGTATTTTGACAATAGCAATGCATTATGTAACATTTCACCTTACACCCACCCCCATATTGAGCTGAGCTGCACATCCACCAATTATTGCAAGATAGAGAGCATTGTTAATCAAACTCGAGTTTCCGAACGTTTTTGGGGAGTTTAAAATAATGTTTGTTTGATTATGGTACATGTATTTTGTTTTTGGTCCGTCCTCCAGGGTGTCTTTTTATCTGGTTCTTGGAAAGAAATCAGAACAGAAGACGATCACGACCCCTCGCCCCATCGGTAATCTGGTAGCTGTGGAGTCGAAATACCCGCCAATAAGAGACAGGTTCCTCCCCAGACCATTGCCAACTGCCAATACCAGGGCCTGTCTGAGAGGACTCTTCAAAAGGGCATGTGATATGTAAGCATTTATAAGAAAATTACATTTTGCAAAAGACAAATAGTTGTATTAAACAATTAATGGCCTATTGTATCATTTGCAACATTGTATCATTTGCAACATTCTTTAGATATGCCAGGAATCTGTAAAAAGTGTTATCTAGCAAATGATACATTGGCCTTTAAAGCCCCATGGCAATACATCATTTGTAGTGACCCAAAATTTTACTTGACGAGTTGATGAGAAAAACCTAACTAAAAGTGTTGATAGCGATGGTAACATACAAGGACTAAAAAGTTTTCCAATAAATCTGTCTTTAGGTAGTTTAATTCAATTAGATATAGTCTGAACATTGAGATTGATAAAAAATTAATAAAGGTTTTTGTCTTTCTTTCTATTTTCAGTGAGATCAGACGTATCCATGCCAAGGACACAAAGACACAAGAACATTACTTCACCGTCAGTGGTCCAAGCAGTGGTGGCATCTCATCGACAGATCAAGGGATTATCACCACCCTTCCGCTGTTATATTCAGCCACTCCGCCCAAAACCAAAATCAGCTACGTCGCCTACTACTTCACCAATGCTTCCCTGTGGACCTCTACATTCATGCCCCGGTACCAAGGTAATTTCACCGGAGTACGACACGTCACCCTCTTGTTTGCGAGTATCAGTCACACCATGGTTGCTGCCGTTGCGTTGTCCATGTTAGCAGTGGAATCGTCCATGGAGGAGTCTATTGTGCTCAGCTGGCCTAATTATAATCTGACCCTAGCTGTGGTAGTTAGAGCAGCTGTAGTTGGTGTCGTAGTCTTCGCATTCATGGGCATTGTTGAGATGATCTTCCGTGCCGCACCAACTGTATGGTCGGTACATCCACCTTGCCTACTCGTGCAACAGCAGAATGAAGACATGTTTTCGGATGGCTACCAACCGACTTGTGTGCAGTCTGTAGAGGGAGATTTCTACGGAGGTGAATCTATTAGTGTTGTGGGTATTCTCCGCGAAACCAGCAGTGCTCCAGATATCATGCAGACCCAGAGTTCCAAACAAGTGCGTGATAACACCCGGAAGTACTTCAATCAACCGGGATTGTTTGGTAGAGGTTTGACTCGCTGCTCTCAATGGACCGACAAACTTCATGCTGAAAAGTTAAACAGCAAACAGTTTACCAAATCTACATTTGACACCAAACCTGATGCGTCTCTATCCCCCAACGTGACAATCAACCCTACTAATGACAATACCAACAATTCCAAGAATGACATCAAGCTTGCTGTTAGTTCCAACTGCATCGCAGCTAGCCCCGGGAACAGATCTCAGACAATCGACGTAACCAGGATTCCTTGCTCGTCTACATCAATTGACTTCAAAACCAGTTCCTTCGTAATTGAACCGGTGACATCTTATCAACCAAGGTCTACATCAAGTGCTTCTGCTGCCAGGAGCAGTTCATCACTCTTTTCCAACGAGTCAATTGAGAAAGCAAGACCCGATGACAACCATGATGGCAAGACCATTCCGGCAATTGAGGACCGTTCAACCCAAACTGATACCATGAAGCAGACTTCTCTAATCAAGACAATTCTCCATGAGCCATTACAGAGCCGACCTAAATCCATCTCTTGCACTGCGCCTGCAACCGTTCAGCCCTACTGCAACAAACAAAATATCACTATTCAGAAGCAGGCAGCAGACGACAACCACCGTGCTGCACACAGTGATCCGTACAAGTTCCAAGACCCTGACCCTTCAGAAAAATTCGTATCCTACTTGGATGTTCTTACGGAGGAGAATATCAAGACAGTAGTATAGAAAAGGAGGTATTGGACACAAACTCAAAATATGTTTGAGTTTGTGTCCAATGTTCCATTTTCTTTTTTAATTTTATTTTTGTCATTTGAAATGTGCCAAGAAAAATGATAATTTTAATAAGAATATACTTTCCATATATAAAATGATTTACGAACCAAAAACAAAGTGTTGCGTCAGGTGTCATCAAACTAAAGATATAAATCAATTTAAAATTAAGAAAATCGGTTTGAGAGTAAAAAATTGTTACGAGTGTCTAAAAATAATGGCGGCACAGAGAGCCAAATATAGTAATCAATCTTTCAAACTTGGTGCACTAGGAATTACGTGTAAATCTTCATAAGCTGGCGGGTTTTCACTGGTCCACCCACTCTTTTTTACGTCTACGATGAATTTGAATTCAAAAGTTTTCCTATAAGATCCTTTTTTTCTTTAGCCAATCTCTCCGCAACTCGCTTTTCAACTTCGTTCTCGTCTAAGCCTTTATTTTCTTTGGATCTATATTTCTTCTTCAACGTGTTTACCATTTCATGAAATTTAGAAAGCTCGTTATTAATCAGAGTAAATTCTTCGTGGCTTATTTTACCGTCGTTTATGGCGTGGCTGATTAAATCTTCTATAGTATTCAGTTTAGACATTGCGAGCACTCTTATTTCGTCGTGCTTTTTAGACTTTGACTTTATTTTACGACTAAAGTACTTTAATCCCAACGCGCACGCTACCGTACCCAAAGCGATTCCTTCAAATACAAATCCCAAAGGCGCTGAAATAACTCCCGCAATCGCCACTATACCGACCGTCCCGCTCACCGCGGAAATTGCCTCGGCGAACGTCTCGCCCCACGTAAACACCGAGTTTAACTTTTTATACTTGTTATAGAGCCCTTCTCTCTTTTCTTTTTCTTTAACAATTTCTCTCTTTACGCCGTCGATTTTAGACAGCCTGTAAGTCGTATTATCTACAACCGCTTCAACGTCCGTTTGAAACGCCGGAAATATTACCGGAGACGCTGATCTAGTTTCTACCGGCAGCTCGGGATAAATTTTTCTCTCCCTCGGTTCAGGCAATCTCGCTTCCATTTTAATTTAATAAACTTTAATATTAAATAATTTCAATATTTAAAATCAGTTTTAAGTACTCGCCCATTATGGGGCAGTCGTTGCAGTCTTTTACATGAAATCTTAGTTCGTTGATTATACCGTTGGTCAAATTAACTCCTTTTTTAGTGGTGTATTCCTTAGCCGCTACTTGGTTGTAGTAATTGCGGTCTACCCCACTCAGGGGTATGTCGCCCAAAATCGTGCTCGGCTGTCCATCGTAAAAGTTTTCGTTCATAGAGATTTGGTCGCAATAAATCATTATTGCTCCTATAGTATCCTTAATCGGGTAACTAATGTGTTGCCCGTAAGTTAACCAACCTCTAGACAGGCCTAATATCTCGCCAATTTTATTTAATCGTATAGCCAGCGATTGGCCCACGGTCGTGAATAATTTATGGCTATCCGGATTCCAGCTAAATGACAACCCTTCTATGCTGAGGGCTCTTAGCTCTATAAGTATAGAATCAACGTCGTATATACCGGGGTTCATGGGGTGATCCCTAACGTTGGTTCTACGCGAGTCATCTCCTAAGTCGGCCCATTGAATGTTAGTTCTATCTCTAACGTTAAAAAATCTTAAAGGAACGCTAGCGCTCAATATCTTAATCTTTTTATTCCCCAACGAGTTGTCTATAGGACTGTGCAACTGAAACGTTTTATTGGGTTTATTGATTATAAAAGTGTGGGTCATTTTTATTAATAGTAATTACTATTTTAAATTATTTAACTTTTATTTGACATCGACGCATAAAACAAGTTCAATTTTACTCGTCAATAAATCGCAGCCATAACAGTCTTTAATATCAAACTCAATCTCGTTGATTATACCGTTTACCAAAAGAATTCCGCAGTTATCTGGATAGTTATTAGATATAACTTGACCATAATATTGATCGTTTAAAAACGACGTCGACAGATTACCTAATAAAGCGCTGTTTATACCGTTATAAAAGTTGTTTTGGGTACTAATCTGTTTACAATAAATGTTTATGAACCCGGCGGTTTTAGTAAATGTTGGAGTTATAATTAAAGGTCTTTTTGCCGTTAAACTGTAATCTCTCCAGTCTGGATAGGTTTTAGACGGCGTAATATATGTATCTGAAGTCAATTCTGTCGAATAAATAAAAAAGCCTTGCGTTATGCCAAATAAGTTAGCAATTTGCGTAAAATCTATAAAATATAAGAGCCCTAATTGTATTTTTAAGTCGTTGTTTACTAACGCTTCTAGACGTACCCAGTCAAACTCATAATCGTTAATTGCATCGACTAAACGTTGAGAGGAATACCACCCCCTTTTTATTCTCATAGTCCCACGATTTTGTCTAACGATAGTTCTTCTACCACCATCCGGGTTTTCAAAAGTATATTGACCCCAAGTCAATGATTTATCCATGTCAACGTGGTAGAATATATCGACTGGCACGCTAGCACTCAACAGCCTTATCTGTTTGTTGCCGCTAGAATTGTCTATAGGCGAGCTCAATTGGAACGTTTGATTTTTACTAGTTACGAGAAAAGTGTGCTTCATTTTATAAATGGTAATTACCTTTTTAAATTAGTAATATCAATTTTATAAAACAAGAAAAGTGTGTTTCTTAATTTATATTAATATAACATTATATAAATTAAAATGGGTTTATCTTTATCGGGGTTAAAAATTACCGTAAATAAATCAAACTCGTTTATATCAGAGTTTCCCAACTTAACTGCCGAGTACCAAATACCTAAGGTTACTACGGACGAGGTTGTTGATCGCTGGGCTTCTGACCCGATGTCTTTTTATCAGAACCAGTTTAATTTTGCCACGTGGTGCGCTACTAGCGGATGCGGGCTTGGCTCGGATTTATTGAATTCGAACGACGTATTCGTTTCATCAATATTTAATTTTCACCTTTACTTTACTATAAGAAAGTTATTTAACGAGATGCAGGTTAGTATACCCGGCGATAATATATTTAATAAAGTAAACAATCACACAAACACAAACCCACCCTAATTTGTAAATGTGTTTTTGTAAGTAAAGAAATATTAACAACGCAACGCCGCTAATCATTGCCCATACATTCTGGGCTAATAGACCAGCAAACTTGCCCAAAGTATTAAATAACCAACTGGCTACGCTTCCTAATATCGTCGGTAACGCGGCGAGTGCTTTAACCCCCAGCTTCTTAAACAAATTTGCCAAGTTTTCTAGTTGGCGTTTTATCCATTCTGAAACGTTATTTGGTTTAGTTGGCTGAGACGGAGTTACTGGCTCGTCCGGCTTGACTGGCTTGACTGGCTTGACGGCCGATCCACCAGCTGTGCTTGTTCCAGCTACGATACTAGATATTATCGTGCTTATGGCTAAAGAAAAAGCGGTTAGAATGCTTACGATAGTGACCCCCTGTTCTCTGAATAGCGTTCTAACTTTAACCGCTAGAGTTTTATCAATATGCAGCATACGGTATAACGTAGCTTTAATTCTATTCATCTGCTTTCTTAACACTCTAGCGTCGTCATCAACCAACTCGGCCCTAAGCAATGCCTCTTCTTTTACATCTACTAAATCATTTTTAATTTTAGTTACGTTTTCTTCTTCATTTTTTAAATCTTCTTTAAATTTTATAATTTCTTCTTTGTAGACTTCTAAGCCCTTAGAAGGATCTATTAACACCCCCGTTTTTTCATTGTAAAAAACACGGTCCTCTGATTCCATTACCGCAACTTTTTCTTCTCTCGTCTTTATTTCATGGTTTAATAGTACAACTGATTCTTTATAAGTTTTTAATAATCCTTCACTTTTACCAATTTCCCATTGTAATTTCATTAGTTGATGATAATTAAACGTTAAGCTCTCTTTTACGGTTACCATTGTTTTAGCCGAGTTAATTAAGTCTCTAACTTTGTATCGTTCACCCCCATATTCAATAAATTCTTCATTCGTAAAATTACCAGGATCTGTTTGTTTGACGGATGATTGAACTTTTTCTGAAGTCGTTTCAACTTCATCACGATGTTCACCATCCGCCGAATGAAAATCATCTTCTTCTTCACCACCAGTTTGATCCACACTTGGTTCAAAATAATCAGTCGCCATCACCCTTTCAAATACGTTTTCCCTATCTATTAGTTCTTGCGGCGTTGCATCGTCTACGTCGGTTTCTAAAACTATCGTTGCCCCAATTACGAATTTAATTTCTTTATATGGTACTCCTAGGGCTGTAGCAAAGCCCTCAAAGTTTTTATCCTTGTAAGAATCATACAATTTTTTAGCGGTAAAGGGCTCTCCACCACGTTCTGTAATGCGATACATGTTTCCTTTCCAAACGGCGTCTATACTCGAGTCTTTATTAACTTCAAATGTCACGTCGGGATCGTGAGCATATTTAGTTGTCTCTATATATTCATTTATTGCATCATTTCTAACGTCTTTATCTTCAGTTTCTTTTAGTGTTACGTCTATCGAGTCATCTAACACATTTGGAACAGCTGGGGCAGCAGGTAATTTTTTAGGTAACTGTCTAGGGTTTTTTTGGGCTAAATCGACCGGTAATCCTAATATATCGCGAATAAATTTTACTTTATGCAAATTTTTAAGATAGGAATATGCATAAAAGTCGTCTTTAGTTCTAGACAACGGCACATCTCTCCTTTTAAATTTAGCTTTAAGCTTACTATCTTTTTTAATCTTAAATTTTTCATAATCTATTGACGGGGGTTCTACCCCAACATCTTTGTAAAATTTATTGACCTTTTCTTCTAATAACATTCTTCTAGTACGACTAAGCGTTTGGCTCGGGGTTTCACTCGACATGCTTAACTTGTTAAGCCGCGCTTGAAGATTGCGACTATCATTAATATTTACATCGTCATCAAACATTTCGTCATAACCTTTATCATCATCATATTCATTAAGTCCTTCTTCACCACCAGCCCCTATATCTTCAAATTCACCACCTTCAGCCATTATTATTTATTAATACTCGTAAATTTATTAAATTAAATATAACAATTTTTTATACATATTTCATTACGTTTGGGGGTAATATACCCTGGGTGGTAAGCCAATTCTTTGTAAAGTTGGCGGAAGTCACGATTGTGACGAGTTTAACGGCGTCCATCAAATCTACCTTATCTATGTCTACGGATTTCATACTAAAAAACTTTTTACCCACCATTGCGTAAGCGATGGTAAGCGCCGACAACGTTACTGAGTGATAAACGGTGTTTACTATTGTCTTCTCATCCATTTCTACTTTATAATTAGATGTTATAATATTTAAATCAATTTTTTTAATCTTCCATGGTTGGTAATTCTACGTAATTAGTTTCTTTTGGTACACTCGCAACTTTTGATTTATATTTTTCTACTGGTTTATCGTTAAAGTCACTAGTCACGTTCTTACTAACGACCATTTTAAATAGATAAATAGACGCCCCAACGCCTATTACCCCCGCCAGCGCGTACCACTTGTAATTATTGTCTTCACTTTCAGTAGGGGTACTGTCGACGACTTTCATTTCATTAGCAGCCTCTATCAACTTGCTGTTTTGCTCTTTTATTTTTTTGTTATGCGCGGCGAGTTTCTTGCCGAGTTGTACTCGTTTAGGATCTTTTTGTTTAGTGGTCGTTATTTTTTTAACGCTAGGTTCTGGTTTGGCTTCTTCTAAGTCGTTGGTTTCTTCGACTTTTGGTTCGGTAATATCCATTTTATTATAATACAACTATAATATTAATTGAAATCAATTTTCTTTATCTTTTTCTAATTGCAATTGATCTTGATTTTCTACTACAGCATATTTTTCGGCTTCTACAACTTCAACGTGACTAGCGGTAATTAATAACGCGGTCAACGGCCCGACAAAGTGTCCGTAATTGAAATAAACTCCACTAAGCAATCTACTCACGCTCGAGTTTACGGCGGGGTTTGTCTCGAGTTCTACGTGAAGCTTGGTCTCATCGTCCAATTTTAATCTTAAATTCCCTATACCTAATTTAGGTAGCGCAAATTTCATAATCTTGGTAAAAGCCGTGATTATCGGCTGTCCTAGTCCTTTTATCATCTCGGCGCCGATTTTTGTTTCGTACAACTGATTGAGTTTAGTTAGCGCGTCGTCGTTCATAGCCTCGACTTCTTTTTGCGTATAGTCTTTGCCTAGATACGGTTTAGATTTACCCGCGGCTACGACCTCTAACATTTTATTCTTTAAATCTGGAGACCCATCTCTCAATACGCTTTCTAATTCCATTTTAGTTTTAAATATATACTTTATTTTATTATGTAGATTTTTTATGGGGTTTAAATTGCGGTTTAATTTCCACAATTGATAAGCGATTGTAGATAGCAACGTCAATACACCCGTCTGATATACTAGATTAATTGCGTTACAACTGTCCATAGTTTACAATACCAAACGCAGTTATTTACAATGAAAAACGTAATTATTTACAATACATCGTACGTTACGGGCGGATCTGTCTTTAGTATTAATTTTGTGTACTTGACATTCTTTAACTTGTACTCTATAGCTTCTAATTCTTTTTTGGGTACTCCTTTATTCTCCTTCATACACTGATTAAAAGATCCCTCGTCCTTGCAATAAAACATGGCGATCCACTCTGTCTGTTCTCTAAAATCCTTTAATACGCTGTTGTATTTTTGCGTCAATAGCCAACAAGAGTGGTTGTCGTGTCGCCCGCTCATCGCCAAATTCGCCAACTCGCAATTTTCACAGTCTTTTAAGCTCTTGCGGTACTTTATGTCTTGTCGGGCGCTGCAATCGTCGATGACAAACAGCGTGTAAAACCCCCTTAAGACGCTTCTGTAAGCGCTAAGCGCCTGATTTAAGTCTAATCTATCCAAGTCGTTTAACACTACGCACTCGTCGTTAGTTATCCACTCGTAATTGTAATAAGTCTTGTTTTTATACACGGTCGGGCAAAGAATCACGACGTATTCAAATTTGTTTTTGTACGCGCTCGACAATAAATCTAAAATAAACTTGGTTTTGCCAGATTTTGTTCTACCGCATATCAACGCGCAGTGAGGTTCAGTAGGTAGCTTCATTTTAATATTGTAGATTATTAAATCGACCCTCTCTTATTACTAATTGAGAGTCCATTATTAAATATACATAACACTTTAATTGGCCGGCGGTCTCGTCGGCCGACGTCAACTCTATTTGAATACCACCACCGTGCGAACCAATGTGTCGACCGCTTCCGTGCGCCGAGTTATCGTCCGAAGTCCTAAAATCTAACCACAATGCGTATTTGTTTGTCAGGTATTTGGCTAAGCTAATCGGTAACGTTCCAATGTATTTTGCTACCGCCGACGGCGTGTGGGTATCTAAGTTACCGACAAAGTACTTGCAAATTTCATTAAAGTGCTGATCGCGCCGCAACTCGGGTACGTACAACGCTTCCGGCATTCCCTCGACTTGGACTTTTACTTTAGTCAGGTCCGGGTTGTAACTGTTTTGCGGATCACTGTCTGTCGGGTCCTTGAAAATTATAAACACCCCCCTCAAGCTCTTGATATTTGTGTTAATATTGAGCGTCCACGCATTGTCGGCCTTGTTTAAAATCTTTTCAAATTGTCTGTGTACTCTGTCAAAGTAAAACGAAACACCTCGCCTATATCTATCTCTAATTTGCATAGATAGTTTTGGTTCGTTGACCACTTCATACTGCAATTTCAGGTGACTAAGAGTGTAAGTAGCGCCGTCGTCCGTAGACTTTACGACTTTTGAGTGACCGTTCCACTTTATAGAAAATGACAACTTACCCTGTAGTCCACTAGGATAAAACGGGTGGTGGTCGGTTAAAAGTCCAATGTCTAGTGGAACGGCGTAAAACTTACCGTACGCGTTGGCTATAGCCACGTCGCCTTTGTTTGTGTTTACAGCGTCTCCGGCTTTTACCCTCAGTTTAGTTATGTTTTCCTTTTCAATACCAAACAAGTTCAAATTATCTTTGTGATAAGACGAGATCCAATGATCTTTATAGCAATTGTAAACGTCGTAATCGTCCAAGCTGTAAATCTCGTTTCCTTCAACGTCAATTCGCATCTGCCTTACTATATTACGAGACACGTTGTTGTAAAGAGTTCTGTTTACGTCCGAGTCACTTTTTAATTCTATTCTAAACAGCAGCAATGCCGTTCCGGGGATCAACACGTCGTCGCTCGTCATTTTAGGAAAATCAAAATTAAAATCACTGCCGGCACTGGCGGCCACGGACGATTGCTCGACGCAAATTAATCGCCTCTTCCCTTTAATGGAATTTGGGTTTTTGATTTCTCTGTAGGGATCAATTTTTTCTCCATAGTGTTTACTCATCTTTATTTAGTATATAAAACTGATAATTTTATATTTAAATTTTTAAGGCTTTAATTAAAATGGCAACGGCGATAGCGATGATGGTTGGTGGGGCTATAGTGAACGCCCTGGCTTTTACTGGATCAAATTTCATGTTTTCTAAAATGGGGAGTCACGCCGATGAAGAACGTAAACGACACGACTTGGCGTTGGAGCATTTATCCCGAGCTAAACAAGATTTTGAAGAAAAGCGTTTAAAATACTTGGATTATTTGAACGACCGACTTAAAAAACAAGCTCACGCTAAGCATACTTTCAACGACGTCGATGAGGCGCTGTACGAATACAACGAGGTTACCGGTGAAGATAAAGAAATGCCGGTTGAGTTAGCTCAAGAGCCTAGATTGTCCGACTTTTATACCAAACCGGAGAATATTAAAAATGGAGAGATAGTGTTTATCGTAGGTGGTTTAGGTTTATTGACATTTCTGATTTACAAATATAACTAAATTAAATAAATATGAACGATAAGAAATTTGCCAAGTTGTATTACGGACCTCGAGGATACTGGCGAGGCGAAGGCGCGGTAAATGCATTATCTAAAAAAGCAAAGACGAGTGAAGCGGAAGCTAGAAATTGGTTACGAAAGCAGGCAATGTGGCAAGTTTATTTACCTCCGCCGACGTATATACCCAGGAGTACTTCTTTAAATTCTGGTTATGGCGTACCAAACGTCATGCATCAGGCCGACCTGTTGTTTTTACCGTACGACAAAGTCAAATCTAAAACCTTTAAATACGCGTTGACCGTGGTAGACGTGGCTAGTAGATATAAAGAAGCCGAGCCGCTGACAAACAAGACGGCGGATCAAGTGACCAACGCCATTAACAAAATTTACGAGAGATCTCCGTTGACTTGGCCAAAGATTATCAAAGTAGACCCAGGCAGAGAGTTTATGGGTAGTTTTAACGCGCTCATGAGTAAACACGACGTAATAGTACAACGGGGTATACCGGGGTTGCACCGATCGCAGGGTATAGTAGAACGATTCAACAGGTCGTTAGCCGAGGTATTGTTTGGCCATCAGTATTCGGAAGAAATGCTAGACCCAAAGTCTAGAAATACGCAGTGGGTAAATAGACTTCCGGACGTAATCAAAGCTATGAATGAAGAAGAAACGCGTTTGATCGGCAAGAAACCCGTAGACGCGATAAAATTGAAGCGAGTTGAGCAAACGCCGAGCGCACCAGGTAATAAAGAGGCGCCGTTAAAAATTGGTAAAGACGTTGTTAGGTACATGTATCAACCCGGTGAATTAGAGGGTGGTGAAAGGAGGCGGGCGACCGACCCTATAAGGTCTCTCAAGACCTTTACGATCAAAGAATACACGCGCGTACGCGGACAACCAATTTTGTATTACTTGAACGAGCCCTCGCCAAAAAGGTCTTTTGTGCGACAAGAGCTTCAAGTCGTACCCGCGGGAACTGAGCTGCCCCCATCCGTAGCGTAATGTCCGTACGCGCGCGTATTTATTCCGTCCGGCAAAATAAATCTCTTTGTATCTAGCGGCGAAATTGCCAACTTGTTCTGAGTGATTGAGTAAATTTGATGTTTTTCGCTCTTTAACATGTTTTGCTCTCTGTAAATGCACGTCTCGTCGAATAACGATTTCTTGTACAAATTTAAAGTTAGGTTATCTTTGACTACTACTCTTTTAATACCCTTTGCCTTTTTGATGACGTCTCTCTCAGTCTGAATAGCGTACAGTTTTGGTCTGATGCACACGGCCTCTATAATTTGTTGACCCGCGGTCTCGTCTTTAAATTTGCCGATTACCTTTTTGTTGGCGACGTCGTATAGCTCGTGTCCGTCCGGGTAATTTGAAAAGTCGTATAGATGTTTGTACTTGCGCATGTCCGCGTAGACGTCGTCCGTTTTAATTTCTAATAAAAGACTGTCCGTATCCGTGTAAACTAGGTTTGCATTATTGTTGTACTTGCGTTTCAAATGATTGTAGTAAAAGTCGTACATTAACGTTTTTGACGAGTCTAATATCGTCATACCGCAGTAGATTGGCTTGTCGAGAATCGTCTTTGTTTTGTACATGTTTACCATAGCCAAATTACAGTCTTCAAAGACGGTAGTTAATTCATAATTTGGCATCGAGCACATTTTCAAAAGCTTCTTTTCGTCTTCTAGTCTAACGAGCTCCGACTTGGCCCTATTTCGCACGTTTTCCATCGTCTTGCCAAATACTGAATTATTCATCAGCTTAAAAAAGTCTTTTTCAAAATCTGACGTTGATTCTTTGCGGAGCTGAGTGTTTTTGTCAATGTACGACTTCATCCAGGCATCTTGTTTGAAAGATAAAATTCTGTGAATCTTGGTCAATTTTAATCCTAGGTTGAGATATAGTTTGAGAGTCTGATAGTGAACTACGTACTTGCGTTTATTTTTCAGAGTACACATTAATTTGTCGACGTCGGGTGGTGATAGCTCGTTGGCTTTGATTAGTCGTCGTTGGTAATCCGAAAACCACTCGAGCGGTACGTTCAAGTTTTCCGGAGCCAGGGGGTAATCGTTGTGCTCGTCGTGTAGTTCTTTAGGATACTCTAGGTCTACCTCTAAAATGTATCCCCTCTCTGATTTAGCTTCCAATATTTTCAACACGTCTTCCGTAAAGAATTTGATTTTTCTGTCGGTAAGCCACTTAAAGTCTCCTATAGGTAGCGGTTGTGACATTGCCCACCCGTACAAATTATTTGCGTCTAGATATTGTATAAACGTGCTCGGCTTATTATCGTCGTAATCTGACAAGTACTTGTTGTTTGCTCTGACGTATCGCTTTGAACCGACGCTAGAAATTCCACCCCTAATTCCACGTTCTACGAAAAGATACATGTCGTAATCGGTAAGTAATTCTAGTTGGGCTTTTGAATGTTTTAGTAGGGCGTCCCAGCTGAGACCTGGTGATGTAAAGTAATTGGCGGGGTCTAGTCCATAGTGCTCGAGACAAGTCGACCTAAAGTTTTGGAAAATGTCGGCTAAGAGTAGAGTGTCTGTCTGTACGTACAAGTCGTGATATTCCCCCATATTCTTAATTTCAAATTCTCGCCAAGCTGTCTGAGCGTGCTGGTAGTCTTCGTCGGATACGCTACTGTTGTTTAATTTGCTATAAAATTTTGATTTCGACGGTAATTTGGTTTCTTTAAATTTGTTGAAAGAATCCATGTACTCGTAAGGATAAACGCCCTTTTTCAATATCAACTTGAATTTTTCCTCGTCTTGCGTAATCGTTTTAAGAAGGTTGAATCGCTCGCTAGGGCATATTTTACTCAGTTTATCTAAAGAGCTAGCTAAAAAGTGAAACGAGTCGACAAATCTCAGCTGACCTAGTGAGAATGAAATGTATTTTTCTGAGGTCTTTGGTATACAAAACAGCTCGCCGCTAAACTCTGAAATTCCCTGCATGATCAAGTGAGCGTCGTAATTTTCCAAGTTGTGAAAAAAGACTGGTATTTTAGTTGATTTAGGTTTGATTGACAGTTTCAGATTACACGCGTTGTGGGCGGAGCCTCTAAATTTACCGGTGATGTGACAGTGGTCTCTCACCTTTGAGAATGACTGAGTTTCCTTTTGACATTTTTCACACACGTTTACCTCTTTACCATTTCTCTTTCTTTTCTTACTCTTTGGCAACTCGCACGTACACTTTGTTGGGTCTTGTTTTCTGATGGGATACTCGCATATCCAGCAATTTTTTGACTCGTTGAAATTAGTCTCGTCTTCTTTCGTGTAAATCATGTTTAGGGCGTTTTCTTTTTCAAAAAGTTTGTTTATATCGGCTTCTTCTCTCTGTAAATTTTTAAGCAATTTGTTGACCGCGTTTTCGCCTCTATAATATTTTTTGCTCGATAAATGTCCATCGCATCTGACTACAACGTAAGACCACCCGCACGCAACGTGTTTTTGAGTTTTGATGGTTGCGTTACCCGCTTTCTCTTTGTGAGGCACGATGAGAGATTCAAAGTCCGCGTAAATTACAAAAGGAGTTTGCATTTTATGCTGCGTGTTTTTAAACTTGATAATGTCTTGCCTACGGTTATACCTGTCTAGTTCCGTCGACGGCATGACTATTCTACTCGCCTTTTGTTTAACGCCGGAACAGTCAATTTTATGTTTGTTTAATATCATTTGACTACTGAAATGACGCAGACAACGTGTACATACGTATTTCTTTTCCTTGTGCTTGTTTGCTCTAAAAAATAATTTGTTTAGATTTTTGATCCAGCAGTAGTGGTTTTTATCATCCTCTGAATATAACATCAGGTTAATGACCTCGCCCGACTCGCTTTCCGTAATGTATAAGGGATATATGCCATTCTTTTCGTCGTAACCAAACACGTTGATGTTTAAGTCGTTTTGTTTTTCGATCTTTGAGACTTGACTTATTGGTGTTGGGAAAGTTATACCTTTAAAATTTAATCCGTCATCTTCTTTATAAATTGTTATACGACCAAGATTAATTCTACGCTTTAATTTTTTAGTAACGTCATCTAAAAACTTGTCTTTAAATTTCCCAAGTGCGGCTCTTAATGCCCATCTTATACATCTATCATCGTCGTTTTTCACGTTGACCACAGCCTTTTTATATTTTATATAATCTGGTAATTTGATGTAAGAGCTTCCTCTAATAGGTTTGTACTCTGTGAAATTTATATACAGAGTTTTTAACTTGAAAATTGACCATCCACTTTTTTCTGTCTGAAATTCTTCTAGTTTCACCTTTAAATTTTCTATATTATTATTCAACACTTTTTTAATGTCACTATTTTCTAAAACCAGTTCATTTTTCGTGCGGAAGGTGATTTCTTTTTCTTCAGTTTCACCCTGCGCGTTTAATTTCTTTAGATCCACTCGCAATCCCAACTGGAAATTATAATTTGGTTTTTTTAGTATAATTACAGACATTTGAGCTAAAATTTTATCTTTATTGTCTCTAAAGAAATTTATGTAATCTATATTCTTTCTGTTTATGTTAATTTCATAGTTTTGAATGATATTAGCAAATCGTAGTGGTACTACCCCATCAAAGTCTACTGGATTTATGTTCTCGCGGGAGTTTGGAGGATTCCAGTAATTTTGTATTGCCTCTAAATAATCCTTCTTTGTATACTTGTCATCTATAATATACTTGTTATTTTTACCAGAGGCAACACCCTTATTTATGTTATATTTATTAATGAGTGATAGTAGTTTCCATTTAGGTTTACCTCTAATATTTTTAAATTCATCCGCATATTGTTTAACCGTTTTTAGTAGTTGTATTCTCAACACTTTTTTCCCATCGGTGTTAATTACAGCCGGTAGATTTTCATCGCTAATAAATTCAGTGAGACGCTCTTTGCTCCATCTATTATATCCGGTTGGTTTGTGTCCACTCTCCATTTTATATATATAAAACATAATCTTATGGTTATTTTTTAAAAAATCTCATTTTTTTTGGACACATTTTTTAAAACATCTCATTTTTCTTGGCACATTTCAAATGACAAAAATAAAATTAAAAAAGAAAATGGAACATTGGACACAAACTCAAACATATTTTGAGTTTGTGTCCAATACCTCCTTTTCTATACTACTAAGACAGCTACAATTAAACGCACCAGGAATTACATCAACAGGTTTACCGACATGGGAAAGGCTAAAATTGTCATCTTGCCTTACGATGATTCCGAAGCAGCCCAGGACGTGTCCGACATCGACGAGATGAATGTAATCTCCGTTCTCGATGATATTCCACCAGTTAAGACAAATCCCGATGAAAAGACCCCAGCTGCAGTGACAACTCGTTCCGACTACATCCTCAATATTCCCATGGATTTTGAGCTGCCAAGCGTGACCATACAGACAAGCACTAGCATCCGGTCGGTCTTCTTCGGGATTAGAAAATGGTTTTCGGGATTGCTGTCTAAACCCAGACTTGATATTGGCGATGACTACAAGTTGGAAGTGACTAAAAATGATTCTTCCATGAAAACCCCAGCCAAAACCAAGCACACCGCCTCAAGCTGGCTTCCTATTAGTGGAAATAACAACTGCGATACTGAAGAAAAGCCGATCAATATCCTAGGCTCTGTCTTCCAAAGATCGAGCGACAGGTTCGAGTACAATTCCGTCTCTTCATCCACCAGTTTGAGCAGCATCCAGTCAGTTCAGATTGCCTTGAAGAAACAACTCACTCCAGTCGCAAAGTTCATTATTTTATTCTGCCACGTCCTTCTGATTGCGTCCTGCGTGATTGCGATGTGGTGGTCCATATACTCCCTTCATGGCTATTGTCGGAGCGCCTTATGGGAGTGGGCTGCCACTGCTGCCACTGCTGTTCTCATCCAGGCTATCATTTGTGATACCATCAAGGCTGCCATCATAACGTTTCTCAAGCGGTTGTCCTTCGAGGAAGAGACAAAACCAAAGCCCTACTCCATCATTCTCTAATCTGTATCGCACAGATTTATAATACGCATACTGGCCATATAAATCACAGTCATCAAGTTCGATTAGCCTTTTGCGTGTTTCACATAAATAGCATCTAACGTACGGAATCTCTTTATTTCACCTGTACCCAATAGATGACCATACTAGATATTTGTTGCTATGTAATGGGTGCACGTGACCGGTGTGAAGTACAGAATACATACCATGTTCACTGTACGACAGAATGGCATAAAATAACCAGACTGTTGGTTGCTATAGGCAGTGGCCTGCACCGTGTAGCAACATAGTATGCAAACTTTCTGAACGGCACACTGAAAGTGAAGAATTCGGAGTGCCAGCCATAGTGCAACGGTTACTCGCAAAGGGCTAATTACAGTGTAGGTTCTGCCGTGAACCTACTGGATTAACTTTGGATCATGATATACACAAAATTTACCAAATAAAACAATTTCAACTGCAAAGCATAACAAGCAAACGAAATGTTAAAAACAAAAAAAACCTAAACATTAAATGCTGCAAATCAAATATGGTGAATATTTCACCATACTGCATTTGTGCAGTTGTAAATATGTAAATATATGTTGTGTTTGAAAAAATATATATATATATATAAAAAGAAAAAAATATGTATAAAATATAAAAAGGGGACATTTACTATACTGGCTATGGTCAAATTAAAGAGACTAGAAAAAAATTATCAACACTCAATGTAAGTTTCCAAAACAAAACAAAATTAAAGCAAATATTTACACCGACTGGAGAGTTTGTGCTATACAGAAAGAATATCTTGTACTTCCAGATTACTTTCAGGTGATTTTAAGCTTCCTGACGAAGTAGAGAAAATACTAATTATTTTCCAGAGACATTTCTCAAATTTCTCAGTGCACACTAGCAAATATCATTGTACATTACACTAACTGTTGTACAATTCGGGTGATCAAAGTCTGGTTAAAGAAAGAAAACTTTGTAAATTCACAAGATGTTTAACAATGTTTTTAAAAATGTGTTGATACTAGAATAATCATGGAAAATGAAAGAATATCATCCTTTATTCATTTAATAAAATATTTGCATCAACGGTGTTTATCGATCATGAAACTCCTAAAATGAAATTTGTAACTTTCAGCAAACAAGTATATCTGAATTCTGTAAAAATCTGTAAAAAGCCAGTTTTATAGTTTAATAGAAAGCGAAGAAATGTATTTTGAATTATGTACAGAATTACACACTGGAATGATTCATTCAGAACACAAACTCATTGCTTATAATGCAATTATCTCATTTTTAATAGTTCTTGTTCATATTTTTTTGTATCAATGTATCGGTATATGGTACAACATCATGGTGATTAATTACAATTCTGCGATGAGGGGGGAAAAAATCTGGTGTGTTGAACTATTTTATTATGTGTGCTTGCCTTCAAATAATGTGGATTGGAAAGCTGGAGAACAAAAGACAAGGTGAAAGTATTTGTGAGTTCGTACAAAGCAAGATAGTTCTAAGGGGGGAAAAGACATTTCTAAGTAAGAGGAAAAACAGACTGCAAACATTTTTTTGACAGGGTCACACTAGTCTACCACAACTAAGGGGCCATCCATAAAGTACGTAGGCACGGGGGGAGGGGGAGAGTTATTGGTTTTTTTTAAAGCCAATGCGTACACCTAACGTTAAAGTATATGGGTGACGTCACGAATTTTGCGTACGTTAAAGTATATGGGCATGGGGGCGGGGGTCTAAACACGTCGGCATTTTGTGCGTATTTATGGATGGCCCCTAAACGAGAGTCACCTGGACTGAACTGTCACGAGAAAATTCCACGCCGTTATGGTTTCATCATTTTCCACCACCATATTTGCGAAATAAAAGTGCGACATTGCGAATTATTTGCAAAGATATTTGCGATTTGCGATGTCCCTTGTATGTATACGCCACGATATTATACTAAACAATATTTTGCTCGCTTCATTGGAAAATAATATCTTAATCAGAAAACTGTGGTGTGGCGCGTTTGAGATGCGTTCCTGGGGCCCGCCCGGCACGGCTTGTGAATTCGTAATCCATGATCCAAGATTCCGCGCACACTGTGACGAAAAAGCGAAAAGCACCCTAACATGCATGTAGCTGTGATATTTTTTTCTCAGACCAAATGGCTCCATCCTAGACAAGACAGTATAATAGCACACTGATTTCTTTTCCCCTAAAATGAGCCTGTAGGCCTACTTATTTTTTTCCCAGGAGATTTTCAAAAACGGGAAAATATATATTTGAAAAATTACGCAGTTTCCCGGCTTTGAAAAAAGGGTTGAAGACAGATAACATGATTGGGAAAAGGAACAACCGCATAACTAATGTTGATAAACTGTCCTGTTTCAGCCACATAATCAGAAAACCTGAGAAATCCGTGCATGGTAAAAAAAAAAGAAGAAGAAGGGGTCTGCAGACAGTTGACAATTTCTCTTAGCTCACAAAGGTACCATTTTACCATTGCTATATCAACATTTTTAGTCACATAGGTTTTTCTTGTAAATTCGTGAACTAAAGTTTTGGTTAAAGTTACATTGTCCGTACGTGGTTCTCAGCAAATTCGATTTGTTTTTTCTCAGAACGAATTTTTAAAGCATTTACTTTACTTTGACAAAATAAAAACATCATATTTTGTATTTTAGACATCACCAAGTCTGTGAAAAACGCCGTTTTTTGTACGGCCGTTTTTGCAGCTTTGCTTTTAATTGCCGTGAGTTGAATAATTGCGGACCGACAATAATTCGAAATACAAGTATTGACAGTAATTGTTTGATAACTAAACGTTGGTCGATTTTTGTCCGTTGATGTCTCATTTGAATTAAGGTGAATAACTTGTATGTTTCTAGAAAAGTATCACCTTTCGACGTGCAACACTCAAATCACGCGGACATATCATCTTTAACTGCAAAACAATGTTAGGGCTTTAAAACATAGCATTTTCTCCTGAAAAAGTACCATATTTTTAACACGGGAAAAACCATGTGGTGTTTTGTAATCGCATTTCCATCAACACATTTAGTCGGGTTTTTCTTGTCAAATTGCGAAGTACCCGATAAATGTTTGGGTAACTGCAAATGATGTATTGGGCCTGGGGATTTAAAATTTGGATGTTTAGGGGTGCAGCCAAGTAAAAATAGGTAGAGATCTGTGCGACGAGCTCATGAATATTTTGTATGCCCTCAAACTGTTCTTTATTAGGGAGAGTTGCGAGCTGAACGAGTGTGGTCTTGTGTAAAATATGACTATCGTCGCTATGTGGGGTATTTTTTCTTCCAACTATAAACATTTTAGACACTGTAGCTCCTATAAGTGGCCCTATTTTGCCCAGTAGCGTATGTGCCTTTGTTCCAAAATGGGTGCTGGTCTAGTTAGCAAGTTTCACTGTTGCAGGGGTAGTTTTGTTTCAAGTGGACATTAGGGAATAAAAGTGACGGATTACCCCCATAAAATTGAACAGAATTGAAAAGATGAGACTTCAGTGAGTATTCCGGTTGTTATCCTGAGAAGCTGAGAGAGTTGTGAGTATTTTAAAATGATTTTTGAAAATTGGGCATTTAGCATTGGTAAATTCACTGTAAAATACCGCGTGCTTGAACGAATTTGCGGCCCAAAGGGATTTTGAGAAACGGCGCAAACCTCCTCGAAAAAGGCGTTATTTGGGCCCAGTTTATTTATTTATTTATTTATTTCTGTGGCAGAGGTTTCATCTTCGTCCATTTTGATTTCTACAACAATAAATGTTTTGTTTTGTTGCTGCACGACGCGTGGGTTCAGGCGATGGCGTCACAAAAGTACTCGGACGAATCCAATATTTTGTTTTTGGGGGAATGGGCCCCTCGCTCGATGTACGTTAATCAGCATTCTCATTTCCCTACAGTGCTACCGCTGATAAATTGACAGCATTTGTTTTCACACATATGATGATTGATCACTTCACTTCTACAGCGTTTAAAGTAGGCCAACTCCTCTTTTTCAGTTCTTTTTTGTTGTTATTGTGCGGCCGGAGATGCACTCCTTCTACAAAATCCTAGCCTTGTCCAAGGGCTGTGAAATTGTGTGAATCCGTGAAGAATTTGCCTGTATGCTATGCAGCGAAAGTGCGCCATCACGCGGTGAATTGTAGCCAACTGCAAAATAGTCTGGTTGCCGAAATATCTTGGTTAGAGTCCTGACTTCACGGGCGAGGCTGGATCACAGCCTTGTTCTTTATGTATTCGATTTATTATGTGTTTCTTTATAACTGCGTTGGAAATCCGACGCAATTACTTATGCGAAACCCGAGTGCTTATAAATATTCATATCTTACATAACATCCAATCAGAGCTCATACTCGGGTAAATTATGCGCGTGACCGGTTTGCAAGCATCTAAACGTTTGTACGTCGTACATGTGTAGTGTACATGTAGGCCTGTTTGATGCAATTATGGCGACATCACACGTAGTGATACAACTGAGGAAATCAACGGTAGTTTGAATTATGCAGCCTACAAATTGCAAATTGATGACTTTCACGAAGACCAGAAGATATCCCTCACATATATTTTGTAAAGGTATGACGTGTTTGTGAACTTACCAACTGGGTATAGGCCTGGGCTACGTACGGAAAATCTGCTATTTTTCAAACGGCACCGTATTGTTCTGTCAAAACAACCGTTAACCAATGAGCTTTTACGTCTCGCTGCTCTCTTTGAAAAATTAGCATAAAGAGTCCCCGCCCATAAAACACATCGAATACATAAAGAACAAGGCTGTGATCCAGCCTCGCCCGTGAAGTCAGGACTCTAACCAAGATATTTCGGCAACCAGACTATTTTGCAGTTGGCTACAATTCACCGCGTGATGGCGCACTTTCGCTGCATAGCATACAGGCAAATTCTTCACGGATTCACACAATTTCACAGCCCTTGGACAAGGCTAACAAAATCCATGCAACGCGCGGACAACTAGTCACGCGCCCTCTGTTTAAATATATCCCATAGTTCCTTGCGAAAAGTTAACTAGCGAAATTTCGGCCCTTTTCCGTCTTCAAGCTCCAGGCTCCGGCTTCATGCGGCTCCGGCTCAAACCGCCTCCGGCTTCACTTTAGCGAAGCCAAACCAAAAACCGTTTGGAACACTAGTCGGGCCTAGTAGGCCTACCACTCTTTTTCACCGGCTTTTTAAAAGAACTAGCAACGAGTTTTGTCGGCGGCAAAGTTTAGCAAACCTGCAAAAGTTCACAAAGTTGTTGTTGCTGTCACGTGATTTTCCAGTTCATGACGTCACGAAGCCGGCCGAAGTCACCTATTTAGTTGACTTCGTTTTGTAGCCTCATTTGGGCCAAAACGAAGCCTCGAAATAAAGCCTGAAGCCGAGCCGAAGTTTGGTATGCGGTTTCAAGATGGCGGAATGGAGACGGGACCGGAGACGGAGACGAAGCCGAGAGTTGGAAAAAGGCCCAGGTTTTTGTCATCTTGCATGTGCATGCTCTTGTCAAAAATGGGAAAAGAAGTGCCTGCGAACAAGTAAATTCGGCCTAGGTGGGTCATATTTACTATTTGTTAATATAACCTCCAGAAAGAAAGGGTAAATTTTCAGAAATAAACTTCGTCGTCGCTGGTTTTTGGTTGGATATTTCATTCAATAAAGTGATTGTCACGTCACAGTTGTTAACTCGAACTCGCGCCGCGCACCGCGCGCTCGCGCTACGCCCAGGCAGCCAGGGTAAACAAAACCCAGTGTTGTCTTTAGAAACGGCACATTGCGTGTATGCTGTGTAAACAGTGTGGACGCCTTTTTTCATAAGAAATTTTATCGATTCGAATGAGATTTTTCCTGATCTTTGCGATAATTTTGTGGACTTCAGTCGACTCGACTGTGAGGTAGGTTTCAGATGAATATGTTCATGATGTTTAAGTTTTTGTAACTTTGTTAAAATTAACCTAGTACTACACTAGGCCTAGTAGTAGTATAGCATAGATAAAACTTTAGTCATTATAATATTAGTTAGGCCGAGGCTAAGCTAAGTCAAGTAGGCCCATTTAAGTTAGTCTAACATTAGACAAATCTCTTTCCTAACTTTATACCCTCAACTTTAGTTACAGTGTTGAACTTCACACCAAAAGCCTACCCTAGGTTTATGCAGCTTTCTTTCTTTCTCTCTTTTTTTAAAACAAGATAAGAGTTCCCGGAGAGCTAGGATAGACCCATGCATATAAAGGCTTGAGCTGGCATGTGCAAACCACGTTTTGTTAAAACAATAATTATTTCTTTCCTGAATTTTGTTCCTAGTTCACAGACCCTGAGCACCATCTCGGGTCCCTTCCAGGGCAATCCTACCATCTCTGCCCTGACTAGTGATGACTGCCTTTCAACTGTTGATTGGCATGAGATCATCTTCATCACTGCAGTCCCGATAGCTGCTGGCTTTGGACTGCTGCTGCTCGCGGCCTTTCTGAAAGATATGAGACAGGCTTGCAAGGTAGGCCAACAAGTCAACAAGTCTGTACACTTACTAGCATTAAACTTTTAAAGTGTCTAGTGTGTCCAGCAGCCGATTTCACGAAAGAGTGCGCAGCTTGCGCAACTTTTGAAAAATGGCGCAAGCCCCATAGCTTGCGTGTAATTATTACCGGAATGTTGCGCAGCTTGCGCAATAAAAAGTGGCGCAAGGGGGCTTACGCAGTGCGCGCAAGAATTCGTGAAATCGGCTGCTGATCTGATCACATTTCTGAGGTGCCCATTTTTGCCATGGGTGTTCAGGGGTCGATTTCACAAAAGTTAAGACGAGCTCAATGCGTCCTAATTCCCATACCAACGTCCCAATATAAGAAGAGTGACCCTTCCTAAGTTGCGTCTTAGCGCTTTGTAAAATCGGCCCCAGGTTTTTTACCATATCATTTGTCATATTTTTCTCATTACCAATCTGAACATTTGTGCTCTTAATCTGTATATTTTTAAGGATATTGTCAAAAAGTACTGATCTTTTGTAAACTAATTTAAATCCATTCCATAAACAGTGCAGCGATTACACCAGCATTTTTGCTTCCACACCAAATTAAAGATTTCAAATTGTATGTTTTCTTACCCATATAACTAGTATTCATGGTATCTTGGGATGGTATTTTATATGATTATTAGGTTACAGCAAAATCCATTATCTAGAAAACTCTGAACAAGCAGGAGTGTGTTCAGATTCTTCTACCAAAAGGTTTTATTTTAACCTAACCATCATATAAAATACCTCCCCAAAATACTATCCATTGGTAAGAAAACATGAAATTTGCAATCTCCAATTTGGATGTGAAAGCAAAAATGTTGGTGTAATTTTGGCGCTGCTTTATGGAACAAATAAATTACTTTACAAAACATCTGTGTGTTTTTTGTTACGATATCCTTTAAAAATATATGGATTGAGAACGCGAAATTTGAGAAAATTATGACAAATTTACAGTTGCCCAAAATTCGACCTCATCAGTTGACAAGAACAAACATTACTAAAATTGGTAATTGCAGTGGTAACAAACACCACATGATTTTGTTGTTCGCGTCAAATGGTTCCTATGTAACAGTTTACCATTTATGTACTCTATCTTTAAGTCGGGATTCGTTGTCTGTTATAGCAATATGATTCCTCCTTTTTTCTTTGCTTCAAACAGAGCAATCGTTCCTGCCCTCCAGCTCCTCCAACCATCAGAGCTAAAAAGGAACGCACCTACGTCATAGACGTAGAATACGGAGGCCGTACAACATGGGGTTCATTCCTGAGTTGGTGTGCTGTGCAGACATCATCAGCCGAAATCAAAAACCGACGTCTGGTGAGACTCCGTGGAAGTACTGGCCTCAGCAACTGGTAAGATAAAGACTACCGTACGTGCCTTCATGCGAGTTCAGATATAAACCCAAGTCTGACTGACGATTTCTGTCTTGTTACTTAATGATTTCCTTGAATTCCTTCGTTACAATGATGTGTCATTTGTTATGATTAAGCAATTTAGGGATGTTCAGCACAGCAGAATATGAGGATGTGTGTAAAGTGAAATGTAACACAATTCATTGAGGTTGTAATATATTGCATTTCCCTTTTGCTTGGAGAATGGGATTTATTGTGTATTTTGACAATAGCAATGCATTATGTAACATTTCACCTTACACCCACCCCCATATTGAGCCGAGCTGCACATCCACCAATTATTGCAAGATAGAGAGCATTGTTAATCAAACTCGAGTTTCCGAACGTTTTTGGGGAGTTTAAAATAATGTTTGTTTGATTATGGTACATGTATTTTGTTTTTGGTCCGTCCTCCAGGGTGTCTTTTTATCTGGTTCTTGGAAAGAAATCAGAACAGAAGACGATCACGACCCCTCGCCCCATCGGTAATCTGGTAGCTGTGGAGTCGAAATACCCGCCAATAAGAGACAGGTTCCTCCCCAGACCATTGCCAACTGCCAATACCAGGGCCTGTCTGAGAGGACTCTTCAAAAGGGCATGTGATATGTAAGCATTTATAAGAAAATTACATTTTGCAAAAGACAAATAGTTGTATTAAACAATTAATGGCCTATTGTATCATTTGCAACATTGTATCATTTGCAACATTCTTTAGATATGCCAGGAATCTGTAAAAAGTGTTATCTAGCAAATGATACATTGGCCTTTAAAGCCCCATGGCAATACATCATTTGTAGTGACCCAAAATTTTACTTGACGAGTTGATGAGAAAAACCTAACTAAAAGTGTTGATAGCGATGGTAACATACAAGGACTAAAAAGTTTTCCAATAAATCTGTCTTTAGGTAGTTTAATTCAATTAGATATAGTCTGAACATTGAGATTGATAAAAAAATAATAAAGGTTTTTGTCTTTCTTTCTATTTTCAGTGAGATCAGACGTATCCATGCCAAGGACACAAAGACACAAGAACATTACTTCACCGTCAGTGGTCCAAGCAGTGGTGGCATCTCATCGACAGATCAAGGGATTATCACCACCCTTCCGCTGTTATATTCAGCCACTCCGCCCAAAACCAAAATCAGCTACGTCGCCTACTACTTCACCAATGCTTCCCCGTGGACCTCTACATTCATGCCCCGGTACCAAGGTAATTTCACCGGAGTACGACACGTCACCCTCTTGTTTGCGAGTATCAGTCACACCATGGTTGCTGCCGTTGCGTTGTCCATGTTAGCAGTGGAATCGTCCATGGAGGAGTCTATTGTGCTCAGCTGGCCTAATTATAATCTGACCCTAGCTGTGGTAGTTAGAGCAGCTGTAGTTGGTGTCGTAGTCTTCGCATTCATGGGCATTGTTGAGATGATCTTCCGTGCCGCACCAACTGTATGGTCGGTACATCCACCTTGCCTACTCGTGCAACAGCAGAATGAAGACATGTTTTCGGATGGCTACCAACCGACTTGTGTGCAGTCTGTAGAGGGAGATTTCTACGGAGGTGAATCTATTAGTGTTGTGGGTATTCTCCGCGAAACCAGCAGTGCTCCAGATATCATGCAGACCCAGAGTTCCAAACAAGTGCGTGATAACACCCGGAAGTACTTCAATCAACCGGGATTGTTTGGTAGAGGTTTGACTCGCTGCTCTCAATGGACCGACAAACTTCATGCTGAAAAGTTAAACAGCAAACAGTTTACCAAATCTACATTTGACACCAAACCTGATGCGTCTCTATCCCCCAACGTGACAATCAACCCTACTAATGACAATACCAACAATTCCAAGAATGACATCAAGCTTGCTGTTAGTTCCAACTGCATCGCAGCTATCCCCGGGAACAGATCTCAGACAATCGACGTAACCAGGATTCCTTGCTCGTCTACATCAATTGACTTCAAAACCAGTTCCTTCGTAATTGAACCGGTGACATCTTATCAACCAAGGTCTACATCAAGTGCTTCTGCTGCCAGGAGCAGTTCATCACTCTTTTCCAACGAGTCAATTGAGAAAGCAAGACCCGATGACAACCATGATGGCAAGACCATTCCGGCAATTGAGGACCGTTCAACCCAAACTGATACCATGAAGCAGACTTCTCTAATCAAGACAATTCTCCATGAGCCATTACAGAGCCGACCTAAATCAATCTCTTGCACTGCGCCTGCAACCGTTCAGCCCTACTGCAACAAACAAAATATCACTATTCAGAAGCAGGCAGCAGACGACAACCACCGTGCTGCACACAGTGATCCGTACAAGTTCCAAGACCCTGACCCTTCAGAAAAATTCGTATCCTACTTGGATGTTCTTACGGAGGAGAATATCAAGACAGCTACAATTAAACGCACCAGGAATTACATCAACAGGTTTACCGACATGGGAAAGGCTAAAATTGTCATCTTGCCTTACGATGATTCCGAAGCAGCCCAGGACGTGTCCGACATCGACGAGATGAATGTAATCTCCGTTCTCGATGATATTCCACCAGTTAAGACAAATCCCGATGAAAAGACCCCAGCTGCAGTGACAACTCGTTCCGACTACATCCTCAATATTCCCATGGATTTTGAGCTGCCAAGCGTGACCATACAGACAAGCACTAGCATCCGGTCGGTCTTCTTCGGGATTAGAAAATGGTTTTCGGGATTGCTGTCTAAACCCAGACTTGATATTGGCGATGACTACAAGTTGGAAGTGACTAAAAATGATTCTTCCATGAAAACCCCAGCCAAAACCAAGCACACCGCCTCAAGCTGGCTTCCTATTAGTGGAAATAACAACTGCGATACTGAAGAAAAGCCGATCAATATCCTAGGCTCTGTCTTCCAAAGATCGAGCGACAGGTTCGAGTACAATTCCGTCTCTTCATCCACCAGTTTGAGCAGCATCCAGTCAGTTCAGATTGCCTTGAAGAAACAACTCACTCCAGTCGCAAAGTTCATTATTTTATTCTGCCACGTCCTTCTGATTGCGTCCTGCGTGATTGCGATGTGGTGGTCCATATACTCCCTTCATGGCTATTGTCGGAGCGCCTTATGGGAGTGGGCTGCCACTGCTGCCACTGCTGTTCTCATCCAGGCTATCATTTGTGATACCATCAAGGCTGCCATCATAACGTTTCTCAAGCGGTTGTCCTTCGAGGAAGAGACAAAACCAAAGCCCTACTCCATCATTCTCTAATCTGTATCGCACAGATTTATAATACGCATACTGGCCATATAAATCACAGTCATCAAGTTCGATTAGCCTTTTGCGTGTTTCACATAAATAGCATCTAACGTACGGAATCTCTTTATTTCACCTGTACCCAATAGATGACCATACTAGATATTTGTTGCTATGTAATGGGTGCACGTGACCGGTGTGAAGTACATAATACATACCATGTTCACTGTACGACAGAATGGCATAACATAACCAGACTGTTGGTTGCTATAGGCAGTGGCCTGCACCGTGTAGCAACATAGTATGCAAACTTTCTGAACGGCACACTGAAAGTGAAGAATTCGGAGTGCCAGCCATAGTGCAACGGTTACTCGCAAAAGGCTAATTACAGTGTAGGTTCTGCCGTGAACCTACTGGATTAACTTTGGATCATGATATACACAAAATTTACCAAATAAAACAATTTCAACTGCAAAGCATAACAAGCAAACGAAATGTTAAAAACAAAAAAAACCTAAACATTAAATGCTGCAAATCAAATATGGTGAATATTTCACCATACTGCATTCGTGCAGTTGTAAATATGTAAATATATGTTGTGTTTGAAAAAAAATATATATATATATAAAAAGAAAAAAATATGTATAAAATATAAAAAGGGGAAATTTACTATACTGGCTATGGTCAAATTAAAGAGACTAGAAAAAAATTATCAACACTCAATGTAAGTTTCCAAAACAAAACAAAATTAAAGCAAATATTTACACCGACTGGAGAGTTTGTGCTATACAGAAAGAATATCTTGTACTTCCAGATTACTTTCAGGTGATTTTAAGCTTCCTGACGAAGTAGAGAAAATACTAATTATTTTCCAGAGACATTTCTCAAATTTCTCAGTGCACACTAGCAAATATCATTGTACATTACACTAACTGTTGTACAATTCGGGTGATCAAAGTCTGGTTAAAGAAAGAAAACTTTGTAAATTCACAAGATGTTTAACAATGTTTTAAAAAATGTGTTGATACTAGAATAATCATGGAAAATGAAAGAATATCATCCTTTATTCATTTAATAAAATATTTGCATCAACGGTGTTTATCGATCATGAAACTCCTAAAATGAAATTTGTAACTTTCAGCAAACAAGTATATCTGAATTCTGTAAAAATCTGTAAAAAGCCAGTTTTATAGTTTAATAGAAAGCGAAGAAATGTATTTTGAATTATGTACAGAATTACACACTGGAATGATTCATTCAGAACACAAACTCATTGCTTATAATGCAATTATCTCATTTTTAATAGTTCTTGTTCATATTTTTTTGTATCAATGTATCGGTATATGGTACAACATCATGGTGATTAATTACAATTCTGCGATGAGGGGGGAAAAAATCTGGTGTGTTGAACTATTTTATTATGTGTGCTTGCCTTCAAATAATGTGGATTGGAAAGCTGGAGAACAAAAGACAAGGTGAAAGTATTTGTGAGTTCGTACAAAGCAAGATAGTTCTAAGGGGGGAAAAGACATTTCTAAGTAAGAGGAAAAACAGACTGCAAACATTTTTTTGACAGGGTCACACTAGTCTACCACAACTAAGGGGCCATCCATAAAGTACGTAGGCACGGGGGGAGGGGGAGAGTTATTGGTTTTTTTTAAAGCCAATGCGTACACCTAACGTTAAAGTATATGGGTGACGTCACGAATTTTGCGTACGTTAAAGTATATGGGCATGGGGGCGGGGGTCTAAACACGTCGGCATTTTGTGCGTATTTATGGATGGCCCCTAAACGAGAGTCACCTGGACTGAACTGTCACGAGAAAATTCCACGCCGTTATGGTTTCATCATTTTTCACCACCATATTTGCGAAATAAAAGTGCGACATTGCGAATTATTTGCAAAGATATTTGCGATTTGCGATGTCCCTTGTATGTATACGCCACGATATTATACTAAACAATATTTTGCTCGCTTCATTGGAAAATAATATCTTAATCAGAAAACTGTGGTGTGGCGCGTTTGAGATGCGTTCCTGGGGCCCGCCCGGCACGGCTTGTGAATTCGTACTCCATGATCCAAGATTCCGCGCACACTGTGACGAAAAAGCGAAAAGCACCCTAACATGCATGTAGCTGTGATATTTTTTTCTCAGACCAAATGGCTCCATCCTAGACAAGACAGTATAATAGCACACTGATTTCTTTTCCCCTAAAATGAGCCTGTAGGCCTACTTATTTTTTTCCCAGGAGATTTTCAAAAACGGGAAAATATATATTTGAAAAATTACGCAGTTTCCCGGCTTTGAAAAAAGGGTTGAAGACAGATAACATGATTGGGAAAAGGAACAACCGCATAACTAATGTTGATAAACTGTCCTGTTTCAGCCACATAATCAGAAAACCTGAGAAATCCGTGCATGGTAAAAAAAAAAGAAGAAGAAGGGGTCTGCAGACAGTTGACAATTTCTCTTAGCTTACAAAGGTACCATTTTACCATTGCTATATCAACATTTTTAGTCACATAGGTTTTTCTTGTAAATTCGTGAACTAAAGTTTTGGTTAAAGTTACATTGTCCGTACGTGGTTCTCAGCAAATTCGATTTGTTTTTTCTCAGAACGAATTTTTAAAGCATTTACTTTACTTTGACAAAATAAAAACATCATATTTTGTATTTTAGACATCACCAAGTCTGTGAAAAACGCCGTTTTTTGTACGGCCGTTTTTGCGGCTTTGCTTTTAATTGCCGTGAGTTGAATAATTGCGGACCGACAATAATTCGAAATACAAGTATTGACAGTAATTGTTTGATAACTAAACGTTGGTCGATTTTTGTCCGTTGATGTCTCATTTGAATTAAGGTGAATAACTTGTATGTTTCTAGAAAAGTATCACCTTTCGACGTGCAACACTCAAATCACGCGGACATATCATCTTTAACTGCAAAACAATGTTAGGGCTTTAAAACATAGCATTTTCTCCTGAAAAAGTACCATATTTTTAACACGGGAAAAACCATGTGGTGTTTTGTAATCGCATTTCCATCAACACATTTAGTCGGGTTTTTCTTGTCAAATTGCGAAGTACCCGATAAATGTTTGGGTAACTGCAAATGATGTATTGGGCCTGAGGATTTAAAATTTGGATGTTTAGGGGTGCAGCCAAGTAAAAATAGGTAGAGATCTGTGCGACGAGCTCATGAATATTTTGTATGCCCTCAAACTGTTCTTTATTAGGGAGAGTTGCGAGCTGAACGAGTGTGGTCTTGTGTAAAATATGACTATCGTCGCTATGTGGGGTATTTTTTCTTCCAACTATAAACATTTTAGACACTGTAGCTCCTATAAGTGGCCCTATTTTGCCCAGTAGCGTATGTGCCTTTGTTCCAAAATGGGTGCTGGTCTAGTTAGCAAGTTTCACTGTTGCAGGGGTAGTTTTGTTTCAAGTGGACATTAGGGAATAAAAGTGACGGATTACCCCCATAAAATTGAACAGAATTGAAAAGATGAGACTTCAGTGAGTATTCCGGTTGTTATCCTGAGAAGCTGAGAGAGTTGTGAGTATTTTAAAATGATTTTTGAAAATTGGGCATTTAGCATTGGTAAATTCACTGTAAAATACCGCGTGCTTGAACGAATTTGCGGCCCAAAGGGATTTTGAGAAACGGCGCAAACCTCCTCGAAAAAGGCGTTATTTGGGCCCAGTTTATTTATTTATTTATTTATTTCTGTGGCAGAGGTTTCATCTTCGTCCATTTTGATTTCTACAACAATAAATGTTTTGTTTTGTTGCTGCACGACGCGTGGGTTCAGGCGATGGCGTCACAAAAGTACTCGGACGAATCCAATATTTTGTTTTTGGGGGAATGGGCCCCTCGCTCGATGTACGTTAATCAGCATTCTCATTTCCCTACAGTGCTACCGCTGATAATTTGACAGCATTTGTTTTCACACATATGATGATTGATCACTTCACTTCTACAGCGTTTAAAGTAGGCCAACTCCTCTTTTTCAGTTCTTTTTTGTTGTTATTGTGCGGCCGGGGATGCACTCCTTCTACAAAATCCTAGCCTTGTCCAAGGGCTGTGAAATTGTGTGAATCCGTGAAGAATTTGCCTGTATGCTTTGCAGCGAAAGTGCGCCATCACGCGGTGAATTGTAGCCAACTGCAAAATAGTCTGGTTGCCGAAATATCTTGGTTAGAGTCCTGACTTCACGGGCGAGGCTGGATCACAGCCTTGTTCTTTATGTATTCGATTTCTTATGTGTTTCTTTATAACTGCGTTGGAAATCCGACGCAATTACTTATGCGAAACCCGAGTGCTTATAAATATTCATATCTTACATAACATCCAATCAGAGCTCATACTCGGGTAAATTATGCGCGTGACCGGTTTGCAAGCATCTAAACGTTTGTACGTCGTACATGTGTAGTGTACATGTAGGCCTGTTTGATGCAATTATGGCGACATCACACGTAGTGATACAACTGAGGAAATCAACGGTAGTTTGAATTATGCAGCCTACAAATTGCAAATTTATGACTTTCACGAAGACCAGAAGATATCCCTCACATATATTTTGTAAAGGTATGACGTGTTTGTGAACTTACCAACTGGGTATAGGCATGGGCTACGTACGGAAAATCTGCTATTTTTCAAACGGCACCGTATTGTTCTGTCAAAACAACCGTTAACCAATGAGCTTTTACGTCTCGCTGCTCTCTTTGAAAAATTAGCATAAAGAGTCCCCGCCCATAAAACACATCGAATACATAAAGAACAAGGCTGTGATCCAGCCTCGCCCGTGAAGTCAGGACTCTAACCAAGATATTTCGGCAACCAGACTATTTTGCAGTTGGCTACAATTCACCGCGTGATGGCGCACTTTCGCTGCATAGCATACAGGCAAATTCTTCACGGATTCACACAATTTCACAGCCCTTGGACAAGGCTAACAAAATCCATGCAACGCGCGGACAACTAGTCACGCGCCCTCTGTTTAAATATATCCCATAGTTCCTTGCGAAAAGTTAACTAGCGAAATTTCGGCCCTTTTCCGTCTTCAAGCTCCAGGCTCCGGCTTCATGCGGCTCCGGCTCAAACCGCCTCCGGCTTCACTTTAGCGAAGCCAAACCAAAAACCGTTTGGAACACTAGTCGGGCCAAGTAGGCCTACCACTCTTTTTCACCGGCTTTTTAAAAGAACTAGCAACGAGTTTTGTCGGCGGCAAAGTTTAGCAAACCTGCAAAAGTTCACAAAGTTGTTGTTGCTGTCACGTGATTTTCCAGTTCATGACGTCACGAAGCCGGCCGAAGTCACCTATTTAGTTGACTTCGTTTTGTAGCCTCATTTGGGCCAAAACGAAGCCTCGAAATAAAGCCTGAAGCCGAGCCGAAGTTTGGTATGCGGTTTCAAGATGGCGGAATGGAGACGGGACCGGAGACGGAGACGAAGCCGAGAGTTGGAAAAAGGCCCAGGTTTTTGTCATCTTGCATGTGCATGCTCTTGTCAAAAATGGGAAAAGAAGTGCCTGCGAACAAGTAAATTCGGCCTAGGTGGGTCATATTTACTATTTGTTAATATAACCTCCAGAAAGAAAGGGTAAATTTTCAGAACTAAACTTCGTCGTCGCTGGTTTTTGGTTGGATATTTCATTCAATAAAGTGATTGTCACGTCACAGTTGTTAACTCGAACTCGCGCCGCGCACCGCGCGCTCGCGCTACGCCCAGGCAGCCAGGGTAAACAAAACCCAGTGTTGTCTTTAGAAACGGCACATTGCGTGTATGCTGTGTAAACAGTGTGGACGCCTTTTTTCATAAGAATTTTTATCGATTCGAATGAGATTTTTCCTGATCTTTGCGATAATTTTGTGGACTTCAGTCGACTCGACTGTGAGGTAGGTTTCAGATGAATATGTTCATGATGTTTAAGTTTTTGTAACTTTGTTAAAATTAACCTAGTACTACACTAGGCCTAGTAGTAGTATAGCATAGATAAAACTTTAGTCATTATAATATTAGTTAGGCCGAGGCTAAGCTAAGTCAAGTAGGCCCATTTAAGTTAGTCTAACATTAGACAAATCTCTTTCCTAACTTTATACCCTCAACTTTAGTTACAGTGTTGAACTTCACACCAAAAGCCTACCCTAGGTTTATGCAGCTTTCTTTCTTTCTCTCTTTTTTTAAAACAAGATAAGAGTTCCCGGAGAGCTAGGATAGACCCATGCATATAAAGGCTTGAGCTGGCATGTGCAAACCACGTTTTGTTAAAACAATAATTATTTCTTTCCTGAATTTTGTTCCTAGTTCACAGACCCTGAGCACCATCTCGGGTCCCTTCCAGGGCAATCCTACCATCTCTGCCCTGACTAGTGATGACTGCCTTTCAACTGTTGATTGGCATGAGATCATCTTCATCACTGCAGTCCCGATAGCTGCTGGCTTTGGACTGCTGCTGCTCGCGGCCTTTCTGAAAGATATGAGACAGGCTTGCAAGGTAGGCCAACAAGTCAACAAGTCTGTACACTTACTAGCATTAAACTTTTAAAGTGTCTAGTGTGTCCAGCAGCCGATTTCACGAAAGAGTGCGCAGCTTGCGCAACTTTTGAAAAATGGCGCAAGCCCCATAGCTTGCGTGTAATTATCACCGGAATGTTGCGCAGCTTGCGCAATAAAAAGTGGCGCAAGGGGGCTTACGCAGTGCGCAAGGATTCGTGAAATCGGCTGCTGATCTGATCACATTTCTGAGGTGCCCATTTTTGCCATGGGTGTTCAGGGGTCGATTTCACAAAAGTTAAGACGAGCTCAATGCGTCCTAATTCCCATACCAACGTCCCAATATAAGAAGAGTGACCCTTCCTAAGTTGCGTCTTAGCGCTTTGTGAAATCGGCCCCAGGTTTTTTACCATATCATTTGTCATATTTTTCTCATTACCAATCTGAACATTTGTGCTCTTAATCTGTATATTTTTAAGGATATTGTCAAAAAGTACTGATCTTTTGTAAACTAATTTAAATCCATTCCATAAACAGTGCAGCGATTATACCAGCATTTTTGCTTCCACACCAAATTAAAGATTTCAAATTGTATGTTTTCTTACCCATATAACTAGTATTCATGGTATCTTGGGATGGTATTTTATATGATTATTAGGTTACAGCAAAATCCATTATCTAGAAAACTCTGAACAAGCAGAGCCCCTTTAAATGAGTGTGTTCAGATTCTTCTACCAAAAGGTTTTATTTTAACCTAACCATCATATAAAATACCTCCCCAAAATACTATCCATTGGTAAGAAAACATGAAATTTGCAATCTCCAATTTGGATGTGAAAGCAAAAATGTTGGTGTAATTTTGGCGCTGCTTTATGGAACAAATAAATTACTTTACAAAACATCTGTGTGTTTTTTGTTACGATATCCTTTAAAAATATATGGATTGAGAACGCGAAATTTGAGAAAATTATGACAAATTTACAGTTGCCCAAAATTCGACCTCATCAGTTGACAAGAACAAACATTACTAAAATTGGTAATTGCAGTGGTAACAAACACCACATGATTTTGTTGTTCGCGTCAAATGGTTCCTATGTAACAGTTTACCATTTATGTACTCTATCTTTAAGTCGGGATTCGTTGTCTGTTATAGCAATATGATTCCTCCTTTTTTCTTTGCTTCAAACAGAGCAATCGTTCCTGCCCTCCAGCTCCTCCAACCATCAGAGCTAAAAAGGAACGCACCTACGTCATAGACGTAGAATACGGAGGCCGTACAACATGGGGTTCATTCCTGAGTTGGTGTGCTGTGCAGACATCATCAGCCGAAATCAAAAACCGACGTCTGGTGAGACTCCGTGGAAGTACTGGCCTCAGCAACTGGTAAGATAAAGACTACCGTACGTGCCTTCATGCGAGTTCAGATATAAACCCAAGTCTGACTGACGATTTCTGTCTTGTTACTTAATGATTTCCTTGAATTCCTTCGTTACAATGATGTGTCATTTGTTATGATTAAGCAATTTAGGGATGTTCAGCACAGCAGAATATGAGGATGTGTGTAAAGTGAAATGTAACACAATTCATTGAGGTTGTAATATATTGCATTTCCCTTTTGCTTGGAGAATGGGATTTATTGTGTATTTTGACAATAGCAATGCATTATGTAACATTTCACCTTACACCCACCCCCATATTGAGCTGAGCTGCACATCCACCAATTATTGCAAGATAGAGAGCATTGTTAATCAAACTCGAGTTTCCGAACGTTTTTGGGGAGTTTAAAATAATGTTTGTTTGATTATGGTACATGTATTTTGTTTTTGGTCCGTCCTCCAGGGTGTCTTTTTATCTGGTTCTTGGAAAGAAATCAGAACAGAAGACGATCACGACCCCTCGCCCCATCGGTAATCTGGTAGCTGTGGAGTCGAAATACCCGCCAATAAGAGACAGGTTCCTCCCCAGACCATTGCCAACTGCCAATACCAGGGCCTGTCTGAGAGGACTCTTCAAAAGGGCATGTGATATGTAAGCATTTATAAGAAAATTACATTTTGCAAAAGACAAATAGTTGTATTAAACAATTAATGGCCTATTGTATCATTTGCAACATTGTATCATTTGCAACATTCTTTAGATATGCCAGGAATCTGTAAAAAGTGTTATCTAGCAAATGATACATTGGCCTTTAAAGCCCCATGGCAATACATCATTTGTAGTGACCCAAAATTTTACTTGACGAGTTGATGAGAAAAACCTAACTAAAAGTGTTGATAGCGATGGTAACATACAAGGACTAAAAAGTTTTCCAATAAATCTGTCTTTAGGTAGTTTAATTCAATTAGATATAGTCTGAACATTGAGATTGATAAAAAATGAATAAAGGTTTTTGTCTTTCTTTCTATTTTCAGTGAGATCAGACGTATCCATGCCAAGGACACAAAGACACAAGAACATTACTTCACCGTCAGTGGTCCAAGCAGTGGTGGCATCTCATCGACAGATCAAGGGATTATCACCACCCTTCCGCTGTTATATTCAGCCACTCCGCCCAAAACTACGTCGCCTACTACTTCACCAATGCTTCCCTGTGGACCTCTACATTCATGCCCCGGTACCAAGGTAATTTCACCGGAGTACGACACGTCACCCTCTTGTTTGCGAGTATCAGTCACACCATGGTTGCTGCCGTTGCGTTGTCCATGTTAGCAGTGGAATCGTCCATGGAGGAGTCTATTGTGCTCAGCTGGCCTAATTATAATCTGACCCTAGCTGTGGTAGTTAGAGCAGCTGTAGTTGGTGTCGTAGTCTTCGCATTCATGGGCATTGTTGAGATGATCTTCCGTGCCGCACCAACTGTATGGTCGGTACATCCACCTTGCCTACTCGTGCAACAGCAGAATGAAGACATGTTTTCGGATGGCTACCAACCGACTTGTGTGCAGTCTGTAGAGGGAGATTTCTACGGAGGTGAATCTATTAGTGTTGTGGGTATTCTCCGCGAAACCAGCAGTGCTCCAGATATCATGCAGACCCAGAGTTCCAAACAAGTGCGTGATAACACCCGGAAGTACTTCAATCAACCGGGATTGTTTGGTAGAGGTTTGACTCGCTGCTCTCAATGGACCGACAAACTTCATGCTGAAAAGTTAAACAGCAAACAGTTTACCAAATTTACATTTGACACCAAACCTGATGCGTCTCTATCCCCCAACGTGACAATCAACCCTACTAATGACAATACCAACAATTCCAAGAATGACATCAAGCTTGCTGTTAGTTCCAACTGCATCGCAGCTAGCCCCGGGAACAGATCTCAGACAATCGACGTAACCAGGATTCCTTGCTCGTCTACATCAATTGACTTCAAAACCAGTTCCTTCGTAATTGAACCGGTGACATCTTATCAACCAAGGTCTACATCAAGTGCTTCTGCTGCCAGGAGCAGTTCATCACTCTTTTCCAACGAGTCAATTGAGAAAGCAAGACCCGATGACAACCATGATGGCAAGACCATTCCGGCAATTGAGGACCGTTCAACCCAAACTGATACCATGAAGCAGACTTCTCTAATCAAGACAATTCTCCATGAGCCATTACAGAGCCGACCTAAATCCATCTCTTGCACTGCGCCTGCAACCGTTCAGCCCTACTGCAACAAACAAAATATCACTATTCAGAAGCAGGCAGCAGACGACAACCACCGTGCTGCACACAGTGATCCGTACAAGTTCCAAGACCCTGACCCTTCAGAAAAATTCGTATCCTACTTGGATGTTCTTACGGAGGAGAATATCAAGACAGCTACAATTAAACGCACCAGGAATTACATCAACAGGTTTACCGACATGGGAAAGGCTAAAATTGTCATCTTGCCTTACGATGATTCCGAAGCAGCCCAGGACGTGTCCGACATCGACGAGATGAATGTAATCTCCGTTCTCGATGATATTCCACCAGTTAAGACAAATCCCGATGAAAAGACCCCAGCTGCAGTGACAACTCGTTCCGACTACATCCTCAATATTCCCATGGATTTTGAGCTGCCAAGCGTGACCATACAGACAAGCACTAGCATCCGGTCGGTCTTCTTCGGGATTAGAAAATGGTTTTCGGGATTGCTGTCTAAACCCAGACTTGATATTGGCGATGACTACAAGTTGGAAGTGACTAAAAATGATTCTTCCATGAAAACCCCAGCCAAAACCAAGCACACCGCCTCAAGCTGGCTTCCTATTAGTGGAAATAACAACTGCGATACTGAAGAAAAGCCGATCAATATCCTAGGCTCTGTCTTCCAAAGATCGAGCGACAGGTTCGAGTACAATTCCGTCTCTTCATCCACCAGTTTGAGCAGCATCCAGTCAGTTTAGATTGCCTTGAAGAAACAACTCACTCCAGTCGCAAAGTTCATTATTTTATTCTGCCACGTCCTTCTGATTGCGTCCTGCGTGATTGCGATGTGGTGGTCCATATACTCCCTTCATGGCTATTGTCGGAGCGCCTTATGGGAGTGGGCTGCCACTGCTGCCACTGCTGTTCTCATCCAGGCTATAATTTGTGATACCATCAAGGCTGCCATCATAACGTTTCTCAAGCGGTTGTCCTTCGAGGAAGAGACAAAACCAAAGCCCTACTCCATCATTCTCTAATCTGTATCGCACAGATGTATAATACGCATACTGGCCATATAAATCACAGTCATCAAGTTCGATTAGCCTTTTGCGTGTTTCACATAAATAGCATCTAACGTACGGAATCTCTTTATTTCACCTGTACCCAATAGATGACCATACTAGATATTTGTTGCTATGTAATGGGTGCACGTGACCGGTGTGAAGTACATAATACATACCATGTTCACTGTACGACAGAATGGCATAAAATAACCAGACTGTTGGTTGCTATAGGCAGTGGCCTGCACCGTGTAGCAACATAGTATGCAAACTTTCTGAACGGCACACTGAAAGTGAAGAATTCGGAGTGCCAGCCATAGTGCAACGGTTACTCGCAAAAGGCTAATTACAGTGTAGGTTCTGCCGTGAACCTACTGGATTAACTTTGGATCATGATATACACAAAATTTACCAAATAAAACAATTTCAACTGCAAAGCATAACAAGCAAACGAAATGTTAAAAACAAAAAAAACCTAAACATTAAATGCTGCAAATCAAATATGGTGAATATTTCACCATACTGCATTCGTGCAGTTGTAAATATGTAAATATATGTTGTGTTTGAAAAAAAATATATATATATATAAAAAGAAAAAAATATGTATAAAATATAAAAAGGGGAAATTTACTATACTGGCTATGGTCAAATTAAAGAGACTAGAAAAAAATTATCAACACTCAATGTAAGTTTCCAAAACAAAACAAAATTAAAGCAAATATTTACACCGACTGGAGAGTTTGTGCTATACAGAAAGAATATCTTGTACTTCCAGATTACTTTCAGGTGATTTTAAGCTTCCTGACGAAGTAGAGAAAATACTAATTATTTTCCAGAGACATTTCTCAAATTTCTCAGTGCACACTAGCAAATATCATTGTACATTACACTAACTGTTGTACAATTCGGGTGATCAAAGTCTGGTTAAAGAAAGAAAACTTTGTAAATTCACAAGATGTTTAACAATGTTTTAAAAAATGTGTTGATACTAGAATAATCATGGAAAATGAAAGAATATCATCCTTTATTCATTTAATAAAATATTTGCATCAACGGTGTTTATCGATCATGAAACTCCTAAAATGAAATTTGTAACTTTCAGCAAACAAGTATATCTGAATTCTGTAAAAATCTGTAAAAAGCCAGTTTTATAGTTTAATAGAAAGCGAAGAAATGTATTTTGAATTATGTACAGAATTACACACTGGAATGATTCATTCAGAACACAAACTCATTGCTTATAATGCAATTATCTCATTTTTAATAGTTCTTGTTCATATTTTTTTGTATCAATGTATCGGTATATGGTACAACATCATGGTGATTAATTACAATTCTGCGATGAGGGGGGAAAAAATCTGGTGTGTTGAACTATTTTATTATGTGTGCTTGCCTTCAAATAATGTGGATTGGAAAGCTGGAGAACAAAAGACAAGGTGAAAGTATTTGTGAGTTCGTACAAAGCAAGATAGTTCTAAGGGGGGAAAAGACATTTCTAAGTAAGAGGAAAAACAGACTGCAAAATTTTTTTTGACAGGGTCACACTAGTCTACCACAACTAAGGGGCCATCCATAAAGTACGTAGGCACGGGGGGAGGGGGAGAGTTATTGGTTTTTTTTAAAGCCAATGCGTACACCTAACGTTAAAGTATATGGGTGACGTCACGAATTTTGCGTACGTTAAAGTATATGGGCATGGGGGCGGGGGTCTAAACACGTCGGCATTTTGTGCGTATTTATGGATGGCCCCTAAACGAGAGTCACCTGGACTGAACTGTCACGAGAAAATTCCACGCCGTTATGGTTTCATCATTTTCCACCACCATATTTGCGAAATAAAAGTGCGACATTGCGAATTATTTGCAAAGATATTTGCGATTTGCGATGTCCCTTGTATGTATACGCCACGATATTATACTAAACAATATTTTGCTCGCTTCATTGGAAAATAATATCTTAATCAGAAAACTGTGGTGTGGCGCGTTTGAGATGCGTTCCTGGGGCCCGCCCGGCACGGCTTGTGAATTCGTAATCCATGATCCAAGATTCCGCGCACACTGTGACGAAAAAGCGAAAAGCACCCTAACATGCATGTAGCTGTGATATTTTTTTCTCAGACCAAATGGCTCCATCCTAGACAAGACAGTATAATAGCACACTGATTTCTTTTCCCCTAAAATGAGCCTGTAGGCCTACTTATTTTTTTCCCAGGAGATTTTCAAAAACGGGAAAATATATATTTGAAAAATTACGCAGTTTCCCGGCTTTGAAAAAAGGGTTGAAGACAGATAACATGATTGGGAAAAGGAACAACCGCATAACTAATGTTGATAAACTGTCCTGTTTCAGCCACATAATCAGAAAACCTGAGAAATCCGTGCATGGTAAAAAAAAAAAAAGAAGAAGGGGTCTGCAGACAGTTGACAATTTCTCTTAGCTCACAAAGGTACCATTTTACCATTGCTATATCAACATTTTTAGTCACATAGGTTTTTCTTGTAAATTCGTGAACTAAAGTTTTGGTTAAAGTTACATTGTCCGTACGTGGTTCTCAGCAAATTCGATTTGTTTTTTCTCAGAACGAATTTTTAAAGCATTTACTTTACTTTGACAAAATAAAAACATCATATTTTGTATTTTAGACATCACCAAGTCTGTGAAAAACGCCGTTTTTTGTACGGCCGTTTTTGCGGCTTTGCTTTTAATTGCCGTGAGTTGAATAATTGCGGACCGACAATAATTCGAAATACAAGTATTGACAGTAATTGTTTGATAACTAAACGTTGGTCGATTTTTGTCCGTTGATGTCTCATTTGAATTAAGGTGAATAACTTGTATGTTTCTAGAAAAGTATCACCTTTCGACGTGCAACACTCAAATCACGCGGACATATCATCTTTAACTGCAAAACAATGTTAGGGCTTTAAAACATAGCATTTTCTCCTGAAAAAGTACCATATTTTTAACACGGGAAAAACCATGTGGTGTTTTGTAATCGCATTTCCATCAACACATTTAGTCGGGTTTTTCTTGTCAAATTGCGAAGTACCCGATAAATGTTTGGGTAACTGCAAATGATGTATTGGGCCTGGGGATTTAAAATTTGGATGTTTAGGGGTGCAGCCAAGTAAAAATAGGTAGAGATCTGTGCGACGAGCTCATGAATATTTTGTATGCCCTCAAACTGTTCTTTATTAGGGAGAGTTGCGAGCTGAACGAGTGTGGTCTTGTGTAAAATATGACTATCGTCGCTATGTGGGGTATTTTTTCTTCCAACTATAAACATTTTAGACACTGTAGCTCCTATAAGTGGCCCTATTTTGCCCAGTAGCGTATGTGCCTTTGTTCCAAAATGGGTGCTGGTCTAGTTAGCAAGTTTCACTGTTGCAGGGGTAGTTTTGTTTCAAGTGGACATTAGGGAATAAAAGTGACGGATTACCCCCATAAAATTGAACAGAATTGAAAAGATGAGACTTCAGTGAGTATTCCGGTTGTTATCCTGAGAAGCTGAGAGAGTTGTGAGTATTTTAAAATGATTTTTGAAAATTGGGCATTTAGCATTGGTAAATTCACTGTAAAATACCGCGTGCTTGAACGAATTTGCGGCCCAAAGGGATTTTGAGAAACGGCGCAAACCTCCTCGAAAAAGGCGTTATTTGGGCCCAGTTTATTTATTTATTTATTTATTTCTGTGGCAGAGGTTTCATCTTCGTCCATTTTGATTTCTACAACAATAAATGTTTTGTTTTGTTGCTGCACGACGCGTGGGTTCAGGCGATGGCGTCACAAAAGTACTCGGACGAATCCAATATTTTGTTTTTGGGGGAATGGGCCCCTCGCTCGATGTACGTTAATCAGCATTCTCATTTCCCTACAGTGCTACCGCTGATAATTTGACAGCATTTGTTTTCACACATATGATGATTGATCACTTCACTTCTACAGCGTTTAAAGTAGGCCAACTCCTCTTTTTCAGTTCTTTTTTGTTGTTATTGTGCGGCCGGAGATGCACTCCTTCTACAAAATCCTAGCCTTGTCCAAGGGCTGTGAAATTGTGTGAATCCGTGAAGAATTTGCCTGTATGCTATGCAGCGAAAGTGCGCCATCACGCGGTGAATTGTAGCCAACTGCAAAATAGTCTGGTTGCCGAAATATCTTGGTTAGAGTCCTGACTTCACGGGCGAGGCTGGATCACAGCCTTGTTCTTTATGTATTCGATTTATTATGTGTTTCTTTATAACTGCGTTGGAAATCCGACGCAATTACTTATGCGAAACCCGAGTGCTTATAAATATTCATATCTTACATAACATCCAATCAGAGCTCATACTCGGGTAAATTATGCGCGTGACCGGTTTGCAAGCATCTAAACGTTTGTACGTCGTACATGTGTAGTGTACATGTAGGCCTGTTTGATGCAATTATGGCGACATCACACGTAGTGATACAACTGAGGAAATCAACGGTAGTTTGAATTATGCAGCCTACAAATTGCAAATTGATGACTTTCACGAAGACCAGAAGATATCCCTCACATATATTTTGTAAAGGTATGACGTGTTTGTGAACTTACCAACTGGGTATAGGCCTGGGCTACGTACGGAAAATCTGCTATTTTTCAAACGGCACCGTATTGTTCTGTCAAAACAACCGTTAACCAATGAGCTTTTACGTCTCGCTGCTCTCTTTGAAAAATTAGCATAAAGAGTCCCCGCCCATAAAACACATCGAATACATAAAGAACAAGGCTGTGATCCAGCCTCGCCCGTGAAGTCAGGACTCTAACCAAGATATTTCGGCAACCAGACTATTTTGCAGTTGGCTACAATTCACCGCGTGATGGCGCACTTTCGCTGCATAGCATACAGGCAAATTCTTCACGGATTCACACAATTTCACAGCCCTTGGACAAGGCTAACAAAATCCATGCAACGCGCGGACAACTAGTCACGCGCCCTCTGTTTAAATATATCCCATAGTTCCTTGCGAAAAGTTAACTAGCGAAATTTCGGCCCTTTTCCGTCTTCAAGCTCCAGGCTCCGGCTTCATGCGGCTCCGGCTCAAACCGCCTCCGGCTTCACTTTAGCGAAGCCAAACCAAAAACCGTTTGGAACACTAGTCGGGCCTAGTAGGCCTACCACTCTTTTTCACCGGCTTTTTAAAAGAACTAGCAACGAGTTTTGTCGGCGGCAAAGTTTAGCAAACCTGCAAAAGTTCACAAAGTTGTTGTTGCTGTCACGTGATTTTCCAGTTCATGACGTCACGAAGCCGGCCGAAGTCACCTATTTAGTTGACTTCGTTTTGTAGCCTCATTTGGGCCAAAACGAAGCCTCGAAATAAAGCCTGAAGCCGAGCCGAAGTTTGGTATGCGGTTTCAAGATGGCGGAATGGAGACGGGACCGGAGACGGAGACGAAGCCGAGAGTTGGAAAAAGGCCCAGGTTTTTGTCATCTTGCATGTGCATGCTCTTGTCAAAAATGGGAAAAGAAGTGCCTGCGAACAAGTAAATTCGGCCTAGGTGGGTCATATTTACTATTTGTTAATATAACCTCCAGAAAGAAAGGGTAAATTTTCAGAAATAAACTTCGTCGTCGCTGGTTTTTGGTTGGATATTTCATTCAATAAAGTGATTGTCACGTCACAGTTGTTAACTCGAACTCGCGCCGCGCACCGCGCGCTCGCGCTACGCCCAGGCAGCCAGGGTAAACAAAACCCAGTGTTGTCTTTAGAAACGGCACATTGCGTGTATGCTGTGTAAACAGTGTGGACGCCTTTTTTCATAAGAAATTTTATCGATTCGAATGAGATTTTTCCTGATCTTTGCGATAATTTTGTGGACTTCAGTCGACTCGACTGTGAGGTAGGTTTCAGATGAATATGTTCATGATGTTTAAGTTTTTGTAACTTTGTTAAAATTAACCTAGTACTACACTAGGCCTAGTAGTAGTATAGCATAGATAAAACTTTAGTCATTATAATATTAGTTAGGCCGAGGCTAAGCTAAGTCAAGTAGGCCCATTTAAGTTAGTCTAACATTAGACAAATCTCTTTCCTAACTTTATACCCTCAACTTTAGTTACAGTGTTGAACTTCACACCAAAAGCCTACCCTAGGTTTATGCAGCTTTCTTTCTTTCTCTCTTTTTTTAAAACAAGATAAGAGTTCCCGGAGAGCTAGGATAGACCCATGCATATAAAGGCTTGAGCTGGCATGTGCAAACCACGTTTTGTTAAAACAATAATTATTTCTTTCCTGAATTTTGTTCCTAGTTCACAGACCCTGAGCACCATCTCGGGTCCCTTCCAGGGCAATCCTACCATCTCTGCCCTGACTAGTGATGACTGCCTTTCAACTGTTGATTGGCATGAGATCATCTTCATCACTGCAGTCCCGATAGCTGCTGGCTTTGGACTGCTGCTGCTCGCGGCCTTTCTGAAAGATATGAGACAGGCTTGCAAGGTAGGCCAACAAGTCAACAAGTCTGTACACTTACTAGCATTAAACTTTTAAAGTGTCTAGTGTGTCCAGCAGCCGATTTCACGAAAGAGTGCGCAGCTTGCGCAACTTTTGAAAAATGGCGCAAGCCCCATAGCTTGCGTGTAATTATCACCGGAATGTTGCGCAGCTTGCGCAATAAAAAGTGGCGCAAGGGGGCTTACGCAGTGCGCGCAAGAATTCGTGAAATCGGCTGCTGATCTGATCACATTTCTGAGGTGCCCATTTTTGCCATGGGTGTTCAGGGGTCGATTTCACAAAAGTTAAGACGAGCTCAATGCGTCCTAATTCCCATACCAACGTCCCAATATAAGAAGAGTGACCCTTCCTAAGTTGCGTCTTAGCGCTTTGTAAAATCGGCCCCAGGTTTTTTACCATATCATTTGTCATATTTTTCTCATTACCAATCTGAACATTTGTGCTCTTAATCTGTATATTTTTAAGGATATTGTCAAAAAGTACTGATCTTTTGTAAACTAATTTAAATCCATTCCATAAACAGTGCAGCGATTACACCAGCATTTTTGCTTCCACACCAAATTAAAGATTTCAAATTGTATGTTTTCTTACCCATATAACTAGTATTCATGGTATCTTGGGATGGTATTTTATATGATTATTAGGTTACAGCAAAATCCATTATCTAGAAAACTCTGAACAAGCAGGAGTGTGTTCAGATTCTTCTACCAAAAGGTTTTATTTTAACCTAACCATCATATAAAATACCTCCCCAAAATACTATCCATTGGTAAGAAAACATGAAATTTGCAATCTCCAATTTGGATGTGAAAGCAAAAATGTTGGTGTAATTTTGGCGCTGCTTTATGGAACAAATAAATTACTTTACAAAACATCTGTGTGTTTTTTGTTACGATATCCTTTAAAAATATATGGATTGAGAACGCGAAATTTGAGAAAATTATGACAAATTTACAGTTGCCCAAAATTCGACCTCATCAGTTGACAAGAACAAACATTACTAAAATTGGTAATTGCAGTGGTAACAAACACCACATGATTTTGTTGTTCGCGTCAAATGGTTCCTATGTAACAGTTTACCATTTATGTACTCTATCTTTAAGTCGGGATTCGTTGTCTGTTATAGCAATATGATTCCTCCTTTTTTCTTTGCTTCAAACAGAGCAATCGTTCCTGCCCTCCAGCTCCTCCAACCATCAGAGCTAAAAAGGAACGCACCTACGTCATAGACGTAGAATACGGAGGCCGTACAACATGGGGTTCATTCCTGAGTTGGTGTGCTGTGCAGACATCATCAGCCGAAATCAAAAACCGACGTCTGGTGAGACTCCGTGGAAGTACTGGCCTCAGCAACTGGTAAGATAAAGACTACCGTACGTGCCTTCATGCGAGTTCAGATATAAACCCAAGTCTGACTGACGATTTCTGTCTTGTTACTTAATGATTTCCTTGAATTCCTTCGTTACAATGATGTGTCATTTGTTATGATTAAGCAATTTAGGGATGTTCAGCACAGCAGAATATGAGGATGTGTGTAAAGTGAAATGTAACACAATTCATTGAGGTTGTAATATATTGCATTTCCCTTTTGCTTGGAGAATGGGATTTATTGTGTATTTTGACAATAGCAATGCATTATGTAACATTTCACCTTACACCCACCCCCATATTGAGCTGAGCTGCACATCCACCAATTATTGCAAGATAGAGAGCATTGTTAATCAAACTCGAGTTTCCGAACGTTTTTGGGGAGTTTAAAATAATGTTTGTTTGATTATGGTACATGTATTTTGTTTTTGGTCCGTCCTCCAGGGTGTCTTTTTATCTGGTTCTTGGAAAGAAATCAGAACAGAAGACGATCACGACCCCTCGCCCCATCGGTAATCTGGTAGCTGTGGAGTCGAAATACCCGCCAATAAGAGACAGGTTCCTCCCCAGACCATTGCCAACTGCCAATACCAGGGCCTGTCTGAGAGGACTCTTCAAAAGGGCATGTGATATGTAAGCATTTATAAGAAAATTACATTTTGCAAAAGACAAATAGTTGTATTAAACAATTAATGGCCTATTGTATCATTTGCAACATTGTATCATTTGCAACATTCTTTAGATATGCCAGGAATCTGTAAAAAGTGTTATCTAGCAAATGATACATTGGCCTTTAAAGCCCCATGGCAATACATCATTTGTAGTGACCCAAAATTTTACTTGACGAGTTGATGAGAAAAACCTAACTAAAAGTGTTGATAGCGATGGTAACATACAAGGACTAAAAAGTTTTCCAATAAATCTGTCTTTAGGTAGTTTAATTCAATTAGATATAGTCTGAACATTGAGATTGATAAAAAATTAATAAAGGTTTTTGTCTTTCTTTCTATTTTCAGTGAGATCAGACGTATCCATGCCAAGGACACAAAGACACAAGAACATTACTTCACCGTCAGTGGTCCAAGCAGTGGTGGCATCTCATCGACAGATCAAGGGATTATCACCACCCTTCCGCTGTTATATTCAGCCACTCCGCCCAAAACCAAAATCAGCTACGTCGCCTACTACTTCACCAATGCTTCCCTGTGGACCTCTACATTCATGCCCCGGTACCAAGGTAATTTCACCGGAGTACGACACGTCACCCTCTTGTTTGCGAGTATCAGTCACACCATGGTTGCTGCCGTTGCGTTGTCCATGTTAGCAGTGGAATCGTCCATGGAGGAGTCTATTGTGCTCAGCTGGCCTAATTATAATCTGACCCTAGCTGTGGTAGTTAGAGCAGCTGTAGTTGGTGTCGTAGTCTTCGCATTCATGGGCATTGTTGAGATGATCTTCCGTGCCGCACCAACTGTATGGTCGGTACATCCACCTTGCCTACTCGTGCAACAGCAGAATGAAGACATGTTTTCGGATGGCTACCAACCGACTTGTGTGCAGTCTGTAGAGGGAGATTTCTACGGAGGTGAATCTATTAGTGTTGTGGGTATTCTCCGCGAAACCAGCAGTGCTCCAGATATCATGCAGACCCAGAGTTCCAAACAAGTGCGTGATAACACCCGGAAGTACTTCAATCAACCGGGATTGTTTGGTAGAGGTTTGACTCGCTGCTCTCAATGGACCGACAAACTTCATGCTGAAAAGTTAAACAGCAAACAGTTTACCAAATCTACATTTGACACCAAACCTGATGCGTCTCTATCCCCCAACGTGACAATCAACCCTACTAATGACAATACCAACAATTCCAAGAATGACATCAAGCTTGCTGTTAGTTCCAACTGCATCGCAGCTATCCCCGGGAACAGATCTCAGACAATCGACGTAACCAGGATTCCTTGCTCGTCTACATCAATTGACTTCAAAACCAGTTCCTTCGTAATTGAACCGGTGACATCTTATCAACCAAGGTCTACATCAAGTGCTTCTGCTGCCAGGAGCAGTTCATCACTCTTTTCCAACGAGTCAATTGAGAAAGCAAGACCCGATGACAACCATGATGGCAAGACCATTCCGGCAATTGAGGACCGTTCAACCCAAACTGATACCATGAAGCAGACTTCTCTAATCAAGACAATTCTCCATGAGCCATTACAGAGCCGACCTAAATCCATCTCTTGCACTGCGCCTGCAACCGTTCAGCCCTACTGCAACAAACAAAATATCACTATTCAGAAGCAGGCAGCAGACGACAACCACCGTGCTGCACACAGTGATCCGTACAAGTTCCAAGACCCTGACCCTTCAGAAAAATTCGTATCCTACTTGGATGTTCTTACGGAGGAGAATATCAAGACAGCTACAATTAAACGCACCAGGAATTACATCAACAGGTTTACCGACATGGGAAAGGCTAAAATTGTCATCTTGCCTTACGATGATTCCGAAGCAGCCCAGGACGTGTCCGACATCGACGAGATGAATGTAATCTCCGTTCTCGATGATATTCCACCAGTTAAGACAAATCCCGATGAAAAGACCCCAGCTGCAGTGACAACTCGTTCCGACTACATCCTCAATATTCCCATGGATTTTGAGCTGCCAAGCGTGACCATACAGACAAGCACTAGCATCCGGTCGGTCTTCTTCGGGATTAGAAAATGGTTTTCGGGATTGCTGTCTAAACCCAGACTTGATATTGGCGATGACTACAAGTTGGAAGTGACTAAAAATGATTCTTCCATGAAAACCCCAGCCAAAACCAAGCACACCGCCTCAAGCTGGCTTCCTATTAGTGGAAATAACAACTGCGATACTGAAGAAAAGCCGATCAATATCCTAGGCTCTGTCTTCCAAAGATCGAGCGACAGGTTCGAGTACAATTCCGTCTCTTCATCCACCAGTTTGAGCAGCATCCAGTCAGTTCAGATTGCCTTGAAGAAACAACTCACTCCAGTCGCAAAGTTCATTATTTTATTCTGCCACGTCCTTCTGATTGCGTCCTGCGTGATTGCGATGTGGTGGTCCATATACTCCCTTCATGGCTATTGTCGGAGCGCTTTATGGGAGTGGGCTGCCACTGCTGCCACTGCTGTTCTCATCCAGGCTATCATTTGTGATACCATCAAGGCTGCCATCATAACGTTTCTCAAGCGGTTGTCCTTCGAGGAAGAGACAAAACCAAAGCCCTACTCCATCATTCTCTAATCTGTATCGCACAGATTTATAATACGCATACTGGCCATATAAATCACAGTCATCAAGTTCGATTAGCCTTTTGCGTGTTTCACATAAATAGCATCTAACGTACGGAATCTCTTTATTTCACCTGTACCCAATAGATGACCATACTAGATATTTGTTGCTATGTAATGGGTGCACGTGACCGGTGTGAAGTACATAATACATACCATGTTCACTGTACGACAGAATGGCATAAAATAACCAGACTGTTGGTTGCTATAGGCAGTGGCCTGCACCGTGTAGCAACATAGTATGCAAACTTTCTGAACGGCACACTGAAAGTGAAGAATTCGGAGTGCCAGCCATAGTGCAACGGTTACTCGCAAAAGGCTAATTACAGTGTAGGTTCTGCCGTGAACCTACTGGATTAACTTTGGATCATGATATACACAAAATTTACCAAATAAAACAATTTCAACTGCAAAGCATAACAAGCAAACGAAATGTTAAAAAAAAAAAAACCTAAACATTAAATGCTGCAAATCAAATATGGTGAATATTTCACCATACTGCATTCGTGCAGTTGTAAATATGTAAATATATGTTGTGTTTGAAAAAAAATATATATATATATAAAAAGAAAAAAATATGTATAAAATATAAAAAGGGGAAATTTACTATACTGGCTATGGTCAAATTAAAGAGACTAGAAAAAAATTATCAACACTCAATGTAAGTTTCCAAAACAAAACAAAATTAAAGCAAATATTTACACTGACTGGAGAGTTTGTGCTATACAGAAAGAATATCTTGTACTTCCAGATTACTTTCAGGTGATTTTAAGCTTCCTGACGAAGTAGAGAAAATACTAATTATTTTCCAGGGACATTTCTCAAATTTCTCAGTGCACACTAGCAAATATCATTGTACATTACACTAACTGTTGTACAATTCGGGTGATCAAAGTCTGGTTAAAGAAAGAAAACTTTGTAAATTCACAAGATGTTTAACAATGTTTTTAAAAATGTGTTGATACTAGAATAATCATGGAAAATGAAAGAATATCATCCTTTATTCATTTAATAAAATATTTGCATCAACGGTGTTTATCGATCATGAAACTCCTAAAATGAAATTTGTAACTTTCAGCAAACAAGTATATCTGAATTCTGTAAAAATCTGTAAAAAGCCAGTTTTATAGTTTAATAGAAAGCGAAGAAATGTATTTTGAATTATGTACAGAATTACACACTGGAATGATTCATTCAGAACACAAACTCATTGCTTATAATGCAATTATCTCATTTTTAATAGTTCTTGTTCATATTTTTTTGTATCAATGTATCGGTATATGGTACAACATCATGGTGATTAATTACAATTCTGCGATGAGGGGGGAAAAAATCTGGTGTGTTGAACTATTTTATTATGTGTGCTTGCCTTCAAATAATGTGGATTGGAAAGCTGGAGAAAAAAAGACAAGGTGAAAGTATTTGTGAGTTCGTACAAAGCAAGATAGTTCTAAGGGGGGAAAAGACATTTCTAAGTAAGAGGAAAAACAGACTGCAAACATTTTTTTGACAGGGTCACACTAGTCTACCACAACTAAGGGGCCATCCATAAAGTACGTAGGCACGGGGGGAGGGGGAGAGTTATTGGTTTTTTTTAAAGCCAATGCGTACACCTAACGTTAAAGTATATGGGTGACGTCACGAATTTTGCGTACGTTAAAGTATATGGGCATGGGGGCGGGGGTCTAAACACGTCGGCATTTTGTGCGTATTTATGGATGGCCCCTAAACGAGAGTCACCTGGACTGAACTGTCACGAGAAAATTCCACGCCGTTATGGTTTCATCATTTTTCACCACCATATTTGCGAAATAAAAGTGCGACATTGCGAATTATTTGCAAAGATATTTGCGATTTGCGATGTCCCTTGTATGTATACGCCACGATATTATACTAAACAATATTTTGCTCGCTTCATTGGAAAATAATATCTTAATCAGAAAACTGTGGTGTGGCGCGTTTGAGATGCGTTCCTGGGGCCCGCCCGGCACGGCTTGTGAATTCGTACTCCATGATCCAAGATTCCGCGCACACTGTGACGAAAAAGCGAAAAGCACCCTAACATGCATGTAGCTGTGATATTTTTTTCTCAGACCAAATGGCTCCATCCTAGACAAGACAGTATAATAGCACACTGATTTCTTTTCCCCTAAAATGAGCCTGTAGGCCTACTTATTTTTTTCCCAGGAGATTTTCAAAAACGGGAAAATATATATTTGAAAAATTACGCAGTTTCCCGGCTTTGAAAAAAGGGTTGAAGACAGATAACATGATTGGGAAAAGGAACAACCGCATAACTAATGTTGATAAACTGTCCTGTTTCAGCCACATAATCAGAAAACCTGAGAAATCCGTGCATGGTAAAAAAAAAAGAAGAAGAAGGGGTCTGCAGACAGTTGACAATTTCTCTTAGCTCACAAAGGTACCATTTTACCATTGCTATATCAACATTTTTAGTCACATAGGTTTTTCTTGTAAATTCGTGAACTAAAGTTTTGGTTAAAGTTACATTGTCCGTACGTGGTTCTCAGCAAATTCGATTTGTTTTTTCTCAGAACGAATTTTTAAAGCATTTAATTTACTTTGACAAAATAAAAACATCATATTTTGTATTTTAGACATCACCAAGTCTGTGAAAAACGCCGTTTTTTGTACGGCCGTTTTTGCGGCTTTGCTTTTAATTGCCGTGAGTTGAATAATTGCGGACCGACAATAATTCGAAATACAAGTATTGACAGTAATTGTTTGATAACTAAACGTTGGTCGATTTTTGTCCGTTGATGTCTCATTTGAATTAAGGTGAATAACTTGTATGTTTCTAGAAAAGTATCACCTTTCGACGTGCAACACTCAAATCACGCGGACATATCATCTTTAACTGCAAAACAATGTTAGGGCTTTAAAACATAGCATTTTCTCCTGAAAAAGTACCATATTTTTAACACGGGAAAAACCATGTGGTGTTTTGTAATCGCATTTCCATCAACACATTTAGTCGGGTTTTTCTTGTCAAATTGCGAAGTACCCGATAAATGTTTGGGTAACTGCAAATGATGTATTGGGCCTGGGGATTTAAAATTTGGATGTTTAGGGGTGCAGCCAAGTAAAAATAGGTAGAGATCTGTGCGACGAGCTCATGAATATTTTGTATGCCCTCAAACTGTTCTTTATTAGGGAGAGTTGCGAGCTGAACGAGTGTGGTCTTGTGTAAAATATGACTATCGTCGCTATGTGGGGTATTTTTTCTTCCAACTATAAACATTTTAGACACTGTAGCTCCTATAAGTGGCCCTATTTTGCCCAGTAGCGTATGTGCCTTTGTTCCAAAATGGGTGCTGGTCTAGTTAGCAAGTTTCACTGTTGCAGGGGTAGTTTTGTTTCAAGTGGACATTAGGGAATAAAAGTGACGGATTACCCCCATAAAATTGAACAGAATTGAAAAGATGAGACTTCAGTGAGTATTCCGGTTGTTATCCTGAGAAGCTGAGAGAGTTGTGAGTATTTTAAAATGATTTTTGAAAATTGGGCATTTAGCATTGGTAAATTCACTGTAAAATACCGCGTGCTTGAACGAATTTGCGGCCCAAAGGGATTTTGAGAAACGGCGCAAACCTCCTCGAAAAAGGCGTTATTTGGGCCCAGTTTATTTATTTATTTATTTATTTCTGTGGCAGAGGTTTCATCTTCGTCCATTTTGATTTCTACAACAATAAATGTTTTGTTTTGTTGCTGCACGACGCGTGGGTTCAGGCGATGGCGTCACAAAAGTACTCGGACGAATCCAATATTTTGTTTTTGGGGGAATGGGCCCCTCGCTCGATGTACGTTAATCAGCATTCTCATTTCCCTACAGTGCTACCGCTGATAATTTGACAGCATTTGTTTTCACACATATGATGATTGATCACTTCACTTCTACAGCGTTTAAAGTAGGCCAACTCCTCTTTTTCAGTTCTTTTTTGTTGTTATTGTGCGGCCGGGGATGCACTCCTTCTACAAAATCCTAGCCTTGTCCAAGGGCTGTGAAATTGTGTGAATCCGTGAAGAATTTGCCTGTATGCTTTGCAGCGAAAGTGCGCCATCACGCGGTGAATTGTAGCCAACTGCAAAATAGTCTGGTTGCCGAAATATCTTGGTTAGAGTCCTGACTTCACGGGCGAGGCTGGATCACAGCCTTGTTCTTTATGTATTCGATTTCTTATGTGTTTCTTTATAACTGCGTTGGAAATCCGACGCAATTACTTATGCGAAACCCGAGTGCTTATAAATATTCATATCTTACATAACATCCAATCAGAGCTCATACTCGGGTAAATTATGCGCGTGACCGGTTTGCAAGCATCTAAACGTTTGTACGTCGTACATGTGTAGTGTACATGTAGGCCTGTTTGATGCAATTATGGCGACATCACACGTAGTGATACAACTGAGGAAATCAACGGTAGTTTGAATTATGCAGCCTACAAATTGCAAATTTATGACTTTCACGAAGACCAGAAGATATCCCTCACATATATTTTGTAAAGGTATGACGTGTTTGTGAACTTACCAACTGGGTATAGGCATGGGCTACGTACGGAAAATCTGCTATTTTTCAAACGGCACCGTATTGTTCTGTCAAAACAACCGTTAACCAATGAGCTTTTACGTCTCGCTGCTCTCTTTGAAAAATTAGCATAAAGAGTCCCCGCCCATAAAACACATCGAATACATAAAGAACAAGGCTGTGATCCAGCCTCGCCCGTGAAGTCAGGACTCTAACCAAGATATTTCGGCAACCAGACTATTTTGCAGTTGGCTACAATTCACCGCGTGATGGCGCACTTTCGCTGCATAGCATACAGGCAAATTCTTCACGGATTCACACAATTTCACAGCCCTTGGACAAGGCTAACAAAATCCATGCAACGCGCGGACAACTAGTCACGCGCCCTCTGTTTAAATATATCCCATAGTTCCTTGCGAAAAGTTAACTAGCGAAATTTCGGCCCTTTTCCGTCTTCAAGCTCCAGGCTCCGGCTTCATGCGGCTCCGGCTCAAACCGCCTCCGGCTTCACTTTAGCGAAGCCAAACCAAAAACCGTTTGGAACACTAGTCGGGCCAAGTAGGCCTACCACTCTTTTTCACCGGCTTTTTAAAAGAACTAGCAACGAGTTTTGTCGGCGGCAAAGTTTAGCAAACCTGCAAAAGTTCACAAAGTTGTTGTTGCTGTCACGTGATTTTCCAGTTCATGACGTCACGAAGCCGGCCGAAGTCACCTATTTAGTTGACTTCGTTTTGGAGCCTCATTTGGGCCAAAACGAAGCCTCGAAATAAAGCCTGAAGCCGAGCCCAAGTTTGGTATGCGGTTTCAAGATGGCGGAATGGAGACGGGACCGGAGACGGAGACGAAGCCGAGAGTTGGAAAAAGGCCCAGGTTTTTGTCATCTTGCATGTGCATGCTCTTGTCAAAAATGGGAAAAGAAGTGCCTGCGAACAAGTAAATTCGGCCTAGGTGGGTCATATTTACTATTTGTTAATATAACCTCCAGAAAGAAAGGGTAAATTTTCAGAAATAAACTTCGTCGTCGCTGGTTTTTGGTTGGATATTTCATTCAATAAAGTGATTGTCACGTCACAGTTGTTAACTCGAACTCGCGCCGCGCACCGCGCGCTCGCGCTACGCCCAGGCAGCCAGGGTAAACAAAACCCAGTGTTGTCTTTAGAAACGGCACATTGCGTGTATGCTGTGTAAACAGTGTGGACGCCTTTTTTCATAAGAATTTTTATCGATTCGAATGAGATTTTTCCTGATCTTTGCGATAATTTTGTGGACTTCAGTCGACTCGACTGTGAGGTAGGTTTCAGATGAATATGTTCATGATGTTTAAGTTTTTGTAACTTTGTTAAAATTAACCTAGTACTACACTAGGCCTAGTAGTAGTATAGCATAGATAAAACTTTAGTCATTATAATATTAGTTAGGCCGAGGCTAAGCTAAGTCAAGTAGGCCCATTTAAGTTAGTCTAACATTAGACAAATCTCTTTCCTAACTTTATACCCTCAACTTTAGTTACAGTGTTGAACTTCACACCAAAAGCCTACCCTAGGTTTATGCAGCTTTCTTTCTTTCTCTCTTTTTTTAAAACAAGATAAGAGTTCCCGGAGAGCTAGGATAGACCCATGCATATAAAGGCTTGAGCTGGCATGTGCAAACCACGTTTTGTTAAAACAATAATTATTTCTTTCCTGAATTTTGTTCCTAGTTCACAGACCCTGAGCACCATCTCGGGTCCCTTCCAGGGCAATCCTACCATCTCTGCCCTGACTAGTGATGACTGCCTTTCAACTGTTGATTGGCATGAGATCATCTTCATCACTGCAGTCCCGATAGCTGCTGGCTTTGGACTGCTGCTGCTCGCGGCCTTTCTGAAAGATATGAGACAGGCTTGCAAGGTAGGCCAACAAGTCAACAAGTCTGTACACTTACTAGCATTAAACTTTTAAAGTGTCTAGTGTGTCCAGCAGCCGATTTCACGAAAGAGTGCGCAGCTTGCGCAACTTTTGAAAAATGGCGCAAGCCCCATAGCTTGCGTGTAATTATCACCGGAATGTTGCGCAGCTTGCGCAATAAAAAGTGGCGCAAGGGGGCTTACGCAGTGCGCAAGGATTCGTGAAATCGGCTGCTGATCTGATCACATTTCTGAGGTGCCCATTTTTGCCATGGGTGTTCAGGGGTCGATTTCACAAAAGTTAAGACGAGCTCAATGCGTCCTAATTCCCATACCAACGTCCCAATATAAGAAGAGTGACCCTTCCTAAGTTGCGTCTTAGCGCTTTGTGAAATCGGCCCCAGGTTTTTTACCATATCATTTGTCATATTTTTCTCATTACCAATCTGAACATTTGTGCTCTTAATCTGTATATTTTTAAGGATATTGTCAAAAAGTACTGATCTTTTGTAAACTAATTTAAATCCATTCCATAAACAGTGCAGCGATTACACCAGCATTTTTGCTTCCACACCAAATTAAAGATTTCAAATTGTATGTTTTCTTACCCATATAACTAGTATTCATGGTATCTTGGGATGGTATTTTATATGATTATTAGGTTACAGCAAAATCCATTATCTAGAAAACTCTGAACAAGCAGAGCCCCTTTAAATGAGTGTGTTCAGATTCTTCTACCAAAAGGTTTTATTTTAACCTAACCATCATATAAAATACCTCCCCAAAATACTATCCATTGGTAAGAAAACATGAAATTTGCAATCTCCAATTTGGATGTGAAAGCAAAAATGTTGGTGTAATTTTGGCGCTGCTTTATGGAACAAATAAATTACTTTACAAAACATCTGTGTGTTTTTTGTTACGATATCCTTTAAAAATATATGGATTGAGAACGCGAAATTTGAGAAAATTATGACAAATTTACAGTTGCCCAAAATTCGACCTCATCAGTTGACAAGAACAAACATTACTAAAATTGGTAATTGCAGTGGTAACAAACACCACATGATTTTGTTGTTCGCGTCAAATGGTTCCTATGTAACAGTTTACCATTTATGTACTCTATCTTTAAGTCGGGATTCGTTGTCTGTTATAGCAATATGATTCCTCCTTTTTTCTTTGCTTCAAACAGAGCAATCGTTCCTGCCCTCCAGCTCCTCCAACCATCAGAGCTAAAAAGGAACGCACCTACGTCATAGACGTAGAATACGGAGGCCGTACAACATGGGGTTCATTCCTGAGTTGGTGTGCTGTGCAGACATCATCAGCCGAAATCAAAAACCGACGTCTGGTGAGACTCCGTGGAAGTACTGGCCTCAGCAACTGGTAAGATAAAGACTACCGTACGTGCCTTCATGCGAGTTCAGATATAAACCCAAGTCTGACTGACGATTTCTGTCTTGTTACTTAATGATTTCCTTGAATTCCTTCGTTACAATGATGTGTCATTTGTTATGATTAAGCAATTTAGGGATGTTCAGCACAGCAGAATATGAGGATGTGTGTAAAGTGAAATGTAACACAATTCATTGAGGTTGTAATATATTGCATTTCCCTTTTGCTTGGAGAATGGGATTTATTGTGTATTTTGACAATAGCAATGCATTATGTAACATTTCACCTTACACCCACCCCCATATTGAGCTGAGCTGCACATCCACCAATTATTGCAAGATAGAGAGCATTGTTAATCAAACTCGAGTTTCCGAACGTTTTTGGGGAGTTTAAAATAATGTTTGTTTGATTATGGTACATGTATTTTGTTTTTGGTCCGTCCTCCAGGGTGTCTTTTTATCTGGTTCTTGGAAAGAAATCAGAACAGAAGACGATCACGACCCCTCGCCCCATCGGTAATCTGGTAGCTGTGGAGTCGAAATACCCGCCAATAAGAGACAGGTTCCTCCCCAGACCATTGCCAACTGCCAATACCAGGGCCTGTCTGAGAGGACTCTTCAAAAGGGCATGTGATATGTAAGCATTTATAAGAAAATTACATTTTGCAAAAGACAAATAGTTGTATTAAACAATTAATGGCCTATTGTATCATTTGCAACATTGTATCATTTGCAACATTCTTTAGATATGCCAGGAATCTGTAAAAAGTGTTATCTAGCAAATGATACATTGGCCTTTAAAGCCCCATGGCAATACATCATTTGTAGTGACCCAAAATTTTACTTGACGAGTTGATGAGAAAAACCTAACTAAAAGTGTTGATAGCGATGGTAACATACAAGGACTAAAAAGTTTTCCAATAAATCTGTCTTTAGGTAGTTTAATTCAATTAGATATAGTCTGAACATTGAGATTGATAAAAAATGAATAAAGGTTTTTGTCTTTCTTTCTATTTTCAGTGAGATCAGACGTATCCATGCCAAGGACACAAAGACACAAGAACATTACTTCACCGTCAGTGGTCCAAGCAGTGGTGGCATCTCATCGAAAGATCAAGGGATTATCACCACCCTTCCGCTGTTATATTCAGCCACTCCGCCCAAAACTACGTCGCCTACTACTTCACCAATGCTTCCCTGTGGACCTCTACATTCATGCCCCGGTACCAAGGTAATTTCACCGGAGTACGACACGTCACCCTCTTGTTTGCGAGTATCAGTCACACCATGGTTGCTGCCGTTGCGTTGTCCATGTTAGCAGTGGAATCGTCCATGGAGGAGTCTATTGTGCTCAGCTGGCCTAATTATAATCTGACCCTAGCTGTGGTAGTTAGAGCAGCTGTAGTTGGTGTCGTAGTCTTCGCATTCATGGGCATTGTTGAGATGATCTTCCGTGCCGCACCAACTGTATGGTCGGTACATCCACCTTGCCTACTCGTGCAACAGCAGAATGAAGACATGTTTTCGGATGGCTACCAACCGACTTGTGTGCAGTCTGTAGAGGGAGATTTCTACGGAGGTGAATCTATTAGTGTTGTGGGTATTCTCCGCGAAACCAGCAGTGCTCCAGATATCATGCAGACCCAGAGTTCCAAACAAGTGCGTGATAACACCTGGAAGTACTTCAATCAACCGGGATTGTTTGGTAGAGGTTTGACTCGCTGCTCTCAATGGACCGACAAACTTCATGCTGAAAAGTTAAACAGCAAACAGTTTACCAAATTTACATTTGACACCAAACCTGATGCGTCTCTATCCCCCAACGTGACAATCAACCCTACTAATGACAATACCAACAATTCCAAGAATGACATCAAGCTTGCTGTTAGTTCCAACTGCATCGCAGCTAGCCCCGGGAACAGATCTCAGACAATCGACGTAACCAGGATTCCTTGCTCGTCTACATCAATTGACTTCAAAACCAGTTCCTTCGTAATTGAACCGGTGACATCTTATCAACCAAGGTCTACATCAAGTGCTTCTGCTGCCAGGAGCAGTTCATCACTCTTTTCCAACGAGTCAATTGAGAAAGCAAGACCCGATGACAACCATGATGGCAAGACCATTCCGGCAATTGAGGACCGTTCAACCCAAACTGATACCATGAAGCAGACTTCTCTAATCAAGACAATTCTCCATGAGCCATTACAGAGCCGACCTAAATCCATCTCTTGCACTGCGCCTGCAACCGTTCAGCCCTACTGCAACAAACAAAATATCACTATTCAGAAGCAGGCAGCAGACGACAACCACCGTGCTGCACACAGTAATCCGTACAAGTTCCAAGACCCTGACCCTTCAGAAAAATTCGTATCCTACTTGGATGTTCTTACGGAGGAGAATATCAAGACAGCTACAATTAAACGCACCAGGAATTACATCAACAGGTTTACCGACATGGGAAAGGCTAAAATTGTCATCTTGCCTTACGATGATTCCGAAGCAGCCCAGGACGTGTCCGACATCGACGAGATGAATGTAATCTCCGTTCTCGATGATATTCCACCAGTTAAGACAAATCCCGATGAAAAGACCCCAGCTGCAGTGACAACTCGTTCCGACTACATCCTCAATATTCCCATGGATTTTGAGCTGCCAAGCGTGACCATACAGACAAGCACTAGCATCCGGTCGGTCTTCTTCGGGATTAGAAAATGGTTTTCGGGATTGCTGTCTAAACCCAGACTTGATATTGGCGATGACTACAAGTTGGAAGTGACTAAAAATGATTCTTCCATGAAAACCCCAGCCAAAACCAAGCACACCGCCTCAAGCTGGCTTCCTATTAGTGGAAATAACAACTGCGATACTGAAGAAAAGCCGATCAATATCCTAGGCTCTGTCTTCCAAAGATCGAGCGACAGGTTCGAGTACAATTCCGTCTCTTCATCCACCAGTTTGAGCAGCATCCAGTCAGTTTAGATTGCCTTGAAGAAACAACTCACTCCAGTCGCAAAGTTCATTATTTTATTCTGCCACGTCCTTCTGATTGCGTCCTGCGTGATTGCGATGTGGTGGTCCATATACTCCCTTCATGGCTATTGTCGGAGCGCCTTATGGGAGTGGGCTGCCACTGCTGCCACTGCTGTTCTCATCCAGGCTATAATTTGTGATACCATCAAGGCTGCCATCATAACGTTTCTCAAGCGGTTGTCCTTCGAGGAAGAGACAAAACCAAAGCCCTACTCCATCATTCTCTAATCTGTATCGCACAGATGTATAATACGCATACTGGCCATATAAATCACAGTCATCAAGTTCGATTAGCCTTTTGCGTGTTTCACATAAATAGCATCTAACGTACGGAATCTCTTTATTTCACCTGTACCCAATAGATGACCATACTAGATATTTGTTGCTATGTAATGGGTGCACGTGACCGGTGTGAAGTACATAATACATACCATGTTCACTGTACGACAGAATGGCATAAAATAACCAGACTGTTGGTTGCTATAGGCAGTGGCCTGCACCGTGTAGCAACATAGTATGCAAACTTTCTGAACGGCACACTGAAAGTGAAGAATTCGGAGTGCCAGCCATAGTGCAACGGTTACTCGCAAAAGGCTAATTACAGTGTAGGTTCTGCCGTGAACCTACTGGATTAACTTTGGATCATGATATACACAAAATTTACCAAATAAAACAATTTCAACTGCAAAGCATAACAAGCAAACGAAATGTTAAAAACAAAAAAAACCTAAACATTAAATGCTGCAAATCAAATATGGTGAATATTTCACCATACTGCATTCGTGCAGTTGTAAATATGTAAATATATGTTGTGTTTGAAAAAAAATATATATATATATAAAAAGAAAAAAATATGTATAAAATATAAAAAGGGGAAATTTACTATACTGGCTATGGTCAAATTAAAGAGACTAGAAAAAAATTATCAACACTCAATGTAAGTTTCCAAAACAAAACAAAATTAAAGCAAATATTTACACCGACTGGAGAGTTTGTGCTATACAGAAAGAATATCTTGTACTTCCAGATTACTTTCAGGTGATTTTAAGCTTCCTGACGAAGTAGAGAAAATACTAATTATTTTCCAGAGACATTTCTCAAATTTCTCAGTGCACACTAGCAAATATCATTGTACATTACACTAACTGTTGTACAATTCGGGTGATCAAAGTCTGGTTAAAGAAAGAAAACTTTGTAAATTCACAAGATGTTTAACAATGTTTTTAAAAATGTGTTGATACTAGAATAATCATGGAAAATGAAAGAATATCATCCTTTATTCATTTAATAAAATATTTGCATCAACGGTGTTTATCGATCATGAAACTCCTAAAATGAAATTTGTAACTTTCAGCAAACAAGTATATCTGAATTCTGTAAAAATCTGTAAAAAGCCAGTTTTATAGTTTAATAGAAAGCGAAGAAATGTATTTTGAATTATGTACAGAATTACACACTGGAATGATTCATTCAGAACACAAACTCATTGCTTATAATGCAATTATCTCATTTTTAATAGTTCTTGTTCATATTTTTTTGTATCAATGTATCGGTATATGGTACAACATCATGGTGATTAATTACAATTCTGCGATGAGGGGGGAAAAAATCTGGTGTGTTGAACTATTTTATTATGTGTGCTTGCCTTCAAATAATGTGGATTGGAAAGCTGGAGAACAAAAGACAAGGTGAAAGTATTTGTGAGTTCGTACAAAGCAAGATAGTTCTAAGGGGGAAAAAGACATTTCTAAGTAAGAGGAAAAACAGACTGCAAAATTTTTTTTGACAGGGTCACACTAGTCTACCACAACTAAGGGGCCATCCATAAAGTACGTAGGCACGGGGGGAGGGGGAGAGTTATTGGGTTTTTTTAAAGCCAATGCGTACACCTAACGTTAAAGTATATGGGTGACGTCACGAATTTTGCGTACGTTAAAGTATATGGGCATGGGGGCGGGGGTCTAAACACGTCGGCATTTTGTGCGTATTTATGGATGGCCCCTAAACGAGAGTCACCTGGACTGAACTGTCACGAGAAAATTCCACGCCGTTATGGTTTCATCATTTTCCACCACCATATTTGCGAAATAAAAGTGCGACATTGCGAATTATTTGCAAAGATATTTGCGATTTGCGATGTCCCTTGTATGTATACGCCACGATATTATACTAAACAATATTTTGCTCGCTTCATTGGAAAATAATATCTAAATCAGAAAACTGTGGTGTGGCGCGTTTGAGATGCGTTCCTGGGGCCCGCCCGGCACGGCTTGTGAATTCGTAATCCATGATCCAAGATTCCGCGCACACTGTGACGAAAAAGCGAAAAGCACCCTAACATGCATGTAGCTGTGATATTTTTTTCTCAGACCAAATGGCTCCATCCTAGACAAGACAGTATAATAGCACACTGATTTCTTTTCCCCTAAAATGAGCCTGTAGGCCTACTTATTTTTTTCCCAGGAGATTTTCAAAAACGGGAAAATATATATTTGAAAAATTACGCAGTTTCCCGGCTTTGAAAAAAGGGTTGAAGACAGATAACATGATTGGGAAAAGGAACAACCGCATAACTAATGTTGATAAACTGTCCTGTTTCAGCCACATAATCAGAAAACCTGAGAAATCCGTGCATGGTAAAAAAAAAAAAAGAAGAAGGGGTCTGCAGACAGTTGACAATTTCTCTTAGCTCACAAAGGTACCATTTTACCATTGCTATATCAACATTTTTAGTCACATAGGTTTTTCTTGTAAATTCGTGAACTAAAGTTTTGGTTAAAGTTACATTGTCCGTACGTGGTTCTCAGCAAATTCGATTTGTTTTTTCTCAGAACGAATTTTTAAAGCATTTACTTTACTTTGACAAAATAAAAACATCATATTTTGTATTTTAGACATCACCAAGTCTGTGAAAAACGCCGTTTTTTGTACGGCCGTTTTTGCGGCTTTGCTTTTAATTGCCGTGAGTTGAATAATTGCGGACCGACAATAATTCGAAATACAAGTATTGACAGTAATTGTTTGATAACTAAACGTTGGTCGATTTTTGTCCGTTGATGTCTCATTTGAATTAAGGTGAATAACTTGTATGTTTCTAGAAAAGTATCACCTTTCGACGTGCAACACTCAAATCACGCGGACATATCATCTTTAACTGCAAAACAATGTTAGGGCTTTAAAACATAGCATTTTCTCCTGAAAAAGTACCATATTTTTAACACGGGAAAAACCATGTGGTGTTTTGTAATCGCATTTCCATCAACACATTTAGTCGGGTTTTTCTTGTCAAATTGCGAAGTACCCGATAAATGTTTGGGTAACTGCAAATGATGTATTGGGCCTGGGGATTTAAAATTTGGATGTTTAGGGGTGCAGCCAAGTAAAAATAGGTAGAGATCTGTGCGACGAGCTCATGAATATTTTGTATGCCCTCAAACTGTTCTTTATTAGGGAGAGTTGCGAGCTGAACGAGTGTGGTCTTGTGTAAAATATGACTATCGTCGCTATGTGGGGTATTTTTTCTTCCAACTATAAACATTTTAGACACTGTAGCTCCTATAAGTGGCCCTATTTTGCCCAGTAGCGTATGTGCCTTTGTTCCAAAATGGGTGCTGGTCTAGTTAGCAAGTTTCACTGTTGCAGGGGTAGTTTTGTTTCAAGTGGACATTAGGGAATAAAAGTGACGGATTACCCCCATAAAATTGAACAGAATTGAAAAGATGAGACTTCAGTGAGTATTCCGGTTGTTATCCTGAGAAGCTGAGAGAGTTGTGAGTATTTTAAAATGATTTTTGAAAATTGGGCATTTAGCATTGGTAAATTCACTGTAAAATACCGCGTGCTTGAACGAATTTGCGGCCCAAAGGGATTTTGAGAAACGGCGCAAACCTCCTCGAAAAAGGCGTTATTTGGGCCCAGTTTATTTATTTATTTATTTATTTCTGTGGCAGAGGTTTCATCTTCGTCCATTTTGATTTCTACAACAATAAATGTTTTGTTTTGTTGCTGCACGACGCGTGGGTTCAGGCGATGGCGTCACAAAAGTACTCGGACGAATCCAATATTTTGTTTTTGGGGGAATGGGCCCCTCGCTCGATGTACGTTAATCAGCATTCTCATTTCCCTACAGTGCTACCGCTGATAATTTGACAGCATTTGTTTTCACACATATGATGATTGATCACTTCACTTCTACAGCGTTTAAAGTAGGCCAACTCCTCTTTTTCAGTTCTTTTTTGTTGTTATTGTGCGGCCGGAGATGCACTCCTTCTACAAAATCCTAGCCTTGTCCAAGGGCTGTGAAATTGTGTGAATCCGTGAAGAATTTGCCTGTATGCTATGCAGCGAAAGTGCGCCATCACGCGGTGAATTGTAGCCAACTGCAAAATAGTCTGGTTGCCGAAATATCTTGGTTAGAGTCCTGACTTCACGGGCGAGGCTGGATCACAGCCTTGTTCTTTATGTATTCGATTTCTTATGTGTTTCTTTATAACTGCGTTGGAAATCCGACGCAATTACTTATGCGAAACCCGAGTGCTTATAAATATTCATATCTTACATAACATCCAATCAGAGCTCATACTCGGGTAAATTATGCGCGTGACCGGTTTGCAAGCATCTAAACGTTTGTACGTCGTACATGTGTAGTGTACATGTAGGCCTGTTTGATGCAATTATGGCGACATCACACGTAGTGATACAACTGAGGAAATCAACGGTAGTTTGAATTATGCAGCCTACAAATTGCAAATTGATGACTTTCACGAAGACCAGAAGATATCCCTCACATATATTTTGTAAAGGTATGACGTGTTTGTGAACTTACCAACTGGGTATAGGCCTGGGCTACGTACGGAAAATCTGCTATTTTTCAAACGGCACCGTATTGTTCTGTCAAAACAACCGTTAACCAATGAGCTTTTACGTCTCGCTGCTCTCTTTGAAAAATTAGCATAAAGAGTCCCCGCCCATAAAACACATCGAATACATAAAGAACAAGGCTGTGATCCAGCCTCGCCCGTGAAGTCAGGACTCTAACCAAGATATTTCGGCAACCAGACTATTTTGCAGTTGGCTACAATTCACCGCGTGATGGCGCACTTTCGCTGCATAGCATACAGGCAAATTCTTCACGGATTCACACAATTTCACAGCCCTTGGACAAGGCTAACAAAATCCATGCAACGCGCGGACAACTAGTCACGCGCCCTCTGTTTAAATATATCCCATAGTTCCTTGCGAAAAGTTAACTAGCGAAATTTCGGCCCTTTTCCGTCTTCAAGCTCCAGGCTCCGGCTTCATGCGGCTCCGGCTCAAACCGCCTCCGGCTTCACTTTAGCGAAGCCAAACCAAAAACCGTTTGGAACACTAGTCGGGCCTAGTAGGCCTACCACTCTTTTTCACCGGCTTTTTAAAAGAACTAGCAACGAGTTTTGTCGGCGGCAAAGTTTAGCAAACCTGCAAAAGTTCACAAAGTTGTTGTTGCTGTCACGTGATTTTCCAGTTCATGACGTCACGAAGCCGGCCGAAGTCACCTATTTAGTTGACTTCGTTTTGTAGCCTCATTTGGGCCAAAACGAAGCCTCGAAATAAAGCCTGAAGCCGAGCCGAAGTTTGGTATGCGGTTTCAAGATGGCGGAATGGAGACGGGACCGGAGACGGAGACGAAGCCGAGAGTTGGAAAAAGGCCCAGGTTTTTGTCATCTTGCATGTGCATGCTCTTGTCAAAAATGGGAAAAGAAGTGCCTGCGAACAAGTAAATTCGGCCTAGGTGGGTCATATTTACTATTTGTTAATATAACCTCCAGAAAGAAAGGGTAAATTTTCAGAAATAAACTTCGTCGTCGCTGGTTTTTGGTTGGATATTTCATTCAATAAAGTGATTGTCACGTCACAGTTGTTAACTCGAACTCGCGCCGCGCACCGCGCGCTCGCGCTACGCCCAGGCAGCCAGGGTAAACAAAACCCAGTGTTGTCTTTAGAAACGGCACATTGCGTGTATGCTGTGTAAACAGTGTGGACGCCTTTTTTCATAAGAAATTTTATCGATTCGAATGAGATTTTTCCTGATCTTTGCGATAATTTTGTGGACTTCAGTCGACTCGACTGTGAGGTAGGTTTCAGATGAATATGTTCATGATGTTTAAGTTTTTGTAACTTTGTTAAAATTAACCTAGTACTACACTAGGCCTAGTAGTAGTATAGCATAGATAAAACTTTAGTCATTATAATATTAGTTAGGCCGAGGCTAAGCTAAGTCAAGTAGGCCCATTTAAGTTAGTCTAACATTAGACAAATCTCTTTCCTAACTTTATACCCTCAACTTTAGTTACAGTGTTGAACTTCACACCAAAAGCCTACCCTAGGTTTATGCAGCTTTCTTTCTTTCTCTCTTTTTTTAAAACAAGATAAGAGTTCCCGGAGAGCTAGGATAGACCCATGCATATAAATGCTTGAGCTGGCATGTGCAAACCACGTTTTGTTAAAACAATAATTATTTCTTTCCTGAATTTTGTTCCTAGTTCACAGACCCTGAGCACCATCTCGGGTCCCTTCCAGGGCAATCCTACCATCTCTGCCCTGACTAGTGATGACTGCCTTTCAACTGTTGATTGGCATGAGATCATCTTCATCACTGCAGTCCCGATAGCTGCTGGCTTTGGACTGCTGCTGCTCGCGGCCTTTCTGAAAGATATGAGACAGGCTTGCAAGGTAGGCCAACAAGTCAACAAGTCTGTACACTTACTAGCATTAAACTTTTAAAGTGTCTAGTGTGTCCAGCAGCCGATTTCACGAAAGAGTGCGCAGCTTGCGCAACTTTTGAAAAATGGCGCAAGCCCCATAGCTTGCGTGTAATTATCACCGGAATGTTGCGCAGCTTGCGCAATAAAAAGTGGCGCAAGGGGGCTTACGCAGTGCGCGCAAGAATTCGTGAAATCGGCTGCTGATCTGATCACATTTCTGAGGTGCCCATTTTTGCCATGGGTGTTCAGGGGTCGATTTCACAAAAGTTAAGACGAGCTCAATGCGTCCTAATTCCCATACCAACGTCCCAATATAAGAAGAGTGACCCTTCCTAAGTTGCGTCTTAGCGCTTTGTAAAATCGGCCCCAGGTTTTTTACCATATCATTTGTCATATTTTTCTCATTACCAATCTGAACATTTGTGCTCTTAATCTGTATATTTTTAAGGATATTGTCAAAAAGTACTGATCTTTTGTAAACTAATTTAAATCCATTCCATAAACAGTGCAGCGATTACACCAGCATTTTTGCTTCCACACCAAATTAAAGATTTCAAATTGTATGTTTTCTTACCCATATAACTAGTATTCATGGTATCTTGGGATGGTATTTTATATGATTATTAGGTTACAGCAAAATCCATTATCTAGAAAACTCTGAACAAGCAGGAGTGTGTTCAGATTCTTCTACCAAAAGGTTTTATTTTAACCTAACCATCATATAAAATACCTCCCCAAAATACTATCCATTGGTAAGAAAACATGAAATTTGCAATCTCCAATTTGGATGTGAAAGCAAAAATGTTGGTGTAATTTTGGCGCTGCTTTATGGAACAAATAAATTACTTTACAAAACATCTGTGTGTTTTTTGTTACGATATCCTTTAAAAATATATGGATTGAGAACGCGAAATTTGAGAAAATTATGACAAATTTACAGTTGCCCAAAATTCGACCTCATCAGTTGACAAGAACAAACATTACTAAAATTGGTAATTGCAGTGGTAACAAACACCACATGATTTTGTTGTTCGCGTCAAATGGTTCCTATGTAACAGTTTACCATTTATGTACTCTATCTTTAAGTCGGGATTCGTTGTCTGTTATAGCAATATGATTCCTCCTTTTTTCTTTGCTTCAAACAGAGCAATCGTTCCTGCCCTCCAGCTCCTTCAACCATCAGAGCTAAAAAGGAACGCACCTACGTCATAGACGTAGAATACGGAGGCCGTACAACATGGGGTTCATTCCTGAGTTGGTGTGCTGTGCAGACATCATCAGCCGAAATCAAAAACCGACGTCTGGTGAGACTCCGTGGAAGTACTGGCCTCAGCAACTGGTAAGATAAAGACTACCGTACGTGCCTTCATGCGAGTTCAGATATAAACCCAAGTCTGACTGACGATTTCTGTCTTGTTACTTAATGATTTCCTTGAATTCCTTCGTTACAATGATGTGTCATTTGTTATGATTAAGCAATTTAGGGATGTTCAGCACAGCAGAATATGAGGATGTGTGTAAAGTGAAATGTAACACAATTCATTGAGGTTGTAATATATTGCATTTCCCTTTTGCTTGGAGAATGGGATTTATTGTGTATTTTGACAATAGCAATGCATTATGTAACATTTCACCTTACACCCACCCCCATATTGAGCTGAGCTGCACATCCACCAATTATTGCAAGATAGAGAGCATTGTTAATCAAACTCGAGTTTCCGAACGTTTTTGGGGAGTTTAAAATAATGTTTGTTTGATTATGGTACATGTATTTTGTTTTTGGTCCGTCCTCCAGGGTGTCTTTTTATCTGGTTCTTGGAAAGAAATCAGAACAGAAGACGATCACGACCCCTCGCCCCATCGGTAATCTGGTAGCTGTGGAGTCGAAATACCCGCCAATAAGAGACAGGTTCCTCCCCAGACCATTGCCAACTGCCAATACCAGGGCCTGTCTGAGAGGACTCTTCAAAAGGGCATGTGATATGTAAGCATTTATAAGAAAATTACATTTTGCAAAAGACAAATAGTTGTATTAAACAATTAATGGCCTATTGTATCATTTGCAACATTGTATCATTTGCAACATTCTTTAGATATGCCAGGAATCTGTAAAAAGTGTTATCTAGCAAATGATACATTGGCCTTTAAAGCCCCATGGCAATACATCATTTGTAGTGACCCAAAATTTTACTTGACGAGTTGATGAGAAAAACCTAACCAAAAGTGTTGATAGCGATGGTAACATACAAGGACTAAAAAGTTTTCCAATAAATCTGTCTTTAGGTAGTTTAATTCAATTAGATATAGTCTGAACATTGAGATTGATAAAAAATTAATAAAGGTTTTTGTCTTTCTTTCTATTTTCAGTGAGATCAGACGTATCCATGCCAAGGACACAAAGACACAAGAACATTACTTCACCGTCAGTGGTCCAAGCAGTGGTGGCATCTCATCGACAGATCAAGGGATTATCACCACCCTTCCGCTGTTATATTCAGCCACTCCGCCCAAAACCAAAATCAGCTACGTCGCCTACTACTTCACCAATGCTTCCCTGTGGACCTCTACATTCATGCCCCGGTACCAAGGTAATTTCACCGGAGTACGACACGTCACCCTCTTGTTTGCGAGTATCAGTCACACCATGGTTGCTGCCGTTGCGTTGTCCATGTTAGCAGTGGAATCGTCCATGGAGGAGTCTATTGTGCTCAGCTGGCCTAATTATAATCTGACCCTAGCTGTGGTAGTTAGAGCAGCTGTAGTTGGTGTCGTAGTCTTCGCATTCATGGGCATTGTTGAGATGATCTTCCGTGCCGCACCAACTGTATGGTCGGTACATCCACCTTGCCTACTCGTGCAACAGCAGAATGAAGACATGTTTTCGGATGGCTACCAACCGACTTGTGTGCAGTCTGTAGAGGGAGATTTCTACGGAGGTGAATCTATTAGTGTTGTGGGTATTCTCCGCGAAACCAGCAGTGCTCCAGATATCATGCAGACCCAGAGTTCCAAACAAGTGCGTGATAACACCCGGAAGTACTTCAATCAACCGGGATTGTTTGGTAGAGGTTTGACTCGCTGCTCTCAATGGACCGACAAACTTCATGCTGAAAAGTTAAACAGCAAACAGTTTACCAAATCTACATTTGACACCAAACCTGATGCGTCTCTATCCCCCAACGTGACAATCAACCCTACTAATGACAATACCAACAATTCCAAGAATGACATCAAGCTTGCTGTTAGTTCCAACTGCATCGCAGCTATCCCCGGGAACAGATCTCAGACAATCGACGTAACCAGGATTCCTTGCTCGTCTACATCAATTGACTTCAAAACCAGTTCCTTCGTAATTGAACCGGTGACATCTTATCAACCAAGGTCTACATCAAGTGCTTCTGCTGCCAGGAGCAGTTCATCACTCTTTTCCAACGAGTCAATTGAGAAAGCAAGACCCGATGACAACCATGATGGCAAGACCATTCCGGCAATTGAGGACCGTTCAACCCAAACTGATACCATGAAGCAGACTTCTCTAATCAAGACAATTCTCCATGAGCCATTACAGAGCCGACCTAAATCCATCTCTTGCACTGCGCCTGCAACCGTTCAGCCCTACTGCAACAAACAAAATATCACTATTCAGAAGCAGGCAGCAGACGACAACCACCGTGCTGCACACAGTGATCCGTACAAGTTCCAAGACCCTGACCCTTCAGAAAAATTCGTATCCTACTTGGATGTTCTTACGGAGGAGAATATCAAGACAGCTACAATTAAACGCACCAGGAATTACATCAACAGGTTTACCGACATGGGAAAGGCTAAAATTGTCATCTTGCCTTACGATGATTCCGAAGCAGCCCAGGACGTGTCCGACATCGACGAGATGAATGTAATCTCCGTTCTCGATGATATTCCACCAGTTAAGACAAATCCCGATGAAAAGACCCCAGCTGCAGTGACAACTCGTTCCGACTACATTCTCAATATTCCCATGGATTTTGAGCTGCCAAGCGTGACCATACAGACAAGCACTAGCATCCGGTCGGTCTTCTTCGGGATTAGAAAATGGTTTTCGGGATTGCTGTCTAAACCCAGACTTGATATTGGCGATGACTACAAGTTGGAAGTGACTAAAAATGATTCTTCCATGAAAACCCCAGCCAAAACCAAGCACACCGCCTCAAGCTGGCTTCCTATTAGTGGAAATAACAACTGCGATACTGAAGAAAAGCCGATCAATATCCTAGGCTCTGTCTTCCAAAGATCGAGCGACAGGTTCGAGTACAATTCCGTCTCTTCATCCACCAGTTTGAGCAGCATCCAGTCAGTTCAGATTGCCTTGAAGAAACAACTCACTCCAGTCGCAAAGTTCATTATTTTATTCTGCCACGTCCTTCTGATTGCGTCCTGCGTGATTGCGATGTGGTGGTCCATATACTCCCTTCATGGCTATTGTCGGAGCGCCTTATGGGAGTGGGCTGCCACTGCTGCCACTGCTGTTCTCATCCAGGCTATCATTTGTGATACCATCAAGGCTGCCATCATAACGTTTCTCAAGCGGTTGTCCTTCGAGGAAGAGACAAAACCAAAGCCCTACTCCATCATTCTCTAATCTGTATCGCACAGATTTATAATACGCATACTGGCCATATAAATCACAGTCATCAAGTTCGATTAGCCTTTTGCGTGTTTCACATAAATAGCATCTAACGTACGGAATCTCTTTATTTCACCTGTACCCAATAGATGACCATACTAGATATTTGTTGCTATGTAATGGGTGCACGTGACCGGTGTGAAGTACATAATACATACCATGTTCACTGTACGACAGAATGGCATAAAATAACCAGACTGTTGGTTGCTATAGGCAGTGGCCTGCACCGTGTAGCAACATAGTATGCAAACTTTCTGAACGGCACACTGAAAGTGAAGAATTCGGAGTGCCAGCCATAGTGCAACGGTTACTCGCAAAAGGCTAATTACAGTGTAGGTTCTGCCGTGAACCTACTGGATTAACTTTGGATCATGATATACACAAAATTTACCAAATAAAACAATTTCAACTGCAAAGCATAACAAGCAAACGAAATGTTAAAAAAAAAAAAACCTAAACATTAAATGCTGCAAATCAAATATGGTGAATATTTCACCATACTGCATTCGTGCAGTTGTAAATATGTAAATATATGTTGTGTTTGAAAAAAAATATATATATATATAAAAAGAAAAAAATATGTATAAAATATAAAAAGGGGAAATTTACTATACTGGCTATGGTCAAATTAAAGAGACTAGAAAAAAATTATCAACACTCAATGTAAGTTTCCAAAACAAAACAAAATTAAAGCAAATATTTACACCGACTGGAGAGTTTGTGCTATACAGAAAGAATATCTTGTACTTCCAGATTACTTTCAGGTGATTTTAAGCTTCCTGACGAAGTAGAGAAAATACTAATTATTTTCCAGGGACATTTCTCAAATTTCTCAGTGCACACTAGCAAATATCATTGTACATTACACTAACTGTTGTACAATTCGGGTGATCAAAGTCTGGTTAAAGAAAGAAAACTTTGTAAATTCACAAGATGTTTAACAATGTTTTTAAAAATGTGTTGATACTAGAATAATCATGGAAAATGAAAGAATATCATCCTTTATTCATTTAATAAAATATTTGCATCAACGGTGTTTATCGATCATGAAACTCCTAAAATGAAATTTGTAACTTTCAGCAAACAAGTATATCTGAATTCTGTAAAAATCTGTAAAAAGCCAGTTTTATAGTTTAATAGAAAGCGAAGAAATGTATTTTGAATTATGTACAGAATTACACACTGGAATGATTCATTCAGAACACAAACTCATTGCTTATAATGCAATTATCTCATTTTTAATAGTTCTTGTTCATATTTTTTTGTATCAATGTATCGGTATATGGTACAACATCATGGTGATTAATTACAATTCTGCGATGAGGGGGGAAAAAATCTGGTGTGTTGAACTATTTTATTATGTGTGCTTGCCTTCAAATAATGTGGATTGGAAAGCTGGAGAACAAAAGACAAGGTGAAAGTATTTGTGAGTTCGTACAAAGCAAGATAGTTCTAAGGGGGGAAAAGACATTTCTAAGTAAGAGGAAAAACAGACTGCAAACATTTTTTTGACAGGGTCACACTAGTCTACCACAACTAAGGGGCCATCCATAAAGTACGTAGGCACGGGGGGAGGGGGAGAGTTATTGGTTTTTTTTAAAGCCAATGCGTACACCTAACGTTAAAGTATATGGGTGACGTCACGAATTTTGCGTACGTTAAAGTATATGGGCATGGGGGCGGGGGTCTAAACACGTCGGCATTTTGTGCGTATTTATGGATGGCCCCTAAACGAGAGTCACCTGGACTGAACTGTCACGAGAAAATTCCACGCCGTTATGGTTTCATCATTTTTCACCACCATATTTGCGAAATAAAAGTGCGACATTGCGAATTATTTGCAAAGATATTTGCGATTTGCGATGTCCCTTGTATGTATACGCCACGATATTATACTAAACAATATTTTGCTCGCTTCATTGGAAAATAATATCTTAATCAGAAAACTGTGGTGTGGCGCGTTTGAGATGCGTTCCTGGGGCCCGCCCGGCACGGCTTGTGAATTCGTACTCCATGATCCAAGATTCCGCGCACACTGTGACGAAAAAGCGAAAAGCACCCTAACATGCATGTAGCTGTGATATTTTTTTCTCAGACCAAATGGCTCCATCCTAGACAAGACAGTATAATAGCACACTGATTTCTTTTCCCCTAAAATGAGCCTGTAGGCCTACTTATTTTTTTCCCAGGAGATTTTCAAAAACGGGAAAATATATATTTGAAAAATTACGCAGTTTCCCGGCTTTGAAAAAAGGGTTGAAGACAGATAACATGATTGGGAAAAGGAACAACCGCATAACTAATGTTGATAAACTGTCCTGTTTCAGCCACATAATCAGAAAACCTGAGAAATCCGTGCATGGTAAAAAAAAAAGAAGAAGAAGGGGTCTGCAGACAGTTGACAATTTCTCTTAGCTCACAAAGGTACCATTTTACCATTGCTATATCAACATTTTTAGTCACATAGGTTTTTCTTGTAAATTCGTGAACTAAAGTTTTGGTTAAAGTTACATTGTCCGTACGTGGTTCTCAGCAAATTCGATTTGTTTTTTCTCAGAACGAATTTTTAAAGCATTTACTTTACTTTGACAAAATAAAAACATCATATTTTGTATTTTAGACATCACCAAGTCTGTGAAAAACGCCGTTTTTTGTACGGCCGTTTTTGCAGCTTTGCTTTTAATTGCCATGAGTTGAATAATTGCGGACCGACAATAATTCGAAATACAAGTATTGACAGTAATTGTTTGATAACTAAACGTTGGTCGATTTTTGTCCGTTGATGTCTCATTTGAATTAAGGTGAATAACTTGTATGTTTCTAGAAAAGTATCACCTTTCGACGTGCAACACTCAAATCACGCGGACATATCATCTTTAACTGCAAAACAATGTTAGGGCTTTAAAACATAGCATTTTCTCCTGAAAAAGTACCATATTTTTAACACGGGAAAAACCATGTGGTGTTTTGTAATCGCATTTCCATCAACACATTTAGTCGGGTTTTTCTTGTCAAATTGCGAAGTACCCGATAAATGTTTGGGTAACTGCAAATGATGTATTGGGCCTGGGGATTTAAAATTTGGATGTTTAGGGGTGCAGCCAAGTAAAAATAGGTAGAGATCTGTGCGACGAGCTCATGAATATTTTGTATGCCCTCAAACTGTTCTTTATTAGGGAGAGTTGCGAGCTGAACGAGTGTGGTCTTGTGTAAAATATGACTATCGTCGCTATGTGGGGTATTTTTTCTTCCAACTATAAACATTTTAGACACTGTAGCTCCTATAAGTGGCCCTATTTTGCCCAGTAGCGTATGTGCCTTTGTTCCAAAATGGGTGCTGGTCTAGTTAGCAAGTTTCACTGTTGCAGGGGTAGTTTTGTTTCAAGTGGACATTAGGGAATAAAAGTGACGGATTACCCCCATAAAATTGAACAGAATTGAAAAGATGAGACTTCAGTGAGTATTCCGGTTGTTATCCTGAGAAGCTGAGAGAGTTGTGAGTATTTTAAAATGATTTTTGAAAATTGGGCATTTAGCATTGGTAAATTCACTGTAAAATACCGCGTGCTTGAACGAATTTGCGGCCCAAAGGGATTTTGAGAAACGGCGCAAACCTCCTCGAAAAAGGCGTTATTTGGGCCCAGTTTATTTATGTATTTATTTATTTCTGTGGCAGAGGTTTCATCTTCGTCCATTTTGATTTCTACAACAAAAAAATGTTTTGTTTTGTTGCTGCACGACGCGTGGGTTCAGGCGATGGCGTCACAAAAGTACTCGGACGAATCCAATATTTTGTTTTTGGGGGAATGGGCCCCTCGCTCGATGTACGTTAATCAGCATTCTCATTTCCCTACAGTGCTACCGCTGATAATTTGACAGCATTTGTTTTCACACATATGATGATTGATCACTTCACTTCTACAGCGTTTAAAGTAGGCCAACTCCTCTTTTTCAGTTCTTTTTTGTTGTTATTGTGCGGCCGGAGATGCACTCCTTCTACAAAATCCTAGCCTTGTCCAAGGGCTGTGAAATTGTGTGAATCCGTGAAGAATTTGCCTGTATGCTATGCAGCGAAAGTGCGCCATCACGCGGTGAATTGTAGCCAACTGCAAAATAGTCTGGTTGCCGAAATATCTTGGTTAGAGTCCTGACTTCACGGGCGAGGCTGGATCACAGCCTTGTTCTTTATGTATTCGATTTCTTATGTGTTTCTTTATAACTGCGTTGGAAATCCGACGCAATTACTTATGCAAAACCCGAGTGCTTATAAATATTCATATCTTACATAACATCCAATCAGAGCTCATACTCGGGTAAATTATGCGCGTGACCGGTTTGCAAGCATCTAAACGTTTGTACGTCGTACATGTGTAGTGTACATGTAGGCCTGTTTGATGCAATTATGGCGACATCACACGTAGTGATACAACTGAGGAAATCAACGGTAGTTTGAATTATGCAGCCTACAAATTGCAAATTTATGACTTTCACGAAGACCAGAAGATATCCCTCACATATATTTTGTAAAGGTATGACGTGTTTGTGAACTTACCAACTGGGTATAGGCATGGGCTACGTACGGAAAATCTGCTATTTTTCAAACGGCACCGTATTGTTCTGTCAAAACAACCGTTAACCAATGAGCTTTTACGTCTCGCTGCTCTCTTTGAAAAATTAGCATAAAGAGTCCCCGCCCATAAAACACATCGAATACATAAAGAACAAGGCTGTGATCCAGCCTCGCCCGTGAAGTCAGGACTCTAACCAAGATATTTCGGCAACCAGACTATTTTGCAGTTGGCTACAATTCACCGCGTGATGGCGCACTTTCGCTGCATAGCATACAGGCAAATTCTTCACGGATTCACACAATTTCACAGCCCTTGGACAAGGCTAACAAAATCCATGCAACGCGCGGACAACTAGTCACGCGCCCTCTGTTTAAATATATCCCATAGTTCCTTGCGAAAAGTTAACTAGCGAAATTTCGGCCCTTTTCCGTCTTCAAGCTCCAGGCTCCGGCTTCATGCGGCTCCGGCTCAAACCGCCTCCGGCTTCACTTTAGCGAAGCCAAACCAAAAACCGTTTGGAACACTAGTCGGGCCTAGTAGGCCTACCACTCTTTTTCACCGGCTTTTTAAAAGAACTAGCAACGAGTTTTGTCGGCGGCAAAGTTTAGCAAACCTGCAAAAGTTCACAAAGTTGTTGTTGCTGTCACGTGATTTTCCAGTTCATGACGTCACGAAGCCGGCCGAAGTCACCTATTTAGTTGACTTCGTTTTGTAGCCTCATTTGGGCCAAAACGAAGCCTCGAAATAAAGCCTGAAGCCGAGCCGAAGTTTGGTATGCGGTTTCAAGATGGCGGAATGGAGACGGGACCGGAGACGGAGACGAAGCCGAGAGTTGGAAAAAGGCCCAGGTTTTTGTCATCTTGCATGTGCATGCTCTTGTCAAAAATGGGAAAAGAAGTGCCTGCGAACAAGTAAATTCGGCCTAGGTGGGTCATATTTACTATTTGTTAATATAACCTCCAGAAAGAAAGGGTAAATTTTCAGAAATAAACTTCGTCGTCGCTGGTTTTTGGTTGGATATTTCATTCAATAAAGTGATTGTCACGTCACAGTTGTTAACTCGAACTCGCGCCGCGCACCGCGCGCTCGCGCTACGCCCAGGCAGCCAGGGTAAACAAAACCCAGTGTTGTCTTTAGAAACGGCACATTGCGTGTATGCTGTGTAAACAGTGTGGACGCCTTTTTTCATAAGAATTTTTATCGATTCGAATGAGATTTTTCCTGATCTTTGCGATAATTTTGTGGACTTCAGTCGACTCGACTGTGAGGTAGGTTTCAGATGAATATGTTCATGATGTTTAAGTTTTTGTAACTTTGTTAAAATTAACCTAGTACTACACTAGGCCTAGTAGTAGTATAGCATAGATAAAACTTTAGTCATTATAATATTAGTTAGGCCGAGGCTAAGCTAAGTCAAGTAGGCCCATTTAAGTTAGTCTAACATTAGACAAATCTCTTTCCTAACTTTATACCCTCAACTTTAGTTACAGTGTTGAACTTCACACCAAAAGCCTACCCTAGGTTTATGCAGCTTTCTTTCTTTCTCTCTTTTTTTAAAACAAGATAAGAGTTCCCGGAGAGCTAGGATAGACCCATGCATATAAAGGCTTGAGCTGGCATGTGCAAACCACGTTTTGTTAAAACAATAATTATTTCTTTCCTGAATTTTGTTCCTAGTTCACAGACCCTGAGCACCATCTCGGGTCCCTTCCAGGGCAATCCTACCATCTCTGCCCTGACTAGTGATGACTGCCTTTCAACTGTTGATTGGCATGATATCATCTTCATCACTGCAGTCCCGATAGCTGCTGGCTTTGGACTGCTGCTGCTCGCGGCCTTTCTGAAAGATATGAGACAGGCTTGCAAGGTAGGCCAACAAGTCAACAAGTCTGTACACTTACTAGCATTAAACTTTTAAAGTGTCTAGTGTGTCCAGCAGCCGATTTCACGAAAGAGTGCGCAGCTTGCGCAACTTTTGAAAAATGGCGCAAGCCCCATAGCTTGCGTGTAATTATCACCGGAATGTTGCGCAGCTTGCGCAATAAAAAGTGGCGCAAGGGGGCTTACGCAGTGCGCAAGGATTCGTGAAATCGGCTGCTGATCTGATCACATTTCTGAGGTGCCCATTTTTGCCATGGGTGTTCAGGGGTCGATTTCACAAAAGTTAAGACGAGCTCAATGCGTCCTAATTCCCATACCAACCTCCCAATATAAGAAGAGTGACCCTTCCTAAGTTGCGTCTTAGCGCTTTGTGAAATCGGCCCCAGGTTTTTTACCATATCATTTGTCATATTTTTCTCATTACCAATCTGAACATTTGTGCTCTTAATCTGTATATTTTTAAGGATATTGTCAAAAAGTACTGATCTTTTGTAAACTAATTTAAATCCATTCCATAAACAGTGCAGCGATTACACCAGCATTTTTGCTTCCACACCAAATTAAAGATTTCAAATTGTATGTTTTCTTACCCATATAACTAGTATTCATGGTATCTTGGGATGGTATTTTATATGATTATTAGGTTACAGCAAAATCCATTATCTAGAAAACTCTGAACAAGCAGAGCCCCTTTAAAGGAGTGTGTTCAGATTCTTCTACCAAAAGGTTTTATTTTAACCTAACCATCATATAAAATACCTCCCCAAAATACTATCCATTGGTAAGAAAACATGACATTTGCAATCTCCAATTTGGATGTGAAAGCAAAAATGTTGGTGTAATTTTGGCGCTGCTTTATGGAACAAATAAATTACTTTACAAAACATCTGTGTGTTTTTTGTTACGATATCCTTTAAAAATATATGGATTGAGAACGCGAAATTTGAGAAAATTATGACAAATTTACAGTTGCCCAAAATTCGACCTCATCAGTTGACAAGAACAAACATTACTAAAATTGGTAATTGCAGTGGTAACAAACACCACATGATTTTGTTGTTCGCGTCAAATGGTTCCTATGTAACAGTTTACCATTTATGTACTCTATCTTTAAGTCGGGATTCGTTGTCTGTTATAGCAATATGATTCCTCCTTTTTTCTTTGCTTCAAACAGAGCAATCGTTCCTGCCCTCCAGCTCCTCCAACCATCAGAGCTAAAAAGGAACGCACCTACGTCATAGACGTAGAATACGGAGGCCGTACAACATGGGGTTCATTCCTGAGTTGGTGTGCTGTGCAGACATCATCAGCCGAAATCAAAAACCGACGTCTGGTGAGACTCCGTGGAAGTACTGGCCTCAGCAACTGGTAAGATAAAGACTACCGTACGTGCCTTCATGCGAGTTCAGATATAAACCCAAGTCTGACTGACGATTTCTGTCTTGTTACTTAATGATTTCCTTGAATTCCTTCGTTACAATGATGTGTCATTTGTTATGATTAAGCAATTTAGGGATGTTCAGCACAGCAGAATATGAGGATGTGTGTAAAGTGAAATGTAACACAATTCATTGAGGTTGTAATATATTGCATTTCCCTTTTGCTTGGAGAATGGGATTTATTGTGTATTTTGACAATAGCAATGCATTATGTAACATTTCACCTTACACCCACCCCCATATTGAGCTGAGCTGCACATCCACCAATTATTGCAAGATAGAGAGCATTGTTAATCAAACTCGAGTTTCCGAACGTTTTTGGGGAGTTTAAAATAATGTTTGTTTGATTATGGTACATGTATTTTGTTTTTGGTCCGTCCTCCAGGGTGTCTTTTTATCTGGTTCTTGGAAAGAAATCAGAACAGAAGACGATCACGACCCCTCGCCCCATCGGTAATCTGGTAGCTGTGGAGTCGAAATACCCGCCAATAAGAGACAGGTTCCTCCCCAGACCATTGCCAACTGCCAATACCAGGGCCTGTCTGAGAGGACTCTTCAAAAGGGCATGTGATATGTAAGCATTTATAAGAAAATTACATTTTGCAAAAGACAAATAGTTGTATTAAACAATTAATGGCCTATTGTATCATTTGCAACATTGTATCATTTGCAACATTCTTTAGATATGCCAGGAATCTGTAAAAAGTGTTATCTAGCAAATGATACATTGGCCTTTAAAGCCCCATGGCAATACATCATTTGTAGTGACCCAAAATTTTACTTGACGAGTTGATGAGAAAAACCTAACTAAAAGTGTTGATAGCGATGGTAACATACAAGGACTAAAAAGTTTTCCAATAAATCTGTCTTTAGGTAGTTTAATTCAATTAGATATAGTCTGAACATTGAGATTGATAAAAAATGAATAAAGGTTTTTGTCTTTCTTTCTATTTTCAGTGAGATCAGACGTATCCATGCCAAGGACACAAAGACACAAGAACATTACTTCACCGTCAGTGGTCCAAGCAGTGGTGGCATCTCATCGACAGATCAAGGGATTATCACCACCCTTCCGCTGTTATATTCAGCCACTCCGCCCAAAACTACGTCGCCTACTACTTCACCAATGCTTCCCTGTGGACCTCTACATTCATGCCCCGGTACCAAGGTAATTTCACCGGAGTACGACACGTCACCCTCTTGTTTGCGAGTATCAGTCACACCATGGTTGCTGCCGTTGCGTTGTCCATGTTAGCAGTGGAATCGTCCATGGAGGAGTCTATTGTGCTCAGCTGGCCTAATTATAATCTGACCCTAGCTGTGGTAGTTAGAGCAGCTGTAGTTGGTGTCGTAGTCTTCGCATTCATGGGCATTGTTGAGATGATCTTCCGTGCCGCACCAACTGTATGGTCGGTACATCCACCTTGCCTACTCGTGCAACAGCAGAATGAAGACATGTTTTCGGATGGCTACCAACCGACTTGTGTGCAGTCTGTAGAGGGAGATTTCTACGGAGGTGAATCTATTAGTGTTGTGGGTATTCTCCGCGAAACCAGCAGTGCTCCAGATATCATGCAGACCCAGAGTTCCAAACAAGTGCGTGATAACACCCGGAAGTACTTCAATCAACCGGGATTGTTTGGTAGAGGTTTGACTCGCTGCTCTCAATGGACCGACAAACTTCATGCTGAAAAGTTAAACAGCAAACAGTTTACCAAATCTACATTTGACACCAAACCTGATGCGTCTCTATCCCCCAACGTGACAATCAACCCTACTAATGACAATACCAACAATTCCAAGAATGACATCAAGCTTGCTGTTAGTTCCAACTGCATCGCAGCTAGCCCCGGGAACAGATCTCAGACAATCGACGTAACCAGGATTCCTTGCTCGTCCACATCAATTGACTTCAAAACCAGTTCCTTCGTAATTGAACCGGTGACATCTTATCAACCAAGGTCTACATCAAGTGCTTCTGCTGCCAGGAGCAGTTCATCACTCTTTTCCAACGAGTCAATTGAGAAAGCAAGACCCGATGACAACCATGATGGCAAGACCATTCCGGCAATTGAGGACCGTTCAACCCAAACTGATACCATGAAGCAGACTTCTCTAATCAAGACAATTCTCCATGAGCCATTACAGAGCCGACCTAAATCCATCTCTTGCACTGCGCCTGCAACCGTTCAGCCCTACTGCAACAAACAAAATATCACTATTCAGAAGCAGGCAGCAGACGACAACCACCGTGCTGCACACAGTGATCCGTACAAGTTCCAAGACCCTGACCCTTCAGAAAAATTCGTATCCTACTTGGATGTTCTTACGGAGGAGAATATCAAGACAGCTACAATTAAACGCACCAGGAATTACATCAACAGGTTTACCGACATGGGAAAGGCTAAAATTGTCATCTTGCCTTACGATGATTCCGAAGCAGCCCAGGACGTGTCCGACATCGACGAGATGAATGTAATCTCCGTTCTCGATGATATTCCACCAGTTAAGACAAATCCCGATGAAAAGACCCCAGCTGCAGTGACAACTCGTTCCGACTACATCCTCAATATTCCCATGGATTTTGAGCTGCCAAGCGTGACCATACAGACAAGCACTAGCATCCGGTCGGTCTTCTTCGGGATTAGAAAATGGTTTTCGGGATTGCTGTCTAAACCCAGACTTGATATTGGCGATGACTACAAGTTGGAAGTGACTAAAAATGATTCTTCCATGAAAACCCCAGCCAAAACCAAGCACACCGCCTCAAGCTGGCTTCCTATTAGTGGAAATAACAACTGCGATACTGAAGAAAAGCCGATCAATATCCTAGGCTCTGTCTTCCAAAGATCGAGCGACAGGTTCGAGTACAATTCCGTCTCTTCATCCACCAGTTTGAGCAGCATCCAGTCAGTTTAGATTGCCTTGAAGAAACAACTCACTCCAGTCGCAAAGTTCATTATTTTATTCTGCCACGTCCTTCTGATTGCGTCCTGCGTGATTGCGATGTGGTGGTCCATATACTCCCTTCATGGCTATTGTCGGAGCGCCTTATGGGAGTGGGCTGCCACTGCTGCCACTGCTGTTCTCATCCAGGCTATAATTTGTGATACCATCAAGGCTGCCATCATAACGTTTCTCAAGCGGTTGTCCTTCGAGGAAGAGACAAAACCAAAGCCCTACTCCATCATTCTCTAATCTGTATCGCACAGATGTATAATACGCATACTGGCCATATAAATCACAGTCATCAAGTTCGATTAGCCTTTTGCGTGTTTCACATAAATAGCATCTAACGTACGGAATCTCTTTATTTCACCTGTACCCAATAGATGACCATACTAGATATTTGTTGCTATGTAATGGGTGCACGTGACCGGTGTGAAGTACATAATACATACCATGTTCACTGTACGACAGAATGGCATAAAATAACCAGACTGTTGGTTGCTATAGGCAGTGGCCTGCACCGTGTAGCAACATAGTATGCAAACTTTCTGAACGGCACACTGAAAGTGAAGAATTCGGAGTGCCAGCCATAGTGCAACGGTTACTCGCAAAAGGCTAATTACAGTGTAGGTTCTGCCGTGAACCTACTGGATTAACTTTGGATCATGATATACACAAAATTTACCAAATAAAACAATTTCAACTGCAAAGCATAACAAGCAAACGAAATGTTAAAAACAAAAAAAACCTAAACATTAAATGCTGCAAATCAAATATGGTGAATATTTCACCATACTGCATTCGTGCAGTTGTAAATATGTAAATATATGTTGTGTTTGAAAAAAAAAATATATATATATAAAAAGAAAAAAATATGTATAAAATATAAAAAGGGGAAATTTACTATACTGGCTATGGTCAAATTAAAGAGACTAGAAAAAAATTATCAACACTCAATGTAAGTTTCCAAAACAAAACAAAATTAAAGCAAATATTTACACCGACTGGAGAGTTTGTGCTATACAGAAAGAATATCTTGTACTTCCAGATTACTTTCAGGTGATTTTAAGCTTCCTGACGAAGTAGAGAAAATACTAATTATTTTCCAGAGACATTTCTCAAATTTCTCAGTGCACACTAGCAAATATCATTGTACATTACACTAACTGTTGTACAATTCGGGTGATCAAAGTCTGGTTAAAGAAAGAAAACTTTGTAAATTCACAAGATGTTTAACAATGTTTTAAAAAATGTGTTGATACTAGAATAATCATGGAAAATGAAAGAATATCATCCTTTATTCATTTAATAAAATATTTGCATCAACGGTGTTTATCGATCATGAAACTCCTAAAATGAAATTTGTAACTTTCAGCAAACAAGTATATCTGAATTCTGTAAAAATCTGTAAAAAGCCAGTTTTATAGTTTAATAGAAAGCGAAGAAATGTATTTTGAATTATGTACAGAATTACACACTGGAATGATTCATTCAGAACACAAACTCATTGCTTATAATGCAATTATCTCATTTTTAATAGTTCTTGTTCATATTTTTTTGTATCAATGTATCGGTATATGGTACAACATCATGGTGATTAATTACAATTCTGCGATGAGGGGGGAAAAAATCTGGTGTGTTGAACTATTTTATTATGTGTGCTTGCCTTCAAATAATGTGGATTGGAAAGCTGGAGAACAAAAGACAAGGTGAAAGTATTTGTGAGTTCGTACAAAGCAAGATAGTTCTAAGGGGGGAAAAGACATTTCTAAGTAAGAGGAAAAACAGACTGCAAAATTTTTTTGGACAGGGTCACACTAGTCTACCACAACTAAGGGGCCATCCATAAAGTACGTAGGCACGGGGGGAGGGGGAGAGTTATTGGTTTTTTTTAAAGCCAATGCGTACACCTAACGTTAAAGTATATGGGTGACGTCACGAATTTTGCGTACGTTAAAGTATATGGGCATGGGGGCGGGGGTCTAAACACGTCGGCATTTTGTGCGTATTTATGGATGGCCCCTAAACGAGAGTCACCTGGACTGAACTGTCACGAGAAAATTCCACGCCGTTATGGTTTCATCATTTTCCACCACCATATTTGCGAAATAAAAGTGCGACATTGCGAATTATTTGCAAAGATATTTGCGATTTGCGATGTCCCTTGTATGTATACGCCACGATATTATACTAAACAATATTTTGCTCGCTTCATTGGAAAATAATATCTTAATCAGAAAACTGTGGTGTGGCGCGTTTGAGATGCGTTCCTGGGGCCCGCCCGGCACGGCTTGTGAATTCGTAATCCATGATCCAAGATTCCGCGCACACTGTGACGAAAAAGCGAAAAGCACCCTAACATGCATGTAGCTGTGATATTTTTTTCTCAGACCAAATGGCTCCATCCTAGACAAGACAGTATAATAGCACACTGATTTCTTTTCCCCTAAAATGAGCCTGTAGGCCTACTTATTTTTTTTCCCAGGAGATTTTCAAAAACGGGAAAATATATATTTGAAAAATTACGCAGTTTCCCGGCTTTGAAAAAAGGGTGAAGACAGATAACATGATTGGGAAAAGGAACAACCGCATAACTAATGTTGATAAACTGTCCTGTTTCAGCCACATAATCAGAAAACCTGAGAAATCCGTGCATGGTAAAAAAAAAAAAAGAAGAAGGGGTCTGCAGACAGTTGACAATTTCTCTTAGCTCACAAAGGTACCATTTTACCATTGCTATATCAACATTTTTAGTCACATAGGTTTTTCTTGTAAATTCGTGAACTAAAGTTTTGGTTAAAGTTACATTGTCCGTACGTGGTTCTCAGCAAATTCGATTTGTTTTTTCTCAGAACGAATTTTTAAAGCATTTACTTTACTTTGACAAAATAAAAACATCATATTTTGTATTTTAGACATCACCAAGTCTGTGAAAAACGCCGTTTTTTGTACGGCCGTTTTTGCGGCTTTGCTTTTAATTGCCGTGAGTTGAATAATTGCGGACCGACAATAATTCGAAATACAAGTATTGACAGTAATTGTTTGATAACTAAACGTTGGTCGATTTTTGTCCGTTGATGTCTCATTTGAATTAAGGTGAATAACTTGTATGTTTCTAGAAAAGTATCACCTTTCGACGTGCAACACTCAAATCACGCGGACATATCATCTTTAACTGCAAAACAATGTTAGGGCTTTAAAACATAGCATTTTCTCCTGAAAAAGTACCATATTTTTAACACGGGAAAAACCATGTGGTGTTTTGTAATCGCATTTCCATCAACACATTTAGTCGGGTTTTTCTTGTCAAATTGCGAAGTACCCGATAAATGTTTGGGTAACTGCAAATGATGTATTGGGCCTGGGGATTTAAAATTTGGATGTTTAGGGGTGCAGCCAAGTAAAAATAGGTAGAGATCTGTGCGACGAGCTCATGAATATTTTGTATGCCCTCAAACTGTTCTTTATTAGGGAGAGTTGCGAGCTGAACGAGTGTGGTCTTGTGTAAAATATGACTATCGTCGCTATGTGGGGTATTTTTTCTTCCAACTATAAACATTTTAGACACTGTAGCTCCTATAAGTGGCCCTATTTTGCCCAGTAGCGTATGTGCCTTTGTTCCAAAATGGGTGCTGGTCTAGTTAGCAAGTTTCACTGTTGCAGGGGTAGTTTTGTTTCAAGTGGACATTAGGGAATAAAAGTGACGGATTACCCCCATAAAATTGAACAGAATTGAAAAGATGAGACTTCAGTGAGTATTCCGGTTGTTATCCTGAGAAGCTGAGAGAGTTGTGAGTATTTTAAAATGATTTTTGAAAATTGGGCATTTAGCATTGGTAAATTCACTGTAAAATACCGCGTGCTTGAACGAATTTGCGGCCCAAAGGGATTTTGAGAAACGGCGCAAACCTCCTCGAAAAAGGCGTTATTTGGGCCCAGTTTATTTATTTATTTATTTATTTCTGTGGCAGAGGTTTCATCTTCGTCCATTTTGATTTCTACAACAATAAATGTTTTGTTTTGTTGCTGCACGACGCGTGGGTTCAGGCGATGGCGTCACAAAAGTACTCGGACGAATCCAATATTTTGTTTTTGGGGGAATGGGCCCCTCGCTCGATGTACGTTAATCAGCATTCTCATTTCCCTACAGTGCTACCGCTGATAATTTGACAGCATTTGTTTTCACACATATGATGATTGATCACTTCACTTCTACAGCGTTTAAAGTAGGCCAACTCCTCTTTTTCAGTTCTTTTTTGTTGTTATTGTGCGGCCGGAGATGCACTCCTTCTACAAAATCCTAGCCTTGTCCAAGGGCTGTGAAATTGTGTGAATCCGTGAAGAATTTGCCTGTATGCTATGCAGCGAAAGTGCGCCATCACGCGGTGAATTGTAGCCAACTGCAAAATAGTCTGGTTGCCGAAATATCTTGGTTAGAGTCCTGACTTCACGGGCGAGGCTGGATCACAGCCTTGTTCTTTATGTATTCGATTTATTATGTGTTTCTTTATAACTGCGTTGGAAATCCGACGCAATTACTTATGCGAAACCCGAGTGCTTATAAATATTCATATCTTACATAACATCCAATCAGAGCTCATACTCGGGTAAATTATGCGCGTGACCGGTTTGCAAGCATCTAAACGTTTGTACGTCGTACATGTGTAGTGTACATGTAGGCCTGTTTGATGCAATTATGGCGACATCACACGTAGTGATACAACTGAGGAAATCAACGGTAGTTTGAATTATGCAGCCTACAAATTGCAAATTGATGACTTTCACGAAGACCAGAAGATATCCCTCACATATATTTTGTAAAGGTATGACGTGTTTGTGAACTTACCAACTGGGTATAGGCCTGGGCTACGTACGGAAAATCTGCTATTTTTCAAACGGCACCGTATTGTTCTGTCAAAACAACCGTTAACCAATGAGCTTTTACGTCTCGCTGCTCTCTTTGAAAAATTAGCATAAAGAGTCCCCGCCCATAAAACACATCGAATACATAAAGAACAAGGCTGTGATCCAGCCTCGCCCGTGAAGTCAGGACTCTAACCAAGATATTTCGGCAACCAGACTATTTTGCAGTTGGCTACAATTCACCGCGTGATGGCGCACTTTCGCTGCATAGCATACAGGCAAATTCTTCACGGATTCACACAATTTCACAGCCCTTGGACAAGGCTAACAAAATCCATGCAACGCGCGGACAACTAGTCACGCGCCCTCTGTTTAAATATATCCCATAGTTCCTTGCGAAAAGTTAACTAGCGAAATTTCGGCCCTTTTCCGTCTTCAAGCTCCAGGCTCCGGCTTCATGCGGCTCCGGCTCAAACCGCCTCCGGCTTCACTTTAGCGAAGCCAAACCAAAAACCGTTTGGAACACTAGTCGGGCCTAGTAGGCCTACCACTCTTTTTCACCGGCTTTTTAAAAGAACTAGCAACGAGTTTTGTCGGCGGCAAAGTTTAGCAAACCTGCAAAAGTTCACAAAGTTGTTGTTGCTGTCACGTGATTTTCCAGTTCATGACGTCACGAAGCCGGCCGAAGTCACCTATTTAGTTGACTTCGTTTTGTAGCCTCATTTGGGCCAAAACGAAGCCTCGAAATAAAGCCTGAAGCCGAGCCGAAGTTTGGTATGCGGTTTCAAGATGGCGGAATGGAGACGGGACCGGAGACGGAGACGAAGCCGAGAGTTGGAAAAAGGCCCAGGTTTTTGTCATCTTGCATGTGCATGCTCTTGTCAAAAATGGGAAAAGAAGTGCCTGCGAACAAGTAAATTCGGCCTAGGTGGGTCATATTTACTATTTGTTAATATAACCTCCAGAAAGAAAGGGTAAATTTTCAGAAATAAACTTCGTCGTCGCTGGTTTTTGGTTGGATATTTCATTCAATAAAGTGATTGTCACGTCACAGTTGTTAACTCGAACTCGCGCCGCGCACCGCGCGCTCGCGCTACGCCCAGGCAGCCAGGGTAAACAAAACCCAGTGTTGTCTTTAGAAACGGCACATTGCGTGTATGCTGTGTAAACAGTGTGGACGCCTTTTTTCATAAGAAATTTTATCGATTCGAATGAGATTTTTCCTGATCTTTGCGATAATTTTGTGGACTTCAGTCGACTCGACTGTGAGGTAGGTTTCAGATGAATATGTTCATGATGTTTAAGTTTTTGTAACTTTGTTAAAATTAACCTAGTACTACACTAGGCCTAGTAGTAGTATAGCATAGATAAAACTTTAGTCATTATAATATTAGTTAGGCCGAGGCTAAGCTAAGTCAAGTAGGCCCATTTAAGTTAGTCTAACATTAGACAAATCTCTTTCCTAACTTTATACCCTCAACTTTAGTTACAGTGTTGAACTTCACACCAAAAGCCTACCCTAGGTTTATGCAGCTTTCTTTCTTTCTCTCTTTTTTTAAAACAAGATAAGAGTTCCCGGAGAGCTAGGATAGACCCATGCATATAAAGGCTTGAGCTGGCATGTGCAAACCACGTTTTGTTAAAACAATAATTATTTCTTTCCTGAATTTTGTTCCTAGTTCACAGACCCTGAGCACCATCTCGGGTCCCTTCCAGGGCAATCCTACCATCTCTGCCCTGACTAGTGATGACTGCCTTTCAACTGTTGATTGGCATGAGATCATCTTCATCACTGCAGTCCCGATAGCTGCTGGCTTTGGACTGCTGCTGCTCGCGGCCTTTCTGAAAGATATGAGACAGGCTTGCAAGGTAGGCCAACAAGTCAACAAGTCTGTACACTTACTAGCATTAAACTTTTAAAGTGTCTAGTGTGTCCAGCAGCCGATTTCACGAAAGAGTGCGCAGCTTGCGCAACTTTTGAAAAATGGCGCAAGCCCCATAGCTTGCGTGTAATTATCACCGGAATGTTGCGCAGCTTGCGCAATAAAAAGTGGCGCAAGGGGGCTTACGCAGTGCGCGCAAGAATTCGTGAAATCGGCTGCTGATCTGATCACATTTCTGAGGTGCCCATTTTTGCCATGGGTGTTCAGGGGTCGATTTCACAAAAGTTAAGACGAGCTCAATGCGTCCTAATTCCCATACCAACGTCCCAATATAAGAAGAGTGACCCTTCCTAAGTTGCGTCTTAGCGCTTTGTGAAATCGGCCCCAGGTTTTTTACCATATCATTTGTCATATTTTTCTCATTACCAATCTGAACATTTGTGCTCTTAATCTGTATATTTTTAAGGATATTGTCAAAAAGTACTGATCTTTTGTAAACTAATTTAAATCCATTCCATAAACAGTGCAGCGATTACACCAGCATTTTTGCTTCCACACCAAATTAAAGATTTCAAATTGTATGTTTTCTTACCCATATAACTAGTATTCATGGTATCTTGGGATGGTATTTTATATGATTATTAGGTTACAGCAAAATCCATTATCTAGAAAACTCTGAACAAGCAGAGCCCCTTTAAAGGAGTGTGTTCAGATTCTTCTACCAAAAGGTTTTATTTTAACCTAACCATCATATAAAATACCTCCCCAAAATACTATCCATTGGTAAGAAAACATGAAATTTGCAATCTCCAATTTGGATGTGAAAGCAAAAATGTTGGTGTAATTTTGGCGCTGCTTTATGGAACAAATAAATTACTTTACAAAACATCTGTGTGTTTTTTGTTACGATATCCTTTAAAAATATATGGATTGAGAACGCGAAATTTGAGAAAATTATGACAAATTTACAGTTGCCCAAAATTCGACCTCATCAGTTGACAAGAACAAACATTACTAAAATTGGTAATTGCAGTGGTAACAAACACCACATGATTTTGTTGTTCGCGTCAAATGGTTCCTATGTAACAGTTTACCATTTATGTACTCTATCTTTAAGTCGGGATTCGTTGTCTGTTATAGCAATATGATTCCTCCTTTTTTCTTTGCTTCAAACAGAGCAATCGTTCCTGCCCTCCAGCTCCTCCAACCATCAGAGCTAAAAAGGAACGCACCTACGTCATAGACGTAGAATACGGAGGCCGTACAACATGGGGTTCATTCCTGAGTTGGTGTGCTGTGCAGACATCATCAGCCGAAATCAAAAACCGACGTCTGGTGAGACTCCGTGGAAGTACTGGCCTCAGCAACTGGTAAGATAAAGACTACCGTACGTGCCTTCATGCGAGTTCAGATATAAACCCAAGTCTGACTGACGATTTCTGTCTTGTTACTTAATGATTTCCTTGAATTCCTTCGTTACAATGATGTGTCATTTGTTATGATTAAGCAATTTAGGGATGTTCAGCACAGCAGAATATGAGGATGTGTGTAAAGTGAAATGTAACACAATTCATTGAGGTTGTAATATATTGCATTTCCCTTTTGCTTGGAGAATGGGATTTATTGTGTATTTTGACAATAGCAATGCATTATGTAACATTTCACCTTACACCCACCCCCATATTGAGCTGAGCTGCACATCCACCAATTATTGCAAGATAGAGAGCATTGTTAATCAAACTCGAGTTTCCGAACGTTTTTGGGGAGTTTAAAATAATGTTTGTTTGATTATGGTACATGTATTTTGTTTTTGGTCCGTCCTCCAGGGTGTCTTTTTATCTGGTTCTTGGAAAGAAATCAGAACAGAAGACGATCACGACCCCTCGCCCCATCGGTAATCTGGTAGCTGTGGAGTCGAAATACCCGCCAATAAGAGACAGGTTCCTCCCCAGACCATTGCCAACTGCCAATACCAGGGCCTGTCTGAGAGGACTCTTCAAAAGGGCATGTGATATGTAAGCATTTATAAGAAAATTACATTTTGCAAAAGACAAATAGTTGTATTAAACAATTAATGGCCTATTGTATCATTTGCAACATTGTATCATTTGCAACATTCTTTAGATATGCCAGGAATCTGTAAAAAGTGTTATCTAGCAAATGATACATTGGCCTTTAAAGCCCCATGGCAATACATCATTTGTAGTGACCCAAAATTTTACTTGACGAGTTGATGAGAAAAACCTAACTAAAAGTGTTGATAGCGATGGTAACATACAAGGACTAAAAAGTTTTCCAATAAATCTGTCTTTAGGTAGTTTAATTCAATTATATATAGTCTGAACATTGAGATTGATAAAAAATGAATAAAGGTTTTTGTCTTTCTTTCTATTTTCAGTGAGATCAGACGTATCCATGCCAAGGACACAAAGACACAAGAACATTACTTCACCGTCAGTGGTCCAAGCAGTGGTGGCATCTCATCGACAGATCAAGGGATTATCACCACCCTTCCGCTGTTATATTCAGCCACTCCGCCCAAAACCAAAATCAGCTACGTCGCCTACTACTTCACCAATGCTTCCCTGTGGACCTCTACATTCATGCCCCGGTACCAAGGTAATTTCACCGGAGTACGACACGTCACCCTCTTGTTTGCGAGTATCAGTCACACCATGGTTGCTGCCGTTGCGTTGTCCATGTTAGCAGTGGAATCGTCCATGGAGGAGTCTATTGTGCTCAGCTGGCCTAATTATAATCTGACCCTAGCTGTGGTAGTTAGAGCAGCTGTAGTTGGTGTCGTAGTCTTCGCATTCATGGGCATTGTTGAGATGATCTTCCGTGCCGCACCAACTGTATGGTCGGTACATCCACCTTGCCTACTCGTGCAACAGCAGAATGAAGACATGTTTTCGGATGGCTACCAACCGACTTGTGTGCAGTCTGTAGAGGGAGATTTCTACGGAGGTGAATCTATTAGTGTTGTGGGTATTCTCCGCGAAACCAGCAGTGCTCCAGATATCATGCAGACCCAGAGTTCCAAACAAGTGCGTGATAACACCCGGAAGTACTTCAATCAACCGGGATTGTTTGGTAGAGGTTTGACTCGCTGCTCTCAATGGACCGACAAACTTCATGCTGAAAAGTTAAACAGCAAACAGTTTACCAAATCTACATTTGACACCAAACCTGATGCGTCTCTATCCCCCAACGTGACAATCAACCCTACTAATGACAATACCAACAATTCCAAGAATGACATCAAGCTTGCTGTTAGTTCCAACTGCATCGCAGCTATCCCCGGGAACAGATCTCAGACAATCGACGTAACCAGGATTCCTTGCTCGTCTACATCAATTGACTTCAAAACCAGTTCCTTCGTAATTGAACCGGTGACATCTTATCAACCAAGGTCTACATCAAGTGCTTCTGCTGCCAGGAGCAGTTCATCACTCTTTTCCAACGAGTCAATTGAGAAAGCAAGACCCGATGACAACCATGATGGCAAGACCATTCCGGCAATTGAGGACCGTTCAACCCAAACTGATACCATGAAGCAGACTTCTCTAATCAAGACAATTCTCCATGAGCCATTACAGAGCCGACCTAAATCCATCTCTTGCACTGCGCCTGCAACCGTTCAGCCCTACTGCAACAAACAAAATATCACTATTCAGAAGCAGGCAGCAGACGACAACCACCGTGCTGCACACAGTGATCCGTACAAGTTCCAAGACCCTGACCCTTCAGAAAAATTCGTATCCTACTTGGATGTTCTTACGGAGGAGAATATCAAGACAGCTACAATTAAACGCACCAGGAATTACATCAACAGGTTTACCGACATGGGAAAGGCTAAAATTGTCATCTTGCCTTACGATGATTCCGAAGCAGCCCAGGACGTGTCCGACATCGACGAGATGAATGTAATCTCCGTTCTCGATGATATTCCACCAGTTAAGACAAATCCCGATGAAAAGACCCCAGCTGCAGTGACAACTCGTTCCGACTACATCCTCAATATTCCCATGGATTTTGAGCTGCCAAGCGTGACCATACAGACAAGCACTAGCATCCGGTCGGTCTTCTTCGGGATTAGAAAATGGTTTTCGGGATTGCTGTCTAAACCCAGACTTGATATTGGCGATGACTACAAGTTGGAAGTGACTAAAAATGATTCTTCCATGAAAACCCCAGCCAAAACCAAGCACACCGCCTCAAGCTGGCTTCCTATTAGTGGAAATAACAACTGCGATACTGAAGAAAAGCCGATCAATATCCTAGGCTCTGTCTTCCAAAGATCGAGCGACAGGTTCGAGTACAATTCCGTCTCTTCATCCACCAGTTTGAGCAGCATCCAGTCAGTTCAGATTGCCTTGAAGAAACAACTCACTCCAGTCGCAAAGTTCATTATTTTATTCTGCCACGTCCTTCTGATTGCGTCCTGCGTGATTGCGATGTGGTGGTCCATATACTCCCTTCATGGCTATTGTCGGAGCGCCTTATGGGAGTGGGCTGCCACTGCTGCCACTGCTGTTCTCATCCAGGCTATCATTTGTGATACCATCAAGGCTGCCATCATAACGTTTCTCAAGCGGTTGTCCTTCGAGGAAGAGACAAAACCAAAGCCCTACTCCATCATTCTCTAATCTGTATCGCACAGATTTATAATACGCATACTGGCCATATAAATCACAGTCATCAAGTTCGATTAGCCTTTTGCGTGTTTCACATAAATAGCATCTAACGTACGGAATCTCTTTATTTCACCTGTACCCAATAGATGACCATACTAGATATTTGTTGCTATGTAATGGGTGCACGTGACCGGTGTGAAGTACATAATACATACCATGTTCACTGTACGACAGAATGGCATAAAATAACCAGACTGTTGGTTGCTATAGGCAGTGGCCTGCACCGTGTAGCAACATAGTATGCAAACTTTCTGAACGGCACACTGAAAGTGAAGAATTCGGAGTGCCAGCCATAGTGCAACGGTTACTCGCAAAAGGCTAATTACAGTGTAGGTTCTGCCGTGAACCTACTGGATTAACTTTGGATCATGATATACACAAAATTTACCAAATAAAACAATTTCAACTGCAAAGCATAACAAGCAAACGAAATGTTAAAAACAAAAAAAACCTAAACATTAAATGCTGCAAATCAAATATGGTGAATATTTCACCATACTGCATTCGTGCAGTTGTAAATATGTAAATATATGTTGTGTTTGAAAAAAAATATATATATATATAAAAAGAAAAAAATATGTATAAAATATAAAAAGGGGAAATTTACTATACTGGCTATGGTCAAATTAAAGAGACTAGAAAAAAATTATCAACACTCAATGTAAGTTTCCAAAACAAAACAAAATTAAAGCAAATATTTACACCGACTGGAGAGTTTGTGCTATACAGAAAGAATATCTTGTACTTCCAGATTACTTTCAGGTGATTTTAAGCTTCCTGACGAAGTAGAGAAAATACTAATTATTTTCCAGGGACATTTCTCAAATTTCTCAGTGCACACTAGCAAATATCATTGTACATTACACTAACTGTTGTACAATTCGGGTGATCAAAGTCTGGTTAAAGAAAGAAAACTTTGTAAATTCACAAGATGTTTAACAATGTTTTTAAAAATGTGTTGATACTAGAATAATCATGGAAAATGAAAGAATATCATCCTTTATTCATTTAATAAAATATTTGCATCAACGGTGTTTATCGATCATGAAACTCCTAAAATGAAATTTGTAACTTTCAGCAAACAAGTATATCTGAATTCTGTAAAAATCTGTAAAAAGCCAGTTTTATAGTTTAATAGAAAGCGAAGAAATGTATTTTGAATTATGTACAGAATTACACACTGGAATGATTCATTCAGAACACAAACTCATTGCTTATAATGCAATTATCTCATTTTTAATAGTTCTTGTTCATATTTTTTTGTATCAATGTATCGGTATATGGTACAACATCATGGTGATTAAATACAATTCTGCGATGAGGGGGGAACAAATCTGGTGTGTTGAACTATTTTATTATGTGTGCTTGCCTTCAAATAATGTGGATTGGAAAGCTGGAGAACAAAAGACAAGGTGAAAGTATTTGTGAGTTCGTACAAAGCAAGATAGTTCTAAGGGGGGAAAAGACATTTCTAAGTAAGAGGAAAAACAGACTGCAAACATTTTTTTGACAGGGTCACACTAGTCTACCACAACTAAGGGGCCATCCATAAAGTACGTAGGCACGGGGGGAGGGGGAGAGTTATTGGTTTTTTTTAAAGCCAATGCGTACACCTAACGTTAAAGTATATGGGTGATGTCACGAATTTTGCGTACGTTAAAGTATATGGGCATGGGGGCGGGGGTCTAAACACGTCGGCATTTTGTGCGTATTTATGGATGGCCCCTAAACGAGAGTCACCTGGACTGAACTGTCACGAGAAAATTCCACGCCGTTATGGTTTCATCATTTTCCACCACCATATTTGCGAAATAAAAGTGCGACATTGCGAATTATTTGCAAAGATATTTGCGATTTGCGATGTCCCTTGTATGTATACGCCACGATATTATACTAAACAATATTTTGCTCGCTTCATTGGAAAATAATATCTTAATCAGAAAACTGTGGTGTGGCGCGTTTGAGATGCGTTCCTGGGGCCCGCCCGGCACGGCTTGTGAATTCGTAATCCATGATCCAAGATTCCGCGCACACTGTGACGAAAAAGCGAAAAGCACCCTAACATGCATGTAGCTGTGATATTTTTTTCTCAGACCAAATGGCTCCATCCTAGACAAGACAGTATAATAGCACACTGATTTCTTTTCCCCTAAAATGAGCCTGTAGGCCTACTTATTTTTTTCCCAGGAGATTTTCAAAAACGGGAAAATATATATTTGAAAAATTACGCAGTTTCCCGGCTTTGAAAAAAGGGTTGAAGACAGATAACATGATTGGGAAAAGGAACAACCGCATAACTAATGTTGATAAACTGTCCTGTTTCAGCCACATAATCAGAAAACCTGAGAAATCCGTGCATGGTAAAAAAAAAAGAAGAAGAAGGGGTCTGCAGACAGTTGACAATTTCTCTTAGCTCACAAAGGTACAATTTTACCATTGCTATATCAACATTTTTAGTCACATAGGTTTTTCTTGTAAATTCGTGAACTAAAGTTTTGGTTAAAGTTACATTGTCCGTACGTGGTTCTCAGCAAATTCGATTTGTTTTTTCTCAGAACGAATTTTTAAAGCATTTACTTTACTTTGACAAAATAAAAACATCATATTTTGTATTTTAGACATCACCAAGTCTGTGAAAAACGCCGTTTTTTGTACGGCCGTTTTTGCAGCTTTGCTTTTAATTGCCGTGAGTTGAATAATTGCGGACCGACAATAATTCGAAATACAAGTATTGACAGTAATTGTTTGATAACTAAACGTTGGTCGATTTTTGTCCGTTGATGTCTCATTTGAATTAAGGTGAATAACTTGTATGTTTCTAGAAAAGTATCACCTTTCGACGTGCAACACTCAAATCACGCGGACATATCATCTTTAACTGCAAAACAATGTTAGGGCTTTAAAACATAGCATTTTCTCCTGAAAAAGTACCATATTTTTAACACGGGAAAAACCATGTGGTGTTTTGTAATCGCATTTCCATCAACACATTTAGTCGGGTTTTTCTTGTCAAATTGCGAAGTACCCGATAAATGTTTGGGTAACTGCAAATGATGTATTGGGCCTGGGGATTTAAAATTTGGATGTTTAGGGGTGCAGCCAAGTAAAAATAGGTAGAGATCTGTGCGACGAGCTCATGAATATTTTGTATGCCCTCAAACTGTTCTTTATTAGGGAGAGTTGCGAGCTGAACGAGTGTGGTCTTGTGTAAAATATGACTATCGTCGCTATGTGGGGTATTTTTTCTTCCAACTATAAACATTTTAGACACTGTAGCTCCTATAAGTGGCCCTATTTTGCCCAGTAGCGTATGTGCCTTTGTTCCAAAATGGGTGCTGGTCTAGTTAGCAAGTTTCACTGTTGCAGGGGTAGTTTTGTTTCAAGTGGACATTAGGGAATAAAAGTGACGGATTACCCCCATAAAATTGAACAGAATTGAAAAGATGAGACTTCAGTGAGTATTCCGGTTGTTATCCTGAGAAGCTGAGAGAGTTGTGAGTATTTTAAAATGATTTTTGAAAATTGGGCATTTAGCATTGGTAAATTCACTGTAAAATACCGCGTGCTTGAACGAATTTGCGGCCCAAAGGGATTTTGAGAAACGGCGCAAACCTCCTCGAAAAAGGCGTTATTTGGGCCCAGTTTATTTATGTATTTATTTATTTCTGTGGCAGAGGTTTCATCTTCGTCCATTTTGATTTCTACAACAAAAAAATGTTTTGTTTTGTTGCTGCACGACGCGTGGGTTCAGGCGATGGCGTCACAAAAGTACTCGGACGAATCCAATATTTTGTTTTTGGGGGAATGGGCCCCTCGCTCGATGTACGTTAATCAGCATTCTCATTTCCCTACAGTGCTACCGCTGATAATTTGACAGCATTTGTTTTCACACATATGATGATTGATCACTTCACTTCTACAGCGTTTAAAGTAGGCCAACTCCTCTTTTTCAGTTCTTTTTTGTTGTTATTGTGCGGCCGGAGATGCACTCCTTCTACAAAATCCTAGCCTTGTCCAAGGGCTGTGAAATTGTGTGAATCCGTGAAGAATTTGCCTGTATGCTATGCAGCGAAAGTGCGCCATCACGCGGTGAATTGTAGCCAACTGCAAAATAGTCTGGTTGCCGAAATATCTTGGTTAGAGTCCTGACTTCACGGGCGAGGCTGGATCACAGCCTTGTTCTTTATGTATTCGATTTCTTATGTGTTTCTTTATAACTGCGTTGGAAATCCGACGCAATTACTTATGCGAAACCCGAGTGCTTATAAATATTCATATCTTACATAACATCCAATCAGAGCTCATACTCGGGTAAATTATGCGCGTGACCGGTTTGCAAGCATCTAAACGTTTGTACGTCGTGCATGTGTAGTGTACATGTAGGCCTGTTTGATGCAATTATGGCGACATCACACGTAGTGATACAACTGAGGAAATCAACGGTAGTTTGAATTATGCAGCCTACAAATTGCAAATTTATGACTTTCACGAAGACCAGAAGATATCCCTCACATATATTTTGTAAAGGTATGACGTGTTTGTGAACTTACCAACTGGGTATAGGCATGGGCTACGTACGGAAAATCTGCTATTTTTCAAACGGCACCGTATTGTTCTGTCAAAACAACCGTTAACCAATGAGCTTTTACGTCTCGCTGCTCTCTTTGAAAAATTAGCATAAAGAGTCCCCGCCCATAAAACACATCGAATACATAAAGAACAAGGCTGTGATCCAGCCTCGCCCGTGAAGTCAGGACTCTAACCAAGATATTTCGGCAACCAGACTATTTTGCAGTTGGCTACAATTCACCGCGTGATGGCGCACTTTCGCTGCATAGCATACAGGCAAATTCTTCACGGATTCACACAATTTCACAGCCCTTGGACAAGGCTAACAAAATCCATGCAACGCGCGGACAACTAGTCACGCGCCCTCTGTTTAAATATATCCCATAGTTCCTTGCGAAAAGTTAACTAGCGAAATTTCGGCCCTTTTCCGTCTTCAAGCTCCAGGCTCCGGCTTCATGCGGCTCCGGCTCAAACCGCCTCCGGCTTCACTTTAGCGAAGCCAAACCAAAAACCGTTTGGAACACTAGTCGGGCCTAGTAGGCCTACCACTCTTTTTCACCGGCTTTTTAAAAGAACTAGCAACGAGTTTTGTCGGCGGCAAAGTTTAGCAAACCTGCAAAAGTTCACAAAGTTGTTGTTGCTGTCACGTGATTTTCCAGTTCATGACGTCACGAAGCCGGCCGAAGTCACCTATTTAGTTGACTTCGTTTTGTAGCCTCATTTGGGCCAAAACGAAGCCTCGAAATAAAGCCTGAAGCCGAGCCGAAGTTTGGTATGCGGTTTCAAGATGGCGGAATGGAGACGGGACCGGAGACGGAGACGAAGCCGAGAGTTGGAAAAAGGCCCAGGTTTTTGTCATCTTGCATGTGCATGCTCTTGTCAAAAATGGGAAAAGAAGTGCCTGCGAACAAGTAAATTCGGCCTAGGTGGGTCATATTTACTATTTGTTAATATAACCTCCAGAAAGAAAGGGTAAATTTTCAGAAATAAACTTCGTCGTCGCTGGTTTTTGGTTGGATATTTCATTCAATAAAGTGATTGTCACGTCACAGTTGTTAACTCGAACTCGCGCCGCGCACCGCGCGCTCGCGCTACGCCCAGGCAGCCAGGGTAAACAAAACCCAGTGTTGTCTTTAGAAACGGCACATTGCGTGTATGCTGTGTAAACAGTGTGGACGCCTTTTTTCATAAGAATTTTTATCGATTCGAATGAGATTTTTCCTGATCTTTGCGATAATTTTGTGGACTTCAGTCGACTCGACTGTGAGGTAGGTTTCAGATGAATATGTTCATGATGTTTAAGTTTTTGTAACTTTGTTAAAATTAACCTAGTACTACACTAGGCCTAGTAGTAGTATAGCATAGATAAAACTTTAGTCATTATAATATTAGTTAGGCCGAGGCTAAGCTAAGTCAAGTAGGCCCATTTAAGTTAGTCTAACATTAGACAAATCTCTTTCCTAACTTTATACCCTCAACTTTAGTTACAGTGTTGAACTTCACACCAAAAGCCTACCCTAGGTTTACGCAGCTTTCTTTCTTTCTCTCTTTTTTTAAAACAAGATAAGAGTTCCCGGAGAGCTAGGATAGACCCATGCATATAAAGGCTTGAGCTGGCATGTGCAAACCACGTTTTGTTAAAACAATAATTATTTCTTTCCTGAATTTTGTTCCTAGTTCACAGACCCTGAGCACCATCTCGGGTCCCTTCCAGGGCAATCCTACCATCTCTGCCCTGACTAGTGATGACTGCCTTTCAACTGTTGATTGGCATGATATCATCTTCATCACTGCAGTCCCGATAGCTGCTGGCTTTGGACTGCTGCTGCTCGCGGCCTTTCTGAAAGATATGAGACAGGCTTGCAAGGTAGGCCAACAAGTCAACAAGTCTGTACACTTACTAGCATTAAACTTTTAAAGTGTCTAGTGTGTCCAGCAGCCGATTTCACGAAAGAGTGCGCAGCTTGCGCAACTTTTGAAAAATGGCGCAAGCCCCATAGCTTGCGTGTAATTATCACCGGAATGTTGCGCAGCTTGCGCAATAAAAAGTGGCGCAAGGGGGCTTACGCAGTGCGCAAGGATTCGTGAAATCGGCTGCTGATCTGATCACATTTCTGAGGTGCCCATTTTTGCCATGGGTGTTCAGGGGTCGATTTCACAAAAGTTAAGACGAGCTCAATGCGTCCTAATTCCCATACCAACCTCCCAATATAAGAAGAGTGACCCTTCCTAAGTTGCGTCTTAGCGCTTTGTGAAATCGGCCCCAGGTTTTTTACCATATCATTTGTCATATTTTTCTCATTACCAATCTGAACATTTGTGCTCTTAATCTGTATATTTTTAAGGATATTGTCAAAAAGTACTGATCTTTTGTAAACTAATTTAAATCCATTCCATAAACAGTGCAGCGATTACACCAGCATTTTTGCTTCCACACCAAATTAAAGATTTCAAATTGTATGTTTTCTTACCCATATAACTAGTATTCATGGTATCTTGGGATGGTATTTTATATGATTATTAGGTTACAGCAAAATCCATTATCTAGAAAACTCTGAACAAGCAGAGCCCCTTTAAAGGAGTGTGTTCAGATTCTTCTACCAAAAGGTTTTATTTTAACCTAACCATCATATAAAATACCTCCCCAAAATACTATCCATTGGTAAGAAAACATGACATTTGCAATCTCCAATTTGGATGTGAAAGCAAAAATGTTGGTGTAATTTTGGCGCTGCTTTATGGAACAAATAAATTACTTTACAAAACATCTGTGTGTTTTTTGTTACGATATCCTTTAAAAATATATGGATTGAGAACGCGAAATTTGAGAAAATTATGACAAATTTACAGTTGCCCAAAATTCGACCTCATCAGTTGACAAGAACAAACATTACTAAAATTGGTAATTGCAGTGGTAACAAACACCACATGATTTTGTTGTTCGCGTCAAATGGTTCCTATGTAACAGTTTACCATTTATGTACTCTATCTTTAAGTCGGGATTCGTTGTCTGTTATAGCAATATGATTCCTCCTTTTTTCTTTGCTTCAAACAGAGCAATCGTTCCTGCCCTCCAGCTCCTCCAACCATCAGAGCTAAAAAGGAACGCACCTACGTCATAGACGTAGAATACGGAGGCCGTACAACATGGGGTTCATTCCTGAGTTGGTGTGCTGTGCAGACATCATCAGCCGAAATCAAAAACCGACGTCTGGTGAGACTCCGTGGAAGTACTGGCCTCAGCAACTGGTAAGATAAAGACTACCGTACGTGCCTTCATGCGAGTTCAGATATAAACCCAAGTCTGACTGACGATTTCTGTCTTGTTACTTAATGATTTCCTTGAATTCCTTCGTTACAATGATGTGTCATTTGTTATGATTAAGCAATTTAGGGATGTTCAGCACAGCAGAATATGAGGATGTGTGTAAAGTGAAATGTAACACAATTCATTGAGGTTGTAATATATTGCATTTCCCTTTTGCTTGGAGAATGGGATTTATTGTGTATTTTGACAATAGCAATGCATTATGTAACATTTCACCTTACACCCACCCCCATATTGAGCTGAGCTGCACATCCACCAATTATTGCAAGATAGAGAGCATTGTTAATCAAACTCGAGTTTCCGAACGTTTTTGGGGAGTTTAAAATAATGTTTGTTTGATTATGGTACATGTATTTTGTTTTTGGTCCGTCCTCCAGGGTGTCTTTTTATCTGGTTCTTGGAAAGAAATCAGAACAGAAGACGATCACGACCCCTCGCCCCATCGGTAATCTGGTAGCTGTGGAGTCGAAATACCCGCCAATAAGAGACAGGTTCCTCCCCAGACCATTGCCAACTGCCAATACCAGGGCCTGTCTGAGAGGACTCTTCAAAAGGGCATGTGATATGTAAGCATTTATAAGAAAATTACATTTTGCAAAAGACAAATAGTTGTATTAAACAATTAATGGCCTATTGTATCATTTGCAACATTGTATCATTTGCAACATTCTTTAGATATGCCAGGAATCTGTAAAAAGTGTTATCTAGCAAATGATACATTGGCCTTTAAAGCCCCATGGCAATACATCATTTGTAGTGACCCAAAATTTTACTTGACGAGTTGATGAGAAAAACCTAACTAAAAGTGTTGATAGCGATGGTAACATACAAGGACTAAAAAGTTTTCCAATAAATCTGTCTTTAGGTAGTTTAATTCAATTAGATATAGTCTGAACATTGAGATTGATAAAAAATGAATAAAGGTTTTTGTCTTTCTTTCTATTTTCAGTGAGATCAGACGTATCCATGCCAAGGACACAAAGACACAAGAACATTACTTCACCGTCAGTGGTCCAAGCAGTGGTGGCATCTCATCGACAGATCAAGGGATTATCACCACCCTTCCGCTGTTATATTCAGCCACTCCGCCCAAAACTACGTCGCCTACTACTTCACCAATGCTTCCCTGTGGACCTCTACATTCATGCCCCGGTACCAAGGTAATTTCACCGGAGTACGACACGTCACCCTCTTGTTTGCGAGTATCAGTCACACCATGGTTGCTGCCGTTGCGTTGTCCATGTTAGCAGTGGAATCGTCCATGGAGGAGTCTATTGTGCTCAGCTGGCCTAATTATAATCTGACCCTAGCTGTGGTAGTTAGAGCAGCTGTAGTTGGTGTCGTAGTCTTCGCATTCATGGGCATTGTTGAGATGATCTTCCGTGCCGCACCAACTGTATGGTCGGTACATCCACCTTGCCTACTCGTGCAACAGCAGAATGAAGACATGTTTTCGGATGGCTACCAACCGACTTGTGTGCAGTCTGTAGAGGGAGATTTCTACGGAGGTGAATCTATTAGTGTTGTGGGTATTCTCCGCGAAACCAGCAGTGCTCCAGATATCATGCAGACCCAGAGTTCCAAACAAGTGCGTGATAACACCCGGAAGTACTTCAATCAACCGGGATTGTTTGGTAGAGGTTTGACTCGCTGCTCTCAATGGACCGACAAACTTCATGCTGAAAAGTTAAACAGCAAACAGTTTACCAAATCTACATTTGACACCAAACCTGATGCGTCTCTATCCCCCAACGTGACAATCAACCCTACTAATGACAATACCAACAATTCCAAGAATGACATCAAGCTTGCTGTTAGTTCCAACTGCATCGCAGCTAGCCCCGGGAACAGATCTCAGACAATCGACGTAACCAGGATTCCTTGCTCGTCTACATCAATTGACTTCAAAACCAGTTCCTTCGTAATTGAACCGGTGACATCTTATCAACCAAGGTCTACATCAAGTGCTTCTGCTGCCAGGAGCAGTTCATCACTCTTTTCCAACGAGTCAATTGAGAAAGCAAGACCCGATGACAACCATGATGGCAAGACCATTCCGGCAATTGAGGACCGTTCAACCCAAACTGATACCATGAAGCAGACTTCTCTAATCAAGACAATTCTCCATGAGCCATTACAGAGCCGACCTAAATCCATCTCTTGCACTGCGCCTGCAACCGTTCAGCCCTACTGCAACAAACAAAATATCACTATTCAGAAGCAGCCAGCAGACGACAACCACCGTGCTGCACACAGTGATCCGTACAAGTTCCAAGACCCTGACCCTTCAGAAAAATTCGTATCCTACTTGGATGTTCTTACGGAGGAGAATATCAAGACAGCTACAATTAAACGCACCAGGAATTACATCAACAGGTTTACCGACATGGGAAAGGCTAAAATTGTCATCTTGCCTTACGATGATTCCGAAGCAGCCCAGGACGTGTCCGACATCGACGAGATGAATGTAATCTCCGTTCTCGATGATATTCCACCAGTTAAGACAAATCCCGATGAAAAGACCCCAGCTGCAGTGACAACTCGTTCCGACTACATCCTCAATATTTCCATGGATTTTGAGCTGCCAAGCGTGACCATACAGACAAGCACTAGCATCCGGTCGGTCTTCTTCGGGATTAGAAAATGGTTTTCGGGATTGCTGTCTAAACCCAGACTTGATATTGGCGATGACTACAAGTTGGAAGTGACTAAAAATGATTCTTCCATGAAAACCCCAGCCAAAACCAAGCACACCGCCTCAAGCTGGCTTCCTATTAGTGGAAATAACAACTGCGATACTGAAGAAAAGCCGATCAATATCCTAGGCTCTGTCTTCCAAAGATCGAGCGACAGGTTCGAGTACAATTCCGTCTCTTCATCCACCAGTTTGAGCAGCATCCAGTCAGTTTAGATTGCCTTGAAGAAACAACTCACTCCAGTCGCAAAGTTCATTATTTTATTCTGCCACGTCCTTCTGATTGCGTCCTGCGTGATTGCGATGTGGTGGTCCATATACTCCCTTCATGGCTATTGTCGGAGCGCCTTATGGGAGTGGGCTGCCACTGCTGCCACTGCTGTTCTCATCCAGGCTATAATTTGTGATACCATCAAGGCTGCCATCATAACGTTTCTCAAGCGGTTGTCCTTCGAGGAAGAGACAAAACCAAAGCCCTACTCCATCATTCTCTAATCTGTATCGCACAGATGTATAATACGCATACTGGCCATATAAATCACAGTCATCAAGTTCGATTAGCCTTTTGCGTGTTTCACATAAATAGCATCTAACGTACGGAATCTCTTTATTTCACCTGTACCCAATAGATGACCATACTAGATATTTGTTGCTATGTAATGGGTGCACGTGACCGGTGTGAAGTACATAATACATACCATGTTCACTGTACGACAGAATGGCATAAAATAACCAGACTGTTGGTTGCTATAGGCAGTGGCCTGCACCGTGTAGCAACATAGTATGCAAACTTTCTGAACGGCACACTGAAAGTGAAGAATTCGGAGTGCCAGCCATAGTGCAACGGTTACTCGCAAAAGGCTAATTACAGTGTAGGTTCTGCCGTGAACCTACTGGATTAACTTTGAATCATGATATACACAAAATTTACCAAATAAAACAATTTCAACTGCAAAGCATAACAAGCAAACGAAATGTTAAAAACAAAAAAAACCTAAACATTAAATGCTGCAAATCAAATATGGTGAATATTTCACCATACTGCATTCGTGCAGTTGTAAATATGTAAATATATGTTGTGTTTGAAAAAATATATATATATATATAAAAAGAAAAAAATATGTATAAAATATAAAAAGGGGAAATTTACTATACTGGCTATGGTCAAATTAAAGAGACTAGAAAAAAATTATCAACACTCAATGTAAGTTTCCAAAACAAAACAAAATTAAAGCAAATATTTACACCGACTGGAGAGTTTGTGCTATACAGAAAGAATATCTTGTACTTCCAGATTACTTTCAGGTGATTTTAAGCTTCCTGACGAAGTAGAGAAAATACTAATTATTTTCCAGAGACATTTCTCAAATTTCTCAGTGCACACTAGCAAATATCATTGTACATTACACTAACTGTTGTACAATTCGGGTGATCAAAGTCTGGTTAAAGAAAGAAAACTTTGTAAATTCACAAGATGTTTAACAATGTTTTAAAAAATGTGTTGATACTAGAATAATCATGGAAAATGAAAGAATATCATCCTTTATTCATTTAATAAAATATTTGCATCAACGGTGTTTATCGATCATGAAACTCCTAAAATGAAATTTGTAACTTTCAGCAAACAAGTATATCTGAATTCTGTAAAAATCTGTAAAAAGCCAGTTTTATAGTTTAATAGAAAGCGAAGAAATGTATTTTGAATTATGTACAGAATTACACACTGGAATGATTCATTCAGAACACAAACTCATTGCTTATAATGCAATTATCTCATTTTTAATAGTTCTTGTTCATATTTTTTTGTATCAATGTATCGGTATATGGTACAACATCATGGTGATTAATTACAATTCTGCGATGAGGGGGGAAAAAATCTGGTGTGTTGAACTATTTTATTATGTGTGCTTGCCTTCAAATAATGTGGATTGGAAAGCTGGAGAACAAAAGACAAGGTGAAAGTATTTGTGAGTTCGTACAAAGCAAGATAGTTCTAAGGGGGGAAAAGACATTTCTAAGTAAGAGGAAAAACAGACTGCAAAATTTTTTTTGACAGGGTCACACTAGTCTACCACAACTAAGGGGCCATCCATAAAGTACGTAGGCACGGGGGGAGGGGGAGAGTTATTGGTTTTTTTTAAAGCCAATGCGTACACCTAACGTTAAAGTATATGGGTGACGTCACGAATTTTGCGTACGTTAAAGTATATGGGCATGGGGGCGGGGGTCTAAACACGTCGGCATTTTGTGCGTATTTATGGATGGCCCCTAAACGAGAGTCACCTGGACTGAACTGTCACGAGAAAATTCCACGCCGTTATGGTTTCATCATTTTCCACCACCATATTTGCGAAATAAAAGTGCGACATTGCGAATTATTTGCAAAGATATTTGCGATTTGCGATGTCCCTTGTATGTATACGCCACGATATTATACTAAACAATATTTTGCTCGCTTCATTGGAAAATAATATCTTAATCAGAAAACTGTGGTGTGGCGCGTTTGAGATGCGTTCCTGGGGCCCGCCCGGCACGGCTTGTGAATTCGTAATCCATGATCCAAGATTCCGCGCACACTGTGACGAAAAAGCGAAAAGCACCCTAACATGCATGTAGCTGTGATATTTTTTTCTCAGACCAAATGGCTCCATCCTAGACAAGACAGTATAATAGCACACTGATTTCTTTTCCCCTAAAATGAGCCTGTAGGCCTACTTATTTTTTTCCCAGGAGATTTTCAAAAACGGGAAAATATATATTTGAAAAATTACGCAGTTTCCCGGCTTTGAAAAAAGGGTTGAAGACAGATAACATGATTGGGAAAAGGAACAACCGCATAACTAATGTTGATAAACTGTCCTGTTTCAGCCACATAATCAGAAAACCTGAGAAATCCGTGCATGGTAAAAAAAAAAAAAGAAGAAGGGGTCTGCAGACAGTTGACAATTTCTCTTAGCTCACAAAGGTACCATTTTACCATTGCTATATCAACATTTTTAGTCACATAGGTTTTTCTTGTAAATTCGTGAACTAAAGTTTTGGTTAAAGTTACATTGTCCGTACGTGGTTCTCAGCAAATTCGATTTGTTTTTTCTCAGAACGAATTTTTAAAGCATTTACTTTACTTTGACAAAATAAAAACATCATATTTTGTATTTTAGACATCACCAAGTCTGTGAAAAACGCCGTTTTTTGTACGGCCGTTTTTGCGGCTTTGCTTTTAATTGCCGTGAGTTGAATAATTGCGGACCGACAATAATTCGAAATACAAGTATTGACAGTAATTGTTTGATAACTAAACGTTGGTCGATTTTTGTCCGTTGATGTCTCATTTGAATTAAGGTGAATAACTTGTATGTTTCTAGAAAAGTATCACCTTTCGACGTGCAACACTCAAATCACGCGGACATATCATCTTTAACTGCAAAACAATGTTAGGGCTTTAAAACATAGCATTTTCTCCTGAAAAAGTACCATATTTTTAACACGGGAAAAACCATGTGGTGTTTTGTAATCGCATTTCCATCAACACATTTAGTCGGGTTTTTCTTGTCAAATTGCGAAGTACCCGATAAATGTTTGGGTAACTGCAAATGATGTATTGGGCCTGGGGATTTAAAATTTGGATGTTTAGGGGTGCAGCCAAGTAAAAATAGGTAGAGATCTGTGCGACGAGCTCATGAATATTTTGTATGCCCTCAAACTGTTCTTTATTAGGGAGAGTTGCGAGCTGAACGAGTGTGGTCTTGTGTAAAATATGACTATCGTCGCTATGTGGGGTATTTTTTCTTCCAACTATAAACATTTTAGACACTGTAGCTCCTATAAGTGGCCCTATTTTGCCCAGTAGCGTATGTGCCTTTGTTCCAAAATGGGTGCTGGTCTAGTTAGCAAGTTTCACTGTTGCAGGGGTAGTTTTGTTTCAAGTGGACATTAGGGAATAAAAGTGACGGATTACCCCCATAAAATTGAACAGAATTGAAAAGATGAGACTTCAGTGAGTATTCCGGTTGTTATCCTGAGAAGCTGAGAGAGTTGTGAGTATTTTAAAATGATTTTTGAAAATTGGGCATTTAGCATTGGTAAATTCACTGTAAAATACCGCGTGCTTGAACGAATTTGCGGCCCAAAGGGATTTTGAGAAACGGCGCAAACCTCCTCGAAAAAGGCGTTATTTGGGCCCAGTTTATTTATTTATTTATTTATTTCTGTGGCAGAGGTTTCATCTTCGTCCATTTTGATTTCTACAACAATAAATGTTTTGTTTTGTTGCTGCACGACGCGTGGGTTCAGGCGATGGCGTCACAAAAGTACTCGGACGAATCCAATATTTTGTTTTTGGGGGAATGGGCCCCTCGCTCGATGTACGTTAATCAGCATTCTCATTTCCCTACAGTGCTACCGCTGATAATTTGACAGCATTTGTTTTCACACATATGATGATTGATCACTTCACTTCTACAGCGTTTAAAGTAGGCCAACTCCTCTTTTTCAGTTCTTTTTTGTTGTTATTGTGCGGCCGGAGATGCACTCCTTCTACAAAATCCTAGCCTTGTCCAAGGGCTGTGAAATTGTGTGAATCCGTGAAGAATTTGCCTGTATGCTATGCAGCGAAAGTGCGCCATCACGCGGTGAATTGTAGCCAACTGCAAAATAGTCTGGTTGCCGAAATATCTTGGTTAGAGTCCTGACTTCACGGGCGAGGCTGGATCACAGCCTTGTTCTTTATGTATTCGATTTATTATTTGTTTCTTTATAACTGCGTTGGAAATCCGACGCAATTACTTATGCGAAACCCGAGTGCTTATAAATATTCATATCTTACATAACATCCAATCAGAGCTCATACTCGGGTAAATTATGCGCGTGACCGGTTTGCAAGCATCTAAACGTTTGTACGTCGTACATGTGTAGTGTACATGTAGGCCTGTTTGATGCAATTATGGCGACATCACACGTAGTGATACAACTGAGGAAATCAACGGTAGTTTGAATTATGCAGCCTACAAATTGCAAATTGATGACTTTCACGAAGACCAGAAGATATCCCTCACATATATTTTGTAAAGGTATGACGTGTTTGTGAACTTACCAACTGGGTATAGGCCTGGGCTACGTACGGAAAATCTGCTATTTTTCAAACGGCACCGTATTGTTCTGTCAAAACAACCGTTAACCAATGAGCTTTTACGTCTCGCTGCTCTCTTTGAAAAATTAGCATAAAGAGTCCCCGCCCATAAAACACATCGAATACATAAAGAACAAGGCTGTGATCCAGCCTCGCCCGTGAAGTCAGGACTCTAACCAAGATATTTCGGCAACCAGACTATTTTGCAGTTGGCTACAATTCACCGCGTGATGGCGCACTTTCGCTGCATAGCATACAGGCAAATTCTTCACGGATTCACACAATTTCACAGCCCTTGGACAAGGCTAACAAAATCCATGCAACGCGCGGACAACTAGTCACGCGCCCTCTGTTTAAATATATCCCATAGTTCCTTGCGAAAAGTTAACTAGCGAAATTTCGGCCCTTTTCCGTCTTCAAGCTCCAGGCTCCGGCTTCATGCGGCTCCGGCTCAAACCGCCTCCGGCTTCACTTTAGCGAAGCCAAACCAAAAACCGTTTGGAACACTAGTCGGGCCTAGTAGGCCTACCACTCTTTTTCACCGGCTTTTTAAAAGAACTAGCAACGAGTTTTGTCGGCGGCAAAGTTTAGCAAACCTGCAAAAGTTCACAAAGTTGTTGTTGCTGTCACGTGATTTTCCAGTTCATGACGTCACGAAGCCGGCCGAAGTCACCTATTTAGTTGACTTCGTTTTGTAGCCTCATTTGGGCCAAAACGAAGCCTCGAAATAAAGCCTGAAGCCGAGCCGAAGTTTGGTATGCGGTTTCAAGATGGCGGAATGGAGACGGGACCGGAGACGGAGACGAAGCCGAGAGTTGGAAAAAGGCCCAGGTTTTTGTCATCTTGCATGTGCATGCTCTTGTCAAAAATGGGAAAAGAAGTGCCTGCGAACAAGTAAATTCGGCCTAGGTGGGTCATATTTACTATTTGTTAATATAACCTCCAGAAAGAAAGGGTAAATTTTCAGAAATAAACTTCGTCGTCGCTGGTTTTTGGTTGGATATTTCATTCAATAAAGTGATTGTCACGTCACAGTTGTTAACTCGAACTCGCGCCGCGCACCGCGCGCTCGCGCTACGCCCAGGCAGCCAGGGTAAACAAAACCCAGTGTTGTCTTTAGAAACGGCACATTGCGTGTATGCTGTGTAAACAGTGTGGACGCCTTTTTTCATAAGAAATTTTATCGATTCGAATGAGATTTTTCCTGATCTTTGCGATAATTTTGTGGACTTCAGTCGACTCGACTGTGAGGTAGGTTTCAGATGAATATGTTCATGATGTTTAAGTTTTTGTAACTTTGTTAAAATTAACCTAGTACTACACTAGGCCTAGTAGTAGTATAGCATAGATAAAACTTTAGTCATTATAATATTAGTTAGGCCGAGGCTAAGCTAAGTCAAGTAGGCCCATTTAAGTTAGTCTAACATTAGACAAATCTCTTTCCTAACTTTATACCCTCAACTTTAGTTACAGTGTTGAACTTCACACCAAAAGCCTACCCTAGGTTTATGCAGCTTTCTTTCTTTCTCTCTTTTTTTAAAACAAGATAAGAGTTCCCGGAGAGCTAGGATAGACCCATGCATATAAAGGCTTGAGCTGGCATGTGCAAACCACGTTTTGTTAAAACAATAATTATTTCTTTCCTGAATTTTGTTCCTAGTTCACAGACCCTGAGCACCATCTCGGGTCCCTTCCAGGGCAATCCTACCATCTCTGCCCTGACTAGTGATGACTGCCTTTCAACTGTTGATTGGCATGAGATCATCTTCATCACTGCAGTCCCGATAGCTGCTGGCTTTGGACTGCTGCTGCTCGCGGCCTTTCTGAAAGATATGAGACAGGCTTGCAAGGTAGGCCAACAAGTCAACAAGTCTGTACACTTACTAGCATTAAACTTTTAAAGTGTCTAGTGTGTCCAGCAGCCGATTTCACGAAAGAGTGCGCAGCTTGCGCAACTTTTGAAAAATGGCGCAAGCCCCATAGCTTGCGTGTAATTATCACCGGAATGTTGCGCAGCTTGCGCAATAAAAAGTGGCGCAAGGGGGCTTACGCAGTGCGCGCAAGAATTCGTGAAATCGGCTGCTGATCTGATCACATTTCTGAGGTGCCCATTTTTGCCATGGGTGTTCAGGGGTCGATTTCACAAAAGTTAAGACGAGCTCAATGCGTCCTAATTCCCATACCAACGTCCCAATATAAGAAGAGTGACCCTTCCTAAGTTGCGTCTTAGCGCTTTGTAAAATCGGCCCCAGGTTTTTTACCATATCATTTGTCATATTTTTCTCATTACCAATCTGAACATTTGTGCTCTTAATCTGTATATTTTTAAGGATATTGTCAAAAAGTACTGATCTTTTGTAAACTAATTTAAATCCATTCCATAAACAGTGCAGCGATTACACCAGCATTTTTGCTTCCACACCAAATTAAAGATTTCAAATTGTATGTTTTCTTACCCATATAACTAGTATTCATGGTATCTTGGGATGGTATTTTATATGATTATTAGGTTACAGCAAAATCCATTATCTAGAAAACTCTGAACAAGCAGGAGTGTGTTCAGATTCTTCTACCAAAAGGTTTTATTTTAACCTAACCATCATATAAAATACCTCCCCAAAATACTATCCATTGGTAAGAAAACATGAAATTTGCAATCTCCAATTTGGATGTGAAAGCAAAAATGTTGGTGTAATTTTGGCGCTGCTTTATGGAACAAATAAATTACTTTACAAAACATCTGTGTGTTTTTTGTTACGATATCCTTTAAAAATATATGGATTGAGAACGCGAAATTTGAGAAAATTATGACAAATTTACAGTTGCCCAAAATTCGACCTCATCAGTTGACAAGAACAAACATTACTAAAATTGGTAATTGCAGTGGTAACAAACACCACATGATTTTGTTGTTCGCGTCAAATGGTTCCTATGTAACAGTTTACCATTTATGTACTCTATCTTTAAGTCGGGATTCGTTGTCTGTTATAGCAATATGATTCCTCCTTTTTTCTTTGCTTCAAACAGAGCAATCGTTCCTGCCCTCCAGCTCCTCCAACCATCAGAGCTAAAAAGGAACGCACCTACGTCATAGACGTAGAATACGGAGGCCGTACAACATGGGGTTCATTCCTGAGTTGGTGTGCTGTGCAGACATCATCAGCCGAAATCAAAAACCGACGTCTGGTGAGACTCCGTGGAAGTACTGGCCTCAGCAACTGGTAAGATAAAGACTACCGTACGTGCCTTCATGCGAGTTCAGATATAAACCCAAGTCTGACTGACGATTTCTGTCTTGTTACTTAATGATTTCCTTGAATTCCTTCGTTACAATGATGTGTCATTTGTTATGATTAAGCAATTTAGGGATGTTCAGCACAGCAGAATATGAGGATGTGTGTAAAGTGAAATGTAACACAATTCATTGAGGTTGTAATATATTGCATTTCCCTTTTGCTTGGAGAATGGGATTTATTGTGTATTTTGACAATAGCAATGCATTATGTAACATTTCACCTTACACCCACCCCCATATTGAGCTGAGCTGCACATCCACCAATTATTGCAAGATAGAGAGCATTGTTAATCAAACTCGAGTTTCCGAACGTTTTTGGGGAGTTTAAAATAATGTTTGTTTGATTATGGTACATGTATTTTGTTTTTGGTCCGTCCTCCAGGGTGTCTTTTTATCTGGTTCTTGGAAAGAAATCAGAACAGAAGACGATCACGACCCCTCGCCCCATCGGTAATCTGGTAGCTGTGGAGTCGAAATACCCGCCAATAAGAGACAGGTTCCTCCCCAGACCATTGCCAACTGCCAATACCAGGGCCTGTCTGAGAGGACTCTTCAAAAGGGCATGTGATATGTAAGCATTTATAAGAAAATTACATTTTGCAAAAGACAAATAGTTGTATTAAACAATTAATGGCCTATTGTATCATTTGCAACATTGTATCATTTGCAACATTCTTTAGATATGCCAGGAATCTGTAAAAAGTGTTATCTAGCAAATGATACATTGGCCTTTAAAGCCCCATGGCAATACATCATTTGTAGTGACCCAAAATTTTACTTGACGAGTTGATGAGAAAAACCTAACTAAAAGTGTTGATAGCGATGGTAACATACAAGGACTAAAAAGTTTTCCAATAAATCTGTCTTTAGGTAGTTTAATTCAATTAGATATAGTCTGAACATTGAGATTGATAAAAAATTAATAAAGGTTTTTGTCTTTCTTTCTATTTTCAGTGAGATCAGACGTATCCATGCCAAGGACACAAAGACACAAGAACATTACTTCACCGTCAGTGGTCCAAGCAGTGGTGGCATCTCATCGACAGATCAAGGGATTATCACCACCCTTCCGCTGTTATATTCAGCCACTCCGCCCAAAACCAAAATCAGCTACGTCGCCTACTACTTCACCAATGCTTCCCTGTGGACCTCTACATTCATGCCCCGGTACCAAGGTAATTTCACCGGAGTACGACACGTCACCCTCTTGTTTGCGAGTATCAGTCACACCATGGTTGCTGCCGTTGCGTTGTCCATGTTAGCAGTGGAATCGTCCATGGAGGAGTCTATTGTGCTCAGCTGGCCTAATTATAATCTGACCCTAGCTGTGGTAGTTAGAGCAGCTGTAGTTGGTGTCGTAGTCTTCGCATTCATGGGCATTGTTGAGATGATCTTCCGTGCCGCACCAACTGTATGGTCGGTACATCCACCTTGCCTACTCGTGCAACAGCAGAATGAAGACATGTTTTCGGATGGCTACCAACCGACTTGTGTGCAGTCTGTAGAGGGAGATTTCTACGGAGGTGAATCTATTAGTGTTGTGGGTATTCTCCGCGAAACCAGCAGTGCTCCAGATATCATGCAGACCCAGAGTTCCAAACAAGTGCGTGATAACACCCGGAAGTACTTCAATCAACCGGGATTGTTTGGTAGAGGTTTGACTCGCTGCTCTCAATGGACCGACAAACTTCATGCTGAAAAGTTAAACAGCAAACAGTTTACCAAATCTACATTTGACACCAAACCTGATGCGTCTCTATCCCCCAACGTGACAATCAACCCTACTAATGACAATACCAACAATTCCAAGAATGACATCAAGCTTGCTGTTAGTTCCAACTGCATCGCAGCTATCCCCGGGAACAGATCTCAGACAATCGACGTAACCAGGATTCCTTGCTCGTCTACATCAATTGACTTCAAAACCAGTTCCTTCGTAATTGAACCGGTGACATCTTATCAACCAAGGTCTACATCAAGTGCTTCTGCTGCCAGGAGCAGTTCATCACTCTTTTCCAACGAGTCAATTGAGAAAGCAAGACCCGATGACAACCATGATGGCAAGACCATTCCGGCAATTGAGGACCGTTCAACCCAAACTGATACCATGAAGCAGACTTCTCTAATCAAGACAATTCTCCATGAGCCATTACAGAGCCGACCTAAATCCATCTCTTGCACTGCGCCTGCAACCGTTCAGCCCTACTGCAACAAACAAAATATCACTATTCAGAAGCAGGCAGCAGACGACAACCACCGTGCTGCACACAGTGATCCGTACAAGTTCCAAGACCCTGACCCTTCAGAAAAATTCGTATCCTACTTGGATGTTCTTACGGAGGAGAATATCAAGACAGCTACAATTAAACGCACCAGGAATTACATCAACAGGTTTACCGACATGGGAAAGGCTAAAATTGTCATCTTGCCTTACGATGATTCCGAAGCAGCCCAGGACGTGTCCGACATCGACGAGATGAATGTAATCTCCGTTCTCGATGATATTCCACCAGTTAAGACAAATCCCGATGAAAAGACCCCAGCTGCAGTGACAACTCGTTCCGACTACATCCTCAATATTCCCATGGATTTTGAGCTGCCAAGCGTGACCATACAGACAAGCACTAGCATCCGGTCGGTCTTCTTCGGGATTAGAAAATGGTTTTCGGGATTGCTGTCTAAACCCAGACTTGATATTGGCGATGACTACAAGTTGGAAGTGACTAAAAATGATTCTTCCATGAAAACCCCAGCCAAAACCAAGCACACCGCCTCAAGCTGGCTTCCTATTAGTGGAAATAACAACTGCGATACTGAAGAAAAGCCGATCAATATCCTAGGCTCTGTCTTCCAAAGATCGAGCGACAGGTTCGAGTACAATTCCGTCTCTTCATCCACCAGTTTGAGCAGCATCCAGTCAGTTCAGATTGCCTTGAAGAAACAACTCACTCCAGTCGCAAAGTTCATTATTTTATTCTGCCACGTCCTTCTGATTGCGTCCTGCGTGATTGCGATGTGGTGGTCCATATACTCCCTTCATGGCTATTGTCGGAGCGCCTTATGGGAGTGGGCTGCCACTGCTGCCACTGCTGTTCTCATCCAGGCTATCATTTGTGATACCATCAAGGCTGCCATCATAACGTTTCTCAAGCGGTTGTCCTTCGAGGAAGAGACAAAACCAAAGCCCTACTCCATCATTCTCTAATCTGTATCGCACAGATTTATAATACGCATACTGGCCATATAAATCACAGTCATCAAGTTCGATTAGCCTTTTGCGTGTTTCACATAAATAGCATCTAACGTACGGAATCTCTTTATTTCACCTGTACCCAATAGATGACCATACTAGATATTTGTTGCTATGTAATGGGTGCACGTGACCGGTGTGAAGTACATAATACATACCATGTTCACTGTACGACAGAATGGCATAAAATAACCAGACTGTTGGTTGCTATAGGCAGTGGCCTGCACCGTGTAGCAACATAGTATGCAAACTTTCTGAACGGCACACTGAAAGTGAAGAATTCGGAGTGCCAGCCATAGTGCAACGGTTACTCGCAAAAGGCTAATTACAGTGTAGGTTCTGCCGTGAACCTACTGGATTAACTTTGGATCATGATATACACAAAATTTACCAAATAAAACAATTTCAACTGCAAAGCATAACAAGCAAACGAAATGTTAAAAACAAAAAAAACCTAAACATTAAATGCTGCAAATCAAATATGGTGAATATTTCACCATACTGCATTCGTGCAGTTGTAAATATGTAAATATATGTTGTGTTTGAAAAAAAATATATATATATATAAAAAGAAAAAAATATGTATAAAATATAAAAAGGGGAAATTTACTATACTGGCTATGGTCAAATTAAAGAGACTAGAAAAAAATTATCAACACTCAATGTAAGTTTCCAAAACAAAACAAAATTAAAGCAAATATTTACACCGACTGGAGAGTTTGTGCTATACAGAAAGAATATCTTGTACTTCCAGATTACTTTCAGGTGATTTTCAGCTTCCTGACGAAGTAGAGAAAATACTAATTATTTTCCAGAGACATTTCTCAAATTTCTCAGTGCACACTAGCAAATATCATTGTACATTACACTAACTGTTGTACAATTCGGGTGATCAAAGTCTGCTTAAAGAAAGAAAACTTTGTAAATTCACAAGATGTTTAACAATGTTTTTAAAAATGTGTTGATACTAGAATAATCATGGAAAATGAAAGAATATCATCCTTTATTCATTTAATAAAATATTTGCATCAACGGTGTTTATCGATCATGAAACTCCTAAAATGAAATTTGTAACTTTCAGCAAACAAGTATATCTGAATTCTGTAAAAATCTGTAAAAAGCCAGTTTTATAGTTTAATAGAAAGCGAAGAAATGTATTTTGAATTATGTACAGAATTACACACTGGAATGATTCATTCAGAACACAAACTCATTGCTTATAATGCAATTATCTCATTTTTAATAGTTCTTGTTCATATTTTTTTGTATCAATGTATCGGTATATGGTACAACATCATGGTGATTAATTACAATTCTGCGATGAGGGGGGAAAAAATCTGGTGTGTTGAACTATTTTATTAGGTGTGCTTGCCTTCAAATAATGTGGATTGGAAAGCTGGAGAACAAAAGACAAGGTGAAAGTATTTGTGAGTTCGTACAAAGCAAGATAGTTCTAAGGGGGGAAAAGACATTTCTAAGTAAGAGGAAAAACAGACTGCAAACATTTTTTTGACAGGGTCACACTAGTCTACCACAACTAAGGGGCCATCCATAAAGTACGTAGGCACGGGGGGAGGGGGAGAGTTATTGGTTTTTTTTAAAGCCAATGCGTACACCTAACGTTAAAGTATATGGGTGACGTCACGAATTTTGCGTACGTTAAAGTATATGGGCATGGGGGCGGGGGTCTAAACACGTCGGCATTTTGTGCGTATTTATGGATGGCCCCTAAACGAGAGTCACCTGGACTGAACTGTCACGAGAAAATTCCACGCCGTTATGGTTTCATCATTTTTCACCACCATATTTGCGAAATAAAAGTGCGACATTGCGAATTATTTGCAAAGATATTTGCGATTTGCGATGTCCCTTGTATGTATACGCCACGATATTATACTAAACAATATTTTGCTCGCTTCATTGGAAAATAATATCTTAATCAGAAAACTGTGGTGTGGCGCGTTTGAGATGCGTTCCTGGGGCCCGCCCGGCACGGCTTGTGAATTCGTACTCCATGATCCAAGATTCCGCGCACACTGTGACGAAAAAGCGAAAAGCACCCTAACATGCATGTAGCTGTGATATTTTTTTTCTCAGACCAAATGGCTCCATCCTAGACAAGACAGTATAATAGCACACTGATTTCTTTTCCCCTAAAATGAGCCTGTAGGCCTACTTATTTTTTTCCCAGGAGATTTTCAAAAACGGGAAAATATATATTTGAAAAATTACGCAGTTTCCCGGCTTTGAAAAAAGGGTTGAAGACAGATAACATGATTGGGAAAAGGAACAACCGCATAACTAATGTTGATAAACTGTCCTGTTTCAGCCACATAATCAGAAAACCTGAGAAATCCGTGCATGGTAAAAAAAAAAAAAGAAGAAGGGGTCTGCAGACAGTTGACAATTTCTCTTAGCTCACAAAGGTACCATTTTACCATTGCTATATCAACATTTTTAGTCACATAGGTTTTTCTTGTAAATTCGTGAACTAAAGTTTTGGTTAAAGTTACATTGTCCGTACGTGGTTCTCAGCAAATTCGATTTGTTTTTTCTCAGAACGAATTTTTAAAGCATTTACTTTACTTTGACAAAATAAAAACATCATATTTTGTATTTTAGACATCACCAAGTCTGTGAAAAACGCCGTTTTTTGTACGGCCGTTTTTGCGGCTTTGCTTTTAATTGCCGTGAGTTGAATAATTGCGGACCGACAATAATTCGAAATACAAGTATTGACAGTAATTGTTTGATAACTAAACGTTGGTCGATTTTTGTCCGTTGATGTCTCATTTGAATTAAGGTGAATAACTTGTATGTTTCTAGAAAAGTATCACCTTTCGACGTGCAACACTCAAATCACGCGGACATATCATCTTTAACTGCAAAACAATGTTAGGGCTTTAAAACATAGCATTTTCTCCTGAAAAAGTACCATATTTTTAACACGGGAAAAACCATGTGGTGTTTTGTAATCGCATTTCCATCAACACATTTAGTCGGGTTTTTCTTGTCAAATTGCGAAGTACCCGATAAATGTTTGGGTAACTGCAAATGATGTATTGGGCCTGGGGATTTAAAATTTGGATGTTTAGGGGTGCAGCCAAGTAAAAATAGGTAGAGATCTGTGCGACGAGCTCATGAATATTTTGTATGCCCTCAAACTGTTCTTTATTAGGGAGAGTTGCGAGCTGAACGAGTGTGGTCTTGTGTAAAATATGACTATCGTCGCTATGTGGGGTATTTTTTCTTCCAACTATAAACATTTTAGACACTGTAGCTCCTATAAGTGGCCCTATTTTGCCCAGTAGCGTATGTGCCTTTGTTCCAAAATGGGTGCTGGTCTAGTTAGCAAGTTTCACTGTTGCAGGGGTAGTTTTGTTTCAAGTGGACATTAGGGAATAAAAGTGACGGATTACCCCCATAAAATTGAACAGAATTGAAAAGATGAGACTTCAGTGAGTATTCCGGTTGTTATCCTGAGAAGCTGAGAGAGTTGTGAGTATTTTAAAATGATTTTTGAAAATTGGGCATTTAGCATTGGTAAATTCACTGTAAAATACCGCGTGCTTGAACGAATTTGCGGCCCAAAGGGATTTTGAGAAACGGCGCAAACCTCCTCGAAAAAGGCGTTATTTGGGCCCAGTTTATTTATTTATTTATTTATTTCTGTGGCAGAGGTTTCATCTTCGTCCATTTTGATTTCTACAACAATAAATGTTTTGTTTTGTTGCTGCACGACGCGTGGGTTCAGGCGATGGCGTCACAAAAGTACTCGGACGAATCCAATATTTTGTTTTTGGGGGAATGGGCCCCTCGCTCGATGTACGTTAATCAGCATTCTCATTTCCCTACAGTGCTACCGCTGATAATTTGACAGCATTTGTTTTCACACATATGATGATTGATCACTTCACTTCTACAGCGTTTAAAGTAGGCCAACTCCTCTTTTTCAGTTCTTTATTGTTGTTATTGTGCGGCCGGAGATGCACTCCTTCTACAAAATCCTAGCCTTGTCCAAGGGCTGTGAAATTGTGTGAATCCGTGAAGAATTTGCCTGTATGCTATGCAGCGAAAGTGCGCCATCACGCGGTGAATTGTAGCCAACTGCAAAATAGTCTGGTTGCCGAAATATCTTGGTTAGAGTCCTGACTTCACGGGCGAGGCTGGATCACAGCCTTGTTCTTTATGTATTCGATTTATTATGTGTTTCTTTATAACTGCGTTGGAAATCCGACGCAATTACTTATGCGAAACCCGAGTGCTTATAAATATTCATATCTTACATAACATCCAATCAGAGCTCATACTCGGGTAAATTATGCGCGTGACCGGTTTGCAAGCATCTAAACGTTTGTACGTCGTACATGTGTAGTGTACATGTAGGCCTGTTTGATGCAATTATGGCGACATCACACGTAGTGATACAACTGAGGAAATCAACGGTAGTTTGAATTATGCAGCCTACAAATTGCAAATTGATGACTTTCACGAAGACCAGAAGATATCCCTCACATATATTTTGTAAAGGTATGACGTGTTTGTGAACTTACCAACTGGGTATAGGCCTGGGCTACGTACGGAAAATCTGCTATTTTTCAAACGGCACCGTATTGTTCTGTCAAAACAACCGTTAACCAATGAGCTTTTACGTCTCGCTGCTCTCTTTGAAAAATTAGCATAAAGAGTCCCCGCCCATAAAACACATCGAATACATAAAGAACAAGGCTGTGATCCAGCCTCGCCCGTGAAGTCAGGACTCTAACCAAGATATTTCGGCAACCAGACTATTTTGCAGTTGGCTACAATTCACCGCGTGATGGCGCACTTTCGCTGCATAGCATACAGGCAAATTCTTCACGGATTCACACAATTTCACAGACCTTGGACAAGGCTAACAAAATCCATGCAACGCGCGGACAACTAGTCACGCGCCCTCTGTTTAAATATATCCCATAGTTCCTTGCGAAAAGTTAACTAGCGAAATTTCGGCCCTTTTCCGTCTTCAAGCTCCAGGCTCCGGCTTCATGCGGCTCCGGCTCAAACCGCCTCCGGCTTCACTTTAGCGAAGCCAAACCAAAAACCGTTTGGAACACTAGTCGGGCCTAGTAGGCCTACCACTCTTTTTCACCGGCTTTTTAAAAGAACTAGCAACGAGTTTTGTCGGCGGCAAAGTTTAGCAAACCTGCAAAAGTTCACAAAGTTGTTGTTGCTGTCACGTGATTTTCCAGTTCATGACGTCACGAAGCCGGCCGAAGTCACCTATTTAGTTGACTTCGTTTTGTAGCCTCATTTGGGCCAAAACGAAGCCTCGAAATAAAGCCTGAAGCCGAGCCGAAGTTTGGTATGCGGTTTCAAGATGGCGGAATGGAGACGGGACCGGAGACGGAGACGAAGCCGAGAGTTGGAAAAAGGCCCAGGTTTTTGTCATCTTGCATGTGCATGCTCTTGTCAAAAATGGGAAAAGAAGTGCCTGCGAACAAGTAAATTCGGCCTAGGTGGGTCATATTTACTATTTGTTAATATAACCTCCAGAAAGAAAGGGTAAATTTTCAGAAATAAACTTCGTCGTCGCTGGTTTTTGGTTGGATATTTCATTCAATAAAGTGATTGTCACGTCACAGTTGTTAACTCGAACTCGCGCCGCGCACCGCGCGCTCGCGCTACGCCCAGGCAGCCAGGGTAAACAAAACCCAGTGTTGTCTTTAGAAACGGCACATTGCGTGTAGGCTGTGTAAACAGTGTGGACGCCTTTTTTCATAAGAAATTTTATCGATTCGAATGAGATTTTTCCTGATCTTTGCGATAATTTTGTGGACTTCAGTCGACTCGACTGTGAGGTAGGTTTCAGATGAATATGTTCATGATGTTTAAGTTTTTGTAACTTTGTTAAAATTAACCTAGTACTACACTAGGCCTAGTAGTAGTATAGCATAGATAAAACTTTAGTCATTATAATATTAGTTAGGCCGAGGCTAAGCTAAGTCAAGTAGGCCCATTTAAGTTAGTCTAACATTAGACAAATCTCTTTCCTAACTTTATACCCTCAACTTTAGTTACAGTGTTGAACTTCACACCAAAAGCCTACCCTAGGTTTATGCAGCTTTCTTTCTTTCTCTCTTTTTTTAAAACAAGATAAGAGTTCCCGGAGAGCTAGGATAGACCCATGCATATAAAGGCTTGAGCTGGCATGTGCAAACCACGTTTTGTTAAAACAATAATTATTTCTTTCCTGAATTTTGTTCCTAGTTCACAGACCCTGAGCACCATCTCGGGTCCCTTCCAGGGCAATCCTACCATCTCTGCCCTGACTAGTGATGACTGCCTTTCAACTGTTGATTGGCATGAGATCATCTTCATCACTGCAGTCCCGATAGCTGCTGGCTTTGGACTGCTGCTGCTCGCGGCCTTTCTGAAAGATATGAGACAGGCTTGCAAGGTAGGCCAACAAGTCAACAAGTCTGTACACTTACTAGCATTAAACTTTTAAAGTGTCTAGTGTGTCCAGCAGCCGATTTCACGAAAGAGTGCGCAGCTTGCGCAACTTTTGAAAAATGGCGCAAGCCCCATAGCTTGCGTGTAATTATCACCGGAATGTTGCGCAGCTTGCGCAATAAAAAGTGGCGCAAGGGGGCTTACGCAGTGCGCGCAAGAATTCGTGAAATCGGCTGCTGATCTGATCACATTTCTGAGGTGCCCATTTTTGCCATGGGTGTTCAGGGGTCGATTTCACAAAAGTTAAGACGAGCTCAATGCGTCCTAATTCCCATACCAACGTCCCAATATAAAAAGAGTGACCCTTCCTAAGTTGCGTCTTAGCGCTTTGTAAAATCGGCCCCAGGTTTTTTACCATATCATTTGTCATATTTTTCTCATTACCAATCTGAACATTTGTGCTCTTAATCTGTATATTTTTAAGGATATTGTCAAAAAGTACTGATCTTTTGTAAACTAATTTAAATCCATTCCATAAACAGTGCAGCGATTACACCAGCATTTTTGCTTCCACACCAAATTAAAGATTTCAAATTGTATGTTTTCTTACCCATATAACTAGTATTCATGGTATCTTGGGATGGTATTTTATATGATTATTAGGTTACAGCAAAATCCATTATCTAGAAAACTCTGAACAAGCAGGAGTGTGTTCAGATTCTTCTACCAAAAGGTTTTATTTTAACCTAACCATCATATAAAATACCTCCCCAAAATACTATCCATTGGTAAGAAAACATGAAATTTGCAATCTCCAATTTGGATGTGAAAGCAAAAATGTTGGTGTAATTTTGGCGCTGCTTTATGGAACAAATAAATTACTTTACAAAACATCTGTGTGTTTTTTGTTACGATATCCTTTAAAAATATATGGATTGAGAACGCGAAATTTGAGAAAATTATGACAAATTTACAGTTGCCCAAAATTCGACCTCATCAGTTGACAAGAACAAACATTACTAAAATTGGTAATTGCAGTGGTAACAAACACCACATGATTTTGTTGTTCGCGTCAAATGGTTCCTATGTAACAGTTTACCATTTATGTACTCTATCTTTAAGTCGGGATTCGTTGTCTGTTATAGCAATATGATTCCTCCTTTTTTCTTTGCTTCAAACAGAGCAATCGTTCCTGCCCTCCAGCTCCTCCAACCATCAGAGCTAAAAAGGAACGCACCTACGTCATAGACGTAGAATACGGAGGCCGTACAACATGGGGTTCATTCCTGAGTTGGTGTGCTGTGCAGACATCATCAGCCGAAATCAAAAACCGACGTCTGGTGAGACTCCGTGGAAGTACTGGCCTCAGCAACTGGTAAGATAAAGACTACCGTACGTGCCTTCATGCGAGTTCAGATATAAACCCAAGTCTGACTGACGATTTCTGTCTTGTTACTTAATGATTTCCTTGAATTCCTTCGTTACAATGATGTGTCATTTGTTATGATTAAGCAATTTAGGGATGTTCAGCACAGCAGAATATGAGGATGTGTGTAAAGTGAAATGTAACACAATTCATTGAGGTTGTAATATATTGCATTTCCCTTTTGCTTGGAGAATGGGATTTATTGTGTATTTTGACAATAGCAATGCATTATGTAACATTTCACCTTACACCCACCCCCATATTGAGCTGAGCTGCACATCCACCAATTATTGCAAGATAGAGAGCATTGTTAATCAAACTCGAGTTTCCGAACGTTTTTGGGGAGTTTAAAATAATGTTTGTTTGATTATGGTACATGTATTTTGTTTTTGGTCCGTCCTCCAGGGTGTCTTTTTATCTGGTTCTTGGAAAGAAATCAGAACAGAAGACGATCACGACCCCTCGCCCCATCGGTAATCTGGTAGCTGTGGAGTCGAAATACCCGCCAATAAGAGACAGGTTCCTCCCCAGACCATTGCCAACTGCCAATACCAGGGCCTGTCTGAGAGGACTCTTCAAAAGGGCATGTGATATGTAAGCATTTATAAGAAAATTACATTTTGCAAAAGACAAATAGTTGTATTAAACAATTAATGGCCTATTGTATCATTTGCAACATTGTATCATTTGCAACATTCTTTAGATATGCCAGGAATCTGTAAAAAGTGTTATCTAGCAAATGATACATTGGCCTTTAAAGCCCCATGGCAATACATCATTTGTAGTGACCCAAAATTTTACTTGACGAGTTGATGAGAAAAACCTAACTAAAAGTGTTGATAGCGATGGTAACATACAAGGACTAAAAAGTTTTCCAATAAATCTGTCTTTAGGTAGTTTAATTCAATTAGATATAGTCTGAACATTGAGATTGATAAAAAATTAATAAAGGTTTTTGTCTTTCTTTCTATTTTCAGTGAGATCAGACGTATCCATGCCAAGGACACAAAGACACAAGAACATTACTTCACCGTCAGTGGTCCAAGCAGTGGTGGCATCTCATCGACAGATCAAGGGATTATCACCACCCTTCCGCTGTTATATTCAGCCACTCCGCCCAAAACCCAAATCAGCTACGTCGCCTACTACTTCACCAATGCTTCCCTGTGGACCTCTACATTCATGCCCCGGTACCAAGGTAATTTCACCGGAGTACGACACGTCACCCACTTGTTTGCGAGTATCAGTCACACCATGGTTGCTGCCGTTGCGTTGTCCATGTTAGCAGTGGAATCGTCCATGGAGGAGTCTATTGTGCTCAGCTGGCCTAATTATAATCTGACCCTAGCTGTGGTAGTTAGAGCAGCTGTAGTTGGTGTCGTAGTCTTCGCATTCATGGGCATTGTTGAGATGATCTTCCGTGCCGCACCAACTGTATGGTCGGTACATCCACCTTGCCTACTCGTGCAACAGCAGAATGAAGACATGTTTTCGGATGGCTACCAACCGACTTGTGTGCAGTCTGTAGAGGGAGATTTCTACGGAGGTGAATCTATTAGTGTTGTGGGTATTCTCCGCGAAACCAGCAGTGCTCCAGATATCATGCAGACCCAGAGTTCCAAACAAGTGCGTGATAACACCCGGAAGTACTTCAATCAACCGGGATTGTTTGGTAGAGGTTTGACTCGCTGCTCTCAATGGACCGACAAACTTCATGCTGAAAAGTTAAACAGCAAACAGTTTACCAAATCTACATTTGACACCAAACCTGATGCGTCTCTATCCCCCAACGTGACAATCAACCCTACTAATGACAATACCAACAATTCCAAGAATGACATCAAGCTTGCTGTTAGTTCCAACTGCATCGCAGCTATCCCCGGGAACAGATCTCAGACAATCGACGTAACCAGGATTCCTTGCTCGTCTACATCAATTGACTTCAAAACCAGTTCCTTCGTAATTGAACCGGTGACATCTTATCAACCAAGGTCTACATCAAGTGCTTCTGCTGCCAGGAGCAGTTCATCACTCTTTTCCAACGAGTCAATTGAGAAAGCAAGACCCGATGACAACCATGATGGCAAGACCATTCCGGCAATTGAGGACCGTTCAACCCAAACTGATACCATGAAGCAGACTTCTCTAATCAAGACAATTCTCCATGAGCCATTACAGAGCCGACCTAAATCCATCTCTTGCACTGCGCCTGCAACCGTTCAGCCCTACTGCAACAAACAAAATATCACTATTCAGAAGCAGGCAGCAGACGACAACCACCGTGCTGCACACAGTGATCCGTACAAGTTCCAAGACCCTGACCCTTCAGAAAAATTCGTATCCTACTTGGATGTTCTTACGGAGGAGAATATCAAGACAGCTACAATTAAACGCACCAGGAATTACATCAACAGGTTTACCGACATGGGAAAGGCTAAAATTGTCATCTTGCCTTACGATGATTCCGAAGCAGCCCAGGACGTGTCCGACATCGACGAGATGAATGTAATCTCCGTTCTCGATGATATTCCACCAGTTAAGACAAATCCCGATGAAAAGACCCCAGCTGCAGTGACAACTCGTTCCGACTACATCCTCAATATTCCCATGGATTTTGAGCTGCCAAGCGTGACCATACAGACAAGCACTAGCATCCGGTCGGTCTTCTTCGGGATTAGAAAATGGTTTTCGGGATTGCTGTCTAAACCCAGACTTGATATTGGCGATGACTACAAGTTGGAAGTGACTAAAAATGATTCTTCCATGAAAACCCCAGCCAAAACCAAGCACACCGCCTCAAGCTGGCTTCCTATTAGTGGAAATAACAACTGCGATACTGAAGAAAAGCCGATCAATATCCTAGGCTCTGTCTTCCAAAGATCGAGCGACAGGTTCGAGTACAATTCCGTCTCTTCATCCACCAGTTTGAGCAGCATCCAGTCAGTTCAGATTGCCTTGAAGAAACAACTCACTCCAGTCGCAAAGTTCATTATTTTATTCTGCCACGTCCTTCTGATTGCGTCCTGCGTGATTGCGATGTGGTGGTCCATATACTCCCTTCATGGCTATTGTCGGAGCGCCTTATGGGAGTGGGCTGCCACTGCTGCCACTGCTGTTCTCATCCAGGCTATCATTTGTGATACCATCAAGGCTGCCATCATAACGTTTCTCAAGCGGTTGTCCTTCGAGGAAGAGACAAAACCAAAGCCCTACTCCATCATTCTCTAATCTGTATCGCACAGATTTATAATACGCATACTGGCCATATAAATCACAGTCATCAAGTTCGATTAGCCTTTTGCGTGTTTCACATAAATAGCATCTAACGTACGGAATCTCTTTATTTCACCTGTACCCAATAGATGACCATACTAGATATTTGTTGCTATGTAATGGGTGCACGTGACCGGTGTGAAGTACATAATACATACCATGTTCACTGTACGACAGAATGGCATAAAATAACCAGACTGTTGGTTGCTATAGGCAGTGGCCTGCACCGTGTAGCAACATAGTATGCAAACTTTCTGAACGGCACACTGAAAGTGAAGAATTCGGAGTGCCAGCCATAGTGCAACGGTTACTCGCAAAAGGCTAATTACAGTGTAGGTTCTGCCGTGAACCTACTGGATTAACTTTGGATCATGATATACACAAAATTTACCAAATAAAACAATTTCAACTGCAAAGCATAACAAGCAAACGAAATGTTAAAAACAAAAAAAACCTAAACATTAAATGCTGCAAATCAAATATGGTGAATATTTCACCATACTGCATTCGTGCAGTTGTAAATATGTAAATATATGTTGTGTTTGAAAAAAAAAATATATATATATAAAAAGAAAAAAATATGTATAAAATATAAAAAGGGGAAATTTACTATACTGGCTATGGTCAAATTAAAGAGACTAGAAAAAAATTATCAACACTCAATGTAAGTTTCCAAAACAAAACAAAATTAAAGCAAATATTTACACCGACTGGAGAGTTTGTGCTATACAGAAAGAATATCTTGTACTTCCAGATTACTTTCAGGTGATTTTAAGCTTCCTGACGAAGTAGAGAAAATACTAATTATTTTCCAGGGACATTTCTCAAATTTCTCAGTGCACACTAGCAAATATCATTGTACATTACACTAACTGTTGTACAATTCGGGTGATCAAAGTCTGGTTAAAGAAAGAAAACTTTGTAAATTCACAAGATGTTTAACAATGTTTTTAAAAATGTGTTGATACTAGAATAATCATGGAAAATGAAAGAATATGATCCTTTATTCATTTAATAAAATATTTGCATCAACGGTGTTTATCGATCATGAAACTCCTAAAATGAAATTTGTAACTTTCAGCAAACAAGTATATCTGAATTCTGTAAAAATCTGTAAAAAGCCAGTTTTATAGTTTAATAGAAAGCGAAGAAATGTATTTTGAATTATGTACAGAATTACACACTGGAATGATTCATTCAGAACACAAACTCATTGCTTATAATGCAATTATCTCATTTTTAATAGTTCTTGTTCATATTTTTTTTGTATCAATGTATCGGTATATGGTACAACATCATGGTGATTAATTACAATTCTGCGATGAGGGGGGAAAACATCTGGTGTGTTGAACTATTTTATTATGTGTGCTTGCCTTCAAATAATGTGGATTGGAAAGCTGGAGAACAAAAGACAAGGTGAAAGTATTTGTGAGTTCGTACAAAGCAAGATAGTTCTAAGGGGGGAAAAGACATTTCTAAGTAAGAGGAAAAACAGACTGCAAACATTTTTTTGACAGGGTCACACTAGTCTACCACAACTAAGGGGCCATCCATAAAGTACGTAGGCACGGGGGGAGGGGGAGAGTTATTGGTTTTTTTTAAAGCCAATGCGTACACCTAACGTTAAAGTATATGGGTGACGTCACGAATTTTGCGTACGTTAAAGTATATGGGCATGGGGGCGGGGGTCTAAACACGTCGGCATTTTGTGCGTATTTATGGATGGCCCCTAAACGAGAGTCACCTGGACTGAACTGTCACGAGAAAATTCCACGCCGTTATGGTTTCATCATTTTTCACCACCATATTTGCGAAATAAAAGTGCGACATTGCGAATTATTTGCAAAGATATTTGCGATTTGCGATGTCCCTTGTATGTATACGCCACGATATTATACTAAACAATATTTTGCTCGCTTCATTGGAAAATAATATCTTAATCAGAAAACTGTGGTGTGGCGCGTTTGAGATGCGTTCCTGGGGCCCGCCCGGCACGGCTTGTGAATTCGTACTCCATGATCCAAGATTCCGCGCACACTGTGACGAAAAAGCGAAAAGCACCCTAACATGCATGTAGCTGTGATATTTTTTTCTCAGACCAAATGGCTCCATCCTAGACAAGACAGTATAATAGCACACTGATTTCTTTTCCCCTAAAATGAGCCTGTAGGCCTACTTATTTTTTTTTCCCAGGAGATTTTCAAAAACGGGAAAATATATATTTGAAAAATTACGCAGTTTCCCGGCTTTGAAAAAAGGGTTGAAGACAGATAACATGATTGGGAAAAGGAACAACCGCATAACTAATGTTGATAAACTGTCCTGTTTCAGCCAGCATTTGTTTTCACACATATGATGATTGATCACTTCACTTCTACAGCGTTTAAAGTAGGCCAACTCCTCTTTTTCAGTTCTTTTTTGTTGTTATTGTGCGGCCGGGGATGCACTCCTTCTACAAAATCCTAGCCTTGTCCAAGGGCTGTGAAATTGTGTGAATCCGTGAAGAATTTGCCTGTATGCTTTGCAGCGAAAGTGCGCCATCACGCGGTGAATTGTAGCCAACTGCAAAATAGTCTAGTTGCCGAAATATCTTGGTTAGAGTCCTGACTTCACGGGCGAGGCTGGATCACAGCCTTGTTCTTTATGTATTCGATTTCTTATGTGTTTCTTTATAACTGCGTTGGAAATCCGACGCAATTACTTATGCGAAACCCGAGTGCTTATAAATATTCATATCTTACATAACATCCAATCAGAGCTCATACTCGGGTAAATTATGCGCGTGACCGGTTTGCAAGCATCTAAACGTTTGTACGTCGTACATGTGTAGTGTACATGTAGGCCTGTTTGATGCAATTATGGCGACATCACACGTAGTGATACAACTGAGGAAATCAACGGTAGTTTGAATTATGCAGCCTACAAATTGCAAATTTATGACTTTCACGAAGACCAGAAGATATCCCTCACATATATTTTGTAAAGGTATGACGTGTTTGTGAACTTACCAACTGGGTATAGGCATGGGCTACGTACGGAAAATCTGCTATTTTTCAAACGGCACCGTATTGTTCTGTCAAAACAACCGTTAACCAATGAGCTTTTACGTCTCGCTGCTCTCTTTGAAAAATTAGCATAAAGAGTCCCCGCCCATAAAACACATCGAATACATAAAGAACAAGGCTGTGATCCAGCCTCGCCCGTGAAGTCAGGACTCTAACCAAGATATTTCGGCAACCAGACTATTTTGCAGTTGGCTACAATTCACCGCGTGATGGCGCACTTTCGCTGCATAGCATACAGGCAAATTCTTCACGGATTCACACAATTTCACAGCCCTTGGACAAGGCTAACAAAATCCATGCAACGCGCGGACAACTAGTCACGCGCCCTCTGTTTAAATATATCCCATAGTTCCTTGCGAAAAGTTAACTAGCGAAATTTCGGCCCTTTTCCGTCTTCAAGCTCCAGGCTCCGGCTTCATGCGGCTCCGGCTCAAACCGCCTCCGGCTTCACTTTAGCGAAGCCAAACCAAAAACCGTTTGGAACACTAGTCGGGCCAAGTAGGCCTACCACTCTTTTTCACCGGCTTTTTAAAAGAACTAGCAACGAGTTTTGTCGGCGGCAAAGTTTAGCAAACCTGCAAAAGTTCACAAAGTTGTTGTTGCTGTCACGTGATTTTCCAGTTCATGACGTCACGAAGCCGGCCGAAGTCACCTATTTAGTTGACTTCGTTTTGTAGCCTCATTTGGGCCAAAACGAAGCCTCGAAATAAAGCCTGAAGCCGAGCCGAAGTTTGGTATGCGGTTTCAAGATGGCGGAATGGAGACGGGACCGGAGACGGAGACGAAGCCGAGAGTTGGAAAAAGGCCCAGGTTTTTGTCATCTTGCATGTGCATGCTCTTGTCAAAAATGGGAAAAGAAGTGCCCGCGAACAAGTAAATTCGGCCTAGGTGGGTCATATTTACTATTTGTTAATATAACCTCCAGAAAGAAAGGGTAAATTTTCAGAAATAAACTTCGTCGTCGCTGGTTTTTGGTTGGATATTTCATTCAATAAAGTGATTGTCACGTCACAGTTGTTAACTCGAACTCGCGCCGCGCACCGCGCGCTCGCGCTACGCCCAGGCAGCCAGGGTAAACAAAACCCAGTGTTGTCTTTAGAAACGGCACATTGCGTGTATGCTGTGTAAACAGTGTGGACGCCTTTTTTCATAAGAATTTTTATAGATTCGAATGAGATTTTTCCTGATCTTTGCGATAATTTTGTGGACTTCAGTCGACTCGACTGTGAGGTAGGTTTCAGATGAATATGTTCATGATGTTTAAGTTTTTGTAACTTTGTTAAAAATTAACCTAGTACTACACTAGGCCTAGTAGTAGTATAGCATAGATAAAACTTTAGTCATTATAATATTAGTTAGGCCGAGGCTAAGCTAAGTCAAGTAGGCCCATTTAAGTTAGTCTAACATTAGACAAATCTCTTTCCTAACTTTATACCCTCAACTTTAGTTACAGTGTTGAACTTCACACCAAAAGCCTACCCTAGGTTTATGCAGCTTTCTTTCTTTCTCTCTTTTTTTAAAACAAGATAAGAGTTCCCGGAGAGCTAGGATAGACCCATGCATATAAAGGCTTGAGCTGGCATGTGCAAACCACGTTTTGTTAAAACAATAATTATTTCTTTCCTGAATTTTGTTCCTAGTTCACAGACCCTGAGCACCATCTCGGGTCCCTTCCAGGGCAATCCTACCATCTCTGCCCTGACTAGTGATGACTGCCTTTCAACTGTTGATTGGCATGAGATCATCTTCATCACTGCAGTCCCGATAGCTGCTGGCTTTGGACTGCTGCTGCTCGCGGCCTTTCTGAAAGATATGAGACAGGCTTGCAAGGTAGGCCAACAAGTCAACAAGTCTGTACACTTACTAGCATTAAACTTTTAAAGTGTCTAGTGTGTCCAGCAGCCGATTTCACGAAAGAGTGCGCAGCTTGCGCAACTTTTGAAAAATGGCGCAAGCCCCATAGCTTGCGTGTAATTATCACCGGAATGTTGCGCAGCTTGCGCAATAAAAAGTGGCGCAAGGGGGCTTACGCAGTGCGCAAGGATTCGTGAAATCGGCTGCTGATCTGATCACATTTCTGAGGTGCCCATTTTTGCCATGGGTGTTCAGGGGTCGATTTCACAAAAGTTAAGACGAGCTCAATGCGTCCTAATTCCCATACCAACGTCCCAATATAAGAAGAGTGACCCTTCCTAAGTTGCGTCTTAGCGCTTTGTGAAATCGGCCCCAGGTTTTTTACCATATCATTTGTCATATTTTTCTCATTACCAATCTGAACATTTGTGCTCTTAATCTGTATATTTTTAAGGATATTGTCAAAAAGTACTGATCTTTTGTAAACTAATTTAAATCCATTCCATAAACAGTGCAGCGATTACACCAGCATTTTTGCTTCCACACCAAATTAAAGATTTCAAATTGTATGTTTTCTTACCCATATAACTAGTATTCATGGTATCTTGGGATGGTATTTTATATGATTATTAGGTTACAGCAAAATCCATTATCTAGAAAACTCTGAACAAGCAGAGCCCCTTTAAAGGAGTGTGTTCAGATTCTTCTACCAAAAGGTTTTATTTTAACCTAACCATCATATAAAATACCTCCCCAAAATACTATCCATTGGTAAGAAAACATGAAATTTGCAATCTCCAATTTGGATGTGAAAGCAAAAATGTTGGTGTAATTTTGGCGCTGCTTTATGGAACAAATAAATTACTTTACAAAACATCTGTGTGTTTTTTGTTACGATATCCTTTAAAAATATATGGATTGAGAACGCGAAATTTGAGAAAATTATGACAAATTTACAGTTGCCCAAAATTCGACCTCATCAGTTGACAAGAACAAACATTACTAAAATTGGTAATTGCAGTGGTAACAAACACCACATGATTTTGTTGTTCGCGTCAAATGGTTCCTATGTAACAGTTTACCATTTATATACTCTATCTTTAAGTCGGGATTCGTTGTCTGTTATAGCAATATGATTCCTCCTTTTTTCTTTGCTTCAAACAGAGCAATCGTTCCTGCCCTCCAGCTCCTCCAACCATCAGAGCTAAAAAGGAACGCACCTACGTCATAGACGTAGAATACGGAGGCCGTACAACATGGGGTTCATTCCTGAGTTGGTGTGCTGTGCAGACATCATCAGCCGAAATCAAAAACCGACGTCTGGTGAGACTCCGTGGAAGTACTGGCCTCAGCAACTGGTAAGATTAAGACTACCGTACGTGCCTTCATGCGAGTTCAGATATAAACCCAAGTCTGACTGACGATTTCTGTCTTGTTACTTAATGATTTCCTTGAATTCCTTCGTTACAATGATGTGTCATTTGTTATGATTAAGCAATTTAGGGATGTTCAGCACAGCAGAATATGAGGATGTGTGTAAAGTGAAATGTAACACAATTCATTGAGGTTGTAATATATTGCATTTCCCTTTTGCTTGGAGAATGGGATTTATTGTGTATTTTGACAATAGCAATGCATTATGTAACATTTCACCTTACACCCACCCCCATATTGAGCTGAGCTGCACATCCACCAATTATTGCAAGATAGAGAGCATTGTTAATCAAACTCGAGTTTCCGAACGTTTTTGGGGAGTTTAAAATAATGTTTGTTTGATTATGGTACATGTATTTTGTTTTTGGTCCGTCCTCCAGGGTGTCTTTTTATCTGGTTCTTGGAAAGAAATCAGAACAGAAGACGATCACGACCCCTCGCCCCATCGGTAATCTGGTAGCTGTGGAGTCGAAATACCCGCCAATAAGAGACAGGTTCCTCCCCAGACCATTGCCAACTGCCAATACCAGGGCCTGTCTGAGAGGACTCTTCAAAAGGGCATGTGATATGTAAGCATTTATAAGAAAATTACATTTTGCAAAAGACAAATAGTTGTATTAAACAATTAATGGCCTATTGTATCATTTGCAACATTGTATCATTTGCAACATTCTTTAGATATGCCAGGAATCTGTAAAAAGTGTTATCTAGCAAATGATACATTGGCCTTTAAAGCCCCATGGCAATACATCATTTGTAGTGACCCAAAATTTTACTTGACGAGTTGATGAGAAAAACCTAACTAAAAGTGTTGATAGCGATGGTAACATACAAGGACTAAAAAGTTTTCCAATAAATCTGTCTTTAGGTAGTTTAATTCAATTAGATATAGTCTGAACATTGAGATTGATAAAAAATTAATAAAGGTTTTTGTCTTTCTTTCTATTTTCAGTGAGATCAGACGTATCCATGCCAAGGACACAAAGACACAAGAACATTACTTCACCGTCAGTGGTCCAAGCAGTGGTGGCATCTCATCGACAGATCAAGGGATTATCACCACCCTTCCGCTGTTATATTCAGCCACTCCGCCCAAAACTACGTCGCCTACTACTTCACCAATGCTTCCCTGTGGACCTCTACATTCATGCCCCGGTACCAAGGTAATTTCACCGGAGTACGACACGTCACCCTCTTGTTTGCGAGTATCAGTCACACCATGGTTGCTGCCGTTGCGTTGTCCATGTTAGCAGTGGAATCGTCCATGGAGGAGTCTATTGTGCTCAGCTGGCCTAATTATAATCTGACCCTAGCTGTGGTAGTTAGAGCAGCTGTAGTTGGTGTCGTAGTCTTCGCATTCATGGGCATTGTTGAGATGATCTTCCGTGCCGCACCAACTGTATGGTCGGTACATCCACCTTGCCTACTCGTGCAACAGCAGAATGAAGACATGTTTTCGGATGGCTACCAACCGACTTGTGTGCAGTCTGTAGAGGGAGATTTCTACGGAGGTGAATCTATTAGTGTTGTGGGTATTCTCCGCGAAACCAGCAGTGCTCCAGATATCATGCAGACCCAGAGTTCCAAACAAGTGCGTGATAACACCCGGAAGTACTTCAATCAACCGGGATTGTTTGGTAGAGGTTTGACTCGCTGCTCTCAATGGACCGACAAACTTCATGCTGAAAAGTTAAACAGCAAACAGTTTACCAAATCTACATTTGACACCAAACCTGATGCGTCTCTATCCCCCAACGTGACAATCAACCCTACTAATGACAATACCAACAATTCCAAGAATGACATCAAGCTTGCTGTTAGTTCCAACTGCATCGCAGCTAGCCCCGGGAACAGATCTCAGACAATCGACGTAACCAGGATTCCTTGCTCGTCTACATCAATTGACTTCAAAACCAGTTCCTTCGTAATTGAACCGGTGACATCTTATCAACCAAGGTCTACATCAAGTGCTTCTGCTGCCAGGAGCAGTTCATCACTCTTTTCCAACGAGTCAATTGAGAAAGCAAGACCCGATGACAACCATGATGGCAAGACCATTCCGGCAATTGAGGACCGTTCAACCCAAACTGATACCATGAAGCAGACTTCTCTAATCAAGACAATTCTCCATGAGCCATTACAGAGCCGACCTAAATCCATCTCTTGCACTGCGCCTGCAACCGTTCAGCCCTACTGCAACAAACAAAATATCACTATTCAGAAGCAGGCAGCAGACGACAACCACCGTGCTGCACACAGTGATCCGTACAAGTTCCAAGACCCTGACCCTTCAGAAAAATTCGTATCCTACTTGGATGTTCTTACGGAGGAGAATATCAAGACAGCTACAATTAAACGCACCAGGAATTACATCAACAGGTTTACCGACATGGGAAAGGCTAAAATTGTCATCTTGCCTTACGATGATTCCGAAGCAGCCCAGGACGTGTCCGACATCGACGAGATGAATGTAATCTCCGTTCTCGATGATATTCCACCAGTTAAGACAAATCCCGATGAAAAGACCCCAGCTGCAGTGACAACTCGTTCCGACTACATCCTCAATATTCCCATGGATTTTGAGCTGCCAAGCGTGACCATACAGACAAGCACTAGCATCCGGTCGGTCTTCTTCGGGATTAGAAAATGGTTTTCGGGATTGCTGTCTAAACCCAGACTTGATATTGGCGATGACTACAAGTTGGAAGTGACTAAAAATGATTCTTCCATGAAAACCCCAGCCAAAACCAAGCACACCGCCTCAAGCTGGCTTCCTATTAGTGGAAATAACAACTGCGATACTGAAGAAAAGCCGATCAATATCCTAGGCTCTGTCTTCCAAAGATCGAGCAACAGGTTCGAGTACAATTCCGTCTCTTCATCCACCAGTTTGAGCAGCATCCAGTCAGTTTAGATTGCCTTGAAGAAACAACTCACTCCAGTCGCAAAGTTCATTATTTTATTCTGCCACGTCCTTCTGATTGCGTCCTGCGTGATTGCGATGTGGTGGTCCATATACTCCCTTCATGGCTATTGTCGGAGCGCCTTATGGGAGTGGGCTGCCACTGCTGCCACTGCTGTTCTCATCCAGGCTATAATTTGTGATACCATCAAGGCTGCCATCATAACGTTTCTCAAGCGGTTGTCCTTCGAGGAAGAGACAAAACCAAAGCCCTACTCCATCATTCTCTAATCTGTATCGCACAGATGTATAATACACATACTGGCCATATAAATCACAGTCATCAAGTTCGATTAGCCTTTTGCGTGTTTCACATAAATAGCATCTAACGTACGGAATCTCTTTATTTCACCTGTACCCAATAGATGACCATACTAGATATTTGTTGCTATGTAATGGGTGCACGTGACCGGTGTGAAGTACATAATACATACCATGTTCACTGTACGACAGAATGGCATAAAATAACCAGACTGTTGGTTGCTATAGGCAGTGGCCTGCACCGTGTAGCAACATAGTATGCAAACTTTCTGAACGGCACACTGAAAGTGAAGAATTCGGAGTGCCAGCCATAGTGCAACGGTTACTCGCAAAAGGCTAATTACAGTGTAGGTTCTGCCGTGAACCTACTGGATTAACTTTGGATCATGATATACACAAAATTTACCAAATAAAACAATTTCAACTGCAAAGCATAACAAGCAAACGAAATGTTAAAAACAAAAAAAACCTAAACATTAAATGCTGCAAATCAAATATGGTGAATATTTCACCATACTGCATTCGTGCAGTTGTAAATATGTAAATATATGTTGTGTTTGAAAAAAAATATATATATATATAAAAAGAAAAAAATATGTATAAAATATAAAAAGGGGAAATTTACTATACTGGCTATGGTCAAATTAAAGAGACTAGAAAAAAATTATCAACACTCAATGTAAGTTTCCAAAACAAAACAAAATTAAAGCAAATATTTACACCGACTGGAGAGTTTGTGCTATACAGAAAGAATATCTTGTACTTCCAGATTACTTTCAGGTGATTTTAAGCTTCCTGACGAAGTAGAGAAAATACTAATTATTTTCCAGAGACATTTCTCAAATTTCTCAGTGCACACTAGCAAATATCATTGTACATTACACTAACTGTTGTACAATTCGGGTGATCAAAGTCTGGTTAAAGAAAGAAAACTTTGTAAATTCACAAGATGTTTAACAATGTTTTAAAAAATGTGTTGATACTAGAATAATCATGGAAAATGAAAGAATATCATCCTTTATTCATTTAATAAAATATTTGCATCAACGGTGTTTATCGATCATGAAACTCCTAAAATGAAATTTGTAACTTTCAGCAAACAAGTATATCTGAATTCTGTAAAAATCTGTAAAAAGCCAGTTTTATAGTTTAATAGAAAGCGAAGAAATGTATTTTGAATTATGTACAGAATTACACACTGGAATGATTCATTCAGAACACAAACTCATTGCTTATAATGCAATTATCTCATTTTTAATAGTTCTTGTTCATATTGTTTTGTATCAATGTATCGGTATATGGTACAACATCATGGTGATTAATTACAATTCTGCGATGAGGGGGGAAAAAATCTGGTGTGTTGAACTATTTTATTATGTGTGCTTGCCTTCAAATAATGTGGATTGGAAAGCTGGAGAACAAAAGACAAGGTGAAAGTATTTGTGAGTTCGTACAAAGCAAGATAGTTCTAAGGGGGGAAAAGACATTTCTAAGTAAGAGGAAAAACAGACTGCAAAATTTTTTTTGACAGGGTCACACTAGTCTACCACAACTAAGGGGCCATCCATAAAGTACGTAGGCACGGGGGGAGGGGGAGAGTTATTGGTTTTTTTTAAAGCCAATGCGTACACCTAACGTTAAAGTATATGGGTGACGTCACGAATTTTGCGTACGTTAAAGTATATGGGCATGGGGGCGGGGGTCTAAACACGTCGGCATTTTGTGCGTATTTATGGATGGCCCCTAAACGAGAGTCACCTGGACTGAACTGTCACGAGAAAATTCCACGCCGTTATGGTTTCATCATTTTCCACCACCATATTTGCGAAATAAAAGTGCGACATTGCGAATTATTTGCAAAGATATTTGCGATTTGCGATGTCCCTTGTATGTATACGCCACGATATTATACTAAACAATATTTTGCTCGCTTCATTGGAAAATAATATCTTAATCAGAAAACTGTGGTGTGGCGCGTTTGAGATGCGTTCCTGGGGCCCGCCCGGCACGGCTTGTGAATTCGTAATCCATGATCCAAGATTCCGCGCACACTGTGACGAAAAAGCGAAAAGCACCCTAACATGCATGTAGCTGTGATATTTTTTTCTCAGACCAAATGGCTCCATCCTAGACAAGACAGTATAATAGCACACTGATTTCTTTTCCCCTAAAATGAGCCTGTAGGCCTACTTATTTTTTTCCCAGGAGATTTTCAAAAACGGGAAAATATATATTTGAAAAATTACGCAGTTTCCCGGCTTTGAAAAAAGGGTTGAAGACAGATAACATGATTGGGAAAAGGAACAACCGCATAACTAATGTTGATAAACTGTCCTGTTTCAGCCACATAATCAGAAAACCTGAGAAATCCGTGCATGGTAAAAAAAAAAAAAGAAGAAGGGGTCTGCAGACAGTTGACAATTTCTCTTAGCTCACAAAGGTACCATTTTACCATTGCTATATCAACATTTTTAGTCACATAGGTTTTTCTTGTAAATTCGTGAACTAAAGTTTTGGTTAAAGTTACATTGTCCGTACGTGGTTCTCAGCAAATTCGATTTGTTTTTTCTCAGAACGAATTTTTAAAGCATTTACTTTACTTTGACAAAATAAAAACATCATATTTTGTATTTTAGACATCACCAAGTCTGTGAAAAACGCCGTTTTTTGTACGGCCGTTTTTGCGGCTTTGCTTTTAATTGCCGTGAGTTGAATAATTGCGGACCGACAATAATTCGAAATACAAGTATTGACAGTAATTGTTTGATAACTAAACGTTGGTCGATTTTTGTCCGTTGATGTCTCATTTGAATTAAGGTGAATAACTTGTATGTTTCTAGAAAAGTATCACCTTTCGACGTGCAACACTCAAATCACGCGGACATATCATCTTTAACTGCAAAACAATGTTAGGGCTTTAAAACATAGCATTTTCTCCTGAAAAAGTACCATATTTTTAACACGGGAAAAACCATGTGGTGTTTTGTAATCGCATTTCCATCAACACATTTAGTCGGGTTTTTCTTGTCAAATTGCGAAGTACCCGATAAATGTTTGGGTAACTGCAAATGATGTATTGGGCCTGGGGATTTAAAATTTGGATGTTTAGGGGTGCAGCCAAGTAAAAATAGGTAGAGATCTGTGCGACGAGCTCATGAATATTTTGTATGCCCTCAAACTGTTCTTTATTAGGGAGAGTTGCGAGCTGAACGAGTGTGGTCTTGTGTAAAATATGACTATCGTCGCTATGTGGGGTATTTTTTCTTCCAACTATAAACATTTTAGACACTGTAGCTCCTATAAGTGGCCCTATTTTGCCCAGTAGCGTATGTGCCTTTGTTCCAAAATGGGTGCTGGTCTAGTTAGCAAGTTTCACTGTTGCAGGGGTAGTTTTGTTTCAAGTGGACATTAGGGAATAAAAGTGACGGATTACCCCCATAAAATTGAACAGAATTGAAAAGATGAGACTTCAGTGAGTATTCCGGTTGTTATCCTGAGAAGCTGAGAGAGTTGTGAGTATTTTTAAATGATTTTTGAAAATTGGGCATTTAGCATTGGTAAATTCACTGTAAAATACCGCGTGCTTGAACGAATTTGCGGCCCAAAGGGATTTTGAGAAACGGCGCAAACCTCCTCGAAAAAGGCGTTATTTGGGCCCAGTTTATTTATTTATTTATTTATTTCTGTGGCAGAGGTTTCATCTTCGTCCATTTTGATTTCTACAACAATAAATGTTTTGTTTTGTTGCTGCACGACGCGTGGGTTCAGGCGATGGCGTCACAAAAGTACTCGGACGAATCCAATATTTTGTTTTTGGGGGAATGGGCCCCTCGCTCGATGTACGTTAATCAGCATTCTCATTTCCCTACAGTGCTACCGCTGATAATTTGACAGCATTTGTTTTCACACATATGATGATTGATCACTTCACTTCTACAGCGTTTAAAGTAGGCCAACTCCTCTTTTTCAGTTCTTTTTTGTTGTTATTGTGCGGCCGGAGATGCACTCCTTCTACAAAATCCTAGCCTTGTCCAAGGGCTGTGAAATTGTGTGAATCCGTGAAGAATTTGCCTGTATGCTATGCAGCGAAAGTGCGCCATCACGCGGTGAATTGTAGCCAACTGCAAAATAGTCTGGTTGCCGAAATATCTTGGTTAGAGTCCTGACTTCACGGGCGAGGCTGGATCACAGCCTTGTTCTTTATGTATTCGATTTATTATGTGTTTCTTTATAACTGCGTTGGAAATCCGACGCAATTACTTATGCGAAACCCGAGTGCTTATAAATATTCATATCTTACATAACATCCAATCAGAGCTCATACTCGGGTAAATTATGCGCGTGACCGGTTTGCAAGCATCTAAACGTTTGTACGTCGTACATGTGTAGTGTACATGTAGGCCTGTTTGATGCAATTATGGCGACATCACACGTAGTGATACAACTGAGGAAATCAACGGTAGTTTGAATTATGCAGCCTACAAATTGCAAATTGATGACTTTCACGAAGACCAGAAGATATCCCTCACATATATTTTGTAAAGGTATGACGTGTTTGTGAACTTACCAACTGGGTATAGGCCTGGGCTACGTACGGAAAATCTGCTATTTTTCAAACGGCACCGTATTGTTCTGTCAAAACAACCGTTAACCAATGAGCTTTTACGTCTCGCTGCTCTCTTTGAAAAATTAGCATAAAGAGTCCCCGCCCATAAAACACATCGAATACATAAAGAACAAGGCTGTGATCCAGCCTCGCCCGTGAAGTCAGGACTCTAACCAAGATATTTCGGCAACCAGACTATTTTGCAGTTGGCTACAATTCACCGCGTGATGGCGCACTTTCGCTGCATAGCATACAGGCAAATTCTTCACGGATTCACACAATTTCACAGCCCTTGGACAAGGCTAACAAAATCCATGCAACGCGCGGACAACTAGTCACGCGCCCTCTGTTTAAATATATCCCATAGTTCCTTGCGAAAAGTTAACTAGCGAAATTTCGGCCCTTTTCCGTCTTCAAGCTCCAGGCTCCGGCTTCATGCGGCTCCGGCTCAAACCGCCTCCGGCTTCACTTTAGCGAAGCCAAACCAAAAACCGTTTGGAACACTAGTCGGGCCTAGTAGGCCTACCACTCTTTTTCACCGGCTTTTTAAAAGAACTAGCAACGAGTTTTGTCGGCGGCAAAGTTTAGCAAACCTGCAAAAGTTCACAAAGTTGTTGTTGCTGTCACGTGATTTTCCAGTTCATGACGTCACGAAGCCGGCCGAAGTCACCTATTTATTTGACTTCGTTTTGTAGCCTCATTTGGGCCAAAACGAAGCCTCGAAATAAAGCCTGAAGCCGAGCCGAAGTTTGGTATGCGGTTTCAAGATGGCGGAATGGAGACGGGACCGGAGACGGAGACGAAGCCGAGAGTTGGAAAAAGGCCCAGGTTTTTGTCATCTTGCATGTGCATGCTCTTGTCAAAAATGGGAAAAGAAGTGCCTGCGAACAAGTAAATTCGGCCTAGGTGGGTCATATTTACTATTTGTTAATATAACCTCCAGAAAGAAAGGGTAAATTTTCAGAAATAAACTTCGTCGTCGCTGGTTTTTGGTTGGATATTTCATTCACTAAAGTGATTGTCACGTCACAGTTGTTAACTCGAACTCGCGCCGCGCACCGCGCGCTCGCGCTACGCCCAGGCAGCCAGGGTAAACAAAACCCAGTGTTGTCTTTAGAAACGGCACATTGCGTGTATGCTGTGTAAACAGTGTGGACGCCTTTTTTCATAAGAAATTTTATCGATTCGAATGAGATTTTTCCTGATCTTTGCGATAATTTTGTGGACTTCAGTCGACTCGACTGTGAGGTAGGTTTCAGATGAATATGTTCATGATGTTTAAGTTTTTGTAACTTTGTTAAAATTAACCTAGTACTACACTAGGCCTAGTAGTAGTATAGCATAGATAAAACTTTAGTCATTATAATATTAGTTAGGCCGAGGCTAAGCTAAGTCAAGTAGGCCCATTTAAGTTAGTCTAACATTAGACAAATCTCTTTCCTAACTTTATACCCTCAACTTTAGTTACAGTGTTGAACTTCACACCAAAAGCCTACCCTAGGTTTATGCAGCTTTCTTTCTTTCTCTCTTTTTTTAAAACAAGATAAGAGTTCCCGGAGAGCTAGGATAGACCCATGCATATAAATGCTTGAGCTGGCATGTGCAAACCACGTTTTGTTAAAACAATAATTATTTCTTTCCTGAATTTTGTTCCTAGTTCACAGACCCTGAGCACCATCTCGGGTCCCTTCCAGGGCAATCCTACCATCTCTGCCCTGACTAGTGATGACTGCCTTTCAACTGTTGATTGGCATGAGATCATCTTCATCACTGCAGTCCCGATAGCTGCTGGCTTTGGACTGCTGCTGCTCGCGGCCTTTCTGAAAGATATGAGACAGGCTTGCAAGGTAGGCCAACAAGTCAACAAGTCTGTACACTTACTAGCATTAAACTTTTAAAGTGTCTAGTGTGTCCAGCAGCCGATTTCACGAAAGAGTGCGCAGCTTGCGCAACTTTTGAAAAATGGCGCAAGCCCCATAGCTTGCGTGTAATTATCACCGGAATGTTGCGCAGCTTGCGCAATAAAAAGTGGCGCAAGGGGGCTTACGCAGTGCGCGCAAGAATTCGTGAAATCGGCTGCTGATCTGATCACATTTCTGAGGTGCCCATTTTTGCCATGGGTGTTCAGGGGTCGATTTCACAAAAGTTAAGACGAGCTCAATGCGTCCTAATTCCCATACCAACGTCCCAATATAAGAAGAGTGACCCTTCCTAAGTTGCGTCTTAGCGCTTTGTAAAATCGGCCCCAGGTTTTTTACCATATCATTTGTCATATTTTTCTCATTACCAATCTGAACATTTGTGCTCTTAATCTGTATATTTTTAAGGATATTGTCAAAAAGTACTGATCTTTTGTAAACTAATTTAAATCCATTCCATAAACAGTGCAGCGATTACACCAGCATTTTTGCTTCCACACCAAATTAAAGATTTCAAATTGTATGTTTTCTTACCCATATAACTAGTATTCATGGTATCTTGGGATGGTATTTTATATGATTATTAGGTTACAGCAAAATCCATTATCTAGAAAACTCTGAACAAGCAGGAGTGTGTTCAGATTCTTCTACCAAAAGGTTTTATTTTAACCTAACCATCATATAAAATACCTCCCCAAAATACTATCCATTGGTAAGAAAACATGAAATTTGCAATCTCCAATTTGGATGTGAAAGCAAAAATGTTGGTGTAATTTTGGCGCTGCTTTATGGAACAAATAAATTACTTTACAAAACATCTGTGTGTTTTTTGTTACGATATCCTTTAAAAATATATGGATTGAGAACGCGAAATTTGAGAAAATTATGACAAATTTACAGTTGCCCAAAATTCGACCTCATCAGTTGACAAGAACAAACATTACTAAAATTGGTAATTGCAGTGGTAACAAACACCACATGATTTTGTTGTTCGCGTCAAATGGTTCCTATGTAACAGTTTACCATTTATGTACTCTATCTTTAAGTCGGGATTCGTTGTCTGTTATAGCAATATGATTCCTCCTTTTTTCTTTGCTTCAAACAGAGCAATCGTTCCTGCCCTCCAGCTCCTCCAACCATCAGAGCTAAAAAGGAACGCACCTACGTCATAGACGTAGAATACGGAGGCCGTACAACATGGGGTTCATTCCTGAGTTGGTGTGCTGTGCAGACATCATCAGCCGAAATCAAAAACCGACGTCTGGTGAGACTCCGTGGAAGTACTGGCCTCAGCAACTGGTAAGATAAAGACTACCGTACGTGCCTTCATGCGAGTTCAGATATAAACCCAAGTCTGACTGACGATTTCTGTCTTGTTACTTAATGATTTCCTTGAATTCCTTCGTTACAATGATGTGTCATTTGTTATGATTAAGCAATTTAGGGATGTTCAGCACAGCAGAATATGAGGATGTGTGTAAAGTGAAATGTAACACAATTCATTGAGGTTGTAATATATTGCATTTCCCTTTTGCTTGGAGAATGGGATTTATTGTGTATTTTGACAATAGCAATGCATTATGTAACATTTCACCTTACACCCACCCCCATATTGAGCTGAGCTGCACATCCACCAATTATTGCAAGATAGAGAGCATTGTTAATCAAACTCGAGTTTCCGAACGTTTTTGGGGAGTTTAAAATAATGTTTGTTTGATTATGGTACATGTATTTTGTTTTTGGTCCGTCCTCCAGGGTGTCTTTTTATCTGGTTCTTGGAAAGAAATCAGAACAGAAGACGATCACGACCCCTCGCCCCATCGGTAATCTGGTAGCTGTGGAGTCGAAATACCCGCCAATAAGAGACAGGTTCCTCCCCAGACCATTGCCAACTGCCAATACCAGGGCCTGTCTGAGAGGACTCTTCAAAAGGGCATGTGATATGTAAGCATTTATAAGAAAATTACATTTTGCAAAAGACAAATAGTTGTATTAAACAATTAATGGCCTATTGTATCATTTGCAACATTGTATCATTTGCAACATTCTTTAGATATGCCAGGAATCTGTAAAAAGTGTTATCTAGCAAATGATACATTGGCCTTTAAAGCCCCATGGCAATACATCATTTGTAGTGACCCAAAATTTTACTTGACGAGTTGATGAGAAAAACCTAACTAAAAGTGTTGATAGCGATGGTAACATACAAGGACTAAAAAGTTTTCCAATAAATCTGTCTTTAGGTAGTTTAATTCAATTAGATATAGTCTGAACATTGAGATTGATAAAAAATTAATAAAGGTTTTTGTCTTTCTTTCTATTTTCAGTGAGATCAGACGTATCCATGCCAAGGACACAAAGACACAAGAACATTACTTCACCGTCAGTGGTCCAAGCAGTGGTGGCATCTCATCGACAGATCAAGGGATTATCACCACCCTTCCGCTGTTATATTCAGCCACTCCGCCCAAAACCAAAATCAGCTACGTCGCCTACTACTTCACCAATGCTTCCCTGTGGACCTCTACATTCATGCCCCGGTACCAAGGTAATTTCACCGGAGTACGACACGTCACCCTCTTGTTTGCGAGTATCAGTCACACCATGGTTGCTGCCGTTGCGTTGTCCATGTTAGCAGTGGAATCGTCCATGGAGGAGTCTATTGTGCTCAGCTGGCCTAATTATAATCTGACCCTAGCTGTGGTAGTTAGAGCAGCTGTAGTTGGTGTCGTAGTCTTCGCATTCATGGGCATTGTTGAGATGATCTTCCGTGCCGCACCAACTGTATGGTCGGTACATCCACCTTGCCTACTCGTGCAACAGCAGAATGAAGACATGTTTTCGGATGGCTACCAACCGACTTGTGTGCAGTCTGTAGAGGGAGATTTCTACGGAGGTGAATCTATTAGTGTTGTGGGTATTCTCCGCGAAACCAGCAGTGCTCCAGATATCATGCAGACCCAGAGTTCCAAACAAGTGCGTGATAACACCCGGAAGTACTTCAATCAACCGGGATTGTTTGGTAGAGGTTTGACTCGCTGCTCTCAATGGACCGACAAACTTCATGCTGAAAAGTTAAACAGCAAACAGTTTACCAAATCTACATTTGACACCAAACCTGATGCGTCTCTATCCCCCAACGTGACAATCAACCCTACTAATGACAATACCAACAATTCCAAGAATGACATCAAGCTTGCTGTTAGTTCCAACTGCATCGCAGCTATCCCCGGGAACAGATCTCAGACAATCGACGTAACCAGGATTCCTTGCTCGTCTACATCAATTGACTTCAAAACCAGTTCCTTCGTAATTGAACCGGTGACATCTTATCAACCAAGGTCTACATCAAGTGCTTCTGCTGCCAGGAGCAGTTCATCACTCTTTTCCAACGAGTCAATTGAGAAAGCAAGACCCGATGACAACCATGATGGCAAGACCATTCCGGCAATTGAGGACCGTTCAACCCAAACTGATACCATGAAGCAGACTTCTCTAATCAAGACAATTCTCCATGAGCCATTACAGAGCCGACCTAAATCCATCTCTTGCACTGCGCCTGCAACCGTTCAGCCCTACTGCAACAAACAAAATATCACTATTCAGAAGCAGGCAGCAGACGACAACCACCGTGCTGCACACAGTGATCCGTACAAGTTCCAAGACCCTGACCCTTCAGAAAAATTCGTATCCTACTTGGATGTTCTTACGGAGGAGAATATCAAGACAGCTACAATTAAACGCACCAGGAATTACATCAACAGGTTTACCGACATGGGAAAGGCTAAAATTGTCATCTTGCCTTACGATGATTCCGAAGCAGCCCAGGACGTGTCCGACATCGACGAGATGAATGTAATCTCCGTTCTCGATGATATTCCACCAGTTAAGACAAATCCCGATGAAAAGACCCCAGCTGCAGTGACAACTCGTTCCGACTACATCCTCAATATTCCCATGGATTTTGAGCTGCCAAGCGTGACCATACAGACAAGCACTAGCATCCGGTCGGTCTTCTTCGGGATTATAAAATGGTTTTCGGGATTGCTGTCTAAACCCAGACTTGATATTGGCGATGACTACAAGTTGGAAGTGACTAAAAATGATTCTTCCATGAAAACCCCAGCCAAAACCAAGCACACCGCCTCAAGCTGGCTTCCTATTAGTGGAAATAACAACTGCGATACTGAAGAAAAGCCGATCAATATCCTAGGCTCTGTCTTCCAAAGATCGAGCGACAGGTTCGAGTACAATTCCGTCTCTTCATCCACCAGTTTGAGCAGCATCCAGTCAGTTCAGATTGCCTTGAAGAAACAACTCACTCCAGTCGCAAAGTTCATTATTTTATTCTGCCACGTCCTTCTGATTGCGTCCTGCGTGATTGCGATGTGGTGGTCCATATACTCCCTTCATGGCTATTGTCGGAGCGCCTTATGGGAGTGGGCTGCCACTGCTGTCACTGCTGTTCTCATCCAGGCTATCATTTGTGATACCATCAAGGCTGCCATCATAACGTTTCTCAAGCGGTTGTCCTTCGAGGAAGAGACAAAACCAAAGCCCTACTCCATCATTCTCTAATCTGTATCGCACAGATTTATAATACGCATACTGGCCATATAAATCACAGTCATCAAGTTCGATTAGCCTTTTTCGCGTTTCACATAAATAGCATCTAACGTACGGAATCTCTTTATTTCACCTGTATCCAATAGATGACCATACTAGATATTTGTTGCTATGTAATGGGTGCACGTGACCGGTGTGAAGTACAGAATACATACCATGTTCACTGTACGACAGAATGGCATAAAATAACCAGACTGTTGGTTGCTATAGGCAGTGGCCTGCACCGTGTAGCAACATAGTATGCAAACTTTCTGAACGGCACACTGAAAGTGAAGAATTCGGAGTGCCAGCCATAGTGCAACGGTTACTCGCAAAAGGCTAATTACAGTGTAGGTTCTGCCGTGAACCTACTGGATTAACTTTGGATCATGATATACACAAAATTTACCAAATAAAACAATTTCAACTGCAAAGCATAACAAGCAAACGAAATGTTAAAAACAAAAAAAACCTAAACATTAAATGCTGCAAATCAAATATGGTGAATATTTCACCATACTGCATTCGTGCAGTTGTAAATATGTAAATATATGTTGTGTTTGAAGAAAAAATATATATATATAAAAAGAAAAAAATATGTATAAAATATAAAAAGGGGAAATTTACTATACTAGAATAATCATGGAAAATGAAAGAATATCATCCTTTATTTATTTAATAAAATATTTGCATCAACGGTGTTTATCGATCATGAAACTCCTAAAATGAAATTTGTAACTTTCAGCAAACAAGTATATCTGAATTCTGTAAAAATCTGTAAAAAGCCAGTTTTATAGTTTAATAGAAAGCGAAGAAATGTATTTTGAATTATGTACAGAATTACACACTGGAATGATTCATTCAGAACACAAACTCATTGCTTATAATGCAATTATCTCATTTTTAATAGTTCTTGTTCATATTTTTTGGTATCAATGTATCGGTATATGGTACAACATCATGGTGATTAATTACAATTCTGCGATGAGGGGGGAGAAAATCTGGTGTGTTGAACTATTTTATTATGTGTGCTTGCCTTCAAATAATGTGGATTGGAAAGCTGGAGAACAAAAGACAAGGTGAAAGTATTTGTGAGTTCGTACAAAGCAAGATAGTTCTAAGGGGGGAAAAGACATTTCTAAGTAAGAGGAAAAACAGACTGCAAACATTTTTTTGACAGGGTCACACTAGTCTACCACAACTAAGGGGCCATCCATAAAGTACGTAGGCACGGGGGGAGGGGGAGAGTTATTGGGGTTTTTTTTAGCCAATGCGTACACCTAACGTTAAAGTATATGGGTGACGTCACGAATTTTGCGTACGTTAAAGTATATGGGCATGGGGGCGGGGGTCTAAAAACGTCGGCATTTTGTGCGTATTTATGGATGGCCCCTAAACGAGAGTCACCTGGACTGAACTGTCACGAGAAATTCCCACGCCGTTATGGTTTCATCATTTTCCACCACCATATTTGCGAAATAAAAGTGCGACATTGCGAATTATTTGCAAAGATATTTGCGATTTGCGATGTCCCTTGTATGTATACGCCACGATATTATACTAAACAATATTTTGCTCGCTTCATTGGAAAATAATATCTTAATCAGAAAACTGTGGTGTGGCGCGTTTGAGATGCGTTCCTGGGGCCCGCCCGGCACGGCTTGTGAATTCGTAATCCATGATCCAAGATTCCGCGCACACTGTGACGAAAAAGCGAAAAGCACCCTAACATGTAGCTGTGATATTTTTTCTCAGACCAAATGCCTCCATCCTAGACAAGACAGTATAGCACACTGATTTCTTTTCCCCTAAAATGAGCCTGTAGGCCTACTTATTTTTTTCCCAGGAGATTTTCAAAAACGGGAAAAAATATATTTGAAAAATTACGCAGTTTCCCGGCTTTGAAAAAAGGGTTAAAGACAGATAACATGATTGGGAAAAGGAACAACCGCATAACTAATGTTGATAAACTGTCCTGTTTCAGCCACATAATCAGAAAACCTGAGAAATCCGTGCATGGTAAAAAAAAAAGAAGAAGAAGGGGTCTGCAGACAGTTGACAATTTCTCTTAGCTCACAAAGGTACCATTTTACCATTGCTATATCAACATTTTTAGTCACATAGGTTTTTCTTGTAAATTCGTGAACTAAAGTTTTGGTTAAAGTTACATTGTCCGTACGTGGTTCTCAGCAAATTCGATTTGTTTTTTCTCAGAACGAATTTTTAAAGCATTTACTTTACTTTGACAAAATAAAAACATCATATTTTGTATTTTAGACATCACCAAGTCTGTGAAAAACGCCGTTTTTTGTACGGCCGTTTTTGCGGCTTTGCTTTTAATTGCCGTGAGTTGAATAATTGCGGACCGACAATAATTCGAAATACAAGTATTGACAGTAATTGTTTGATAACTAAACGTTGGTCGATTTTTGTCCGTTGATGTCTCATTTGAATTAAGGTGAATAACTTGTATGTTTCTAGAAAAGTATCACCTTTCGACGTGCAACACTCAAATCACGCGGACATATCATCTTTAACTGCAAAACAATGTTAGGGCTTTAAAACATAGCATTTTCTCTTGAAAAAGTACCATATTTTTTACACGGGAAAAACCATGTGGTGTTTTGTAATCGCATTTCCATCAACACATTTAGTCGGGTTTTTCTTGTCAAATTGCGAAGTACCCGATAAATGTTTGGGTAACTGCAAATGATGTATTGGGCCTGGGGATTTAAAATTTGGATGTTTAGGGGTGCAGCCAAGTAAAAATAGGCAGAGATCTGTGCGCCGAGCTCATGAATATTTTGTATGCCCTCAAACTCTTCTTTATTAGGGAGAGTTGCGAGCTGAACGAGTGTGGTCTTGTGTAAAATATGACTATCGTCGCTATGTGGGGTATTTTTTCTTCCAACTATAAACATTTTAGACACTGTAGCTCCTATAAGTGGCCCTATTTTGCCCAGTAGCGTATGTGCCTTTGTTCCAAAATGGGTGCTGGTCTAGTTAGCAAGTTTCACTGTTGCAGGGGTAGTTTTGTTTCAAGTGGACATTAGGGAATAAAAGTGACGGATTACCCCCATAAAATTGAACAGAATTGAAAAGATGAGACTTCAGTGAGTATTCCGGTTGTTATCCTGAGAAGCTGAGAGAGTTGTGAGTATTTTTAAATGATTTTTGAAAATTGGGCATTTAGCATTGGTAAATTCACTGTAAAATACCGCGTGCTTGAACGAATTTGCGGCCCAAAGGGATTTTGAGAAACGGCGCAAACCTCCTCGAAAAAAGGCGTTATTTGGGCCCAGTTTATTTATTTATTTATTTATTTCTGTGGCAGAGGTTTCATCTTTGTCCATTTTGATTTCTACAACAATAAATGTTTTGTTTTGTTGCTGCACGACGCGTGGGTTCAGGCGATGGCGTCACAAAAAGTACTCGGACGAATCCAATATGTTGTTTTTGGGGGAATGGGCCCCACGCTCGATGTACGTTAATCAGCATTCTCATTTTCCTACAGTGCTACCGCTGATAATTTGACAGCATTTGTTTTCACACATATGATGATTGATCACTTCACTTCTACAGCGTTTAAAGTAGGCCAACTCCTCTTTTTCAGTTCTTTTTTGTTGTTCTTGTGCGCCCGGAGATGCACTCCTTCTACAAAATCCATGCAACGCGCGGACAACTATAGTCACGCGCCCTCTGTTTAAATATATCCCATAGTTCCTTGCGAAAAGTTAACTAGCGAAATTTCGGCCCTTTTCCGTCTTCAAGCTCCAGGCTCCGGCTTCATGCGGCTCCGGCTCAAACCGCCTCCGGCTTCACTTTAGCGAAGCCAAACCAAAAACCGTTTGGAACACTAGTCGGGCCTAGTAGGCCTACCACTCTTTTTCACCGGCTTTTTAAAAGAACTAGCAGACGAGTTTTGTCGGCGGCAAAGTTTAGCAAACCAGCAAAAGTTCACAAAGTTTTTGTTGCTGTCACGTGATTTTCCAGTTCATGACGTCACGAAGCCGGCCGAAGTCACCTATTTAGTTGACTTCCTTTTTGGAGCCTCATTTGGGCCAAAACGAAGCCTCGAAATAAAGCCTGAAGCCGAGCCGAAGTTTGGTATGCGGTTTCAAGATGGCGGAATGGAGACGGGACCGGAGACGGAGACGAAGCCGAGAGTTGGAAAAAGGCCCAGGTTTTTGTCATCTTGCATGTGCATGCTCTTGTCAAAAATGGGAAAAGAAGTGCCTGCGAACAAGTAAATTCGGCCTAGGTGGGTCATATTTACTATTTGTTAATATAACCTCCAGAAAGAAAGGGTAAATTTTCAGAAATAAACTTCGTCGTCGCTGGTTTTTGGTTGGATATTTCATTCAATAAAGTGATTGTCACGTCACAGTTGTTAACTCGAACTCGCGCCGCGCACCGCGCGCTCGCGCTACGCCCAGGCAGCCAGGGTAAACAAAACCCAGTGTTGTCTTTAGAAACGGCACATTGCGTGTATGCTGTGTAAACAGTGTGGACGCCTTTTTTCATAAGAATTTTTATCGATTCGAATGCGATTTTTCCTGATGTTTGCGATAATTTTGTGGACTTCAGTCGACTCGACTGTGAGGTAGGTTTCAGATGAATATGTTCATGATGTTTAAGTTTTTGTAACTTTGTTAAAATTAACCTAGTACTACACTAGGCCTAGTAGTAGTATAGCATAGATAAAACTTTAGTCATTATAATATTAGTTAGGCCGAGGCTAAGCTAAGTCAAGTAGGCCCATTTAAGTTAGTCTAACATTAGACAAATCTCTTTCCTAACTTTATACCCTCAACTTTAGTTACAGTGTTGAACTTCACACCAAAAGCCTACCCTAGGTTTATGCAGCTTTCTTTCTTTCTCTCTTTTTTTAAAACAAGATAAGAGTTCCCGGAGAGCTAGGATAGACCCATGCATATAAAGGCTTGAGCTGGCATGTGCAAACCACGTTTTTTTAAAACAATAATTATTTCTTTCCTGAATTTTGTTCCTAGTTCACAGACCCTGAGCACCATCTCGGGTCCCTTCCAGGGCAATCCTACCATCTCTGCCCTGACTAGTGATGACTGCCTTTCAACTGTTGATTGGCATGAGATCATCTTCATCACTGCAGTCCCGATAGCTGCTTGCTTTGGACTGCTGCTGCTCGCGGCCTTTCTGAAAGATATGAGACAGGCTTGCAAGGTAGGCCAACAAGTCAACAAGTCTGTACACTTACTAGCATTAAACTTTTAAAGTGTCTAGTGTGTCCAGCAGCCGATTTCACGAAAGAGTGCGCAGCTTGCGCAACTTTTGAAAAATGGCGCAAGCCCCATAGCTTGCGTGTAATTATCACCGGAATGTTGCGCAGCTTGCGCAATAAAAAGTGGCGCAAGGGGGCTTACGCAGTGCGCAAGGATTCGTGAAATCGGCTGCTGATCTGATCACATTTCTGAGGTGCCCATTTTTGCCATGGGTGTTCAGGGGTCGATTTCACAAAAGTTAAGACGAGCTCAATGCGTCCTAATTCCCATACCAACGTCCCAATATAAGAAGAGTGACCCTTCCTAAGTTGCGTCTTAGCGCTTTGTGAAATCGGCCCCAGGTTTTTTACCATATCATTTGTCATATTTTTCTCATTACCAATCTGAACATTTGTGCTCTTAATCTGTATATTTTTAAGGATATTGTCAAAAAGTACTAATCTTTTGTAAACTAATTTAAATCCATTCCATAAACAGTGCAGCGATTACACACTGTAAAAAAAGTTGGTTAAAATTTACCCAACTTTGTACCCAACGTTGGTCAAAATACCAACTGCCCACTTTCCTGGGCAGATTTTCCCACGTGGGGTTGGGCAATTTGATTGATCAATAAATTGGGTAAATTGTTTTAACTAACAGTTGGTAGTATCACTTACTCTTATTTGTTGGTCAGATTTACTTTACCCATCTGCTGGTTAAATCAATTCAACCCAACAGTTGGGCTTACAATTGCTACCTAGATGTTGGTTAACCTAATTTACCCAATAATTGGTTTGATATAATTTACCCAATAATTGGGTTTGATATAATTTACCCAATAATTGGGTTTGGTATAATTTACCCATTAGTTGGTTTGGTATAGTTTACCCAATAATTGGTTTGGTATAGTTTACCCAATAATTGGTTTCGTATAATTTACCCAATAATTGGGTTAGATATAATTTACCCATTAGTTGGTTTGGTATAGTTTACCCAATAATTGGTTTCGTATAATTTACCCAATAATTGGGTTTGATATAATTTACCCAATAATTGGGTTTGATATGATTTACCCAATAATTGGTTTTAATGCCCAATGCTCAATTAATGGGCAAAATAGACTAAGGAAGCCACAAAAGAACATGTTTTTCTCAAAAATCTTTATTCTCCACATAAATACAGACATAAATTTTTAAAATTGTACAAAAGCATTAATTACATTATGATAATCGCTAGATATATTTCTTAAACATAAAAAACATTGCACTATTTAATCGTCAAATTTAATTAAACTAATTAAACATTCCAGTGGAGGACCCAGCCTCATTAATATACAGTACTTTCAGAATATTCAGTTCCCTTGTATTCCTGAGTGTATTTTAATGATGCTGGATCTGCGAAAAGTGGTGCATTTTGGGTTATTTTCTTCAATACTGGAGCAATGTTTTCACAGCATTGTATGGTAAATAAACTGGTGGGGAAGAAGAATTTAAAAGTACCAATCAAAGTATACTATACCGCTTAAATAAATGCAATATAATTGTTTTACGAAAACAAACCAACATTTTGGTTAAGTACCTATACATAAATGTACAACCCATAACAGGTTATATTTAATTTATAAATACCTTAGACAGTTTGCGCATCCCTATTGGCTGAGAGCACGTCACGTGGCCAGTCTTAAAAGAATGATAAAGACCGGCAGTCTAAAGATTTGTTTAGCCTGGCCCGTGCCCGCGCCCATTAGCGCTTATGGAACATCCACACGCACATAGTCACACATGTACAAACTGCACGCGCCCGAAAGGCAAAATGTGCACTGTGGTAAGTACATGTACCCGGTCATGTACGTGCAATATGCGAAATGCACACATCCAACAAACAGCAGTTTAAATGAATGCGCGTCATGCATGTAACAGCACAATGCAAAACGACAAGATTATCATAAAATGTTGGTGAGTTTTACCGATTTAAACAAAAAAGTATTTATGAACGGGAATAAAAGTGGATTTGGCCAGTCTTAAACGATCCGTTTAAAACCGGCTAGGGGCCTGGATGCTGATAATGGCCCTCGCCTGCGTCTCGGGCATTATAACTCGTCCAGGCCTCCAGCCGACTTTAGATGTGTTTAAGACTGGCCAAACCCACTTTTATTCCCTAAATATAGTTTACAATTTGTTCACATGAAAAGGGTCCAACATAAAGAAATTATGGCCAATGCAATATAAAAATTCCACTAAAACATAATTATCAGGAAAAGGTTGAAGATGGGTATTAATCAACCCAACAGTCTAGTGATACAAAATCAAAATTATCACTTTAAAGTCAATGTATCATTTGCAAGATGAAACTTGTCACAATTTCTTGGAATAAGGCCATAAAAAATTCGGAAAATTTAGTTACATGCATCAGTGCTCCAAAAAAAACTTTAAAATGCATGTATTTTTGTGTGAAATTAAGTGAATGGTATTAAATAATGTGTGCGTACACATTTTAAAACAACCTTCAGTACCTAATTTTATACAGAAAGTATCATCTTGGACAGGAATAAATGTGCTGTTTGTAACCAATTTATGGAGTAACATTTGTTAGTCATTGCAAATAATATAATTGGACTTTTAAGTAGAAACAAATAAGAATATAAGCATACATGATATTTATTTCCCCACTACATAATTGAATAGGTACAGATGCTAAGCTGCTGTTTAGGGCTAAAGCACTAGTCCTTTTATCACAGAGCAATGAAGAAATTTCATTAAAAACAGTTATTTATAAATACCTTAGACAGTTTACGGATCTCTATTGGCTGAAAGCACATCACCTGGGCAGTTTTAAACGGACGACAAAGACCAGTCATTGCGTATGGAACACGCACACAGAAACTGCATGCTTCCAAAAGCTAAGTGTGCACTGTGACAAGTACCCGGTCATGTATAAGTGCGTACAAAAACAACACGACGCACAGCTGGCAGTTCCAAGGAACACGGTAGAAATTGAATGCAAAATGACAAGCTAATTTTGGTGAGTTTTACCGATTCACAAAAAAAGGTATTTATGAATGGCATTAAAAATATGTTTGGCCAGTCTTAAACGCTGATATTTAGCGCCCAATGTGCAATGGTTACCAGACGTGATCTAAAAATAAGTTGGTCTGGTAACCATTGCACATTGGTGTTCCTTTGTACAGTCACAGACTAGACACAGTCTATTTTGTGTGATAGCATGTTCATGTTGTCAATAAACCTTAGCTCTACATGTTAAATAACCACATGATGAAAAAATAGAGCTAATGTAACCTCAGCTACATGGTACGCCGTACACAAAATGCACAATGCACAAAAATCAAAATGAAACATGTTAACATATGTTTTACTTCATAGAAAGATTTTCCAACTAACCTTTCGATTCTGGAACACTCTGTCATGTAGTCAATGTGTTCAATAAATTATGTAGGTCGAGTGTGGGAAAAACTGCAACAAATCTAACGCATTCGTACATTGGTGCTGCCATTGCATTCACTGCATGCATGCAATGACATGAACTCCCGTGCATGAACTACACTAAGTCTGGTTACACGTTTGTAGAGTTAATTCAGACGTACGTACGTGTGTGACACCTGGCTCAGCGCGCGCGGGGCCCAGCCTACCAGCGCAGCTGTTAGAAATTGCGCGCACATGGTCATTTCAAAATGCCCAACAAATATCACAACCGGCAAACCAATGTCATGGTGATGACCAACAGTTGGTTATCAGTATTCCACACATGTAGAACATTTAACCAACCCTGTTGTGCATAATCGATTGCCCAATAATTAGGTAATATTTGAAAAACAATTGGGCACAATATTACCCAAAAAATACGATTTGAACAGCATGGGAAAATTTTCCCAACAATTAGATCAAACATTGCCAACTATTGGTAACGGAGACATTGCCCAACTTGTTTTACCCAACCTTTTTACAGTGTACACCAATATATCATTTCCCAATATTATGTCCAAAAAAAGCTCAACGGTTAGGTTTCCCACGTTGGCATACCACACCACATTTGGGAAAATGGTATAGTAACCAACAGTTTGGTATTGATTGAGACTTGAACTCTGCGGAAGCGGGAAATTTTAACCAACCCCCTTCGTACTAAACGATACACCCATCAGTTGGGTTGTAAGTACCAAATTGTTGGTCAAACCAACCCTCATGATCGACACGGAGTAAAATTTAACCAACTATTGAGCGACACTACACCAACTGTTGGATAATATATAATTTCCCAATATTATGTCAAATAAAGCTTAACGATTAGGTTTCCCACGTTGGCAAACCACACCAACATCTGGGAAAACGTTTAACCAACAGTTGGGTATTAATTCTGAACACCGCGGAAGTGGGAAATTTGAACCAACCCCTTCGTACTCAACGATACACCCATCAGTTGGGTTCTAAGTACCAAATGATTGGTCAGGTTATAAAAACCAACTGTTGGATAATATATCATTTCCCAACCGTTTTTACCCAACTTTTTTACAGTGCACCAGCATTTTTGCTTCCACACCAAATTAAAGATTTAAAATTTTATGTTTTCTTACCCATATAACTAGTATTCATGGTATCTTGGGATGGTATTTTATATGATTATTAGGTTACAGCAAAATCCATTATCTAGAAAACTCTGAACAAGCAGAGCCCCTTTAAAGGAGTGTGTTCAGATTCTTCTACCAAAAGGTTTTATTTTAACCTAACCATCATATAAAATACCTCCCCAAAATACTATCCATTGGTAAGAAAACATGAAATTTGCAATCTCCAATTTGGATGTGAAAGCAAAAATGTTGGTGTAATTTTGGCGCTGCTTTATGGAACAAATAAATTACTTAACAAAACATCTGTGTTTTTTGTTACGATATCCTTTAAAAATATATGGATTGAGAACGCGAAATTTGAGAAAATTATGACAAATTTACAGTTGCCCAAAATTCGACCTCATCAGTTGACAAGAACAAACATTACTAAAATTGGTAATTGCAGTGGTAACAAACACCACATGATTTTGTTGTTCGTGTAAAATGGTTCCTATGTAACAGTTTACCATTCATGTACTCTATCTTTAAGTCGGGATTCGTTGTCTGTTATAGCAATATGATTCCTCCTTTTTTCTTTGCTTCAAACAGAGCAATCGTTCCTGCCCTCCAGCTCCTCCAACCATCAGAGCTAAAAAGGAACGCACCTACGTCATAGACGTATAATACGGAGGCCGTACAACATGGGGTTCATTTCTGAGTTGGTGTGCTGTGCAGACATCATCAGCCGAAATCAAAAACCGACGTCTGGTGAGACTCCGTGGAAGTACTGGCCTCAGCAACTGGTAAGATAAAGACTACCGTACGTGCCTTCATGCGAGTTCAGATATAAACCCAAGTCTGACTGACGATTTCTGTCTTGTTACTTAATGATTTCCTTGAATTCCTTCGTTACAATGATGTGTCATTTGTTATGATTAAGCAATTTAGGGATGTTCAGCACAGCAGAATATGAGGATGTGTGTAAAGTGAAATGTAACAATATTCATTGAGGTTGTAATATATTGCATTTTCCTTTTGGAGAATGGGATTTATTGTGTATTTTGACAATAGCAATACATTATGTAACATTTCACCTTACACCCACCCCCATATTGAGCTGAGCTGCACATCCACCAATTATTGCAAGATAGAGAGCATTGTTAATCAAACTCGAGTTTCCGAACGTTTTTGGGGAGTTTAAAATAATGTTTGTTTGATTATGGTACATGTATTTTGTTTTTGGTCCGTCCTCCAGGGTGTCTTTTTATCTGGTTCTTGGAAAGAAATCAGAACAGAAGACGATCACGACCCCTCGCCCCATCGGTAATCTGGTAGCTGTGGAGTCGAAATACCCGCCAATAAGAGACAGGTTCCTCCCCAGACCATTGCCAACTGCCAATACCAGGGCCTGTCTGAGAGGACTCTTCAAAAGGGCATGTGATATGTAAGCATTTATAAGAAAATTACATTTTGCAAAAGACAAATAGTTGTATTAAACAATTAATGGCCTATTGTATCATTTGCAATGACCAAAATGTTCACGTTTTGAGTTGAGAAGAAGAAATTTACTTAAAATGTTGATAGCAATAGTTTTCTGAAGCATTGAGGCGTCTTTGTATAGCTGAAATTTCTGCAGACTATTGTTTACCAACATTCTTTAGATATGCCAGGAATCTGTAAAAAGTGTTATCTAGCAAATGATACATTGGCCTTTAAAGCCCCAATACATCATTTGTAGTGACCCAAAATTTTACTTGACTAAAAGTGTTGATAGCGATGGTAACATACAAGCACTAAAAAGTTTTCCAATAAATCTGTCTTTAGGTAGTTTAATTCAATTAGATATAGTCTGAACATTGAGATTGATAAAAAATAAATAAAGGTTTTTGTCTTTCTTTCTATTTTCAGTGAGATCAGACGTATCCATGCCAAGGACACAAAGACACAAGAACATTACTTCACCGTCAGTGGTCCAAGCAGTGGTGGCATCTCATCGACAGATCAAGGGATTATCACCACCCTTCCGCTGTTATATTCAGCCACTCCGCCCAAAACCAAAATCAGCTACGTCGCCTACTACTTCACCAATGCTTCCCTGTGGACCTCTACATTCATGCCCCGGTACCAAGGTAATTTCACCGGAGTACGACACGTCACCCTCTTGTTTGCGTGTATCAGTCACACCATGGTTGCTGCCGTTGCGTTGTCCATGTTAGCAGTGTAATCGTCCATGGAGGAGTCTATTGTGCTCAGCTGGCCTAATTATAATCTGACCCTAGCTGTGGTAGTTAGAGCAGCTGTAGTTGGTGTCGTAGTCTTCGCATTCATGGGCATTGTTGAGATGATCTTCCGTGCCGCACCAACTGTATGGTCGGTACATCCACCTTGCCTACTCGTGCAACAGCAGAATGAAGACATGTTTTCGGATGGCTACCAACCGACTTGTGTGCAGTCTGTAGAGGGAGATTTCTACGGAGGTGAATCTATTAGTGTTGTGGGTATTCTCCGCGAAACCAGCAGTGCTCCAGATATCATGCAGACCCAGAGTTCCAAACAAGTGCGTGATAACACCCGGAAGTACTTCAATCAACCGGGATTGTTTGGTAGAGGTTTGACTCGCTGCTCTCAATGGACCGACAAACTTCATGCTGAAAAGTTAAACAGCAAACAGTTTACCAAATCTACATTTGACACCAAACCTGATGCGTCTCTATCCCCCAACGTGACAATCAACCCTACTAATGACAATACCAACAATTCCAAGAATGACACCAAGCTTGCTGTTAGTTCCAACTGCATCGCAGCTAGCCCCGGGAACAGATCTCAGACAATCGACGTAACCAGGATTCCTTGCTCGTCTACATCAATTGACTTCAAAACCAGTTCCTTCGTAATTGAACCGGTGACATCTTATCAACCAAGGTCTACATCTAGTGCTTCTGCTGCCAGGAGCAGTTCATCACTCTTTTCCAACGAGTCAATTGAGAAAGCAAGACCCGATGACAACCATGATGGCAAGACCATTCCGGCAATTGAGGACCGTTCAACCCAAACTGATACCATGAGGCAGACTTCTCTAATCAAGACAATTCTCCATGAGCCATTACAGAGCCGACCTAAATCCATCTCTTGCACTGCGCCTGCAACCGTTAAGACAAATCCCGATGAAAAGACCCCAGCTGCAGTGACAACTCGTTCCGACTACATCCTCAATATTCCCATGGATTTTGAGCTGCCAAGCGTGACCATACAGACAAGCACTAGCATCCGGTCGGTCTTCTTCATCATCATCATCATCATATCCGGCTTTAAGTCGCTTGTCCAGTCTCCGCTGGGTCCGACTTGGTTCTCTTTATGGCGCGTCTCCACTGGGCTCGGTCCTGGGCGTCCGTCGACTTGAGGCCCAGTAACTTCATATCAGTCCTCACCACATCATGCCAGGTCTTCTTCGGCCTTCCCACAGATCTCGCCCCTTCCACCACCATTGCTGCTGATTTTTTCAACCAGTCACCTTCGTCCTTCCTCTCCACGTGTCCATACCACCTCAGCCTGTTCCTCCTCATCACCACCTTGATCGATTCCACCTCCAACCTCCTCCTCAGCTCCTCACTGGACTTCCTCTCCCTCAGCGTCACACCACACATCCACCTCACCATCCTCATCTCTGTCCTTTCCAACTTCTCCTCCTGGTCCACTCTCATTGCCCACGTCTCACTCCCGTACACCATCCTGCTTCTAACACATGCTGCGTACACCTGCCCTTTCATTTTCAGGGGTGGCCCCTTAGATGTAAGAAATGATGCCAACTCCCTGAACTTTGTCCAACTGCTTCTAATCCTGGCAGTCACCGCTGACTCCACACCACCATCTGCATCCAACGTGTCTCCAAGATAGCAGAAGCTTTCCACCCTCTCGTACAACTCACCATCCACCGCCAGGCCTTCCAGGTCAGCTGCGGATGGCTGTGCCACTTCACCCCTGCACCTCTTACACTCGAACATCGCACCTCTTGCTGCTATCAGGCTCCCCTTCACACCACTACACCTCCTGTGAACCCACTTCCTGCATCTCGTACACTCAATGGAGTTGGCCTGAACGCCCCTGCCACAGACGCCGCATGGCCACGTTCCGGACTGTGACACGACCCCCGCACCAACACCACCGATCATGAACTTTGATTTTACTACGTTCACCCGCATTCCCTTGGACGAGAGGCTGGCCCGCCACACTGACACCTTCCTGGCAAGCTCCTCCCTAGTGGCCGCCATTAACACCAGGTCATCTGCGTAGAGCAGCTCCCATGGCAGTCCTTCTTTCGCCTCTCTCGTCACCACATCCATCACGGTCGCGAACAGCAGCGGACTGAGTACGGATCCCTGGTGGACCCCAACCTCCACTCCAAAACCGTCGCTGTTGCCGCCGCCCGTTCGGACCACAGTGCGAGCCCCTCCATACAGTGCCATTACAGCCTGGACCAGCCGCTCCCCCACACCCGACTTTCTGAGGGCCCACCTAACAACTTCTCTGGGCACCCTGTCAAAAGCCTTCTCCAGGTCGATGAACGCATAGTACAGCTTCTTCTTCTTCGCCTGGTACTTCTCCTGAAGCTGTCTCACGATGAAGATCGCATCAGTCGTCCCTTTCCCTGGCATGAAACCGAACTGCATGTCATCAATCTCCACTTGCGATCGAATCCTCTTCTCCAGTACCCTCTCCACCACCTTGAATGCATGTTCAAGCAGTTTGATGCCACGGTACGAGCCACAGTCCAGCGCGTCCCCCTTGCCCTTGTACAATGGTACCAATATGCTCTTCCTCCAGTCTTCCGGTATACTGCCTTCTGCCATGATGCCGTTGCACAAGGTCGTGAGCCACTCTACTCCCCGGTCTCCTGAAGCTCTCATCATTTCAGTCACCACTCCGGATGGACCAGCTGACTTGCCCACTTTCATGCATTTCATAGCTCTCATTACCTCCCCGTTAGAGATCTGGTCACAAGGACCCTCCACCCTGTCGCACTCCACGTCACCGTCCCACTCATTCTCTACGTTCAGCAGCTTCTCGTAGTACTTTCGCCATACTTCCTTGATGCCACCTCGGTCCGTCACGATGTTGCCACTCCCGTCCTTCACACAACTAACCCCAATAACATCCCGCCTCTCCTTCACCATCTGCTTCGCAATCCTAAACACATTTTTCCTTCCTTCCTCACTCTCCAGTTCATCGGCAAACTCTTTCCTCTTACCATCCTGAGCTGTCCAGACAGCTCTCCGTGCAACTTTCTTCGCCTCTGCATACCTTGCTCTATTCTCATCTGTTTGAACCTTCTTCCAGCCTCTGAAACATTTCCTCTTCTCCGCCACTGCCTTTTCCACCTCCTCATTCCACCACCATGTCTCCCTGTGTCTTGCTGGACCCTTTGTCCACCCACACACATCCTCTGTTGCTTGTAACCAGGTCTTTTTCATTGCTTCCCACTTGTCATTCATTCCAACTGCCTCCTTCACAGTCTCCGCACCGTCAGCAACTCTCTCACAAAACTTCTTCTTGATGTCATCATTCTTCAGTTTCCACACCTTTAGCCTTGGTGCGTGCTTTTGTTTCTGCTGCTTAACACTGCCCATTCTCACATCTCCAACAACCAGACGATGCTGCAAAACACACTCTTCACTCGGAATAACCTTCACATCTGTAACTTTACAGCGGTCTTCTTTCCTCACCATCAGGAAGTCGATTGCACTCTTGCAGCCGCCCGAACTGTACGTCACCAGTTTGGATACCTCCTTCTTGAAAAAAGTGTTGCAGATCACCATCCCTGTTGCGTCTCCAAACTCCAAAATCCTCTCTCCTTCAGAATTCCTGTCTCCATAACCCATGCCACCATGCACGCCTTCATAACCATTTGCTTCCCTTCCCACATGCCCATTCAGGTCACCTCCGATGATTACTACATCACCTACGGGGAGTCTGGACACCGTGGCAATAGCTGCATCCCAGAACTCATCCTTCTCCTCCTGTGGTCTGCCTGATTGTGGTGCATATGCTGAGATGATGTTCACTATACGCTTTCCCACAACCAACTTGACAACCAGGATCCGCTCGCTCACCCTGCTGACACTCATCACCTGCTCAGTCCAACTCTCTGCCACCAGCACACCAACACCACCAATTCCATCTTCCCTGCCTTGTCAGAAGAACTTGTAACGCTTGTCTTTTTCCCCCACCATCCTAGCACTTCCCCCCTTCCACCGCGACTCCTGCACACAACACATGTCAATCTTCCTCCTGTATAGTGCGTCGGCCACCTCGCCAGACCTACGTGACATGCTTCCGATGTTCCACGTGGCCACTCGCACGCATTCTTCGACTCTCTTTTTTCTTCTCTCCCTCCCATCCGACCGACTTCCCCGCAGTGTGTCACGCCTGTGACGGCCATCTGCTGCGGGTACCCACGATGTACTTGGGGCTATACCCTGCCCATGCTGTAAACTTGCCATATTGAGTTTGTTTGGAGCAAATGTTTTATGACCGGATGCCCTTCCTGACGTCAACCATATAGGTGTTGAAAGCAATTAGTTTCGCTTGTAAGCTACTCGCTTGTAAACTACTTGTAGGGGAGGCCACGTAGAGGCTGCTTTTCCTCTCCCCTTCGGGATTAGAAAATGGTTTTCGGGATTGCTGTCTAAACCCAGACTTGATATTGGCGATGACTACAAGTTGGAAGTGACTAAAAATGATTCTTCCATGAAAACCCCAGCCAAAACCAAGCACACCGCCTCAAGCTGGCTTCCTATTAGTGGAAATAACAACTGCGATACTGAAGAAAAGCCGATCAATATCCTAGGCTCTGTCTTCCAAAGATCGAGCGACAGGTTCGAGTACAATTCCGTCTCTTCATCCACCAGTTTGAGCAGCATCCAGTCAGTTCAGATTGCCTTGAAGAAACAACTCACTCCAGTCGCAAAGTTCATTATTTTATTCTGCCACGTCCTTCTGATTGTGTCCTGCGTGATTGCGATGTGGTGGTCCATATACTCCCTTCATGGCTATTGTCGGAGCGCCTTATGGGAGTGGGCTGCCACTGCTGTCACTGCTGTTCTCATCCAGGCTATCATTTGTGATACCATCAAGGCTGCCATCATAACGTTTCTCAAGCGGTTGTCCTTCGAGGAAGAGACAAAACCAAAGCCCTACTCCATCATTCTCTAATCTGTATCGCACAGATTTATAATACGCATACTGGCCATATAAATCACAGTCATCAAGTTCGATTAGCCTTTTGCGCGTTTCACATAAATAGCATCTAACGTACGGAATCTCTTTATTTCACCTGTACCCAATAGATGACCATACTAGATATTTGTTGCTATGTAATGGGTGCACGTGACCGGTGTGAAGTACAGAATACATACCATGTTCACTGTACGACAGAATGGCATAAAATAACCAGACTGTTGGTTGCTATAGGCAGTGGCCTGCACCGTGTAGCAACATAGTATGCAAACTTTCTGAACGGCACACTGAAAGTGAAGAATTCGGAGTGCCAGCCATAGTGCAACGGTTACTCGCAAAAGGCTAATTACAGTGTAGGTTCTGCCGTGAACCTACTGGATTAACTTTGGATCATGATATACACAAAATTTACCAAATAAAACAATTTCAACTGCAAAGCATAACAAGCAAACGAAATGTTAAAAACAAAAAAAACCTAAACATTAAATGCTGCAAATCAAATATGGTGAATATTTCACCATACTGCATTCGTGCAGTTGTAAATATGTAAATATATGTTGTGTTTGAAAAAAATATATATATATATAAAAAGAAAAAAATATGTATAAAATATAAAAAGGGGAAATTTACTATACTGGCTATGGTCAAATTAAAGAGACTAGAACAAAATTATCAACACTCAATGTAAGTTTCCAAAACAAAACAAAATTAAAGCAAATATTTACACCGACTGGAGAGTTTGTGCTATACAGAAAGAATATCTTGTACTTCCAGATTACTTTCAGGTGATTTTAAGCTTCCTGACGAAGTAGAGAAAATACTAATTATTTTCCAGGGACATTTCTCAAATTTCTCAGTGCACACTAGCAAATATCATTGTACATTACACTAACTGTTGTACAATTCGGGTGATCAAAGTCTGGTTAAAGAAAGAAAACTTTGTAAATTCACAAGATGTTTAACAATGTTTTTAAAAATGTGTTGATACTAGAATAATCATGGAAAATGAAAGAATATCATCCTTTATTCATTTAATAAAATATTTGCATCAACGGTGTTTATCGATCATGAAACTCCTAAAATGAAATTTGTAACTTTCAGCAAACAAGTATATCTGAATTCTGTAAAAATCTGTAAAAAGCCAGTTTTATAGTTTAATAGAAAGCGAAGAAATGTATTTTGAATTATGTACAGAATTACACACTGGAATGATTCATTCAGAACACAAACTCATTGCTTATAATGCAATTATCTCATTTTTAATAGTTCTTGTTCATATTTTTTGGTATCAATGTATCGGTACACTGTAAAAAATTGTGTTGCGTTACAGTCGTTTTTCTGTTGAAAAAGTCAAAAACGAACAGTAACTTTTACTGTTTTTGGAATTTGTTGTTATTGCACAAACATTCTTCGGTCTGTGTACATTTTAAACATATTTGTCTGTTTGATTACAGACGATTTGCCGTTAAATTACAGTTTTGTTCAGGAACAAGACACTTTGAATACTCTTTTGTTCAAATACAGACAGTTTACTGTTCCCCAACAGTTAAATCTACTGTTTTCCGCCCATGTTCCCTGGTACGCGGCAGCAATTGTGCGGCGTTGATAGCGAGTACCAATGTACGCTGTTGCGCGCGGGAAATTACAACAGCAAAATTCAGTCATTAACTGCACCGTGCATGTACTTGGACGTGCAATTTAATGTCTGAAAATGCCAGCTTTTGCCAGGCGTTTCATGCCGAAATGTGTACTGGAAATTCCTCAGTGAAGTGCTGATTTAACCGTGAAGTAGCTGCTCTACATGTCGTGAAAGGCAAGTCGGTATTTCTCTTACGTTTTTGGTTTTTATTTGCGTGTTATTTGTAATGTAGTGCTATACTGCCTGCAGTGGAGGTATACAGGAGCGTGCAGCCTGCCTCATAGTACGGGAATACAATGGATTCAGACGGCAATTGCCGCTGAATTCATGGTATTCCTGTATTTTATTGAGCCAAGTTAAATCCCCGGTATACTGAACGTTGTGTTGACCCTGCAATACATCTCAGCATGCAAATAAAAGCTACAAAATTGAGAGGAAAAAGCCGACTTATTTTCCACGAGGTGATGGTGCATCTCCAACACAAAAAGTGAAGGGCAAACTGAATCAAACGTCTACAACAAACAGTCGTCAATAACCCATATGCTTCGTTCAGTTACATCATGGTTACATAAAGTTGTTTCTGGACAGAGACTATGTTCAGGAACAAAACCATGCACAAAACGAAGTCTTAGTCGTCTGTTGAAAAACAGAAGAAACTTCTGTATATTTACAATTCCAAATAACAGTAGCATCTACTGTATGCAAACAGAGAAAATCAAAAAGTAGAATGTACTGTTCAAAAACAGTATGCTATGTAATGCCAATTGACATATGAATGTACTGTAAATGAACAGAGATTTTTTAAACAGTGTATATGGTACAACATCATGGTGATTAATTACAATTCTGCGATGAGGGGGGAGAAAATCTGGTGTGTTGAACTATTTTATTATGTGTGCTTGCCTTCAAATAATGTGGATTGGAAAGCTGGAGAACAAAAGACAAGGTGAAAGTATTTGTGAGTTCGTACAAAGCAAGATAGTTCTAAGGGGGGAAAAGACATTTCTAAGCAAGAGGAAAAACAGACTGCAAACATTTTTTTGACAGGGTCACACTAGTCTAACACAACTAAGGGGCCATCCATAAAGTACGTAGGCACGGGGGGAGGGGGAGAGTTATTGGGGTTTTTTTTAGCCAATGCGTACACCTAACGTTAAAGTATATGGGTGACGTCACGAATTTTGCGTACGTTAAAGTATATGGGCATGGGGGCGGGGGTCTAAAAACGTCGGCATTTTGTGCGTATTTATGGATGGCCCCTAAACGAGAGTCACCTGGACTGAACTGTCACGAGAAAATCCCACGCCGTTATGGTTTCATCATTTTCCACCACCATATTTGCGAAATAAAAGTGCGACATTGCGAATTATTTGCAAAGATATTTGCGATTTGCGATGTCCCTTGTATGTATACGCCACGATATTATACTAAACAATATTTTGCTCGCTTCATTGGAAAATAATATCTTAATCAGAAAACTGTGGTGTGGCGCGTTTGAAATGCGTTCCTGGGGCCCGCCCGGCACGGCTTGTGAATTCGTAATCCATGATCCAAGATTCCGCGCACACTGTGACGAAAAAGCGAAAAGCACCCTAACATGTAGCTGTGATATTTTTTTCTCAGACCAAATGGCTCCATCCTAGACAAGACAGTATAGCACACTGATTTCTTTTCCCCTAAAATGAGCCTGTAGGCCTATTTATTTTTTTCCCAGGAGATTTTCAAAAACGGGAAAAAATATATTTGAAAAATTACGCAGTTTCCCGGCTTTGAAAAAAGGGTTAAAGACAGATAACATGATTGGGAAAAGGAACAACCGCATAACTAATGTTGATAAACTGTCCTGTTTCAGCCACATAATCAGAAAACCTGAGAAATCCGTGCATGGTAAAAAAAAAAGAAGAAGAAGGGGTCTGCAGACAGTTGACAATTTCTCTTAGCTCACAAAGGTACCATTTTACCATTGCTATATCAACATTTTTAGTCACATAGGTTTTTCTTGTAAATTCGTGAACTAAAGTTTTGGTTAAAGTTACATTGTCCGTACGTGGTTCTCAGCAAATTCGATTTGTTTTTTCTCAGAACGAATTTTTAAAGCATTTACTTTACTTTGACAAAATAAAAACATCATATTTTGTATTTTAGACATCACCAAGTCTGTGAAAAACGCCGTTTTTTGTACGGCCGTTTTTGCGGCTTTGCTTTTAATTGCCGTGAGTTGAATAATTGCGGACCGACAATAATTCGAAATACAAGTATTGACAGTAATTGTTTGATAACTAAACGTTGGTCGATTTTTGTCCGTTGATGTCTCATTTGAATTAAGGTGAATAACTTGTATGTTTCTAGAAAAGTATCACCTTTCGACGTGCAACACTCAAATCACGCGGACATATCATCTTTAACTGCAAAACAATGTTAGGGCTTTAAAACATAGCATTTTCTCTTGAAAAAGTACCATATTTTTTACACGGGAAAAACCATGTGGTGTTTTGTAATCGCATTTCCATCAACACATTTAGTCGGGTTTTTCTTGTTAAATTGCGAAGTACCCGATAAATGTTTGGGTAACTGCAAATGATGTATTGGGCCTGGGGATTTAAAATTTGGATGTTTAGGGGTGCAGCCAAGTAAAAATAGGCAGAGATCTGTGCGCCGAGCTCATGAATATTTTGTATGCCCTCAAACTCTTCTTTATTAGGGAGAGTTGCGAGCTGAACGAGTGTGGTCTTGTGTAAAATATGACTATCGTCGCTATGTGGGGTATTTTTTCTTCCAACTATAAACATTTTAGACACTGTAGCTCCTATAAGTGGCCCTATTTTGCCCAGTAGCGTATGTGCCTTTGTTCCAAAATGGGTGCTGGTCTAGTTAGCAAGTTTCACTGTTGCAGGGGTAGTTTTGTTTCAAGTGGACATTAGGGAATAAAAGTGACGGATTACCCCCATAAAATTGAACAGAATTGAAAAGATGAGACTTCAGTGAGTATTCCGGTTGTTATCCTGAGAAGCTGAGAGAGTTGTGAGTATTTTTAAATGATTTTTGAAAATTGGGCATTTAGCATTGGTAAATTCACTGTAAAATACCGCGTGCTTGAACGAATTTGCGGCCCAAAGGGATTTTGAGAAACGGCGCAAACCTCCTCGAAAAAAGGCGTTATTTGGGCCCAGTTTATTTATTTATTTATTTATTTCTGTGGCAGAGGTTTTATCTTTGTCCATTTTGATTTCTACAACAATAAATGTTTTGTTTTGTTGCTGCACGACGCGTGGGTTCAGGCGATGGCGTCACAAAAAGTACTCGGACGAATCCAATATTTTGTTTTTGGGGGAATGGGCCCCACGCTCGATGTACGTTAATCAGCATTCTCATTTCCCTACAGTGCTACCGCTGATAATTTGACAGCATTTGTTTTCACACATATGATGATTGATCACTTCACTTCTACAGCGTTTAAAGTAGGCCAACTCCTCTTTTTCAGTTCTTTTTTGTTGTTCTTGTGCGGCCGGAGATGCACTCCTTCTACAAAATCCATGCAACGCGCGGACAACTAGTCACGCGCCCTCTGTTTAAATATATCCCATAGTTCCTTGCGAAAAGTTAACTAGCGAAATTTCGGCCCTTTTCCGTCTTCAAGCTCCAGGCTCCGGCTTCATGCGGCTCCGGCTCAAACCGCCTCCGGCTTCACTTTAGCGAAGCCAAACCAAAAACCGTTTGGAACACTAGTCGGGCCTAGTAGGCCTACCACTCTTTTTCACCGGCTTTTTAAAAGAACTAGCAGACGAGTTTTGTCGGCGGCAAAGTTTAGCAAACCAGCAAAAGTTCACAAAGTTTTTGTTGCTGTCACGTGATTTTCCAGTTCATGACGTCACGAAGCCGGCCGAAGTCACCTATTTAGTTGACTTCGTTTTGGAGCCTCATTTGGGCCAAAACGAAGCCTCGAAATAAAGCCTGAAGCCGAGCCGAAGTTTGGTATGCGGTTTCAAGATGGCGGAATGGAGACGGGACCGGAGACGGAGACGAAGCCGAGAGTTGGAAAAAGGCCCAGGTTTTTGTCATCTTGCATGTGCATGCTCTTGTCAAAAATGGGAAAAGAAGTGCCTGCGAACAAGTAAATTCGGCCTAGGTGGGTCATATTTACTATTTGTTAATATAACCTCCAGAAAGAAAGGGTAAATTTTCAGAAATAAACTTCGTCGTCGCTGGTTTTTGGTTGGATATTTCATTCAATAAAGTGATTGTCACGTCACAGTTGTTAACTCGAACTCGCGCCGCGCACCGCGCGCTCGCGCTACGCCCAGGCAGCCAGGGTAAACAAAACCCAGTGTTGTCTTTAGAAACGGCACATTGCGTGTATGCTGTGTAAACAGTGTGGACGCCTTTTTTCATAAGAATTTTTATCGATTCGAATGCGATTTTTCCTGATTTTTGCGATAATTTTGTGGACTTCAGTCGACTCGACTGTGAGGTAGGTTTCAGATGAATATGTTCATGATGTTTAAGTTTTTGTAACTTTGTTAAAATTAACCTAGTACTACACTAGGCCTAGTAGTAGTATAGCATAGATAAAACTTTAGTCATTATAATATTAGTTAGGCCGAGGCTAAGCTAAGTCAAGTAGGCCCATTTAAGTTAGTCTAACATTAGACAAATCTCTTTCCTAACTTTATACCCTCAACTTTAGTTACAGTGTTGAACTTCACACCAAAAGCCTACCCTAGGTTTATGCAGCTTTCTTTCTTTCTCCTCTCTTTTTTTAAAACAAGATAAGAGTTCCCGGAGAGCTAGGATAGACCCATGCATATAAAGGCTTGAGCTGGCATGTGCAAACCACGTTTTTTTAAAACAATAATTATTTCTTTCCTGAATTTTGTTCCTAGTTCACAGACCCTGAGCACCATCTCGGGTCCCTTCCAGGGCAATCCTACCATCTCTGCCCTGACTAGTGATGACTGCCTTTCAACTGTTGATTGGCATGAGATCATCTTCATCACTGCAGTCCCGATAGCTGCTGGCTTTGGACTGCTGCTGCTCGCGGCCTTTCTGAAAGATATGAGACAGGCTTGCAAGGTAGGCCAACAAGTCAACAAGTCTGTACACTTACTAGCATTAAACTTTTAAAGTGTCTAGTGTGTCCAGCAGCCGATTTCACGAAAGAGTGCGCAGCTTGCGCAACTTTTGAAAAATGGCGCAAGCCCCATAGCTTGCGTGTAATTATCACCGGAATGTTGCGCAGCTTGCGCAATAAAAAGTGGCGCAAGGGGGCTTACGCAGTGCGCAAGGATTCGTGAAATCGGCTGCTGATCTGATCACATTTCTGAGGTGCCCATTTTTGCCATGGGTGTTCAGGGGTCGATTTCACAAAAGTTAAGACGAGCTCAATGCGTCCTAATTCCCATACCAACGTCCCAATATAAGAAGAGTGACCCTTCCTAAGTTGCGTCTTAGCGCTTTGTGAAATCGGCCCCAGGTTTTTTACCATATCATTTGTCATATTTTTCTCATTACCAATCTGAAAATTTGTGCTCTTAATCTGTATATTTTTAAGGATATTGTCAAAAAGTACTGATCTTTTGTAAACTAATTTAAATCCATTCCATAAACAGTGCAGCGATTACACCAGCATTTTTGCTTCCACACCAAATTAAAGATTTCAAATTTTATGTTTTCTTACCCATATAACTAGTATTCATGGTATCTTGGGATGGTATTTTATATGATTATTAGGTTACAGCAAAATCCATTATCTAGAAAACTCTGAACAAGCAGAGCCCCTTTAAAGGAGTGTGTTCAGATTCTTCTACCAAAAGGTTTTATTTTAACCTAACCATCATACCTCCCCAAAATACTATCCATTGGTAAGAAAACATGAAATTTGCAATCTCCAATTTGGATGTGAAAGCAAAAATGTTGGTGTAATTTTGGCGCTGCTTTATGGATATATGGATTGAGAACGCGAAATTTGAGAAAATTATGACAAATTTACAGTTGCCCAAAATTCGACCTCATCAGTTGACAAGAACAAACATTACTAAAATTGGTAATTGCAGTGGTAACAAACACCACATGATTTTGTTGTTCGTGTAAAATGGTTCCTATGTAACAGTTTACCATTCATGTACTCTATCTTTAAGTCGGGATTCGTTGTCTGTTATAGCAATATGATTCCTCCTTTTTTCTTTGCTTCAAACAGAGCAATCGTTCCTGCCCTCCAGCTCCTCCAACCATCAGAGCTAAAAAGGAACGCACCTACGTCATAGACGTAGAATACGGAGGCCGTACAACATGGGGTTCATTTCTGAGTTGGTGTGCTGTGCAGACATCATCAGCCGAAATCAAAAACCGACGTCTGGTGAGACTCCGTGGAAGTACTGGCCTCAGCAACTGGTAAGATAAAGACTACCGTACGTGCCTTCATGCGAGTTCAGATATAAACCCAAGTCTGACTGACGATTTCTGTCTTGTTACTTAATGATTTCCTTGAATTCCTTCGTTACAATGATGTGTCATTTGTTATGATTAAGCAATTTAGGGATGTTCAGCACAGCAGAATATGAGGATGTGTGTAAAGTGAAATGTAACAAAATTCATTGAGGTTGTAATATATTGCATTTTCCTTTTGCTTGGAGAATGGGATTTATTGTGTATTTTGACAATAGCAATGCATTATGTAACATTTCACCTTACACCCACCCCCATATTGAGCTGAGCTGCACATCCACCAATTATTGCAAGATAGAGAGCATTGTTAATCAAACTCGAGTTTCCGAACGTTTTTGGGGAGTTTAAAATAATGTTTGTTTGATTATGATGTATTTTGTTTTTGGTCCGTCCTCCAGGGTGTCTTTTTATCTGGTTCTTGGAAAGAAATCAGAACAGAAGACGATCACGACCCCTCGCCCCATCGGTAATCTGGTAGCTGTGGAGTCGAAATACCCGCCAATAAGAGACAGGTTCCTCCCCAGACCATTGCCAACTGCCAATACCAGGGCCTGTCTGAGAGGACTCTTCAAAAGGGCATGTGATATGTAAGCATTTATAAGAAAATTACATTTTGCAAAAGACAAATAGTTGTATTAAACAATTAATGGCCTATTGTATCATTTGCAATGACCAAAATGTTAACGTTTTGAGTTGAGAAGAAGAAATTTACTTAAAATGTTGATAGCAATAGTTTTCTGAAGCATTGAGGCGTCTTTGTATAGCTGAAATTTCTGCAGACTATTGTTTACCAACATTCTTTAGATATGCCAGGAATCTGTAAAAAGTGTTATCTAGCAAATGATACATTGGCCTTTAAAGCCCCAATACATCATTTGTAGTGACCCAAAATTGTACTTGACTAAAAGTGTTGATAGCGATGGTAACATACAAGCACTAAAAAGTTTTCCAATAAATCTGTCTTTAGGTAGTTTAATTCAATTAGATATAGTCTGAACATTGAGATTGATAAAAAATAAATAAAGGTTTTTGTCTTTCTTTCTATTTTCAGTGAGATCAGACGTATCCATGCCAAGGACACAAAGACACAAGAACATTACTTCACCGTCAGTGGTCCAAGCAGTGGTGGCATCTCATCGACAGATCAAGGGATTATCACCACCCTTCCGCTGTTATATTCAGCCACTCCGCCCAAAACCAAAATCAGCTACGTCGCCTACTACTTCACCAATGCTTCCCTGTGGACCTCTACATTCATGCCCCGGTACCAAGGTAATTTCACCGGAGTACGACACGTCACCCTCTTGTTTGCGTGTATCAGTCACACCATGGTTGCTGCCGTTGCGTTGTCCATGTTAGCAGTGGAATCGTCCATGGAGGAGTCTATTGTGCTCAGCTGGCCTAATTATAATCTGACCCTAGCTGTGGTAGTTAGAGCAGCTGTAGTTGGTGTCGTAGTCTTCGCATTCATGGGCATTGTTGAGATGATCTTCCGTGCCGCACCAACTGTATGGTCGGTACATCCACCTTGCCTACTCGTGCAACAGCAGAATGAAGACATGTTTTCGGATGGCTACCAACCGACTTGTGTGCAGTCTGTAGAGGGAGATTTCTACGGAGGTGAATCTATTAGTGTTGTGGGATTGTTTGGTAGAGGTTTGACTCGCTGCTCTCAATGGACCGACAAACTTCATGCTGAAAAGTTAAACAGCAAACAGTTTACCAAATCTACATTTGACACCAAACCTGATGCGTCTCTATCCCCCAACGTGACAATCAACCCTACTAATGACAATACCAACAATTCCAAGAATGACACCAAGCTTGCTGTTAGTTCCAACTGCATCGCAGCTAGCCCCGGGAACAGATCTCAGACAATCGACGTAACCAGGATTCCTTGCCCGTCTACATCAATTGACTTCAAAACCAGTTCCTTCGTAATTGAACCGGTGACATCTTATCAACCAAGGTCTACATCTAGTGCTTCTGCTGCCAGGAGCAGTTCATCACTCTTTTCCAACGAGTCAATTGAGAAAGCAAGACCCGATGACAACCATGATGGCAAGACCATTCCGGCAATTGAGGACCGTTCAACCCAAACTGATACCATGAAGCAGACTTCTCTAATCAAGACAATTCTCCATGAGCCATTACAGAGCCGACCTAAATCCATCTCTTGCACTGCGCCTGCAACCGTTAAGACAAATCCCGATGAAAAGACCCCAGCTGCAGTGACAACTCGTTCCGACTACATCCTCAATATTCCCATGGATTTTGAGCTGCCAAGCGTGACCATACAGACAAGCACTAGCATCCGGTCGGTCTTCTTCGGGATTAGAAAATGGTTTTCGGGATTGCTGTCTAAACCCAGACTTGATATTGGCGATGACTACAAGTTGGAAGTGACTAAAAATGATTCTTCCATGAAAACCCCAGCCAAAACCAAGCACACCGCCTCAAGCTGGCTTCCTATTAGTGGAAATAACAACTGCGATACTGAAGAAAAGCCGATCAATATCCTAGGCTCTGTCTTCCAAAGATCGAGCGACAGGTTCGAGTACAATTCCGTCTCTTCATCCACCAGTTTGAGCAGCATCCAGTCAGTTCAGATTGCCTTGAAGAAACAACTCACTCCAGTCGCAAAGTTCATTATTTTATTCTGCCACGTCCTTCTGATTGTGTCCTGCGTGATTGCGATGTGGTGGTCCATATACTCCCTTCATGGCTATTGTCGGAGCGCCTTATGGGAGTGGGCTGCCACTGCTGTCACTGCTGTTCTCATCCAGGCTATCATTTGTGATACCATCAAGGCTGCCATCATAACGTTTCTCAAGCGGTTGTCCTTCGAGGAAGAGACAAAACCAAAGCCCTACTCCATCATTCTCTAATCTGTATCGCACAGATTTATAATACGCATACTGGCCATATAAATCACAGTCATCAAGTTCGATTAGCCTTTTGCGCGTTTCACATAAATAGCATCTAACGTACGGAATCTCTTTATTTCACCTGTACCCAATAGATGACCATACTAGATATTTGTTGCTATGTAATGGGTGCACGTGACCGGTGTGAAGTACAGAAAACATACCATGTTCACTGTACGACAGAATGGCATAAAATAACCAGACTGTTGGTTGCTATAGGCAGTGGCCTGCACCGTGTAGCAACATAGTATGCAAACTTTCTGAACGGCACACTGAAAGTGAAGAATTCGGAGTGCCAGCCATAGTGCAACGGTTACTCGCAAAAGGCTAATTACAGTGTAGGTTCTGCCGTGAACCTACTGGATTAACTTTGGATCATGATATACACAAAATTTACCAAATAAAACAATTTCAACTGCAAAGCATAACAAGCAAACGAAATGTTAAAAACAAAAAAACCTAAACATTAAATGCTGCAAATCAAATATGGTGAATATTTCACCATACTGCATTCGTGCAGTTGTAAATATGTAAATATATGTTGTGTTTGAAAAAAAAAAATATATATATAAAAAGAAAAAAATATGTATAAAATATAAAAAGGGGAAATTTACTATACTGGCTATGGTCAAATTAAAGAGACTAGAACAAAATTATCAACACTCAATGTAAGTTTCCAAAACAAAACAAAATTAAAGCAAATATTTACACCGACTGGAGAGTTTGTGCTATACAGAAAGAATATCTTGTACTTCCAGATTACTTTCAGGTGATTTTAAGCTTCCTGACGAAGTAGAGAAAATACTAATTATTTTCCAGAGACATTTCTCAAATTTCTCAGTGCACACTAGCAAATATCATTGTACATTACACTAACTGTTGTACAATTCGGGTGATCAAAGTCTGCTTAAAGAAAGAAAACTTTGTAAATTCACAAGATGTTTAACAATGTTTTTAAAAATGTGTTGATACTAGAATAATCATGGAAAATGAAAGAATATCATCCTTTATTCATTTAATAAAATATTTGCATCAACGGTGTTTATCGATCATGAAACTCCTAAAATGAAATTTGTAACTTTCAGCAAACAAGTATATCTGAATTCTGTAAAAATCTGTAAAAAGCCAGTTTTATAGTTTAATAGAAAGCGAAGAAATGTATTTTGAATTATGTACAGAATTACACACTGGAATGATTCATTCAGAACACAAACTCATTGCTTATAACGCAATTATCTCATTTTTAATAGTTCTTGTTCATATTTTTTGGTATCAATGTATCGGTATATGGTACAACATCATGGTGATTAATTACAATTCTGCGATGAGGGGGGAGAAAATCTGGTGTGTTGAACTATTTTATTATGTGTGCTTGCCTTCAAATAATGTGGATTGGAAAGCTGGAGAACAAAAGACAAGGTGAAAGTATTTGTGAGTTCGTACAAAGCAAGATAGTTCTAAGGGGGGAAAAGACATTTCTAAGTAAGAGGAAAAACAGACTGCAAACATTTTTTTGACAGGGTCACACTAGTCTACCACAACTAAGGGGCCATCCATAAAGTACGTAGGCACGGGGGGAGGGGGAGAGTTATTGGGGTTTTTTTTAGCCAATGCGTACACCTAACGTTAAAGTATATGGGTGACGTCACGAATTTTGCGTACGTTAAAGTATATGGGCATGGGGGCGGGGGTCTAAACACGTCGGCATTTTGTGCGTATTTATGGATGGCCCCTAAACGAGAGTCACCTGGACTGAACTGTCACGAGAAAATCCCACGCCATTATGGTTTCATCATTTTCCACCACCATATTTGCGAAATAAAAGTGCGACATTGCGAATTATTTGCAAAGATATTTGCGATTTGCGATGTCCCTTGTATGTATACGCCACGATATTATACTAAACAATATTTTGCTCGCTTCATTGGAAAATAATATCTTAATCAGAAAACTGTGGTGTGGCGCGTTTGAGATGCGTTCCTGGGGCCCGCCCGGCACGGCTTGTGAATTCGTAATCCATGATCCAAGATGGGAAAAGGAACAACCGCATAACTAATGTTGATAAACTGTCCTGTTTCAGCCACATAATCAGAAAACCTGAGAAATCCGTGCATGGTAAAAAAAAAAGAAGAAGAAGGGGTCTGCAGACAGTTGACAATTTCTCTTAGCTCACAAAGGTACCATTTTACCATTGCTATATCAACATTTTTAGTCACATAGGTTGTTCTTGTAAATTCGTGAACTAAAGTTTTGGTTAAAGTTACATTGTCCGTACGTGGTTCTCAGCAAATTCGATTTGTTTTTTCTCAGAACGAATTTTTAAAGCATTTACTTTACTTTGACAAAATAAAAACATCATATTTTGTATTTTAGACATCACCAAGTCTGTGAAAAACGCCGTTTTTTGTACGGCCGTTTTTGCGGCTTTGCTTTTAATTGCCGTGAGTTGAATAATTGCGGACCGACAATAATTCGAAATACAAGTATTGACAGTAATTGTTTGATAACTAAACGTTGGTCGATTTTTGTCCGTTGATGTCTCATTTGAATTAAGGTGAATAACTTGTATGTTTCTAGAAAAGTATCACCTTTCGACGTGCAACACTCAAATCACGCGGACATATCATCTTTAACTGCAAAACAATGTTAGGGCTTTAAAACATAGCATTTTCTCTTGAAAAAGTACCATATTTTTTACACGGGAAAAACCATGTGGTGTTTTGTAATCGCATTTCCATCAACACATTTAGTCGGGTTTTTCTTGTCAAATTGCGAAGTACCCGATAAATGTTTGGGTAACTGCAAATGATGTATTGGGCCTGGGGATTTAAAATTTGGATGTTTAGGGGTGCAGCCAAGTAAAAATAGGCAGAGATCTGTGCGCCGAGCTCATGAATATTTTGTATGCCCTCAAACTTTTCTTTATTAGGGAGAGTTGCGAGCTGAACGAGTGTGGTCTTGTGTAAAATATGACTATCGTCGCTATGTGGGGTATTTTTTCTTCCAACTATAAACATTTTAGACACTGTAGCTCCTATAAGTGGCCCTAATTTGCCCTGTAGCGTATGTGCCTTTGTTCCAAAATGGGTGCTGGTCTAGTTAGCAAGTTTCACTGTTGCAGGGGTAGTTTTGTTTCAAGTGGACATTAGGGAATAAAAGTGACGGATTACCCCCATAATATTGAACAGAATTGAAAAGATGAGACTTCAGTGAGTATTCCGGTTGTTATCCTGAGAAGCTGAGAGAGTTGTGAGTATTTTTAAATGATTTTTGAAAATTGGGCATTTAGCATTGGTAAATTCACTGTAAAATACCGCGTGCTTGAACGAATTTGCGGCCCAAAGGGATTTTGAGAAACGGCGCAAACCTCCTCGAAAAAAGGCGTTATTTGGGCCCAGTTTATTTATTTATTTATTTATTTCTGTGGCAGAGGTTTCATCTTTGTCCATTTTGATTTCTACAACAATAAATGTTTTGTTTTGTTGCTGCACGACGCGTGGGTTCAGGCGATGGCGTCACAAAAAGTACTCGGACGAATCCAATATTTTGTTTTTGGGGGAATGGGCCCCTCGCTCGATGTACGTTAATCAGCATTCTCATTTCCCTACAGTGCTACCGCTGATAATTTGACAGCATTTGTTTTCACACATATGATGATTGATCACTTCACTTCTACAGCGTTTAAAGTAGGCCAACTCCTCTTTTTCAGTTCTTTTTTGTTGTTCTTGTGCGGCCGGAGATGCACTCCTTCTACAAAATTCATGCAACGCGCGGACAACTAGTCACGCGCCCTCTGTTTAAATATATCCCATAGTTCCTTGCGAAAAGTTAACTAGCGAAATTTCGGCCCTTTTCCGTCTTCAAGCTCCAGGCTCCGGCTTCATGCGGCTCCGGCTCAATCCGCCTCCGGCTTCACTTTAGCGAAGCCAAACCAAAAACCGTTTGGAACACTAGTCGGGCCTAGTAGGCCTACCACTCTTTTTCACCGGCTTTTTAAAAGAACTAGCAGACGAGTTTTGTCGGCGGCAAAGTTTAGCAAACCAGCAAAAGTTCACAAAGTTTTTGTTGCTGTCACGTGATTTTCCAGTTCATGACGTCACGAAGCCGGCCGAAGTCACCTATTTAGTTGACTTCGTTTTGGAGCCTCATTTGGGCCAAAACGAAGCCTCGAAATAAAGCCTGAAGCCGAGCCGAAGTTTGGTATGCGGTTTCAAGATGGCGGAATGGAGACGGGACCGGAGACGGAGACGAAGCCGAGAGTTGGAAAAAGGCCCAGGTTTTTGTCATCTTGCATGTGCATGCTCTTGTCAAAAATGGGAAAAGAAGTGCCTGCGAACAAGTAAATTCGGCCTAGGTGGGTCATATTTACTATTTGTTAATATAACCTCCAGAAAGAAAGGGTAAATTTTCAGAAATAAACTTCGTCGTCGCTGGTTTTTGGTTGGATATTTCATTCAATAAAGTGATTGTCACGTCACAGTTGTTAACTCGAACTCGCGCCGCGCACCGCGCGCTCGCGCTACGCCCAGGCAGCCAGGGTAAACAAAACCCAGTGTTGTCTTTAGAAACGGCACATTGCGTGTATGCTGTGTAAACAGTGTGGACGCCTTTTTTCATAAGAATTTTTATCGATTCGAATGCGATTTTTCCTGATTTTTGCGATAATTTTGTGGACTTCAGTCGACTCGACTGTGAGGTAGGTTTCAGATGAATATGTTCATGATGTTTAAGTTTTTGTAACTTTGTTAAAATTAACCTAGTACTACACTAGGCCTAGTAGTAGTATAGCATAGATAAAACTTTAGTCATTATAATATTAGTTAGGCCGAGGCTAAGCTAAGTCAAGTAGGCCCATTTAAGTTAGTCTAACATTAGACAAATCTCTTTCCTAACTTTATACCCTCAACTTTAGTTACAGTGTTGAACTTCACACCAAAAGCCTACCCTAGGTTTATGCAGCTTTCTTTCTTTCTCTCTTTTTTTAAAACAAGATAAGAGTTCCCGGAGAGCTAGGATAGACCCATGCATATAAAGGCTTGAGCTGGCATGTGCAAACCACGTTTTTTTAAAACAATAATTATTTCTTTCCTGAATTTTGTTCCTAGTTCACAGACCCTGAGCACCATCTCGGGTCCCTTCCAGGGCAATCCTACCATCTCTGCCCTGACTAGTGATGACTGCCTTTCAACTGTTGATTGGCATGAGATCATCTTCATCACTGCAGTCCCGATAGCTGCTGGCTTTGGACTGCTGCTGCTCGCGGCCTTTCTGAAAGATATGAGACAGGCTTGCAAGGTAGGCCAACAAGTCAACAAGTCTGTACACTTACTAGCATTAAACTTTTAAAGTGTCTAGTGTGTCCAGCAGCCGATTTCACGAAAGAGTGCGCAGCTTGCGCAACTTTTGAAAAATGGCGCAAGCCCCATAGCTTGCGTGTAATTATCACCGGAATGTTGCGCAGCTTGCGCAATAAAAAGTGGCGCAAGGGGGCTTACGCAGTGCGCAAGGATTCGTGAAATCGGCTGCTGATCTGATCACATTTCTGAGGTGCCCATTTTTGCCATGGGTGTTCAGGGGTCGATTTCACAAAAGTTAAGACGAGCTCAATGCGTCCTAATTCCCATACCAACGTCCCAATATAAGAAGAGTGACCCTTCCTAAGTTGCGTCTTAGCGCTTTGTGAAATCGGCCCCAGGTTTTTTACCATATCATTTGTCATATTTTTCTCATTACCAATCTGAAAATTTGTGCTCTTAATCTGTATATTTTTAAGGATATTGTCAAAAAGTACTGATCTTTTGTAAACTAATTTAAATCCATTCCATAAACAGTGCAGCGATTACACCAGCATTTTTGCTTCCACACCAAATTAAAGATTTCAAATTTTATGTTTTCTTACCCATATAACTAGTATTCATGGTATCTTGGGATGGTATTTTATATGATTATTAGGTTACAGCAAAATCCATTATCTAGAAAACTCTGAACAAGCAGAGCCCCTTTAAAGGAGTGTGTTCAGATTCTTCTACCAAAAGGTTTTATTTTAACCTAACCATCATATAAAATACTTCCCCAAAATACTATCCATTGGTAAGAAAACATGAAATTTGCAATCTCCAATTTGGATGTGAAAGCAAAAATGTTGGTGTAATTTTGGCGCTGCTTTATGGAACAAATAAATTACTTTACAAAACATGTGTGTTTTTTGTTACGATATCCTTTAAAAAATATATGGATTGAGAACGCGAAATTTGAGAAAATTATGACAAATTTACAGTTGCCCAAAATTCGACCTCATCAGTTGACAAGAACAAACATTACTAAAATTGGTAATTGCAGTGGTAACAAACACCACATGATTTTGTTGTTCGTGTAAAATGGTTCCTATGTAACAGTTTACCATTCATGTACTCTATCTTTAAGTCGGGATTCGTTGTCTGTTATAGCAATATGATTCCTCCTTTTTTCTTTGCTTCAAACAGAGCAATCGTTCCTGCCCTCCAGCTCCTCCAACCATCAGAGCTAAAAAGGAACGCACCTACGTCATAGACGTAGAATACGGAGGCCGTACAACATGGGGTTCATTTCTGAGTTGGTGTGCTGTGCAGACATCATCAGCCGAAATCAAAAACCGACGTCTGGTGAGACTCCGTGGAAGTACTGGCCTTAGCAACTGGTAAGATAAAGACTACCGTACGTGCCTTCATGCGAGTTCAGATATAAACCCAAGTCTGACTGACGATTTCTGTCTTGTTACTTAATGATTTCCTTGAATTCCTTCGTTACAATGATGTGTCATTTGTTATGATTAAGCAATTTAGGGATGTTCAGCACAGCAGAATATGAGGATGTGTGTAAAGTGAAATGTAACAAAATTCACTGAGGTTGTAATATATTGCATTTTCCTTTTGCTTGGAGAATGGGATTTATTGTGTATTTTGACAATAGCAATGCATTATGTAACATTTCACCTTACACCCACCCCCATATTGAGCTGAGCTGCACATCCACCAATTATTGCAAGATAGAGAGCATTGTTAATCAAACTCGAGTTTCCGAACGTTTTTGGGGAGTTTAAAATAATGTTTGTTTGATTATGGTACATGTATTTTGTTTTTGGTCCGTCCTCCAGGGTGTCTTTTTATCTGGTTATTGGAAAGAAATCAGAACAGAAGACGATCACGACCCCTCGCCCCATCGGTAATCTGGTAGCTGTGGAGTCGAAATACCCGCCAATAAGAGACAGGTTCCTCCCCAGACCATTGCCAACTGCCAATACTAGGGCCTGTCTGAGAGGACTCTTCAAAAGGGCATGTGATATGTAAGCATTTATAAGAAAATTACATTTTGCAAACGACAAATAGTTGTATTAAACAATTAATGGCCTATTGTATCATTTGCAATGACCAAAATGTTCACGTTTTGAGTTGAGAAGAAGAAATTTACTTAAAATGTTGATAGCAATAGTTTTCTGAAGCATTGAGGCGTCTTTGTATAGCTGAAATTTATGCAGACTATTGTTTACCAACATTCTTTAGATATGCCAGGAATCTGTAAAAAGTGTTATCTAGCAAATGATACATTGGCCTTTAAAGCCCCAATACATCATTTGTAGTGACCCAAAATTTTACTTGACTAAAAGTGTTGATAGCGATGGTAACATACAAGCACTAAAAAGTTTTCCAATAAATATGTCTTTAGGTAGTTTAATTCAATTAGATATAGTCTGAACATTGAGATTGATAAAAAATAAATATTTCTATTTTCAATGAGATCAGACGTATCCATGCCAAGGACACAAAGACACAACAACATTACTTCACCGTCAGTGGTCCAAGCAGTGGTGGCATCTCATCGACAGATCAAGGGATTATCACCACCCTTCCGCTGTTATATTCAGCCACTCCGCCCAAAACCAAAATCAGCTACGTCGCCTACTACTTCACGAATGCTTCCCTGTGGACCTCTACATTCATGCCCCGGTACCAAGGTAATTTCACCGGAGTACGACACGTCACCCTCTTGTTTGCGTGTATCAGTCACACCATGGTTGCTGCCGTTGCGTTGTCCATGTTAGCATTGGAATCGTCTATGGAGGAGTCTATTGTGCTCAGCTGGCCTAATTATAATCTGACCCTAGCTGTGGTAGTTAGAGCAGCTGTAGTTGGTGTCGTAGTCTTCGCATTCATGGGCATTGTTGAGATGATCTTCCGTGCCGCACCAACTGTATGGTCGGTACATCCACCTTGCCTACTCGTGCAACAGCAGAATGAAGACATGTTTTCGAATAGCGACCAACCGACTTGTGTGCAGTCTGTAGCGGGAGATTTCTACGGAGGTGAATCTATTAGTGTTGTGGGTATTCTCCGCGAAACCAGCAGTGCTCCAGATATCATGCAGACCCAGAGTTCCAAACAAGTGCGTGATAACACCCGGAAGTACTTCAATCAACCGGGATTGTTTGGTAGAGGTTTGACTCGCTGCTCTCAATGGACCGACAAACTTCATGCTGAAAAGTTAAACAGCAAACAGTTTACCAAATCTACATTTGACACCAAACCCGATGCGTCTCTATCCCCCAACGTGACAATCAACCCTACTAATGACAATGCCAACAATTCCAAGAATGACATCAAGCTTGCTGTTAGTTCCAACTGCATCGCAGCTAGCCCCGGGAACAGATCTCAGACAATCGACGTAACCTGGAATCCTTGCTCGTCTACATCAATTGACTTCAAAACCAGTTCCTTCGTAATTGACGCGGTGACATCTTATCAACCAAGGTCTACATCAAGTGCTTCTGCTGCCAGGAGCAGTTCATCACTCTTTTCCAACGAGTCAATTGAGAAAGCAAGACCCGATGACAACCATGATGGCAAGACCATTCCGGCAATTGAGGACCGTTCAACCCAAACTGATACCATGAAGCAGACTTCTCTAATCAAGACAATTCTCCATGAGCCATTACAGAGCCGACCTGAATCCATCTCTTGCACTGCGCCTGCAACCGTTCAGCCCTAGTGTGATCAGTACAAGTTCCAAGACCCTGACCCTTCAGAAGAATTCGTATCCTACTTGGATGTTCTTACAGAGGAGAATATCAAGACAGCTACAATTAAACGCACCAAGAATTACATCAACAGGTTTACCGACATGGGAAAGGCTAACATTGTCATCTTGCCTTACGATGATTCCGAAGCAGCCCAGGACGTGTCCGACATCGACGAGATGAATGTAATCTCAGTTCTCGATGATATTCCACCAGTTAAGACAAATCCCGATGATGAAAAGACCCCAGCTGCAGTGACAACTTGTTCCGACTACATCCTCAATATTCCCATGGATTTTGAGCTGCCAAGCGTGACCATACAGACAAGCACTAGCATCCGGTCGGTCTTCTTCGGGATTAGAAAATGGTTTTCGGGATTGCTGTCTAAACCCAGACTTGATATTGGCGATGACTACAAGTTGGAAGTGACTAAAAATGATTCTTCCATGAAAACCCCAGCCAAAACCAAGCACACCGCCTCAAGCTGGCTTCCTATTAGTGGAAATAACAACTGCGATACTGAAGAAAAGGCGATCAATATCCTAGGCTCTGTCTTCCAAAGATCGAGCGACAGGTTCGAGTACAATTCCGTCTCTTCATCCACCAGTTGGAGCAGCATCCAGTCAGTTCAGATTGCCTTGAAGAAACAACTCACTCCAGTCGCAAAGTTCATTATTGTATTCTGCCACGTCCTTCTGATTGCGTCCTGCGTGCTTGCGGTGTGGTGGTCCATATACTCCCTCCATGGCTTCTGTCGGAGCGCCTTCTGGGAGTGGGCTGCCACTGCTGTCACTGCTGTTCTCATCCAGTGTATCATTTGTGATACCATCAAGGGTGCCATCATAACGTTTCTCAAGCGGTTGTCCTCCAAGGAAGAGACAAAACCAAAGCCCTACTCCATCATTCTCTAATCTGTATCGCACAGATTTCTAATACGCATACTGGCCATATAAATCACAGTCATCAAGTTCAATTAGCCTTTTGCGTGTTACACATAAATAGCATCTAACGTACGGAGTCTCTTCATTTCACCTGTACCCAATAGATGACCATACTAGATATGTGTTGCTATGTAATGGGTGCACGTGACCGGTGTGAAGTACATAATAAATACCATGTTCACTGTACGACAGAATGGCATAAAACAACCAGACTGTCGGTTGCCATAGGCAGTGGCGTGCACCGTGTAGCAACATAGTATGCAAACTTTCTATACGGCACACTGAAAGTGAAGAATTCGGAGTGCCAGCCATAGTGCAACGGTTACTCGCAAAAGGCTAATTACATGTAGGTTCTGCCGTGAATCTACTGGATTAACTTTGGATCATGATATTGCATTTTACCGCATAAACGATAAAATAATTTATGCTGAGCGAACGCGGTCTTGTTGATAGGAGATTCGGCGCGGTTTTGTTCCCCTTCGAAGCCTTTTTGCACACGAGTTTCTGCACGGTTTGCCAGCCGGAGTTTGCGGACGCAAGCGAAGTCTTCTGTGGGCCACCCTACTGAATATGTAGTGGCATTGGGCGAAGGATTCTGGGCAGCCAATCACTGCAGGCCTTTCAGCCCGCACCGCCAAACCTTCGCGCGCGTAAACATCACAAAGTCGCGTACTTGGATGAGTTAACATGCTTAATTTGTTAACGAAATTAATACGAGCCTTTTGGCTCTGTTTGTGACAATTGTTTCACAATGCTTATATGATTGGCCGGAATGGGGAACGTCGTTTTCATAAAGACAAGTTGAGGGTTCTTTTACGGATTTCTCGTTGCTAAAATCGTGAAGAAACCATGGGTATTTTAATCGAGAAAATTTTGCTGTGTGTGTGTGTAGGTGTACCTGCATGTACATGTATTGACTGTCGTTTGAACCCGTCTGGCAGACCGGAACTTCCCGGAACCTAATCTAATCACGAGTTCTTGGAGGCACGTGTATTGCACTGCGAAAGTAATAAATGACAGATTTGAGGAAGTTATACCTGCTGAGTATCTACCTGCTGAACGTTAATACGAGATTTGGGTCTATAAATGCCGAGACTGTCGCCCATTTCAGCATTCTTCCAACGGGTGAATCCCGGAGTGTTCGCTGACCGGAACGGACGGAAGCGACCGGACGGCGCTGAAGGGAAATTGCAGGATTCACGCGGATGATTCACGATGTCCAGAGCTGAACTTGCGTCGGAATCCTAGTCATGAATGAGCTAACAACCGTCAGAACACATGGATATCTGCTTGGACACTGTCGACCTGATGAGTAATACCGAGATTCGAGGAACTGTATTGGCTATAGGTTGGAAATGTAATTTCTGTGACGTTAAAAACCCTCATTCCGATCAAATCTCATGTTGTTTTATCAAAGAAGTACTGAGTAAGGCTTAGTACTGAGCATGCTGAGTGAGTATTTCTCATTTTAAATTTAGTACAGCGGCACACAAGTATTTATTTGAAGCACTTTTGCAATACATGTAATTTAGTCAAAAAGGGATTGTTGTCCTTGGCGACGGGCGGGCCTGGAGAAGTTGCTTGGTTGCCAGAAAGCATTGCTTAGGAGAAAGCATTGCCTAGGAGCCGGAAGGGAATTTCCTCTATTTTCCCTAAAAGGGTTTTTGAGAGGTTTTCGCCCTTCCCTGCGCTCCGCCCATTTGCCTGACGAGCTCCCAGTTGACTCGGCCACGTGTTGCTAATTTGATACAGTGTTTACATTTGAACAATGTTTTTTGCTTAGTCGCTATTTGTCCCCTTTTTGCACATTCTATGTACATGTTGGTGTGTTAAGGGCAAACTTCATGCTCACGCTGTCTTTGAAGTTGCACCCGCTTCCGCAGATTTTTACTGAACATGTACATTTTGATCTTGAGGTCAATCTTGAGGTCAATGGTTATGGGTATTGATTAGCCTACCCTAGGGAGTATTGACCGGTCTATCCGATATTCGGTTTTCTTCATTTGTATTTAACCGTTAATTTGTGTCAACATATCAGGGGTGAGATTTTTCCGGATTTTTACCAATTTGTTTGGTTTGTTTTTCCCCCTTTTTGCACACCATTTTAACGAGCGCCCTCAATTGATTCGTAATTTTGCGAAGAAAACGCGAGGAAAACAAACAGCCAAGGAATTGGTTACTCTCCACTTTTGCTTCACCGTCTTCAACGGTAGATGTTGCCTGGATCCTTTTTTATTTTTCCACATTTGTTGGCCTATAAACAAGGTAAATTGTTCAAACGAAACTGGTTCTCGTGATGCCTAATTAAAATGTTTTTTTACTTGCAATGTGCACGATGCCGATTGTACGGTGGTGTTTCAAACAATCCTTTGAGAAGCTGAAGTTGCGCGCGTGATCCCCCAAGAAAGCCACGCCCCTTCCGGAATTCCCTCCAATCTCACCTCTGATATTTGCGCACGCCAATTACCTCCCTCCCTAGCGTGCGCTCACGTGACACTTAATAGTTTGACCATCTATGAACATGCATGTATGTGCACTAGATGAGATATGCAGTTGCAGTTGGCTACATGTATGAGAATTGAAGCCACGCGTCTCTAGAACATGTACATTTTGCACTTGCGGTCAAACTGATGGTTATGCCTATATGGGTATTGATTTGCCTACCCCAGGTATTATATTTCGGTCTAGCCGATCTTCGGTTTTCCAACTTATGTTATTTAACGGTTAATTAGTGTCAAAATATGCACACGCCAATTAAAACGTGTATGGGCATGCGCTCACGTGACAACTTAATGGTTTGACCATCGATGTGCATGTATATGCACTGGATGGGTTATGCAGTAGCAGTTGGCTATACTTTGTCGGTTGCCTAGGCAATTGGCTCCAGACTAAAGGTCACTGACCCGTGTCCCTGTGCTTTGCGGTGGTGCTTTATCCGACAGCCATGACAGTTTGGATCCAATTGTCATGGGAACACGTCACACTCTGGCTGTCTATTGAAGCCGCGCGCCGGCCGCCTTCGTGCCCCGCGGGCAGTGGCCCGGACTGCTCCCCGTCCATGCGGTCGCATGCATGCCACTCAACACATGTAGCCCACGACGTTGACTGGTGAGGACAGTGTGACCAGTCTAGGCAATGCATTGGTTGGGTGGTGTGCAGTTGCGGATGGTTGTTTCATTTTTGACGTCGTTACTTTCACGGGACATTGGACGGAAAGTACGGTAGCTGTTCTTTACCGCAATCTGTGATTTCTTACAGGTTTGCATCCTATTCATTTCGGAGACCTCCAACGGGGAAAGTTGAGAGGATGTGGCGGATTTATTTCGCTTAATTTTATGCATTTATATTCTATGCATTATTCTGTGTTTTTCTATGTATTCTGGTTTATGCTCCAGTAGGTTTTTATAAAGCTTGCTTTCTTTAACAGCGTGTGTTAAAGAAGATGTGCCATCGTATTCAAGCATTCTCCGCAGGTTTGTATACCACGTACATGTACATCAATTTGCTTTATAATGCTAACGCACACTGTTCTTTTCCAGGACAAGGCAGGGTGCTTAGTTATGTAAAGTTTAATAGGCTATAGCAAATGTTCTGTAGCTGTAGTCGGCTGGTATTTTTATTCGTGCATGTTCTGTCTGTAATTGTCTGTACGTGTGTCATCCGTTTCAAGTTCGTGCTCCCATTTTTGAGGTGCTGGTTTGTGCTTTCAGTAAATTATTTTTGCTTGCTTTAATTTGCAGCGTAGAATGAAGAAGATGTGCACTCTTCAAGCGTTACCCACAGGTTTGTATATGTATACCACGTACGTGTAATTTTGCCTTCATAATGCTAGCATTCCTGTTCTTTACCATGGCAAGGCTTGGCGTATGCAAACGAATTTATTTCAATTGCATTAATATTTATGTACATGTGCATTCATAACTTTGTACATAGGCGATAGCAAAATTTTTGTTTTCTTTGTTGTATCATGTATAGTGGACTTACTAGGATTCTCCGGTTATGCACGAACTTTCAAATGTGGCTGCCATTTACTGCGCGGTTTCGTTGTTAAACAAATAATAATAATAATACAATTAAAAAAAAAATATATATATATATATATATATATATACAACATGTATTAATAACAATGAATACCAAAGAGCTGTGGTCCATGTTGTAGGTTTATTGCAGTAATGTCTGTTTGCAGTGGTTAATTGCTGCATCGCGTTTTAAAATGGCAATCTCGTGTTGCTAAATTCATCTCTAATTGCCATCCTACCATTTACCCCATTTTCTTAATAATGACCTCTTTCGTGCATTGTTGGGAAAGGAGTGGCACGCACGAGATTGCTGTGATGCATGCTCCGACGGGATGCCCTGTTAACTAAGTTGGTAGAACAGTTGGCATGTATGCCAAGGATCTGGGCTCGAATCCAAGTCGTGGCATTGCAATTTTCTCGTGTTTCTAAATTCATCTTTAGAAAAAAAAACAATTATTATAATAATAATTGCAATTTTTGACAACTGTACAGCCTACTTCGGGAATTTTTTTTGTGGCTTCGTGAAACAAAGTTGACATGCTTTGTCCACACAAATTTGATTTCCAATTTTACAGCCACACATTGTTTTGATTCGTGTTGGCGTAACTGGGCCTTTGATCCAGGTGTTAATCGCCTTACGGATGGCAGACAGAACTACAATGTATCTGCGATTGTGGTAGCAGCTGCGCTGCTTACATGTCATTTTTTTTGGAGCTTAACCATGAAACTCAGTCATGCTTTGTTGACGGGTTTCACTTCGCACGCGATGAACCTAACGTTGCTTTCTCTCAGAATGCGTCTCGGTTTGACCTAAATTAAAAAGTTTAAATAAATTTAAAAAAATAAAAATATAAAATACGAACGGGTCAATCACTTGATTTTTTAGATTGCTGTGCTGTGGTTCCCCTTTCTTTGCGTGCTTAGCGTTCGGGCTGGTTTGTCCTGGTTGTGCGTCTTGAGCTGTCGTTTCCTTTGGGCGCGCGCAGCGCGTGTGGCAGTTTTGGCAGGAAACCAACAGCAACCTTGCACAACTTGTGAATTGTTGTTCTTCTTGCAATAATGTTAACAAATTACACATTTAAGGCTCAATCTGCAGTGCATATGCGTACAGTATGACTGCTTACTAAATAAATGTAATCAAAAGTAATCGAGTAAACTAGACTTTACAAAGCACATCCACTTCCGCTGAGTGTACCGCTGCGGAATATGGATGTGCCTTGGACGTAATTGTGCAGGGTACATGTATTGATAAGCCTACCCAATATCATCAATTGTAGTAAACTAGACTAAATGTAATCAAAAGTTATCGAGTAAACTAGACTTAACAGAGCACATTCACTTCCGCTGAGGTACCGCTGCGGAACATGGATGCGCCTTAAACGTAATTGCGCAGGGATAAGGTGAAAACGTCACCCTTTGTGTGTTGGCAACTGACGTCACACTTTTGTAGTCTGTTGTAGTAAACTAGACTGAATGTAATTAAAAGTAATCGAGTAAACTAGGGTATTGTGCAGCGTATTGATATGCCTACCCTGAGGTACATGTACCTACCTGAGGTACATGTGCCTTAAACGTAATTGTCCAGGGTATTGATATGCCTACCCGTGGGTATTGATAAGCCTACCCAATCTCATCAATTGTAGTAAACTAGACTAAATGTAATTAAAAGTAATCGAGTAAACTAGGGTATTGATATGCCTACCCTGGGGGTATTGATAAGCCTACCCCATCTTCGGTATTCTATAAACAGTTATTTGGCACAGTGTATTCTTTAAAACCTTTTTGGTAAATCGCTGTGCATTCATCTAAATTTGGAACCTTTGGTCACATGTCATGTTTTAACGAAGACTCAATAAATCCTTGTACGACGACAGAGAACAAAAACCATTTGGCGTTTCGTCTCGTTCGTTTGTCTCAGCATAATGCATTTTACCGCATAAACGATAAAATAATTTATGCTGAGCGAACGCGGTCTTGTTGATAGGAGATTCGGCGCGGTTATGTTCCCCTTCGAAGCCTTTTTGCACACGAGTTTCTGCACGGTTTGCCAGCCGGAGTTTGCGGACGCAAGCGAAGTCTTCTGTGGGCCACCCTACTGAATATGCAGTGGCATTGAACGAAGGATTCTGGGCAGCCAATCCCCTGATAACACCACGACGTCGGGCCAACGTTGGCTGTTGGTCGGGAACGTCGGCACACGTCGCAGTTGGCAATTGGTTGAGATTTGATGTTGGGCCAACGTGGGTTTCATGTCGGCACCGCGCTCAACTTTTCGTGTTGGCACATCCATGTTGGCACAACGTTGGGCCATGGTCGGCATTTCTGTTTGATTTATAATGTTGGCAGATCATCGGCCCAACGTCATTGTAACGTAGAAAAAAGTAATGTAGAAAAAATAACGGCCCATGGCGGCAATCATATCGCGGTCGATGTACAAACAAATTTACTGTTGCAGTTTATGAAATTTGGCCAAAGAAAAGGTAAATGTTTATTCTTTTTACTAAAAATGAAGATTCTAGGAAACTGCAAACAGAAAAAGACAGAACAGCACATGAAAAAAATAATATATGGAAGGGATTGAACCTCCGATTGACCCGATACGATGTATATCATTTTACCCGATCACCCGATTACGCCATAAGAAAACCCGCGGAGTGATACGCACAGACGTTGGCCCTATCCTGGACTGGAGCCAGTATACATTTGCTTTCGTAAGATGTTAAGCACGTCTGGGTACAAGTCCAGGAGACTGGATACCATCACACACTATTTGTTTTATGCACGCGCGCCCCGATCCTATTGCTATTGTCCTATGTGGAATATGTGGACGGGAACCAGTCTAATTCTTTGTTCGGCAACCGGCGGGAAACCGGCCCAGATCGAGCGAGTGTGATGAGTTTTCGACATGACTGCCTGCACGTCTCCAACATTGCCCAATAATTCTCTGTAAGTTTGTCAATTTGATTTCATTATTTCGGCTGGTGTATCGACAGTGAACCTGCGTTCATTGATCATCACTTTTTTTTATTTTCAGTGGGAACGAATTGAGTAGGCCGGCCTAGCATGATCATTCAATCCTTGTGACAACTCGACCGTTTGCCAACTCGACCGTTTGCCAAATCGAGTTGGTAGGCCTACAACGGTCGAGTTGGTTTTAGAGAAACTATTACCTCCTGGAATCAATAGATAATCTAATTCCAATACATATACTTCCCACTTACACTTTTGTCGCAAATGTTGCTTTTCTATCACATTTTCTCCTTCAAAAATTGCCTTCAGTTAGTGCACAAGATAACCATTCACGCGCGCGCAGCGCCCTCTGTTGTCACACTTACGCACAGACCGCTCGCTGCGTCATTTTGTGCATTACTTTACGCAGTAATTTATTATTTATTTATCTCAGAAATGCAATATTTGCGACAGAAGTGCAAGTCGGAAGTATATCTTAGAATTTGATGATCTGTTGATTCCAGGAGGTAATTTCATTCAAATCTTTATTCAATGTATACAAAAAAATACAGCTTAGAACTGAATGATCTGTTTATTTCAGGAGGTAATTTCATTCAAGTCCTTGTTCAATGTATACAAAAAAAATACCTTTTTTCATGCTATAAATAAAATCTTAATTCTATTTCAGAAGCTGTCAAGTTCAAACCCCACCATACCGTCATCTCGCGACACGATGTAGAGAATGTTGCGAATATAAATCAAGCAGCCGAGCGAGAAATCGCCAGGAGTGGAGCTCAGGAGCTGAGATTGCTGCAGAACGAGATTAAAGGATCTTGACCAGAGAACTTTTTATGACGTACCACACCCCTCACACTTACCTTTCGGGTGATGAGATTTTTACACCATATTTTGTCATATTTTTCTGTTTACCATTCTTAAATTTCGCATTCTCAATCTGTAAAGTAAATGTTGGCATAGTCGCCATGTCCGCGTGATGTCGCCACCCTATTCATGAGCCAATGTTCATCAATACGTGACTTTACGGTTCCCCCACAATTCGCTGCGCACGGTAGATGGCGCAGTGCATGATGGTATGCAATTCTAGTACACATCGCCTCGGCCCTCACGGCTTTATTGCTCAAGTGAATGGGAATACAATGACCGTGCACGGTGCAAGACACGTTGAGTGCGTGGGCATCTTCTCGGTACACTTGGTGCGTTGTGCACTGTCATTGTATCGCGTTATCGGAGTATAAACATTATGACAACCCGTGTCAGTTTTTCACGACGATATAATCCCAAAACAGACATACAGTAGGTTGAATTTGTATCCGAGGTCTATATATTACCAGTGAAAATTTGTCATAAACACAAATTTGTCACGTTTTACAAGTTTGAAGCGACCGAGTACTGTCAATTCTCATTCACTTGTGCAATAAAGCTGTGAGCGCAGAGACGATGTGTACTATAATTGCATCTCATCATGCACTGTGCCATGTTCCGCGCGCAGTGAATTATGGGGGAACCGTAAAGGCATGTATAGGGTGACGATGTCACCAACCTTACGACTATGCCGACATTTATGTTACCTTTTCAAAGATGTCATAAGAAAAGATCACCATGCACAGACACCCTCTGGGACCTCGTACACTAAACTAGGAATGGGAATTTACGGTTAATTCAAAAACCAGTTTGTAATTCTTTCAAGTGTTGGTTAACCGTTCGGTCGACACCAAGGATTGTTGCTGTTGTTTATACATGTATGTAGATGCATTTGCAAATTGCAATGCACACAATCCCCCAGGCCCCCAAAATAACGCTGAAACTTTATTTGCATAGTCAACATTTTACTACGACCGTATATAAACTTATTCCAATTTCAAGAAGTCATTACAAACAACCCCCTGAAAACTATTGTAAATTCTTCAAAATTGGGTTTCGTTTAAACTTTACGGAAAAACCGGTTTTTAATTTTCTTTCGGTTAACCGGTTAAACGCATCCCATCCCTACAGTAAATGTAAATTCATGACACTTTACCTCCTAATTTTGTGTTTTTATCATCAAACTAACATTTTTATTATAGGTTTGAACAACGAAATCCTGGGTGTCCGTGTGCAGGTTAAATAACCAAAAAAGAACCTTGTGCATAACAAGTACAACTTGCAATATAACAAAAAATATTACCCACTAAAAATCAAATACGAATTTCACAAAAAATGACAATTGCAGCGATGCCACATGGTATGGGCGCCGCCATTTGTCTAAATACTGCCTGGGCTGGAATGACTTTTTGCGTACAACTTTGTTGACTGTATTGTCATAGGAATGAATTAAAATGCACAAAGATGTCATTCTTTGCCCAGTAATCAGACAGAATGGCAGTGCCCATAGTGCGGCGATTCGCTAAAATTGCCATTCTTTGTGAATGATTGTGATGATTTTGTTACTGCAAATGATATACATTTAATTGGCCTTTAATACTCCTGGCCAGGTTGTACCAAAAACACCAATGTCACACTTTAAGGCTCACAATTCATATAATTAACCTTTTCATAACTTGCAGTACATTGTACATGTATTTACATTTTTTTGGTCCATTTTTGATAAACATTTTACTCGGTGCTGTGAACTTATACTATTATAAGCTTTTTTTTTTATCTGTAGTAGTTGCCAAACACTTGCGTTACTAAGCATTTCAACGGTGATTTTGCATCATACCAAACATTATTCTTTGTAATAAATTGTTATCAAAGTATACAGTCGAACACTGATAATACAAAGCAATGCTTTTTTCAAGACTGATAATACAAGATTACTGTTAAGACAAGGATTTTCAAAGTCGCAAGGACCTTGTATTAACAGTGTTCGACTATATTTTTCAATATTTTTAACGTGCTCTAGTTTCTGCTCTGCTGCCGTCGTCATGACCTTCTACATAATGTACAAATGTTTAATAAGTTATACATAAGGTTTATAGCAATGTGTTTTGTCATTTTTGAATACATTCAAAATACATGTAAACAGACGGAATATTCTGATATGATGTTCAATTTCTGGTTGTTATGGTTTGCCATGTTTAGGGGGGTTGGGTGGGGGGGGGGGGGGGGGGGGCGTGTGTGCAGTTAACATGTTGGCAGCTACCCTGTATAAAGGTTGGGAAATGGTTGGTACCATGTTGGCCCCACGTTGTTCCTACGTCGGTTTAGTGTGGGCACATTGTTGGCATGTTGTTGGGTTAAGGGTGGCCAGACGTTGGCCCGACGTCATCTTTAAATGATGCATATAAGGCTAACGTTGGCCCATCATTGTTTCAACGTTGGGCCGATGTCTCTTGCCGACGTTGGCAGCTACCCTGAATAAAGGTTGGGAAATGGTTGGTACCATGTTGGCCCAACGTTTAACACTAGTATTACAGGTGGTGCCATTGTTGGCCCCACGTTGTTCCTACGTCGGTTTAGTGTGGGCATGTTGTTGGGTGAAGGGTGGCCAGACGTTGGCCCAACGTCAACTCTAAATGATACATAAAAGGCTAACGTTGGCCCAACATTGTTTCCACGTTGGGCCGATGTCTCTTGCCGACGTTGGCCCATCGTAACCTTGATGAGCAAAATCACGCTGGCCCAACGTCATTGGCCCACATTGGGCCAACGCGGAAGCACACATGGACCCAACGTTGGCCCGACGTCGTGGTGTTATCAGGGTCACTGCAGGCCCTTCAGCCCGCACCGCCAAACCTTCGCGCGCGTAAACATCACAAAGTCGCGTACTTGGATGAGTTAACATGCTTAATTTGTTAACGACCCACCTCCACCCCGAGCGACCACCTCTTCGGTTTAAGTGTTGTTCTTCAAGGGCACAGTTTTGGCAGGAAACCAACAGCAACCTTGCACAACTTGTGAATTGTTGTTCTTCTTGCAATAATGTTAACAAATTACACATTTAAGGCTCAATCTGCAGTGCATATGCGTACAGTATGACTGCTTACTAAATAAATGTAATCAAAAGTAATCGAGTAAACTAGACTTTACAAAGCACATCCACTTCCGCTGAGTGTACCGCTGCAGAATATGGATGTGCCTTGGACGTAATTGTGCAGGGTACATGTATTGATAAGCCTACCCAATATCATCAATTGTAGTAAACTAGACTAAATGTAATCAAAAGTTATCGAGTAAACTAGACTTAACAGAGCACATTCACTTCCGCTGAGGTACCGCTGCGGAACATGGATGCGCCTTAAACGTAATTGCGCAGAGATAAGGTGAAAACGTCACCCTTTGTGTGTTGGCAACTGACGTCACACTTTTGTAGTCTGTTGTAGTAAACTAGACTGAATGTAATTAAAAGTAATCGAGTAAACTAGGGTATTGTGCAGCGCATTGATATGCCTACCCTGAGGTACATGTACCTACCTGAGGTACATGTGCCTTAAACGTAATTGTCCAGGGTATTGATATGCCTACCCGTGGGTATTGATAAGCCTACCCAATCTCATCAATTGTAGTAAACTAGACTAAATGTAATCGAGTAAACTAGGGTATTGATATGCCTACCCTGGGGGTATTGATAAGCCTACCCCATCTTCGGTATTCTATAAACAGTTATTTGGCACAGTGTATTCTTTAAAACCTTTTTGGTAAATCGCTGTGCATTCATCTAAATTTGGAACCTTTGGTCACATGTCATGTTTTAACGAAGACTCAATAAATCCTTGTACGACGACAGAGAACAAAAACCATTTGGCGTTTCGTCTCGTTCGTTTGTCTCAGCATAAACACAAAAGTGACCAAAGAAAACAATTTCAACTGCAAAGCATAAAAAGCAAACAAAATGTTAAAAACAAAAAAAACCTAAAAATTGAATGCTGCAAATCAAATATGGTGAATATTTCACCATACTGCATTCGTGCAGTTGTAAATATGTAAATATATGTTGTGTTTGAAAAAAAAAGAAAAAATATATATAAAAAGAAAAAAATATATATAAAATATAAAAAGGGGAAATTTACTATACTGGCTATGGTCAAATTAAAGAGACTAGAAACATTATCAACACTCAATGTAAGTTTCCAAAACAAAACATAACAAAACAAAACACTATAAATTAAAGCAAATATTTACACCGACTGGAGAGTTTGTGCTATACAGAAAGAATATCTTGTACTTCCAGATTACTTTCAGGTGATTTTAAGCTTCCTGGCGAAGTAGAGAAAATTATAATTATTTTCTAGGGACCTTTCTCAAATTACGTCACTGCCTACAGATTGCCACGTGCATAAGGGTCTTGAGCGTAATGTTATGTGACGTGTATCGGCTATATACCTGATGTATACCAGGTATATACCTGATGGCGTTTATTATTATACGCAGTTGCATTTTTCCTACAAAGATGGCTGTCTGTGAGAGTGGTCTATAGGTAAAGAGAGTGTGCTCGGCAAATGCATTTTACTTTTTCTTTTATCACCAGACAAGTGCCGTGGCACTTACGAGCCAAAACGAAAAAAAGGTGCCATCAATTGAGTTTTTAGTATCATAGAACTGTACTGAAACCTTTTTTACATTGCGTTTTACAAACATCCTGGAAGTCTTTGTTTTGATTTACCTTTTGTTTAAAGCCCCAATACATCATTTGCAGTTACCCAAAATTTTAGTTGACCAGAGAAAACCGAATAAAGTGTTGATTGCAATGGTTGCAAACACCACATGATTTGTTTCCGTGTAAAATGGTACCAATTTCCAACTGGAGGTGAGTTTTTTTTAATAAGTTGTCTGCAGACAATGTTTTTACCATTTATTCACACACACAAAACATGCATGGATTGTTTAGGTTTTCTGAAGTGTTACTGCATCTCTGGGGCTGACATTTCTACAAGGCAGTTTTATCGACATAAGCTTTTAATTACGTGTGGAAATAACGCCGTTTTTAATCATGTACTCTATCTTTAAAGCCCATTTGCAGATGAAACATTTATTCATGTGTCAAGTAGCCTGCACAAATTTCAGCTGCATTAAGTAACATTTTGGGTCTCTGGAAATGATAAAAATAGGTCTTTGAGGTCTATAATTATTATTATTATTTTGATTAATTTTTATGACAAGTTTAAGTTTTCATGGCAACCTACTGGCTAGTTATTGTTCTTTATAAAAATGACGCACCTGCAACAAGGTCTGTCAAGACTGTGTTTGTTTTTAATCCCTAGGTGATTTAGTAATATTGGCTAGCAGATCACTGGTATTGAACAGTCATCAGTGCACACTAGCAAATATCATTGTACATTACACTAACTCTTGTACAATTCGGGTGATCAAAGTCTGGTTAAAGAAAGAAAACTTTGTAAATTCACAAGATGTTTAACAATGTTTTAAAAACTGTGTTGATACTCAGGCTAGAATAATCATGGAAAATGAACGAATATTATCCTTTATTCATTTAATAAAATATTTGCATCAACGGTGTTTATCGATCATGAAACTCCTAAAATGAAATTTGTAACTTTCAGCAAACAAGTATATCTGAATTCTGTAAAAATCTGTAAAAAGCCAGTTTTATAGTTTAATAGAAAGCGAAGAAATGTATTTTGAATTATGTACAAAATTACACACTGGAATGATTCATTCAGAACCCAAACTCATTGCTTACAATGCAATTATCTCATTTTTAATAGTTCTTGTTCATTTTTTTGGTATCAATGTATCGGTATATAGTACAACATCATGGTGATTAATTACAATTCTGCGATGAGGGGGGAGAAAATCTGGTGTGATGAACTATTGTATTATGTGTGCTTGCCTTAATAGAATGTGGATTGGAAAGCTGGAGAACAAAAGACAAGGTGAAAGTATTTGTGAGTTCCTACAAAGCAAGATGTAGTTCTAAGGGGGGAAAAGACATTTCTAAGTAAGAGGAAAAACAGACTGCAAACATTTTTTTGACAGGGTCACACTAGTCCACCACAACTAAGGGGCCATCCATAAAGTACGTAGGCACGGGGGGGGGAGGGGGAGAGTTATTGGGTTTTTTTTAAGCCAATGCGTACACCTAACGTTAAAGTATATGGGTGACGTCACGAATTTTGCGTACGTTAAAGTATATGGGCACGGGGGCGGGGGTCTAAAACGTCCGCATTCTGTGCGTATTTATGGATGGCCCCTAAACGAGAGTCACCTGGACTGAACTGTCACGAGAAAATCCCACGCCGTTATCGTTTCATCATTTTCCACCACCATATTTGCGAAAAAAGTGCGACATTGCGAATTATTTGCAAAGATATTTACGATTTGCGATGTCCCTTGTATGTATACGCCACGATATTATACTAAACAATATTTTGCTCGCTTCATTGGAAAAATAATATCTTAATCAGCAAACTGTGGTGTGGCGCGTTTGAGATGCGTTCCTGGGGCCCGCTCGGCACGGCTTGTGAATTCGTAATCCATGATCCAAGATTCCGCGCACACTGTGACGAAAAGGCGAAAAGCACCCTAACATGTAGCTGTGATATTTTTTTCTCAGACCAAATGGCTCCATCCTATAGACAAGACAGTATAGCACACTGCTTTCTTTTCCCCTAAAATGAGCCTGTAGGCCTACTTAATTTTTTTTATTATAAAAAGCGATTAGTTACAGTACAAGAGTGGTCCCCATGGCCAGGAATTTGCGTTTTAAACTTTGCAGGATTTTCCCAGGAGATTTTCAAAAACGGAAAAAAATATATCCCGGCTTTGAAAAAAGGGTTAAAGACAGATAACATGATTGGGAAAAGGAACAACCGCATAACTAATGTTGATAAACTGTCCTGTTTCAGCCACATAATCAGAAAACCTGAAAAATCCGTGCATGGTAAAACAAAGAAGAAGAAGAAGTCTGCAGACAGTTGATAATAACAGTAATTAGATTTGTATAGCGCACATATCCACCCTGCAGGGTGCTCAAGGCGCTGTTACCATTATTACCGCTGCCATCAGGAAATCACCAGAACCATTTCGCTTCAACTAGGTGGCTGCTGGTCAGGCGCGCAATTCCCCTTGGCATTCCCCTTAACAGCTTCCCATATATCGCTTTGGTTGACGAGGCAACTGGGATTAAGTGCCTTGCCCAGGGACACAGACACGTTGGTCGAAGTGGGGCTCGAACCCCCACCCTCTGATTGGGAGTCCCAATCGCGCTCCCAATTTAATTCTCTTAGCTCACAAAGGTACCATTTTACCATTGCTATATCAACATCTTTAGTCACATAGGTTTTCCTTGTAAATTCGTTAACTAAAATTATGGTTAAAGTTACATTGTCTGTACGTGGTTCTCAGCAAATTCGATTTGTTTTTTCTCAGAACGAATTTTTCAAGCATTTACTTTACTTTTACAAAATAAAAACATCATATTTTGTATTTTAGACATCACCAAGTCTGTGAAAAACGCCGTTTTTTGTACGGCTGTTTTTGCGGCTTTGCTTTTAATTGCCGTGAGTTGAATAATTGCGGACCGACAATAATTCGAAATACAAGTATTGACAGTAATTGTTTGATAACTAAACGTTGGTCGATTTTTGTCGGTTGATGTCTCATTTGAATTAAGGTGAATAACTTGTATGTTTCTAGAAAAGTATCATCTTTCGACGTGCAACACTCAAATCACGCGGACATATCATCTTTAACTGCAAAACAATGTTAGGGCTTTAAAACATGGCATTTTCTCCTCAAAAAGTACCATATTTTTTACACGGGAAAAACCATGTGGTGTTTTGTTAGCATTTCCATCAACACATTTAGTCGGGTTTTTCTTGTCAAATTGCGAAGTACCCGATAAATGTTTGGGTAACTGCAAATGATGTATTGGGCCTGGGGATTTAAAATTTGGATGTTAAATAGGCAGAGATCTGTGCGCCGAGCTCATGAATATTTTGTATGCCCTCAAATTCTTCTTTATTAGGGAGAGTTGCGAGCTGAACGAGTGTGGTCTTGTGTAAAATATGACTATCGTCGCTATGTGGGGTATTTTTTCTTCCAACTATAAACATTTTAGACACTGTAGCTCCTATAAGTGGCCCTATTTTGCCCAGTAGCGTATGTGCCTTTGTTCCAAAATGGATGCTGATCTAGTTAGCAAGTTTCACTGTTGCAGGGGTAGTTTTGTTTCAAGTGGACATTAGGGAATAAAAGTGACGGATTACCCCCATAAAATTGAACAGAATTGAAAAGATGAGACTTCAGTGAGTATTCTGGTTGTTATCCCGAGAAGCTGAGAGAGTTGTGAGTATTTTTAAATGATTTTTGAAAATTGGGCATTTAGCATTGGTTCCTATGGGAGCCCTATTTACTGGGGTGCACCCTTAGGATTAAATCTATATGCCTACTGTAAATTCACTGTAAAATACCGCGTGCTTGAACGAATTTGCGGCCCAAAGGGATTTTGAGAAACGGCGCAAACCTCCTCGAAAAAGGCGTTATTTCGGCCCAGTTTATTGATTGATTTATTTATTTCTGTGGCAGAGGTTTCATCTTCGTCCATTTTGATTTCTACAACAATAAATGTTTTGTTTTGTTGCTGCACGACGCGTGGGTTCAGGAGATGGCGTCACAAAAGTACTCGGACGAATCCAATATTTTGTTTTTGGGGGAATGGGCCCCTCGCTCGATGTACGTTGATCAGCATTCTCATTTCCCTACAGTGGTGCTACCGCTGATAATTTTTATTTTTATTTTATTTTATTTTTTTTTAGGGGACTTTTATTCAAGATTTACATTTCATCGTAATACAATTTAAGACGGGATAAATTACTCATTAAATAAAATTGAAAAAGGGTCCCATTTAAGATTAAACTTAAATAAGTTACCGTTTGCAGTAAAGATATATTTTTCTAACTGGTAATATCGTTTCAACTCTTCTTTAAACAAAACTAAAAATGGTTTACTTCCATTCATCTTCATTTTGTAAATATGGAAACGACAAAGAAGTAAAATTAAATTAAGTGTGCTCTGATTCCTACTAGGAATTCCGAAAAGAAATCCTCCCGTATCCAGTATCACATTTATACTCAAAATCGTCTTAATCCAATTAATAATTTCTCCCCAAAACGACGAGGAGATTTTACAATCCCAAAATAAGTGGGTCAACGTTTCTGTTTCAGCATTACAAAATGAGCACATTTCATTATCCCCTCTTCCAATTTTAACTAAAAATGAATTAACACCAAGTATTCTATGAACTAATCTATACTGAAACCATCGTAATTTTATGTCATACGTAATCACAAATGGCATGCCACAGAACACTGACCATTTACTTTCTGGGAAGTTCATTCCCAGCTTAGATTCCCATTTAACAATAAATTTTCTAATAACCGGCTTTTTCACAGAAATAAAAATCTGATAAATACGAGTAGAACCCTTTTTATCCATCAAAAGCGTTTGGAAATTAAAAGGAATAAAGGGAAAACATACATTTGAAGTAACCTGTGTAATTATATTACGGAATGCGTGTTTTACTGCCCTAATAACACCGCCGTACTCCAAAAAATTAGTTCTTATGTTAAACTTCAACTTAAAACTCTCCAAACTGAGAAATTTTCCCTGATTATCAAGAAGATCACATACAAAATAAACTCCTTTGTTAGCCCAGTGCTTATAGAAAATACAATTATTACCGATCATAATTCTATAATTGTACCATAAACCATTTTTAAGTGCATCTACATCCGCTGTACTCTCTAACGTATGACATTGTGCAAAAGATGTCCACGCATTCAGAACATCGATCCAAAACTGGTTTGGTTGAGCTACCTGTTTTAAAGTATGGATAACAGCAGAAAAATTCCCACCTTCCAAAAGTACCAAATTCTGGATCCCAGTAATTTGTTTAAACAGAGTATGCCAACCCAAATCATGTGTATTCAACAATCTACGAATCCACGTGCACTTTAAAGCACTTATATACGAACGTAAATCCACCATCTTGACCCCTCCATTACTATAATTTTGAATCATCTGGTTTCTTGCAACTCTGTCACCACCTTTCCAGATAAATTTATACAACATACTATTCAACTCTTTCACCATATTCAAAGGAGGATCTGGAAGTGTCAAAATTAAAAATGTAAATTTTGATAAGATAAGTGATTTTACTATTGTAACCCGACCAAGAACAGTCAAGTTCCTTTTAGACCATTGTTTAATTAAAGTATCAATACTATTTATAACTCTATTATAATTGACAGTCACCATGTTATCCAGATTTGTAGAAAAATCTACTCCCAGTACTCTAAAAATACCATGAGGGGCAACCCAGGTCACTTTTATATCCTCACAAATACCTCTTTGTCGTCCCTTGTTACTACCAATCCACACTGCATTAGTTTTTTCAATGTTTATTTTAAGACCCGAAAAATTAGCAAAATCCCCCAAAATCCTAAAAATTCTATTAAAAGAGCGCTCCGACCCATCTAAAAATATCACCGTATCGTCTGCATACTGTGAAATTCTATATTCTTTATCACCAACTGAAATACCTTTTAACACTTTATCACTGCGAACCATTATGCCCAAAACTTCTGCACATAAAAGAAATAAATAAGGGCTCAAACCATCTCCCTGTCGACATCCGCGACCTATTTGAAAGGATTCAGATAAATAACCGTTCACCAACACAGAAGATTTCGCTCCGGTATAAAAAATCTTAAACCAATTTTGAATTGATGGACCAAAATTAAATCGGTCCATTATTTTAAGAATGCAATCATGTGAAACAGAATCAAAAGCCTTTTCAAAATCAATTAACAGAAGTGAACCGGGAATCTCATTATTATCTGTAAAATTAAGCAGGTCGTACAATAAACGAATATTTTCCCCGATATAACGCCCTTGCAAAAAAACCTTTTGATCCTCCCCAATAATTGAAAAAAGGCAAGTTTTAAGCCTTTCTGCTATACAACCAGAAGCTAGCTTATAGGAAGTATTTAACAAGGATATTGGTCTCCAGTTCTTCAAATATTGACGAGGTTTATCGCCCTTAGGTAACAAAGTAATAATACCATATTGTTGCGTAACAGAAAGATTTCCAATTTCATAACCATAATTCAAAGATCGTAATAAATACCATGATAAGTCAGAAATAAAAAAATTATAAAATTCAAACGTAAAACCATCCGAACCCGGAGACTTTCCATTTTTGGTATTCTTCAATACACTTAATATTTCTTAATGGGTCAATGGCCCCTCCAAACTATCCCTAATATCGTTTGAAAGTACCGGAGAGCCGGAGTTGGCAAAAATAGACTGAATATCCAATGTAGATTTTCCTAATTGGGCTGAATAAAGTTTCTCCGTAACAATTTCCCTGGAAGAATTGAATTCAGTACCATCTTCCTTGACAACTCTACTCATCATCTTATTGACCCGATTACGTTTCTCCATGTTTAGAAAATACTTCGATGGTTTTTCCCCGTGTTCCATCCACCTTGTTCTAGACCTGACCATAACCCCCTCCATTTTAATTTTACACAAATTAATAAGAGAAGTTTGTTTTAATTTTAAAGTATCCAACACACTGTTGTCACCAAGGGCAACCATATCGGTATACTCTTTGATTTCATTTTCTAGGCGTTTTTCATATCTTTTTACATTCTTATTCTTCCAAGCGGCATAAGAAATTGTTTTGGCCCTAATCTCCATAAGTAACATTTCAAAGAGCAGCTGGTCGTTTATAACAAAATGAATGTCCTTAGGATGAATACTATGTAAATTAGAACGTAAATATGGCGACGCAGCATACGTTTCAATGACCCAATTGATAGTTTTTTTTTAACTTGGTCGACATAATCTTTATCTTTAAGTAACGAATTATTAAATTTCCAATAACCCGGACCTCTTTCAGTCTGATTAAAATCAAAGTAAATGTCAATCAACGAATGGTCAGTTCGGTATCCAGGCTTAATATCACAAAAAACAAGGTTAGAACTTAACTCGGATGAAATTAAAAAATAGTCCAACCTGGATTGTTTAGATAAAGACTGTTGCCTCCAAGTATATTTTTTAGAGTCTGGATTTTGTATACGCCAAGGATCAATAAGATCCAGATCTGTACATAAACCCAGGACTCTGTTTCTTGCCAATGGATTATTAACATGAAGATAGTTTACGCAATCTAAATTACTATCCAGCACTAAATTCCAATCACCACAAATTATTGTATGAGGATTATCAAAATCTGAAATAATAGCACTAATATTATCATAAAAAAGCGTTTCATCTTTGTTTGGACCATATACATTTATTATCGTAATACAATAATTCTGTATTTCCAAACCCAAGGCTAGATAATTTCCATTTGCGTCAACATTGGACCCAACGATCTTAAAATCAAAATTATTACTGAACAAAATGGCCACACCCCTCGCGTTACTTCTATAAGAACTAAAGTAACAGTCAAAACCCCACTCCGCTCTAAATCGATCTTGCATATCGTCTGCACAATGGATATCCTGTAAACAATAGATAGAATACTGTTTTGACCTAAAAAAATGTAAAACATCTCTCCTTTTGGTATGGTCAGCCAAGCCTCGACAATTCATGGACGCTATAGATAAATTACCTAATTTCCCTATGTTAGCACTAGACATTCCTTGCAAATTTAACTAATGTAAAACCCAACAAAACAAAATCCAAAAGTATAGAACCAAATAACGGTCGACGCAACCAGGCTGTACGTGGAAGACAAGTTATAAAAGCCAAATACTTGCGCAGAATTGAATATTACAGTTGAACGCTCTTTACCACACAAAGAAATGCCTGTACAAAGTATACCTGTACATTGTAACATTCCGGGTCCCCGAGTTTTATATTTCTTATAATCCCCCAAAAAATTCTAAACGCGCATCCAACCACCACACCCCACGAAACCCAAACTCCCGACCCACAAAAAACGAAAAAAAACCAAAAGATAAAACTCACTACTTTAGAACGACGAATGACCCGCCAAAAAAAAACACAGGAAGGTCCCAATCTATGAAATTTCCACACAGGGCCTAAAAAAACAAAAAACACGAAATACACCAAACAATAATCGCAAACGTGTTTCGAATCTCACAAGCCTCTGGATAGGTTTCGGCCTAGAGAACCGGCAACGGGACGCCAAGCGCAGATCTGAACATGTAACCCTCGAAGCCCTGACGTGACCGTCAAAGGCTCAACGCTGCACCGCCCACCTCCCATTGGCCCGCCCTCACGGTCGCCACCCTCCAAAAACCCAAGACTTCACCTCGGCACCCGCACTTGAACCACGTGTACAAAACCTATGAATCTCATCAAAAAAAGCGAAACAAATTATCGACGTTTTTCCAACTTAAAATCATAATTTTTATTAATTTCACCTGCAATAAATATAATAAATAAGTGCAGGTGCTGATAATTTGACAGCATTTGTTTTCACACATATGATGATTGATCACTTCACTTCTACAGCGTTTAAAGTAGGCCAAATCCTCTTTTTCAGTTCTTTTTGTTTTGTTCTTGTACGGAGATGCACCCCTTCTACAAAATCGCGCGGACAACTAGTCACGCGCCCTCTGTTTAAATATATCCCATAGTTCCTTGCGAAAAGTTAACTAGCGAAATTTAGGCCCTTTTCCAAATCTCGACTCCGTTTTCAAGCTCCAGGCTCCGGCTTCATGCGGTTCCGGCTCAAACCGCCTCCGGCTTCACTTTAGCGAAGCCAAACCAAAAACCGTTTGGAACACTAGTCGGGCATAGTAGGCCTGCAAAAGTCCACAAAGTTTTTGTTGCTGTCACGTGATTTTCCAGTTCATGACGTCACGAAGCCGGCCGAAGTCACCTATTTAGTTCACTTCGTTTTGGAGCCTCATTTGGGCCAAAACGAAGTCTCAAAATAAAGCCTGAAGCCGAGCCGAAGTTTGGTATGCGGTTTCAAGATGGCGGAATGGAGACGGGGCCGGAGACGGAGACGAAGCCGAGAGTTGGAAAAAGGCCCAGGTTTTTGTCATCTTGCATGTGCAAGAATGCTCTTGTCAAAAATGGGAAAGAAAGTGCCTGCGAACAAGTAAATTCGGCCTAGGTGGGTCATATTTACTATTTGTTAATATAACCTCAAGAAAGAAAGGGTAAATTTTCAGAAAAAAACTCCGTCGTCGCTGTGATTGTCACGTCACAGTTGTTAACTCAAACTCGCGCCGCGCGCCGCGCGCCGCGCGCCGCGCGCTCGCGTTACGCCCAGGCAGCCAGGGTACAAAAATCCAGTGTTGTCCTTAGGGCGTGTTTGTTTCACGACAGATCCGAATCCAGATCCCGAGTTTAATACCGCGCAGAAACAAATAAAACTGCTCTCAACGAGAATTCAAGTCACGTGAATTGGATCTGCGCAGATCTGAATCTGGATCCGTCCGAAACAAACACGCCCTTAGAAACGGCACATTGCGTGTATGCTGTGTAAACAGTGGGGACGCCTTTTTTCATGAGATTTTTCCTGATTTTTGCGATAATTTTGTGGACTTCAGTCGACTCGACTGTGAGGTAGGTTTTAGATGAACATGTTCATGATGTTTAAGTTTTTGTAACTTTGTAAAAATTAACCTAGTACTACACTAGGCCTAGTAGTAGTAGGCCTAGATAAAACTTTGGTCGTTATTAGTTAGGCCTAGGCTAAGCTAAGTCAAGTAGGCCTATTTAAGTTAGTCTAACATTAGACAAATCTCTTTCCTAACTTTATACCCTCAACTTTAGTTACAGTGTTGAACTTCACACCAAAAGCCTAGCCTAGGTTTATGCAGCTTTCTTTCTTTCTCTTTTTTTAAAACAAGATAAAGAGTTCCCGGAGAGCTAGGATAGACCCATATAAAGGCTCGAGCTGGCATGTGCAAACCACGTTTTATTTTTTAAACAATAATGATTTCTTTCCTGAATTTTGTTCCTAGTTCACAGACCCTGAGCACCATCTCGGGTCCCTTCCAGGGCAATCCTACAATCTCTGCCCTGACTAGTGATGACTGCCTTTCAACTGTTGATTGGCATGAGATCATCTTCATCACTGCAGTCCCGATAACTGCTGCCTTTGGACTGCTGCTGCTCGCGGCCTTTTTCAAGGATATGAGACAGGCTTGCAAGGTAGGCCAACAAGTCAACAAGTTTGTACACTTACACTGCAAAAAACGCGTTGTTAAATTTCTAACACCAAGGTTTTTTAATTCTTTGGGTGTTACATTTGTGTCAAACGAACACCAGTGTAATAGATTAACAGCAGAAAAAGTGGTGTAGATTTTGCATGGTGTTAAACTTGATAAACTGCGCATGATCATAATGCATGACGCTTAGTATTCTAATTGCATGGCAATATCCAGCGATTTGATTGGCTACATGCGTTTCGATAATTTTTCCGCGTTTGAGCATACAAACCATATAAATCACCACGTTGTACTTATGGCTAGACTATCTGAATTGTTTTCCCTATGATATCTTCATTACTCCTCAAGGGGAGGTGACGAAATTGCGAAAACGCTTGAATCCCTCGCTGATTCCCGTGAGAGAGGAACGTTGCTCAATTGAGTGGCCAGTACGTCTCTGGGGATGGCGTTGGATAATTTTGGAACACGATTGGATCCGTGTCTGTGGACTGGTGACGATTGTGATTTAACGAGGATGTACCTGTGGTGATTCTCGACGGATAATGACCTGGACTGGCAACGACTACGGAGGAGAAACTGATTTTACCGGCATCGACATTGGACTGGACTTCGAACAAAGTAGCGTGTGTGTTTTATTCGGAAGAATAAAACATTTTAAATACGCGAAAAAACATGATGAAAACAATGGTATATTACCAATTTCATTACTGTTCCACCACAAACAAATCAGTGTTGAAATATTTTAACACCAAATGCTGGTGTTAATGTACACCATGGGTGTTAAATTTAACACCAGAGGTTTTGCAGTGCGCGTTTTATTTTAAAGTGGTTCCCCCATTTTACACCAATTGGTGTCGGCTTTTAATTCTGTAAGAATAAATCAACTGTATCAAGGTGTTAGCATTTAATTCCACATTCAGGTGTCAATTAACACCAAAATTCTTGCCCAAAATAAACACCAAGAAGAATACGTTGACACCAAATGGGGGTGTTAAAGTTTAACACTCTTCTTAGTGTTAAAAAATATTGATTCCCAAATTGGTGTTACTTAACACCCAAATCCTTGCCCAATATGGATACCAACGAAGAATCAAATTTTACACCAGTGGTGTAGATTTTAACACCGCATTTTTTGCAGTGTACTAGCATTAAACTGTTAAAGTGTCTAGTGTGTCCAGCAGCCGATTTCACGAAAGAGTGCGCAGCTTGCGCAACTTTTGAAAAATGGCGCAAGCCCCATAGCTTGCGTGTAATTATCACCGGAATGTTGCGCAGCTTGCGCAATAAAAAGTGGCGCAAGGGGGCTTACGCAGTGCGCAAGGATTCGTGAAATCGGCTGCTGATCTGATCACATTTCTGAGGTGCCCATTTTTGCCATGGGTGTTCGGGTTTTGTACCATATCATTTGTCATATTTTTCTCATTACCAATCTGAAAATTTGTGCTCTTTATCTGTAGATTTTTAAGGATATTGTCAAAAAGTACTGATCTTTTGTAAACTAATTTAAATCCATTCCATAAACAGTGCAGTGATTACACCAGCATTTTTGCTTCCACACCAAATTAAAGATTTCAAATTTTATTAACTAGTATTCATGGTATCTTGGGATGGTATTTTATATGATTATTAGGTTAGAGCAAAATCCATTATCTAGAAAACTCTGACCAAGCAAAGCTCCTTTAAAGGAGTGTGTTCAGATTCTTCTACAAAAAGGTTTAATTTTAACCTAACGATCATATAAAATACCTCCCCAAAATAATATCCCCTTGGTAAGAAAACATGAAATTTGCAATCTCCAATTTGGATGTGAAAGCACAAATGTTGGTGTAATTTCGGCACTGCTTTATGGAGCAAATAAATTAGTTTACAAAACATCTGGGTGTTTTTTGTTACGATATCCTTAAACAATATATGGATTGAGAACGCGAAATTTGAGAAAAATATGACAAATTTACAGTTGCCCAAAAAGTCGACCTCATCAGTTGACAAGAACAAAAATTACTTAAAGTGTTAATTGCAGTGGTAACAAACACCACATAATTTTGTTGTTCGTGTAAAATGGTACCTCTGTAACAGTTTACCATTCATGTACTCTATCTTTAAGTCAGGATTCATTGTCTGTAATAGTCAATATGATTCCTCCTTTTTTCTTTGCTTCAAACAGAGCAATCGTTCCTGCCCTCCAGCTCCCCCAACCATCAGAGCTAAAAAGGAACGCACCTACGTCATAGACGTAGAATACGGAGGCCGTACAAAATGGGGTTCGTTCCTGCGTTGGTGTGCTGTGCAGACATCGTCAGCCGAAATCAAAAACCTACGTCTGGTGAGACTCCGTGGAAGTACTGGCCTCAGCAACTGGTAAGATAAAGACTACCGTACGTGCCTTCATGCGAGTTCAGATATAAACCCAAGTCTGACTGACGATTTCTGTCGTGTTACTAAATAATTTCCTTGAATTCCTTCGTCACAATGATGTGTCATTTGTTATGATTAAGCAATTTAGGGATGTTCGGCACAGCAGAATATGAGGATGTGTGTAAAGTGAAATGTAACAAAATGCATTGAGGTTGTAATAGATTGCATTCCCCTTTTGCTTGGAGAATGGGATTTATAATTGTGTATTTTGACAATAGCAATGCATTATGTAACATTTCACTTTACACCCACCCCCTTATTCAGCTGGGCTGCACATCCACCAATTATTGCTTAATCGTAACATATTAGACATCATTGTAAAGAAAATTAACTGGGCTTTCCGGCGATACCAAATTCAAGGAAAATAATTTCACAACAAGATAGAGAGCATTGTTAATCAAACTCGAGTTTCCGAACGTTTTTGGGGAGTTTAATATAATGTTTGTTTGATTATGGTACATGTACATGTATTTTGTTTTTTGTCTGTCCTCCAGGGTGTCTTTTTATCTGGTTCTTGGAAAGAAATCAGAACAGAAGACGATCACGACCCCTCGCCCCATCGGTGATCTGGTAGCTGTGGAGTCGAAATACCCACCAGTAAGGGACAGGGCCTGTCTGAGAGGACTCTTCAAAAGGGCATGTGATATGTAAGCATTTATAAGAAAATTACATGGCCTATTGTATCATTTGCAATGACCGAAATGTTCACGTTTTGAGTTGAGAAGAAGACATTTACTTTAAATGTTGATAGCACTGGTTTTCTGAAGCATTGAGGCGTCTTTGTATAGCTGAAATTTCTGCAGATTATAGTTTACCAACATTCTTTAGATATGCCAGGAATCTGTAAAAAGTGTTATCTAGCAAATGATACATTGGCCTTTAAAGCCCCAATACGTCATTTGTAGTGACCCAAAATTTTACTTGACGAGTTGATGAGAAAAACCTAAAAGTGTTGATAGCGATGGTAACATACAAGCACAAACAGTTTTCCAATAAATCTGTCTTTAGGTAGTTTAATTCAATTAAATATAGTCTGAACATTGAGATTGATAAAATAAAAAAAATAAAGGTTTTTGTCTTTCTTTCTATTTTCAGTGAGATCAGACGTATCCATGTCAAGGACACAAAGACACAAGACCATTACTTCACCGTCAGTGGTCCAAGCAGTGGTGGCATCTCATCGACAGATCAAGGGATTATCACCACCCTTCCGCTGTTATATTCAGCCACTCCGCCCAAAACCAAAATCAGCTACGTCGCCTACTACTTCACGAATGCTTCCCTGTGGACCTCTACATTCATGCCCCGATTCCAAGGTAATTTCACCGGAGTACGACACGTCACCCTCTTGTTTACGTGTATCAGTCACACCATGGTTGCTGCCGTTGCGTTGTCCATGTTAGCAGTGGAATCGTCCATGGAGGAGTCTATTGTGCTCAGCTGGCCTAATTATAATCTGACCCTATCTGTGGTAGTTAGAGCAGCTGTAGTTGGTGTCGTAGTCTTCGCATAAAAATAATGGCAGATTTGGATTCCTTATGCAATTCCCTTTCCAGAAAACACAAATTTCAGCCATTTTGACCCAGGGGTTACGGAATTATGGTCGTTTGAAAGTTGATGGTCGAGTCATTTTAACCAAAATCTTCGAAAAAGCACGCGCCGTATCGCGAAAACCGTAAGTCGGATGAATTTTTAATTTTGAAATTTGAGCTTGTTGAGTCAAAGTTACCCTATAAACCAAATTTGAGCAAATTTGAAGAGGGTAGGGTTAAAAATTACACTTTTTTTGGGTGATTTGACATGGAATGACCCAGTTTTAATAATCATTTAAAAACTCAAACTGCTCATCCAACCAAGCCAAATCTAATTCCAGCCTCGTGCGTTTCATTTTCCGCACTCTTGTCCTATGCCTACTGGCGTCTACCAGTCTGTGCAGATTCTTCATCCGGGGTCTTTTTGGCTTCGCTGGGTCCTGAAGCGTTTCGTAGGCCCAGATCAACGGGTTACGGACGGGCACAAGGTCCTCCGGGCGTGGGCAGGGAGACACGTCATCGATATCGCAGCTGCCCGGAAGGTTGCCCATTTGGTTGGAATTTGGGTTGAAAGTTTGTGAAGTCATTTTGGCGCCAATTCTCGGTGCTGGAAACAGACCCGACACACGAGTCTCCTCAGATGTTGCGGGAGTCTGTGTGGTTGCCATGGAGGTTGGATGAACTGCATTCCTAAGAGTAAGAGGACAAAGTTCAAGTTTATCTTGAATAACTCGTAAGTTTCTTAATCAGCACTATTTGGCAGAACTTCGTGCGAGCTAGACATAACATTGAGACAGTTCGAGCAACCACAGTTTTGGGTTCCGTTGCCGAGCGGTTTGGGTCATTGACTCGAAACACTCAGGAGAAAAATTGGTGTAAGTTGTGGGTTCGACACCTGGCCGTGGTACCTGTGCCCTTGAGCAAGGCACCTAACCACAATTACTTCATCATCTGGAAGGGGTGTAATGTTGTTGGTCCAGTGTGTTGTGCTATGCACTCAAAAGATCACACTAGAGCACTCTTTCGTGAAGAGTAAGGGTGTCTCTGCCCATTGGCTGCCAATGGAGCCACCCACCTATGTACCTCGATACCTGGAAGACACTTTGTGAGCCTCATGTAACTTCAGTAACTTCAGTTTAGAAAAACAGACTTTATTAATCTGCTTACTTCTTAGTTCTTCTTTTCTTCTTGGACTGGCCCTTGAACTGATCGTCTTTTGGATGTGGCCAGCAGAACTTGATGAGTCTTCCCCGGCACCACACCATACCGTCTTCGGTAGCTGGGGTCGGTGCGTCCTCAGCCCCGTTAGTTTCGAAGGCTGCCTCCTGATCGTTAGCGTCCTCGGAAGAGTTTTGGTTTGCCATGAAAACCGTTCTGTACGAAAGTAAACCTTTATTTAGATCAAACGAAAGCACTGTTGCCAACAAGTTTGCCTCTTTAGTATTTTGCAAACTTTTTGCAATTTTTTTAAATTGCAAAAGAACTGAACTGTTTAAGTAAAATATGTAATTTACCCTCTTTTTCGCCTGAGTACCATCCATGCATTGTGGCCAGCGATCGTTTCTTTTTGGATATTTTCATGGAACCTTTCGTTGGCATCCACCATTTTCTCGCAGCAGGCCATGATATCCGACGGCTGTTGCGTGTTCGAGACATGTTCCCTGAAGATGCGAGAGAAATAAAATGTACAAATGTAACTGTCATTGAACATTTGGATTTCGTTTGGTGCAGTGATCCAGAATGGTGCTTACATATTTATTTTTATTGAAGACTCTTATTTCGGCAACATATCCTACCTAGAACAGTCATCGACGCCCTTAACCCCTCTGAGTGCCCGATGTTCCACAAGGCAGTTCGACATCGCCAAGTTGTTACAAACGGTCTCTTCATACATGGCTTGAGACTGTTTCTGCCCGTGGGCTAAGGCTTCCCAGACGGCCGGAGGCAGCGTAGCCTGCGCGGTGACTTGCTGCCGTGGGTTGGAGGCAGACCCCGGCTGGGCGCGCTGCTGCTGGTCCGCTGGTGGTTCGGCTTCCTGGGCGGTGGTGATCGGTGTTTGCTGCGGCCCGATCAAGTGACTGCATGACGATAAAATCGTAATGCAACTTGTAGCAAGACAGTTCATTGAACATTGTGAAGAGAAATTTCAAATTGTCTTCAAAAACGAGGTATCTTCGAGGTGCTTTCTTTTGTTACGAAGTTTGCAAAAGCATGAAATAACGTTTGACGTAAAACAATGGCTCAGCATCTGAAACAAGGCTGCCAGTGCAATTTGAATAAAATGTGTAAATAGGTGCAGGCGATTTTGCACCAGCTGACCATCAGGTTTTATCGGTTGTTCAAATACCTTTCAGATAATTCAACAATTCAAATTGCTGTGTAAAATTAAGATGGAAACTGAATCAAGGCAATGTATGAATATTCTTGTCCAGATTCAAACAGAACGATCTGCTTTCCGAGAGTAACATGTTAGAATCCATGCAGATCTGAAAATGATTCTCTATGAAACGATTGAGATTGAAAATGAAAGCAATTATTGTCAAAATAGCAAGTTAAGACGCTGTCTTTCTCCGTACTTTGCACTGCATCGGTAGCTTATATTGGCCGGGAAAACTAGTTATTGGCCAGGCCATAAACTGTCAAATTTGAGCATCCGGGAACGCAAGGTGAAAACATAACTCCAGAGATAGTAATAAAAGATAGTTATCGCATCATCAAACTCACTTGTCACTTGCTTCCGATTCATTCTTGATTTTGCCGATAATAGCAGCATTTATCCTCCTCCGGGACTCGTTAACTTCCACTTTCTCGAGTCCTCCAGGACCACTTCTCAAATCACCGACCAATCCTTGGTCCTTTCCCTGATAAGCCGATGCCTCGTTTCGCTCCTTTCCGAAGTCTTTCGCCTCTCCAAGCCGTGCACCATTCCTGAGTTGTAGGGTTCTAGCACTCACGATTCCCAGTTTCTGGTTGATTTGCTTCCGGGGAACCTTGGTTTCACGGTCGTCCTTAACCATCCCCGGGCTAAATTGAGAGGTTTCCTCGGTGTTCCCTGGAACCGTTTGAGTTTGCTTCAGCTCGAATGAGGCAACTGGGTTTACCGGTTTGGCTAGAGGTGCGAATCCCTTCAGTTCCTCTGATCTTCCGTGTCCGGCCAGACTGCAAACTGGTCGCACCTGGATCACGCGGGCCCTTGATCCTTCCGACAGGGAGTAAAACTTGTCGTCTTCCTCCTTAAGAAGACAATCAACGAGTGCTCTGCAACGAAAAGGAAACACGGTCATTTTAATAACATAAAATAGGTTATTCATCGTGGTGATCGCAATCGGAACAAAAAAAATATGCTGTTACACGATAGTCAGCCTGGAGACCTCGACGTTCCTACTCCAATCTTTAATTCTTCATCAGGCAAATGAAGTAACAGATGGATTTTAAAGCTCTGAGGATTTTATTTATGTCTATAAACAGTTTAGTTTAGAAGATATTATTTATGTCTATAAACAGTTTAGTTAAATAAAACAATAATTTTTGTTGCGCATGTCGGGGAAGTTTCTAAATTGAGCAGTGAAGTAGGTGGGGGAAAATTAGCAGCATTTTAACGATTTGATTCAGAAAATAGAATCCATTTACCTTCCTTTGTTGCCAGGTTCGCTCTTAAGCACCTCCGTCTTTTCATCCCGAGGGCAAGATGTCTCCTCTACCCTTCGACGGTCTGGCTCCCCGGACACGCTTCCCGGAGGATGTTTCGTATCTCCTGCCCCGATCTCGTCCTTCCGAGTCACCGGGCCAGCTCCACCCACTGGCCCCGGAGCTTCTCTCGGCTGCTGCTTCAACCAAGCTTCGGTCAACTGACCACTCTCGTCTCGAACTGCAAACTCTTTCGCCTCTGCCTTCTCCTTGACATTCTCCTCTCCCGAATCTACAAGATCTTCGGTTCTCTCAACTCCTGGAGCATCGTTGTCTCCAACACTTGCTATGTCGAGGGTGATGTACTCCTCTTGACTGCAGACGCTGTCAGTCGATGCGCTAACAGAGCACGACAGCGGAGTCCTGGGCTGCGTTCCAAACACGCGAACATTGCAAACGTTTGCATCGCTCGCCAACAACTGGTACCCGGCTTTCCCTAGACATGTGCAGAAAAGCACTGAAACCAGTGGCGAACGTTGGCAACGTTCGCGTGTTTGGAACGCAGCCCCGTTGAAAGACCATGGCCAGTCACGACCCGTTAAACCTTCGTTTACCCAACCTATCCCCTCATTAATATGATTCATGCAATTAGACAAAGTCAAGATTACTTTCGATAGGCCAACTCTCTGCGTTTAGTAACAGTAAAACATAAATTATAAGTGCAGAAAAACACACCACACCACCCCCACCCCCCCCCCCCCAACACACACTTTAGACCTACTTTAATGGAAGGTAGAAGTGCTTATAAGTATCCAATGCAATGATTTCTACTAACTTCAGATAGGGCCTATGTTATGGCCTTATTCAAAAAAATCTGAACAAAGTTTGGCTGCGATGTGTTGACCATGAATCAAAACAAAACAAACGCAACAACGCGTAGTTGACGCAACGCATGGTTGACGCAATGCACATTGGTGACAAAACAATGGTCTGTGTGACGTCACAAAACTTTAGAACCAATAGTCGCGCATGGCGATATGGCGATTCTATTTTGTCAGTGGGGGTGTTGTGGTAGCGCGCGTGTTGAACCGCGTGCACTCGCGCGCTGATTACAAAACAACGCTTATTGCCAGTCATTGCCAGTCATATTGCCAGTCTGCAACTGTAACAAGGACAGCTTGGGGCCAATTTCATAAAACTGTTTAGCAAAAAAGAAATGCTTAATCCAAAATTGGTTTGCTTTATAAAAATGTGTTAGCAGTCAAAATCTTATATTCTGTTATTCTTGCTATGAACACAAGTTGACGTACAATGTTTACTATTAACCCGTTTCTATAAAGCAAGCAAATTTTTGATTAAGCTCATATTTCTGCTGAACACCTTTATGAAATTGGCCCCTGTCTTCAATCTGCTTATAATCTTCACTCTATAATAATTTTTAAAATCCACAACAAAAGAATTTTTTCTATAAAGTTTTTTTCTATAAAGTTTTTTCTGTAAATTTTTTTAAAAATTGTTCATCCGTGAGTTCTCAAACATAATCATTTGAAAATGATTTGTTTTACCAAATCAGCCCAAAATCCATGAAGTTTCAAATTGTAAAGTCCCTAAAGAATGATGGTAAAGTTTTCCATAACTTGAAGGATACATATTTATGAAACGGCTCCCATACGTTGTCGTACGTGTGGCTGATCCGCAACACGTACGAGGAGACCTCATAAAGTGATGACGTCAAAGATGAAAATGATACGGATACGTATACGCGCGCGGATTTTGAGCTTGCCGAAACTGTCTATTGTCAAAAACCATGAATGTTTAGTAAACTAATTTATCCGATTATAAAGCAGTGCAGTGATTATACACTAACGATTTTGTTTCCACACTTAAATTGGAGATTGCAAATGTCCTGTTTTCTTCCCATGGATAGTATTTTGGGGAGGCCAGTATGATTGTCAGGTTAGAACTAATTCCATTTTCTCGAAAAATTTGAGCAATGCATAGTTCCGAGATTGCAAATTAACCCCGCCCCCCTTGGATATTGTTGCTACGCCTCACACGCCATCAACAAAATGTCCACACACACTGCACAAACCAATGGGACTTTCAACGGAACTTAGCACAGATTCATTGGAGAAAACTCAAAGGTATTCATGTTTCAGGGTCGACAGTTACTGTAGCACACACTGAGTAAAAGGCCAGTGATACAGAGATGTCACATATTTATAAAAATTTGCTTTCTTACCTTTGAACAGCGAATCGCCTGGCCTTGAAACAAAAAATTCACCAACATATCGGCAAAATGTCGCGTGATATTTGACCTATGTGCGCGATGTTGCGCGCTGTCTGCGCGCTGTCTGCGCGCTCTGTTGTGATTGGTTGGTAGGTTCGTTTGATTGACAGGTCGGAACTGTGTATTGCAAGCTTTATTAAATTAACTTGCCAAAACAAATTTGAGCTCCATTTAGATGCAGCACTAGCTTTCCAGTGTTAAGTGAATGCCAAAACAAATTGGATTGTACAATTTTTTGACAGAAAACGAAAACATGTGGCATTTGTTGCCATTGTTCTTCTCAACACTCTAAATAATAGTCCATGGGCCACAGGGGCCCACCGTGCACCAACCCCCTAGAATTGACGAAACAACATTTTTCTAGTAGGTTTGCATCTGTAGATCATTTTAACACTTGTTAACATGAGATTAGCTGGGACTCACTACTTGATTTTGGATGTTACATGAACCCTCAAGCCCAAGACTTTTGACAGCTATTTTAGGGTTAGGGGAAATTCAAATATCCATTGTTCCGTCTAAAATTGTCGTAGAGATACAAGTTACCCCTCAAAATTTAGGTCTTGGTGAGTTCTACACAGTGGTATATGATTCATTAATTTCAATTCAGTACGTAGGTCAACAGAGGTCAAAAGGTCAATGTTAAAGGGAGTTGCGCAAAATTTGGTAATCCTCGCCATTAAACAAAAATGTACACGTACGTGCACCCTCCCTAGAAATGACGAAACAACATTTTTCTAGTAGGTTTGCATCTGTACTTCATTTTAAGACATGTTAACATGAGATTAACTGAGACTAACTGGTTGATTTTGGATGTTACATGAACCCCCAAGCCCAAGACTTGACGGCCATTTTAGGGTTAGGAGAAATTCAAATACCCATTGTTCCGTCACAAATTGTCGTGGAGATACAAGTTACCCCTCAAATTGTAGGTCTTGGTGAGTTCTACACAGTGGTACATGTGTTATGTCTTTTAATTGGGTTACTAGGTCAACAGAGGTCAAAAGGTCAACTTTAAAGGGAGTTTCGCTAAATTTGGTAATACTCGCCCTCAAACAAAACTACACGTGTAAATTAATAAAGTTTTACTATAACACGATATTATTCTGTCTCAACGTATTTTATTCGCCATATAAATACAGGTTAATTTGATTATATTGGTACAAAGGCTTTCTGCCACAACGTGGGAAATAGGTGGGTCAATATAGCACCAAAAATCCCCCAACATAAAAAAAAAATTACAGGCACAGGGGTGGAGACAATGACTTATCTAATATAACTGCTGATCTCAGATGTAGCTAATTGTATTGTTCAGTAATGTGCATAACATGATACTGTGGCAAGACTGGCTGCACCACCCACCATATGAGCCGCTAAGGTAGGGTGGGCCACTCTGCCAGAATTGCCTCCCTGACAACCTGCACTTGAGACATGGGATTCAAAAGGTCTTGTCAGGCCTATGCAGGTTTAATCAGGATAAAAACCTAACAAACTTCAGCATGAAGCCATCCCAGCCCAGCTCTAAGCCATCCCAGCCCAGTCCGAAGCCATCCCAGCCAAGCTTCAATGCCCTTCCAGCTATGCGCAAACCCCAAAACCCCAGCCTAAAGACATCCCAGCCCAGTTCTAAGCCATCCCAGCCCAGTTCTAAGCCATCCCAGCCCAGCCTGAAGCCATCAAAGCCTAGCCCGAAGCCATCCTGTCCCAACCCAAAGCCATCCCGGCCCAGCCCGAAGCCATCCCGGCCCAGCCCGAAGCCATCCCGCCCAGGCCAAAGCCATCCCGGCCCAACCCGAAACAATCTTGGCTCAGCCCGAAGCCATCCCAGCCAAGCCCAATGCCCTCACAGCTACCCCAAAACCCCAGTCCGACGCCACCCCAGCCCAGCTATAAGCCATACCAACCCATCCTGAAGCCATCCCTGTCTAGATAGAAACCATACCAGCGCATCCCGTAGCCATCCCGGCCCAGTCTGAAGCCATCCTGGCCCAACCTAAGGCCATCCCGGCCCAACCTGAAGCCATCCCGGCCTAACCTGAAGCCATCCAGGCCCAACCTGAAGCCATCCAGGCCTAACCTGAAGCCATCCTGGCCCAGCCCAAGACAGCTCAGTCAAGCCCAATGCTCTCCCAGCTCGGCCCAACCCCAAAACCCCAGCCTGAAGCCATTCTTTCCCAGCCTGAAGCCATCTCAGCCAAGCCCAATGCCGTCCCAGCCAAGCCCAATGCCCTCCCAGCTTAGCTCAAACCCCCAAACCCCAGCCTGAAGCCATCCCGGCCTAACTTAGGCAATTCTAGCACAGCCCGAGGCAATCCCAGCCCAGCCCGAGGCCATCCCATCCCAGCCTGTGGCCATCCCAGCCCAGCCAAAGGCCATCCCAGCCCAGCCCGAGGCCATCCCAGCTACGCCCAAACCCCAAAACCCCAGCCCGAAACCATTCCAGCCCAGCTCTTAGCCATCCCAACCCAGCCCGAAGCCATCCCGGCCCAACCTAAAGCCATCTCAGCCAAGCCCAATGCCGTCCCAGCCAAGCCCAATGCTCCCAGCTTAGCTCAAATCCCCAAACCCCAGCCCGAGGCCATCCCAGCCCAGCCCGAGGCATCGCAGTCCAGCCCGAGGCCATCCCAGGCCAGCCCGAGGCCATCCTGGTCCAACCTGAAGCCACCCTGGCCCAGCCCGATGCCATCCCAGCCAAGCCCGATGCCCTCCCAGCTCAGCCCAAACCCCAAAACCCCAGCCCTATGCCATCCCAGCCTAGCCCGAAGCCATCCCGGCCCAGCCTAAGGCCACCCCGGGCCCAGCCCGAAGCCACTGCACCCTGACCCAACCAAAATACCTCATAGTGCAGCCCGGAACCCTCCCAACCTTGCCTAAAGCCTTCTCAGCTCTGTCCAAAGCCTTCTCAGCTCTGCCTGAAGCCATCCCAGTTAAGTTCAGCCCAAAGCCATCATGGCCCAGCCCGAAGTCATTTCACAGCTTCAGACTGGACAAGGGTGGCCTTCAGACTTGGCTTGTGGGCTTTGGGCTGGGCCGGGGTAGCTTTGGGATGGGCCGGGTGGCTTCGTGCTGGGCTGGGGTGGCTTCAAGCTGGGCTTTGGGGCCGGCTTCAGGGTTTCAGGCTGGGCTTTTGGGAGGGCATTGGGCTGGGGCGGGATGGCTTCGGGCTGGGCCGGGATGGCTTCGGGCTGGGCCGGGATGGCTTCGGGCTGGGGTTTTGGGGTTTGGGCATGGCTGGGAGGGCATTGAGCTTGGCTTGGATGGCTTCGGGCTGAACCGGGATGGCTTCGGGCTGAACCCGGATGGCCAAGTTTGTTAGGTTTTTTATCCTGATTAAACCTGCATGGGCCTGACCAGACTTTTTAAATCCCATGTCTCAAAAACAGCCCTAGATTGGAAGTGCAGGTTGTCAGGGAGGCAATTCTGGCAGAGTGGCCCATACTGACTTAGCGGCTCATAGTGGCTGGTGCAGCCAGTCTTGCCACAGTATCATGTTATACACATGAATAATAAAATTAGCTATATCTGACATCAGCAGTTATATTAGAGAAGTCATTGTCTCCACCCCTTCCATGCCTGTAAGTTTTGTTTTATGTTAGTGCTATATTGACCCACCTATTTCCTACGTTGTGAAAGAAAGCCTTTCTACCAATATAATCAAATTAACCTGTATTTATATGGCGAATAAAATACGTTGAGACAGAATAATATCGTGTTATAGTAAAACTTTATTAATTTACACGTACAGTTTTGTTTGATGGTATTACCAAATTTAGCGAAACTCCCTTTAAAATTGAGCTTTTGACCTCTGTTGACCTAGTAACTCAATTAAAAGACATAACTCATGTACCACTGTGTAGAACTCACCAAGACCTACATTTTGAGGGGTAACTTGTATCTCCACGACAATTGTTGACAGAACAATGGGTATTTGAATTTCCCCTAACCCTAAAATGGCCGTCAAGTCTTGGGCTTGGGGGTTCATGTAACATCCAAAATCAACTAGTTAGTCTCAGTTAATCTCATGTTAACATGTCTTAAAATGAAGTACAGATGCAAACCTACTATAAAAATGTTGTTTCGTCATTTCTAGGGAGGGTGCACGTACGTGTACATTTTTGTTTGATGGCGAGGATTACCAAATTTTGCGCAACTCCCTTTAACATTGACCTTTTGACCTCTGTTGACCTACGTACTGAATTGAAATTAATGAATCATATACCAATGTGTAGAACTCACCAATACCTACATTTTGAGGGGTAACTTGTATCTCTACGACAATTTTAGACGGAACAATGGATATTTGAATTTCCCCTAACCCTAAAATAGCTGTCAAAAGTCTTGGGCTTGAGGGTTCATGTAACATCCAAAATCAAGTAGTGAGTCCCAGCTAATCTCATGTTAACAAGTGTTAAAATGATCTACAGATGCAAACCTACCAGAAAAATGTTGTTTCGTCAATTCTAGGGGGGCTGCACGGTGGGCCCCTGTGGCCCATGGACTATAATGTTTGTCTTGTCTTGAAGTAAAATGGTTGGTCCTTGCAAATTATACACAATAGAGGGCCCCTTATTTGGGATTTTTATCAATGAAATCTATGCTATAAAACCAATATACTTAGTTACATTCATAAAAATCTTATTTGGAGCTTGTTTTGGGGGTTAAAACAAAGGTTTTTAGTTTTTATGCTAATGCAATATGCATATTCATGACCAAGGTCAGATGTCACAAAAGGCAAACACAGGAAAATAACATTCAACTGTGCACACAAGATTCCACCTTTTTCTCAAACGTCCTGGAACTTTTGTAATCCATGACTGTTTGAGTTTGTTCTACATGTTTCCTGTTGTAAGCCATGATGAAACTGGGGGAGAAAACCGCAGCAACTTGCCACAAATGAATCCAACTTGAAGTCTTATGTTTTTTCTTAACTTTTCCCTTCTGTCTTCCTTATGTGATGTAATCCAAACAGCGCCCTCTTTCTGTGGTTTATTGCAATGAAATCTTCAAAGTTGAAAAAGGCTACCTTTTATTGATTTTACATCCAAAGGAACAATAGCATGTCTTGCTGAACAAGTAATCCATCATATGAAGCAGAGATTAGGCAAAAAGTTGTTTAGCATGTCACAGCCCTTTAATTGAGTCAGTTACCTAGGCTAATAATACACTCAAGAAAGACCACAAGAAACTTTGATATAGACTTTTATCAAAAACATGTCTAAGCATTTTATTTGGTTTATCCATCCAAGACCTGTAAATTAACATGTTAAAAAGGGGGAGATTCAATAACTAAATACTTAACAAATGAGTAAAGTGATATTTTTTTAAAAGAAAGTACACTGACACACTTTAGAAACACAAAACAGAAAACTTGGTGTAATTATTACGTAAAACAGGCAATAAGAACATTTGTGAATGGCAAAGACATAATGTTGTCAATAAGGCCGGGGTTACATGGGAAATCTCGTCATTACTCTATCATGATACGATCATGATAGAATGAACGACGAGAGTGATCACACGCCAATCTATCATGATAGTATCACAATAGAAAACTCAATTATGAGAATTCTCGTCGTTCACCTATCATGATACTATCATGAAAGATTTAGGGTCACATGGACAAAATTTCGTAATGCTACTATAGTAATACTATGATAGAGTGGATTCTTGTAATTCGTGTGACCCCGGTTTGAATCCCATCCATTTTCCTAATATGAAAACAATTGACAAAACGCAGAAAATTCTGTGCCGCTGTCACAGCATAGAGCAATTCCTTGCTCTATGGTCACAGCATGCACAATCATGTTGAATTCAATGCACATGCAACACGAGTACCTGGATGTATTAAAAACAAGACACAATCACAAGATTCCAAAGTGTGTCAGTATATGTTTCTTCTAAAAAGGTTCAAACATGTCTGTGCATTTACATTCACTTTTTCCCACTGTTTTAAAAAAAAATTGTAAAACTTGTTTATATATTTCACGTCAAATGGTACAAAATAAAATACATTTATCAGAACACGGCAAAACAATTGATACTGAATGGCTGTGCAATACCAGCCAGAAAATTTGTTATGTGCACTGTGAAAACTGAAGTGAATTCTCTTGTGACTAGTTTTGTTAAATGAATGAGGACTCTAAAATTGGAGCCAATTTAGAATAGCAGCTCATTTTCCGTTTATGGTGCCATAATGCAGTAATAAGCAATGCAACTTGCATGCTAGTCTTTGTGAAAGACTGTCTTACGTCATGTACGTGCGCGCGGTCGACATTGCACCGTGTGGACAGGGTACTAGTTTATATGCGCCATCTGGTTTGGAATATGTGGACAGAAACCAGTCTAGGTTCACTCTGTAAGACAGTCTTTGGAAACTGTTCACCTGTCACGTGGTTTGCTCGCGAAATTCCGAGCACATTCCTACGTGGAGCAGATGACGTAATTTATTAGCATAACCTGTTTCCGAATGTACGGTGTGTGAAGGTCGTGTACCCAGAGTAGCTGTATGCAAGACTTTCCACACGAAAAAGTGCGTGGTGATTTTTGATGATTTATGATGGCGGATCGTCAACGCGGTTGATGAGGCTGGAGATTATAAATAACACACCAGAAGCGACGAGGATTATATCAAAAGACAGACAGTTTAGCAAAGGATGCGGGTACTTCTCAGCGGCGTAGGTGCAAGATTTGAAAGGTAAGAATGCTGTAAAATTATGGTGTTTACATCCGCATAACCTGTCCTAAACGGGTACGGGTGCAGGTCAACTCGACCGTTGTACGAACTCGACCGTTGTCCAACTCGACCGTTGTACGTTTAATTGCAGAATTATAAAATTAAATTCTAATAATTCAAATTCAATTTCTCACCTTTAAAGATCGATTATAATTCTTAAAGAATAAAAAACTGTTACAATTATGTAATTTCCGCGTGTGATTAAGGATTATGTTTGATCCGAACTGGTGTGATTTTCGCGTGCCACCCACCGCGCGGAAACGCACTGGTTTCGGGCAGCCGCTGGCCTGGGAATTAACGGTCGAGTTGACTCGATTGTGAAGTCGAGTTGGTAGGAGTCGAGTTGGCAAACGGTCGAGTTGACTGTAAACTGTCCTAAACTACCTCCATGCCTAAAGCCCTAAACTAAAGGAAAATTGTAATGCACCTATATTGTTTCAGCCACGCCTCCCGCCCCCGGGCTGCCCCGGCACCTAAGAGGTGGGGATTGTCACTTTTTGCGTGACAAAATCCCCACATCTGGGGCACAATTTAGGTAAAAACAATCCCCACCCTCGAGCGCAAAACGTACATATTATGCACAAAACATTGTATTTCAATGGGACAAAATCCCCACCCTGGGGCACGAAAAATGTGACCAAACCCCCACCTAAGGGGTGGGGTTGCGCGGGGGCAGCCAATATAGCCATGTGGGGAAACGCATGTATAGCTGCTAGCTTAAAAGCATCATAGCATGGGCTCTATTTGTTCACACTTCCAATCTGGGGGACAAACCTGGTAAATTTTGTCAGGAAACACGATTTTAGCAATGAAAAAATGTCAAGTGTTTGCTTAAAAACACTTTAATTATGTCATGCTCCATTGTATTCTAACAATTTCTTTCACTTTCGTTTCTCTTTTTTCTCCTCAGACCCACAAATTAGCAGAGTTGCAATAAAGTACGGTACAGAAGATGGAATCTCTGTCGGCAAAGTATTTCTGCGAGGTAAAATTCGTTGTAATTTAGGGTCTTTTCTTTAACAAATTATAATGCCACAATATACATTGTAGCAGTCAATCCACCCATGCTGGCACACACAAACCCATGTTGAGCATTTACTGGTATTTCCTTTTGCAGTCTCTACAGGGGAACAGTGACAATAATCACATTATTATTAGTACAAGATCCACCTTATAACAAACTTTTCATGCTGATATTACAAAAATCCTGTTAAAACATGCATGAACAACTCGTACCTGCTTGATACAGTGTACAGTAGTGGAGACCAGGTGAAAAATGCGGTATTTTTTTAGTTTATGTCACAACTCGAATTTAATGAAAATAATTATTGGAATCGATAGCTTGGACGATTTTAGAATACCTTTTCCATTGGCATTTCCGTCGCAAATGTTGCATTTCCCTGAAAATTCTGTGTTTATGTCACGCCCGCCTCCATACAAAAGTGTGTGAAACTGCTGCCTGCCGGGCGCTGGTAAAGCGCGCGAAGAAAGAGGGTGTGCGCGTGATGATCCGTTTGGTTTCTGGCCGGCCGCTTTGCGTGCAATCATATGCAATATTCTTTCTGTGATTTTTCTCTAAAACTAAGCCTTTGCGACGGAAATGCATGTAAGTATTCCTATTCTAATCGTCCAAGCTATCGATTCCAATAATTATTTTACCTAAATTCGAGTTGTGACATAAACTTAAAAAATACCAGAAGATGCTGTGTCCTTGATGTGCATTTGATGAGCCATGGGGAAAATGAATTTAATTAGTAATTACAATTAAACGGCGTTTTGGCCAGGTTCTTACCAAATTCTCACGATTTACTATCGTATGCGATTCTTTTGCTTTTTTTTACAGAAAATGAGGAATAACATTGACCTCCACCTACACGGGATTCTCATCGGTCCGTATACTTCCCGACTTTTTGCAGCTTCTCCCGACAGAAGAGTGTGCAATCCTTTGTCTCCACGCTTTGGTCTTCTTTATGTAAAATGTCCTGTTGCTGCTTCGTGTCTGGGGCTTCCATATTTGATGAGTGGTGGAAAATTAAAGCTACATAAGACTTTTTTTCCAAATGCCCTGCAGCTAGCTGCACGACTTTGTGACTTATGTCAATTGCAAAGGACAGCCACACACAAAACAGTAGTCTTTAATCAGAATGAATTAGACTGTGTTAAGGCCTTGCTTGACAAATTCTTTTTTGAGCATGTGATCAGCTATATACATGTAAGTACATGTACACTCCATGGTGTATTCACGTAACATGGAGGCCTATTTGAAAGGTAGAACCTTCATGCATATGTAACTGTGACAGTTCTTTGATAATCATGAATAAACCTACATGTATTTATACATCTTTGTTGAAATTTTGAGCAAACTGTCCAAGGAGGGAATAGACACACTTTGTGCCCTTATGAAAGCTCACTGTAAAAGTGCCCAATTTCGTGGTGGTGCTTGGTTTACTGATGTCATGAGATTAGCTAGAATGAATTTCGGCCATGGGGTCAAAGATCGACTTGCGACGTGTCGCAAGTATACCAAATCCATCGCATCTCGCAACGGGTTCAGCGAGTTCCGATGGATTTGGCTATATTTGCGACGCGTCACAATTCTTTGTGATATCGACCCCTGCTCCTGTATAGAAAAGCATACATGTGAACAATATTTGACAGTTTGAGTCCACTGGGAAACATGCCTCCGACTACACGAAATAAATGCTACATTACAATTGAGCTCTGACCTCGAAGTTTTTGTTTATTCTATACATGTATAGTCATCAGTGCTTGGAACAATTATTTTTGTGGAAAGACAAGTAAATTCATAAACGTGCCTGCATTGATGTAGCAACACAGCAAGCTGTATTAATAACGTCACTTATAAGATTAGTACTAATTATTAGTACTATAGTAAAACAATCTGCTTATCACAAGAAAATGTTTATGCCCTATCTTTCAATAATTGCTTTCATTCCTTATGTTTAGAGACATGATCGGTAAACTTTAAAAAATGGTACCAAAAGCATTACAGAGCTAAAGGATGCCTAAAATTTGACTCGGGCATAATTCAAAACCCTTTAAAATACATGCATGGTTTTTGTGTTGAATAACTGGTAAATAATTCATTTGCAAATTGTCAACAACAAAAAACTATTTCTCGCACGAAGGTACCCGAAAAAGTTGATCATGGCTTCAGTTCAGACCTTGTGTGCAAAACATATGAGACAAATGTGTTTTTTCCCAAAATCTTAAATTGTTTCCACTTGATATAGACCCCTTGCACGGCGGCCATGACAGAGGGCAGGTTTTTATATTTGAATGAAGAGACAATAGATCCATAAAGTGCATACTCGTGCGTGACAATGTGACTGCCCTCTGTCATGGCCGCTGTGCAAGGGGTCTATTTTTTTCCATCAAATCTGCACATTCCAATGCGAGCCGAGTCATTTTTTTTTTAAAGAAAATTCTGATCAACTTCTGAACCTTTACCAATGCATGGTACATGTACCATTTTTATATGAAAAAGGAAAGAATTTACAAGTCAGACTTCTTCTACCATGCTAGTACTGCCTCATAAATACGAACATGTACATGATGTAGGCAATACGAGATCTAGATCAGCTGAAAAAAATTCAAAGTTTTGTCCAAATATAATCGTAATTTCTTCCTGCCAAATTTGTTTTTCTATCGGATCTGCACTTAATGACGGCTAACATTGGTTAATTAGTGATTTTTTTCAAGGAATAGTGATGTCCGACTTGTAAATTCTTACCCGTTAAGTCATGGTTAAATCAACCATCAACAGAGGAAGGAAAACAGATTTATCGTCTCTGCATGGCCCAATTTCCGGACACGGTTCGAAATATTTTTTGTAAAATGTCCTTCGAAGATCTGTCCTCGTCTCTCCTAATTTTGATTAGCCCCTGCTTCTGGCGGTCATTATTACTCAGAAATCTATAAAAGCAAACCTAAAAAAGTCCAACGACGAACGTTTTTACGCTGCCAACTTGGAGTTGGAGCACATCGGTACTATCGCACGCATACCCAGCCAGTGTGCCCGACGCAAGGCACGTAATTCACACAACGGATCCGGAACAATCACTAGACGCACACAAGTAAGACGGCGGGGAAAAAAAGACCACAGAGCGCTTGCAGTCAGAAGCTCGCTCTCGCCGCACCGATCCGTCATCATGTCACCAGTCTTACATCATTATTCATGAGCAATGATACCATCTTTGCGATTGGGCGATTCCAAAATGACCTTTGTTTGAATATGTATGTTCAAATTAATGTAGGTCAAAGTCCCTAGTCTCACGTGACAGGTGAACAGTTTCCAAAGACTGTCTTACAGAGTGAACCTAGACTGGTTTCTGTCCACATATTCCAAACCAGATGGCGCATAAACTAGTACCCTGTCCACACGGTGCAATGTCGACCGCGCGCACGTAAGACAGTCTTTCACAAAGACTACTTGCATGCTTGTCTCTCGGTCTTCTAATAAAAAAAATATTAAAAACCTGCTCAGGTAAACTAGCTTGAATGCTCACCTATTAAATGAGCCACCGTGGTTTTGCTTAATTTTGTTTGACTTAAAAAGGCACAGGCTTGTCAGCAATGCCCGCGCACCAAATTCGTGCCACGATATACGTAGCTCCATGCCTTTGCTATGGAGCTGCGTATTTCGTGGCACGAATTTGGCGCACGCACGCATTGCTGAAGTGCCTTTTTTAAACATGGCATACGGATTGTAAATTGTTCAGTAAAATGCTTTTGGTGCAAGAATGATTAATACATGTGTAATTGATAGTTCTTTTCCAAAAATTTTTCAGGGGTTGCCAAAAGTCTACATTTTGTGAATGTGACTTCTCTATGCTATAAAACCAATATGCCACGATATACGTAGCTCCATGCCTTTGCTATGGAGCTGCGTATTTCGTGGCACGAATTTGGCGCACGCACGCATTGCTGAAGTGCCTTTTTTAAACATGGCATACGGATTGTAAATTGTTCAGTAAAATGCTTTTGGTGCAAGAATGATTAATACATGTGTAATTGATAGTTCTTTTCCAAAATTTTTTCAGGGGTTGCCAAAAGTCTACATTTTGTGAATGTGACTTCTCTATATGTAAATATTAATCTGTTTTTTCATTCCAATCAGTTGAATTGTCAGACCAGGGGCGCGTTTAATAGCACAATACGTACGCCGGTATTGGTATTTTCCTATACCGTTGAAGGTATTGTCAGTATGCATACGTAGTGCGCTATTGAACGCGCCCCTGTTCACCCGTTGTTTTCACTTCAATTTTCAAAATGTACATTTACAGGATTACTAATACCAAAGCGTGAATTCCAATTTAATGAAAAAATGCAACACGTATTTTAATTAAAATAACTTCCTGCAGCAAAAATGTTGGTCCACAGCTTCAAAATGAAAAACGAAACAAAAGCAAACTTGATATATTTGATATAAACATTTAAAAATGACATTTAATCGGTCAAAATTCAAAATCTTTACATGTGGAAACACATTCGAATATTAAACAAAAAGAGCTTTTCCTAAAATCAGGAGTAGGTCTACTGCAAATGTATCACCACAGTCCAACATAAAAATAATACTCTGTATTCAAAGGTTGAAAACAGAATTTTTGCAAAGCTGGAAAAAGCAGAATCAAACTTAAAAACCAAAACACAATTTGGGCTTGATTTGATATTCACACATGTAGCATATATTGAAATGTTTACTTCAAATAAAATTTTAAAAAATTAAAAAATGGGAATATATCATGTTGCAAGCTTTTGTCTAGTCAACACAACTTGAAATTGGCAATAATCCTAAAATTCTATTCCATCTGTGTCAATGATTTCCTAATTTCTCACATTTTGAACTCATTTTCAATAAACTGGTGGCGCAGCGGTGAAATTCGTGGTACCATTGTGTTTGAGGTGTATTGTCGAGTCTATCTGCGTCTTTAACACTTAACTAAGACAATATTCAGATGTCAAGATTTCCTGAGCCAATTTTGAATCGGAAAGAAAAAAATGCACAAGTAGTTAATACCCCTATTTAAACAGAGACCACTCTAAAAACCGAACGTTCTTTCCACAATATATGATCATCTACATATTATAATCAAATTTAACTCAATTTATTTTTGATTTGGAGTAAAATTCATGTACTTTTTCACTGACAATTACTAACTCTAAAACTCATTTTTAACCCTTTTTTTCTTGGGAAAACTTTTGCTACAACGGATATCATTGTAGATAACCATCAAAAATACCTTATGGGTAAAGTTTATTTTAAACACTGAACCATGCATACAGTTATAATCCAATTTTTAAAACTAAATGTGAATTAATAGTTCTAGACGCGTCATGCAATTTTGTTCCTAGGTCTGTACACATATCAAGTTCAGTTTCAAATCTAAGCTTATTTTTTTCCTTCCTTTCCACAGGACATCTATACAAATGTATTCAAAGACAGTAACTTTTTTTTTACAAAAATTGTAAGATTTCAGCTTAATATCAACACCCGTATGGTAAACACTAACAATTGTCATGCATTGTTCAAAAAAGTTCATCAGTTTAAAGATTACAATAAACACAGAGTGTCAGTTAAATATCAAAGTGCTCTGTTTCTAAAACGAGGAGTGGGGAACTAGACGTGCAGAAAAGGTATTAAGTAAGGCAACTAGAGGAGCCAGACTAAACGTCTGGGAATACTATTTTATGTCTTCTTTTTTATCAAAGCCACAAAAAAATGTATATACAATGTATCACAGACATGGGGCACTATAGCCCTTCATCGAGGGTTTTAAAGGCCTAAGTTTAAAGGCAGTAAGAATCTACCACACCTCTGCAAAATAGAAATGTCTTGTTCGGTGTCTTTTTCCATTCGGTTAAAGCCTCTGCTCACTATTGGAAATCTCGAAAAACAGAAATGTTCACAGATTTACTCATAACTTACACAATATATTAAAACATGATGACCGTAGAAAACTTCCCCTGAAATGGTTTTGTCTGAAGTGCTATAGTCTTTGAGAAATGAGCAAAACAATTATTTTTCGTCTCGCGAGACGTAAATTCATTTTGCCCCAAAACCACCTCGCCCTGGACCACTTCGCCCTGAAGCACTTCAACCAAAGGCCATTTTGCTCTAAAACCAATTGGTCCAAACACAACCTCGCCCAAATGCCACTTCACCCCAAAACAACGTGGTTCAGGGCGAAGTGGTTTTAATCATGCATACCTTCAATCACACATGAGGATGACACTATTTGTAACGGTTTACCAATCATGAGCAGGGGCTTTAACCGTCGTAAGAACAATTGACAAGACTGTCACCCATTTATAATATTACTTGGGACAGAACAGCCCAATCAAATGCAAATTACCATCTCACCTTAAATTGAATGTACATGCTATGTTACTTTTTATATCAAAAGTTTTAACAAACGATTTTTAATAATCGTTCTTATAAGATTTGTTGATGTATTGGGAAGGTGTTAACTGTGCCTTTAAACTCCAATAAATTCATACCAACCCGGTATTTATCTATTAAATTCAGTCAATTTTCTTACACGAATTGTACACTTAAATGCCAAAATTTGGCTTACAAGAATAATTCATTTTTCTTTCAAACAAAAGCTACGTAAATGTGATCACTAGACAAGGTGAACTTACGATGGGAAATCTACGGTCTGACTAGTGCAAGTGAAGGACATGCACTCTTAACATCTCGGCTATGGCGTAGTAAGAATAAAATTGATCGGTTAATTATTAGGTCTTCAACAAAAACCAGTCGGCATTGGACTTTGTGTAAAATTTTGCGAAAAACTTGGCTCAATTTTTAACGTTTTACAGGGTGACCTATAGGCAGTTACTTGCCCCAACATGATCAGTTTTACAGCCGTGGAAAAAAAATTATTTGCAAAAGTGTATCAGCAGCCAGTTTCACAAATCCTTACGCATTGCGTAAGCTTGCTTGGGCAACTTTTTATTGCATAAGCTGCGCAACATTTCTGATATAATTACACGCAAGCCTATGGGGCTTATACCATTTTCAAATATTGCAGCACGTACAGTTATGACCTTCCCTTGGGTGAAGTTAACTCGCGTTCAGACACAAGGCCAAATTTGCTGCATTACATATAATTACTTCTGGTAAAATGTTACAAAGTCCAATGCGAACATGGCTAAAGGCTAAAATCATTCTCTTTTCCTCTCCGTTGTCTACAATCTCTGCAATTTCCAAGACTAATTTACTATAATACTGCGTTGTAAAGCTCAATACAAGTAGCATTCTTAAAAATTTGAAGAAAAAAAATTAAAAAGAATAAATTCACCGGAATTTTTTGCAATATTTTTTTCCCTGCCTGACATGGTTGAAAGACCATCTGAAAACCCCAAAACAAACAAAAATTGCTGGAATGGAAATTTTAATTGTTTTAATAATCTACCTCCTTCCATTCTTAATAAACATATCTCTGACAAAACTCTACATAGAACAGGAAAGGCAAACCTTGAATAGTCTGAAATGTGTCCGTATTTTCATCATCAGATATCAATTATCAAGCACTTAGTTTGCCATTATATCCCTGCCAACAAGTCCCGCAAGTCTCGGATCATAATCCGAGAAGATCAAATTCATAAAAATTTATGTACAACAGAACAAATATGAACACCGCATCAATGCTTTCTTAAAAATGAGATCCCTTGCTTAGAATGTAGGAAAATTAAGCTATTGAAATGATACTCGCTATAAGACGGTATATTACGAGATTTGCAAAAAAAAGCCACGTAGAAAAACTGCTTTCATTTTAAGCAAGGAAATACTTTTCCTCGAATACAGAATTTAAAACAATTGAAAATGTCTTTGACATCTATACTAATCTGAATAATGAATCATTATGTAAAGAGATATAGTCGTGACCCACTCCTGTCAAGTCATGTGACTTCATATTATAATGTGTCACATGACTGCATAAAAAACAGTCTTCACCCGACATTATCCAATCAAATTCAGTACCTTGCAACCTCATTTATATTAACTGGTCACATGACTGCAGTACAGTGTCACATGACTTCATCCATTCTCATACTTATAAAGTTCTAAATCCAACTTTTTGGCCTAATTTATACAGAATCAAGTGTAATTTTACTTTAAAACTATCATCCAAACTGCAAACTGTTAATCGCCGAGGAATGCCAATATCTCATCCTACACCCTTTCACTCTATAAAATGTTAGCCATTTCACTGCAAAACATAAGGTTAGGTTCAAAAATAATACATTTTCCCATACTGTTACACCATTGAGAAAATGTTTCATTTGGCAAACTTATGCTACAGGGAAAAAATGACATCTCCTTGTACATGTCCCCCCAAAAAATCCCTTTCAAATAAAGCAAAAAGTAACTTAACACACACATGGTACTTTTTCATGGTGCAACATTAAACCATCTCAAATAAGAATGCACTTCAATCACTGTTGCGACAAAACAAACAATTTCCAGATCACCTACATTTTCTGCAAATAACTTGAGAAAATTTCCCATTTAGTTAATGTATGATTTGTTGTGTACTTTTGTTTCATATGCATGGGAAACGTCCACAATTTTGCACAAAGGTGAATATCCATGACATGTGTCGTTTATTTGGGCGATTTCTGCATTTTTCTTTAAAAAAAATTGATTCCCAGATTGGACTTGATCTAATGGACGTTAAGAGTAGATTTCCTCCCAAGCCTTATTACTTGTGATGCCTTGCATTTCTGCAACATGGTCATTGCAGAAAATGTTGGAGAGCTGTGCTTTGTAATCATATACACACACACACACACCCACACAACCACACATAAAACTAAAAAAATGCACACAGCCACATTGATGAGCAAGTTCGATTCATGACCACAGTTAACTATAGTTCGACTATTTCTAACCGAACGCAGTCTAGTCAGTCGTGTCTGGTCGACCATTTGGAACCAGCCCACCGGGCACAGTTGCACTGGTCACTGGTACCCATCACGCAAGAACCAAATGATCGACTAAAGCCAAGCGCACATCGACACTGCAACTGGAAGCAACTAGTGGCAACTGGTGTTTTCGGCAACTGGAAGCAACTCGCGGCAACTGGGAGCAACTGATCAGTTGCTCAAAAAAGTTGATGTGCGTACTTGCAACTACTGGCAACTGGAAAAATCCCAGTTGCCGCGAGTTGCTCATGTTCTACTTTCTAGTTGTACCCAGTTGCGGTCAGTTGCATCAATGTACGCGTACTTGCAACTAGTTGCTGCCAGTTGCTCGTGGGCGCACATCGACAGCAACTGCAAGCAACGGTTGCTTCCAGTTGCAAGGGCAATGCACTCTGCGCTTTACCGAGTTGCCGTATCGATGTGCGCGCTCTGGAAATGTAGACATGGCTGGATGCTCCCAGTTTCCGCTAGTTGCGCAACTAACCAGTTTCTGTCGATGTGCACGCTCACACACATCGACAGCAACTGATCAGTTGAGTTGCTTCCAGTTGCAATGTCGATGTACGCTAGGCTTAACCAAAGGCGTTCAGACTTGCATGTTATTGCGCATGTGTGTTGCCAGGATGACGTTCGACCACTGGTCAACTCTTGTCGTGAATCGAACTTGCTGCATGTGTCTTCATAAATACACAAGAAAACGATTGTGAAAATGTTTTAAGCAAGAAAGATGTTTTTCCTCTTAACTCTTAGCAAAGAGACAAAGCCTTATAGACTTTTATCACAGTGCGTCCATCTTTGTCTTGTATCCCATAGTACGAGTCGGGCACGATCAGTGCGTCTGCGCTACCATGTGATAGCGTGTGTAATCTTCCGTTAAGAATAACTGGCCACGACCAGTGCTCTCTTGATCGCGCAACGCCTAGCTGTGCTATTGTGATGCACACAATGAACAATTTCAAAACGGGACCAAACTTTTTTTCTGCAAGGCTCGCTTTGGTTACGTTCATTTTAATAGGAGAAAAAGGAAGATGGCCGCACCGTGATAAAGGTCAATGAGTGATTATATTTTTACCTGATACTATACAATTTAAATCTTGTTCTATACTTGCACGATTTGGTTCGACGAAAATCTACAAACATTGGTCTTTGTTTCTCAAATTTTCCCAAATCTTGTTTCACTTCAAAGTGATAGATTTCAAGAGATTTGAATTACTGTTTATAGTTCAAACATCTAGGGAGATCTGCTTACCATTACCAAGTTTCAGGTGCATTTCTGAAGACACAACAAAACAAAAATAAGCACAACACACTATAAGAAGCAAAAATAAAATTATTGCAAACTGCCCTGCTTAATCTAACTATTTACTGATTCGCTTTGCTTTTTTTCTAACAGGGATGTGATTTGTTCCGGTTTTTCCCGCAAAATTATTTGTCACAAACCAATGAGACAAAAGAAAGTTCCGGAAAAAACCGGAACAATCACATCCCTGTTCTATACATGTACTGACTATGATAATACATCGAACCAATGCAAAATAAAAGAAACAACAATGTTGAAGTTTGTGGGATCACACAGTCAACAGTAGCTACCAGTAACGTTTGGTTTTGTAGCATTGTACTTTATGCAAACCCATATGAAGTTGACTGGAATTACTAACCCAGATTAATAAATAAGCGTTCTTCGTTTTGTGCTTGCTTAGCCGTCGTAACTTGATTATCATGCATATACTCGGTGCTTCCATGGGACACAAGAAAAACTTGCGTGCTCGGGTGGGACTTGAACCCACGATCTGCTGCATACCAAGTAGATGCCTTAACCGCTTGACCACCGAACTGGCCGGTGTTGAATAGTCTGTTTCGAATTATAAATTTAAAGCTAAGCACATTGCTAAACATATTTTGGTACGTTAAGTAAGGTTGTTTTTGCCCTTACCCGACGTAATTATTAACAATGTATACTCATTGCTTTCCTGAGACACTATGAAAAACTTCATAGCATGCTCGGGTGGGACTCGAACCCACGATCTGCTGCATACCACTCGGTCGTCGAGTGGTTAAGACGTCTGTCTTGTATGCAGGAGGTCGTGGGTTCGAGTCCCACCCGAGCACGCTATGAAGTTTTTCATAGTGTCTCGGGAAAGCACCGAGTATACAGTGTTAATAAATACGTCGGGTAAGGGCAAAAACAACCTTACTTAACATTCAATTTCCCCGACGCAAGTCTAAATCAATTTCTGAATAATTTGGTACAACAAACGTGCTTGGAAATGTTTCAATCTTATATTTTGTTTGTTTGTTTTTTTGGTTTTTGTTGTTGTAATGATCGAGCTTGGACAAAAAAACAGCACTTGATAAAAGCAACTATGTGATCCCACATCCTTTTCGCTCAATCCAACAACTTTAGACATTCTCATGAAGCTTCGAATATTAACCACAGCCCTGGGTGTACATGTACATGTAGCTACACGGGATTTGTATTAACTGCAGATGCACTTGATAGAGCAGTAGAGCGCCCTCTGTTGCCAGTAAATGGACAATTACATTAGAATGGCTAAAGGTTTGGTTTTGAGAATGCAAAGTAACATAATAAATATATAATAGCACATATAAAACACACAGAAACGGCACTCCAATTGTAACATCAAGAATTTAAATGAAGCACACTGCCATGTAAGTAAAGACACTTGGATTCCAAACGCCCGAGTCCCCATGTGCAAGTAAATACCTCAAAATTGCAAACAGACTTTAACACAATGAGGTGATGTGACTTTTAAAACGAAGGCTTGATTCAAATTCAAATGTCTAGATTTGAATGACAAGTGTGCGGAAAATATTACATACAAAAACCAACACAGGGAAATGAATTGGCCAATATTAGGGTTATACAAAAAATGGACAAATTTTTATCCAACTATGAGAGCATACTGGCCACACTGTTTATACTTCCTTTTCAACCTTTTGAAATATTTTTTATAGGTTTTCAGTTTTATAATCAAGATCCTATTCAAAAAATGTTTTGAATGGCTATATTTAAAGGCAGAGGGCTCATCAATGCGCGTGTGAGGCCAAATTCGTGCCACGAAATACACAGCTCCATAGCAAAGGCATGGAGCTGCGTATTTCATGGTACGAATCTGGCCTCATGTGCACACTGACGCGCCTCTGCCGTTATGAGTGTTGAAGCTTTTTACAGGATTCAAATATGCACTGAAGAAAACAAAATTGTGTAGTGAAAATAAGAACCATTAAACTACCACTAAATCCCGGTGTCAATTTTGTTCAATTTGGTCGACGTCTAATTCATTGCTTGGATCCAGGGGAAAGATGCCCGAATCGCAACCGTCATCACGGTCCCCGTCGTCGCCGTCGTTATTGTCGTCATCGCTGCTAATCGCTGCGGCACAGATGTACATCACAGGCGTGCAACCGATTTTCATGCTACTCTGGAATAATAGGTTTAGATGCGCCTATAACGCAAGCGTGAACGCAGAATGGCTTGGGCACTGGTCATCTTTAGGTCTCAGAATTCAGGTTCGAAATTTGGTCACGGCAAAAGAGTTATCCTGCCACTAAAGTCACATTTGTGGATTTTTTTTTTCCGTCTGTTTTAAGTTTTCCTTGAAGTAACGACTAAGTGCTGAAAGCTATTCTTAAGCCGTGTCCGCATTGGACTTGTTTTTTGGGAGGTTTTACCGAGACGATGGTAAAATGAAATATGGCTAAATTTTACTGCCGTCTGCATTTGGACTTTTTGACACAGTAAAATTTTACCAAGAGCGTGGGAGAGCATGCGCAGTACGTATCCCTTCGCAGTTTGACCTTCACGGCCCAGATGAAATATGAGTACACTTCACGAGTGCTTTTACCGACTTATTGTGTCCGCATTGGACTTTTCGTATCGGGAAAAGTTCCCTGATCAATTTTCCTGGGCAGAAGTTGGCCAGGAAAAGTAACCGCTGGACTCAGGAAAAGTTACTGAGAGGATGTCTGCATTGGACTTAAAAGTACCCATCGTCTCGGTAATTCTTTCCCAAAAGAGTCCAATGCGGACAGGCCTTTATATATAGCGCTATACAGATGTATCAAAGCGCTGTTGCCATTATTACGGCTGCTGTCAGTAAATCATCAGATCAGAATCATCTCCTTCATCTAGTTGTGCTGCCTACCCGGCCATGGCGCACATCCTATCAGTACTTAGATTGTAATAATAATAATAATAATTTGTAATCCCTTACAGCTCCCAATTTATCGCATGGGTTGAGGAGGCAATCGGGATTGAGTGTCTTGCCCAGAGACAAACACGTTGGCCATAGTGGGACTTGAACCCAACCTTCCGATTGTGAGCCCCACTTCATAACCACAAGACCAAACCTGCCCCAATCTTCATATTACATTTGTTATGTTTTCTTTGATCCTACTGCACTTTTGAACCAAAGTGAAAATGGGCACTTTCACCGTGTTTACACTGGTCCTGAGCTTGGGGCCAAGATTGATCCCCTGATAAGAATGCGTCACTGTTAACCGCAATGATCCCGAGTGCCGCGTTTACATTCAGTAGTTGATCTCGAGCGTGGTGCCAGATGTTGTAGTCAAAGGTCATGCTCTATGTGTGCACGTACAGAACAATACTGTGTGCATGTACATGTACAGTGTGCAAGGCCACTTAAATTTTGCAGGCTTTTCCCTAGCTACGGCCGTGGAGCGGATGCAGCAGGATGCAGTAAAGATTAAGGCTTATCAAACCGCAAACTGATCCTGAGCTCAGGATTGAACCCTCCACCAATGAGAGACCAAAATCTTGGGGTCTGATCCGGGGCCAAATTGGTCCCGAGATCGTTTGGTGCCCATTTTACACTCGATTCACCTTTGGCGAATCGAACTCTGCAATTTCCAAAAAGGGGTAGGCACTAAGTGTAAATGCAAAAGGTGAATTGAAAAAGGCGGATTAGATCTGGTGTGATTCGCCTTTTTAAAGTCACCTGTGGGGTAGGGTTGAACCCTGCAATTGTCAAGGTCGCTTGTAGTGTAAACGATACCTTAATACAGATTCGGCAATTTGAGTGTCCTTGGTGCGGTGCCCGCCGTGTGGTAGATTTAATTGACCAATCTGGCTTTGTGTAAACATGGTGTTTATGGGAACGTACACCATTGTTTCCACAGACTAACAGTTTACTTTCCCAAAATCTCAACCTTGCAAGTACCGCCACAACACACAAGCACAGACTTTTTTTGAAGCACTATCGTGGTGAAAAAGAGAAGTGAAAGCCTTTGATTTACGGCTTGGGGACCCAACACATGAGCCACTGCACATGTGAGAGTTATGACACGGCCAGGTTGAAACATCACAACAGCGGGAGAATCTTAATTGCCCAGATTCCTTCTGGTGGTATATCAGGTGGCAATATCTGGGAGATTGATGGAGCAGGGAGGAAAGGCTGAACATTTGTCAAGGACTGGATGGCAGCGGTTCAATCCAGGACTAATAAAAGTCACATTCATGCTACAATATGCACAACACTGCAGAGACAAATTAAGGATCATTCCCTACATTCACGATGGCAGTTAAAATAGGGGTGCCTGTAGAAACAGACACGTACGGGCAGACATATAAATGTAGGCTTCATCATGTAGTGTGACACTTCTGATCCAAATGGTTTTTTAAAGGAGCTTGGTTAGATTTTTACTAAAAATGGATTTTGGTCTAACAGTCACATAAAATACCTCCCCTTGTAATGGGCGACTTGCATAATTAGGAGAGACATTTCCTAGATCTACCCAAAACCTTTTTTTTAATGCATTGTCTGCATGATAATGAAAAAAAGGTGTCCAATATCAACACTGTTTCCTTAGTACGTGTATACATGTACATGTATGTTGCAATACATGTATATAACTATGTATATTAGTATTTTCATAGCTTGATACTTCCTCATTCCGATATATTAAATTATAAGATCGTGTTCTGTCAAAGGTCCTAAAATGGTCTCGCCGAGACCATTCGAGACCCCTCTCCCAACAGAATTGGTCATAAATATTACTTGAAACAATATGGTACTATAGTTATGTCTATTCCAATGCTTGGTGAGACCATTTTACGATTACGAACCATACTTCATATTTTTATTATGACTTAATTGTTCTCATTTAGTTAAAAGGTATGAATGAGTGAATTTCTCAGGGATAGGTAAGTCGTTTACAAGCCCATGCTGGCTCATACGGCCAGTACTCGTCCCCGGTTTCTGTGGTATGGAGTGACTAGGAGCATTATAATTGCTACTCATCCTGGATGGGATGCCAGTCCATTGCAGGTCTACCCCCAGCAATTGGTTGTGTTTCCCCAACCATATTTGCTGGTACCCATTTATACACCTGGGTGGAGAGAGACAAAGTGTCTTGTCCAAGTACACAACGTAGTGCAATGGCCAGGCCTCGAACCATGGACCTTTTTTATGGATAATAACCCTTTAATTAAAAGGTCTTAGGACAGTCTCGACTACAGTGTATTCCTGTAACATAGTAAAGCTGTTCCGTCTCTCTTGCCGAAATAAAGATAATCAGTCCAGACTTGTTAATTTATTTACATGTATGAACTTATGTTTTTCTTACTGCAGAGGTGCATTTTCACATGAACTCGGTAAAAGGCACATCAAAGGCTCAAAAACATGTTGTCTTACAACCCTTTGGCATAATTTTAAATAATGTATGTCGGGAGCAGTGAGACGGATCAATGTTCTAGAAGTATTTGTAACTGGCACATTTTTTGCTGTTGGATATGGTTAATAAATACAAATATTTCATAAAGTTTGATAGATCGGCACTCTGCATATAAAGCAAACATTGCTCATATTCCAACATTCTCTACATCTACCGTGTTCCTATTTTTTTCTCGCGACTCGTCTCAATGCTGTAACACGGTCATTTGTGTTTTCACCCCCGAGGATGCGGGTCACATGACCACCGACCGGATGAGAACCGAAAAGAGACGTCCACATACATAACTTGTCCCAGTTACTGAGGGTACTTTAATCAAATAGATAAGAGCATTTGCTGACAAAGGCGGGTGACTTATTGCATTATGCTCATCAATATACCTATCCCTAGGCTTACGGATTGTGAATATCGGGGAAAAGGGGGGATGGGTTGGACATTCAAAGTAATAATGTGAAATGCAATATGTCCACAGGATGGAAGGCATCTACTCGTGCTGTCTTAGTAAGCACCACAAGGGATTGTGTGTAGCCATCTCCGGTGAGTTTCTTCGGCCGTGTATTGATTTCAGGAACGCAGATCTGAAATTCCAGCTCGGGATGACGAGGTTCGGAGACTTCTGGGATTATGTTGTATTTCTACTCCTTCCGGACTGTGCCTCGAATGAAAACATTTTTTCTTAACTTGTCCTTGGGTGCAACTGAAGTTGCATTATATAAACTTTGCCGCTGCGGTTTTTCTTTTGGATGTTTAAAGGCCCTATGTATCATTTGCAAGATAAAACTTTTTACAGATTCGAGGAATAAAATATCTAAGAAAGAATGTTGGTAAACTAGCCTGAAGAAATTTTAGCTACTTAGATGCATCAATGCTAAAAAAAAAAACCTTAAAAATATATATATGGATTTTGTGTACAAGTGAATGGTAAAAAGTCTTGTGCACGGGACTTTTTTAGAACACCTTCGGTTTAAATTTCCAGCATGAAATACCATTTTGGACGGAAATAAATTAATTTAGTGTTTGAGTGATGCTTTTCTTGTCAACTCATGAAAAACAAAATTGGGTCATTGCAAATGATGCAATGGGCCTTTAAGTTCCACTGATGAATGCTTGAAATGAATATAGCACGTACTTAATTTCTGTCAACCTTCTACAGTGCTGAAAGAACAATCTGGATTTAGATCAATGTCACCAATGACGTCATGTCTAGTGGTTGCCATTATCCCTGGTTGATGTACATTATGATTAAACCAAATATGGATTGACTGAGAAAATTCATGACTTTTAGAAAATCACCTTCGGTTGTCAATTTCTAGCATGAATTACCATTTGGGACAGAAATAAATTCATGTGGTGTTTGTTACCATTGCTATCAACAATTTGAGTAAGGTTTTTCTTGTCAACTCATGAAAAAAAAATTGGGTCATTGCAAATGATACAATGGGCCTTTAAAGGTAGTCTACTTGTTTGGTAATTACCCTCCAAAACATTTCTGAATTATTATCTTTAAGCTTACTTGTTATCAAGATGGTAATGGCAGTAATCATCCTGTGAAATTATTTCGTCTGAAGTGCCCCCATTCATGAGAAAAATGACAACACTTTTTGAATGGCTACAAAGATCGCCTGTAGGCGATCTTTGGAGCCATTCATTTATGTACAAAACATTTTATGTACAAAAACTGTACTTCGATTTTTCAAAGTACATGTATTACTGTGTATTATTACTATGTGGCTAAAATTTCCACAAGGTAGTTTTCTCGACCTATGCTTTTAATTACCAGTAGAAATTATGCCGTTTTAACAGTTTACCAAACGCGTATACTACCTTTAAAGACAGATTACTTGATTGGAAAACTTTTCCAGACAGAGACAATTAACATAATGAAAGAGTAATGTTAATAAACTGCTTTGTGGAAATTGTAACCACACAGATGCAGTAATACCTCATAAAACATTGAAAATCTATGCATTTTTTGGGAGGTTAATTGAATGGCAAAACATTTTCTACAGACACTTTTTTTAAAAGCACATTCAGTTGACACCTTTGCCCACAAAGGTACCATTTTATACGAGGAAAAAAAAATTGTGGTCTTTGTTACCATTGCTATCAACCCTTTTAGTCGGGTTTTTCTTGTCAACTCATGAAGTAACATTTTTGGGTCACTGCAAGTGATGTATTGGGGCTTTAAAATCTTGCGAGAAAGACATTCGCTCCTTGTTGGACGAGCACTTGACACTGCGAAAAAACTGAAGTAGTGGTACATTACAAGTACACTTTATGAAAACGGCCAGAAGGGATGACAATAAGGATTTTACATACACAGTCTTGACCCTTTACATATGTAAATGTACATGTAATAGGGATGGGACGTTTAACCAGTTAACTAAAAAAAAATTCCGAACTTTTAAACGAAACCCAATCTTAAAGATTCATGACTTCATTAAACTGAAATAAATTTATATAGGGCGTAGTAAAATTTTGACCAGATAAAGGTTCAATGATTATTTTGGGGACCAAGGGATATTGCGTACATTGCACATCCATCTATATAAAGCAACAAACTTTAGTGTCAGCCGAACAGTTAACCGGTTGACCGACACCGAAAGAATTGCAAACTGGTTTCTTAATTAACCGTATATTCCCACCCCTAACATGTATGTAGGCCAACGTGGCAAATTTTTCACACGCTTTCACCTGATTGATCACGTTCAAAATTCACACATACACATACACACTGTTCCCCACTGAACATATATTCTGAACAGTGACATTCTTTAAAAAACCTGCCCATGTACTGTATTTACCACGTTAAAATCACTTTTGAAATACGTGTACTGCTTGGATATGCTTGAAGTGATTCTCAGAAATATTTCAAAGAGCTAATTTACATCATTGCACTGCATTCAGTTAATAAACTGCACCGCCAACTTAATAACATTGTAAAATCCCACCTGAAGTTTCAAACAGGCAGACATGCACGTATAAAGGACAATGTACAGTACAGGGCCGGGATACAAACATGTAGATGGAAAGGCAATCAATTGTGTTTTATAAAGGAGCGTGACCAGGGATTCTGGAAAATAGTTTTCGATGTAACTTACCAATATTATCAAGTAACTCTCATACACACCTCCCATGTCCAAAAAACCCGAAAACATTCGCGATTTCCATTAAAAAAATTGAACAAAACTATCGAGTCGGCTTTCAGCGGATAAACGTTGATACTGGAAAATTAGTTTACAAATAATCGGTGGATTTTCGACGATATCCTCGGAAATATGCGGCCTAGAAGCGCGGGAGTTTCAGTTTCGTAATCAGAAAAATATAACGGATGTTATGATATAAAAATCTCATGACCCATAAGGTAAGTCCCGGGGAGTTATGGGTAAAAAAAAGTGATCTGGTCACACTCCTTTAAGTCCAGGTTAAAAGTACGTAACATGGATTCATTTCAGACTGTCCTGGTCATGTACTTTTTACACAGATAAGCATAATTTGTTATTACACATACATGTACATGTATGAGCACATATTCAAGCAATTACTGAAGTTGAACAGAAAATCCCTCAAAAGAATTTGCAAGGCCTAGCACCAATTATATTAGGAGTACTTTAGCCGTGTGTACGCATTGGACAATTTTTTGTAAAAAGATGCTGCAGCTAAAAGCAATTGTTAACATTCCATCATGGTCATTCTTTCCTGCATTCGCACTTGGATTTATTTTCAGCCCACAGGATGTGTCATGTTAGTTATTCAGGTGCACACAGAAGTCACATGACATCAAGGTTTTACATTACAATGCCCGTTTACACGAGACTTTACGTGTATTAAATGCTTTCAATGTAAAATTGACAGCGCAATTCATCCACGACCCGACTCAAACGACAAACGACAGTCAATAATTTCAGGTGTTTTCTAGGCACCCGCACTGGACTAAATTTGGAAAAATTTATCAAACTTAAGGAGTACTGTGGCAGAGTAAGTCTAGTGGATCGTATTAAAAACCCGAGTTAGTTCCAATGGTAGTGGGTTCGAATCCTGGTCCGGCCCATCCATGGTGCGTGTATACCCTTGAGCAAGGTACATGTAGGTGTACTTTGCCACGCATATTGCTTCTCTCCACCCAGGAGTAAGATGGGTACCTGAGAGGGTAGCAAATGTTGATGTGTTTGATTAGCCATTGAGCGCCTAATAGGCAGCCGGGGCTGTGCACATGTATGAATGCGCGGGTTTCTGTATTCAAATGGGGGACGTTTAACAATAGAAACAATAGGGTCCGCAATTGCCAAGGACATCCGCGATTTAGAATCGTGTGCAAAACATATGAGAGCAGTCATCAAAAAAAACTAAGTCCAAACAAAAGAGGAACAATGGGACGTCCGCGGTAGGAGGTTGGTTCACACAGGTCTACATGTACGTACAATGAGCACGCACTGCATTGTACAGCTGATAGGAAAGATGTAACGCAGTACCTTCAATGCATTACCGTCAACATTGCAGCAGTTAAAAGCTAAAACCTGGGAAAATCCAGGGTTAACATTTTCTGAGAATAGGTCTGAACAAACACCTGTACAAATGTATTTACTTTCATGTTGACTGATAAACCTGCATATGCAAATGCCATTAATAGAGAAAGGTTACTTATGCATGCAACATAAAAACAGCCTGCAGTGTCTCACCACATGCAACTACTGTGACACACGTTTGAACTCGCACTTGATTGATAAGCCACAGTGTGGAGTAGGCAGTTCTTAATGAGAAAATCCTGTGGGAAATCCCACCATCATCATTCCGTTTTTAATTTTAGAATCACTATCGGTTTGCATATCATTGGGATGGTCAGTGCACGTAGGTGCACAAACTTGAATCAAATTCTTTCTGAAAACGACCTTGAATTTAAATTCATTTATGAAAACCCCAAACAGTTCACGCAATCTCACTGTCTGAGATAGAGAATCTCACAGCGACATGTTTTCAACCACGATAAAAGCATGGGGTTGATTTCCCTAACGCTTCCGATCCTTCGTAACTCGAGATGCGATGAATTATCTGTTGCATCCTTAGAACGATTTCAAGAAACTTGCGATGAGTGTAACAATGAATACCTGCCATGACAACACACCGTAAACTACGATGAGGCAATGGGTCATTGTAGCGTATGTTTGACCAGCGACGGTCGAGGTTTTTGCAAACAGCCTTAGAGTAAACATCCCCAATCGATAGGTTTGGTGAAATCCACTGCAGCACCCATCGTAGCCACGATCCATTGCAGCCCTAGGATCAATCGCAAGGCGCTCCGTATTTCTGTTGCATCCTAAGAACGATTTCAAGAAACTTGTGATGAGTGTACCAATGCATATCTGCCATGACAACACACCGTAAACTACGATGAGGCAATGGGTCATCGTAGCGTACATTTTGACCAGCTACGGTCGAGGTTTTTGCAAACAGCCTTAGAGTATAAAATATCCCCAATCGATGGGTTTGGTTAAATCCACCGCAGCACCCATCGTAGCCACGATCCATCGCAGCCCTAGGATCAATCGCAAGGCTTATTATGGACCTTGCAATCGACCCCTGGTTGGTTTTAAGCACTTTTTAGTCTAGATATTTCTGGTTAGAAAATGCCGACAAAAGTGGTAAAAGTTTGAGCGTGGATGGAACAAAACAAGTGCTGCTGAACACAACTTGGAGGCGTCATGTGAATCCTGCGTTTAATCCCTCATACATCATTTGCAATAAAAATCAGTTGACAATAAAAACCAACTAAAAGTGTTGACTCCAATTGTAACAAACACCACATAATTTTTTCCCCCGTGTATGGTACCTTTGTGTGAGAAATTGCCAATTAACTGAAGGCAACTTTTTGTACCATTCATTCACACACACAAAACATGCATGGATTTTTCAGGATTTTCGAACTACATGTATATATGCATTTATAAACTTGACTAACTTGACTAAGTTTGACTAACAATTCCTTTCTTGTTACTGAGTCATTTTCCTTGAATTGGTATCATTGGAAAGCCCTGTTATTTCTCTTTACAATGATGTGCCATCCGTTACGATTAAGCAATTGGGGGATGTGCAGCACAGCTGAATAAGGGATTGGGTGTAAAATGAACTGTCACAAAGTTTACTGCTATTGTCATATACAGTGCATTTCCCTTTTGCTTGGGGGATGGGAATGTGTCAATGCACTTTTTGACAATAGCAGGGCCATTCTCTCGTTACATGTGTGGCTTTTTGAACTCTATTATGTTAAATTATTTTTCTGTTGCTGAAAACTTTTGCATTAATATAGCATGGTAGTCAGCTACAGAAGGCACCTTATACAATAGTACAGCATTTGTTTAAACTTTATTTGAAAATGTCTTTTTACAGGGAAACAAATTTCTGTTACGTGTGTGACATTTCTGACGTCACACACGTAACTGACATATGTTCTCCTCTAAAAAAATAACATCAATATAAATTTGAAACAAATGCTGTGCTATTATATAAGGTGCCCCTGCAGTAGATAACTACCATGCTATATTAATGCAAAAATATTCAGCAACAGAAAAATATACAATATAATACAGTTCAAAAATGCTTCTGATTGCTTCCAACACGCAACCCTGTATTCAGCTGTGCTGCAGATCCCCCAATTGCTTAATCGTAACAAATGACACATCATTGTAAAGAAGAATAACAGGGCTTTCCAATGATACCAACTTCAGAGAAAATTTTTCAGAGAAAATTTTTCAGTCAAACTTGAGTTTCCGAACTTTTTTTGAGGAGTTTATATGGCTGAAATTATTCAAAGACTATGGGGATCAATTTTTTGCATGGTAGGCTGGTTTTAAAGCGCGTGTGGTCTAGTGGGTATGAAGCAGGACTCACAATCAGAGGTTGGGGGTTCGAGCCCCACTTCGACCAACGTGTCTGTGTACCTGGGCAAGGCACTTAATCCCAGTTGCCTCGTCAACCCAAGCGATATATGGGAAGCTGTTAAGGAGAATGCCACAATCTAACTGCTGATAGGGTTGTGCGCCTGACCAGCAGCCACCTAGTTGAAGCGAAATGGTTCTGGTGATTCCCTGATGGCAGCAGTAATAATGGTAACAGCGCCTTGAGCACCCTGCAGGGTGGATATGTGCGCTATACAAATCTAATCATTATTATTATTATTTAAATGGTATGTTTAAAAATGGGCAGGGTCTGGCCTCATAATAATTGTCCTCGCCTTCACCTCAGGCAATTGTTCACATCCAGGCATAGACAGTCGAACTTTGATATAAGAGCACTGTTAATACAACATTCTGCTTATAACAAGGAAAATAGGTCCCAATCGCTTGTTCTTAAAGAAAGGGACAACACTTGTTTAATCAAAAATATTACCGTTGTATTGCCCGGTGCATAAACATTCATGAGAATCAGAGAATCTTGTTTTCAACGTCGGCAACCCAATTAATTTTGATGATAAACTCTTAAACTAATGCAACGATTGCATGAATGACGTCAAGATTGATGCCTTGTCTCTCGACTCCCATACGCCATGAAGTATGTAAAAATATGTTGTATCCCGACTCATGCCCTCTCCAGTCCGAGCGCCGAACTGCAAAAGATGGCGACTTACATGAAGCGTACAGAGTTAGTGTTGTCCCTACCTATAATTGTTTTCATTCGTGATAGTACAAAAGTTTCGTTATAACAGGTTATCTGCAAAGTCCTGAAGACCTCTTATAAACAAGGTACAACTGGAACAGGTTTTAAAGGTACATTTTTCCCATGGGTGTTGAGATTTCGATACCATATCATTTATCATACTTTTTCTCATTCCCATTCTAAAATTTTGCGCTCTCAATCCGTATATTTTTAAGGATTTTGTCAAAAAACCATCAATGTTTTGTAAACTAATTTATCTGGTTCCATATAAAACAGTGCAGTAATACACCAACCTTTTCCACCAACCATTTTGCTTGCACATCCAGATTGGAGACTGCAAATTTTCCTGTTTTTTTTCCCATGGACAGTACTCTGAGAGGTATTTTATTGATAACAAATCAATTTTTCTGAAAATGCTCCTTTAAGTCATGTCCACTGCCCTACCAAATTTTATATACTACTCAAGATGAATTTCGTGCAGCGTTTCAAGGTAAGTTTGACTTTGAGACATGTTGGTGCAATTACATGCCTCAGATAGGAGTGCCTTGTACAAAATACACTTAATATAATACAGATGTTTCTCTTATGAATGTGGAAAAGCCATCCACCCTGCATCAAATCCCATCAGGCTGAGAAAAGATCATGCAATCAGATCTAATCCTGACTGGAGGCTGGCTGAGCGGTGATATACACACGAAAGATGACTGCACTTAAAAGGATTAAACCCTGCAGAAGGATACCGCTCCAGCATCAACAAATCCAAAGAAATTGTTTAGAGTGAAGCACGGCCTGTGTCAGGTCGTACAACAGGCTCCATGAATCATGACAAACACGGTATAATCAAGAATGCAACTGCCATGGGTGTTCAAGCAGTAGTATAGTCTAAGCATTTGACCCATGTTTTCTGAGGAGGATCATGATCCTCATTGAGGATCGGATCGGTGACCTCAACGAGGATCAGTGTGTACAAAGTCTATACGGAAGTCATGCATGGATGGTCAGACCGTCCTTAATGAGGATCGGGCCGTGACCTCAACGAGAATCAGTATGTGCATAGTCTGTACGCGCGCGAGGTCATGCATGGAGGATCGATCGGGGCCGTGACCCCAGCGAGTATTATATGGGTTAGATTGACCTCCTCGAGGATCAGGGCGAACGGATTGGGGAGTGTATAATGACGTCAGAGGGTTTGTCTGACCGTTTACGTACGGATATTGATGAGTGGTAAGGGAATAGTTTAGATATATGCATAGAAAATATAGGGTTAAAAGTCTAGATCATGTCTGCAAACTTCGAGTTCAACTTACAATTGTTAACTCTGCCGTGGTCATATTTAATAAACGTTGTATTTTGTAGATTTTATTTTTTTTAAATGTCAAATAAAAGTTTCTATTGTTTTATTTTAAACCATTGTAAATAAGTACAGTGTATACAAATTGCAAAGATTCAAGACTCGCCTTCAACTCGGCTTTTAAACTAGCTTTTAACATATCGTACTATCAGAAAATCACCGAGAACATAGAGAGACAAAATTACGCAGGGGAAAGGGAAAACACTATCCGATTCAGTTTTAGTGACCACATGGTCATACATGTACATACGTTTCAAGCCGACGACACACATCACGCGCTGAGTAGGAAAGACAAAGACACAAAGTAATTCACCCTTGGAAACGTCACTTTACAGTTAAATTTCGACAGTATTTTATTGCCATTTACCACCAGTAATACGTGTTAAAAACCCACAAATACAATAAAACAATCTTCATATGTTTATATCATACACACAAACGATGTTAGCATTTTACACAATATGGGTCTGTCCACAGTAATGGGGTACATTTGAAAAGTAAGTCAATAATTCCTTTCAGATGTCTTTAGTTTATCTCAGAATTAAAGAAATGTCCTTGTTTTGTTCTCAGGAGATAACTTTTGCCCAAAAAGGTAAAAAAATTCTGCCACAACATACATTTTTGAAAAGCTTGTGTACAAATTTTCCTATTACGTAGGTAACGTGGACAGACCATTTTGTGACATTTTTTTCCGTCTTTGTTACACGCGTAATAGGAAAATTTGTGCACGGGGTTTTCAGAAATGTATGTTGTAGGACTATTTTTCTTACTCCTTGGTGAAAAAGTTATTTCCTCAGTTTAGCTTGATAATTTAAAGATAAAATTAAGACATTTGAAGTGAACACGGACATAAGATCTTGAATGTTACAGAAATGTACCCCATTACTGTGGACAGACCCATATACACTAAAAGCAGCTATTTACAAACAACTTTTATTTTAGTAATGTCGTCAAAAACTCTGTTTGCTAGGATAGGGCGACAATTTGAGTGATAAGGTGTCAATTTGAGTGATTCTTGCCGAAATTTCGGTGGTCCCCGGGGAAAGGCTTCCCGAATTGTCGCCCTATTGCCACATCCAGAGTTCTTACAATTGTTATGTTTATATATATTTGACTGATTGGTACAGTCTGATGGATGAATTCGTAAATCCATGTGTCCATACATTTTCCCCACAATATTTTGTTTCACACAATACGGAAATTTGGATGATGTATAGAGTTCATTTATGCATGGGTTGGTTTTTTTCTTGGTTTTCCAAACTATAGGTACTGCATTTTTGGTTTCATGATTCATGTGAATATTTCACAATATGGGGATAATTGAAAATCAAGTTAAACAAAATTAGCTTCATTATAATACACTGAACCATATTCTGCAAAAACTCACATATTGGTAAATAAAATCATATTGATAAATTAACATTGATGAATAAAAGTTGTTGGTTATGATTAAAGGCGATCGGTAAATATATACAGTCAACATACAGTATAATGTACAATAATTAGTTTAAACAGATTCAATCAGAAATATCGTGCTAATAAGCGTGCAAAAGACGGAGTTGAGCACTAATAATAAAAACAGTATAGAACAGCAAAAGATACGCATTTTTTTTTTTTTCAAGAACAAGAACAGGAATTAGAAAATGTTCTTTTCTAATTATATTTATATCAACATATTCACAGAACGGCTTCGTTACGCACGGATGTACTTGTATTTAAATTGTCAGATTATTATTATAACTTTTTGGTTTTTTTAAATGATTTGTTTTCATTTTCGCGTTTCTTTTGCTGCTCGATAAAGTAATACTATAGCAAGCAACATATTAAAGAAAACCCATTTTTGTCATGGTGTTGAGATTTTGATACCATATCATTTGCCGTACTATTACCATGGCATTCTGAAATGTCGCACTAATTTATCCGTTCCATAACACAGCACAGTGATTACACCAACTTATTTGCTTTATATACATCCAAATTTTAAATTTAAAAATTCCTGTTTTCCTCTCATGGATAGTAGGAGGTATTTTATATGATTTTTAGGTTATAGGGGAAATTCATTTTCTGGGGAAAAAATCTGAACAAGCTCTTTTAAGTCTCAATTCTTCACTTTCTTTTGAGTGATAATACAAGTGTGACACTGTACATGTGCAGCAAAGTCCCAACAATCTTGTCATATCAGTGTTCGACTCTATTTTGTTTTCAAACTGAAGAAAATCATTGGCAGAGCCGTCATTCATTCCAGGTTGTCCCGTAGGAAATGAGTCGGCGTTGTTAGGCGTCTACAAATCGAGGTAAGTAGTGGTCACACCGTCTGGGGCTACTTTTCTCTTTGGATACAGGTAGCTGAAGGCCGTCTTCGCTTGCTCATAGGTATACATCCCGTCATGCTGCATCCGAAACCCTCGATTGATTCCTCCGCTGGCCGTCTGCGATGTTAAAACATCCATATACTGCTCTTTGGTGATGTCGTTGTTGGCTTTATTCAGCCCCTTGCAACTGATCTTATTTTTCGATCCAAAGCAGTAATATGTTTTGCTGCAGAGAGCAATTATGCCATCACCTTCCCATTCTATTTTGAAGAGGCCCGGGGTGCGCTTGTCGTAAGCTCTGTGAGCCGCGGTGTCGTCTCGCGGAAACCACTGGTGCTTCTCCCTCAAATACTGCTCACGCATATCTTCCTTGATGACGTCGTCCAAAGTGTCTCCGGATATGGCGAGATAGGCAGAGTCGGTGTCCATCTCACACATTTGAAAGTCGGACGGGTGGACGAACATGAGCAGAAAGTCGTAGTAAAACTCGAGCATGCGGAGTTTGGCGAACTGATAGACGAAAAAGCCTATATGGAGAGGGAGATTGAGTCGGAGCGTCCTTTTAGCCAAGTCGACTTCGTACACGTCGTCGTCCACGGCGTGCAGTGCTCGGAAGTGAGCTTTGTTGACGAACCGCGGCGCTTCCACGTCATTACACACGCGGACGTTGAGGTGTCGCTCCTGATTGGTGACCGTCTTCCCGTAGGCAGAATTCCCTAAGAGCTTCATGGTATCCGCCAAGATCGCTTTAGTCGGGTCCGAGTCCCCGGCTCGTCTCGCGTCACTCACCGCATCACCGAACGTCTTGAAACAACTGTTCCTCCGAAACTGAATGACTTCGTAGACATGGCGGATCTCGAGACCGTGGTTGATATACCACTGGATGAGTGGAGTGGCCAACAAGACGCGCTTGCCAAACATGCTGCCTATCAGGCTGCGTCGCGGGGTTTTCATCATCCCTTCCCTCTCGGCATAACTGCGCATATGATCACCTATATCCTGTCTCCTAATATCAACATTCTTGAATATCGGAGGCATCTCAGCAAAGTGGTCCTTCAGCTCCTCCGGAACCTCGATGTCACACTCCACTAAGCCGAACATGGAGCCATCCATCACTGCATCGATGACCTCTCGTTGTGTCATATTCCGACGTCGATAATGAGGCAGTTTAGTGGATTCCACAAAGGTCCTCGCGTTATGATCCCCAGCCAGTATTTGTCTCCACTGGCACTCCCACATTTCCACGAGAGTGTACCCTTGCTGCCTGACGTAGGCGGACGTCTGCTCAGTGATCTGCTTCAGCTCATCCATCCCACTTTTTCTGAAGTGGTTATATTCGGCCGTGTTGAGATGACACCGATGACCGTGCCAGAAACAGCCGTGGAACTGGTACACGGTGTTGGTTTCTTTACAGAAACCATCCACGGCGAGTTGTCTTCCACCGACCCGCTTCTCCTTGGCATTGAACTGATGTTGAATGTGGATCCCCTGAAACCTCGCCACCCATTCCATCCACTCGGTCGCCATAACACCCCACTTCTGGCTCTGGATCGGTCTGAAGTCATCATCGGCTGTTCGTCGGACAAAGGTGCCAACGGGCATGTCTTGCATCAGGGACCAGAGATACAAAGCGTTGGCATCGAATCCCACGATGTTTCGGCACTGTTTGGACCCTCCACGAATGAACGTCTTCCCCTTCTCGTGGTAACGATGAAAGACGATAGAGGGACCTCCCACGATGTTGTTTTTGATTTTGTAGTAGAGGTCCTTATTCTTTTCATCGACGAGGGTGAAGCAGACATCTTTCGGCAATGTTAAAAATAAGTATTGAAGCGACAGGCCTGGGACAGAGATGGCGGACTTGAACATGTCCATGTGCCGTTCCTGGTAAAACGCAAACATCTTGGCAACAGCATCGAGGAATGGGACGACGTCGAGATTGTTGTACCATATTAAGAACTCGCGCATCGTGGACATGTTATACTTCTTCCAGATATTCTGACAGTATCCGTATTCCTCGTCAGAAATATTGCAACCCTTCAGCTTGCTGTAGAATGCTTGGTGAGGTGGAAGCTCTTTAAAATCCAGCTTGTTCAAGTCGTCGACCCATTCGTATGGGAAGAAACCTTTCGTTTGGGGGCATTCGTACGCTTTCAGGAACTTAGAATAACTGTATCCTGGAGCCAGATAGTTGGAAATATCCAAAAACTTGAGCTTTTCCGTTTTGAGAGCCATATACGTACTAGTTCTCTTGATAATTAATTTCAGGGGGTCGGTCTTTTGAAGTATTGGGTACAGGTATCGTTTGATGATGTTGATATCATATTTCCCAGAATTAAATCCTAACACTGGTAACTCTTGAAGGTACTCGTCCAGCTGCTTTTTGATTTTGTCTGCGTACGTGTACGTGTACTCTTTTTCTTGCTCTGCAATCCTGTCTGCCGTCATTTCGTTCAACTCGTCCAATTGTTTGAAAACGAACTCAAACTTTTCTAGACGTTTGGTGTACGCAGCCTGACCGATAGTATGTAGGTAGCGAACCATGCTTGACACCAACTCGGCCGGGTCGTCGTTCGTGACGAAACATCTGGGCTCTTCGAAGTCAGGAATATTACTGGCAACGCTCACGCTCAGTAATTCGTGACGATTCTCCCATCGCAGTTTGGAGTTTTCCCGAATCATTGACGTCGACATGGGCTGGAAGTAGCATTCGTAATCGAACGTAGCCCGATACGGGAAATACTTCATGTCTTCATCTACGTCTATGCCGATCTCAGATAACTTGTCAAATATTGTTAAGGGTAGTTGGTACGATCCACCACTAAATTTGTGCTTGACGTTAACATCACACGTCAGTTCGTGACTCATGAGGTTCCATGACCTAGTGAACACGGTGCCGCACTTGGAACAGGCGTAGCACTTACTGTACTTATTTAGATCTGAAATGTAGGAGAAATGATTCCCCCACAGGTTAAGGTACATGGTATCGGGATAGCGGCGATGGGAACGTCTGACTAGATCGACCTGAGTGGTGGATTTACCAAGACGAGGTTCTTCCTCTGCAGCCTCATCAGTCTGGCAACCATCGAGTTCGTCATCGACCTCTGTTGGCATCAGCATGTACACCTGTACATTCACTTCAAACACTGTTTCGGCAATGGCCAACTCGTCTAATGTAACACCGTTTACTCGTGTTTTACCCGTGACCCGTCGGTACTTCTCCACTAGATGCTGTACTGTTTTTTCCATCGCGTACGGGGTTGATCTTCTGTGCACAGCAAGACACCGAAAAAAACACAAACTGTCGACATACTTTTTCCCCGAGTTCCAATTGCAAACTAGATTTTTCAACCCTCGATTGTTGGCGACATACGGGGGAAGTTCCTGTTCAAGCGATCCGATAGGGAACTGGGGCATCTTGTTGACGTAGACAGTCAGGTTGGTTGTGGCTGCTACAGTCCACTTTGTATCGGGTCTACGCCGAATACCGTACTGCAGCACGTCAGTCTCTCGGACCTTCTCCCTAACACGGTCCATGTCCTGCTCTCTTGCTATAATCTCGGGAGTCGCGAACAACCTGGTATTGTTTTGGCTGGCATGGTAGTACCTCAACTGACCCGTCTCCGAATTACGAAGAATAAAACCAAACGACAGGTTGATTTTTGCTCGACATCGTAATAGCTGAAATACTGTTTTCAAAGCCTCGTCGATGTCTGTAGGGGAGTGTCCAACCAGTCGAAAATTGAACACATCTTGAATGCGTCGACCGGTCGTATAATGCGTGCGAATAGCTATCCAGTGTTTGCGGGAAATGTTTAGAATATCTTCCGAGTCATCATAATCAGCGGGAAAATCTCTGGGATCCTCTGAGAGAGTTATCGGTGACTGGAGAGGTAGTGTTTGGTCCTGCTGCAAGATTTCTGTGGTTAATGGTGGAGGGGGTAGGCCCACACTGTCAACGTGGTGGGATTGAATGTGTCTTTTTAGGTTGTCGCAACGGTTAAAGGCTTTATCACACATCGGGCAGATATTTTTCTGCGGCTGAGAGGACAGAGACCCGTATGTCTGTGAGGTATCTGTCCGGCGATCTTCGTCCATCACACCAGTGTCAGCAGCTGTCATCGCACGGACGGGTTGAAAAGGCTGGGTGATCGGCTTGGACGATGTTGACGAAGCCATGTGGTCGTTTTGTAAATGTTGCATCATGTGACTCACCATAGGAAACACATCACCACACTCTGGGCAGGCTATAGCCATTACATTGAAGCTTTGTGTTGGGTTTGCGTCGCCTTGTGCAGATCCGCTATTCCCTTTTTCCTTTACGTCAGGTCGGTCCGCATTATGCGTCTTCCGGTGTCGCTTCATGTTGTCCGGGCGAGAAAACACTTTTCTACAGTCCGGACATGTTGCGCTCTTCTTGTTGGCACTCATCGGACCGGTAGCATGAAGCCTGCGGTGTCGAATAAGGTTCGTCAGCTGACGAAAAATCTTTCCACACAAAGGGCATGGAAATCGGTGTTTCCCCTGCAGATTGGATGGAGCGCTGCTCACTCGTTGGTCCACTCCAGCTACAGTATTCACCTCGGAAGGAACGTCAATGACGAGTTGGCCATCGTCTTGATTGGTCTCCATCTCCTCCTCCTCCTGCTGCATGCACTGTAGAAAGGGTTGGCTGGGTGGGGTAGCTGTTGGGAAGGGCTTCATAACTGGATTCGTGCTCTGTGTCTTTACTTCGAGAAAATTCTGCAGACAAAAAAAAAAAAAAAACAGAAAACAAAAACAATTAGTAAGGGTCGATATTTCAAAGACTTAATAAATGTTTGAGTAACTGTATGCGTACAAATAAAACTTATTGGAGAGCAATGTGTCGATGTCAAGAGTCACATTCGAAATGATCCTTGTTAAGATGATCCTCGGTTTATATACCAACACAGAAGGTACCAATCCCTTTATCAGGCAACATTATTTTGTAATGACCGATACATGCTTTCAGGAGTTGAAAAGAACGTATCCCAATGTCCCGATGACAATGGTATACAAGTAGGCCCTACTTTTTTGTGTGTGAAGAAGAATAAAAAACAAACAAGGTAATTGTTTAAATACCAGTAAATGAGTAGGCCTATGCAAGCTTTTCCAATTTATTATTCATAGTTAAACGACAACCATGCATGAATTTGCAAGGTATTCTGAATTCATAAATCACGTTTCGAAGGAATACCAAAGAACGGCCCTCGGTATATGCAAAAGGACGAGGAGAATTAAAGTCGAATGTCTGTATTCCGTCCTTAAAAAGACGTACAAGAAGTTTAGATAAAACGATACAAAGACTGATTTTTCAACGATTCAATGCAGCAGTTTATTTATTTATTTATTTTTTTTTTTTTTATCCTTAAGCGTTTTTCCACACATTCTAAAACTTTTTTTTTTCCGAGTGAAACTGAAACGTGCAAGTACTACGAATTATTTGATCACTGATCATTCCGAAATGGTCAACCAATTTCAGCATTTGTCCAAAATGTCGGATGGTATAAATTTTATCGATCAAATTCCAAGAATTTGATTCGTGGGATTTAAGGACAGGTAGAAAGTAAATGTGTTTAAAAGAGAAGGGAAAAAATTAAGAAGTAGAAAATCAAAAAAAGTTATCATGCAGTGCTATCATAATTATTTCAATTAAATAGTTATTTTCCAAAAGGTTCCCTCTTAACCTGTCAAATCCAGAATGACAACCACGTACAACACACTTGAGATATACCCCATATATAGATTAATGAAAAAAGTTTTATACGGAAAAAGATACCACGTGTGCGCGAATTACGAGCAATGCAACTATAGCATAATGTTTAGAATATACACTACTAAAGTGTGACGTCAGCTGCTACGGTAACTGGATCTAAACCTCCGCTGGTAATCCGAAACGTTAATTGCTAAAACTAACTTAAGGTACATGTACAATATACATGTACATCAAAAATGTAAATTGTTATCTACAAAACAGTACCGTCACTATATAATTACACCATTCAATCTTAAACGCATTTACCCGCAGACCGAACACGCATTTCAATTTGCAAATGTGGGCATTCAATTTTGTTATTCATTGGATTGCGAATGATTTAGCATTTTGTACGTCCAGTCTAATTCCATGCCGTTAAAACAAAATAAGTAAAAAGAAAAACAAAACTGATTTAAAGATGTATTGTTTGTGTGTTTTGGGTGTAGCACCTCGTTTATTATTATTATTATTATTATTATTTTTTTTAATTATTGTTATTATTATTTTTCTTTTTTTTTATATAGAGAAACCAAACTTATTTGCTTTCAAATGAGACATCCTTGGGAAAATAAATCGAGCAAAGTTTAATTATTGAACAAACTGTCGATATTTCGATTTATTGGTGTTTTCCACAGGGTTGCCGATGTATAAAATACTAAGTTTAAAATAAAGTAAATGGTTTACAAATTCGTTCGAAGGAAAAAAAACAAAACAAAAAAAACATGAATTTGCTGAGAACCATAAACAATCGATCAATTTTACTATATTAGTGATTATGTAATAACAGTTATATTGTTTCACTTTGCTTCAACTTTGTTTTTGTGAAGATGTATTGTGTTCTTTATTGCTCCAAATAATAATGCATGATCAGTATTCTTCATTCATACTGTCTACATTTCCTGATTATCGAAAACTAGTGGATATTTTGTTCACGACGTGGTAGTGAGGCGGGGGAGTGAATTGAAGGGTCTCACTATACTTCCTCCCGACAGGTTGGTTTTTTTTTAATTTGATATTTTAAGTGAATAGGAGAAAATAAATGCACATGATCTAACGTCTTTGAATTTTAATGTCAAATTGTCAAACATGTTTACTTATAATTGATGAAGTTTAAATTTGACCATTATGCTCTTGGCTCATGGCTTGGACAAATGTCTTCGCTAAGTATAGTTTTCCTGCACATTTAAAAACTTTTTTTTTTCCATTCAAATTAATATCCGGTTAACTCCAATTTCATCCCAAGACGAGGAAATTGCGCAAATGCTACAATTGATTCGGTCTTTCCAATTGATCAATGGTCAACCAATTTCAACATTTGTCCATTCTATATCGTATAAGATTTTAATTTATTTCATCTCGACAGATGATCATCGATACATCACATGATGATTGAATTCGTGATGATTGAATGTGTCGGATGGGCAGACTATAGCCTATATATATATTTATGTGTAGCTTTGTGGACAGCTACGTTTCAGGTTAGTTTCTTGCACTTGCTCTCAGACTCATGATTCCGAATCTTAAACAAACATTACATGTCACTGTTATTAGCCCATCACGTTATAGCAACCATAATCTATGCATGTAAAATTAATGTCTTTAAAATAGAAAATTATCATATACAATCAAGTGAAATACATGTGAAATTGATTTCCAAATTACGAAATTGCTTCATTCGTCGTACGTTTGACAACTGCCGACGACGAAATCGAAAAGTATGCAAACGTACGAGACGGTTTAGACAAATACAAACATGAGCGACCAAAATAATACGAAATTGAACATGCATAGCCTATATGGGAAATGCAATTCGAGTATTATCGATACGAAACTGAAGTTAACCGGTTATGAAAATGTTTTAAAAGGTGCGGGAAAACGTATATGTTTTTAACTTTGAGTGTGGAATTCTCCTATTTAATTGCGTGCTATTGAATGCACTGAATGATGAGCCCGAACTGCATTCAAATTCACCCTAAAACAAACGAATCTGAAAGGTGTTTGTTATAAAATCGATTATTATCAGTGTAGGGCCTACTTTTGACAACATTTCTATCGACTTAATATGTTACAGCTGTATTGTTTTTACCTAGTTCGCCTTTCACTAAACGAATGCTTAGAATTCTGAATTTTCTTGTCTAAAAAAAAATTCGAAGGAGCATAAGTATAGTTCCAAATATTAAGCAATCATTGAAACAGATTGAACAGACTTTCCATCTAATAAAGTGTAGGCCTACTCTATTCGAAATTGATATTAGGTTTTGCCAGCACACACAACTCACGCAAAATTGAATATTTACAGTACCCCATCAAATATAGAATGCAAAATGCAGATAGTTGAAAATCGGCTGGAATTACGTGTTGTTATATATTTGAAGCTTTTATACATCAAATTGCGCGAAAGATCATTCGCTGGTCAATTGCTGCTCAATTCAATATCATACTAGAAGGGGGAGGGGAGGAGAGAGAACAACACGTAGTTCACTTTCAATAAGATATTGAAAGGAACTCATGCAGTTGCCGGATTTTAATGTATTTTAACAGCTGTGTGTACTTGTCAGTTCTTTTCCTTTCTTTCTACATTGGGTTGTTGGTTTGTTTGTTTGTTTGTTTGTTTAGAAGGCACTGTTTTATTTCGGCATTATACTCGTCTAACAAAATTGTATTGGAAATTCGGACAGGTGTCACGGACAGAGAATTACCGCGAATCTCAGACTCTTCACTGGACGCGTCCGGACGGGTCAGTTTTATTTACTACGCTCCAATGAGTCCTCGAAGTGACGTCACGGAAACCCTATTCAATCCATCTCTATATGCCGTGCACACACCACGATTATTACATCACATTTTGTGTACAATAAACTCGTCCATGTATGTACCTAGTAAAATAGAAATAGATGTACATGTAGCAAGTGTGGTCCATTGGTACTTAATATACAGGGAAAGTTTACAGCGACCCAGTTACCCTTGCAGTCGACGTCTCACTTTAGTGTTTTATTTTCGTGAAAAACAATAACAATAGTGTCCAACACAAATTGATAATTTTCACTTTCTTGTGAAAAAACAAAACAAAACAAAACAATTTAAAAAACAAAACAAATAGGCCTAAATACCATAAAACTAAGCTGAGAGTTCGCTGTTTTACATGGTGGAAGTATATCAACAAAGACCTGTTCCTTAAAAAAGAGTAACAAAAACAAGTTTACGGAACTTTCGATGTCTGTTATATGTCGCGTGTATATATATACTTCTTGAAATTTCGTTCTTGTGCTATTTTTTTAGCACAAAACAAAACAAAACAAAACAAAACCGATCCATCACAATACAAATAAAACAGTTAATATAATTAAAACCTACATACCTCGATTTAAATTACTGAATCGGCTCTCGTCCTGCTTTCAATACGTAGGGGAGCGCAGGCTGAAGATTCGCGGTACACTTTGTCGTAACCATCTGAACACGCGTCGAAGTTATGATATAATGAACTTACACAACAGACCGTGAATTAAGGTTTACTACCAGTTCAAAATCAGCGCGAGTTTCGGACCCGTTGACAGAACACGTCCGGACAGGTCAGTTTTGTTTACCAACATCCGATGACTCATCGATGTGACGTCACGCACATTCATCAAAAATACACACACAGGCTGCAGCTCGCGCGAGTTTCGAAACTGCTGACAGGACACGTCCGGACAGGTCAGTTTTGTTTACCAACATCCGATGACTCATCGATGTGACGTCACACACATTCATCAAAAATACACACACAGGCTGCAGCTAGCGTGAGTTTCGGACCTGTTGACAGGACACGTCCGGACAGGTCAGTTTTGTTCACCAACATCCGGATGACCCATCGATGTGACGTCACACACATTCAAACGTACACGCACGTACTACAGCACGTTAGCGCGAATTTCGGACTTACATGTTGTATATAGCAGGCCAATAAAAATATGGTATGGGTATATTTATTTAATTTGCAAATAGCCCTGTATAGGCCTATTCTTAACAAATCACACACGTACTGCCGTGGTTCTTTTAGGTTAATTCTTAATTCACTCTTTAATTAATTCCCTGTCCTGCTTAAGTAGCAATTAATTTAAATTATTTTCCTTAAAAAGAAATACCAGACATGTTTTGACCGCTATATGTCATGCGCAATTACAATCATGCCATACGTAAATAATGTATCATTATCAATACAACTTTTCCAAGAAAGGGACTATTAGGGGGGAAAGTCAAACTTTCTGCTGTGTATTAAAGTTGAGTTACATGAAAAGATAAAATAATTCATACAAAAGTGGTATTAATGGAGAATAAACGATTAAGAAATTAAAAAATAATGCATGTATATAACAAACCATTAAACAAAACAAAACAGAAATCATGAAAAACCGCAATATATATCGGTTAAGACGGTAATTATGTGCCCAGCATACTTCCTTGATTTCAGTCTATTATTTTTTTTTTTGCGTGGTACGGTAAAGTTAACCTGATTTGACGATTTTAAAATGTGTTTTTATGATCACGTGATGTGTCGTCGGCTTAAAACTTGTATGACTGTGTGGTCACTAAAACTGAATCGGATAGTGTTTTCCCTTTCCCCTGCGTAATTTTGTCTCTCTATGTTCTCGGTGATTTTCTGATAGTACGATATGTTAAAAGCTAGTTTAAAAGCCGAGTTGAAGGCGAGTCTTGAATCTTTGCAATTTGTATACACTGTACTTATTTACAATGGTTTTAAATAAAACAATAGAAACTTTTATTTGACATTTAAAAAAAAAAGAATCTAAAAAATATAACGTTTATTAAATATGACCACGGCAGAGTTAACAATTGTAAGTTGAACTCGAAGTTTGCAGACATGATCTAGACTTGTAACCCTATATTTTCTATGCATATATCTAAACTATTCCCTTACATGCACTCATCAATATCCGTACGTAAACGGTCAGACAAACCCTCTGACGTCATTATACACTCCCCAATCCGTTCGCACTGATCCTCGAGGAGGTCAATCTAACCCATATACTGATACTCGCTGGGGTCACGGCCCCGATCGATCCTCCATGCATGACCTCGCGCGCGTACAGACTATGCACATACTGATTCTCGTTGAGGTCACGGCCCGATCCTCATTAAGGACGGTCTGACCATCCATGCATGACTTCCGTATAGACTTTGTACACACTGATCCTCGTTGAGGTCACCGATCCGATCCTCAATGAGGATCATGATCCTCCTCAGAAAACATGGGTCAAATGCTTAGACTATACTACTTCAAGCTCACTGAGCTGGGGACCGGAACACGGCTTTCACACGCTGTCAGGCCAAATATTAACACGGAAAATAAAACTTTGGGAATACACTTAACACAAACCCCAGAGGCCGCTAATGTGACATTTTTCTCATTTTCTAGATCACGTTTGGGTGATGGGAAAAGATTATCAGGCAGCTGTTGGATACAGATTACAAGAATGCCTAATGTCCTACAGATGAAAGAATAATTACTATGAAATGGAAAGGGGACTGAATGCTTCGTGCAGGCTCGGCAGGCTCGGCTGGTTTGCGTGTTTGTACAACCCTCCAGTACTCGCCCGACTTCTCAACTGATGAGAAATAAATGTTTGAAAATCCATTTTTGAAGCTGAGGCCAGACGCTGTTGGCATGCAATTTATTAAAACCAGGGGTAAAGAGTGCCTGGATATTACACAGCCCTAGCTGGCCCTGAATACATGTTGAGTACAAGTACATGTGTACATATTTGCAAAGGCCTGCAGTGTACGGCAGAAAATATTTAAATAATTTGTAAGCATAACAGCTATATTGCAAAAGTTACACGTTCAGTGCCTTAAATTTACTGAAGAATTTCACACATCGACAAGAAGTTCACAGATGCAACGATACCTTAACTTCAAGCAAATGTTAATCCATGATTCTGATTGGTGGAGCCATGGCAACAACATTGTGACATTGTACTACATGTACAATGTATGTACTCATGGGCTGCGTTCGGGCGTGCAGTTCTCGCTACTCCGGAGTAATGCGTGTGCATTACACTCGGGTCACATTACGCGAACGGCAAGTCCGCAGTCCGCATGCGCGAATGGCCATCAGTCAAGATGGCCGTCTCTTGCCATGACTACACAAAAAAATGCTGTTTCACTGTTTACGAGAAACTGAAGAAAATACAGACAGTAAGTCGTAAAAATCATTGATGACGTGTAAAACAAACCTTAGTTGACACGTTGAGCAAATTCACCAAAAAATCCAACCTATATCCCGCCATCTTTGTACAAATCACATGGCACTCGTCAGGAGTAAGAGCACACTCCCCATTTGTTGGGGAGTACCGAGAGCATACTCTCATTGACCCGAGTGTCGTTAATCTTGCCGTTCGCGCGCGCAGGAGTATGCTCGTGTTAACACGAGTACACGCCCGAACGCAGCCCTATAGTTTTTTGTAGTAATATCCCAAGTGCACTGTATCCCCTACGCAGAATGATTCAGAGCTGTATAATACCGATGTGGCTCATCATGTGCTTGATTTGTTGCATGCGCTTCCAAGCCTGTGTACATGCGCGGGTTTCTGTAATCAAATGGGGGACGTTTAACAATAGGAACAATAATGTCCGCGATTGCCAAGGACATGCGCGATTTGGAATCGTGTGCAAAACAAAAGTCCAAACAAAAGAGGAACAATGGGACGTCTGCGGTGGGAGGTTGGGCCACAGACACACTACAGATAACGATAGGGACGTTGGAGATGCTTACACCATGTAACACCAACTTACACCAGAGCATTCTTTTAGCCATCACATGATACATTTTTTCCATGGGTGTTGAGATTTTAATATAGGTTTTCTCGTTCAGTTTTAACCTCCCGATGTTGTAATTCGTCTCACCCCGGCCTAAGATAACTGGAAACACAGCGGATCTTTTCACTTCAAAATATAAAAATCCCATCTATCATGACATGAAACACTTGTAACACATATAAGGTTTGGTAAATACATACATTTTTATTCGTTGATATGCCAATATTGTACTTGTATTGTTAAAGAACATTTGATGTTGCAACTACTGCACATGTATGTTTATGGTAGATCATTAAATAATAGCGAGGTATTTTTGACACAGCGGATCTTTTCACTTCAAAATATAAAAATCCCATCTATCATGACATGAAACACTTGTAACACATATAAGGTTTGGTAAATACATACATTTTTATTCGTTGATATGCCAATATTGTACTTGTATTGTTAAAAAACATTTGATGTTGCAACTACAGAACTGCACATGTATGTTTATGGTAGATCATTAAATAATAGCGAGGTATTTTTGCAGGGTAGGAATTTCGTCTCTTGAGGGGCAAGGCCACTTTGGCCTTAAAGAACCTGTTTTTTTGAGGGGCACCCCGGCCAGTGAGAAGGGCACCAAGGCCAATGTAAAAATGTAAAAAAGGGCACGACTGCCAGTTTAAAATACAGTAAGCACAATTCTTATTCAATGTTATGATTCCTGGCATTCACTTTTATAAGTTTGCAATACACACAGCCTTCACAGGTACTAAAATTACATGTATAATACCTAAAAGTAAAATACATGTATTTCCACAAATGCATCATTTCCTTTTGGGCAATATTTCTCTCAAAATTATAATTAAATTAAAAAATACAAATTTAAAAAAACCTGTAACCCCATGTTGGGGGGCGAGTTGACCTAGGCTGGGGACGACTTGATCCATTTCATAAATTTAGAAATGCCAAAAACCAACGCTTTTAAAAAAGTAAATAAATAAATAAATTAAAAAAATTTGGCCTAGTGTACTAGCTACCGTTTCAGATAGGCCTAGGACTAAACAGAATAAGAAAAACCAGAACAAAAAATCAAAATATTGCGTGAAACTCGTCTCCGGGACAACCCGTGCCCGGGATAGCCGGTCCCCAAGACGTTCGCCCGAGACAACTCGTCCGACTCAAAACGAAACAGGGCGCCGACCGGATACGGCATGTACGGGGAAAAAACCCACCGACCCGACAGGTAAAACCACGTAGGCTAGCGCTACGGGACGGTAATCCTTTCACATAGTCCACAAATGACAAAATCTGCTCAGGTCGGATGTCAAATTTATAAAATAAATTATTTTTCATAAATCTAGACCTACATGTTGATGACCATGGCCAATTTCGATAAAATTTGAGCGGATTTTTGAACTCGCCCAGAGCCGATCAGGAACGATTCCAGCTTTAATTATTTCTGCATTTACTGGCCAATCTGTCCAGTTCCAGTTGCTTGGAGCGTTTCATGCGATCCCTACACATTTATTACAATCACAGATATATTTTTAAAACTTCAGCTGTTAAACTTAAGGAATTTGCGTTTATTTATTTTGCAAGAAAAAGTAGTAATGTACACGCTGCACTTGTGTTTAGCTCTCGAAGAAAAGCAGCACATGCACGTGCACGCTATTCCACACACCACACACTCCCACTGGATTACGGTATACTCCACATGTATCAGCACGTCTATGCGAGTCCGCAACAGGGGGATGTTCGCAAGCGCAATTGCGGTTCTGGAGTTTGCGAAATGAACGGAATAATGTTCAAGCTTTGCGTACAGCCAACACTTTATCAGTATGTACGTGTATACGGTATTGAGCTGAATCCAGAGTTCGTTACAGTACATTCACACATGCACTGCACCACATGCGTGCGGTGTGGTGCGAGTTACTTATTTTTCCACTGTGTCGGTACGGCCGCGATCAATGTACGACCGATGCGCCTTTTTTTTTAGCGCTTTGCAAATGGACACAAAATGAGTTTCTGACAATGGCATGCTCGTTGTTTTGTTTACAAAAGGGCACTGCGGCCAAGGTATTAAAAAGGCACAGCATAGTTGGCCGTGGAAACTGCATTTTAAAAAGGGGCATCACGGCAATTAAAAGGGCATCGACGGCAATGGCCGCCGTGGCCGTCGTGAAATTCCTTCCCTGATTTTTGGTTTCGACTACAGGAGACAGACCCAAAAATAGAGCTTTAATCTTGAAACATGATTAAAAGATAGCCTCGCCATTAGTGAATGGTTTCAAATTTAGAACAGTGACGCAAATTGGAAGTATTTCTGACGAGGTTAAAATCGCCATCAGATCTCAGCCAGTTGGTGTTAGTTATTACAATATGATCCCTGGGGCTATAAGTAATCTGTAGCCCAAAAACAATATTTTCTCTCGGTGGTATCTGAATTCCTTTCTCATTCCTACACTGGATTTCTCATTTTTCTTCATCCGTAATCGGGAAGAGGAGTGATATATATGGAAAGTCACATTCTGAAGCAGTCTCTTGTGAACAATCTGGGAGCATGTACTGCATAAGTATACATAATCTGGGTCATGCATGAAATGGGGTCATGGTGTCCCCTGTTACATCGGAGACCATTTTACCCTATGTTTTTTTTTTAACTTTCATTAATCAATGATACTCAGAAATGGGTCGTTCCATGGAGTTGAAGAACACAGATGTACATATTACTGTACATCCACAACCATTTGGCCCTTTGACAACCCCATGAATCAATACTATTCAGAAATTCAAGCTTTTGGATGAGAGAAATTCAAAACATTCATACTTGTAACAAAATCCATGAGCAGATGTCAACTACATAGAATTTTGTTCAAATGTAGGTGTGTGCTTTTTAGCAGATTTTCTGGAATCACACAGAAATTTATGCCAGAATTAATCCTCCAAATTCAAATTAAAAAGGATTGTTTTATTTGAGAACTGTGTTAATTTCAATTCAACATGAAAACATTTGTAGTTGAAGTAAAAGCAGTTGAACTGTATTGGTTTACAGGCTACATCCACAACCACCACTTTGTTAAATAATTCAAAATGGCGGCTCTTTGTCAACACTGAAGACTCCCAAACAGTGTAAGCCACCACATCAACATCATTATACAAATGGCGATTCATTGCTCCCTTATTTACCATTTTTGTGGAAATGAAGAAATGTCCCAAATACCAGCGGCTAAATGACAAATTAAAAACATCCATTATTTGTGACAAAATATAGCAACATCAGTCAACTATTAAAAAATGGAATTTTGTTTAAATTTAAGTGTGAAATTTTCAACAGATTTCTTTGAAAAACATAAAAATTCACTAAGATTACAAATCCAAATTTAGATTGCAAATAATTATTGTTTAGATCGAAATTTAGGTAACGGTATAACGCACTTTAAAGATCCCACAGCATTCTTTTGTGAAGAGCAAAAAGCGTGATCCAATTCCGTCCCTCACTTGTGAGGGACGGAAATCAGAAGACAAATGCCTTTCCTTTATAGTCAACAACAAATGAAAAATAAAGTGAACCTGTTTGTTTACCTTCTACTGATGTTAATACACACCTAGTTTATCAAATCTTGAAATTGACTTCACATTTTTATGCGAAGGTTGTTTTTATGCGTGAGGGACAGATAATCAATAAAATTTACCAAAAAAGCATCTTTTTTACATGCATTTTCAACTATTTCTTGAAAATGCGATGGCACAGTCAAATTTATTTTGTTAATTTCTGTAATATGATTGTAAATATGGACATTTCTTTACAGATCGAGGCATTATTTTGATTAATTTCAGACATTTTGAAGTGTTTACCAGTTTTGGATCATGCTCCAAGGGGATTCCCCAGTGTCTCTGGCCATTTCTAATTTCTAATTTTTCATGGGTTTACTTTCCTTACGCTTGTAAGTGACAGTGCAATGGGCACTTTAGAGGAATCCTTGATATGAATGCCGGAAAGTAATAATAATATCACTTTCAGGGTTGGAGTGGCGTCCCTGTTACATCAGTGAGCATCATTTTGTCAAATAATTCAAAATTGCTAAACTCCATCAAGACGGAAGACGGAAATAAAAAAAATTCACACATTGTGTCCCAACTTCGTTGTACATGTTGCGATCCCATGCAACCTGAAGAGAAAAAAATGGGTTTGTAGGAAAAACCTGAGAGAGCATACCACATGTGATTTATAATTCAGCTGGTAGAGCATCAGCCCGGTGAGTCCGAGGTCTTGGGTTCGAATCCTGACGGGGACAATACGATTATTCTCTCCTCTCATGTTTGGTTGTTTACGGCTTCTCATACGACAATAAATTCTCATTTTAATGCCCCTAATATAAAGCTCTTTCTGGCAAGTTCCTGTCATAAGATCCCTTGATTAAAATTGTTCCAGCCGTTACTCTGAATTTCCTTTCAGGATACATACATGGAAGGCTAAGATTAATTCAGTCTCTTGAACAGTGCTCACTATAATGACAGTTTATTGAAAATGTCTCTCAGCCAGAGTTTAAAATCAAACAGAGGCCACCTGTGCTGCAAAGTGTAATAAAATAAGTTTTGATTTTCGTCAACCCAGCGTTCAACTTTCACCCGAGCTCGGAATCGAGCACCGAGCTCGGGATCAGCCCCGGAACACAACTGAGTGTAAACGCTCTCGGAACCAAATTGGCCCCGGATCAGACCCCGAGATTTTGGTCTCGCGTTGGCGGAGGGTTCAATCCCGAGCTCGGGATCAGTTTGCGGTTAGATAAGCAATTAGTCTTTACCGCAACCTGCCACATCCGCTCCACAGCCGTAGCAGGGGAAAAGCCCGCGAAATTCAAGTGGCCTTGTACACTGTACATGCACAACCCATGCACACATTGATCAGTACCTGCACACACAGAGCATGACCTTTGACTGCAACTTCTGGCACTACGCTCGAGATCAACTACAGAATGTAACGCGGCACTCAGGATCATTGCGGTTAACACTGATGCATTCTTATCAGGGGACCAATCTTGATCCTGAGCTCGGGACCAGTGTAAACACGGTGCCAGGGACGTTTCACACTTCACAAACCCACTTTGTATCGTCCAAAGCAAGTTTTAGCTAAGAATATAGGAATGGATTAGGCAGACATGTTTAAAAATCCACAGGAAGATATGCAAAAAGGGAACCAATGCCAAGACTAGGGTAGCCATTTGGCAAGGCTTTATGGCTTTGGGCTTATGTTTGGTAAAATGTGGGATAATTGGGCATCTTGAGCAGAGTATATAAAGGCTGGTCGAACGTTATGCCTTTTGTCTTGCCATAAAGCCTTTTACGAACTGGCTACTGCTACATTATTCATTACATGCAAGTAGTTGACTCGAACGTGCAACGTCACAACATCATTACCCGCGCCCCACTCTACACGTAAACATTTTGAAAACAGATCGAAAACAAACTGTCAACTGAGCCAATGAGAGTTTATAGGTACCTGTTTTGCAATCGCGCGTGTAATGCAAGTTCCTACAGGACAATCCGACCAATCACATTGCCTGCGGCGTTGTGGACTCGTTCATTATCAATGTAGGTACGGCACTTACATTTACTTTGAAAATACCCCGTTGCTGAGCTCCATGTAAATACGTTTAAATTTGCCAAAGTGTTTATTACATCTAAGTTTTATACGGAGCAAATATTATTTCCATTTCATTTGATTTATTTGCTGTTTAATTTACCCAGTGCATTCAAAAGCGTACATAAGCCTACCTCCCTTGTTTGTAGGAGCTCACGACGTAATTTGCATAGGGTGACCTGCACGTGACTGGCTGATTTCGCTACCAACTTTGGTAGCGATTATGAAGAAAAACATAATTGTCTCACAGTTCGAAAAAGGCCAAGTGAATGAGACACTTGGTGTGTGTAGACTACTCAAGTCACCAAATTGCCCAAATTCACAGGGCCTTGTCAAAAGGCTAAGACTAGGGCAACAGAGAGCAAAATATACCAGGCCTCAATCCTTGGTATGTGTATTCTATCACAATAATTTCTCAGTTCCAGAACTGCATTTCATTAACTACATTTATTCAGGTAATTACATTAACGAGACCATATCGTATTCCTAATGTAATTAGCGGCTTAGCATTATGCACTGTCCTAATGTACATTATACAGCACACATGTGTGCAGAGGCCATTGACATGCTATATACACGCTTGGCTTCATATGGACGTCTGCCAAAATGGTCCCCACAGCTAGCCGAAATTGATTTCAGTTTGAGAACAGTTGGCAGAGTGCCATTATAAGCGAGTGCAATGTTCTCGAATGTTGCCACAGAAAATTTACAATTAAATGGACTTGTATAATTTACATATGTGTATACGGCACGTACACAACTTTGCCTAGTTGCGCCACCATGCAACACCGAGAGAAGAATTGGGTCTATAGAGCCCTTGCACGGCGGCCATGACAGGGGGCAGTCACATTGTTACCATGTGTCATGCATGAGGAGGTGCTTTGTGGTTCTAATGTTACATCATTTAAATAAGAAAACATGCCCCTGTCATGGCCACCGGTGCAGAAGCTCTATAGGGAAAACCTGAGGGAGTATACCAACTGTGCCTTGTAGCTCAGCTGGTAGAGCATCTGCCTAGCCAGAAGTCTCGGGTTTCAATCCCGATAAGGCCCTTACGATTATTCTCTCATTCCAAGTTTGGATGTGTAAGGCAGTACAGGTACATGTATGTTATACATGCTGGTTCAAATTAACATTTCATTTTTAATTACAACCCTGGAACATATGCAAACAAATTTGCAAACCACTTTATACCCAAAAGTTCACTTAGAAATTTAGATGAATGCGTTGCAGCTGATTTCACGAAAGTGCGTAGCTTGCGCAACTTTTGAAATACCACAGAAATGTTGCGCAGTTTACGCAATAAAAAGTTGCAAAAGTGGGCTTGCGTCATGCACTCTGTGGCACGCGTAATACTGCGTGTGTGCACAACCCACGCGATGCATTAAAAAAATGCATCGCATTGGAACAATACATGCAGTACACAGCGCTCATTTTCGGAATTGCAAGCGATCTAAATAATTTCATCTTCATGGACTATTTTCTGGTAAAATTATATCATATCGGGCGGAAACATTTCATTGGATAGTTGCTACCAGTTCAATCTTCACTTTGAGTATAAAGGTTTTCCCTGTCAACTCGTTGATTATCTTTTGGGGTCATTGCAAATGATACAGTGGGAATAAAACAACAACATAAAACTGCTAAAACAACAACTGGAAACTATAGATTTCAAAACGAAGACCAAAAAGAAAGTGGATGACGAAATGAATGCCATCCTGCAGGACCCACATTTTTTTAAATTTTAAACTCGAGACATTTTACCCAGTGTTTCTTTGTTAGATTGAAAATTGAGCCCAGACAAACAGCAATAAATCCAAGCACACCAACTTAACACGATGCAACATTAACCTGGGGCTTGTGCCCTCGCTGACATTCTAGTCATTAATACATTAACACATACAGCACTATAGTGTACATCGGAGAACAATCGGACAGATGGCATGTTCTGGGTGAAGTGGCAAGAACAATTACCGAAGCTGCGGCAAAATGAAATTCTCTCACAAACAACCACCCCGTCCTTTCCAACACCGCCAACTGAACAATTTGTAAATGAGTCGTAATGGAGACATACCGGTTAGTCAGTTCAGGTTTAGGGGCAGTCCAAAATTGCCTTGGAACATTTTTATGGTCGTAGTATTTTTCAAGACTTCGCCCCTCCACCCCCCTGAAATAGTACTTAAAGGCAGTACACATGATTAGTATCTCAAAGAATCGGTACGTTCAAAAATTTACACATAACTTTCACGATATTAACAGGATGACGGCAGAAAACTTCCCCTGAAATGGTTTCGTCTAAGGTGCTATAATCTTTGAGAAATGAGAAAAACAATTATTTTTCGTCTAGCGAGTCGTAAATTTAATTCGCCCCAAAACCATTTTCCCCAAGTGCCATTTAGCCCCCAAACCACTTCGCCCAAGTGCCATTTCACCCCAAATCACTTCGTCCAAAAACTGCCTCGCCCAAATGCCACTTCGCCCCAAAACCACTTTGTGCACAGGCTGTGGTTCAGGTCGAAGTTGTTCGGGGTGAAGTGGTTTTGGGGCAAAATGAATGCTAACCATTTTTTGACTGTTTTCTCAAAAGTTAGACGAAGTATGGAGCTGGTTTTTGCTCAGGTTGGTTTTAATCATGCATACCTTCAATCACACAGAGGTGCTATTTGTAACAGTTAACCAATCATGTATACTATCTTTAAAGGGACTGTGTCGCGGTTTGCGCATGAGCCAAATCCTTTCAATTTTTGACATATGTGCACACTCGGAAGAATGTAGTGCAATTTTGTTACACAATGCCATTGGTTCGTGTGCGTAAATGTACATCGTATACTTAGCACGTGCTGCATGGTGATTATACAGTTTTCTTGAGTTTTTACAATACGCAGAATTCAACTACATTTTACATCGTGTTGTGCGCCTTCGTTCGATTTGGCATAGCACGCGCACGATCAGTGTCTTGAAAAAAATCGCCACAGCGGCGGCGGCTGCCACGGTCTCTTTCCATTGACAGAAGATGTTCTGTAAAATTGTGTTTAGGACCAAATAAGCATACCAGTTTGGGTGGAAATCAAGGTTGAACAAATTGCTGTATCCCACCATGTCATTCATATCATTCGATGTTGTTTCTCTCATGTTTTGTCAATTTGTTTGATGAGATGAAAATACTCTCTTTCCTGAGCACACTACTTGAAGTTTACACAGGGGGGAAAAACGAACAATTCCATTGGAATTTAAGGGCCAATTTACTAATTAGCTAGTTTGGTTAGCTTAATGGATATGAGCTCTGGTTATTACTCCTAATGTCATCTATAATTTACATCATATTGTGGCACTATATCAACCTTCTGACTCTAATGGGATGCATTCAGGCATACATGATCAATTATCCTGTTAATTCTGTACTCTTACTGGGGAAACTATCCATAAGTCTTCAAGACTTGTTACAGTTGGTAATGGATGAGGTTACAGTGGCCAAAGTGCAATGCATGATGAGGGATTCACACCCAGTTTTTTTGTGCATAATCTTGATATGCAGTACTTCACAATAAACTTGGCACAGAGGGAATTCGGAGTGAAACATCGCAAAGAAAACAGCAGAATCAAATTTGTGGCAAGATATTTTAAAATGTATTTTTTTTAAACCTGAAGAAACTGGCTAGGCCCAATGCTTAGGCCAAAAAGAGTCAACAGTCAGTGAAATATTTGAAAATGAAATCTGTTTGAAGATAAATGAATGAAATTTTGTGACTGAAAATGTTAAACTTATAGGCCTGCTATGTAACTACGAAAAGGTGTCTACATTGTAGATAACGGGTGTTTATCTCTGTGCGTGTCTAGAGATTAGACGCGGATAAAACAGGCATGTACGCGTATTACTAAGAAACTTCTTCAAGCGCTCATTACAAAATATATTAAACAGCTGTTTTGTTATCCGCGCCTTATATGCGCCCAAGTTGATAGTCGGGCAGTCACAATTCTATGTGTGTTACGTGTTAGTGTTAGTGTTACAGATATGTTAACAGATCTGTTATCTCAATCAGAATTGTGACCTCAGAACAAATGCCGTGTAAACACGGCGTGTTACAATGTAGTGTGTGTAAGAAATCGTGCACAGAACCGCAAATTGCAGTGAGTGAGGCTGCAATTCTGTGCTCCGTGTTAGTGTAACAGGTGTGTTAACACGGCGTCTAGGGAAACCATGTTAGTGTCCGTGTAACAGATCTGTTAACAGATCTGTTGACTCGGCGTCTTGGGAAATGTCAAGTCGGTATAGGGTTCTGCACGACTTTAAACACTAACACTAACACAGAATTGTGACCTCCGGTCCGTGTTACACGAGCTTTACCACTAGTGATTGAAATTTTCAAAATCTTCACGGAGGCCAAAAAAGTCTCTATTGTGGGTTGAATGCAAGATCCAACACATTTATTGAGAATCACAAAAGTTCCAAAATAATAATTAACACCACCCACTTCGTTCAGATTAACTTAACAAATCTGTTAACAGATCTGTCACACTAACACCATGTGTAACATGAGGTGTTCAACTAACATGAGATGTAACACTAACACGTCTTAAACATCCTGTTAACATCGAGTTAACACTGTTTGTTCTGAGGTCACAATTCTGATTAAGTTAACAGATCTGTTACACTAACACTAACACGCAATCCAGAGCTTAATGCCGTGTTAACAGATCTGTAACACTTACACTAACACGTAACACACAGAATTGTGACCTCACCCATTGTACAAATCGTTTCACACGATCGTTCTCAAGGATACCTTGAGAAATAATCCGCTACCGGAAGAGTTTGCTGTAGGTCTGGACCTCCGCCAAAATATCTCAAGGATTGAGAAAATTTCTCAAGGAATGCTTGTCACTCTCAAGCACTGGTGTCCTTTCACACAATTGCACTTTTGTAAGATTTTCTCAAGCATGAGAAAATAACTCAAGCCTTGCAAGTTTATTGGCCTCGTGTGAAAAGGGCTTTACTTGAGACCAGGACTAAAATCACTGGCCACAGTAAGACCATCTATATTAGCTGGTATCTGCCGTGCATAAGCTGCATGTCACTGCACAATATGGCCACCAGATGTCTGATAAATGCTGTAATGTTGACAAATTAAACAATCCTCTTAATGGGCCATTTGATATTGCATTTTATAAACATTCAAAGCCGGCGGCAGAAATTTTCGCTTTCAAGTTCAAAGCCCTCCACATAGTGACATTATCGAGATTGGATGGGTGCCAATACGTGAAAGGAAAAACAAATCAATTAGTTTTCGTCGAGAGTGGCATTATGCAAGTGCATCTGCTTGTTTTGCATCTGAGCTCAAATATTCGATGAATCCTTTAATTAAAACACGGTACCCCCAGCTGAAATTAACATCCATTGCCTCATCTTGGAGGCTCAAAAAAGCAAATCTTCTTGATGGCTTTTTTAAAATCCAGGATGAGCCTTACTTTTTGGATTACAGGTCTAAATTTGAAACTAGCTTTCCAAAGATGAAAACAACACTGTACTTTCCTGTACGCTGAATAATAATTCTGGGAGTAATACATGTACTTTTAAGTGCAACACACTGGCTTCGCATGACATTTAAAGGATGGTGCAACTTTGATTTAAAAGAGCGGAAACTCTTGCTTACATTTCCAAAATATCACCAGCATCGCACATTTTGTTTATCAAGTGGCCACAAGGAAGTTGTTGTTTTTTCAAACCAGATCCATTCTGACTATTTAAAAACACTTTTAATTCACATTCATAAATACCTTAGACGGTTTACGCATCCCTCTAGGCTGAGAGCATGTGTCACATGGCCACTCTTAAACGAACGATAGAGACTGGGCAGCCAATCTTCCAACACTTTCTTGCTTGGCCCGGTTTGTGCCTCACCTGCGGGTCAGGCCATTATCACTCGTCTAGGCCCCTAGCCGGTTTTAAACGTATGTTTAAAACTGGCCAAACCCACTTTTATTCCCTTATTTAAATATGGTTTATGTATTAAAGCCACCATTTTTTTTCTGCACTTGGACTCAAGAAGCTGTGATGTCATACATATACAGTAAACTCTCGTAGTAACACCCCCTGATATAAAGCTCTTCTCCATATAAAGCTCCTTTTTCCAAGTCCCGGCCATTATTCTCTGCATTGTGTATGCATTGGTTATAGTGCTCTCTGGATATAAAGCTCAAATAATGTTGGTCCCTTGAAGAGCGCTATAATGAGAGTTTAATGTATACATGTAGTACTGTGGTATTCGTACTGCATGTAAACAAATGTCCGTTAAGATTTCTTGATTTTTTTTTCTTTTTATACGATTCATATTTTCACTTTGCCAGAGCATACGCTCACACTCACAATACCTGCTTACCAACTAGGACATACATAGTAGTAATCACACTGTAAAACTAGTGGCGTCATGTTCCGACCCTAGCAGATCCATTCACCGGATAATGCCGGAAAAGACGGAAAATTTGCTCAGTAGAAACATATCTTACCCAACATTTTCCGAAAGCAACATCTCATACGTGGTGCCTTATCACCATTGAAATGAAACAACCAAACTTGGGATGAGAGAAAAATTGGTATTTTCCGGTAAATGGTGGGGATAATTTTTTTCTGGCAATTTTCCTTCTCGGGAAAGGAAAAAAATGCCAATAGAAACACACCGTTCCGCCCGAGTGCAATAACAGGGAAGAAAAACGTAAACATGTGACCGCACAATGACCGATCCAATGCATGTGCTCGATGCCTGCATGTGACCTTTATCCAGCAAACTCGCAAAGTGTGATGGAAGGCCAGCGAGCTTGACTATCTTCCGGATAGAGCGGCTCAGTAGAAACTTTGCGTTACCTGGTATTTACCAGATCTTCAATAGAAACACGCTATAGGACATACAAATAAGCACATTAAAACTTGATGCTTGGGGGTCATCCATAAGGTGTATGAACAAATTTCCAGAAATTTAGCCCCCTCCGTACGAAAAATTTGTGATGTCATCCATTTGCCCGTACACATTATCTTAAACCCCCGCCCTCTCCCCACCCCCAAAAAAACCCACTGATAGAGGCCTATTATACTTGTAAATTCATACTGTGCGTTGTCACTTTGAATGGAGCGCATCTAAAGAAGTGACAAGGAAATCAGCAAAAAAAAGCTGCTCGCTTGTTGGACCGCAACGGACACTTCCAATATCTCAGGTCACGTTTTGGTTCTCCAGAAGAAGTGTGGATGTGTCTCTAGATGATTCCCAGATCAAAGGAAGGAAGCCCCTTCGGCGTCCATGATTCTCCCCCCTCACACATCTCACCTTTCTAATCAAGCATATGAATGCCGCATGCTGTGGCCAAGCGGTTAATGCCCTTCATATGCAAATGACTTCGCTTTCCGGAGGGGGATTGCAGGGATTTATTATTATTATTATTATTTGTGGTTTATTAAAACACTGCTTATAGCAGCCCACAGGCTGAATTACAAGTCAGTTTACATACAAATTTCAATAAAAATTAGATGAAGTTACAATCACAAGAAGTAAAGTAAAAACAAAAATATAGTATACATATCAAAAATTGCACAGAAAAACAATACATGTACTATACTAAAAAGAACCGGTAATTTCATTGGGCTGGTGGGAGTGAACTGAGTGCGTTATTAACAAGTCTGTTGAAATATGGGACTGGGCTATTATAAAAACGGGTTGTTTTACAAGTTGGAACATGAAGTGTTCGTTTGGACCGGAGATTCATAGTATGGGTGCTTTTTGATTTGACAAACCACTCATTGAATTTGTTTGAGTTAAAGGATTTCATTGCAAATTTATTACAAAGGAAGGTTCTACGCTTGTCCAAAGGTTCCAAACCAAAACTGGTCAAAGCTTGTTCATATCCAGTATATTTTTGACCCAATATAATGTGGCACACTCTTCTTTGTACTGATTCCAATAGATTAGAAAGAGTTGTAGTGATGCCCGAGTGCCACAATGGGGCAGCATATTCTATAACAGGCCTAATATAACCTTTATACACAGTCACAAGCTCTTTGTCAGTTAACCCTGTCATTTTAAGTTTCCTAAGCATGAAAAGTTTCATGTTGGCTTTTTTAACAATCTCCATGACATGGGCATCCCATTTTAAGTTGTTTTGCAATGTAACACCTAACAACTTCACACTGGGAACCTGTTGAAGATGAACATTGGAAATGGAATATTGAACAAAGGGAGGATCTTTTTTCCCACAGTACACCTGCATGGTGTTACATTTAGAAGGGTTCAATTGGATTTTGTTTACCAATGCCCAGTCATTGAGATTGTTTAAATCTGCTTGAATCCTGCTTACACCAGTAATGTGTCTATTTTCGCTTAGAGTAAGATCATCTACATATTTCCAGCATTTATTCTGAGTACAGTCAACGGCGTTATTAATATAGGCAAGGAATACAACAGGTCCGAGTTTAGTACCTTGGGGCACACCCCCAGAAAGAGTATGCCAATCAGAAAATGTTTGTTTATATCTAACCCTTTGTTGACGACCAGTTAGGAAACTAACAATCCATTGCACAATAGCAGGCGATACACCCAACTCCAACAGTTTGTCAACAGTAATTTCATGGTTTACCAAATCAAAGGCTTTTGTAAAATCTGTGAGCACCAGGGTACTAACATTATTTGGAACGCAAGCACCAGAGACTAGGTTATGATAAACATCAACCAGGCAATGGGTAGCGGAGATTCCTTTCTGGTTGCCATATTGCCTTTTATCGACATTGGGTTGGATAGAGTTCATGATCCATTTACAAATAAAACCTTCAGCAATTTTTGCCAGTAATGGAGTCAAAGAGATGGGCCTAAGTTTATGTAAAGTAGGCGGGAGTTGTTTCGGTATGGGAACAATATCGGCTTGTTTCCACTGAAGGAAACCGGGAGCAATTCTAAAATGCCAAGGAAGCACCTGGAATGCCAAAGCGACAGTTGCATAAAATAAAACTTGTCACGTTCTCGGACCTGTAAATAGATTGTGATGTATGTGATAAGACCGCCAAGTATAAGAAGTATTTGCGTGTTCCACTCGGAGGAGGATTATATCTCGGTAATGATGGATGAGGGTATTTGGGTCATGACTGTTTGATTTGTGGAATACAAATTGCTTGCAAGTTATCACATTTGTGAACTGGCCCACTATTAATTTATCATTTGTGAGAAGAGTCACACCGGAAACTAGCAATGTGGTAACAGCAAGCGTTTATTTGCTTGGCATGACAATAAAAGTAAGGAGGCAACCCTCCTTCAACAAGCATGGTTTAACAATCCTGGTTTTCACCAGCAATTTGCAGTGTCACAACAATCACCAATGGCAAACAAGAAAGCAAACAATAAATTCAACAATTAAGCAATTAGTTTACCCTACATGGTTTTTACCAGCACACTTTGCAGTGTGCTCAAACAAACGTTAACACATGTACAAAGCCCATATGGCATTGGCAACAGGCAGGTTTTAAATTTAACAAACGTCAGTACAATTTCCAGATGCTGGCAATTAAGCATGATTTTAACAATCTCCCAATCAAATTACCTTATCCTATTATTCTGGCAAACATATATGGTTTAAACAATCGTCAGTATATTCCCCAGTACCACATGATGCAAAATCAGACAAGATTAGGGTTTGGCAGTTGACAATGTTTATCACAGCTGAAGATAAATAATTTATCCACAGCACACCGCAATCAACAATTGCCCAAGGAGAGAGAACAACAAGGTTAGTGGACTTGAGCCAGCACTCCCGGCGATAGTAGTGACTCGTCCGTTTGAGCCTGACTCTGTACCACTCAAAATTTAGCAATCAACAAGACATCTCTCCAAGGACCTAAACCATCCCGGCTACTGCACATCAAATGCAACAGATAAAGCCAACACTTAGACCCTGCGCCCGCGCTGGGCGCACCCCTGACTCCCGCGAGCACCATTAGCGCGCAATACAAGACGAAAAAGATAAAACAAAGTTCAAAGTTCAAAGCCGCGGCACAACAAAAAGAGGCGCTTTCGAAACTTGCAACCCGGCAGACATGCCGCGAAACGCGCACCGCGGAGACCGATGACAAATTAGATTGCCGTGACAATGATAATTCGACGAATAGGAGATCGGGGCGGGTGGTGGGTCAATGTCTGTGCCAAGCAAACGCTTAGCGGCGAATGGCAGTTGAAGCCCTGTCGTGGCCCCACACTGCACTGTGTCCTACGCATCCGGTCTCACGGCTGCCAGCAAGAGAGCGCGCTTCGCAACAATGTATCAGTTTTGGGCGCGAACAGAAGTAAACAAACTTGAACTCGCGGCTCATGAAACTCGCCCGCACATTCGCCCATGCGTTGTGACCTCTCACAAAGGGGTTTGCGTTTTAGGACGCAAACCGAGTTTTTATCCTTTTTAGTTTCTCTAAATTACTTTTTGTGATTTTTTTCGTTTCAAATACATGCATCTTGGGAAACTGTGCACAAAATGGTAACTAATGACAGCCATTTCATTTTCCTTAATAATATGAGAGTATTATAGTGCAACACTTAGTTACGAGGATAACTGGGTCTATTTTTGCTGGTAATCTCAAACATCCATTGCTAAAGCGCAGGGAAACAGTTCACTGGTTTTAGTGTAGACCCAGTTGCCTCGGCAACACACAGAGGGCGACGTTTTTACGTCAGTACTTTATAAGCATCTACATCAGAGATGCCAAAATTGGAATTTGAAAAAGAGTAATTTGCCACTCCGATGGGGCACCCATTTTAGACACAATTTTATAACTAACACCCAAGCCCTAGTTAAACCCCAAATTATAAGCTTTGCATTCTAGAATTATATTACAATACTGATCGTCATTGGCTGAAACAATTAAATAAACTGCCTAATTTCAGTCTTTTTCCCGAGACTCTTTTCATGCATAACTGAAAACGAAAGGTCACGACAATCAACTCGAGCTATGTGTGTGACGTCATAGCGAGGAGACTGACTGTGGTCGTGTACCTAGCTCCTCGCAGCAAACACGTACACGTTGTATGCACGCACAGAACCGCGGATTGTTTACAGAGTTGCAAGTGTTACCACCAACAAGGCACGAAGCTGGCAGTTTATTGATTTAAAAAATTTATTCAGTGTAACAACCACTGAGAAAATACACCGAAAACTTTGAAAACTTTTACACAAAAATAACAACCAGTGGTTTATGCTATGCGGAAAGCATGCAACTTCTTTGACGTAGCGGGGTCAATGCATATATCATTATGACATCATCACCCCGTTTTTCATTTTTCTCTCTAATATAAAGATAAGAAAAACGCAACTTTATCAAGTAACATCCGTTTTATAAAGGAATTTCAAAGAGCCCTGGTTTGATAAAGAAATGTTGTTAAGTAACGTCTTGTTATTTAATCTAGATTTAAAATACCACACCATTTTGTCCAAAATTGGATTTTGGGTATTGATGCTCTGTTGCACTGTAGTTCTATATATTTTTTATAATAGAACACGATTTGTTTATTCTAAGTTTTAATAGAACAAACAAATATACGCAAATAATAAAAACCAAGAAGAGAAATTTGATTTCTTGAAATTTCCTTTTTGTACAAACGATATGAAAAACAAAACAAAACAAAATACAAATTGTCAGAGTGACTTTCAATAATCTGAATCCGAAAGGGTTTGAAGGAATTATTGATAAACTTGATGACCTAATTCTAAACACGATACATCATACAATTGATACAAAAGAATACTCTACTGTATAATGATACTCAGTTACAGCGATTGATGACGTACGTTTTCCCGCGATTTCCAAGTTCAAGTTCTTTTAAGATGGCGACTGTCAGCGAAATTAAACCACGAGATTTGAAGTCTCTGTTGTTGATGCCGGATTTCGTGAAATTGCGACTTGCGTAGCTTTGAATAATTAGTGTAGGTTTTCTGTCAAGTTCTTTGTTATTAGAAGATCACTCAGTGAGTTCCCAGTCCTTCAGGATGATTTCCAGACCACATTAATTTTACAATATATTTTACAATATATAATCAAAGTAAAAAAATCAAACTGTGGCTATATGTTGTGAGGGCAAAACTCTATAATGATAACCGGCCAGCATAATAATTGAATATACGGTATAATAAATAAATAGTTAAATCAAGCAATGCATTATGGGATAGTAGGATATGTCAACCTGACCCACCTGACCCCAGGGTCAGGTTTGTCATTCTGACCCCAGGGTCAGCTATGTCAACCCAGGGTCAGGTTTCTCATTCTGACCCCAGGGTCAGGTGGGTCAGATCAGGTGGGTCAGCCTGACCCAAGGGTCTCTAAATGGCCACACCCTTCAAAGAGGGTGTATTGGGTCTCAGCGAAGGAAAGCGGCAGGGTAACCGTTTTCACCTGCTTGACGTTGTTTGATGTTGGATGATCTACTGCTGCAAAGTTGCGACTTTGTATTATTATAGTCCAATGCCACTACACATGTAATATCATCACAAAAACCAAGAACATTTTGCTCAAGTGTCAGCCTCAGCATCCCCCCCCCCTTAGCAATTCAGCATCATTGATTTTTAACACTTATGATTGTTATTATACTCAACCAACTTATACTCTTAACTTTAATCTTAATATCATTTTATCCATTACGTGCATTACAATTTTATTTCATCCTCTTCTTATCAAGCCCCCTTTTTTAATTATTCATGCAAATTTATTTGGAAATCTGAGTAAATTTAGACTCAGTTCAAGACTTTACTTGAAATCCAAAGTTTCGAATAAGTGAGCTTGCATATTTCCAATGTGCTCAGCTGCCTTGTTTATTTGGCTACTGACTTTCTGCCCATATCTTAAATTATTCGCCTCGTGTTCACAGTTATTATCAAGCACGTGATAACCACCTTCCCCGGTGCCAAGTGCCGCCTCACTTTTCGTCATGATGTCCGGCACTGGCAATGGCTTCATTTGTGCATCCTCTGCGTTGTTAATCCGCACACGGCTGGTAGCAACGTCAACTATTGGGTCACGGCGGATGACGGCTCCTGCTTTGTTTTTAGGATCCCCACTATAATGAAAAACACTACCTTCACCATCGGCGATACCCGTATGATAGTAGGCAGGCCGTTCGAAGTCGATTTTGTCCCCGGCTTTAGGTAAGATTGCAGCTGCGCTTATCCAATCCCCAGTCGATCCTGTATAATAAAACATTATTATAAACGTTAAAATACATTCTATTTTATATGCAAGTTCAATCATGAAGTTAGAGTAAAATACGAGGTTTTACTGATAACGTTTCTATAACATTTACTCCTTCTGAATTGTTCGAAAGTTTTCTGGATCGTGTTTGAATATAAACTAGACATTGGCGGTTTTTTTTTTTTAAACGCAAGGTGATCGGGCGATATGAATATTGACCTCATTATGACGTCACACTTGGTTGAAATTGGTTGAAAACTTGAGTTGGTCGATGTTTCAAAAGAAACATTCACATATCGATTGCCAGTTTTGGAATTGTCAAGACATGACTATTCAACGCTAAAATTGTGTATCTGATGTCGTCATTATTGGCGCAGTCAATCTCATCATGTTCTTACATATGGAGTAAAAGAATCTTTCCAATATCTATTACAGTTCTCAATATTTTATCATTTGAGATAATATTACGTAACCACCGAGCATGTGATGACGTCATCATTTGTATAGTCATAAAGTCCACATGTGTGGGAACAATTCGTCCTGTAGAACCATGGTCAAATTCCCTACCACTTTGGCTCTATTTGCATTCAAAATGCTAAAAATTGCACATTTTCGAGCAACTTCCGGTTTGGACCGGAGGTTTGGGTCACACAGGGGTCATGTCATTGTATGATTTGTTTAGTTCATTGAGACCTATCATGCTGTGAAAGAATTATTCAAGTATCTATTAAGGTTCTTGAGATATTAATTTTAAAAAAAATAACCTCTGAATGTTTGTAATTTAACACCTGTGACGACATTATGACGTCACAGTTTTGTGCACAAATTGTTCAACAATTTGATAAACATCAAGTTCTGAAATGTGGTGAAAAAATATCTGCTGTTGTTCTCAAGATACAGCATTTTTAAACAATTCAGCTCCAAATTCGCGTAATTTGACACCACATTACGTAACCACCGTCCACGTGATGACGTCAAAATTGGTATAGTCATAAGGTCCACATGTGTGGAAACATTTCGTTCCGTAGAACTATGGTCAAATTCACTACCACTTTGAATCTATTTGCATTCAAAATGCTAAAAAAATTCACATTTTCGAACAACTTCCGGTTTGGACCGGAAGTAGGCGTCACACAGGGGTCATGACACCGTATGATTTGTTCAGTTCATTTAGACTTATCATGTTGTTAAAGAATTGTTCAAGTATCTATTACGGTTCTTGAGATATAAATTGTGGAAATAATAACCTTTGAATTTTTGTAATTTGACACCTGATGACGTCATGATTACGTCACACTTGATGCCATCATGATACTATACATGCTGGTGAAAGTCTGCCATATGGCTTATGTCTGTATCTAATTTACTAAAGATCCAGCTTGGTTTGATGGGCATTGTTGCTCGTAAAAATTAAGATTTCCGTTTTCGTTGAACTTTGACCTCTAATTGACCCCAGAAGGAAGGGTCAGATGAAAATGCCCACACAAAGAAATTTGTAGCCTATGATCTGGTCTATAAGCCTGCCAAATACGAAGATCTTGGGTCACGTGGTTTTTGAGACGGAAGCATTTTAAAACATGCATATTTTGGTTATTTTTGGGATGTAATTTGATACTTGATGACGTCACTATGACGTCACACGTGATGCCATCATGGTATTATACATGCTGGCGAAGGTCTGCAATGGGACCTATGCCTGTACTTAGTTTCCTAAAGATTCAGCATGGTTTGATGGACATTGTTGCTCAATAAATGCAAAAATTGAGATTTTCGTTTTCGTTGAACTTTGACCTCAAATTTACCCCAGAAGGAAGGGTCAGATGACAATGCCCACACGAAGAAAATTGTTGGCCATGATCTAATCTATAAGCCTGCCAAATACGAAGATCATGGGTCACGTGGTTTTCCAGACGTGCATAATTTGGTCATTTATTGGTTGTAATTTGATACCCGATGACGTCACGGTGACGTCACACTTGTATGCACACCTTCACATTGGGGTTGATGTTCCTACTAAGTTTCAAGTTGATAGCTTGAACCGTTTTGAAGAAAAGCTCTGGAAACGTTTGAGCAGAAAAAGAAGAAAAACAAAAAAAAACTAGAGCTACGTCTGTTCTATGAACAGAGCGTAGGGCTTTTTCCAATTTGTTTAACTTCAAAAATGAGCATGCTTAGCTTGCAAAAAGTATATAAAGTATTTAATTAAAAAAATGTTTACCTTTAATGTGTTACCTTTAAAGGATTGATGACGTAATCATTGTTTTAACAATACAGACATGTTTGGTGGTCGACGCACTCTATATTCACCACTATTGGGCTAATTTGCGCAAACACTGCTATCAAAGGGTAATTTTAAGACTTTTTAATTTTGCCGCTAGAGGGCACCCTTTTATGGAATGACGTAGAAACTTACATTTTTGGAAACCCTATTTACCTTAGACACTAACACTACCAACCGCATCTCGGCAGCTTTCCCCACTTTTACAAAATAGGTTCATTTAAATGCACTTCCGGTTTCTACCGGAAGTGAGCAAGGTCACGGCGATATTTTTTGGATACCCCACCCTAGTCGAACTCAAACACCTTTGACCCCATCCAAATACCTCTTACCAGTTTCAAATGGCAAGGCAAAGTCTGTTTGACCAATAGGGAATGAGGTCAAATGTGAAGGCATGTGGGCATCTGAAAGACCTTTATTAATGATCGTATATGCCGAAAGAATCAAGATCGTAGGTCAAACGGTTGATTTTTTAAATGAATTTTTGCATAGGGAAACATTAAATGTCATGCCCCTTTAAACTTACACCTGATGACGTCATGATGGCGCCATTGTTGGGTGTACACCTCTTCTAATATGTCTTTGATGTTACCAAGTTTGTTTAAGAACAACCTCAAGTTTGGGAACAACCTCAAAAAGTGCCGGCAACGCCCATGCGTTATGTCAATGGGGAAAACATCAGAAGAAGAAATAAACGGAAAAGCCAAAAGTTAACGACCTTTGCTAGTGATCGTATATGGGAAGGAATCGGGGTTGTAGCTCGCCTTTGTTAATTTTTCATATTTATAATATTTATATCACCTTTAATCTGACACGTGATGACGTCATTATGAGATCATCAGTTAAATACCTTTGTTAATGACCGTATATGGCGCATGAATCACGATCATAGGTGAATCGGCTGATTTGTTACGAATTTTGAATATGGAAAACATTAAATTGTATGCTCATTTAATCTTATACCTGATGATGAACAGTTTTTGAGTTGTGTCAGTTTGCCTGAGTGTACTGCTATACAGATCTGCCACTTCCAAGTGTTTGATGAACTGTGAGATACCAAGTCATGGCGCAGGTAAAAACTTTTGATTACTTAATTAGCTCCTTGAGGAGTATCGTAACATGTATGTTCAGGATTTAGTCTTGGGCGAAATTTCATATAAAACAAAATAACATGTACATTATGTAAACAGTACAGTTACCTTCATCGATTGAGGAAATACTTGTTTAGATTTGAGAATATGGCAATTTTCAGTTTTTGCACTTTTAAAAACATCAATTAAGTTACTGTAAAATTAGTACTATTTGTAATAATGTCACATGGCGTTATAAATTAAATATTTAAAAAGTTTATCCTGAAAACTCAGTTTAGAGGCAAGTTTGATTTCTCTTTGCGAATTCTAAACTGTTCATTTTTAGTTTGTTTTGTTCACATTTGGGATGGAAACGCGATGTTTTCTCGAAATACTGATATACATATATTAGTCATCAAAGGCAGAAATCAGAGCACATAATTAGTTAAGATTGAAAAGAGTTTGACCAAGGAGGACAATTTCGTAATTAGATTTTTAAAAGATGGTTCAATAAAATCTAGACAATGACTTAATTAATTCAGGCCTATATTAAGCTTTTGTTTTTAAATGGGATGTGCACTGCATGTTCGCGCAACTTACAACAAGTACATGTGTTTTCACGTATTGCGCATTCTCTCTTTAGCTATACATGTATAACTATGAGGGCGCTATATCACTTTCACGGTAGCAAAACGCGAGTGCATGGCCTGGGGCGGGTGACTTATGCATGGTTTTACGCAAATTGCGACTTGGCTGAACTTTGGCCTTCAATTGACCCAGGACGGAAGGGTCAGATGAAAATGCCTACACAAAGAACATTGTAGTCCATGATCTGATCTATAATGTCTGCTAAAGATGAAGACCCTGGGCCATGTTGTTTTATAGAGGGAAACATTTTACGAAATGCATTTAGGGTCATTTTCATGAAGAAAATCCACTTTTTTGCCACTTTAAATTATCATAATTACGTAATCAGTTATGTCATGGTGATGTTCTACATGGTGGTGGAAGTTTGTGATGGGGCCCATGCCTGTACCTAGTTTTATAAAGATCAAGCGTTGTTTAATAGCTAATATTGCTTCATAAGTACAAAAACATACAACAAATGTGAATTTTGAAATGGCTGAACTTTGACCTTCGATTGACCCAGGAAGGAAGGGTCAGATGAAAATGCCTACACAAAGAACATTGTAGCCCATGATCTGATATATATGTATGCAAAATATGAAGACCCTGGGTCATGTGGGTTCATACAGGGAAGCGTTTTACGAAATGCATATTTTGGTAATTTTATGATGAAAAATCCATTTTTGTGCCATTTTAAAATTATTATAATTACGTAATCCTTGACGTCATGGTGACGTTCTACATGGTGGTGGACGTTTGTGATGGGGCCCATGCCTGTACCTAGTTTTATGAAAATCAAGCATGGTTGAATAGCTAATATTGCTTCATAAGTACAAACAAATACAAAAAATGTGATTTTTGAATTGGCTGAACTTTGACCTTCGATTGACCCAGGAAAGGGAAGTATTTTTAAAATGCATATTTCGGCAATTTCCCGCTTTTTAGGCGTTTTTAAAGTGTTATAATGACGTAACGGATGACGTCACAATGAAGCCATTCTTGGGTGCACACCTCTTATACTATGTCTTTGATGTGACCAAGTTTGGTTAAGATCAATGTTTGGAAACAACCTTAAAAAGCGCCGACAACGCCTATGCGCTTTGTCTATGGGAAACAAATCAGAAGAAAACGGAAAAAAAAAAAAAATCAAAACGAAAACAAAGGCTTTTTCGTCCTAAACGAAAAAGCCAAATAGAGGTATGACGTTTGTTGTTACAAACGCCAGGTGATCGGGCGATATGAATATTGACTTCATTGTGACGTCACACTTGGTTGAAATTGGTTGAAAACTTGAGTTGGTCGATGTTTCAAAAGAAACATTCACATATCGATTGCTAGTATTGAAATTCTCAAAACATGACTATTCAACGCTAAAATTGTGTATCTGATGTCGTCATTATTGGCGCAGTCAATCTCATCATGTTCTTACATGTACGGAGTGAAAGAATCATTCCAATATCTATTACAGTTCCCAAGAAATTGTCATTTGAGATCATATTACGTAACCACCGAGCATGTGACGACGTCATCATTTGTATAGTCATAAAGTCCACATATGTGTGGGAACAATTCGTCCTGTAGAACCATGGTGAAATTCCCTACCACTTTGGCTCTATTTGCATTCAAAATGCTAAAAAGGGCACATTTTCGAACAACTTCCGGTTTGGACCGGAGGTTTGAGTCACACAGGGGTCATGTCATTGTAAGATTTGTTTAGTTCATTGAGACCTATCATGCTGTGAAAGAATTATTCAAGTATCTATTAAGGTTCTTGAGATATTAATTTTTGAAAAAAAATACCTCTGATTTTTTGTAATTTAACACCTGTGACGACATTATGACGTCACAGTTTTGTGCACAAATTGTTCAACAATTTGTTAAACATCAAGTTCTGAAATGTGGTGAAAAAATCGTGCAAATATCTGCTGTAGTTCTCAAGATACAGCATTTTTAAACAATTCAGCTCCAAATTCGCGTAATTTGACACCACATTACGTAACCACCGTCCACATGACGTCACCATTGGTATAGTCATAAGGTCCACATTTGTGGAAACATTTCGTTCCGTAGAACTATGGTCAAATTCACTACCACTTTGAATCTATTTGCATTCAAAATGCTAAAAAAATTGCACATTTTCGAACAACTTCCGGTTTGGACCGGAAGTAGGCGTCACACAGGGGTCATGACATCGTATGATTTGTTCAGTTCATTTAGACTTATCATGTTGTTAAAGAATTGTTCAAGTATCTATTACGGTTCTTGAGATATAAATTGTTGCTCGGTAAGTGTAAAAATTAAGATTTCCGTTTTCGTTGAACTTTGACCTCCAATTGACCCCAGAAGAAAGGGTCAGATGAAAATGCCCACACAAAGAAAATTGTAGCCAACGATCTCATCCACAAGCCTGCCAAATACGAAGATCTTGAGTCGCATGGTTTTCGAGACGGAAGCATTTTACAACATGCATATTTTGGTTATTTTGGGGATGTAATTTGATACTTGATGACGTCACGATGACGTCACACGTGATGCCATCATGATATTACACACGCCGGTGAAAGTCCGCCATAAGACCTATGCCTGTACCTAGTTTCTTAAAGATTCAGCTTGGTTTAATGGACATTGCAGCTCAATAAGTGCAAAAATTGAGATTTTCGTTTTCGTTGAACTTTGACCTCAAATTGACCCCAGAAGGAAGGGTCAGATGAAAATGCCCACACGAAGAAAATTGTTGGCCATGATCTAATCTATAAGCCTGCCAAATACGAAGATCATGGGTCACGTGGTTTTCCAGACGGAAGTATTTTAAAACATGCATATTTTGGTCATTTTTTGGTTGTAATTTGATACCCGATGACGTCACGGTGACGTCACACTTGTATGCACACCTTCACATTGGGGTTGATGTTCCTACCAAGTTTCAAGTTGATAGCTTGAACCGTTTCGAAGAAAAGCTCTGGAAACGTTTGAGTGGAAAAAGAAGAAGAAGAAGAAAAAAAAAAAAACTAGAGCTACGTCTGTTCGTTGAACATATCGTAGGGCTTTTTCGCCGCTTGCAGGGGGTGGGGCGAATGTTGCGTTTTTGAGATGAAAATCAATTGTACACGTATATATTTTGTTGTCTGTTAAATTTATGTTGTGCACCTTTAATCGCACGCAATATGACGTCATCATCATGGTACAGTTAGACATATTTGTTATTGATGGTAAATGCCTATAAAGAAATTTAGATAGTAGGTCAAACCGTTTATTTTTTATTTATTGTTTAAAAAAATGAATTTATTCAATATAATACACCTTTAATCTGACATCCGATGACGTCATCGTCATATCACAGGTTGAAGAATTGTCAGTGAATTGATTTTGTGGAAATTATGCACAATTTTGAGCCAAATTACTGCTTAAGCATAGACAAATGCAAAGAAATTTCATTTTTTACATGGCTGAACTTTGACCTTTAATTGACCAATGAAGGAAGGGTTAAATGAAAATGCCTACATGGAGAAAATTGGAGGGCACTGTCTGGTCTAATGTCTACCAAATATGAAGATCCTAGGTCACGTAGTTTTGGAAAAGTGTGCATTTTTTAAAATGCATATTGTAATCATTTTGATGCTAAAAATCACTTTCGCGCCATTTTTAAATGATAATAATGACGTCATCGATGACGTCACGATCATGATGTACATGCTGCTCAGAGTGTATCATGGGAACTATACCTTTACCTGATTTCACGAAAAACCAGCATAGTTTAAGGGGTGAAATTGCTGCACGAGTACAAAAAAGCCGGAAAATGGTGATTTTTGACAAAGGTGAATTTTGACCTTTAATTGACCTATGAAGGAAGGGTCAAATGAAAATGCCTACATGAGGAAAATTGTAGGGCATGGTCTGGTCTATATGTCTATGAAATATGAAGACCATGGGTAACGGGGTTTTTGAAAGGGATGCATTTCTAAAAATGCAGATTGTAATCTTTTTGATGCAGAAAATCACTTCTGCGCCCTTTTTAAATGAAAATAATCACGTCACTGATTACGTCACAATCATGATGTACATGCTGCTCAGAGTGGTGCATGGGAACTATACCTTTACCTGATTTCATACAAATCCAGCATAGTTTAAGGGGTGAAATTGCTGCATAAGTACAAAAAGCCGGAAAATTGTGATTTTTGACAAAGGTGAACTTTGACCTTTAATTGACCTATGAAGGAAGGGTCAAATAAAAATGCCCACACGAGAAAAATTGTAGGGCATGGTCTGATCTGTACGGATGCTAAATGTGAAGACCATGGGTCAAGTGGTATTTGAAAGGGATGCATTTCTAAAAATGCAGATTGTAATCATTTTGATGCTAAAAAATCACTTTTCGGCATTTTTAAATGTTAATAATGACGTCATCGCTGACGTCACGACCATGATGTTCATGCTGCCCAGAGTGTATAATGGGAACTATACCTGTACCTGATTTCATGAAAATTCAGCAATGTTTAAGGGGTGAAATTGCTGCATAAATATAAAAAAGCCGAAAAATTGTGATCTGTGAAATAGGTGAACTTTGACCTTTAATTTACCCATGAAGGAAGGGTCCGATCAAAATGCCTACACGATGAAAAGTGTGGGGCATGGTCTGATCTGTATGCATGCCAAATATGAAGACCATGGGTCACGTGGTTTTGGAAAGGGAAGTATTTTTAAAATGCATTTTTTGCTAATTGTTGCGTTTTTGTGCCCCTTTAAAGTGTTATAATGACGTAACGGATGACGTCACAATGAAGCCATTCTTGGGTGCACACCTCTTATACTATGTCCTTGATGTGACCAAGTTTGGTTAAGATCGAAGTTTGAGAACAACCTGAAAAGGTCAGGACAACGCCCATGCGTTATGTCTATAGGAAAAAAATCAGAAGAAGAAGAAGAAAAAACAAAATCAAAACAAAAACAAAGGCTTTTTCGCTGCAAACGAAAAAGCCAAAAAAATCAAAACAAAAACAAAGGCTTTTTCGCCGCAAACGAAAAAGCCAAAAAGACAAAGAAATCGTACAATAGTAATAGGTGATCGGAATGAGTTCCGATCACCTAAAAAAGACAAAGAAATCGTACAATAGTAATAGGTGATCGGAATGAGTTCCGATCACCTAACTAGAGCTTCGCGTTTGTGTTTTTTTACAAACGCAAGGTGATCGGGTGGCATGAAAAGTGAAGTCACAATGTCGTCATTGCGTTTCATGTTGTTCAATAATTCAGTTGTTTGATATAGAGAATGAACCATTAAGTGTTTCAAATTTGTTGAGATACATATGATGTTTTTAACGATTGAAGAGTAAACTTTTGTGTATTTCAAAATTGCGTTTATTTGCATTTGTAAAACTTAAAGTACCTTTTAAAAATAACTTCATATTTAGGTGGAAATTGAGGTTGGACAACTTCTTCATATTTATTTACACGTCAGGTAGTGTGAACACATACACATACTTGCGACTTGAGAAATTGACGTTAAGTACTTTGCTCATGGATGCAAGTGGCACAGGATTTGTTTAAATCCTAAGAAGCAAGGAAAATTGAAAAAATTGAGAGAAAAAAATTAACCTGTAAATAATTTGTAAATTATTGAAACAATAAAATGAGAGGTGACATATGCATGCATCTAATTGTTGTTTATTATATTGGTTCAGCAATATACATGTTTATGCTGTGCGTTCATCTTTGTTCCCCATAGTTCGTGTCGGGTACGAACAGTACGTGCGTATGCCGTTGAGAATCAATAGGGACCATTAGAAATGATACGCGTACGGGAAACGTATGCGGCTCGCAAAAACTGGGTTGTTATATCACAATTTTGCGTGGCTGCTCAATAAATGTGCGAATCTGTACATGGTTATATTGATGTGAAAGTCACATTACCAATGCAGACAAAACTAGAGGTATGACGTTTGTTGTTACAAACGCCAGGTGATCGGGCTAAATGAACATTTTGTGATGAATTTCAGACGTTGTTATCACCTGCTTTGTTTTTAGGATCCCCACTATAATGAAAAACACCACCTTCACCATCGGCCATACCCGCATGATTGTAGGCAGGCCGTTTGAAGTCGATTTTGTCCCCGGCTTTAGGTAAGATTGCAGCTGCGCTTATCCAATCCCCAGTCGATCCTGTATAATAAAACATTATTATAAACGTTAAAATACATTCTATTTTATGTGCAAGTTCAATCATGAAGTTAGAGTAAAATACGAGGTTTTACTGATAACGTTTCTATAACATTTACTCCTTCTGAATTGTTCGAAAGTTTTCTGGATCGTGTTTGAATATAAACTAGACATTGGCGGTTTTTTTTTTTAAAACGCAAGGTGATCGGGCGATATGAATATTGACCTCATTATGACGTCACACTTGGTTGAAATTGGTTGAAAACTTGAGTTGGTCGATGTTTCAAAAGAAACATTCACATATCGATTGCCAGTTTTGGAATTGTCAAGACATGACTATTCAACGCTAAAATTGTGTATCTGATGTCGTCATTATTGGCGCAGTCAATCTCATCATGTTCTTACATATGGAGTAAAAGAATCTTTCCAATATCTATTACAGTTCTCAATATTTTATCATTTGAGATAATATTACGTAACCACCGAGCATGTGATGACGTCATCATTTGTATAGTCATAAAGTCCACATGTGTGGGAACAATTCGTCCTGTAGAACCATGGTCAAATTCCCTACCCTTTTGGCTCTATTTGCATTCAAAATGCTAAAAATTGCACATTTTCGAACAACTTCCGGTTTGGACCGGAGGTTTGGGTCACACAGGGGTCATGTCATTGTATGATTTGTTTAGTTCATTGAGACCTATCATGCTGTGAAAGAATTATTCAAGTATCTATTAAGGTTCTTGAGATATTAATTTTAAAATAAATAACCTCTGAATGTTTGTAATTTAACACCTGTGACGACATTATGACGTCACAGTTTTGTGCACAAATTGTTCAACAATTTGATAAACATCAAGTTCTGAAATGTGGTGAAAAAATATCTGCTGTTGTTCTCAAGATACAGCATTTTTAAACAATTCAGCTCCAAATTCGCGTAATTTGACACCACATTACGTAACCACCGTCCACGTGATGACGTCAAAATTGGTATAGTCATAAGGTCCACATGTGTGGAAACATTTCGTTCCGTAGAACTATGGTCAAATTCACTACCACTTTGAATCTATTTGCATTCAAAATGCTAAAAAAAATCACATTTTCGAACAACTTCCGGTTTGGACCGGAAGTAGGCGTCACACAGGGGTCATGACACCGTATGATTTGTTCAGTTCATTTAGACTTATCATGTTGTTAAAGAATTGTTCAAGTATCTATTACGGTTCTTGAGATATAAATTTTGGAAATAATAACCTTTGAATTTTTGTAATTTGACACCTGATGACGTCATGATTACGTCACACTCGATGCCATAATGATACTATACATGCTGGTGAAAGTTAGCCATAGGGCTTATGTCTGTATCTAATTTACTAAAGATCCAGCTTGGTTTGATGGGCATTGTTGCTCGGTAAGTGTAAAAATTTAGATTTCCGTTTTCGTTAAACTTTTACCTCCAATTGACCCCAGAAGGAAGGGTCACATGAAAATGCCCACACAAAGAAAATTGTAGCCCATGATCTGATCCATAAACCCGCCAAATACGAAGATCTTGGGTCACGTGGTTTTCGAGACGGAAGCATTTTAAAACATGCATATTTTGGTTATTTTTGGGATGTAATTTGATACTTGATGACGTCATGATTACGTCACACGTGATGCCATCATGATATTATACATGCCGGTGAAAGTCTGCCATATGACCTATGCATGTACTTAGTTTTTTAAAGATTCAGCTTGGTTTGATGGACATTGCAGCTCAATAAGTGTAAAAATTGAGATTTTCGTTTTCGTTGAACTTTGACCTCAAATTGACCCCAGAAGGAAGGGTCAGATGAAAATGCCCACACGAAGAAAATTGTTGGCCATGATCTGATCTATAAGCCTCCCAATTACGAAAATCATGGGTCACGTGGTTTTCCAGACGGAAGCATTTTAAAACATGCCTATTTTGGTCATTTTTGGGTTGTAATTTGATACCCGATGACGTCACAGTGACGTCACACTTGTATGCACACCTTCACATTGGGGTTGATGTTCCTACCAAGTTTCAAGTTGATAGCTTGAACTGTTTTGAAGAAAAGCTCTGGAACCGTTTGAGTGGAAAAAAAAACAAAACTAGACATTGGCGTTTTTTTTTTTAAAAACGCAAGGTGATCGGGCGATATGAATATTGACCTCAGTAGGCTCATTGTGACGTCACGCTTGGTTGAAATTGGTTGAAAACTTGAGTTGGTAGATGTTTCAAAAGAAACATTCACATATCGATTGCCAGTATTGGAATTCTCAAAACATGACTATTCAACGCTAAAATTGTGTATCTGATATCGTCATTATTGGCGGTCAATCTCATCATGTATGGAGTGAAAGAATCTTTCCATTGGCAATATCTATTACAGTTCTCAAGATTTTGTCATTTGAAATCATATTACGTAACCACCGAGCATGTGATGACGTCATCATTTGTATTGTCATAAAGTACACATGCGTGGGAACAATTCGTCCTGTAGAACCATGGTCAAATTCCCTACCACTTTGGCTCTATTTGCATTCAAAATGCTAAAAATTGCACATTTTCGAACAACTTCCGGTTTGGACCGGAGGTTTGGGTCACACAGGGGTCATGTCATTGTATGATTTGTTTAGTTCATTGAGACCTATCATGATGTGAAATAATTATTCAAGTATATATTAAGGTTCTTGAGATATTAATTTTTGAAAAAATAACCTCTGATTGTTTGTAATTCAACACCTGTGACGACATTATGACATCACAGTTTTGTGCACAAATTGTTCAACAATTTGATAAACATTAAGTTCTGAAATGTGGTGAAAAAATCGTGCAAATATCTGCTGTAGTTCTCAAGATACAGCATTTTGAAACAATTCAGCTCCAAATTCGCGTAATTTGACACCACATTACGTAACCACCGTCCACGTGATGACGTCACCATTGGTATAGTCATAAGTTCCACATGTGTGGGAACATTTCGTTCCGTAGAACTATGGTCAAATTCACTACCACTTTGAATCTATTTGCATTCAAAATGCTGAAAAATTGCACATTTTCGAACAACTTCCGGTTTGGACCGGAAGTAGGCGTCACACAGGGGTCATGACATCGTATGATTTTGTTCAGTTCATTTAGACTTATCATGTTGTTAAAGAATTGTTCAAGTATCTATTCCGGTTCTTGAGATATAAATTGTTGCTCGGTAAGTGTAAAAATTAAGATTTCCGTTTTCGTTGAACTTTGACCTCCAATTGACCCCAGAAGGAAGGGTCAGATGAAAATGCCCACACAAAGAAAATTGTAGCCAACGATCTCATCCATAAGCCTGCCAAATACGAAGATCTTGAGTCGCATGGTTTTCGAGACGGAAGCATTTTACAACATGCATATTTTGGTTATTTTTGGGATGTAATTAGATACTTTATGACGTCACGATGACGTCACACGTGATGCCATCATGATATTATACATGATGGCGAAAGTCTGCCATAGGACCTATACCTGTACTTAGTTTCTTAAAAATTCATCTTGGTTTGATGGACATTGCTGCTGAATAAGTGCAAAAATTGAGATTTTCGTTTTCGTTGAACTTTGACCTCAAATTGACCCCAGAAGGAAGGGTCAGATGACAATGCCCACACGAAGAAAATTGTTGGCCATGATCTAATCTATAAGCCTGCCAAATACGAAGATCATGGGTCACGTGGTTTTCGAGACGGAAGCATTTTAAAACATGCATATTTTGGTCATTTATTGGTTGTAATTTGATACCCGATGACGTCACGGTGACGTCACACTTGTATGCACACCTTCACATTGGGGTTGATGTTCCTACTAAGTTTCAAGTTGATAGCTTGAACCGTTTTGAAGAAAAGCTCTGGAAACGTTTGAGCAGAAAAACAACAAAAAAAGACAAAGAAATCGTACAATATCAATAGGTGATCGGGGAACAACCCGATCACCTAAAAAAGACAGAGAAATCGTACAATAGTAATAGGTGATCGGGCTGTTGGCCCGCTCACCTAAAAAGACAAAGAAATCGTACAATAGTAATAGGTGATCGGAAAAACTTACATCCCAAAAATAACGAAAATATGCATGTTTTAAAATGCTTCCGTCTGGAAAACCACGTGACCCATGATCTTCGTATTCAGCAGGCTTATAGATTAGATCATGGCCAACAATTTTCTTCGTGTGGGCATTTTCATCTGACCCTTCCTTCTGGGGTCAATTTGAGGTCAAAGTTCAACGAAAACGAAAATCTTAATTTTTGCACTTATTGAGCAGCAATGTCCATCAAACCAAGATGAATCTTCAAGATACTAAGTACAGGTATAGGTCCTATGGCAGACTTTCACCAGCATGTAAAATATCATGATGGCATCATGTGTGACGTCATCGTGACGTCATAAAGTATCAAATCACATCCCAAAAATAACGAAAATATGCATGTTTTAAAATGCTTCCCTCTCGAAAACCACGTGACCCAAGATCTTCGTATTTGGCAGGCTTATAGATCAGATCATTGGCTACGAAATTCTTTGTGTGGGCATTTTCATGTGACCCTTCCCTTTGGGGTCAATTGGAGGTCAAAGTTCAACGAAAATGGAAATCTCAATTTTTATACTTGCCGAGCAACAATGCTCATCAAACCAAGCTGGATCTTTATTAAATCAGATACAGACATAAACCATATGGCAGACTTTCGCCAGCATGTATATTATCATGATGGCATCAAGTGTGACGTAATCATGACGTCATCAGGTGTCAAATTATACAAATTCAAAGGTTATTATTTCCAAAATGCATATCTCAAGAACCGTAATAGATACTTGAACAATTCTTTCACAACATGATAAGTCTAAATGAACTGAACAAATCATACAATGTCGTGACCCCTGTGTGACGCCTACTTCCGGTCCAAACCGGAAGTTCTTCGAAAATGTGCAAATTTTTAGCATTTTGAATGCAAATATATTCAAAGTGGTATTGAATTTGACCATATTTCTACGGAACAAAATGTTTCCACACATGTGGACCTTATGACTATACCAATGGTGACGTCATCAAATGGACGGTGGTTACGTAATGTGGTGTCAAATTACGTAAATTTGGAGCTGAATTGTTTAAAAATGCTGTATCTTGAGAACTACAGCAGATATTTGCATGATTATTTCGCCACATTTAATAACTTGATCTTTATCAAATTGTTCAACAATCTGTGCACAAAACTGTGACGTCATAATGTCGTCACAGGTGTCAAATGTGCAATTTTTAGCATTTTGAATGCAAATAGAGCCAAAGTGGTAGGGAATTTGACCATATTTCTACGGAACGAAATGTTTCCACACATGTGGACCTTATGACTATACTAATGATGACGTCATCATGGACGATAGTTACGTAATGTGGTGTCAAATTACGCAAATTTGAAGCTGAATTGTTTTAAAATTCTGTATCTTGAGAACTACAGCAGATATTTGCATGATTCTTTCGCCACAGCATTTTTTGCCATTTCACAGGTGATAACAACGTCTGAAATTTATCACAAAATGTTCATTTAGCCCGATCACCTAGCGTTTGTAACAACAAACGTCATACCTCTAGTTTTTTCTTTCTTTTTCCACTTAAACGTTTCCAGAGCTTTTCTTCAAAACGGTTCAAGCTATCAACTTGAAACTTAGTAGGAACATCAACCCCAATGTGAAGGTGTGCATAGAAGTGTGACGTCACAATGACGTCATCAGATATCAAATTACAAGCCAAAAATGACAAAAATATGCATGTTTTAAATTGCTTCCGTCTGGAAAACCACGTGACCCATGATCTTCGTATTTGGCAGGCTTATAGATTAGATCATGGCCAACAATTTTCTTCGTGTGGGCATTTTCATCTGACCCTTCCTTCTGGGGTCAATTTGAGGTCAAAGTTCAACGAAAACGAAAATCTCAATTTTTGCACTTATTGAGCAGCAATGTCCATCAAACCAAGATGAATCTTCAAGATACTAAGTACAGGTATAGGTCCTATGGCAGACTTTCACCAGCATGTAAAATATCATGATGGCATCATGTGTGACGTCATCGTGACGTCATAAAGTATCAACTTACATCCCAAAAATAACGAAAATATGCATGTTTTAAAATGCTTCCGTCTCGAAAACCACGTGACCCAAGATCTTCGTATTTGGCAGGCTTATAGATCAGATCATTGGCTACGAAATTCTTTGTGTGGGCACTTTCATGTGACCCTTCCCTTTGGGGTCAATTGGAGGTCAAAGTTCAACGAAAACGGAAATCTCAATTTTTATACTTACCGAGCAACAATGCTCATCAAACCAAGCTGGATATTTATTAAATCAGATACAGACATAAACCATATGGCAGACTTTCGCCAGCATGTATATTATCATGATGGCATCAAGTGTGACGTAATCATGACGTCATCAGGCGTCAAATTATAAAAATTCAAAGGTTATTATTTCCAAAATTCATATCTCAAGAACCGTAATAGATACTTGAACAATTCTTTCACAACATGATAAGTCTAAATAAACTGAACAAATCATACAATGTCGTGACCCCTGTGTGACGCCTACTTCCGGTCCAAATCGGAAGTTCTTCGAAAATGTGCAAATTTTTAGCATTTTGAATGCAAATATATTCAAAGTGGTATTGAATTTGACCATATTTCTACGGAACAAAATGTTTCCACACATGTGGACCTTATGACTATACCAATGGTGACGTCATCACATGGACGGTGGTTACGTAATGTGGTGTCAAATTACATAAATTTGGAGCTGAATTGTTTAAAAATGCTGTATCTTAAGAACTACAGCAGATATTTGCATGATTCTTTCGCCACATTGAATAACTTGATCTTTATCAAATTGTTCAACAATTTGTGCACAAAACTGTGACGTCATAATATCGTCACAGGTGTCAAATGTGCAATTTTTAGCATTTTGAATGCAAATAGAGCCAAAGTGGTAGGGAATTTGACCATATTTCTACGGAACGAAATGTTTCCACACATGTGGACCTTATGACTATACTAATGATGACGTCATCATGGACGATGGTTACGTAATGTGGTGTCAAATTACGCAAATTTGAAGCTGAATTGTTTTAAAATTCTGTATCTTGAGAACTACAGCAGATATTTGCATGATTCTTTCGCCACAGCATTTTTGCCATTTCACAGGTGATAACAACGTCTGAAATTCATCACAAAATGTTCATTTAGCCCGATCACCTAGCGTTTGTAACAACAAACGTCATACCTCTAGTTTTTAGGTGATCGGAACTCATTCCGATCACCTATTACTATTGTACGATTTCTTTGTCTTTTTTAGGTGATCGGAACTTTTTCCGATCACCTATTACTATTGTACGATTTCTTTGTCTTTTTAGGTGATCGGGCCAACAGCCCGATCACCTATTACTATTGTACGATTTCTTTGTCTTTTTTTTTTTTTTTTTCCACTCAAACGTTTCCAGAGCTTTTCTTCAAAACGGTTCAAGCTATGAACTTGAAACTTGGTAGGAACATCAACCCCCATGTGAAGGTATGCATACAAGTGTGACGTCACCGTGACGTCACAATGTATCAAATTACAATAAAAAAATGACAAAAATGTGCATGTTTTAAAATGCTTCCGTCTGGAAAACCACGTGACCCATGATGTTCGTATTTGGCAGGCTTATAGATCAGATCATGGCCTACAATTTTCTTCGTGTGGGCATTGTCATCTGACCCTTCCTTCTGGGGTCAATTTGAGGTCAAAGTTCAACGAAAACGAAAATCTCAATTTTTGCACTTTTTGAGCAGCAATGTCCATCAAACTAATCTGGATCTTGAAGAAACTAAGTACAGGTATAGGTCCTATGGCAGACTTTCACCAGCATGTATAATATCATGATGGCATCACGTGTGACGTCATCGTGACGTCATCAAGTATCAAATTACATCCCAAAAATAACGAAAATATGCATGTTGTAAAATGCTTCCGTCTGGCAAGGACGTGTCTCAGTGGAGCTCTGCACAATTGGCCGTTTTTTCATAGATTTGTGACTTTGATTTTAATTTTTTTGAGGAGCTGTTATCTTCGGATATCTTCTAGAAGCGTGTGGACAGCAAATAGGAGTTTTGTTTGATGCCCGTAGGTGTTTTGGGGCCGTTTTTACGGCCTTTCAAGATACGACTGGTGTTTGCGTAGGCCGCCATCTTGAATTCGACCATGATTGGGCATGCACGCTATGGGCTCAATAGGCCCAACACGATTCGCTTTAGCACACGAGTTTTGCGAAAGGAAGTCAAGTCTTTTGATGTGTACAAAGCCGTGAAGGACGTACTGAATAGCGCGGCAACAATAAGGTGCATTTCTGACCTAGAGAACAATTGGTACAATGTATCCTTCGACGACGAACGGGATTGCGACAAAATAGCTACGTATGGCATCTCGCTGCAGGAAATACTGATCAATTGTGAAAGGGCAAACATCAGCGATTCTGTTGTGGCGTATATCAAAGTTCCGTATGAGATGAGTGATCAGACCGTGGCTACAGTTATGGCCCCATACGGAATTATTGCCAATGTAAGAAGACAATATCATTTTTTTGATAAACGGGTCGAGACCGGAGTACGAAGCTGCCTGATTAAAAAACTGAAAAAGCCAATACCAAGTTATGTAAAGGTTGGAGTTTTCAGCTTACCCGTTAAATACAGAGGGCAACAAAGGACATGCAAGGTTTGTGAAGCGGTAGATCACCTCGCGAGGGATTGCCCCGCCCGGGGCCGGTGCTTCGTTTGCGGGAGTTACGACCATAGGGCGAGTTGGCATGACCGGAACCCCGATGATGTGGAGACTAGACAAGAGTCCGAGCACGACAATGGTGATGCAGAGAATGGAAGCAGTGATGCGGAGGAGGACGACGATGATGATGAAAAGGAGAAAGAACGACAAGATCGGGATAAAGACAGAACGAAAACACAGCAAACGGCGAAACAGGAGACAAATCGAAAAGGACCGGGTTTTTGGGACGAAGCAGTCAAGGCTGGTCTGAGAATTAGAAGGAAAAGAAAAGAAAGGGGAAGTGATGGGAGTGAAGAGGAAATTTCTCAACGAAAAGCGTCGAAAGATGATGAGGATGGGGATGATGATGATGATGAAATGGAAGACACAGAAGAAGAGGATTCCCCGGCAGAGACCATAGATGACACAGAACTGTCGAGTGAGGAAAGTGATGACACCCCGCAATCACAGCCGCAACCGGCACCCCAATGCGCCCCACAACATGAAACAAGAACTGGTGATCGCCCTATCGGGAAGACAACCGAGCGGCCCATTGGACATCCCACAGGACAGCCTACCGACCAGCCCTTGGACCAGTCTGCTGACCAGGCCGCCGACCAGCCCTCCGACCAGCCCGCCGACCAGCCCGCCGATCAGTCCACGGGCCGGCCCGCTGACCAGCCCATCGATCAGCCCGCTGACCGGCCGGCCGACCAGCCCGCCCACCAACCCGCCGACCAGTCCGCCCACCAACCCGCCGATCAGCCCGCCGACCAGCTCGCCGACCATCCCGCTGACCAGCCCGCCGACCAACCGACCGACCAGCCCGCCGACCAGCCCGCTGACCAGTCCAAAGATAAGCCCATGGACTTTACCACCAACCAGTCCAGCGATCAGTCCGTATACCAGTCCTTTGACCAGGCCACTGACCTGGCCGGTGACCAGTCAGCCGACGAGCCCATGGACCTCTCCGCCATCCAGCCCACCGATCAACCCGCTGGACAGCCTGTTGGGGTAGACCGGTCTGCGGGGCAGACCACTACCAACCAGCCCGCGGGACAGACTGTCCACAGGTCCGCTGACCAGTCTGCTCATAAACTCCCCGATCAGCTCGCTCACAAGTCCGCCAACGAGTTTCCCGAAAAGACCGCCAACGAAAAGTCCGCCGACAAGACCGCCCGCAAGTCCGCCGACAAGACCGCCCGCAAGTCCGTCGACAAGACCGCTCACAAGTCCGTCGACAAGACCGCCCACAACTCCGTCGACAAGACCGCCCACAAGTCCGTCGACAAGACCGCCCACAAGTCCGCCGACAAGACCGCCCATAAGTCAGCCGACAAGACCGCCCGCAAGTCCGCAGACAAGACTGCCCGCAAGTCCGCCGACAACACCACCAGCAAGTCCGCCGACGACACCACCAGCAAAGCCAATACCACTGACAAGACCGCCCACAAGTCTGCCGACAAGACTGCCCACAAGTCTGTCGATAAGATAGCCCACAACCCAGCCGATAAAATCACGCACAGGCCTGCCCGTGGGCCTGCTGAGGGGCCTGCTGAGGGGCCAGATAGCCAGTCGGCTGGTCCGTCTACTAGCCGGTCCACGAGACAGCGCGTGGGACAGCCAACGGGACAGCCCGCTGGCCAGCCCGCCGATCACTCTGGCGTGCAGCCCACAGGAGAGTCGGCCGACCAGCCTGCCGAACAGCATGACGAACAGTGCACCGATCAGCACATCCAGTGTGCTAAACAATCTGGGAAGTCTGTAGTTAGTGGAAAGACTATTGGGAAGAAAGTCGGGAAACTACCAGAAAAGACTGTCACCAAATCTACCAAACCTTCGGCCGAGGGTTCCGCCGAAGGTTCCGCCGAGGGTTCCCTCGGGGGTTCCGCCGAATGGCCTGTTTTGCCCTTGGCGGAGCTTCCGGTGGAGCATTCCGCTGGACAGTCTTTCGAACACCTCAAAGGCGTTTCGCGGAAAGAAACCTTTTCGGAAGCTGTCTCAAAAGCAACAATTTCAAAACAAGACGATTCCGCTGAGGAGATGACACAGGATAAGGACAACGAAGACAATTTTGTTGCATACGTCAGAGGTGGGATATCAAGGTTGAGAAAGAAAAAAACCAATTGGGATCTAAAAATGGATACTTCTGAATCGGAGTCAAGTCAACTTCTACCGGACCGGAGAAGAAGTTGCAGGGACAAAAAACATTGATCCTTTTTGTAATTTGTTTGTTAGTTCAATTTTATTTCCTATTATCTGATGAAAATTGTGGTCATAATTCACCTCTTCATGATGCTTAAAATAGCTACACTCAATGTAAATGGACTACGAAATGAACAAAAGCGGGAAAATCTTTTTAGTCAATTAAGCCGGGGGAAGTACGATATAATCGGTCTTCAAGAAACGCACAGTACTCTAACAGACGAAAATGTATGGAAACATCAGTGGGGTGGGGAAATTATTTTTAGTCACGGTCAAAGTAATTCAAAGGGGGTTGCTATTTTAGCATCGAGACAGAGTGGAATTAAGTTCAATAATTGTAACAGCGATGCGGATGGGAGAATTGTGACTTGTGATTTTCAATGGAAAGGAACAAGTTTTAATTTTTTATGTGTCTATGCCCCAAATTATTTGAAATGCAGGCAAATCTTTTTTCGGCAATTATCTCATTATTTACAAAATGAAGTTAGTCAAATTATCGTTGATGATTTTAATTGTCAGTTGGATTCAAACAATAATGATGTCGATTGTAGTGTTCTTGAGCTCAAATGTTTCATTTCACAACATGACTTAGTTGACGTTTGGAGGGAGCTTTATCCTAAAGACCCAGGAAAAACACTTTTTCACAGAGCACTAAAGAAAAGCAGTAGAATTGATTATATTTTCGTTTCACGTTCTATATATCCTTTTCTGATGAATGCAAATGTTTTTTCACTCGGTTTGTCTGACCACTTTGCCATAAGGTGTACATTGGAAAACAATGACGTAAAGAAAGGTCCAGGGAGGTGGATTCTTTATAATCCCATATTGAATGATTGTAATTGTATTGATAGGATTAATAATTTTTGGCCGTATTGGAAAATGAAGAAAAATCAATTTCATAGTATTTTGGAATGGTGGGATATCGGAAAGGCAAAGTTAAAGGAAATAATTAAAGATTACAGCCTAGAAAAATATCACATTGAAAAGAGGCGCGAAGATAAATTACAAAACAGGCTCACTCATCTTCTGAACAACAATATAGAAGATGATTTTGTTGAAATTAATAAAATCGAGGATAAAATTAAGGCTTTGGAAAATGAAAATTTGCAAAAAGCTAGAATTAGATCTCACATAAACAAAATGGCCGGGGAAAAGCCGACAAAATATTTTTTAAGAGCGGTTAAGCAAAAAACTGATGCTAATACTATAAGAAGTTTGATTGGTGAGGATGGAAAAACGTACAAAGATTCACATTTTCTATGTAACCAAGTCAACTCTTTCTATAAGAAATTATATACAAGCGAAGAAATTAGCGACGAGGCTTGTGATGAAATTCTTGATTCTGTTGATAACACTGTTTTTGATCAAGACACTATTAATGATATGGAAAAAGATTGCGATGAAAATGAAGTTTGTTTTGCACTAAATCAAATGAACAAAGATAAATCTCCCGGTCTAGATGGCCTGACGGTCGAATTTTATCAAGTTTTTTGGCCTCTTATTAAGGAAGATCTTTGCGAAGTTATTAATGTAAGTAAAAACGAAGGTTTTCTTGCGAAATCCATGAATATTGCTTTGATTCGTTTAATTTTCAAAAACAAGGGTGAAAGAGATAACTTGAAAAACTGGAGGCCAATTAGTCTTCTTAATGTTGATTATAAGATTGTTTCAAAGATAATTACTAACCGTCTCAAAAAATTGATGCCGCACGTTATTGGCGAAGACCAGTCGTGCGGAGTTTCGGGTAGAAACATACAAAATAACCTAATGATTATTAGAGATGTCATTTATGTTGTAAATAATGAAGATAAACAAGGTGCCTTATTAAGTATCGATCAGGAGAAAGCTTTCGACCGAATCGAGTGGAAGTATATGTTTTTAATAATGGAAAAAATGGGAATCCCCAAAGGTTTAATTGGATGGGTTAAGACGTTATATAGTAACCCTTTTAGTTCTGTAATTGTAAATAATTTTGTAACTGAGCCCTTTAAAGTAACGAGGGGAGTGAGACAAGGGTGTCCACTCTCACCTCTTTTGTTTTCTATGTGTGCAGAAGGTTTAGCATGTTTAATTAGAAGTATTCCTGCTTTAAAGGGTATATCTTTGCCTAATAGTGATGTGTCCTTTAGGCTCATACAACACGCTGACGATACCACTATTTTTATAACTGAAAATGAGGAATTTGGTGCGTTGGAAAATTTTTTTGACGTATATGGTAAAGGGTCTGGTTCTCGAATCAACGTGCAAAAATCTCAAGGTCTATGGTTAGGACAATGGAAGGGTCGGATTGATAAACCGGGGGGATTTTCATGGGTGAATGACCATCTGAAAATTCTGGGAATTTACGTGGGTAATGATGACAACGAAGAAAGAAATTGGGGGCCGATTTTGTGCAAAATAGAAACAGTTTTGAATAGATGGAGAACCAGAGAATTAACCATGAAGGGAAAAGCTTTAATTGTTAATACGTTTTTGGGGGCTAGTCTTTCATATTATGGCCCAGTTCTTAACTGCCCGGACAAATACATAGATAGAATGGAAAGGTTGAAATGGTCGTTTTTTTTGGAATGATAAGATCGAGAAAATTAAAAGGAAAACTATGTGTGGACCTGTTGAAAAAGGTGGTACGGGCATAATTGATATTAAATTAAAACTACAAGCTTTGAAGATAAATGTTTTAAGGCGATTTCGAGAAGGCACTGGGAAATGGAAAGAGCTCTTTGAATATTGTTTATTTAAAGCAAGTGGAGAATGTAATTTAAGATGGTATGTTTTACAGTGTCCCAAAGTGGTCATTCAAGGAACTCAGCCGTATTATAAAGATGTAATTACTGTTTGTTTAAACGCTAAGATACATAGTAGTAAGCTGTTTTCCTGTGTAAACGAAACTTTTAATTTACCGCTCTGGAAAAATAATGTTGTGACAAATAATGAACAAAAATTAATGGATAGCAAAATTTTGAGGCCCATGGGGGTTGAACGTCTGGGGAAAATAATTTGTAATGGAGAAATAATATCTTTTGATAAGCTGGCTAAGATGTATAACATCCCCCCTATCAATGCGGGACGGATTGCTAGTGCTCTGAAGAAAAATATATGTAGAGATTTTGTTACTGAAAATAGAGAAGGCCCGGCTGATCATTATTTGAATAAGGTTGTTTTTAGAAAGGTTATTGGTGAAGAGGTTAATTTGTGTAAACTGAATACGAAACAGATTTATCAATGTTTAAGAGATTATTGTTTTGTTCCCCCAATTGTACAGACGTTTTGGGCGGATTACTTTGTCACTAAAGATATCAATTGGACTCATGTTTGGAAAGTTGGGAAATGCAACTTGATGGAAGCAGAGGATCATAATGTATGGTTTAAATTAAAACACAAAATCTTGCCAACCAAAAACCGGTTATCCCCGCATGCGCCAAAATCCAAGACACGCAACAAAAGGAAAATATGAGACAACAAATTTGTTCTTTGCTTGATGGCTTGAGCAGCCGAAAGATATCATTTAATTGAACAAGACATTTAGCAAAAGTCTTATGAAATACTGCATTTGTCCTAAGGGTCTCACAAGCAATGACCCACTTCTAAACTGCAAACTTTGCGATTCCGGTCAAAGCCAACCCACGAAACGCTTTTGGCAATAATCTGCAAAACATATCAAAATCCCGCAGCAAAAATGAGTTTGAACTTGGTCAAAGCTATCCTGCGGTACATTATGGGATAAACCCGCAATACATATAAAAATTCCACAGCAAAATGAGTTTTAACCCGGGCAAAGCTACCCTGCGATACATTATGGGATAAACCTGCAATATATTAAAATCCCACAGCAAAAAGAGTTTGTACCCGGGCAAAGCTACCCTGCGGTACATTATGGGAAAAACCTGCAATACATATCAAAATCCCACAGCAAAATTAGTTTAAAACCGGGCAAAGCTACCCTGCGGTACATTATGGGATAAACCTGCAATATATTAAAATCCCACAGCAAAATGAGTTTGTACCCGGTCAAAGCTAACCCGCGTTACATTATGGGATAAACCCGCAATACATCTTAAACTTGAAAGCAAATTTGGCAATAAGCAGACAAAAATATATGCGTCCACCAGCCCTTAGGGGGTCAAAAAACTGAAATTATCCACCAATGCTTAAAAGCCAATAAAGTGAATTGAATTAAAACAATCACCGAGGCCATTTGGGGGTCATGGAATAAAATTCCCGCCAAACCACAAACAAACCCTGCCGACACTAAGAAAGGCGAAAACCCTCCCAAAAACCCCAAGGGGGAAAGAGGGGGAAATTCCTTTCCGGCTCCGCAAACTGGCAACCAAGTATACACTCTAGAGTCAGCAGGCAGTGTGGGAAAAATCAAAATGACATTGATTTAAAGGAAACAGGTGGAGTTGAGGGATGGTGGTGGGAATGCAAAAAACTTAAACCAAAGAAACTGAAAAATATAACGTTTCCCTTCGGCTGCTCAAACCGAAAATGACTCGTCACGAAAATGGACCAAGTCCATCGCCCCCGCAACATATGGAAAGTGTGGTAAAGTCATGGCCACTGACCGCCTGGCCCTCCCACAAGAAATGTCCCAACGGGGATAAATTATTTGAAGCCCAGAATTCTGGCCTCAAATTTATTATCCCCGCATGCGCCAAAATCCAAGACACGCAACAAAAGGAAAATATGAGACAACAAATTTGTTCTTTGCTTGATGGCTTGAGCAGCCGAAAGATATCATTTAATTGAACAAGACATTTAGCAAAAGTCTTATGAAATACTGCATTTGTCCTAAGGGTCTCACAAGCAATGACCCACTTCTAAACTGCAAACTTTGCGATTCCGGTCAAAGCCAACCCACGAAACGCTTTTGGCAATAATCTGCAAAACATATCAAAATCCCGCAGCAAAAATGAGTTTGAACTTGGTCAAAGCTATCCTGCGGTACATTATGGGATAAACCCGCAATACATATAAAAATTCCACAGCAAAATGAGTTTTAACCCGGGCAAAGCTACCCTGCGATACATTATGGGATAAACCTGCAATATATTAAAATCCCACAGCAAAAAGAGTTTGTACCCGGGCAAAGCTACCCTGCGGTACATTATGGGAAAAACCTGCAATACATATCAAAATCCCACAGCAAAATTAGTTTAAAACCGGGCAAAGCTACCCTGCGGTACATTATGGGATAAACCTGCAATATATTAAAATCCCACAGCAAAATGAGTTTGTACCCGGTCAAAGCTAACCCGCGTTACATTATGGGATAAACCCGCAATACATCTTAAACTTGAAAGCAAATTTGGCAATAAGCAGACAAAAATATATGCGTCCACCAGCCCTTAGGGGGTCAAAAAACTGAAATTATCCACCAATGCTTAAAAGCCAATAAAGTGAATTGAATTAAAACAATCACCGAGGCCATTTGGGGGTCATGGAATAAAATTCCCGCCAAACCACAAACAAACCCTGCCGACACTAAGAAAGGCGAAAACCCTCCCAAAAACCCCAAGGGGGAAAGAGGGGGAAATTCCTTTCCGGCTCCGCAAACTGGCAACCAAGTATACACTCTAGAGTCAGCAGGCAGTGTGGGAAAAATCAAAATGACATTGATTTAAAGGAAACAGGTGGAGTTGAGGGATGGTGGTGGGAATGCAAAAAACTTAAACCAAAGAAACTGAAAAATATAACGTTTCCCTTCGGCTGCTCAAACCGAAAATGACTCGTCACGAAAATGGACCAAGTCCATCGCCCCCGCAACATATGGAAAGTGTGGTAAAGTCATGGCCACTGACCGCCTGGCCCTCCCACAAGAAATGTCCCAACGGGGATAAATTATTTGAAGCCCAGAATTCTGGCCTCAAATTTATTAAAGAAATATGGTTTAACTGACGATGATGAATGCCCTCTCTGTAATCAGAATGAAGAGAATATTCAACATCTGTTTGTAAATTGTTCTAAGATCATTGAACCTTGGTTAGTAGTAGAAAATTTGATTAGAAAATATTTGCAAGATCCCATTTTTATTTTGAATGATGTTAGGAGGATTTTAGGAGTGAATGTTAATGAACCTATTGTTTTTATGTTAATTGGACGTATGCATAGAATTATTTGGGCATTGAGATGTAAGGTTCTATATGGTGGATTGGATAATAAATCTATCAACATTACTGGTATGTACAAGATAAGTTTACAGAAGTTTATCAAGTTAGAAAAAATGAGGCTAAAGGAAAATGTATTTCAAGATTTGTATGCTCGTAATGCAGCTCTTTGTTCCGTGCGAGGAAATGCTTTGACATTCAACTTGTAATTTTTTCTGTCGAAATTGTCAGTCTTTAATGTTTTTTCGTTTTATTTGTATATATATGTAATATCTTTTGTGTGAGGATTTGTATAAATTTCGTCTGTTAATTTGTATTCATTTTGATGTGAATTTGCAAATAAATGGAGCCGTGCAGCTCCAATTTCACGGAAAAAAAAAAAAAAAACAAATGATTCCGTCTCGAAAACCACGTGACCCAAGATCTTCGTATTTGGCAGGCTTATGGATCAGATCGTGGGCTACAAATTTCTTTGTGTGGGCATTTTCATCTGACCCTTCCTTCTGGGGTCATTTGGAGGTCAAAGTTCAACGAAAACGGAAATCTCATTTTTTATACTTACCGAGCAACAATGCTCATCAAACCAAGCTGGATCTTTATTAAATTAGATACAGACATAAACCATATGGCAGACTTTCGCCAGCATGTATAGTATCATGATGGCATCAAGTGTGACGTAATCATGACGTCATCAGGTGTCAAATTATAAAAATTCAAAGGTTATTATTTCCAAAATTCATATCTCAAGAGCCGTAATAGATACTTGAACAATTCTTTCACAAAATGATAAGTCTAAATGAATTGAACAAATCATACAATGTCGTGACTCCTGTGTGATGCCTACTTCCGGTCCAAACCGGAAGTTCTTTGAAAATGTGCAAATTTTTAGCATTTTGAATGCAAATATATTCAAAGTGGTAGTGAATTTGACCATATTTCTACGGAACAAAATGTTTGCACACATGTGGACCTTATGACTATACCAATGGTGACGTATATCACATGGACGGTGGTTACGTAATGTGGTGTCAAATTACGTAAATTTGGAGCTGAATTGTTTTAAAATGCTGTACGTATCTTGAGAACTACAGCAGATATTTGCATGATTCTTTCGCCACATTTAAGAACTTGATGTTTATCAAATTGTTCAACAATTTGTGCACAAAACTGTGACGTCATAATGTCGTCACAGGTGTCAAATTACAAAAATTCATATCTCAAGAAGAGTAATAGATACTTAAATAATTCTTTCACAGCATGATAGGTCGCAATGAACTAAACAAATCATACAATGACATGACCCCTGTGTGACCCAAACCTCCGGTCCAAACCGGAAGTTGTTCGAAAATGTGCTATTTTTAGCATTTTGAATGCAAATAGAGCCATTGTGGTAGGGAATTTGACCATAGTTTTTCGGAACGAAATGTTCCCACACATGTGCACTTTATGACTATAGCAATGATGACATCACGTGCACGGTGGTTACGTAATATGATCTCAAATGATAAAATCTTGAGAACTGCAATAGATATTGGAAAGATTATTTCACCACATGTACATGTAAGAACTTGTTCTTCAATAGATCCTTGAACATTCTGTGCACACAATAGTGACATCATGATGAGATTGACTGCCAATAATGACGTCATCAGATACGCAATTTTAGCGTTGAATAGTCAGAGTCATGTCTTGAGAATTCCAATACTTTTTTAACATCAAACAACTTAAGTTTTCAAACAATCTCAAAACTGTGTCGTCCTCATCAGATCTATGTTTATGTCACCCGATCACCTAGCGTTTGTAACAACAAACGTCATACCTCTAGTTTCTTCTTATTCTTCTTCTTTTTCCACTCAAACGTTTCCAGAGCTTTTCTTCCAAACGGTTCAAGCTATCAACTTGAAACTTGGTAGGAACATCAACCCCAATGTGAAGGTGTGCATCGAAGTGTGACGTCATAATGACGTCATCAGATATCAAATTACAAGCCAAAAATGACCAAAATATGCATGTTTTAAAATGCTTCCGTCTGGAAAACCACGTGACCCATGATCTTCGTATTTGGCAGGCTTATAGATTAGATCATGGCCAACAATTTTCGTCGTGTGGGCATTTTCATCTGACCCTTCCTTCTGGGGTCAATTTGAGGTCAAAGTTCAACGAAAACGAAAATCTCAATTTTTGCACTTATTGAGCAGCAATGTCCATCAAACCAAGATAAATCTTTAAGAAACTAAGTACAGGTATAGGTCCTATGGCAGACTTTCACCAGCATGTATAATATCATGATGGCATCACGTGTGACGTCATCGTGACGTCATAAAGTATCAAATTACATCCCAAAAATAACGAAAATATGCATGTTTTAAAATGCTTCCGTCTCGAAAACCACGTGACCCAAGATCTTCGTCTTTGGCAGGCTTATAGATCAGATCATTGGCTACAAATTTCTTTGTGTGGGCATTTTCTTGTGACCCTTCCCTTTGAGGTCAATTTGAGGTCAAAGTTCAACGAAAACGGAAATCTCAATTTTTATACTTACCGAGCAACAATACTCATCAAACCAAGCTGGATCTTTATTAAATCAGATACAGACATAAACCATATGGCAGACTTTCGCCAGCATGTATATTATCATGATGGCATCAAGTGTGACGTAATCATGACGTCATCAGGCGTCAAATTATAAAAATTCAAAGGTTATTATTTCCAAAATTCATATCTCAAGTACCGTAATAGATACTTGAACAATTCTTTCACAACATGATAAGTCTAAATGAACTGAACAAATCATATATGTCGTGACCCCTGTGTGACGCCTACTTCCGGTCCAAACCGGAAGTTCTTCGAAAATGTGCAAATTTTTAGCATTTTGAATGCAAATATATTCAAAGTGGTATTGAATTTGACCATATTTCTACGGAACAAAATGTTTCCACACATGTGGACCTTATGACTATACCAATGGTGACGTCATCACATGGACGGTGGTTACGTAATGTGGTGTCAAATTACGTAAATTTGGAGCTGAATTGTTTTAAAATGCTGTATCTTGAGAACTACAGCAGATATTTGCATGATTATTTCGCCACATTTAAGAACATAATGTTTATCAAATTGTTCAACAATTTGTGCACAGAACTGTGACGTCATAATGTCGTCACAGGTGTCAAATTACAAAAAAATTAATATCTAAAGAACTGTAATAGATACTTAAATAATTCTTTCACAGCATGATAGGTCGCAATGAACTAAACAAATCGTACAATGACATGACCCCTGTGTGACCCAAACCTCCGGTCCCAACCGGAAGTTATTCGAAAATGTGCTATTTTTAGCATTTTGAATGCAAATAGAGCCAAAGTGGTAGGGCATTTGACCTTGGTTCTACAGGACGAATTGTTCCCACACGTGTGGACTTTATGACTATACAAATGATGACGTCATCACATGATCGGTGGTTACGTAATATGATCTCAAATGATACAATCTTGAGAACTATAATAGATATTGGAAAGATTCTTTCACCACATGTACATGTAAGAACTTGTTCTTCAATAGATCCTTGAACAATCTGTGCACACAATAGCCGGTGACATCATGATGAGATTGACTGCCAATAATGACGTCATGAAATACGCAATTTTAGCCTTGAATAGTCAGTCATGTCTTGAGAATTCCATACTTTTTAAACATCAAACAACTTAAGTTTTCAAACAATCTCAAAACTGCGTCGTCATCATCAGATCTATGTTTATGTCACCCGATCACCTAGCGTGTGTAACAACAAACGTCATACCTCTAGTTTATAAATAATTTTGTCTTATGGACATTTATAGTAATTTTGTATAAGCGAACCAATGAAAACTCATCCAAGTTCTCTCTCAATCCGCTAGGATATCGCAATCTCGCGATTCACAAGCTGAAATGTGAAATGACTTAGTCAATGCACACGGTCATGATTCTTTTGGGCGACTCTATGTAATGCAGTCGCTGTGTGGTACAGCTTTTACGTTATTGTATATAGGGATAATATAATTCCCTCTACTCACCTGTTTCGCTCGCCATTCTCGGAAAATCTTTTTTCTCTTTTAAAGCAGGGCTGTCAGGAAGATCTTATCAAGCCGTAAATATACGAAGAAAAACCTGTATGTGTACAAAGAAGGAAGCCAGGATAAATACTAAGTAACACGTGCATTTGTGGCTCATCCCGGGGCCCTGGGTCTCATCATATCGAAAGGGACAGTTGTGTGAATATACCATTTTGATATATGGGGGTTCAAAGATCTCATACAAAATACAAAATACCCCATACAAAACTGTGGTGGTATTATTATTCAAACTGTAATAACTCTGGAATAGTAAAATAATTTCAAAAAATGTTGTGTTAATTTAAGCTTTATAAAATATGTTTTTAGACATTACAAAAACCTCGATATTGATTTTCTAAAACAACTGCCCCAATTTGATATGTTGGGTCACATTTGCTATGGTGACTGTTTAAAGTTAGAGGTTCACAAAACACTAAAGTCTAGGGTATAGTCACACGATAAAAGTTGGTCGCTGACAGGTTTTTGATCACTTGATGTATAAAATACAAAAATACTTCCAAGTCAAAATCAAGATTTTGCTTCAGAATCTTGACGCAAAAGTAACACGTGATTAAAAGATGAGCACTGCCTTCTATGGTTTAAATTTCTAAAATTTGCCTCCTAATTTTTGGATATGGTGTACATTAAATATCAACCTAAACTTGACAGAAATTACACAGTTTTCATCAGTTTTACTCCCGAAAATATGAAAATACCATTACATCACAGTTGATGAGGCACCGAATATGTTATACTAGCTAAAGGCATGCACACATTTGTACAGGTCAATGCTCCCGCCAACATACCTTCAGAAAGCAAGGTCATCATTTATCTGTACGTGAGGAATCAGCCTTGTTTTATATGTAAATATATTGACTATAGTTTTACCCTGGTGAGATTTGTGAAAGCAGCCAGGCTAGAGGAATATTGTGTTGCGTAAATATGAGAATTGCAGTACTATCCACTACAGAGTAGTTTAATTTGGTCTTATAAAGGTTTTTTTGATCATTTTGCTTTCGAATTATACATTTCAGAACCTAATATGAATTAAGGTGATTTTAGTCATTCATTAATTTCACTTATATGGGGTTGAGAACGTGAAACAAATGTAAACATTTTACTTGTAGATCCAAAGATTTTTTAATTATGGCCCGAGACAGAAATTAGGAAATCCCTGAAACCCCAAGAACCCGGGCCAAGAACCAGGGGCCATATTCATAAAACCTTGCTAACTCTAGTTGGCAACTAAAAGTCCCATAAACTAATGTTTAATTAAGCTAAGCCCAGTCAGTAGTTGGCAACTAATCGTTATTCATAAAAGCTCACTAGTGCTAGTTGCATGCTAAGTTCCCTGCTAAAGTTAGAAGCCACCTAGGGCAACTCTAAATATTTAGTTGGCAACTAAGGGTTAGTTTAAATCATTTCATCGCTAACCACCATTAACATGATTAAGAAAATGCGCCTTATTTTGACATTTTATTTTTGAACATTCTCGAATGAATAATAAGGCGAAGATACAAGTATGACCAAAATCCAACAATGCCTTATAGCCTATACAAAGAAATAACTTTATTTTAGGGCAATGTTGGAAATGGAAAAACAAACCATCAGTATATAGGCATAGATCATTTGATTATGTTTTTAAGGCCTTGCTTGAAGAAAAAGACAATATTCTATGATGTTTATAGACTTACAGATTTATGAATTGATCATGTTGATTGATTGATATGAAAAATTCGTTGAATTTATATGTGATGAAGTAAAATGAAAGGCTGATTTGTCACATTTGTTAAAGCTTAATAGTACTAAGGAGTGGTATTTTCCTGCTTGTTTTCAGAAAACATGACACTTATTTTTATTTACAAATGTGGCCTTGATTTATACGTGTTACATGTGACATTTAAGTTGAAATGAATAGATCACCCTATTTTGTGGGTTTTTTCTTGATCACATTAAGGGCTATACAGTTTTCAACATCAATGAGCATGTTAAGTTGTATCTGTCCTTGTTATAGTGACTTTTGCTGTCAACTATATTTAGGCTATTTCCAAACTTAAGACAAGTCATGTTGGCTTATTTAGCGAGTCATTTATAAATGAAGAAAAGCAATCATCTAATGAGCTACATGTAGATGCAAAATGAATGAAGATCATTCTTACGTTTTGATTTATTACCTCATGTAGTCCTAGTTCAGGGCTGTCCTATACACCGTCTGAACCACCCCAATATGGTCCCGTGCTGCCGCACTCGCTGGCTGGCTACGCCAGCAGATTTCGCGATCAAAGAACCAAGCTGGTTCCAGGGCCGGATCCAGGATTTTGAAAAGGGGGGTGCGTGAAATTTTTAAGCATGAAATGCTGATGACAATGAAATAGCGAGCGCGTAGCGCGAAGCCCTGACGGCTTCTAGATGGATTCTAGATGCTCTGTGGTGCGATCTGAGGTAATATTTAACCACTTTAAGCAGGAAAAGTGTGCACAAAAAGTGCGCCCCCCACGCCCCCCCTGGATCCGCCCCTGGGTTCTAACCTCATGTTATGAACCATTTACAAAATTAAGGTAAAGTCATTGTGACCTTTTTTGATGTTTCAGCTTCGCTCACTAAGTAGTAAGAAAAAAACGAAGAAAAAACCCCATTTGGATAAGTTTTAGTTATAAGCTGAGCTATTTATAAAAAATCATTTTAAAAGTCATTGTGACCTTTTTGACGTATCACTTTAGCTTAAAGAGTAAAAAGAAAGAAAAAAACCCCAATTTTTCATCGAACTGATCGAGGCCATTCGTGAACACACCCCGGGACACAGCACTTGACACACCATCACAAGACTCTCTGCATTATTATTTTAAAGTCAAAATTAATGTTTATAGAAAGGGCACTGCAAAGCAAATGCAAATGATCAAAACTTTGAAGCATAACTTGACTTACCTTACTATATCAGCTCCTGTGGTGCACTCCGTCAATGTCGCTGAAATTGTTTGTCGTGTCACAAAGGTGTTGGGGAATTTATACACATCCATTTGTTGTTACAATTATGGGATGGATGGTAGATCACTAAAATATCATAGGATGGACTGACATCCAATCCAGTCACGTGATGCGCTGATCAAAATAATATTGAGATGAAAACAGGAAACATGCCAAGTATGGTTGTTGTTGATAGGGCTGCTACAATCATAAATCAAAACCAAAAGCAGGAAACATGCCAAGTGTGGTTGTTGTTGATAGGGCTGCTACAATCATAAATCAAAACCAAAAGCAGAAAACATGCCAAGTATGGTTGTTGTTGATAGGGCTGCTACAATCATAAATCAAAACCAAAAGCAAACTGATACAGGCCATATGTTGCTTGCTCGATAACATAAACAAGCGCGGTGTTTTAAAATAATTGCAATATCTCAAGTTATTTTAAACTACCTGCCAGGATTTCTTGTGTGATATTGTATTTCGAATATTTCGCGTGATCTTGTTTTTGTTTTTGCGTTGTTGATCCAGTGACATGTGGCCTGTTGCATTAAATTTGGCGCAACCCATATGTCGACTTTTACAACCAAATGAAACAGCAAATCTTATCAAAGTGAACTAATGTGAACTGCATTTTTTGGCATAAATTGCTATATTGTATTTGTAAACCGTATGTTGTTATCATGGACTGTTCCTGTATTTTTGGTTTGCAAATCCGTTTTCCTTCCAGTTATATTCACCATGCAAAATGTACAGTTGGCACCGGAAGTGCAATTAACCTAATTTTGTTGGCGACAAGATCGCTAAGCTACTGTAGCTAATAATAAAATCACGATCACACCATCGCTGGACAACATTACCTCCGATGATCAAGCTCCAGTCGGTTCTTATAATGCGCGAAATTAAGCATGGGTATAAGTTATATGGAACATTTACTCCTGAATTAACTGGATTTAGAGGGGTGCAGGTGGGATAATATTTTCCGTCACTCAAAGGGGTCCCACCATCGAGAGAGTATCTTCTCCCTTGAGGGTGGAAACCAGGGTGGGATAATATTTTCCATCACTGGAAGGGGTCCCACCATCGAGAGAGAATATTCTCCCTGAAGTGTGGAGACCAGGGTGGGATAATATTTTCCGTCACTGGATGGGGTCCCACCATCGAGAGAGTATGTTCTCCCTGAAGTGTGGAGTCCAGGGTGGGATAACATTTTCCATCACTGGAAGGGGTCCCACCATTCTGAGAAGGTTCTCCCTGAAGTGTGGAGACCAGGGTTGGATATTTTCCGTCACTAGATGGGGTCCAATCAGTGAGAGAAAGTTCTCCCTGAAGTGTGGAGACCAGGGTGGGATAATATTTTCCGTCACTGGATGGGATCCCATCAGTGAGAGAAAGTTCTCCCTGAAGTGTGGAGACCAGGGTGGGATAATATTTTCCGTCACTGGATGGGGTCCCATCAGTGAGAGAAAGTTCTCCCTGAAGTGTGGAGACCAGGGTGGGATAATATTTTCCATCACTGGATGGGGTCCCACCATTCTGAGAAGGTTCTCCCTGAAGTGTGGAGACCAGGGTTGGATATTTTCCGTCACTAGATGGGGTCCCATCAGTGAGAGAAAGTTCTCCCTGAAGTGTGGAGACCAGGGTGGGATAATATTTTCCATCACTGGATGGGGTCCCACCATTCTGAGAAGGTTCTCCCTGAAGTGTGGAGACCAGGGTTGGATAATATTTTCCGTCACTAGATGGGGTCCCATCAGTGAGAGAATGTTCTCCCTGAAGTGTGGAGACAAGGGTTGGATAATATTTTCCGTCACTAGATGGGGTCCCATCAGTGAGAGAATGTTCTCCCTGAAGTGTGGAGACCAGGGTTGGATAATATTTTCCGTCACTAGATGGGGTCCCATCAGTGAGAGAATGTTCTCCCTGAAGTGTGGAGACAAGGGTTGGATAATATTTTCCGTCACTAGATGGGGTCCCATCAGTGAGAGAATGTTCTCCCTGAAGTGTGGAGACCAGGGTTGGATAATATTTTCCGTCACTAGATGGGGTCCCATCAGTGAGAGAATGTTCTCCCTGAAGTGTGGAGACCAGGGTTGGATAATATTTTCCGTCACTAGATGGGGTCCCATCAGTGAGAGGATGTTCTCCCTGAAGTGTGGAGACCAGGGTTGGATAATATTTTCCGTCACTGGATGGGGTCCCATCAGTGCGAGGATGTTCTCCCTGAAGTGTGGAGACCAGGGTGGGATAATATTTTCCGTCACTGGATGGGGTCCCATCAGTGAGAGGATGTTCTCCCTGAAGTGTGGAGACCAGGGTGGGATAATATTTTCCGTCACTGGATGGGATCCCTTCAGTGAGAGAATGTTCTCTCTGAAGTGTGGAGACCAGGGTGGGATAATATTTTCCGTCACTGGATGGTGCACGACCATGGTCAACTCGACCGTTCGCCAAATGGACTTGTACCAACTCCGTTTCCCGTACCACTTTTTCTGATCTTGTAAGTTGTAACGCGCAATTTTGTGCCCAACGAAAATCATGCTCTGTAACTTTTTTCTGTCGGGAAAGAAAAAAACACTTATTGTACCGCGGCAAAAGCTTTTTTCCTTCGTAAAAATTCGTGCCAAAGTTCTTTCTCCATGGTTTAACGATTTTCATTTTGCAAAAAGATTCACAAGGACATTTTAGACGTTATGTTTGGCCACGTGTAAGAATGCATGACGGTCGAGTTGGAGTTAAAACCCCCCCTCCCCAATTGTAGTGTGGAGAGGATGGGGTAATATTATGCATCACTGGATAGTGCGCCATGTAGCGTGGGCATGATATTTATTGGGAAGAGTTCCAACAACTAATATTAGTCAAATTCCGTTATGGGGTCCTTGTTACAATATCCTTGTACAGTATGTATTATCCCTCCACATGTATAAACCGACTGACTAATGCTTTTGTATTACAATGTACTGGCACTTTTAATCTCTATTATTCACTGAGTTGACCCCACCTTGTCTTGTGAGGATGTTCATACACAAAAACAGCTTTACCATTTAATAATATACAAAATACTTGTGCAATGGACTTGAAACCTAATGACACCACGGTTGGTTTGCATACGTACTTTCCTATGGTCCTATGTTGTCTGGTACGCTCAAACTCGCCCATATATTGGTATGCATGTGAACAAATTGCGACGTCATATGTTTCAGGTCCATTTAGACAATACCGGAAACTATAAGGCAAACTCTGAAAAATTGTCACAACACTGGTACTTTGGCATAACCCTATAGGGGCGCAATCTGTGAAAAGTGTAATGAGTGGTTCATGTTGTATGAAACTTGCAGCATTAAACAAAAAATGGCATCACCCAAATTGCCACAGTCCCTAACATGGCACTTAGAGAGTCGACACTTAAGTGGTCCATAATATTAGATACTTGTACGTACACAATATACGTACTTACTCAAATGCAGTCTTAAATAACATACTATGCTCTGCAAAAAAGTGGTAAAAAATGTATAACAATTTTTATTTTTTATTTTTACAAATGAAGCTCATCTATGAGCAAACTATATTGAACAGAGTTAAATGTAACCGACAAACTTTCAATGTGTTACGATTTGGGGCACACCATTTTGGCTTAATGCTACGGGGCAAACTTTTGGGGTTGCCCGGATTGCAGCCATAGCATTAAGCCACAATGGCAGCACCCAAATTGTCACTGGAGTACGAGTGAGTTCAAATTCTACTTTTTTAAAATCATATGTGCACTACATGTTTTGTGCACGACAGTGTAAGCAATTATCTGGTTTACATTTACTTCTGTTAAGAATAGATAAAAACAACAAAAAACCCACAGAAGCAAACACTGCAAGGACAAACAAGCTTAAGAAACTGAATCAAGCACTTTCAATTACGGTCATAATGCATCGTAGTCGTGCCAAAACACTGCATCAAATTAATTACACGACTTCCAGTGATGCCCTGTGTGCTTTTTATATTACGTCTAGGGTTACCAGTAGGGATGAGATGTTTCAACAGTCAATCATTTAACCGCAATTTCAAAAAATTAAAAACAGTTTTGCCGTTGGTACAGCACATATAATGTACCGTACAACTAACAATACATGTACAGTAACTCAACACAAAGTAAAAGTGCTGTCTGATGATAATGATGTCAAAATGATTGATTTTCAACCGTGAAATTTCTCTACTTTCCGTGGTAACTGGAGAGAAATTAATATACGAACATGTCAAATTTCACCAATCTGCTTTAAAAAAGAGATAAAACACACAATAATTGTGTTCTAGGTTGATGTGTCCAAGATATGCAAAAATCTGACTTTCACTATCCGACTTAAGCGAGGATTTTTATTAGGAGTGGCATACAAAATCATCCAAGCGATTTTGTCTGAGATAAGTGAAAATCTGACATAAACGAATCCGACTTAAGCAAGGTTTACTGTATTACAATTTGTTGGTAATGGTACGGGTAAGCTTTTTGGTAATTATTTAGCCATTTATACCTTTAAAATCCATGGAGGATTTCTGTTAACTTATGTTGATGTATCACTGGATTCCAATTCACTCTCTGATCCAGTGTCATCGTCCTCGTATCTAGCCTGCATTGCCTGGGCAACCATCTTCTTCAACCTCCTCCTTAAATCAGAGTCAGGCTGGATATAGACAGCACGTCGCCCTATCTTTACTGCGAACAGTGCTCCTTCTCCTGCAACAAAAATAAACATTCCAATATGAAAGGTATTACCTCCAGGAAACTGACGGTGGGAAAGCAATTTTTAAATTGAAATGGCGAGAACTAGGCCATTTTAAATTGGGGGGGGGGGTTTGGTGACAAGTTTGCCGACGGTATCTGGGCCTTTGCGGAGTCGCTTAGCATCGCCCATATAGCCATGCTGTTTTCATGAGCAGTGCTATATCCCTTTCATTCTTTAATTTCTTCATTTCTTCGCCGAAAGCACCTTGAATTTGCCAACAGTACCATGATTTTGCAAAAACTGAATAATGGGAGAGGGGAGTTTCACACCACCCTACCCCCCCGCCCCCCCCCCCCCCCCCTCTCTCTAGCGACACCGCTGGTTGAGAAGGGTACATGTATTGACCCCCTTTCGAACACGTGTGAATACTCCATTTTGGGATTCAAATAATGCCGAGTCATTGTGGAAGTAATGTGCGTGCGCGTTGTGTGTCTCTCTGGTGGGCGTAACACGGTTTACTTCACCAATGAGAGCTATGAATACACAACGCGCACGCACATTGTTTCCATACCGACGCGGCATGATTTGACACGAGCACAATAACCTTTTCTTGCATTACCAATCGCTGGGTAAATTTCCATTCCATTACACACAATCTGAGCCGACCACACACATGGTTCATGCCGAGTAAACAGCCACAAATGACTCAGATTTTTCCAACTTGTCCCATTTTCTATACGTGGTTGGTCGTAGGTGGCTTATAACCATCCTGTTAAAAATGTACAAAAATAAAATCGTCTCATAGTGTAACACAAAATGATCGCCAAGAAGTGAATAAAAACTTCAACTCACAGTTTGTTTGAGGCATTGTCCCGTCTTCTCCTCGTGCCTTTCACAGATGTTTACGAACTTGGCAAAGCACCTCTGAGAATACTGCGCCACCTGGTATGTTGGTTCAAGTGCCTTCAGAGCCTGCAAAATTGTAAATATGCAACCTTGGGTAAACACTGATAATGGATACATTGGATTTTTTGTAAATGCAAGTTGCCCATTAGAAAGCCGACAGGCCACTCGCGGTAAAGGTTAAAGTCATTTATTGAGAAACCAGCCCTTCACACCGAACCCACAAACTCTGCATACTAGGCAGACATCTTAACCACTCGACCACCGAGCATGTCGATGGCGGATTCGATGGTCATGCAGCAGGCCACTGTAACTGTACAGTAAGTGAAATGGTGACATGCACTCTTTGCCGACCTGGTGGTGTACATTTTCACGCATCATACTGTGCTTTTTCCACCAAGATTCCTACTTTAAGCAGCCGATTGTGAATTATATGTATTTTTTGTTTTTTTAAATGTGCGACTCGAGTCCGAGCCCGAGTCAATTTTTTTAGTTTGACTTGAGTCACCGGTCTCTGTTCTAGTCCGCATCGAGACAAAAAAGTTTCCTCTGCCTCTATTAATGGGGTAATGATTGAAACTTTTTGTAAATACATGTCACATTTGTGTACAAATTGGAAGCCTGCCAAAGAAGCAAAGGTGATCAGTCTAATCTTTACCTTTGGACAAACAGGGTCTTTTCTACCCATCGCCAAAGCACACTGCGTCCTCCAGAGCTTGTTTGAAGTCGGCGGCTCCTCCAGGTCCTCATCCCTACCCTCCATGGAATAGAGCAGCCTCCTGCACAACTTGACATTATCTAAAAAACTTCCCTCATGAACAAAATGTGTTCCAAGATTGTGCAGCGAGGCTACTCCAAGTGCCTGCATCAGGTCTAGGCTCCGAAAGACATTCACACGAACATTTTTCAGTGCCTCAAACCTAACGTCATCACTCAGTTCCCTGAGGGCAGAGACAAGGTGGTTGCCTCCAAGAGTATAATACTGTGATGACTCTGGTTGTAACGAGGAGAAGGTGTCTCCGACTACGAGCACTGGTAGTACTGTGCTGCAGGTTTTGGTGTCTTTGAGGCCCTCCTTGATGTGTTCCTTGTGTGCTTTATTAACGGGCCGAAGCAGCATCTTGGGAGGTGGGTCTTTTAGGCATGTCAGAGGGATGGTATGCTCTCCTGAAATTAGACAAAGATTAAGATGCATTTCAAAATACATGAATTATCAGGAATGTGTTGAATTCATCGAGCTAGATTAGCCAAACGCAGACAGTACTATTGGCAAACTGTAGTACATGTAGTTTTGTTTTCCAAAAAATGTTTTACCTTCAGTCTATCAAATTTGTTTTATCTGATTTTTTTTTATCAGTAAAATTAGTTTTTAAAAACTTATTTTGGCTTTTCAATTCAATTACAACTTTACAAACTAACTCCGACACTGTATGACCCATGCAATGTTTTGATCTTTGGATGGCAGGCAAGTCTACTATTGTTGCCACTGGTCTCAAAACAGCTGGTCTAAGTACCATGTCTTTTCTTACCAAGGCACTTCGCTTCCAAGTCAATGTCAAATGCATCCACACGATCCTTCACCTGACGCTTAGCAGGAGGCTCTGTTGTCTTATTTGATGAGCGTCGTCTTTTTCCAGCACATGGAGTACTACTCTCTGTAAGATGTAAACAAAATTCTTCAGCAATAACATCTGATAGGCATACTGTGAATACTTTACAGATAGCCACTATGTATTAACTCTACAAAGATTTATAAATTACTGCATTCTGTAGTAAATCTCCAAAGACACAGACATGATTACATATAACATACCGGTAGGTTTTCCTAGCCATTTGTGGTGTTTGGGTGAAGTGGTTTTAGGACGAAGTGACTAAAGCATTTTTGACCATTTTCTCAAAAGTTAAACGCAGTTACATAAAGTAGTACTCATACCTGCTGTACCGCTTTCTCTGACTGGCAGAATGTCCGAAGCTAACAATGAAAACTCATCCGCAGTTATGTCGTTGCTCAGATTGTGGATCAGTGTCCCTTCCATGGGTGCAAACTTTCCAACATCCAGTGAAACACAACGGTTTTCAGCTGTGGTGATCTGAAAAACAAATCCAACAATGCAGCAAAACTGTCGTTTTCTTGAATTCATATGTACATGAGAAGTGGCAATCGGACAAATTACAATGCAAGTGGCAATGCATCCTGAGATATCATGGAATTTCCACTCTGCAAAGCGACGTAACAATACCCTGAGGAAACACATGCAAATCTGTGGAGTGAGCCGGCTGTTGTCTTGAGCCAACTCACGCCCGAGTCATTTTGATGTAATTTAATCAATGTTATGCCGAAAAGAAACGATTTCTATACTTTCCAGAAATTGTAGTGGGTTCCGTTCCTTATGACTGTCCCATTCCAACCAAACTTTCAAACGACGATCTTAATTTACTCCGCAGTTTTTCAAATTAATAACAGCCTCAGGGATGCATGCTGACGAATGTAATGGGACGGATTCCCCAGTATGCTTTAAAAAGCAGCCAGGTAAATAGCTTTGACCGGTAGACCAGTTCACCAATAATTTAATTTATGAAGAGTGAGTTTTTCATTCGTAATTTTTCTTCCCTCGTAAACCTCGGAGATTAAAATATATGGATTCGTTATTGTTCATTTTCTAATTTTGCCTCTTGGTACACCTACAAATGCTACAATTTAAAGGCACAGGCTCGTCAGCAATGCGCGCACCAAATTCGTGCCACGAAATACACAGCTCCACGCTTTTGCTATAGACCTGATGGAGCTGCGTATTTCGCAGCTCCAGCACTAATTTGGCGCACCCGTAATTGCTGACGAGCCTGTGCCTTTAACTCCAAAGCTGATAAGATGATGCTCAATTATGTATCGCCATATAAACATTTTCTAATTTTGCCTCTTAGTACACCTCCAAACGCTACAATTTAAAGGCACAGGCTCGTCAGCAATGCACACGCCAAATTCGTGCCACGAAATACACAGCTCCACGCTTTTGCTATGGACATGATGGAGCTGCGTATTTCGCAGCTCCAGCACTAATTTGGCGCACCCGTAATTGCTGACCAGCCTGTGCCTTTAACTCCATTAGAAAATGAAAAGGTCTACATGGGAAAATTGCAAAAGGGCACCAAGGTCTTTGTTTTTTACGCTATTTGGTTTTTGCTACAACAATAGTCACAACAAAAACTCTTGTACACTTTGAAATATGAAAAGTGCAAGGGTTCCCGACATACCGAACGAATGCTGGTCAACTCGTACGCGTGGCAACTCGTGCCCCGGCCAATTCATACCCCAGTCCGGCAAGCACATGCACGTAACTAATCATTAGCATTATTGTTATTTATTTATCTCAGAAATGCAACATTTCTGACAGAAGTGCAAGTGAGAAGAATATCTTAGAATAAACCTTATGGCATTCTCAAGGCATCGTAGGATTGGATGACAAATGAGGCTGGCAATTTTCACACAAACCTATGGGGCTCTGGGGACATGACAATGTTCATAAATTTGTTTGGGGTTTCTGTGAAGCGATTGACATGTGATCAAAAGCTTGTGGGAATATCACATGTCAATCACTTTACAGTCCCTAGAGCCCCACAGGTTTGTGCGAAAATTGCCAGTCAAGTTTGTCATTCCATCCTTACTTTTAGAAGGCTAAAAGTGATTTTCTGACGTTTACATTGGGACGTTATCATTATCTACATTATCTATCACTTTTAGTCCTTTTGGAATTTATCCCCATTCGCCATGTGGAACGTTCCTGCATGCCCTAAAACCTGTGTCAAAAATCTTACCATACTTTCCAAATCAGACATTCAAAAGCACACCATCATGGAGGTCCTTGTAATCTCAAGACTTTTGCACACTAGTCATTCTTTTCCCATGATGACTCAAACATCAGAAAACGATAAAGTGGAGCAAAATTTTGTTAAAAATCTACAATTTTCAAACAGTTTGGTACCACAGACTTCGTCTAGACCGTGTCTAAAAGAAATTAGTCCCACAACGCGGATGGATTTTGTTTACAATCTGTTAAGGCTAGACTGGCCCCCTGTCCACATATTTACTTCCCCTTCGTCGTATATGAGCGAGAGCACATGGACAGGGGGCCAAATTTTTATTTTTACCCAAATGTTATTGTTTTCTGATGTTTGAGTCATCATGTGAAAAGAACGACAATGGTGCAAAGGTCTTAAGATTACAAGGACCTCCATGGTGTGTTTAATTTGGAATGTACGTTAAGATTTTTGACACAGGTTTTTTGACCATTAAGGGCGTGCAGGAACAATCCACATGGCAAATGGGGGTTAATTTCAAAAGGGCTAAAAGTGATACACGTAGAAAATGATGATTAACATCCCAATGTAAACGTCACAAAATCACTTTTGGCCTTCTAAAAGTATTCAGTCCCATGATGCCTTGAGAAAGTCGATAAGGTTTATTGGATGATCTATTGATTCGAACACAGGTCACCTCGTACGCCGACCAACTTGTACACCAGTCCAGCAAGCGCATGTACATGTACTTGTATGATGTAGCTAATCTCCGTTGCATTTTTTTTTGCAAATATCCACTTCTTATCGTGGCCCCAAACATGTTTGTAGAAAAATGTGTAAACCGTGTTTAACAAGTTATTTTGTCCACATTTTAGTAAGTGGACATGGTTGACATTAAGTGTTAAGTAATGAAACAGCCGTCGGAAAGAGCAGCCAAGTCATTTCCTCAGTACGTACAGCGCTACCGGTAGCGGCACGAAAAGGACTACATGTACGTACGTGTAAATGTATTTGTGCCCGATTTTCACGTAGGAATGCGCCCTCTCTCGAGATCTCACGTCCAGTACGGCACCGACAAAAGCAGTCGTAAAATTTGTACGTTGGACAACATTTTGGCTTCAAAAACGGTGTTGTAAGTATTTCTTTCCAATCATGGACATCTGAAACCACTGCAGGACACAATTAGGAGGAAATTTTTGGGTGTGAGCCTAATTTCGAGGCAAAATGACAACAATCCACTTTATGAAAGGGGTACCTTCTGTCCCTACGGGAAATCCCGTAGGGACAGAATCATTCTGTCTAGTTCTGTCGGTGCCGTACTGGACGTGAGATCTCGAGAGAGGGCGGTTATTCTACGTGAAAATCGGGCACAAATACATTTACACGTACGCAGTCCTTTCCGTGCCGCTAGCGCTGTACGCACTGAGGAAATGACTTGGCTGCTCTTTCCGACGGCTGTTTCATTACTTAACACTTTTGTCCACATTTTAGTAAGTGGACATGGTTGACATTAAGTGTTAAGTAATGAAACAGCCGTCGGAAAGAGCAGCCAAGTCATTTCCTCAGTGCGTACAGCGCTAGCGGCACGGAAAGGACTGCGTACATGTAAATGTATTTGTGCCCGATTTTCACGTAGGAAAGTGCCCTCTCTCGAGATCTCATGTCCAGTACAGCACCGACCGAACCAGCCGTTCAATTTGTACGTTGGACAACATTTTGGCTTCAAAAACGGGTACCGTCAAAAACAGTGTTGTAAGTAATTTCCAATCATGGCACTGCAGGACACAATTAGGAGGAAATTTGTGGGTGTGAGCCTAATTTCGAGGCAAAATGACAACAATCCACTTTATGAAAGGGGTACCTTCTCTTCTGTCCCTACGGGAAATCCCGTAGGGACAGAATCATTCTGTCTACTGCACATGCATGACATGCACCTATTGAGCAAATATCAGGGAAAACCAAGGGACAAATCGGTATTTTTTTAGTTTATGTCCCAACTCGAATTTAGGAAAAATAAAGGTTTAGTTTTATAGAAAAATCATGGAAAGAATATTGCCTATGATTGCACGCAAAGCGGCCGGCCAGAAACCAAACAGATCCTCACACGCGGTACCCCTCACACGCATGCCTCTTTCTTCGTGCGCTTCACACACCGCCCGGCCGGCAGCAGTTTCACACACTTTTGTCAGGCGGGCGAAACAAAAAGTAAAAACACAGAATTTTCAGGGAAATGCAACATTTGCGAGGGAAATGCCAATGGAAAAGGTATTCTAAAATCGTCCAAGCTATCGATTCCAATAATATTTTTCCTTAAATTCGAGTTGGGACATAAACTAAAAAAATACCAAAATTTCATTTGCGTGAGTTTGCCACAGATTTTGGGTAGAAACGGCCCCAGGGCTGAACGGTCTAGACCAAACTATGAGCACTGATTAGCTATTTTAAATTAAAGAAACGATTCTGATCAACTTTCCAAACAAGATAACGTGACTTACCACAACTTTACTGCCTTCGCTTTTGATATCCACAACGGCCCCGAAGATATTGCCACTCTTACTTCGGGCACGTTTTCCATTCTTCCCCAGAAGGACGACTTGTCCCTCCTCTTCTTCCAACCACCATCGAGACATGATGCTAGTCGGTAAATTTCGCTGATGAAAACAGGTTAAGTTGTAGATGATTTGAGTTGTAGATGCAAGCGCAAGGGTAGCTCGAGTGTGACGTGCATAGAGTGACGTATGCATTTATATGGCGCGCGCGGTGCATGGCGGGTGGTACAATCCAGTTCGAAAGCTGCGCACGCGCACGTTAATTGCCTCTCATTGGTTCGCTCGTACCATGCTCGTACCATGTACCAACAGACGCTGTACGAGCGAATGTCATTGGTCATATCGGACATCCCGCCTCCGTCTTACGGGCAGCTATTGGTTGCAGCACATAATCCGCGCTAGAGCTGCGCGCGCTAGGGATCGGGAGTTCGTAACCACAAATTTACCCTGTACCATGTGTATCAATTTCCAGAAAGAACATATGTTTAGTGTCCATGATAGTTTTGTACTTGAAAAACTGATCTTTACTGAGGTTTCAATGTTCGAAACTCCTTCTATAACTACTTCTATAGCTATGACGAAAATTAGGGCAAAATGTGACACGGTAAAAGATCGAGGATATCAGCTCCATGGAACACTAACGCACGGTGATCTATCACCCCATAATTAATGCCGTGCGCGGCTACGATTTTTTAAGGGCGATGCCAAGTGGAACGTCATCAATAGGTTAAAGGTCGTAGGAAAATAACACTAACATGTAAACATTAATTAGCATATTAAAGGTTAGATCTCGGAAACTACAATATGTAAAGCTTTTATGATAAAAATGTAGACCGGAGTAAAAAATCTCAACACCAACTGAAGTATATAGGCCTATTTAGAACTTGCTTGTATTAACATTTCCACGCTCCTAGCTCCTACTTCTAAAACTGCAACTCCTTCTTCGTCATCTCGATCAACTTGATAATTAGGTATAGTTAAAAGCTAAAACCGCATGTCAACTCGCATTGGCGGATCCAGGGGTTGGTGGGGGAGTGGAGGCCCGGCCGCCGGGGGTGGGAGTGAGGGGAGAGGGTGGCACTATATCCTAGCTCCCCCAAATTGTAAAAAAAGGGGGCGGGAAGAGAAGGAATTAAGGGGAGAGTAAAGAAAGAATTAGGGGAGGGAATAAAGGTGGCACCCCCGAAACACTCTTCGTTGCCGCTAACACTAGCTCTCCGTTCCTTTGAAACACTGATCCCCCCGTTCCCCAGGAAACACTCTTTGTTCCGCAGAAACACTCTCTGATCGTTCCATCAAAACACTCTTCCCTACGTGAAGCACTATTGATTCCGCCGAATAACTCTTTGTGTTCCCTCAAACTCGAGACACTTTTCGTTCCCTTAAAGCATGGAGGAACTAAAGTTACAACAAAATAGAACAGTTTCATTTCGAGTAGTATCAATTTAATTTAGTTGAGAAGTTGATCAACTGACATTTTTCGTTTTTTGAGGCGGACATTTTTTCGTTAAGAAATGAATTGATAAGTTGATAGTGAACATGAAAACAATTACCCAGGTAGCAAGACAACGTTGGTCCAACGTTGATCCAACGTTGTCAAATCCTAATCACAACGTTGGATCAACGTTGTCTGGCAACGTTGGACCAACGTTATTTTGCCCGTTGAGACAACGTTGCAGCAACGTTGGAACCAACGTTGCTCCAACGTTGGATTCACGTTAATCCCACGACATCCAACGAAACTGGATGCAAATCCAACAAACATCCAACGTTGCTCCAACGTAATATACGAGCATCCAACGAATTTCCAACGCATTTCCAACATTTCCAATTTATTGCCGTTAAATATTCATGATTCATGAGGGCATCGACGGCAATTGCCGTCGGTTATTTCGAGGCCTGGGTATGTCATATTTAAGAAGAGATGTTTTGTGCAAGCCATCCTGAACAACTTTTCTGGTGCATGAACCTCGGATGCTACATGTCCTTTAGTTATTTGCTAAACTTTACATTCAAGATGAATTCAACATTTAATTATGGAAAGGCTTTTAAAACACATTCCACGAAACAGTTCTCATTCGTAATTGACATACAGATATTTACAGTGTTTGACTTGTCGGGTTTTGTTACAAAGTTTCTGTTCTGCATACTTTAACCTTTTCTTGAACAATCTCTTAATTGTTACATAGGTGGATCAAGAAAATTTCCAACCCCAGGATTTCTTCGCAAGGGTGAAGTTTCATCAAAGACGGTACGCTCCATGGCATGGCTTGAAAACTATGCCAGCAGATGCGGAGACAAGCTGCCAGATTCTTCAAGAATCCACCTTCCGTCATGCTTGACTAAAGGGGATGTCTTCAAGACAATGATGACAGAACTTGAGGATGTCGGGGAGGAGGGATGCAAGGAGTCAGTCTTTTACCGCCATTGGAGAAAACAGTTGGGACTCATAGCAATTCCAAAGGTAATTAAACTGCCCCCCCAAAAAAGACTAGGTTTTTCATGTTACTATTTTTGACTTCTCGCTCGACTGCCAGTCCTCATATTTATTCATTGTGTGTGGAATATGTGGAGCGGTTATTCAAACGGGCCCCCGTGCATGCATCAGCAGTCTGTGAGTGTTGAATTTTTTAAGTTATCTTGGTTTTTACTGGACTCGGACTTGGACTTGACAAATCAAGTACTCGGACTTGAACTCAGACTCGGACTCGGGAAGTGTGGACTCGACTACAACGCTGCACTGTAGCGTCCTCCCTCTGATGACTTATACTATTGGCGATAGCTTCATAAAACCATTCTTGCATTTTGCTCTAATGAGTGCAAGTCAAAAGTGCTTTAGCATGTCTTTGTCGTTACTTAATTCTATTTTCCTTTATCATTCACTGTTATGAAGCAGGTGTCTGTTTAAAACCGTTTTCTATGTATGTCATGTCGTTTTCATTTTGTCAAATGCTTAGTACTTTTGGTTTCAGGAAAATAGGTTTGCTAAGTGTGATAAATGTACATTGCTGAGAACCTCCATAGAGAAAACTCTGGACAAGGAGAAGAGGAAGCAGCTGTATGCAAAGCGAGATAAACACTTGCAACTTCAAAAGTAAGGAAAAAAATAATTCTTCTGTTCGGTTACCAACTATGTACATGTAGCAAACAATTGTCCCCAGGTAATTTTTAGAGGGCAGGCCCATTTTCCCGAGGCTAGGGAAAATAGCAGGCCTGCCATCTCAAAATCACCGAGGGGCGGTAGTTTGCAACATCACCAGAATAAAGAACAGTCAATATGTGTTTTATATACCTCATACAGTGGTACATGTATGTGTCCAGTGATTTGTTTTTCAGGACAAAATTGATTTTTCCGAGATTAAGCCAGACGTTGCGCGAAGCAACTTGCTTCACGCAGACGCCCGCGCACCATCACGCCTGCATATGCTGACACACGCGCGCATGATATTACGTACGTGCCGGGGAAAAAATGTACTATCCGTTGACCATTTGACGCAAAAGGTCTAACAATATTACTTTTTTCAATTGCACTGGGGAATGGTTGAACTAATCTATGTCAGGTGGCTTAACCAATCAGTGAACCAATCTTTTAACCAATTAGTGAATGAGACTCGGTGTATATAATGCATGATACACTAATGCTTTTTCTTTCATCCAGTTCTATTTTGGCAGACAGTTTTAGCAAAACGATATAGGTTCTGCATGATTTTCTAGGTTGGGGCGTGTAACTGGAAACGAAGCGTTTTTGGCCGAAGTCAACTATGACAAATACACAGCCGGTGTATATTAAGTTTTAGTTAAATAAGCTGTCAATTTACTATGTTAACTGTTCATTTATCCATTTTTCTTATAGTAACGAGAGGAGAAAGTATTACAGGCATGTGCTGAAGGCAAAGACGTCTCCCCATCTGTACATGTCTATCATCGTGGATGGCATGGACCAGAAGTCTACAAGTTTGCCCAAGTTCTTGATTGAACCAAAGTCCATGTCATCCATGTGGAAACTGCCAACACATATCACCGGGGTCATTGTCCATGGGAGGGGTCATCACGTATATATCGATGCAAAGGAGCTGCCTCACGACAGCAACCTGACCGTCAATGTAATTCTGCAGACACTTGAGAAGTATCCACTGCTGCCGCCCACCTTGTACCTGCAGCTCGACAATTGCGGCAGAGAAAACAAAAACAAGTTTGTTTTTGCTCTGTGCTGCCTTCTTATAGAGTTGCGGATATTCAAAAAGGTATGCAACAAAAATGTAATGACAATGAATTGTTCTTTTACTATAAACTGCTGGAAGTATGCATGTTAGAAGTACATGTATTGATCAGGTATTCATAAACACCCCAGACATGTGCCTATTGTGGAGAGAATGTGAAAGGGCTTAAATAGTAGATAAATGACCTGACGGCTATTAAACACTTGTCTGGTTTTAGCCAGTTTCAATAGTATGGAAAATGCACATACACTCAAAACAACACATGCAGTTTCACAAACAAAAACCACAGAGGGTGATTTGTGTGCATGTGCATACATGTACGAGGTACGTGCTATCAAGCAAGTTTACCTTGCCAACAACACGTTTCCTTGCTTAAAGGTTCAGTACATCATTTACAGTGACCCCATTTTGACAACTTGACAAGAAAAGCACACGATTTTATTTCAGTCGGAAATAGTATTTTGTGTCAATTAAGAACTGAAGGTGGTTTAAAAAAAAAAACTTTATTACCCTCTAAATAAACAAAAAAAAAGCACGTACAAATTTTTAAGTTTTCAAGGCAGTATTACTGCGTCTATGTGGGTGAAATCATGTGTTCAACCTTTAAATGTTCCATCTGTACATGTATTTGTTTATTTTGACATTTCCTAGTATTAGTGAGGGTTTTGTTTTTGCACTACCTGACATAACTTGATCAGCACTGTATACTTGGTGCAGTACCTGCTGTTAAATGATGCGAACCGGCTGCTCAGTGTTAAGACGTCTGCATAGTGTGTATGAAGTTGTGGGTTTGGGTACCACCTGTGCACACTGACGTTTTTCTCATAGTGCCTCAAGGAAGCACTTAGTATTCAGTGCTAATCACGTTAGTTCAAGCAAGTTACGTCAAGCATTCATTTTCCCAACGCAAACCAAATTGCATTCTCTCAACGTTTCCCAGATTAAGGTGAGTTTCCTCATGGTTGGACACACCCATGAGGACATCGACCAGATGTTTTCAAGGTTTTCCACATACCTCTGGAGACACAATGTGCACACCTTATCTCGCCTCATGAAAGCCCTACCGGAAGCCTTCCTAAAGCCAAATGTGACAGTGGAGCGAATCACCAACACAGTCAACTTCAGAGACTGGATAAAGCCAGTCCTTAACAACATCACCGAACACAGCAGGCCACATGTTTTCAGATTCACATTGGACGAGAAAGGTTTGTGTGGAAAAATGTTTTTTACTCGACAAGTAATAAAAGGTGGTCAATGTAAACATATCAATAATTTTAAAAATTGGTAAAAGTAAAAGGAAACATAAACATATTTTTTGGGTAGATTATAGCAGAAAGGTCAAATTAGGCAGTTCACAAAGAGAGAGGCACATAAACATGCTATGCTCAGTTTTGGGTTACAAAATTGGTACTTATGTTTTTCCTTCAACATTTTATAAGCTTTGACATTTGTAAAATGCGAAAAGGCATTTAATCAAGAGCGAAAACACCTGGCAAATAATTCTTTCGGGACCTAATGAAAATTTCATTCACTTCTAATAACCATTAATTTTACACAGGCAGGGCAGCCATGTGCACCAAGGGCTGGGGTAGTACTCCAGATAAATGGCTTCCCTGTGCATGTTCAAATGATGATGTGCCACCGTACTTGCTTCTTCGACATCCCGATGGTCAGCCAGATGCAGTCAAACTGGACTTTAGTCCACTCAAGCTGGACAGGCTCCAGAGAGACATCTTGAAGGCAAGTCGGTTTCTTGAGGACCATGAAAAAAAAGAGTGGCAAGAGCTTTTTGGACAGTTTGCAGAGGAGAGCCGCATCGGTAAGAATAGTTTCCTACGTGTGTCAAATTCAATCCCTCAGTGAATTCAAGTCACAGATTAAGAAACACATTTTTATCCAGTATTACCCGACTTGATGCTTTTGTGTTCATGTACTTATTTTGGTAATTTTAAGTGATTAATGTAGATATTTTTAATTCATGTATGTTATTGGTTTGTGTTTTTGATTTTACAGTAAAGCACCTAGAGGCCCTGGCATTTGGCCCTATATAAGACTATTATTGATATTATCTAGTCGGATTAGTGCAACATGATACCGGTACTCTATTGATTGTTCCATCCAATGATGACTAGTCATCAAGACCAAATCAAAAAGGAGGGAGTGAGTCATTCACACTGACAAGCTTATTCTGCATCCAGTATCATGATAGCACTTTTGCATATTCTGCTGGGGAAATTTCTAGTACATTCCTCAGTGTGCAGTGCATGTACGTATCTATGGAATCTATATGCTCAAGATGCAACCTAAAAAAAATGAAAAGCCATATTTGTCTGCGCGCAAATGTCTGCCATTCGGATTTTTCATGTCTAGCATGTCCGAACGCAAAGGAAAAAAATGCGCAACGGGCTTAAAAACACTAAGAGAAGGGCGAAAAGTCTGCATGCAAATCAGGTCTGCTGATCTGATGTTTCTTGTCTCTGGTGTTCGAACATGCTAGTGTCAGACTGTGCAGGGCCCGGTATTTCAAAACTTGGTGCTGTGCTTCTGTTGAAAAAATAACAGGGCAGTACCGCCCTGTGATATTGGCCTGCCAAGAACACTGGTGTGAACTATTTTATAAAAAATGCCAATTATTTTCCCTGGACTTCATTGTGTTGCAGAACCAGTAGGGTACTTCCCCATAGCTGACATACTAGCAGCCACTATTGCTGCTGAATCATCCACAACGACATCGACAGTAAATCGACTAGAGGTAGAAGTGCTGTCTGATGATGATCTCCGAAACCCTCAGGTAAAGTGGATTTTTTAAAGGATTTTATTTGTTGCAAAATGTGGTATACACCAACCCCACCCCCTGAAAAAAAAAGAATGCTATACCTACATTACAGATAGGTTGTGCGGTTTGAAAAATGTATATTCCGCAGTATGTTTTCAAGAAGAGTTTTTTTATCTGTAAGGTAAAGTTGAAAAGAAATGTGTTCCTTCATCACACCCTTATCACACTTTGAAGTGAAGTGCTAACTTGTCACAGTGATGATTTCACCACCTTTCGTAATGGCTATGTTTGCTCAGTCATGCATGATAGTTACATAATGACCCTGGTACCATTGGATAGAGGACAGTCTGGACTTTCTCTACATACAGTGTACATGCCTTTTTAAAATATTGCACATTTCTATTTTGCATTTAAATAAGATTTTCTTTTTTTATGTGTCTCTGGAAGTTTATGTGTCTCTTTTAAGTGTCTCTGGAAGAACCCATTTTTTACCAACCACTAATTGACATCACATGCTCGTAATTAGTCCCTCACTTAAAGTCAGATAATCACATTAAACATACATTGTATAATGACAACTGTTTTGACTGGTTAAATATCATTGTTTTCAGTTTGACTGGAGACATGACTCTGAGCCGTATGTTAAACTAGAAGTGATCAAAACCACCATTTTTATTCACCATAATATTTCCACCGTCAAAAGTGACGCCCATAGGTCTACGGTCTTGTATGAAGCTTATAGTAATATATATCTTGCTCTTCTTCATTACAGGTACATCTTGGAAGGCGCCAAATAGTGAAAAAACCTCAAGAACTCGCCCAAGGGAAAATGGTGGCGACGCACCTCACTTCTTACCCGAATGACTGGCCCCAGATCGGCGAGATCGTGAAGATCCAAGATGATACGGTAGAAGTTCACTGGTATACGGGGACGTACACAGGCAAATGGAAAAAAATTAATGTGAGGGTTCAGGGGAAAAAAAGTAAGGATTCATGGACAGAAACTATCGGGAAAAGTGCCATCATATCAGAACCATTTGACTTAACACGATGCAAAAAGCTGCCTGGAGACATTGTTAGAAATTTGAAGGTAAGATTTGAGGAAATATTTTCATGATTCAACCCATAAATGTGCCCTAGTCCTCAAAAGAGCCATGGTTGGGAAAGGGGTATTCTGCACACATCCATTTAGTCCAACAACACACAATTTTGTCAATGTCATCTCTTTATGACATGTACGGCTGTCTGGATCATGTTTGCCTCAGATCATCATCAGTTGATTGGCTGTATCTTTAGTTGTACATTATATACGCTGCCCTACGTTTTAAACTGCTGGGATTATATGTAAAATGTTTAATTAACAAGGTCATTCAAGCTGTCTACGAATTTGTTACCCAGTCTGCCTTGAAAAAAATGACATTTCCAAGGACAGCCAAAAATGTCATAAAGAGATGACATTGACAAAATTGAGTATTGTTGGAGAAACTAAATGGAAGCACACAGGGCATCACTGGAAGTCTGCAAGTGGTGTAATTAATTTGATGCAGTGTTTTGGCACGACTACGATGCATTATGACCGTAATTGAAAGTGCTTGATTCAGTTTCTTAAGCTTGTTTGTCCTTGCAGTGTTTGCTTCTGTTGGTTTTTTGTTGTTTTTATCTATTCTTAACAGAAGTAAATGTAAACCAGATAATTGCTTACACTGTCGTGCACAAAACATGTAGTGCACATATAATTTTTAAAAAGTAGAATTTGAACTCACTCGTACTCCAGTGACAATTTGGGTGCTGCCATTGTGGCTTAATGCTATGGCTGCAATCCGGGCAACCCCAAAAGTTTGCCCCGTAGCATTAAGCCAAAATGGTGTGCCCCAAATCGTAACACATTGAAAGTTTGTCGGTTACATTTAACTCTGTTCAATATAGTTTGCTCATAGATGAGCTTCATTTGTAAAAATAAAAAATAAAAATTGTTATACATTTTTTACCACTTTTTTGCAGAGCATAGTATGTTATTTAAGACTGCATTTGAGTAAGTACGTATATTGTGTACGTACAAGTATCTAATATTATGGACCACTTAAGTGTCGACTCTCTAAGTGCCATGTTAGGGACTGTGGCAATTTGGGTGATGCCATTTTTTGTTTAATGCTGCAAGTTTCATACAACATGAACCACTCATTACACTTTTCACAGATTGCGCCCCTATAGGGTTATGCCAAAGTACCAGTGTTGTGACAATTTTTCAGAGTTTGCCTTATAGTTTCCGGTATTGTCTAAATGGACCTGAAACATATGACGTCGCAATTTGTTCACATGCATACCAATATATGGGCGAGTTTGAGCGTACCAGACAACATAGGACCATAGGAAAGTACGTATGCAAACCAACCGTGGTGTCATTAGGTTTCAAGTCCATTGCACAAGTATTTTGTATATTATTAAATGGTAAAGCTGTTTTTGTGTATGAACATCCTCACAAGACAAGGTGGGGTCAACTCAGTGAATAATAGAGATTAAAAGTGCCAGTACATTGTAATACAAAAGCATTAGTCAGTCGGTTTATACATGTGGAGGGATAATACATACTGTACAAGGATATTGTAACAAGGACCCCATAACGGAATTTGACTAATATTAGTTGTTGGAACTCTTCCCAATAAATATCATGCCCACGCTACATGGCGCACTATCCAGTGATGCATAATATTACCCCATCCTAGTCTCCACACTACAATTGTGGTGGGGGAGGAGGAGGGGGAGGTTTTTAACTCCAACTCGACCGTCATGCGTTCTTACACGTGGCCAAACATAACGTCTAAAATGTCCTTGTGAATCTTGAAAATCGTTAAAAATGAAAATCGTTAAACCATGGAGAAAGAACTATCTGCAAATTCGCGGTGTAAACATTTCGCTTTGGCACGATTTTTTACGAAGGAAAAAGCTTTTGCCGCGGTACAATAAGTTTTTTTTTCTTTCCCGACAGAAAAAAGTTACAGAGCATGATTTTCGTTGGGCACAAAATTGCGCGTTACAACTTACAAGATCAGAAAAAGTGGTACGGGAAACGGAGTTGGTACAAGTCCATTTGGCGAACGGTCGAGTTGACCATGGTCGTGCACCATCCAGTGATGGAAAATATTATCCCACCCTGGTCTCCACACTTCAGGGAGAACATTCTCTCACTGATGGGATCCCATCCAGTGACGGAAAATATTATCCCACCCTGGTCTCCACACTTCATGGAGAACATTCTCTCACTGATGGGATCCCATCCTCTCACTGATGGGATCCCATCCAGTGACGGAAAATATTATCCCACCCTGGTCTCCACACTTCAGGGAGAACATTCTCTCACTGATGGGATCCCATCCTCTCACTGATGGGATCCCATCCTCTCACTGATGGGATCCCATCCAGTGACGGAAAATATTATCCCACCCTGGTCTCCACACTTCAGGGAGAACATTCTCTCACTGATTGGATCCCATCCAGTGACGGAAAATATTATCCCACCCTGGTCTCAACACTTCAGGGAGAACATTCTCTCACTGATGGGACCCCATCCAGTGACGGAAAATATTATCCAACCCTGGTCTCCACACTTCAGGGAGAACATTCTCTCACTGATGGGATCCCATCCTCTCACTGATGGGATCCCATCCTCTCACTGATGGGATCCCATCCAGTGACGGAAAATATTATCCCACCCTGGTCTCCACACTTCAGGGAGAACATTCTCTCACTGATTGGATCCCATCCAGTGACGGAAAATATTATCCCACCCTGGTCTCCACACTTCAGGGAGAACATTCTCTCACTGATGGGATCCCATCCTCTCACTGATGGGATCCCATCCTCTCACTGATGGGATCCCATCCAGTGACGGAAAATATTATCCCACCCTGGTCTCCACACTTCAGGGAGAACATTCTCTCACTGATTGGATCCCATCCAGTGACGGAAAATATTATCCCACCCTGGTCTCCACACTTCAGGGAGAACATTCTCTCACTGATGGGATCCCATCCTCTCACTGATGGGATCCCATCCTCTCACTGATGGGATCCCATCCAGTGACGGAAAATATTATTCCACCCTGGTCTCCACACTTCAGGGAGAACATTCTCTCACTGATTGGATCCCATCCAGTGACGGAAAATATTATCCCACCCTGGTCTCCACACTTCAGGGAGAACATTCTCTCACTGATGGGACCCCATCTAGTGACGGAAAATATTATCCAACCCTGGTCTCCACACTTCAGGGAGAACATTCTCTCACTGATGGGACCCCATCTAGTGACGGAAAATATTATCCAACCCTGGTCTCCATACTTCAGGGAGAACATTCTCTCACTGATGGGACCCCATCTGGTGACGGAAAATATTATCCAACCCTGGTCTCCACACTTCAGGGAGAACATTCTCTCACTGATGGGACCCCATCCATTGACGGAAAATATTATCCCACCCTGGTCTCCACACTTCAGGGAGAACTTTCTCTCACTGATGGGACCCCATCCATTGACGGAAAATATTATCCCACCCTGGTCTCCACACTTCAGGGAGAACTTTCTCTCACTGATGGGATCCCATCCATTGACGGAAAATATTATCCCACCCTGGTCTCCACACTTCAGGGAGAACATACTCTCTTGATGGTGGGACCCCTTCCAGTGATGGAAAATGTTATCCCACCCTGGACTCCACACTTCAGGGAGAACATACTCTCTCGATGGTGGGACCCCATCCAGTGACGGAAAATATTATCCCACCCTGGTCTCCACACTTCAGGGAGAAGATACTCTCTCGATGGTGGGACCCCTTCGAGTGACGGAAAATATTATCCCACCTGCACCCCTCTAAATCCAGTTAATTCAGGAGTAAATGTTCCATATAACTTATACCCATGCTTAATTTCGCGCATTATAAGAACCGACTGGAGCTTGATCATCGGAGGTAATGTTGTCCAGCGATGGTGTGATCGTGATTTTATTATTAGCTACAGTAGCTTAGCGATCTTGTCGCCAACAAAATTAGGTTAATTGCACTTCCGGTGCCAACTGTACATTTTGCATGGTGAATATAACTGGAAGGAAAACGGATTTGCAAACCAAAAATACAGGAACAGTCCATGATAACAACATACGGTTTACGAATACAATATAGCAATTTATGCCAAAAAATGCAGTTCACATTAGTTCACTTTGATAAGATTTGCTGTTATGATGAAGTTTGCACTTTTATCGTTTTGACATACCGCAAGTCCGCAGGTCGAAATCGGTCAACTCACGAAATTTTCGCGCGCCAAAGTGTTAAATATTTATTTTCTGTGGTGCATCTTGTGTATTAATTTCAATTCGTTTTGTTGTGTAATAAGGCTGAAATAGCTACTTGAAAATGCACCCGGGAAATGTCTTTTACAAATAGCGTATTTACAAACGTGGGGGTTACAAAAATAAATGCATCGATAAGAGCTTACGTATACGCTTTGTTAGGCGCCCAAGCCCAAACAAAAACTAGCGCATTATCGCAGAGTACCGGTTTAGACGCGCAGAACCAATTTAATAACATAGTCGAAGACATAACAAACTCGCCGGAAGATCTAGAAACTAGCATAAGTCAGTTTCAAGACTCTATACAATATGCCAGAACGCCTACTTTGTATTGAAGCCTAGGTTGTATCTCATTCCTTCTGACATGGAGTTGGGAGTGGGCGTACACGAGGGGTACAACAATATTGCCGTTGGAAATTTACAGACTGGGATTAACCAAAATTTAAACGACCAACCAGACTCCGTTGAAGATGAAAGCGTGTTTAAACCTTAACCGTTAGGCATGAGTAGCGAGTATCTGTCCTCTCAAATAAACAGCATGGAGGCCGGCGAATTCCAGAGAATACCTATGCCGCGACCAAAACCAAAACCAAAAAAATTTGCTACTTACAACAAATCTAAATTAGAAGCGATGGAAAAAGTCGAACCGATACCGCAAACTAATAATCTAGAACGTGTAATTACCCCTACAATTAAGCAAGACGAAACAATATTTGTTGATAAAGTTAAACTAGATGACGTTGTGGCATCCGGCGACCACGAAGAAGAAAATACTTCTTTAATAGTGGGATATTTAGCGATTGCGGGAATTGGCTATTTGATTTATAAACTGGTCTATTAAAACGTAAAAATGACGTGAAAATGGGGTTAACTCGGCTAAGCGCTTAGCCAAGTTAACCCCATTTTCACGTCATTTTTACGTTTAACGTCAAGTTTTTAAATTCTCTTTTGCACGTAAACAAATATCAACAGAGCAACGCCGCTAATCATAGCCCATACGTTTTGGGCTGATAGCCCCGTAAACTTGCTTAGTAGATTAAATAACCAACTGGCTACGCCCCCTAATATTGCCGGCAATGCGGCTAACGCTTTAGCCCCTAGCTTCTTGAACAAATTTGTCAAGTTTTTTAGTTGACGTTTTATCCACTCGTTAACGTTGTTTGGTTTAGTAGGTTGTGATGGAGTGACTGGCTTGTCTGGCTTGACCGGCTCGACTGGCTCGACTGGCTTAGCCGGCTGAACTGGCTCGACTGGCTTGACTGGCTTGACGGTCGACCCCGCGACTGCGGTTGCTGCACCTCTTACTCCAGCTACTAAGCTAGCTATTAACGTGCTTACCGCTAAAGAAAAAGCGGCTAGAATGCTTACGACCGTGATGCCCTGTTCTCTAAATAGAGTTCTAACTTTATCAGCTAGAGTCTCATCTATATTTTATTTATTTACCACATCCAACAACGGAGAGACCGCCAATTACAGGAATGGGAGCAAGTGTGGTCGAGTGCCTTGCTCAAGGGCACAGGTGCCACAACCCGTCGCGGCCCGGAATCGAACCTACATTCTAGTACTAGCACATGAGCTTAAGTTCGACGCACTAGACCGCTCGGCCATAACACCCCTGCGGTAAACCATATATAGCTTTAAACCCTTAAACCTTACCATAGCTTTAATTCTATTCATCTGTCTCCTCAGCTCTTTAGAATCATCACTAACCAACTCAAGCATAGTCAATCCGCTTTCGCGCAACTTTACTAATTCATTTTTAATTCCGGAAACGTCTTCTTCTTCATTTTTTAACTCTTCTTTAAATTTGTCAATCTCTTCTTTATAAACCTGTAAATATTTAGGAGGTTTATCAAGTTGCTCTTTCCGTGCATCGTAATAAACATCTTCATACGTTGCTAATGTCACAACCTTTTCTTCCCTCGTTTTTATTTCATGCTTTAATTGTACAACTGCTTCTTCACTAGCTTCTAATGTTTTTTCATTGGTGGCAATTTTCCATTATAATTTCGCTAGTTTAAGCATATTTACTGTTAAGCTCTCTTTTGTGGTTGCCATTGTATTAGCCGCATTAGCCAAGTCTCTAACTTTATATTTTTTACCTTCAAATACAATAAATTCGTCACTAGTAAAATTACCAGGATCTGTTTGTGAAGATTGATTGCCAATACGCTCATCACTAGAAGAACTTACGAAACCGTCTAAAGCCGTATTAATGTCATCTATATTAATCGCACTTGGTGCAAAAATATCTTCATTCAGCGTTCTCTCAAATGCTTCAGACCTATCTATTAGTTCTTGGGGAGTAGCGCCGTTTACATCGGTTTCTACAATACTTGTTGCTCCGATTACGAATCGAATTTCATCATCTTGCACGCCCAGAGCTCTAGCAAAGCCTTCAAAGTTTCTACTTCTATACGCTTCAAATAGTTGTATAGGAGTAAGAGGTTCTCCACCTCGTCCTGTAATGCGATAACTATTTCCTTGCCAAGTAGCATCTATACTTTTGTCTCTATTAACTTCAAAGGTTACGTCTGGGTCGGGGGCATATTTAGTTCTTTCTATATAGTCATTTGTCGCCTCAGTTTTAAGAGCTTCAGTTTCTCTTAATGTTACGTCTATCGAGTCTGACGTTGTATTTGGATCAGGCTCCCCGGATTCCATTGGCTGCATGGGCTGTTTTTTGATGGTTCTATTTCGAGACCTAACCCCCTGCGAATAATCTCAGTCTTATATTTATTTCTAGGAGTAAGTTTAGTATATGGCTTAACGGCTTTTTATTATTTTGCGTTAACGGGATGTCTTTCTTACGCCACTTTAAGTACAGTCTACCATCTTTTTTATACTTAAATTTATAATAGTCGATTATTATATTTTATCAGCTAAACGATAAAATGGTTTACACACAGCACGGACTAGGCCAAACCACGCAGCAGTGGTGGGAGGTGTCCTATCCGGCCTTATTAATATTCAGGAGCAGGACTGACCGCGTTAGCACCGGTAACGTGGTCAGGATATGACTTTATTTTGGGCTGCTGCCTCGTGGGCAAGCCCACTTCGTCGCAGCATCTGAATGTGAACACATCTTTTTTGAAACATCGTTACAGTACATGTACTCCAGCGTTTCATCGTTTTGATATACATTTCAAAGTAATAGGCTAGTATCTTCAACCTGCGTGTTGCAAAAAATGCCTAAGGCCACAAAGAAGACAAGAGGAGTGTCTCTGGTAGAGACAGTAAAAAGACCGCGGGGTAGGCCCCGCTCCGCGCACCGAAAGGCAAGCGCCGAGTCAAGGCCCATGACGAACAACCCCAGAACGCGGGCTCGCTCCAGTCCGCCGGCTACGGAGGAACTTTTGGAGCATGGTCGTCCGAATCAAATGGCTGAGCCAGTTGCAAATCAACAGCCGGAAGCAACACGCAGGGCATGGGGTGAGTGTCACGACAAGGACAATTCTGACGGAGATGCCGTAATTTCGAGCATCTCAAGGGGGGACGGTACCGTCCCTTACCTTGCTGGCCCGCCAGTCCCGGCTTTTGGCCAAGGTGGTAATGTTGCTAATAGTAGTAATGCGGGTATTAATAATAGCTATGACTGGGGTAGACCGGAACCTATTTCTTCCTTTCAGGGCGAGGCTCCCTTAGGTTTTCAAGTGCCCCTTACTATAAAAGAGAAAATATGGCAGGGCCACTTTGTAGATTTGGCCCTGCTATGTAATGATACGGCGATCGCGTCTCTGGCTTCTACGCATGCTAAGAAAACCCTTGCGCTGTCCCTTGAAAACGGCGCGCTGGTGTGCAAACCCGAGGGCAACCGAAAAAAGATTGAGTCCATCGACAAATGGATTTCGGCATTCCATACTTTCATGGCCATTTTCGCCATGCGCCACCCCCATAGAGTAGGCGAGCTGCTCAAGTACGCCGAGACAGTGAGAACAGCGGCCGCGCAGTTCGGCGGGTTGGGGTGGCAGGCGTACGACGAGCAATTTCGTCTGCGCCAGGAGGCCAACCCGACCCGTTCGTGGGGAGCAATTGACACAGAATTGTGGGTCACCGTTGCGGCAACGCCTGTTTTGTCCAATCCGCTTTCCAATCCTTCAGTGAGTTCAGTTGCCACGAACCGCGGTAACAAGGGCTCGGGGGTTTGCTTTGGTTTCAACCAGGTTAAAGGTTGCAACTGGACTTACTGCAAGTTTGCCCATAAGTGCGCCAAGTGTTTTCGAGTCGGTCATGGGGCAATTTCATGTCGCGCTAGCTCGGGCGACCCCAAACACCAATTTCCCATTGGGAATTACGCTGTTCAAAATCGTCGCGTAGCTACCAAAACGGGGTACCACAACCCCCCAGTTTCCCATTTGATGGTGCAAGGGGCAAAAGCCGGAGACGCGCGTGCCGTTGAAAATTTTCGTCCCTCCAACGCCCATTAAGATTGACATTCTGCAAGCATGGTTGTCCATTTATCCCGATGCTAGGGCAGCCGAATTGTTGTTATCGGGTTTCACGCATGGGTTTAATTTACACTATAATGGGCCACGGGTACGACGTGAGGCCAAGTGTCTTGCATCAGCCTCTGAAAATCCACTTGTTGTTTTTGACAAACTTGAAAAAGAAATTAGCCTGGGTCGAATAGCAGGTCCGTTTTCAACCCCCCCTTTCCCGCAACTGCAATGTTCCCCAATTGGGTTGGTCCCCAAACAACAACCGAATACATTTCGACTCATTCATCACTTGTCCTACCCAGAAGGAACCTCGATAAATGATTATATTGACAAAGACTTATGTACAGTGCATTATTCCACATTCGACTATGCGGTGGAGTTAGTTATGCAAGCGGGACCTGATGCCTGGTTGGCAAAGTCGGACATTAAGTCCGCATTCCGATTACTCCCTGTAGCACCCTTAGATTACGAATTACTAGGCTTTACTTTTCAAGGGTGTTATTATTTTGACAAATGCTTGCCGATGGGCTGTTCCATTTCCTGTTTCCTCTTTGAAACCTTCAGTACGTTCCTTGAATTTATGACGAAACGGATAGCGGCCACATCGCTGGTTACCCACTATCTAGACGATTTCCTCTTCGTAGGGCAGTCCTCAGCCGCATGTCATAAATCACTGCAATCTTTTAGGGTGGTGTGCGAACGAATAGGCGTACCCATTGCCGAAGAGAAAACGGAGGGCCCGTTTCAAACTATCACTTATCTTGGCTTAGAAATCGATTCATTGCGCCAACAGGTGCGAGTACCACAGCCTAAAGTGCGTAGTCTTTGTCAGCAATTATCGCTGGCCCTTGGGCAGTCAAAAATGTCGTTAGTTCAAATACAGTCTCTAGTGGGGTCCCTTAATTTCGTTTGTAAGGCGATAGGGCCCGGCCGGGCATTTTTAAGACGACTCATTGCACTGACCCGGGGTTTAAATAAACCACACCACAAGGCAAGGCTAACATATGGTGCAAAGATGGATCTCATGATGTGGTTGCAGTTTCTGGAACATTTCAATGGGGTTTCACCCTTTCTCTATAAGGGTTGGGAATCCAACGACACACTCGAACTTTTTACTGACGCTTCTGCTAGCATTGGGTACGGGGCATATTGCCAAGGTAGATGGTTTCATGGTCGTTGGGCGGATGACGTAATTAGGCGTAAACCATCGATTGCCTACTTAGAATTTTACCCGTTGGTACTGGTGGTACATTGCTGGGGGTCAATTTTGGCTAATCGTAAGGTGACTTTCCGTTCAGACAACAGCGCTGTAGTTCACATTAGGGAGCTTTCGATTTGACGACGGGGAGAGACACGACGGTAGAAATGATATGATCGCGACCGTCGTTGCGCTAAATTCCCCGTACTCCTCAATTCCATTTCGATTTTTGACGACGACGCGCTATCAGTCACGTGACGGGAAATTGCACTGTCACGTGACACAAAAAGAAAATGGCGAATCTGCACAGAGTCCAAGAATTACTCGCGCTTGGTTATTGTTTTGACATTCTTGATGAGGACGAATTTATGCTTCTCTATGATGTAAACCAGCCAACAAACCCCGACTTCAGATACAGAGATTACGATTCGTTTGATTTGGATGATTTTAACGATGACGAGTGCAACTCTTATTTCAGGTAAGTGCAACTCTCACTTTACTAGAATTCAGAACAGGAGGATCTACCATCATGTGTACGTTACGTCCTACCTCCATGCGTATACATATGTACCCGCAGGGAAAAAACACGTGTACACCAGTACACCATCCAGACAAACTACACATTTGCCAGTTGAAACTGGAGCATGACCTAAACAAACCTAAAATCATGTTTCCTTACCAAAATAACACTTTCTGGGGCATTTTAATATCATGAGAATTAGTGGCGAACGAATGTGTACGGTCATGATGGTAAATACCCACAAGCCTACAAAACAGTGCCTATTTTTACGTTAGCTGTAATACTAATACTAACACGTTCATCAAAGGCTATTTTTTCAGAACTCAAATGAGGCTTGCCTTGGTGCGCATCATTCCAATACATACATGTACCGTATACATATTATGTGATATTTTGTTTACATTTTACTAGCATACAATTGCTAAAAAGGCGTACTAGGAAAAATTAATATACCAGTTTACATGTACCAAATTCTTGACAGTTTTCTTTCAAACTTTAAGGTGAGGAATAAGTTTACCGGTAAAACCTTATTGAAATTCTCAATGCATTATGGGATTGGATGACAAACTTGACAGGCTAAGTGTACATAAATAACCAACTCGGCAACTTTTTTTACTCATTTTTACGAAAACCAAAATGAGTTCAACCTCCCACCACTTTATGTTGGATACATAATTATCAAACATCTTGACCAACATGTCACGAAACATAAATGTTGCAAATACGAGAAATCATCGGGGATTCCCATCGTGGTGGGGGCCGGGGATAGTCCGTGTATACGAACTTGCAGTGCAGCACGTACACTCAATCCAATCAGCGCCGTGCTGATACGGCGCGTGTTGCATTGTTTTTCGTGGAAATGAGTTAAAAGGTTGCTGAGTTGGTGTGCGCTCAATAGGTTTACGCACACTTGGCCAGGCAAATTTGTCATCCAATCCCATATTGCATTGAGAACGTCGATAAGGTTTATTTCCTGTGAAATTCACCTGTAAAATTAACCTATGAAAATTTGATTATTGGAGTTGCAACCAATGTAAAAATAGATGCAATTTGAAACATATACTCTTTTATTTTTTTACACAGATTCATGAAGGATGATTTATTCAGACTGAAGAATGCGCTGAGAGTACCAGACCCTATCAAGTGCACAAATGGTACAAGAATTAACGCCATGGAAGCGCTATGTGCGACTCTTTCAAGGTTCGCATACCCCTGTAGATTTGGGGATATGGTAAAAGATTACGGCCGATCTGTTCCGCAGTTGTGTTTGATCACCAACCAGGTTACAGATTATCTGTATGATACGCATAATCATCTGTTTGAGACGCTACACCAGGATTGGTTAAGTCCAGCTAGGCTAGCAGAGTTTGCTAAAGCTGTCCACAGCAACGGAGCAGCCCTGACGAATTGCTGGGGATTCATTGATGGAACTGTGCGCCCAATATGCCGGCCCAAACAGCATCAAAGGGTCATGTACAATGGTCACAAGCGCCTTCATGCCTTGAAGTTCCAGTCGGTAACTGCACCAAATGGACTAATAGCCCATCTATTTGGCCCTATCGAAGGAAGGCGGCATGACAGCTACATGCTAAGAGAGTCTGGACTTTTGATGGAACTTGAGGAAAGATCTCATGATCCAGAGGGCAACCTGCTTTGCTTGTATGGTGACCCGGCATACCCTTTGCGAGCACAACTGCAGGCACCATTCAAGGGTAACAACAGAACTGAAGAGCAGGAGGCATACAATAAGTCGATGTCTAGTGTAAGGATTTCAGTCGAATGGCTATTTGGAGATATTTTAAATAACTTCAAATTCATTGACTTTAAGAAGTCACAGAAAGTAGGCCTTTCAGCCTGTGGCAAGATTTACGCAGTTTGTGGACTGCTCACTAACGCGCACACCTGCTTGTACGGAAACTCTACTTCCAAGTACTTTGAACTGGAACCTCCAACTCTAGAAGAGTACTTTCAACCTGGAAATTAAAGGAGTGTGTTCAAATTTGCCTGGGAAACTTAGTAACTTACCTATAGGGCCCAGTGGAAGTTGACGCCCTAGCTCAGTCTGCATTTGTATTTAACTAGTATGATGAGTTAAAGGCACAGGCTCGTCAGCAATGCGCGCGCACATTACTGACGAGCCTGTGCCTTCTTTACCTGCGTCTCAACTTCCACTGGGCCCGGTATTCTATAATTGCTCCAACCATGTCATTGTATTTCTTTTGTAAAGATATGCAGTCTGTGGTTTTTAGCAAATTTGATTTTTGTTTTCTCGGAACGAATTTTTAAAGGCTAAGCATTTACTTTAACAAAACAAATTGTTATTTAGACAACCCTGTGAAAAACGCTGTTTTTGTGCCAAGGTCTGACTTCCCGTGTTTGGTCTAGTATGCCTTGAATTATTGGTGAAACATTAATACTGTAATTCAAAATATTGAGCACCCTGTAGGGTGAATATGCGCGCTTTACAAATCTTATTAGGTTGAAAGGAAATAAGTTGTTTTTCGGGGTGCCACAGCCAAAATGCACGGACTGTATATCTTTAACATTTTTGGAAATATCACAAGGTTGTGAAATTATCAAATGGTGTTGGGAGTGCTGTCTAAAATGTATAAAGGTCTGTAATTGTACAGGTATTAGCACAATGCAAAACAGAACCCAATCTCTGATTATATTGTAGCAATTGAAAGGGCATGATCTAATGTTAGTGTTAATTGCTCTATCGAAGTATCGTTTTGTTGACGGATTATTATATTGTGTTAACCTATGCTTAAGCTTTCCCTTTAAAGGTACAGGCTCGTCAGCAACGCGCGACCGCAGCTATGGAGCTGCGTATTGCGTGGCACACATTTGGCGGGCGCGCATTGCTGACGAGCCTGTGCCTTTAATAATTCTTGTTTTTTTGGTTTTAAATACTATTTTGGAAGTGTTTTATATGATTGTTGAATTGGATCTAAATCCATTTTTTGGAGCACACTCCTTTTAAAGGCCACTGCAGATCCGGATCCAGCCTTATTACAATGCAGGAATACATGGGGTCCGACCCCCTGAATTCTATTGTAATGATGCTGGACCCGCCTCTGCACCGAGTGCCCCTAATCATGAGGAAAAACTACCTGTACACTGCATTTTCATATCAAAATGAATGTTATTTTTATTTACTGCACAGTACAGGCATCCCCATACATGTAATACAATAGTAGGTGGTATAACTAATTGGAAATTGAATAAGTTAACTTTTTCTTAAATCAGTACCGTACTACAGGTTTCGATTCAAGATGCGGTGGATTGTAACTTTTAATGTCACAACAAACGATGCCTTTGAAATTTGTATAAAATCAAGGCTGTAGTGATCTGAATAAAGGCAAAGTGATAAATATTACTGAATTACAAGTCACGAGTAAAATCTATGCATAAACACCTAGTATGTTACTTTTCAATGAAAAGAATGTTAAAATGAGATGATTAAGAATAAAATACTAAACTATAATACATGTAGGCCTACCTTAGTTCACACACTATAATCATCATGTAGATGGCTCACGAGAATGCATTGTAAACAAATTATGATGTCATATTTCCTGGGTCTATTCACAATGCAGGCAAGATCTAGGGCTGGGTTGTTTGTGTAATGAATAAATGCGTACATCGACATGGACTGTTTGTAAAACATTCAAATTAAGTGCAATAAACATGGCAAAACAAAATGGCCTAATGCATACTACAAATAGAAATAAAGCACCAACACAAAAAAAACTACATTTTAAGATCTTTACATGTTTTTTTCCTCTTCACTCTTTCAAGCTTCCGAATGTTAATGTGCTTCAGAATAGGGATGGGATGTTTAACCAGTGTTGTCAAGAAGCGCCAGCTGCCGGCGATTTCACCGGCTACGTATTGATTTTACAAAATAAATCTTGTATATTCCCTAAAAAGTATCAAAATTACTTTCAACTCTCGTGTACACGACCGACAACTCGTATTTTTTAACCCGTATCTCTGGACAACACTGGTTTAACCGGTAGACTGTTTAACCTCCAAAAAATTGAAAAACGTTTTTGCCGAACATTTAAACGAAACTCAATTTTAAAGAATTTACAATAGTATTCATGATTTAATGAAATTGAAATAAATTTACATTGGGGTCGTAGTAAAGTTTTGACCAAATAAATATTAAACAATATACTGCTGAAGTGAATAAGTCACCTTTTGTTGGTTGCCTAGGCAATTGGCTCTAAACTAAAAATCACTCAGCCGTGTCCCTGTGCTTTTGCAATGGTACTTTTTCCGACGGCCATAATAGTGTAGAGCCAATTGCCATGGTAACTGACGTCACACTTCGGCTGTCTATTATTTTTGGGGCATTGTGTGCATTGCAAATGCATAAACACCAGCAACAATCGTTTGGTTTTAGCCAAACAGTTAACTGACATTTGCAAACCTGTTTCTGAATTAACCGTAGATTCCCATCCCTACTTCAGAGGGTTAATGTATCTTGCTTACATTTGATTTCTTAATCTTTCTTACTATTAGTTTTCATAAATACCATGAGCATATTTTGCATCTGTTGCTGCTGTTGCAGAAACATCTGTTGAAACTGCTGCTGCTGTTGCATCTGCTGCTGTTGCAGCAATTCATACCTTCTCTCTCTATCCAATTCATCCTGTCTTCTTCTCTCTTCCTCTGTTCGTCTCATCTCCAGCTCCTCTTGTTTCAGTTCTTTGTCCGCGTCTATCTTCCGCTGCATAAAAGCAAGGGTCTCGGAACCTGTATTTCTTTTCTTTCTGGGTTGGACATCCTCCCCACTGTTGTGCCTGAAAATAAACATTGGGAAACCTTTTTTAAATACAAAAACATTGTTCATAGGCGTGTTCAATATAAAGCAGTTTTTTTCACTTGTTAGCAGTCCAGTGTTATAAACCCCCATTTATCTAGTTGAAACGGTTGGTGTGAATTCACAAATTGCCTTGTACAATCAATGCTGCGTTTTCCCCCTCTGCATGTCGTACATGTTTAGTAAATGTGGGTTGATTTTTGTGCACACAAATTTTAAATGTTAATTGCCAGCTGATGATCAACTGGCATGACTGGTGAGAAAATGTTTGGGCCTTGTATATTAAAAATCTCCTTGCATTTTAGAAATGCATTATATACTATATGTACGCTGCATACATTTGGAGCATGCCACTGTTATAGCAACTTTTGTGAATATACTTCTTTCTCAACCTTTTCAAACATTCAAATAATTGGCATAGCCATATTTTAATATATAAACTACATGTAATATATAAACTACATGTAATACAGTAACATACATACATGTGCGTGTATACACAATTTGTGTGTGTTCTTTGGATTCGTGCTGTGACCCTATACCTCAGATATTGTAATTGTTCATTTACCTCTGTCTTGTTTCCGAGAATCTTTCAAGTGCCCTCCGCTGCATCTCGACTCCATCCATCCGTTTTTGTTCGTCATCATTCTGCGGTGGGGGGATGCTTTCTGAACTCTCTTCTGCACTTTTGAGGTCCTCTAGGAGCTGTCTTAGCTCCTTCTCAGCCTCCGTTTCTTCTGGGCTGATACCAGAAGCTCTTTTTTCCTGATTATTTTGTCTTGTCAATTTGGCCTGCAGACTTTGGTAGCGGTCCCTGACGGCTCTCTGCTCAACAGGCCATTGATGTTTTTGTAGATTCTCCGCGATAGTTGACCACAACTTCCCCCTCTCCCTGGATCCAGACTTGTGTTGGAAGGGGTTTACTAGGTTAACTTCGCGACACAATATGATGTCTTTGTCCTCAGACCATTTCATCTTCACGACATCCCTGGGAAAAAAATTCAACTTTGTAATTGATTGAAGGCACAGGCTCGTCAGCAATGCACGCGTGCCAAATTCATGCCACGAAATATGCATATTTCGTGGCACAAATTTGGCATGCGCACATTGCTGACGAGCCTCTGCCTTTACAGAATAAAGGGCCCAATGGAAGTTCACCATCATTTACTGTAACAAAATGTCCTGTTTAAAAAAAATAATATAAAAACAGTTAAAGATATACAGTCTGTGCGTTTTGGGTGTGGAACCTCGAAAAATTAATAATGTTTTCAAATGAGACAATGTTTAGTTATCAAACAATTACTCTTAATATTTTAAATTGTTGGCGGTCCGCCAAAAATTCATGGCGTAACACTTGCCCAAGCCTGAACACCTGTGCTCGGTCACTGAAGACTTTGAAAAAGCAAACAAGTTATGGTAACTTGTGTATTTTGTAAGCTGAACAAAGGGCACTCACCGACTCTTAGACTTCTTAGAGCCTCTGGCGGTGGCACTCGTGGAACTACCGGTAGAAGGGCCTCTGGCAGTGGCACTCGTGGAACTAGAAGGGCCTCTGGCAGTGGCACTCGTGGAACTAGAAGGGCCTCTGGCTGTGGCACTCGTGGAACTAGGGCCTCTGGCAGTGGCACTCGTGCAACTCATAAGGCTTCTGGCGGTGGCACTCGTGCAACTCGTAGGGCTTCTGGCGGTGGCACTCGTGCAACTCGTAAGGCTTCTGGCGGTGGCACTCGTGCAACTCGTAGGGCTTCTGGCGGTGGCACTCGTGCAACTCGTAGGGCTTCTGGCGGTGGCACTCATGGAACTGGCAGGGTCTCGACTGACGGTGGCACTTGGGGAACTATTAGCACCTGTGATGGCAGCGCTTAATTCCTCAGTTGGCTGTAAAATTTAAAAAATAAATTATAGACTGAAACTCTTGAATTCTTTGGTTAAATTTAGAAAAACTACCATACACGAAACACACTGCAGGGACCCTACCGGGGTAAATGTATGCACTAAACCAAGGTTTTCCCCAATAAAATCATGAAAATATTCCCTATAAACTTTAAATTTATGTTAGCATTCATTTAAAATGAAAATTCACTCTGCCATAGTAAGACTGTCATCAATCCCTAAAACAGTTTTCATTAAAATTACTTCTTACGAATAGTTCAGATCAGAACAGAAAAAATGTTTTGCATGGAGCTGCGTATTTCGTGGCACGAATTTGGCCTCACACGTACACGCGCGTTGACGAGCCTTACCTTTAAGTTTAGGTGATGTCTAACTTGTAACTTCTTTTAAACAAAACTGAAAAAAATATGGTCCACTCCTTAATTCTTTCGAAAAACATGAAACTGGCTGAACAATTTTCGTATGTCGGTCACTTCGCCCCATTTCAAATTTGCCCCATGTCAGTTTGCCCCATTGCCACTTTGCCCTATCTACCGACAGTTAGTCTGACCGTAATTATAGTGATACGATAGTGATACGATAGCGATACAATGCATGTCTTTACGTGTACATGTATTTCTTTTTCTATTTATTTTGCTTACATTTCATAAGATATTTTATTTCCTGCAAAATAGACCCGTTTGGGGTTTTTCGCACAAAATGAAGTGGCTGTGGGGCAAAGTGGCTGTGGGGTGAAGTCACTGGCAACCGCGATGTAGCGAACTGACATGGGGCAAAGTAGGCCTAGTTTTAGTAGAAATGGGGCGACGTGGAAATAGGGCGAAGTTACTGTAATGCACAATTTATAAGACTAGGCTAGTATGAGATTGGGGTATAAATAACATACACCTTCACCTAAATTACCTTCGCCACTATTGCACTAATTCTTCCTATGATAATGCCTCAGAAAATGTAATTTTAATGAGGAAACATGAATACATGTAGGCCTAGAATTTGTGTCATGCTCCATAGATTTAGTACATGGAGTACGAACATGGCGAAGGTGTATGGTACTTTTCCGAGATAAAAAAAAAATATTCTCAAATTATTCCTAATCCTATGCCTAGTGCACGTTGTCGCACCACGACCACGTGTACGCAGTTGACTCAATTTGTGCACAAGTTGATCATTTCAACTGGACCAGATAGTTGCAATTTGAAGTCTCCTAGCAAATTACGATAATATTTCTACTGGTCATTGCACTTTTTGCACATTTTATCAGAACGTTTGTGCTAAAAATGTGGAAAACCTACCATGCACATTTGTTCGAGTATCGCACGAGCGTCCATTTTTAGCCTGTTCTGACGTCACAGACTAACACACGTCGACGTTTTCCACACAACGCCAAATCACCCCAAGCACCGTCGTGAAATTTGGAAGAGACCGGACAGACCGCGTCCTCGCATGCGCAGTAGACCACTCTGACGTCATGGCGTTGTAAGTCACGTCCCCGTCGTCAAATCGAAAGCTCCCTATTATTAACAGGCAAACGTCGAGGTGTGATGAGATTATGCAGTTAGTGCGTGCCTTTGTCTGTCAATGTTTATGCCACAATATTACGTTTAAAGCGATCCATGTTCCCGGTCGCTACAACGTTATCGCTGATTCTCTGTCACGATTTCAGATGGATCGTTTTCGACGGGCAGCGCCGAATGCAGACTCAGCGATGACGCCTCTCCCAACCCTCCTCCCCAACCAGTTGTAGGTGAAATTGCGCGTTTGCTCACATTGGCATTGTCAGATAATACGCATAAAACATACAGGTCAGGATGGAGGGCATTGCAAGATTTCCTAGTACAACGATCTCCGAGTTCGTTGCCCTTACATGCAGACGTGCTTTGTGAGTTTATTGCTTGGCTTTCCCTGCGCGGTTTAACTTCGGCAACAATAGCCACGTACGTTTCGGCAGTAGGCTATTTCCATAAACTGCAGGGTTGGCCTGACCCAACCAAGGATTTTCGTGTAAAACAGATTTTGACGGGTTGCCGCAAGGGCAAAAAACGACACGATGATAGATTGCCCATTACGCTTCCGGTTTTACGCCGCATGCTTGATGCTTTGCCGCGCATTTGTACCAATGCGTTCGAAACATCCTTGTTTAGGGCAGCTATGTTAGTTGCATTTTTTGGTTTCATGCGCGTAGGCGAGTTCGCTGCTAACTCTCAATTTTATTGGCAGAAATCATTGCTGCACATTTCAGACATTCATTTTCATGATAGCGGCAAAACTACTGCCTCTGTTTCTATCACATTTAGTGCGGATAAATCAAACCAGACCGGCCCGCCGCGCACGATCAAATTGCTGCAGTCGCGGGACTCGGCCCTCTGTCCGGTACGTGAGCTTCATGAGTTTATCTCCGTAAGACCATACGTGGCAGGGCCGCTTTTTAGCCATTATGACGGGGGTCCCTTGACGCAGTATCAATTTAATGCCGTGCTGCGAAAATGTCTGGATTTTATCGGCTTGGGCACTTATCGATATCGAGCACATTCATTTCGCATTGGTGCGGCAACTACAGCATTTAATTTTGGGGTACCTAAGTCACAAATTCAAGCCATGGGGCGGTGGCGTTCCGATGCAATTAATACATACATCAGGCCAGTTCCTCAGTGCCACTTCCCTGGGCTCACGGGTAATTCGCGGTAAATCTCGCTTTTGTTGATTTTCACAGATGTCATCTGGGTTGTTGGCGATTCATTTATTTGTAGAACCCAGCAAGAGATGGTTTCCACTGCGCATGTGTACTGGATGGGGAAAGAAGGGGCGGGGATTGGAGATTTCCCTCAATTGCTAACCCACCTTGAAGGCTCAACGGGAGACTTCACTCCTAATGCAATCATAGTGCACCTTGGTTCATACGATCTGGTCTCTGTAGATACTTTTTGCATGCGGCAGCGTATTAAGTTATTTTTGGAGGAATGCAAGCTTCGTTTTCCCTCAGCGTATCTGGTTTGGTCTAACATTTTGCCTAGACTATTCTATTATGGGGCTAAATCCAATGCCAATGTGAATCAGAAACGGCTTACATTAAATAAATGGGCCAGGGCTATGGCATTTCGATTGGATGCATTTATTCTTCATCACCCTCAATTCGATTCTTGCCCCTTTTAGTTATACCACTTTGATGGCGTACATCTGTCACCGAAAGGTCTTGACATATTTAGACAGAACCTCCGGTTCTGTATAAACGCCCTTTGTTCCAAAAGCAAATAATTTTGATAGGAGTGGTTCCATTCCATTCTCCTGTGCTGGTCTGGTGGCCGGCTTTCGTCCCATGGGCCGCGTTCCGCGGGTGGCGCGACTCTGCGGTCGTGGGACGAGAGTTCAACCCAGCCACTTAAGAGGTCTGGGTCAGTTAAGTGGTACTGTCCGGGGAATGGAATGAATTGATGCATTTATCAATGTCAAGTGTATAAGTCAATGTTTCGGCAATAAACACCGAGCCTGTTCCGGCGAGGGTTGACTCTAGAGTCTGTACCGACCAAAGAATGCCGAGATAAAATTAATCGGGGTAATTAAGTTTTTAAATGGGCTGCCAGTTATATAGTGAATTCCACAGGGGGCAGCATAATGGGTTATTATACCCGGGATAAGTTTGACACCAGGGTGTTTACACAAGTTGGCTATACGGGGTGGGGACTCGTCTAAGTCCCCAATGTTTGTGGTGGATCCGGTGGGGGCCCGGTATATGTCCCCCAGGTTCGGTGGGACTGATCATCCCAATGGTGTGTGTGAGCCAGTTTGCCCAAAGGATCTCAGCAATGAAAGACTGGTATCTGGCCGTCTATATGTTGGTGGGGCGGCGAAACGAAGAACAAGTATTTCTCTTTTATCAGTTTGGCATTTGATAATAAACACATTCAGACTGCGGCAAATCCAACCTATGGTGTACTTTGAATCATTATTCATTTTTGTTCGTGTCTGTGTGTAATATATTTTATCAGCTAAACGATAAAATGGTTTACACACAGCACGGACTAGGCCAAACCACGCAGCAGTGGTGGGAGGTGTCCTATCCGGCCTTATTAATATTCAGGAGCAGGACTGACCGCGTTAGCACCGGTAACGTGGTCAGGATATGACTTTATTTTGGGCTGCTGCCTCGTGGGCAAGCCCACTTTGTCGCAGCATCTGAATGTGAACACATCTTTTTCCCGCCTCCTTCCACTTTCTCCGCCTAGGAAATTAAATTTTCCTTCGTTGTTTGTACATTGCGTTTTATTGTTCAGTGCCTGCCTGTCCGATTGGTGATTTTTCATGTTCTCCGTACGGTTTGTTGACACTTATTTGCGGGGTTTTTCCCCTCCAGGATTTTGACTCTTCTAATTTTGCCGCAAAAGAGTGTGTTTGTCTTGGAGGTTTTTTCACGCTGCAAATGTGTCAGAAATTGTTACGAGGGACATGCATTTTGCACAGGCGATTGTGTTGGCGCGACTCTGCGGTCGTGGGACGAGAGTTCAACCAAGCCACTTAAGAGGTCTGGGTCAGTTAAGTGGTACTGTCCGGGGAATGTAATGAATTGATGCATTTATCAATGTCAAGTGTATAAGTCAGTGTTTCGGCAATAAACACCGAGCCTGTTCCGGCGAGGGTTTACTCTAGAGTCTGTACCGACCAAAGAATGCCGAGATAAAATTAATCGGGGTAATTAAGTTTTTAAATGGGCTGCCAGTTATATAGTGAATTCCACAGGGGGCAGCATAATGGGGTTATTATACCCGGGATAAGTTTGACACCAGGGTGTTTACACAAGTTGGCTATACGGGGTGGGGACTCGTCTAAGTCCCCAATGTTTGTGGTGGATCCGGTGGGGGCCCGGTATATGTCCCCCAGGTTCGGTGGGACTGATCATCCCAATGGTGTGTGTGAGCCAGTTTGCCCAAAGGATCTCAGCAATGAAAGACTGGTATCTGGCCGTATATATGTTGGTGGGGCGGCGAAACGAAGAACAAGTATTTCTCTTTTATCAGTTTGGCATTTGATAATAAACACATTCAGACTGCGGCAAATCCAACCTATGGTGTACTTTGAATCATTATTCATTTTTGTTCGTGTCTGTGTGTAAACGCGGTTTATCTTCACTAGCAATTTTATCGTAAAATGTATCTACTTGTTTTTTTACTTCTCTTGCAGTACGACTAAGCGTCTGCTCAATGGTTTCAGTCGGCCGTCTCAGTCTGTTTAACCGCGCTTCTAGTCCTGGTTCTATACTATCAAGAGTACGATCAAAAAGTTTATCTACACCTGTATTCATCGTTAGTATCATCTACCCCCGTCTGTGCATCCTCCCAGGTTTCAAATTCACCGCCCCCTTCATTCATTATTATTTATTAATAATTATAATAAATTTAAAATGTAACAATTTTTAACCTGAATTCATTACGTTTGGGGGTAATATGCCCTGGGTGGTCAACCAACTCTTTGTAAAGTTAGCGGAAGTCACGAGTACAGTTAGCTTAAGAGCGTCCATCAAGTCTACCTTATCTATGTCTACGGATTTCATACTAAACAACTTTTTGCTCAACATCGCGTACACTGCCGAGTGATAAACGGTGTTTGCTATCGTTTTTTCATCCATTATTTATTTATAATTAGATACTATAATATTTAAATCATTTTTTAATCTTCCATGTCTTGTAATTCTGGGTGGTTGGATTCAACGGGATGATGTATGACGACTTTTGGTTTAGATTTATCGTTAGAGTAGCTCGTCACATTTTTACTCGCAACTAATTTAAATTGATATATCGACGCCCCAACGCCTATTACATCCGCCAATGCGTACCCCACGTAGTTACTGCCGCCGCTTTCTGTCGGCGTACTATCCGAGACCTTTAGTTCATTGGCCGCCTCTCTCAACTTGATGTTTTGCTCTTTCATTTGTTTGTTGTGCGCGGCGAGCTTCTTGCCGAGTAGAACTCGGTTAGGATATTTTTGTTTGGTAGTGGTGACCTTTTTGACTTTAGATCCTGGTTTGATCTCTTCTACGTTACACGTCTCTTCGACTTTTGTATCTATAGCACTATCCATTTTATTATAATACAAATATAATATTAATTAATAACTTTTCTTCGTCTTCTTTTGATTGCAATTAATTTACAGTTTCAACTACAGTATAATTTTCGGCTTCTACAACTTCAACGTGACTAGCTGTAATTAAAAACGCAGTCAACGGACCGACAAAATGTCCGTAATTGAAGTAAACCCCGCTAAGCAATCTACTCACGCTCGAGTTTACGTCGGGGTTAGTCTCTAATTCAACGTGCAGCTTCGTCTCGTCGTCCAAGTTTAATCTTAATTTGCCTATCCCATATTTGGGCAACGCAAATTTTACAATCTTGGTAAAGGCCGTGATTATAGGTAACCCAAGTCCTTTTATCATCTCCGCTCCAATCTTCGGCTCGTATAATTGATTTAGTTTGGTCAGCGTCTCATCGTTCATAGCCTCGACTTCTTTTTGCGAGTAGTCTTTACCGAGATACGCTTTAGATTTGCCCGCAGCGACGAATTCAAGCATTTTACTCTTCAAATCTGACTTCTCTTCTCCCAATACGCTCGCGAATTCCATTTTATTTTTAAATATAGACCTTATTTTATTATATAGCTTTTTTACATAATTTAATTCGCCGTTTAACTTATACAATTGATAAGTAATTGTAGATAGCAACGTCAATACACCTATCTGGTATAACGAGTTTATTGCGTTGCAACTGTCCATGATCTATAATACCAAACGCAGTTATTTACAACGAAAAACGTAATTATTTATAATACGTCGTAAGTTACCGGTGGGTCGGTCTTCAATATCAATTTTGTGTACTTTATATTCTTTAACTTGTACTCTATACCTTCTAGTTCTTCTCTGGGTACTCCTCTATTTTCCTTCATACACTGATTAAAAGATCCCTCGTCCTTGCAATAAAACATGGCTATCCACTCTGTCTGCTCTCTAAAATCCTTTAGCACGCTGTTGTATTTTTGAGTAAGCAACCAGCAAGAGTGATTGTCGTGTCGCCCGCTCATGGCCAAATTTGACAACTCGCAATTTTCGCAGTCTTTCAGACTCTTGCGGTATTTTAGGTCTTGTCGAGAGCTGCAGTCGTCGATGATAAACAGCGTGTGAAATCCCTTTAAGACGTTTCTGTAGGCGCTGAGTGCCTGATTTAAATCTAATCTGTCTAAATCGTTTAGCACCACGCACTCGTCGCTCGTTATCCACTCGTAATTGTAGTAGGTCTTGTTTTTAAACACGGTCGGACATAGAATTACTACGTATTCAAAGTTGTCTTTATAAACGCTCGACAGCAAATCTAAAATAAACTTGGTCTTGCCCGATTTCGTCTTTCCGCATATCAACGCGCAGTGGGGTTCCGTTGGTAACTTCACTTTAATATTGAAGACTATTAAATCTACCCTCTCTAATTACTAATTGTGAGTCCATAATCAAATAGATATAACACTTTAATTGACCGGCGGTCTCGTGGGCCGACGTCAGCTCAATTTGGATACCGCCACCGTGAGAGCCAATGTGTCGGCCACTTCCATGAGCCGAGTTGTCGTCAGAAGTCCTGAAATCGAGCCAAAGGGCTCGTTCCTGTCTAGTTCCATTGACGGCATGACTATCCTACTAGCCTTTTGTTTAACGCCGCAGCAATCAATCTTATGCTTGTCTAATATCATTTGACTACTAAAATGCTGCAGACAGCGAGGACAAACGGGTTTCTTTTGTTTATGTTTGGTCTCACTGAATAGTAGTTTATTTAGATTTTTGATCCAGCAGTAATGATTTTTATCGCCGTCCGAGTATAGCAACAAGTTAACAACCTCGCCCGACTCGTTTTCCGTAATGTATAGCGGGTATATGCCATTCTTTTCGTCGTAACCAAACACGTTAATGTTTAAGTCGTTTTGTTTTTCAATCTTAGAGACTTGACTTATTGGCGTTGGGAAAAGTATACCCCTAAAATTTAATCCGTCGTCTTCTTTGTAAATATCCATCCTCTGGTACCTTATTTTATACGTTGGCTCATTCATTACTTTTGTTTTTACTTTATCTATAAATTTTCCTAGAGCCGCCCTCAAAGACCAGCATATACACTCGTCGTCAGCGTTTTTCACGTTGATGACGGCCTTTTTATTTTTGATGTAGCCCGGTAATTCTATGTAAGAGCTACCCCTGATCATCCTGAGATCTCAGGGAATTTCCACTATGCGAAGCGACGTGACAATACCCTGAGGAAATACACGCAAATATGTGGAGCGAGCCGGCTGTTGTCTTGAGCCAACTCACGCCCGAGTCATTTTGATGTCATTTAATCAATTCGGTCATGTTATGCCGAAAAGAAACAATTTCTATACTTTCCAGAAATTGTATTGGGTTCCATTCCTTATGACTGTCCCATTCCTACCAAACTTTCAAACGACGAACCTTATTTACTCCGCAGTTCTTCACATTATTAACAGGGATGCATGCTGACGAATGTAATGGAACGGATTCCCCAGTATGCTTTAAATAGCAGCCAATCGCCGACGCGGACAACAGCCAGCATTACTGAGTACATGTATCACATGCATGCACGGTGTTTACAATTTGCGCGCGTTACATTTGAATGCCTGCAATCGTGCTACACAATGCACTGCAAGCGTACTGCTAAATTTGCTATATTACTATTCAACGCCGAGCTAATTTCGCTATTATTTAAAACCAGTTTATTTGTTGTGCGGAATGTGATTTCTTTTTCTTCAATTTCCCCCTGCGCGTTTATTTTTTTAAGAGTTACACGTATCCCAACTGAAAATTGTAATTTGGTTTGTTACGTATAATTTCGACCATTTTATTTCTAATCTTAGTTTTGTTGTCTCTGAAAAAATTTACGTAATCTACATTCACCCGATCAACGTTAAATTCATAGTTTTGAATGACGTTGGCATAGCGTCTAGGCGCTGCACCATCAAAGTCGACTGGCTTTATGTCCTCGCGGTGTAGCGGCTTTCAGTAATTTCTTATATAATCTAAATAATCCTTCTTCATATACTTGTTATTTTTACCCGTGGCTTCAACCTTATTTATGTTATACTTGTTGACGAGTGATATTAGATTTTGTTTAGTTTTATCCCTAATGTTTTTAAATTCATCCGCGTAACGCTTGACCGTTTTTTGTAGTTGTTTTAGCGACCCAACTTTATTGACGCCGTCGACTACGGCCGGTAGATTTTCATCGTTAATAAATTCAGCGAGACGTTTTTTACATCATCTAGAATATGCCGTCGGCTTGTGTCCAGTTTCCATTTTATATATAGAAAAGATAATCTTATAGTTATTTTTTTTTAATTTTTCATTTTTTTAGGCAGTCAAGCCCAAATATTTGGGTTTTTGTACCTGGATTACATTCCTTTTTTTAAATAATTTTTGAAGAAAACGCTGGGTACTACCCAACGGATTTTAACAAAACGTTAAAGTTCAATATTGAGTTTTCATGTTTTTTTCAAATCTGCTGGGTAGGTACCCAGCGATTTTGTGGATTGGTCCAAAAGCCCCCATTTGTGTACTACTCTTGGCCTCAAGCCCAGGCTCATGTATTTGTGTACTACATGTATGTTCTTTAAGTAAGGACCTTTTGCCGCCATGCGTAAAAGCAGCTGCCAATCATCCTACTTCAGGCCTAGTAAACGGCTGTACCGTATCTTGAGGGGACGTCCATATCTACAATACTCACAATAAAACAAAAAGGATACTGTGAGGTGTACACAGATATTTTATCAAGGGTATTCCGCTTGAATAATTGTGTATATGATTTAGACAATTGTATCTGCATGACAGAGACACCTTGTCACAGGAATAGGTGAAAACAGTTTTTTTTTTTAAAACAAAGCCAAAATTTACAACATAAATACTGTACCAATACCCTAACTTATTGTAAGTAGTGTATTTAGGCCATTATAGAAAGGATTGTGTCTGCCAAACAGTGTTATTTACATGTTATACAAAGTGCCTTCCGGTACTTTTAGAAGGCTAAAAGTGTTTATTTGACGTTTATATTGGGACGTTATCATTTTTTATATAACACTTTTAGCCCTTTAACATTTTAACTCCATTCGCCGTGTGGAACATTCCTGCACGCCCTTAATGGTCCAAAAACCTGTGTCAAAAATCTTACCGTGCATTCCAAATCAGACATTTAAAAGCACACCATGGAGGTCCTCGTAATCTCAAGACTTTTGCACCCTTGTCGTTTCCATGATGACTCAAACATCAGAAAAGGATAAAAGGGAGCAACATTTGGAGTAAAATCGACAAATCTCAAACAGTACGGTACCACGGATTCGTTTAGACCGCGTCAAAAGGAAAGTAGTCCCACCAACGCGGATGGATTTTGTTTACACTATGTCAAGCCTAGACTGGCCCCCTGTCTATGTGCGCTACGCTGCTCTCGCTCATATACGACGCGTGGGGAAGTAAATATGTGGACAGGGTTCCAGTCTAGGCTTAAGAGTTGTAAACAAAATCCATCCGCGTTTGAGATTTGTCGATTTTACTCATAATTTTGCTCCCTTTTATCCTTTTCTGATGTTTGAGTCATCATGGAAAAAGAACGACAAGGGTGCAAAAGTCTTGAGATTACAAGGACCTCGTTATGGTGTGCTTTTAAATGTCTGATTTGGAATGTACGGTAAGATTTTTGACACAGGTTTTTGCACCATTAAGGGCGTGCAGGAATGTTCCACACGGCGAATGGGGTTTAAAATGTTAAAGGGCTAAAAGTGTTATATAAAAAATGGTAACGTCCCAATATAAACGTCAAATAAACACTTTTAGCCTTCTAAAAGTAGCTTTCCGGAGTCTCCCCTTGGAGCCTCCGTGCAATTTTTTGGGCGGTGCATCTCCAAGGGTTAAATATAGTCCTACAGTCTTACACGGTGCAGATTCCACCACGCACTTACACATGTAGGTGCTCTTGGCACTAATAACATTTATCATCATCCCTGGTCAGTCTGGCGGACATGACTGCTCGAGTGTATAGACCTATTTTCACACTATGAACATTCGACCCGTGTCGAAAATCTACACGGGTCCAATCGGCTACATTTTCACACTATTAAACGAAACACCGGCATTTTTTTCAACACGTGTAAGGTTTCGACCCGTGTATCGTGCGATGGTTTCACACTACACACACGGCCGACCGTCAACACGGGTCGAAATCGGAAAATCCCCCACATTGCATTGCGGCGAGACATCTTGTTCTCCAAATATTGCTATTTCTTGTTGTTCCTTCAATCTGGTTTTGGATAAAATTGTCAGCCCAAATGCATGGCCAACATAATTATAACAGCTACATGTACCTCCTCTTCACTCCATGTCGGCCTTTTGTCTGTTTTCGGGCCCGATTTATCGGACATATATTAGAGAACAAAGTTGTAATTTGTTTAGCACAGTAAACAATATACACGAACTGCACTGAATAATGCACACAAAGCGAAACAGCATTTATGTATGTATGTACTACAGTTGCGATGCTGCCGTGCTCCAAAATCTACACAGGTCCAAACTTAACCCAGAGCCGTTCAGACTGTGGTTTTCAACACGTTTAAAAAAAAAGTCTACACGGGTCGAGAGCTTTCGGTTAGTTTCAACACGGGTCAGTGCCGTGTTGAAATGTTGTAGTCGGACCCGTGTACAACCCGGAGATTTTTCATAGTGTAAAAAGGCCTTATGCCTACTCGCCTACGTATGTATGTATGCCATCCCAAGATGCACACGTTCATCTTTCCCATAATGCGTTGACCAAGTTTGATTAGTTAAGCATCATCCTGATATGTTTCCATCTTCTCTGCGGTAAGTTATCATGTTTGCCCAAAGGCACAGCCTCGTCAGCAATGCGCGCGCCAAATTCGTGCCAAGAAATACGCAACTCCACAGCAAAGGCATGGAGCTACGTATTTCGTGGCATGAATTTGGCGCGCGCGCATTGCTGACGAGCTTCTGCTTTTACATCATGTAAATTTTCCACTAAAAGATCTTTCCACTGCATAAACCTTTTTAATTACTGCCTTAATGCAGTAAAAAAGATTGGACTGACTGTTAAAGCTCGATTGCTCAAATTGGCACGGGCAACTTAAAAAATGGCACGGTGATACATGTAGTAGTAGAGTAAAAACACTGTTTAGATACGTATACATGTGGAAATAACTTGTACAGTTACAACTTCAGCCAATTCTTTTCCAACAACACAAAATGTCATGGTTCAAAATTACGGGAATACGACTACATTTTTTGTGACTGCGCATACTCTTGTTTTCAAGTACCATGATGTACATACACGTGATATCGAGCCTAGCCAGACTGTTTATATAGACCTTTCCCAGGATGCCTTCCCCATACACATCTGCCATTGCTGGGACACTTTTTTTCCAGTGCATAGACTGTGCGTTTTACGTTGTTAAATCGAACACCGCGCATACATGACGCGCGCAACGCGTTCTTCACACACACAAATTCACACTGAGCCAGCTTTAAAGGCCCAGTGTATAATTTGCAATGACCCCAAAAAGTAATCGACGAGTTTACAGGGGAAAGTTCTGAAAGTAAAGATTGAATTAATAGCAACTACCCAATGAAAGGTTTCCGCTCAAAATGATATAATTTTACCAGAATATAATCCGTAAAGATGAAATTATTTACAAATCGTTTGCAAACGATTTACTTATTTTTGGTTCCTATCTACGCGGTCCAAAATGCATGGGCCCTGTGTGCTGCGTGTGCTTGTTCCAACGCGATGCATTTTTATGGATCGCGCAGTATATGATGTGAGCCACAGGGTGCATGACGCAAGCCACATAGGCCTACATGTAGTACCTGATAAACTTAGAACGAATATTTGAAACACCCCGCCAAGACCAGGAAAACGCATATATGGATTTTCATGTTTTTTTAAAAATGTGGTACATTAGACAAAGCTGAAATTTCTTCGGATGAGTTTGTTGACGTCTTTTTTTTGATTTATAATGGTTTTATTCGCAAAATCGCTCAAAAACAGATACATCTACAGGCCTTTAATTGCGCATGATTGCCACGTGCGTCGCTTTGAGAAAAAGCGATGTGGAGGAATTTTGAATGAAACGATGCACTTTAAAAAATACCTTCCGTCCAAGCTAATTCTGTGGAGGGAATTTTGCGTGAAACAACGCAATGTCAACAACCCCCCGCCCCCTCCCTCCGTGCATACGTACTTTATGGACGGCCCCTAAGGGCACTGTCATTTTGTCTGAATACTAGCTGGGCAGAGAATTACATTTTTTTGTGGAAAACTTCTTCGTTTTATATGATTTTCCATAGGAATGCACAACGGACTATTATACGCAAGACGTCATTCTTTGCCCAGTATTCGGACTAAATGGTTGCCATTCTTTGTGAAGTTCGTGTTCACTTTTCAGTGGGCAATATTCTTTGTTATTTGCATTATAACAATTTACAAGTTGCACTTGTTGAGCACACGGTCTTTTGTTTCTTGGGTATAATTCCCCTTTATTTTTCTTGTCAATTTACATGTACATAAAACGGGCTTTTAACAGGCTTGTTGTTTCATTTCATTTGTTAGGGAGCATCAGGAAATGAGAAATTTTCAACAAGCAATAAACTTCACGCCGCAACAAGCAATAAACTCCACACCGCATCAAGCAATAAACTCCATGTCACACCCCAAAACGAATGAACATGTACCAGACACGCCCAGGAAAATCCTTTTAGACTGTGGTGGAAACGTCGCGTCAACTGTATTGCTCTTTCGTGAAACTTACCCTGGAGGAACGAACTTCACAATACACTCTTTTGAGATTGATGATCGGTTGGCGCCATATTTCAAGCCCCATGACAATGTCCATATTCACTGCCCAGTTGGTGTCGCTGCCAAAAATGGTATGGGTCTTTTATTGTAATTATTATTTGTACACGGCAGATTACTGAACATGTATACTTGGACAATTTGGGAAATTTTGAGACAGATTACATGATTGGAAAACTTGTAAAAAACTGTGTTATTTCTGTGCATGATTAAGGATGTGTACATGATAAAAACCAACCTGTGTGTAAGTTGGCTCAATACATGTAGTTATGTACGTCCCAAGAAAACAATTAAAAACTTTGTCCATGCTTTCGAGAAACTGTGCAAAGCCATTGTCCTATTTACATGTACATGTATGCTGATTCTGTCTTTATCCTGCACAAACAGTGCCATACTACCATGGAAGTCGATGGCCTAGTTTCTTTCACATGAGGGCATCCTTGTAAAAAAACAAATGTGTGCGCACACATTTACATAAATAAATTGATATAAAAATTATATCATATTGGGCAGAATCATTGCGTTGGACAGTTGGAAGAACCTCTTTGAAAATACAATTTGTTTAAATCTAATGGTTGATGGTACATGTATTTGCTACAGGAAATATGACGGCATACGCTGAGATGGTTTGGGACCCAAGCAAAGGACGTCGTGATAATATGCACTGGGGAGGAGGCTCCTTGTTCGCGTATGGACAAGAAAAGAGAGACACAAAAACAGGTTTGTGTTATTGGTTCTGGGAGATTGATATTAGGCTTGTGTTGTAGAGTATATATATTAATTAGGGTTTGTTTTGCCCTGCCCGACGTAACTTGCTGTTCGAATTAGCGCTGGTCCGTTGGCCAAATGACAGTTGAAATCGTCTTGGGCCAACTAGAAAGGCTCCCTAAATGGCCCGGCTGTCCAGTTGAAATGAAACAGACCCAGGTCGTACATAAAGTTTTTTTCGTAAAAAGGACCATGTAAAGGGCTGATGAAAACAAACTTTGATTGTTCTTCAATCTCCCTCGGCCATAAAAACCGCTTTTGATACAGTCCCATGCAAATAGAGCAAAAGTGGTATGGAATTTGATCATAGTTCTATTAGTCGGGTATCTATGGGGGACCCCCCGTGCACACCCCCCCCCCCCACCCCCCCACCCCCCAGTACTAAACCAAACCAACTTTTTTAGGTGCATTTTATGGTCCTAAAACACATTTTTGATGTTAACAGTAAAACAAACCCGATGCACTCGGGTTATTCAAAATGGCGGCCAAAATGGCGGCCAAAATGGCGGCCAAAATGGTCAAAAATCATATATTGGCCAAATAATATGATGAAAGCACTTAAAAAACGGCTAGTTATATGTTTTTTACCCTCGCAAATTTATTTCTGGGGTCCCTTTTTTTCTATCATGCTTCACATTCAAAATGGCGGCCAATATGGAGGCCAATATGGCTGCCAAAAGTGGCCAACTGTGAGCAAAATGATATATAATGGACAAAAATAATGATAAACACATACATAACAAAGGTTATATTTTTTTGACCCTCGCAAATTTATTTCTGGGGTCCCCTTTTTTCTATCATGCTTTAAATTCAAAATGGCGGCCAATATGGAGGCCAATATGGCTGCTAAAAGTGGCCAACTGTGAGCAAAATGATATATAATGGACAAAAATAATGATAAACACATACATAACAAAGGTTATCTTTTTTGGACCCTCGCAAATTTATTTCTGGGGTCCCCTTTTTTCTATCATGCTTCAAATTCAAATTGGCGGCCAATATGGAGGCCAATATGGCTGCCAAAATTGGCCAAATATGAGAAAAATGATATATAATGGACAAAAATAATAATCAACACATAACAAAAGTTGCACGTTTTTGACCCTCGCAAATTTATTTCTGGGGTCCCCTATTTTACTTTCATGCTTCAAGTTAAATATGGCGGCCAATATGGCGGCCAACATGGCGGCCAATATGAAGAAAAAAAAGATATATAATGGACAAAAAATAATGATAAACACATACATTAAAGGCAACCACCCAGAACTAACCCACACCAACTTATTGGGGAGCCCTTTGTGATATATAGCATATTTTGCATGTTAACAATACAATACAATGAAATGCTCTGGAGATATCTAAAATGGCGGCCAATATGGCCACTAAAAATGGTCCAAAATGAAAAAGATCATACATGTATATTAGCCAATAATGACAATCATTTATAAAATTGCTAGTTATGTTTCTTACCCTCGCAAATTTTATTTTTAGGATTTTCTACCATGCTCCAAATTAAAAATGGCTGCCAAAAGTGGCCATTATATGAGGAGAATGATATATAATGGGCCAAAAATAACCCACAGCTTGAAGATGGCGATCACTGTAGCTGCCAAGAGTGGCTAAATATGAGAAAAAATGACACATAATAAAGAGAAAAAATGACACATAATAAAGAGAAAAATTAAAAAAAACTGTTGCACCTTCAAGAACTAACGCACACCAACTTTTGGGGTGCCTTTTGATGTCACAAAAACATGTTAATTAAAAAATGGTCTGGCGATATCCAAGATGGTGGCCAATATGGTCACCAAACATTTTCAAAAATAGAAAAGGTCATATATTTATAGCAAAATAATGATTTAAATGATTAGTTATATATATTTTTACTCACAAATTTGTATCTGGTGTACGTGCTACTTTGCTACCACGCTTTAAATTCAAGACAGCGATCAATATGGCTGTCAAGTGTAGCTGAATGTAAGAAAAATTATATCTAATCGGCCAAAAACAAATTATAAAACATAAATTAAATGATGTTGTTCACCCTTATCAGTTGTCATCTTGGTATTCTTATCATGTTTGAAGTTAAATGAGGCTGGTATGACCACCAAAATGGTTTTTCAGGTCTACAAAAAATTATAAATATCCTCAGTATTTTTTTCCATGATCACAACAAATATGATCTAAGAGACACAGATATGGGATAATGAGACAATGGGGTGTTTGTTGTTCGTGAAGAGGGAGTCTAAAGTGGGAAAGAATGATTCCAGAAAAATCAACGGTATTGAAGTGGGCATAATTATTGGGGTACACAAAATGTGAACAACTCAATACAATTCGAATTTGAATGTGCTTATAGAGCAGTTTAATCGTACACTCCTCAACATGATAGAAACCAGCAAGCAACATGCAGAAGGATTAGGATGGGCAGTTGTCCTGTGCGATATTTCCATACAGATGCATCCCTTGGGTCTACATGTACTGGAGACACACCTATCCAATATGCCAATGCTACAGTGAGGAAAGTTTCAGTTTCACTGGATCTCTTAGTGGAGGATCCCTTAAAGGCCCAGTGTATAATTTGCAATGACCCCAAAAAGTAATCGACGAGTTTACAGGGGAAAAGTTCTGAAAGTAAAGATTGAATTAATAGCAACTACCCAATGAAAGGTTTCCGCTCAAAATGATATAATTTTACCAGAAAATAATCCGTAAAGATGACATTATTTAGATCGTTTGCAAACGATCTACTTATTTTTGGTTCGCATCTGGGTCTTTCTATAAATTAGGGGTCCAGTGTTGGTGTCCCCCGTTACATTTTACATCTTGTTTTTGTAAATTCAGGACACATTCTTTAAATACTTTCCATCTCAAAGAGTGAGTACATAAAGTACAATTCATACAAAATGGTTTAAAAGCCATTTTAATGTTTTTTGTACGAAAAATAACACATATCAGGTGTAACGGGGGACACCAAATGTCACACTTTTGGACCCCCAATTTATAGAAACACCCATCTACGCGGTCCAAAATGCATGGGCACTGTGTACTGCGTGTGCGTGTTCCAACGCGATGCAGTATATGATGTGCGCCACAGAGTGCATGACGCAAGCCACATAGTACCCGATCAACTGAGAACAAATATTTGAAACACCCCACCAAGACCAGGAAAACGCATATGGATTTTCATGTTTTTTTTAAACGTGTGACAAAGCTGAAATTTCTTCGGATGAGTTTGTTGATGGCTTTCTTTTGATTTATAATGGTTTTATTTGCAGAATCGCTCAAAAACAGATCATCTACAGGGCCTTTAAGCGAGCAAGGGAAAACGCACTAGCCCAGCCAGCACAGTAGACATTTTTCTCATTTGGCCTCTTTTGGCAGCCATGCTGATCGCATATTATGGAATTTGAAGTAAAAAAGGATAGCATAAAGATGATTGTTGAGGGTAGAAAACATACCAGTAACTAACCATTTTATTATTTTTGTATTGCATCATATGGGTGATATGATTTGTCAGCCATATTGGCCGGCATCTTGGATATCTCAAGGGCCGCAGGGCTTTTCTCAGTTAAAATCCAAATAGTTTTCGTGGATCAACGCACCCAAAGGTTGTTATTGGGGTGTGTGTGTGGGGGGAGGGGGGTGGGGGTGGTGGTCATTGAATTCATTTATTTAACATATTTTGGCAGCCATATATTGGTTGTATAATAAATGAGGGTCAGGAACATATGAATAGCAATTTAGAAATGCTAATTATTCGCCTTATGCTATGCTTTTAATTTTAGACCATTTTTGGCGGCCATATTGGCCACCATCTTTGTCTCCAGAAGATTTTATTTTAATAATGTTAACATCTAAAACTGTTTCAGGACTCTAAAAGGCATCATAAAAAGTTGGTGAGGTTAGTTTAGCGGAAGGGGGTTGCATTTAATTTATGCATTATTTTTTTGTCATTGTATATCATTTTTCTTATATTTGGCCACTGTTGGCAGCCATATTGGTCGCCAATTTTGAATTTAGAGCATGATGTATGATAGAAAAATAGGGGATGCCAGAACAAAATTTAAAACGGTCAAAAGCACATAACTAGCAATTTTATAAATGATTTTATCATATTATATTTGGCTAATATATGATCTTTTCCATTAGGGACATATTAGCGGCCATACTGGCCGCCATCTTGGTCATCTCCAGAGCATTTTATTTTCTTGTTAGCATCCCATATGCTTCAGGATCATAAAAGACACCCTAAAAGGTTGTAAGTTAATTCTGGGGATTGCATTTAATGTACATGTATTTTTTTGTCCATTATACATGTATATCATTTTTCTCATATTGGCCACTTTTGGTAGCCATATTGGCCGCCATTTTGAATTTGAAGCATGATAGAAAAAAGGGGACCCCAGAAATAAATTTGCGAGGGTCAAAAACATATAACTTTTGTTATGTATGTGTTTATCATTATTTTTGTCCATTATATATCATTTTGCTCACAGTTGGCCACTTTTGGCAGCCATATTGGCCTCCATATTGGCCGCCATTTTAAATTTGAAACATGATAGAAAAAAAGGGACCCCAGAAATAAATTTGCGAGGGTAAAAAACATATAACTAGCAATTTTTTAAGTGCTTTCATCGTATTATTTGGCCAATATATGATTTTTGACCATTTTGGCCGCCATTTTGGCCGCCATTTTGAATAACCCGAGTGCATCGGGTTTTTTTTACTGTTAACATCAAAAATGTGTTTTAGGACCATAAAATGCACCTAAAAAACTTGGTTTGGTTTAGTACTGGGGGAGTGCACGGGGGGTCCCCCATAGATACCCGACTATATAGAACGAAATGTTCCCACACATGTGAACTTTATGACTATACTAATGATGACATCATCACGTGCAAGGTGGTTACGTGAATTATGATCTGAAATGACAAAATATTGAGAACTGTAATAGATATTGGAAACACTCTTTCACCACATTCCGATTTTTGCCTTTTTCCTATCAACAGAATATTTACTTCTGAAAAAAAGATAATTTAAAAAGCTATGGACACCACTGATTATCTTTCGTTTTTGGTTTAATGGCTGTGCAGAACTTCAACTTGATGTTTACAAAGACCATAATTTGTTTATACCAGTTGGAGTTTAAACAAGAAAAACCTGTTGAGAATCCCACAGTGGGTGCTCTAGTGCAAGATTAACTTGTTCTTCAGTAGATCCTTGAACAATTTGTGCACACAACAGTGACGTCATTGTGAAATTGACGGTGCCAATAATGACGTCTTCAGATACACAAACTCGCATCTTGAGAACTGCAATAGATATTTCAATGCTTCTTTCACCAAATACAAGAATGTTTTTAAACAAATTGAATAAACTGTGCTCCAAAATGTCTTGCATCATTAAACATATGTAGCTTGCGAAAAGCGTGATATGACGTCATCAGACAATTCGTCATTAGGCCCGATCACCTAGCGTTTGTAACAGAAAGAAACGTCTTCCTCTAGTTCTATATATTTTCTCATGGCGTGCGAGGGGAATTTATTTTCGCTCATTCCCAGCGCCCAAGCTGGGCGCTGGTACCGGCTGATGTGCCTTCACAGATTTATGTGACGGAAACACGTGACACAAAGGTCACATATATACAGACGCGCGGAGCATTGTGGGTTGCTTACTGCCGGACAAAATCAATAATAAATAGTACATGTATATTAACATTTATATATCAAGTACAAAAATCAAATTTACGAATAAAACGAGTGTATTGTGTGCAAGACCTACCTTGTCTGTAGGAAAAATTGAAAAAAATGTTTCCAAGAAAAAGACGTGACCTCGATGTCACGTTTCGTATAGAATGTTGGCCAATAAGGGCGCAAACAAATTATCCTGTACCAGCCGGCTGGGAACGAGCGAATAATGCATAGTTCCGACCTGTCAACCAAGCCGAACCCGCCGACCAATCACAACAGAGCTAGCAGACAGCGCCCACATAGGTCAAAGTGCATTGCCTCACAACGAAGATCACGCGATTTTATGCACATACAGTTTGTACAGTGTTATATGGGGTGATCCGGGTGAAATGTTGTTCAAAGGTTACTATACCTCATAAATATTCATGAGGCAGCCGCGTTATTTCATTGGTCCATTCCAGCAACTAGTTTTTACTAACACACGAGTACTGTCACACAGCCTAGATTTGTCCCAGTACACTGTGATATGTTTACCAACGACACATGCGTTTTCCATTCGTGCAGTGGAGATTAGTGTAAGAGCTCATTGTACCAGTCTATTACAGGTATAAATCAAAATGGCGTCTGCTGTGCTCGCTTTGCGATCGTACAGAGGAAGAACTTGATGACATTTTGAAGAAAAAAAAGACGCTAAAGAATCAAAATGAGCTTTAGAAAATGCAGTTTCCATACTTGCAACAAATGCTGAATGCAGGGGAATGACTATACATAAAGTAGAACAATCGGAACAAAAGTACCAATTAAATGACTTTCTACGCCGCTTTTATGCCGAAGTTTGCATCAAGACAAGTTTGAAGATGACAGATTTGACGGTGTTCCATTTAAAACCCTTAATTATAGTGTTTGTCTGAATTTCAAAAATATTAAATGACTAGACATGAACTTTCTGTTCTGTGTCTCCTTAAATTGAAAATAATGTTTTAGTTTAACCAAATAGGCCTACTGCACGATCAAATTAAAAAAACATGGTGGAATGGACCAATGACATACCGTGGCTACCTAATGAATATTTTATGAGGTATAGTAAAACAAATACAACATAGTTTGATGGGAGATAGTGAAAACTAACGACCCGTCGGTGTTACATGATTGGCACTATTTCCCTCGGCTTACGCCTCATGAGATAGTGCCAATCATCCAACACCTCGGGCTCGTTAGTGAACTATTTATATCGCTCCATTGTTCCGAAGCGGGCTCCAGAATCTACAATGCTTAGATATGGGTTGGATAGATTCTTGCCGAAACCGCAGCTGATCGTCGACCTCGCCCTAAAATCCCCTTTTTCCAGCCATTTCTAACCCCTACCCTAAACCCAAAATCCACTCCTACGATAGTGATAAAAGAAGACAAACCCAAAAACTTTAAGATCTGGGTTTCCTTAATTTATTTTATTATGGGTCAGATAGCTGGCGCTCCATATTATGAAAATGCTTGTTGGACTTTGAAACCTGAGTTGAGCCCTCTGAAAAAACAGCCTGCTAGATCGGCAGCGGGTTGTTCATTCCGATCCTTCACGACGGCCTCCCGAAGTACCTGAACTTAAAGCCCATCTGCAGTGGTCCATGACTTGCTCCTCTGAAGCGCCAAGTAGGCGTAGGGTGACTGCCACACCCGCGCGGTTCCCGTGGGCCCTCAGCTGACTGTCGTCTGCATCCGGTGAGGAGGAAAAATAACCTCGTAGCCGCGCATTCGGTGCCGCACCAATAAAAGGCTTATTGAGAAGACGCTTGTGATCTTGCGTAGACGGTCGGAAGAGAAAACCATCTGCCAGGTTGTAACCACACGACCGTGCCAGCTCTACTAAAGTGTCTACTGCACCTGCTGGATCCAAAAAGGATTGGCCTATCAACTTTGGTACAATGATAAGGGAAGAGTCGGACTCTCTAATCGTCTTTCCAACCGTGTGGTTGAACAGGAGATCGCCGCCCTCTATTCTTGAAATTTCACACGTCGCCGGCCCACCACAGGCATAGAAAGAATGCTAAATCTCTTTGCAGCATATATCGCTGAATGAAAGGAGCTTTGCTATCTTCTAGGGATGACAGGCGTTTCCTTATCTCCGTCGCCAGCCAGCGCAACTTATCCGAGAATATTGGAATAGACTGCTTTGGGGTAACGTGCGCCTCGGCCTGTTCTAGTCGATTAGCTCTCAAATATCTTTGAACTCGCTGTGATATGTATATAAGGATTTCCCCACAAGGAGTTGGAACGCCAAACCTCTGTTCTGCCGACAGAATTATAGTATCCTCTCATCTGTCCAATGTAGGAATCCACGGTACCGGCAGCCAAGCGACGCGGGCATTGGCAAGAGAAAACACCGTGCTTGCCTAAGTTTTCACATCCCAGGGCGTGAACTTGGGTCCTTCCTTTTGAATCTTTATCTACCAGGTAAGTGACGATATCCAAGGGCGTGGCCGAGCTCACGTCGGTCCCATATGTGCGGTATCCTTCGCTATGGTGCTTGCGAATAAATTATCCGAGAGATGCCACCAGCTGATTTTTCTGCTTGTTGTATGTATGCCCACCTGTCCAGAAGGCCGTCTAACGATTTTAACCTCGCCGATACCCCGTCATGCTGAAAAGAAAGGTGCAAAATTCCGTTAGCAATCATATTCTAATGAAAACATGCTATGTCGGGCCCAGTACGTAGAGACAATGCTGATTTCAAAACCATCTGTAACCTGCGATGCAGTTTTAAACAGCCCCAGCATAACGACAGATGGACGCTGTCCCCCAAATCGCCTTGCACAGTATCATTTGAAAGGAAGACCCAGTTCTTCTCGCTACATATCGCTCTCAAAGCCTCGTTGACGGTGGCAACAGAACGGTTACTTCCACGAGCTCCGTTTGACAGAGCGATGACATGATGAAAATGGAGTCTGGAAACTCGGATTTCAGACGAGCCGCAGCTATGCAAAACACTCCCTCTACCTCTTAGGCTCCTTCGCGGCAATCGGCCGACCTGCTGAGATCGCTGATGCCCCCATGCAAAACCACTGCGACCTGTGAATGTCGGTGACATGCGGCGGCTGCCGCTCTACATAATGACGAGATCTTATGACCGCCGTTTGCAACGAGCCGCACATTTAAGCTTAGCGGCCAGCTGAAAAACCCTTGCCAAGGCTGCCGACTTTGCTCTGCCCCTGTGCCAGACTTCGCAAAGGACCAATGGGTCAACCGTCACGTCGACACGCCTATCCCACAATGAATCTACGACCGACTGCAGAACAAAATATAGAGCTAGGGCCTCTTTCAAACATATGTCTTCCAGCGCTATAATTTATACGGGCCAGTATAGTCGCCAAAACTCGTGTTTCCTGATAGGCCTGTCAGGACTCCCCCCCCTCCCCCCCCCCCCCTCCCCCCTCCCCCCCTCCCCCCCTCCCCCTCCCCCTCCCCCATCGAAAACCAGACGCATCCGAGCTGAGAGCCACGGACACATGGCACTCTTTTTTCGAGGGTATGGGCTGGGAGAATGCATCCACAAAACGCCAGAAAAGGATCTCGGCCCGAACGTCTTGCGATAGCGGAGTAGGGGCAATGTCATCCAACTTTGACATGAAAGCGCAGCACTAAAAAAAATGCCGCTGGAAACACCAATGCAAAGCTGTGACCCTTTCCGACAAAGCGTTGAAGCTGCTTCAATGTCACCTGTTCTGTCAATAAAATATTTTCTCTCACCTCAGCAAGGGACACCTTTTCTTTTCTGGGATCCAGAAGGACATTGTCCTTGAACAGATCGTTCCCTAGACCTAGATGTATGATGTTCGACGATGGATGGAGATGACTCTTCTTGAGATTGATGAAAAACCCCAATTGTGATTTCATGTATCAAACCACGTAAAGTGATCTCAAAGCCCTGTCAAATGCTTCTTCGTCTGACACCACTCCCGAGCCCTAGATACGAGCAAAATGAAGAAGAGGGACGAAAATATAAGGAATGACGGGCAAACTACATCGGTTGTGTTGATGAGCGAGAACATTCGCCAACAAAACGGTCATTAATCCAAACCTCGGTGTGGATGCCTCGGTTCTTTAGCCATGTGGAGAGGCAGGAACCGACAGTCGTGTAAACGAATGCGCTGTTCTTAAAGCCAAAGGGAAAGGCAGTGTCCACAAAATAATATCCGCCCCACTCGAAGCCACAAAACGTCTTTGAAGACTCCGACAGAAGACGTACGTAGCCCTGCGCATCGTCGGTAGACAAAAAGCAGCCATTTCTGTTAATGGATTTGGCGATTTCACCCAAGGGCACCAATTTAAAGGGTGTGTCTTTGCACCACAAATGTATTCCTTTCACCGACAGGACTAGCCTTGGCTTTTTGGGCTCTATAGATAGAGCATTTGCGCACCTCGGTGGCGGGATTTGGGCTGTCTTCCCCAAAAGCTGTACAGAGCCCTCAATGAGCCTCTTCGTTAATGTCTCGTTTATAAAAGGAACGAATTGGCGACACGACGGTGCGTTGACAAAATACATCTGAAGGGGCAAAGCGGAGTCAAAATGCCTGCCTCGGTATTCTCCTTTGAAGTGTTGGAAAAAGTCATGAATATCAACTCCTTCACGCAGCCATTTAGCGACCACGGGACCATCTGCTGGTTCTTTAAGAACCACATCCCAAAGATCCGCGTTCTCATTCAACGATCCAGCTATAAAACGTTCAGGATCCCTAAACCGTAGCGCTTGTAAATCTGGCAAGACACTACCTGAAATGACATCGCAGGGGTTCGGTGCACCGACCCCAGGGGAACTTGCGGGCCTTCCAGATATGTTCACACATCTGAGGCCGTTTTTCCTTCGTCTTGCTTTCTTGGCTGCAAAGGGATCAAAACACTCAACGGATGATCTTTCCCATGAGTGACTCTCCAGCACCCTCAGATATCGCAAAAGTTTCTATTATTAAAAAAGGCATGAAAGCAGGAAAATTCATGTACATGTGTGCCGAAGAGGGCGTAGTTAAGTAAAGAAAATGTTCTTTCAATACGCCAAACATTTTGGTTACTGCACTTCTTTGTTTATTCATTCATTCATTGATCCGGGTCTAAACATCCACTAGTAATCGCAAGCGTCCACTGCCAAGCATACGAAAAGGGCTTATCGGTTTGGAGTAGACCCCAAAACCATGACGACGCCCAAGGGGTGACGCTTTCACTTTTGCAATTTATTACCCTTGGGGCAGACAACACGCACACATATTATCTTTTATCACAGAACGCATTATATAATCTCTTTACAATCGCGGGCCATGCGACCCCTTTTTTGACAAGCCCAAGCTCCCCCCGCCACGCTGCGGAATCCATCCGGATCGGAAACCCCGACGCCAGGGCCTAAAAACGCCGTCGTACGGCTCCGCACGCCCTTTAACGTCGACCGGAGGAGCGCTCAAGCCCAGATGTTTACGGGCAAATCTGAGACGCTTGTCCGAATCCTCGCCGGTAACCGATTTATAAATTTACATGGCGATACCGAGCACCTTGGACTCTACGTGCTTTGTGCACTCCGTGAGCAAATTTATATACATCTGCTTTTCCTTGATGTCGTCGGGGGTTAAGGGCGTGAACTCTCCTACATACTTTCTTAGCACCGACATCACGTACGAAACGTTGCGATCGTAGCCTGTTTCTGTACAAGCCTTCAGAAGCTCCAAACGCCTCGGCTTGTGGACCTCCAAAGCAGATTTGGCCTGCATTTAATAAAACAAACCAAATGCCCAACGTACTAATTACGGGCCAAATACTGGCTATAAGGAAACATTTTCACCTAGACATGACCTCGGCCGCGCCGACGTAACACGGGGGAGGGTGGGGCGGGTAATTATTCATCCCGTCTTATTGACATTTTGCCTGAGAACCAGAAGTTCAAATTGATAAAGGATGCAACAAGATTCGACTTAAATCGAGCGGCCCGTGAAACTTTCCGGGGGAAACGCCCCCTGCCGCCTCTGGGACGGGCACTGATCCAAAACTTAGGACGCAGTGAACCGACCGACCCATTTGGGGAACCCTGCCCCCTTCGCACTAGCGGCCGACCTCAGAGTCAAAGGCCGAGTACGATTTCCCCTCCCATGCCAGCACAAAAGGATTACATTCGGAGCGGAATAGGCCTATTTCAAAATCCATACAAAATCCTGAAAATGATATTGTCCCGTAACTTATCATTTTCCTTTGGGGGAACCCTGCCCCTTTACGCTCTGACGCGTGACCTCTCAATTTGGGCTTAACTGAATTCTCATGAGTCCCACTAGGGGCCCCAGCCCCTTTTCGCCTTGAGGTCCGACCTCTTAATTTGGGTTAACTACAATCTCCCATATCTCTTCAGGGGTACCCTGCCCCTTCACGCTCCGCGAAGCGTGACCTCTAATTGGGCTTTCAACTGAATACTCCCATATCTCAACGGGAGCCCCGCCCCTTTTCGCTTTGAGGTCCGACCTCTGAATTAGGATTGCAATTTGTCACCTCTTTGGGAAACCTGCGCCTTCACGCTCTAGGGTTTGACTATTTGGCGATTTGATGTATGCTACAGATCTCTTCTGGGGAACCCTGCCCCATAACCTTCCGAGGTCCAACCTCTGGATTTGGATTCGATAATGCAATCCCACACCCTCTGGGGCCTCGCCCTTTCACATTCCGAGGTCCAATATTTGAATTTTAGCTTAAATCGTAATTTCCATTATCTATGTGGGGGAACCCCTCCCTACCACACACCGAGGCTCGACCCCTGAATTTAAAATCTTAAAGGAGTGTGACCAGATCACTTTTTTTTACCCATAACTCCCCGGGACTTACCTTATGGGTCATGAGATTTTTATATCATAACATCCGTTATATTTTTCTGATTACGAAACTGAAACTCCCGCGCTTCTAGGCCTCATATTTCCGAGGATATCGTCGAAAATCCACCGATTATTTGTAAACTAATAAGAGATGTCACCGACTATATCAGCAATGCCATTGCGGCACTTGTAAACACTACGTGTAGGTGTCGGCACGATGCCCCACGATGGCGCTCGGAAAATTCTGTCGGGCCAAACATTTTACCGTTGGCAAATTGTGTCACTTCCCCCCATTCAAAAGGGCTTAGCGACGCCGTTGTTCCTGCCCAGCATTGGGCTCTAATAAAATTAGACAAATCTTGTTCAAGTAGCCTGTGCCCCTTCACACTCCAAGGTCCAACCTCTGAATTCAAATATGAAATTGCAATTTTCAGATCTCACACGGGAAACCCAGCCCATGGCCGCTCACGCTCCGAGGTCCGACCTCCGAATTGCAGCTTAAAAGAACACGTTTTGAGAATTTAAACTCCTTTTCACCTCAAGGGCCAACCTCTGCGCGTAAAACGAACGGGAATTTCAAACTTCTACCGGGGAACCCTGCCCTTAGCGCCCGCCGATGAGTCCCACAATTTTGTCTTTGTTTCTCTTTTGAGGTCCAACCTCGAGTACAAAATTCAAACTAAATTTGCTATGGCTAGTATCAAGACCAATCGAGATTATAGTAATTTATCAGCGAGAACATTTCCAACATAATATTATTCACCTGCTGTGGCTCCGAGGTGAAAACTGCCTGCGCTGCTCCATCGGTCGCAACGGGGGCCGGACGTGTGACCCCAGAAACGTTCGCCGCCGCTGTGTCATCCTCTTCAACATCCTGCTCTTCCTGCTGTACAGTTTTCGGCTTCTTGACAGCTCTGCTGACGGACTGCTCGTCCAGTGGGCCTGCCTCCACCCGTGCCAGTAGCCGCTCGAAATTTCGCCTTTTACCTCCATTCGGAGCAAGGGCCAAAATGTGGTCGATCCATGGCTTGAGCAGGCCCAAGAGCTGGTCCACGTCGTCCCAGCCGTCCTTGCTCAGGGCGTCGAAAAATGTTGCTGAAATTCTGAAGGCTGAACAGAGTCCTTTAAAAGCGGGACTTGCCTGAGACTCCACGTCCCCGTAGGCGTCGGGTTTTTCCTGAAAAGGAGGATTGTCTGAAAACTAAAAGGCAAACAATAAAGGACAATTTCGCATTAAATCGGGAAAACTACCGTGCTCAGACACTCATGATTTTCCTGATGACGGAAAGGGAGTGTCAAAGGGCGAAAAGATGAAAGCGAAAGAGCTTCAAAGAAAACTAAATTGAAGGCTGCCCGAAGGGAACGAGAACTGAGGTGTCCGCGTATGGTTACCTTGCCGTTACTAATCTTAATACAGGGCCGACACACCCTACGTAGACCTGCAGCTATTCCCTTTGTTGATGCTTTGTTTTGTTTTGCTTCGTTTCGTTTTATTTATTTAATTTTTTTTGGTATTCTCATCGATCTTTAATATTTTATTTTACTTTACTGGCTGCCAGTATACCAAGGCCCAGCTTGGATAAACAAACGAGTTTCGTTGGCTGAGATCAACCACCCCTACGCCATAACCAAGTGCTGCCTATGTTGGACTTTACCGAATAATTTGCATCTACAAACTACACCCATTAGCTTTATTTCGATTAATTTGCCTTTCCATATAAGGTTACACCTACCTCCACAATATCGTATGCGATGTCCATGTCTCCGGCCGCATACAGAACTCCGAGAGAGTTGAAGAATGTATCGCAAAGGCGCTAAAATTTTCGACGGCACCATAAACATGCACGTATAAAGGCGTACTGCGCATGTCCTGTGAGCGCTAATGAATTGAACCAATCAGGCGCACACGTCATTCCTTCCAAATCTACGGTCTGTCGACTGATAATTGGGCAGATACACACGCCCTCAACCGAACCACACGCATTACGGGAAAATCCCGAAACCGCAAACTCTCATAAAAAAATAGACCGCCAAAGTAAAAACGTCGCACTTTGTGTGTTGCCATGGTTATTTGGTCCAAACCAAAAACCAGTGAACCACTTCTCCGCGCTTCACCCAAATGGAAGCTTCAGATTACCAGCGATTACTTAGACCTAACACCGTAGCAACGACGTCACACTTTGGCAGTCCACTGGAACGACTTCACGCGCATAAGCCATCGTGCACCAAACGTATGGGGCCACTGAAATAATTACAAGCTTCCCTAGAAAATCTAGAAAAGTTCCTTTCCAAATAAGAAAGGTCTTCATTTGAATTGCTCTAAACGATACGCAATGAATCATTGTAGGAGAGTAGTGACGTCCGAGAACTGTATTCTTACCGGATTTTAAAACCTTTCTCACTACACCTTACCGGTAAAATCCTTCGGACAAAATCGTTATCCCTGAAATACCATTGACAGTAACCCGTGCACTCCCTCGATCTACGGGGCCCCGGCCCTGTGTCTTTTCTTCTTCCATGGTCCAACCATGCATGAAACGATATATATATATCGCCAGCACAGCTCACGTCCCACCCAGGTGGCGAGCTGCTAGAATCACGAATGACTTGTTTTAATCTGTCGCCCTCATCGGCGCGGCATAAGCGATATAATTCCCCAATTATGTAAAGTATTTACCTGCACTATAATTGGAATTATATAAGACAATTGAAGGAGAGACTCACCCTGTATATTAGTTCCTTGTATTGCAATCTGACCACCCTTTGAAGCGAATGGAACGGTCCTCATTACGCATTCAAAGTTTGAGAAAAACGTTCTATTCAAAACCAGTGAAGAGTGCGCTATGTATACCCTGCGCTGTGCCTTTAGATCGTCTTTTTTTGAAGTATGATAAGCAAGATGCCTGGCGGAGGCGACCTGTGACCCGGGTCTCGGGAGGGAGCTGAGGTGCCTGTAGAAGTGCACAAAGAAAAGGGAGGGAGACTGAGTCTCTCCTTCAATTGTCTTATATAATTCCAATTATATTGCAGGTAAATACTTTACATAATTGGGGAATTATATTTCGCCAATTTCTGGAGAGACTCACCCTGTATACTTTAAAGCCAGCCGTCAAGGTGCCGAAGCCAAGACTGCTAGCCCAAAGTCCGGTTGAGTTGACCTGTTGTAGAATTTGTCAAAGGTTGTTACCGATGACCAGTCTGCCATTTTCATAATGGTCTGAGTTGTGACCCCAGCACTTGCAGCTGCTGAAGTGGAAGCACTCCTTGTTGAGTGGGCTTTAAAACATGATGTATCAATGCCGGCTTCCTTTAGGACAGTCTTCAACCATCTGGAGACTGTGGACGAGACTACCGGATGGTAGGGCTTGGAGTAGGATAACAGAAGTTGGGACAGATAATTATCACCAACAGTCCTAGTATCAGATGTTCTGTCGAGGTATTCCTGTAATGCACGCACTGGACAGATCTTCCTGTTAGCTTGAAAACGGACGACCTCTATGTCATGGAAAGGTTTAGAGACCGACACGCGTTTAGAAGGTCTCACTAGCCAGAAATGAAAATTTCCACTTGAAGATCTGGACATATGATTGATATCCAAGGCAATCAGTGATGAACAGCGACTAGCTGTAACCAGAGCGATGAGCATAGTTAACTTCAGGGTTAATTGTCTAATAGACAAGCGACGATTGTCAGGCAAAGACTTGAAATATTTTAACACAGTATCTACATTCAAAGTAGAGCTGTATCGTGGTCGTGGTGGACGCAAATTCAGAATCCCTTTGAAGAAACGTCTCACCAAATGATGCTGTCCAACCGGTGCTCCATCAATGAAAAAATGGGCAGACGAGATGGCCGATCTGTACACATTGAGTGTTCTGTAGAGCAATCCTGAATCCAATAAACTTTGTAAAAAGGATAAGCAAACTGCTACAGGGGCTCGAACTGGATCACTTTCTCTTTGTATACACCAGCTGGCCCATTTATTCCAAGCTGAATCATATTGTTTCTTAGAACTGCCTTTCCAGGAAGACAAGATTGTGCGGGACACTGCCTCTGAAATCCCTTCTGAGCCGAGATTCTTCCTGATAGCTTCCACGCGGCTAACAGCATTTGGTCTGCCAAAGGATGGATCTTTGCCGGATCGTGCGGAAGGCGAAGGAGACTTCTTTGTTTGGGAAGAATTAGGGGATTCTGAACGGCCATCTCCAGGAGTCTGGGGTACCAAATCTGTGTTCGCCATACTGGAGAAATGAGCACAATGGTGGCCTGATCTTCGCTGATCTTCCTTAAGCACCTGGGAATCAGGCAAAACGGAGGGAAAGCGTAACTCTTGATTCCTCCCCAATCCAACATCATGGCGTCTATTCTCCAAGCCATGGGGTCTGGTTGCCAGGATACAAACTTCTGGAGTTGAGTATTGAGCCGACTTGCAAACAGGTCCACTTCTGGCGTGAAATGCAGTCTGCTCATTACTAGGTGGAAGATCCGAGAATCGAGTTGCCATTCCGTTCGATCGTTGAAAACGAGGGATAGACTGTCTGTTATTACGTTTCTCGAGCCTGGCAAGTGTTCCGCTGACAGGACAAGACCTTTCCGGAGACACCATGACCAAATTGTTTTGGCTAGTTTGACAAGACTTGCTGATCGTGTTCCCCCTTTGTGGTTGATGTAAGACACTGCTGTAGAGTTGTCCATTTGTAGTCGAATGTGCATGTTCTGGTGGTCTCTGAGAAGGGACTTGAGTGCATAGAATGCTGCCAGTAGTTCGAGGTAGTTTATGTGACTTTCCATCTCTTGATGTGTCCACCGGCCCCCCACCTGTTGCTGCCCCAGACAAGCTCCCCAGCCGTCCAGCGATGCATCTGTCTGAATGATTAGATTCGGACTCTCTTGGATTATTCCTCGGCCATTCCATGCCTGTAGACATTGAGTCCATGACAGGAGCTCTTCCCTCGCTTCTGATGACAGGTTGACTTCTGTCTCGTAACTGTGGTGTTCCCGAAGGGATGTTATCTGGTCCAGTTGGAGGTGACGATAGAACAAGGGAGCTGGAAACACCGCTTGTATTGTGGCTGACATCTTTCCAATGAGACTGGCAAGGTCTCGAACTGTTAGAGAGCTGGCCGACAGAGCTTCGCGGCATTGGCTTATAATATTGTCTATCTTTTCCTGGCTCAAGGAAAGAGTCATAGTCTTTGAATTTACCACGAATCCCAAATATTCGACCTGTTGAGTTGGAATCAGACTGGATTTCTCTAGATTCACTACGAATCCCAAACTCTGGAGTAGGGTCATGGAGCGATGGGTGCTGTTTAAACAGTCCTGAGCCGAAGTACCCATGATGAGCATGTCGTCCGGATAAATAATGCATCTGATCCCTCGTTCCCGGAGTAATGACACTACAGGTTTCAGGATTTTGGTGAACGTCCTGGGTGCACTGCATAGACCAAAGGGCATGCAAGAAAACTGGTAAATTACCTCCTTCCAACAGAAACGAAGGAACTTCCTGTGAGACTGATGTATTGGCACTGTAAAATAAGCATCCTTGAGATCTATTGTCGTAAGCCAGTCTTCCGGCATTAACAGATGTTTGACTGCTGTAATGTTTTCCATCTTGAAGTGTTGGAGGTTGATGACTGGTCGGAGATCGCCGTTCTTTTTTGGAATTAAGAAAAGTGTACACAAAAACTGCCCCTTAACAGGTTGAGCAACAGTAATAGCACCTTTACCCAGCATCTTTTGCACTTCTAAATCGAGTATAGTAGCATGACGATTAGATGTGACACGAGTAACTGGAACATGACTTTGACATGGAAGCGATAAAAATTCTAGGCGATAGCCAGAAATCGTGTCAATAATCCAATTATCCTGCGTAATAAAAAGCCATTGGAGTTTGAAATGTTTAAGACGACCGGCAAAAACATGTAGACTAGATGTGCAAAAGATGCTGGGGCGCTAACTGAAAAGTCACATTCATATACAGCGCTTAGTTTTTTTGAGATGCATCATCACGAGGCTGCCTACCTCCTCTGCCCCCTCTAAAATGAGGCCTGAATGGCTGGCGGGTAACAAAACCCTTATACGTCGACCTGGATGCCATGTGTCGTCGGGCTCTAGACGCTCTGTACGTTGTAGTGTAAGGCGAAAAACGTTTAGGTCTGGCCGAGCCGTAGGCGCTCTTATCCACGGTTACCTTAGCGGCAATCTTGTTGGCCTTTTCCGTTTCCTCAATATCTTTCAGCAGAGATGATCCGAAAAGTTCACCCATGGATGGCTGGTTCCGTTTAATTGAGTCAAATTGTTTTTATCAACGATGTCATCGAAAGCCCGTTGATAATAATAATAATAATAATAATAATAATAATGACGTGCATTTGGGAAGCCATGATTAGCAGAGCCCAAAAGAATCGGACTCGAAGAAGTCAAGTCCAGGACCATCTCCTTGTTAATCTATATATGACCATCAGGGTCAGCTACTGCCTCATACAGACGAAGAAGAGGTAATGCCGCTTTCAGATTATAACCCTGGGCAACCTTGAGTCTATCATCTTGAGTAATTATGGCAAGATTTGCCTGTCTGAACACTTTCTTGATTCCAGGGGGCAATTCTGGAGCAGTATTTATCCTGATCTGCTGGGACAATAAAGGACGATAATTCTTCATTGTAGTCCTCAGATGTGATGCATGTGATGCAGGCGAAAATAAATCCCTTGCCTGACGAGGCGATGATTTGCCCGTGGTCGATGTCGACTTGGGAACGAAAGTGGAAGTAGTAGTCGTTGTTGCGGGTTTAGGGCACGGCGGCCCGTCACCCGAGTTGCCATCAGCCCATAACGGTGCTGGGGCAATTGAGCGGTCAGTAGCGAGTGTTTGGCCTAATACACCTCCACCCATATCGCTAGATCCGTTCTCTCCCTGGATCTCTCTCGTTGCCATCGCTAGAATGTCTACCGCAGATGAAGGGGGGTCGTCTGGATGTCTTGACACGGTGGCTGAGGCCGTGGAATGTCTGTAGGTCAAAATGTACAATGTATATCATATGGAAGAGAAAAATCTCTACTTTATTTTCCTGGGTGAAGTACTAAGTTCCGTGAAGTGATTTCTACATGACGAGTGGTTATTTGCAGAGTGAGTTTGTTTTTGCAGCAAAATCCATGTGCTTAAAGGCACAGGGTCGTAAGCAATGCGCGCGCGTAAAATTCGTGCCACGAAATACGCAGCTCCATAGCAAAGGCATGGAGCTGCGTATTTCGTGGCACGAGCCAAACACCTACATGTACATGTATTGTTATTGCAGCAACATTGCCCATAAAACTATGCTTGATCTTCATGAAACTAGTTACAGGCACAGGCCATATGACAAACTTCCAGCAGCATGTATTAATTACGTCACCAATTTTGTTTAAATGCTTGCCTCTCCAAAACCACGTGACCAAGGGTCTTCATATTTGGCAGCCATTAATCAGATCATAGGCTACAATTGTCATTGTGTGGCCATTTTCATCTGTATCGTGAAGAGAGGTCTTACCTTCATAGGGGGGCGGGGGAGGGGGCGGGGGAGGCTTGCGGGGGAGGCAAATCCATGCCAACCCATTCGCTATAGAGGTAATTATTATTATATTGAAGGTACATGTATATACACAACTCAAAAGAATTAAAGGAACAAGAGAACATAATGTTTTTGTCATGGTATATATGGGCTACCGTTAGAACAAGAGGCATTAAAGTTATGTGAAAATCATTCAAGTGTTGTCAATTGATTCTCAAACAATACTCAACAATGTATGGCGAAATTTATTGATGTGGTAGCCTGTTAACATGACTAAAACATGAATGAACAAAAATATGGACATAATCATCTGGCAGGTTATCATGACTATCCGTACATTGTCCACGTTTTGACAAAGTAAACGTTAATTAATCATTGTCTAGTAACTGGTATGACCTCCACGTGCTTGTATGCACTCCTGACAGCGTCGAGGCATGCTTAAAATTAACTGTCTTATGGAGTCTTGAGGAATGTTCTCCCACTCTTTAACCAAGGCCTCTCTGAGTGTCTGTACAGAGTCTGGAGCATGTTCTCGACCTGCAACACGTCTGCCAAGCATGTCCCATGCATGCTCTATAGGGTTTAGGTCAGGAGATCTTGCCGGCCAGGGCATCGTGCTGATTCCCTTATTCTCAAGAAAGTTCATGGACACTCGTGCAGTGTGTGCACGAGCGTTATCTTGCACCAGGATGAAATGTTCACCTACGGCAGCAGCATATGGCCTCACAACAGGTTCCAGTATCTCATCTCGATACCTCAAACCTGTTAGTGCACCACCAGCTACCACGACGAGGTCCGTACGCCCCTCCAGGGAGATACCCGCCCACACCATAACTGATCCACCTTCAAAGTGGTCAAATTCGACAATGTTGCAGTTGAAATATCGTTCCCCCGATCGTCTCCAAACCCTTACACGTCTATCATTGGTTGAAACAGTGAACCTGCTTTCATTTGAGAACAGTACTGGTGCCCACTGGTCCATCTGCCAAAATTGATGGTTTCTAGCAAAGTCCAGCCGGGCTCTGCGGTGTACTACGGACAAAATGGGGCATGTGGCTGGTCGTCTGGCTCTCATACCATCTTCATGCAGACGATTCCTGACTGTTTGATTGGAAACACGGACATCAGTTGCCTTGTGGAAGCTTGTGGCTAAGGATCTTGCAGTAGATCGTCGATTTCGACGTGCCAGGATCCTCAGGTATCGGTCCTGGGGAGGGGTAGTCACACGTCTGCGACCTTGTCCTGGCCCTTCTGGTGTACAGACCATCTTCCTGAAAACGTCTCCACAACCGGTTGATGACACTTACGGACACATCAAAATGTACAGCCACCGCACGCTGTGTATTGCCAAATTCAAGGAGCTGGACAGCTCTAGCAACCTCAGCTTCAGTTAACTGACAGCGAACACCAGTACTCAGTCCCAGCAGACAGACAACAAACAACAGAATTGGAAGAACCTTCATTTTGTTGCAAGAAGTGATAACAACTAGTGATGACAAGTGTACCAATACCAACACCTTATACAGGGTAAAAGAACACGCCTGTGGACACCCCCGTGTCCACGTGCTAGAAGACACGCATGATTTCACCAACATTGTTGAGTATTGTTTGAGAATCAATTGACAACACCTGAATGATTTTCACATAACTTTAATGCCTCTTGTTCTAACGGTAGCCCATATAGACCATGACAAAAACATTATGTTATCTTGTTCCTTTAATTCTTTTGAGTAGTGTATATGATAGGATTGACAATTGGAGATTAATTTAGAAACACCTGAAAATTGCAGTGCCCCGACTGGGATTAGAACCCAGGTCCTTGGCATACATGGCCAACTGCTCTACGAACTGAGCTACATTTAACCTCCAACAGTGACGTCAGCCTATTGTACTATCGCTCCATTATTCTGCACGAATGGAGCGATGAAAACAATGCGCCCTGATATGAAAGGGCATTGTTCCAGCGCTCCATTCATGCAAATTACACGTAATGGAGCGATAGAATGGTAAAACACACCGTGAATATACAAAGTCGAGTTGATTGAATTTTAACATACGTGTACTTATCAAATACGAGTTTTTCCCAAAGTTATATAGTGCGTGTATCAGGATATTCACATGAGTAACTACATAATAATTTACATACTTTTAACACCCAGAAATAGCAATTTGAAGTAAATTCAAGTGCATGACATATACTTAACGCATACAAAACGTCCAACGCAAATAGACCTTTTAAAAACCAGTTCCATAGGGTTTGTGCACAGAGTGAAAAGTGAAGATATTAAAGTAAAATCCTTCCAAAATCTATAAATAAAAAGCTTGGTAAGAGTTTATTTTAATACCTGCATCACATTTTGCTTAATACATATTATAACCACCAAAACGTGCAGATCAGATAAGAACGTCTAATTTGAAAGTGAAACAAAAAATACTTTTTTTAAAACCAGGTCCATAGGGTTTGTGCATTTAGGGTTAAAAGTGCAGGTATAAAAGTACAATCTTTCCAAAACGTTCATGAAAGTTTGTAAGGTACGAGATGAGAAGTTGATCAGAAAGGTTTTCTTTAAAATGACTCATCTAGCATCAGTGTGTGAAGATTTGATGGAAAAACCAACATATTTTGTAAGGAAACACTTCAACCTGTCTCATATGTTTTGTACACAAGGTTTAAAGCCATGGTCAATTTCTCAATTCTTTCCATTTATAAAGGTTCCCGTTATAACGAGATAATTTGCAAACTCAAAGTATACAGTCGTTGACTTGGCTTCACACCTTGTGTACAAAACATAAGACGTTTAGAAAAATTACAGTTACACAAAAATTACTTTAATACCTGCACTTAACCATGTGTACAAACCCTATGGACCTGTTCTAAAAATTAAAGTTTTTTACTCTAAAATAATTATTTCTTGTCAATTTCACATGTTGGTGGCAAATAGTGCAGGTATTAAAGTAAAATCATTTCAGATAGTTTAATAATCATACTGTTGTGGTGGATTTCTTCGCTCTCCAACGATCCTAGCTGTTGAAAGTGTGGGTGTCAGTTTAATTTGGAGAAATTCTACAAAAACGTTGTAAAGATGTAATTTCAAACTCTGTTGCGACATGAAGCAACTTTTTACGGAATTCAACCCGTGCGCCGTCTGTAGGCACCACATGCACAGTATTATTTCCTACTTTGCTCCTTCGGACAACAAACCACAAAGGCAATAATCCAGAGATCCACGTTAACGTCCAGGAGATGGTAACATTTCTCCTGCTTGTCCACGAAAACTACACATATTCCGATTTAACAGTGAGAGCTTCAGATGACATTGTATTTCTTGGGAAATAGTTGTACTATGATTTGCCCCGCAACGACTGAAGTGAATGTTGGTGAATGAAAGAAACGGCGCACATTGTGATCCTGTGTGTAATTTAGCTTTCTTCGTTCTTTTGTCACCCGACTTCAGTGTATTCGCGCAACCTTATGTAATGCTTTGCTCAAAGGCACAAGACCGCACCATTCGTGCAAAATAATAGAGCGCCTAGAACAATAGGCTAGGCTGGTTGGAGGTTAACTACACTGATGGCCTATCGTGAAGACTGATGCGTTCTCGCGGCGTTTGGCCACTGAACTGCCCGTGCTTGGTCTGACCTAGGCGTGGTGGCTGCTGGTTGTCTCTCTCAGCGTAACCATACATGGTTCACTCCTGCTACACCTCTTCCGAGTCTCTCGGTAGCAAGATGGTTGTCCCCCCTCGGCGTAGCGGACCACTCCCGCTACACCGGCCGAGTCTCTTAGTAGCGAGCCTCCTTGAATGCGCCACCACCCCCACCTGGTCAACATAGTATCTGTAGTCTGACCCACACACTGGAGATTTCGGTGCAGTCCGTCGTTGGCCGTGTCGCACGCACGCCTTGTGACTCGCCAGTCGTTCCGGTGTCGCTATGCAGTACTGTTGAAGACTCCAACGCTACAATTAATATCTAAAGTCAGTTACTGCTAGACTTGTAAAAAAAATGAAGTGAGGTTATTAAATCAGCCCTTGACTGTCACACGAAGGAAGTGTCCAGCCCATTTCCCTTCCTCGCACTCTCCTTTTAACTATTTACCTATTTAACTGATTGCCCACACCCCGGGTAACACCCCAAAATATCCGGGAAGGCAACAATACTTTTTGTTCCCCCTAAAATGTTTTTCATTTCATCGAAATAGTATTTTGGTCCCTCAAAATATATTTCGTTCCCTTAAAAAACCTTTCGTTCCACCAAAAAACTGTTCGTTCCCTCAAAATAGTATTTTGTTCCCTCGAAATATATTTCGGTCCCTCGAAATATATTTCGGTCCGTCACAATATTTGTCATTCCCTCAAAATATTTCGCTCTCTCGAAATAGCATTTCGAGGGAACGAAATAACTTTTTTGAAAAACAAAATAACATTAAAAGGGAACGAAATAATTATTTTGAGGGAGAGGGATCGAAATTGACCTCTACATGTGTAGAGGGAACAAAGGAATAATTAGAGGAATGAAATAATTTGGGGGAACGAAGGAATAATTCAAAGTCCCCTTATGGTACACTGGCCACGGTGTGTCACGAAAGGGGAAGAAAAATAACCTAATAGATTAAATGGCCCGCCTGCGTACAAGAACTTTTTTACCCCAAGAAATGCTTTTATTTTAGAGGATTTGCTGTAGATAAAACACAAATTGCATTTTCTCTCTATAGGAGGCTACCGCAAACTTACATATCGGAAAACAATCCCAGTCATTGACCTTTCAAAGTGGATCATAGACACGTTCTCCATGGACGATTACATCATCTTCAAACTGGATGTTGAAGGAGCTGAGTTTGATATCCTTCGGAAAATGCTGAATGATAAGGCATTTGCTTATATTGATAAGTAAGTACATTTACATCTGTACAGCCCAAGTGTTTGTGTAAACTACTTTGAAAGGCAGATTTTTTTTCATCTTTGTAGGTACGGTACACCCTTGTGCAAAATAATTGGTAAAAACAGGGAATATGGGGGGAAACAGGGGGGACAAGGCCATGGACCAAAGGCCCCAATCTTGCAGTTTCGCCTTAACTTTTTAGGGGCAACTTTATTTTTAGGATATAAGTAGTTTAAGACATGCTGATTAATATTTCACTTGTTCACATTTGAACCATTTGCACGTAACTTAGAAATAAAGCTCAGAAAAATGGACGATTTTTGCCGTTTTCTTGCGAGGTTTTTCTTAACCTCGAGCTATCGCTGCCATTGCAAAGTACAGTATCATTGCGTTAATCTGGACACGAGTTAGGATAACAGTAGACTGGTTCCAACTCGACCCTGGCCCCCAATAAAGCTCAGTGCCCTGGCCGTGCCAACGTGTTTTGTCATTATTCGATTGACAATGACTATGGAACCCATTTGCAGTTAGTTAGTATCCCGGTTTAGTATTAAGAAATTCCGTGACTGTAACCATATACAATGTATAATATACATGTAGGCTATGGGCCAAAATCTGTAAGAGGCCTAGAAATTGAGTTTTGTCGTAAGTTTTTAGGGGCAACTTAAAATTAAAGATAGTATACATGATTGGTAAACTGTTACAATATACAAGTATTGACTGCAATGAGGGGCATGGTTAAGATTATAGGCCCAAGTTGATCTCGAAGCCATGACTATGCGAGGGGCATATAGTCATGGCTTCGAGATCACCGAGGGCCTATAATCTTAACCATGTCACAAGTGAATTTGAGGTTTATAAATTAAGCATGAATAAAATAGTAAATGTGTTTTGCCTTTAAATATAAAGAAATTGGTAATTGGTTGCACCTTTAAATATGGTGTGCTATTTCACATTTAATTGTGTTGTCCTGTGATTGGATGAAAGTTTGGGTATGAATATTCAATGAGAGTGGTTATATATGAATATTCTAAAAATTTGGTTATTAATGTGCTTAGTGGAGGATAAATATTTCCTTATTTGGATAAGTGTTGGAGTTGGTGTGGTATGTGGGTGTGAATACCATGCTTAGGTGTGACAATGGGCATTCCTGAGATGGTTTTGAGGTAGATCTGGAGTGACCCTGGGCATTGTGAAAGGGATTGAATGTTGCAAGTTCACTTGCTGCTGAACCTTTGCTTGGTCAACATGTGTATTGATCCTTGGGAGATTTGATCCCTACAATTTTGTGTTTGCCAGACAGCTTGCATCTGCCACACATTGGTCTGCAAATGGTGTATCCTAACCGTAAGTTACATATACTTTATTGCTTTTCTATTTGATATTATAATGTTAAATTTGAAGGTGCATTTTCCCATATAATTTATCTGAATTATGATGTCTAGTTTAATTATATTAAGTGTTATTTGGTTTTTATAGATGGTATTCGTATGGAACGGGTCTCATTCTGATGGACGATTCCCCTTCTTTGCCCTTTGAACTGTTGGACATTACGATACTACGTCCGTCATTTTCTGCGTCCGTCATTTTGTTAGAGCTGACATAAATGGAGATTGCTCATATCTGGGACGGATCATCTCGTATGACGATTTACAGTCGGGAATAGAGGGTGAAAGAAGACCACTGGGTTATAAGCGGCATGTAACCAAAGCAAGAATTGAACTGACATTGAATTGAACTAAAATGTTCGCTGTATGTAAATTGTGTTAAAGTGCAATTGTAAAAATCTCAACTAATGTTAAATTGTGTGTTTCGTGAATTCACACTTGAAGAGTTAGTCGTGAGAAATATGGCGTATTTTTGTGTTTACTGAGAAATTTATAATACAGTGGTTTTGGGTGATCTGCAATTGTGTGAACAAAAACTTGTAATTGATGTAGATAATTTTGTATGAAGTATAATTTTGTTAGATTAAAGAATAGTATTTTGGTACATGTGTGTTTTGTTTCATTTCACTGGCTTTGGGCATGTTTCTGATCATTGATTACGTAGCGAGTTTGAATATTTATAGGGGACATGTGACAATTTGGGGGCTTGACCTCTCGCAAATTACTTTGAATCGAAACATGGTCTCGCTAGTTAAATGAAATATTTGTATATTTAATTGAGTTCTGTAGTTGCTGTTTGTAGATAGATGGTGTCGTTGATGAGGCTGTTTGGTAGCGCTGCGTACTTCCTGATCTGGGTTGGGATCCTGGTCACAATGGAACTCCAAATTTACCTCGAAGCAGGTAAGAGCTTTGGTCTGAGTGGTAAACAGTTGCAAGATTTTGTGGAATCTCGTGAGTTTGAAACACAAGAGAGGGGGGTACAAGGGAAAAAAGAGAAAGAGAAGGAATTGAGAGATGAGAGAGCTTATCAACTAGAGATACGTAGACAAGATCAACTTATATTAGATAAGCAGTTAGAACTGAAGAAGACTGAAGAAAAAGAAGTAGGATCACAAGATTCCTTTGGAAAGGCTTCAAACACAGGACGTTTGAAGGCTCGAACCCCTAAACTCCCCCCTTTTAATGAAACAAAGGACGACCTTGATGCCTATTTGAAAAGATTTGAAAGGTATGCAAATAGTCAAAGTTGGGTTGAGGACGATTGGCCAATAAATTTAAGTGCTTTACTAACTGGCAAGGCACTTGAGGTCTATTCTAGATTATCCGCAGATGATGCAGCAGATTATAAGGTTCTCAAGTCTGCGCTTTTGAAGAGATTTCAACTGACCACTGAAGGGTTTCGTCATCGGTTTCGAACTGCCAAGCCTGAAGTGGGTGAAAGTGGCCATCAGTTTGCGGCTCGCCTAGCAAACTACCTGCAAATATGGATTGAATTGGCAGAAGCTGAAGAAACCTTCACAGGTATTGTAGATCTGTTGCTCCGTGAACAATTTACAGGAGGTTGTAATAGGGAACTAGCTCTTTTTCTTAGAGAACGACAACCTAAAGACATTCAAACCATGGCAACTCATGCCGAACAATATCTTGAAGCTCGGGGTGGCTTGTTCGGAAATCCCATTCCTTCCCATCAGATTCAGTCTAGAAATGCTTCTTTTAGCAGTAAGAAACCAGAGGATAAAATAGACATTCGGGAGGATAAATCTCGATTTGAGAGAAGACCGCCTATTTGCTTCATTTGTCATAGAGAGGGACATGTAGCCAAGAACTGTAGATATTCCACAACTCTTGGAACAGGACAACGCCCAAGAACTTGTTACAAATGTCAAAAACCTGGACATATAGCGAGGGATTGTAAAGAAAAGGTGGCAGCTATGGTTGCGTTTGATCAAAGGGAGGTAAATACTGCACCTGTTCAGTCCAATGCTCCAGTAAATAAGTTTACTTCTACTCACTGTCTAGGCTGTGCCTGTCATTTTGAGGAAGTAAATAAAGTTGAAACTGTCGCATGTATGGTTGTAAATAGGGTCACACTTCCAGGTGCTCCTTGTGTTAAGACTGATGGTACCCATGTAATTACTAAATGTGGTACTTTTTTACCTGTACTAAGTGCGGCATGCAGCGACAGGATGATCAAGAAAATGCCAGTAACATCAGGAAAAGTTGGAGACCACGACGTGTCGATTCTTAGAGACAGCGGATGTAGTGGTGTAGTTGTCAAGCGTGATCTGGTTTCGGAGGAACAACTTACTGGTGAGATCAAGAAGTGTGTTCTTATAGATGGCACAGTGAGACATGTGCCTGTAGCCCTGATAACGGTCAACTCCCTTTACTTTTCTGGATCTGTTGAGGCTATGTGCATGGTTAACCCTGTTTATGAGCTCATTTTAGGAAATGTTCCAGGTGTCCGTGCTCCTAATGACCCTGATGAGGCCTGGATGCTTTCTTCTGAGCCAGTGTGTGCAGTGGAAACAAGATTGCAAAAACAGTCTCGTGATAAGCCTTTTCGTGCACTTAAGGTTCCCAAGCCACTTGAAGATATAGTGACGAGAGGAGAACTTCAGCAGGCCCAACAGGAGGATGTGACTCTGCAACGAGTTCGCAACGTAGCGGATATGAAGTTAGAGAGGGTAAGTCGTAACCAAGCAACGACCAGTTTCTTTTATAGGAATGGCTTACTTCTCAGAAAGTTTCAGTCTCCGAAAGTAGAACATGGTAATTCGTTTGACCAGGTAGTTGTCCCAAAAAAGTATCGGTGTCAAGTAATGCGTCTTGCTCATGAAACTATTCTTGGTGGTCATCAAGGCCCTAAAAAGACAATTGAGAGAGTTCTTACAAACTTTGTTTGGCCTGGTGTAACAGCTGACGTAACTCGCTATTGCCATTCATGTGATGTGTGCCAAAGGACTGTTGTCAAAGGGAGGGTTACAAAAGTTCCTTTAGGTACAATGCCTCTAATTGAGTCGCCCTTTGAGCGCATAGCTGTTGATATAGTAGGACCTATATACCCTATGACGAATAATCGCAACCGATACATTTTGACTATAATAGTCGATTTTGCGACTCGCTACCCAGAAGCCGTGCCTCTTCCTGGTATAGAAGCATAACGAGTTGCCGAAGCATTGGTGACTGTTTTTACACGAGTCGGAATCCCAAAGCAAATGCTAACTGATCAAGGTTCTCAATTTACTTCACAGCTTATGAAGGAAGTTAGCAAGCTTTTGTCCTTTCAACAGTTGACTACGACTCCATATCATCCTTCGTGTAATGGTCTAGTTGAAAGGTTCAACGGAACTCTGAAACAAATGCTTAAACGCATGTGTGCAGAGCGACCTTCAAACTGGGATAGATATCTAAACCCTCTTCTTTTTGCTATCAGGGAAGCCCCACAGGAGAGTTTGGGATTTTCCCCTTTTGAACTTCTATATGGAAGGCAAGTCAGAGGTCCTATGACTATTCTACGAGAATTATGGACGGGTGAGACCAAATCTCCAGAGACTAAGACAGTCTATCAGTATGTACTAGATTTAAAGGAGAGACTTTCCGACACATGTCAGCTAGCACAGAAAGAACTGCTAAAATCAAAATCTAGGTACAAGTATTACTACGACAAGAAGAGTAAAGGTCGAAAATTTCAGGTTGGAGACAAGGTACTACTGCTCTTGCCCACAGACTATAACAAACTCTTGTTGCAGTGGAAAGGACCCTTTCCTGTTCTGAGTAAAGTGAGTGATATGGATTACCGCATTGACTTGAATGGTAAACATAAGGTGTTCCATGCCAATCTCTTGAAATTGTATCTTGAGCGACAAGAAGAATTGGGATCTGCTGTTGAAATATTGGTAGAGATTCCTGAAGGTGTCTTTGATATTGTCAGTACGGCTGTCATTGAATCAGAGTGTGATATTTCTGACTTGCATTCTTTGTCTATGTCGAATGACAACTTGCTGCAGCTACATCCTTTTGTAGCTAAAGAATCGATCTCTGATGTAAATATCAATGCCAAGTTAAGTTCTGAACAACAAGTTGATGTAAAAAGATTAATTGGCAATTTCCGAGATATTCTTACAGATAAACCAGGTCGTACTAATTTGGGACAGCATGAGATTCTTCTACAGACGACTGAACCTCTCCGAAGTAGGCCATACCCTCTACCTCACGCTCTTCGCGATACTGTCAAAGACGAGGTAAGAGTTATGCGCGAGATGGATGTTATTGAACCTTCAACTTCTCCATTTGCTTCACCAATAGTTTTGGTAAAGAAGCCAGATGGCTCAAACCGATTTTGTGTGGATTTTCGCAAGATCAACAAAGCATCAGTCTTTGACGCTGAACCTATTCCTGACCAAGAGGAGTTGTTTACAAAACTCAGTAAAGACCATTACTTCACCAAGATAGACTTAAGTAAGGGCTACTGGCAGGTACCAATGGCCGAGTCATCTAAGCATCTTACATCATTTATTACGCCAGACGGGCTTTTCCAATTTACTGTTATGCCCTTTGGCCTGGTAAATGCTCCAGCTACATTTAGTAGAATCATGAGAATACTTTTGAGAAGTATGGAATGTGTTGTGAACTATATAGACGACATTCTGGTACATACCAAGACATGGGAACATCATGTGAAAGTTTTGACAGAATTATTTCGTAGACTACGCTCAGCAAATCTTACGGCCCGACCTACCAAGTGCTGTATTGGTCAGGAACAAGTTGAATTTCTTGGTCATGTAGTTGGTGGCGGACAACTGAAACCTCGACCAGAGAAAGTATCGGCCATTCAAGAGGTAAAGCGACCGGAGACCAAGAAACAGTTACGGTCTTTCTTAGGCATGACTTACTATAGGAGATTTATTCCTAATTACTCTGCCATCGCTGTACCTTTAACTGACAATACTAAGAATCATGAGGCAAACAGAATCGTGTGGGAAGCCAGTCAAGAACAGGCTTTCAACACATTGAAATCTAAATTGTCAAATTTACCTATTCTTTGTCTTCCTGATCTTAGTAGAGACTTTATTTTACGCACGGATGCCTCCGATTATGGACTGGGTGCTGTCCTCCTACAGATGCATGAAGGCGAGAAATTTCCGGTAGCATATGCGAGCAAAAAGTTACTTCCCAGAGAAAAGTCTTACTCAGTTATGGAGAAGGAATGTTTTGCTATAGTGTGGGCTGTACGCAAATTTGAGACTTACCTGTATGGTCGGCAATTCATCTTAGAAACAGATCATCAACCACTGAAATACTTGCAGAAAGCTAAAGTCGCCAATGGAAGAATCATGCGCTGGGCTTTGGCTTTGCAACCATATAGATTCAGAATAGAGGCTATAAAAGGAAGTGATAATATTGGCGCAGATTATCTCAGTCGTTCATAAGTGTTTATTTGATATTTTGTTTTTAGGTTAATGCACAGCCAAAAATGTATAAATACATTTTTCTTTGAGAGGGAGTGAAATGTCACAAGTGAATTTGAGGTTTATAAATTAAGCATGAATAAAATAGTAAATGTGTTTTGCCTTTAAATATAAAGAAATTGGTAATTGGTTGCACCTTTAAATATGGTGTGCTATTTCACATTTAATTGTGTTGTCCTGTGATTGGATGAAATTTTGGGTATGAATATTCAATGAGAGTGGTTATATATGAATATTCTAAAAATTTGGTTATTAATGTGCTTAGTGGAGGATAAATATTTCCTTATTTGGATAAGTGTTGGAGTTGGTGTGGTATGTGGGTGTGAATACCATGGTTAGGTGTGACAATGGGCATTCCTGAGATGGTTTTGAGGTAGATCTGGAGTGACCCTGGGCATTGTGAAAGGGATTGAATGTTGCAAGTTCACTTGCTGCTGAACCTTTGCTTGGTCAACATGTGTATTGATCCTTGGGAGATTTGATCCCTACAATTTTGTGTTTGCCAGACAGCTTGCATCTGCCACACATTGGTCTGCAAATGGTGTATCCTAACCGTAAGTTACATATACTTTATTGCTTTTCTATTTGATATTATAATGTTAAATTTGAAGGTGCATTTTCCCATATAATTTATCTGAATTATGATGTCTAGTTTAATTATATTAAGTGTTATTTGGTTTTTATAGATGGTATTCGTATGGAACGGGTCTCATTCTGATGGACGATTCCCCTTCTTTGCCCTTTGAACTGTTGGACATTACGATACTACGTCCGTCATTTTCTGCGTCCGTCATTTTGTTAGAGCTGACATAAATGGAGATTGCTCATATCTGGGACGGATCATCTCGTATGACGATTTACAGTCGGGAATAGAGGGTGAAAGAAGACCACTGGGTTATAAGCGGCATGTAACCAAAGCAAGAATTGAACTGACATTGAATTGAACTAAAATGTTCGCTGTATGTAAATTGTGTTAAAGTGCAATTGTAAAAATCTCAACTAATGTTAAATTGTGTGTTTCGTGAATTCACACTTGAAGAGTTAGTCGTGAGAAATATGGCGTATTTTTGTGTTTACTGAGAAATTTATAATACAGTGGTTTTGGGTGATCTGCAATTGTGTGAACAAAAACTTGTAATTGATGTAGATAATTTTGTATGAAGTATAATTTTGTTAGATTAAAGAATAGTATTTTGGTACATGTGTGTTTTGTTTCATTTCACTGGCTTTGGGCATGTTTCTGATCATTGATTACGTAGCGAGTTTGAATATTTATAGGGGACATGTGACAAACCATGACCAGAATAAACAACAGTCAATATTTGTTTTATATACCAAATGTGTAGTTGGTGCACAGCTATGCTACACACGTTATGCGCGCGTCCTGAACCCGCTAAATTACTATGCCCACGGGCATAGCAAACACTATGCCCGTGGGCAAAGTAAGAATTCTGCACGCGCGGGATCTAGCTAATTCAATGCCCCCACTTTTAACCAATCAGATGACAGGAATCTACGCATGAGGTATATAAATAGTTCTATCCCCCTGTGTGATTGAAGATATGAATGATTAAAACCAACCTGAGCAAAAAAAAAACAGCTCCGTACATTGTCTAACTTGTGAGAAAACAGTCAAAAAAGGGTTTGCAGCCATTTCGCCCTAAAACCATTTCGCCCTAAACCACGGCCTGTGCACGGATGGTTTTGGGGCGAAGTGGCATTTGGGCGAGATAGTGTTTGGACGAAGTAATTTGGGGCGAAATGGCACTTGGGCGAAGTGGTTTGGGGGCGTAATGGCACTTGGGCGAAATGGTTTTGGGGCGAATTGAATTTACGTCTCACGAGACGAAAAATAATTGTTTTGCTCATTTCTCAAAGACTATAATAGCACTTCAGACAAAACCATTTCAGGGGAAGTTGTCTGCCGTCATCGTATTTATATCGTGTAAGTTATGTGTAAATCATGTCTACTGCCTTTAAGTGACCTTTATACTAAATTTGAATATGCTGTGAATCCGAAACTGCTGTTAACTTTGCCGCGTAACTTCCACATTAATGCAAAATGACCGTGTGCCAGTTTGGGACTGGGGAGGGTTTCCCCCGTTTTGATCAAAACAGTACTTTAGCCACAGTGCCTCCATTTTAATTCAAATGCTTTCAAAGTTGATACAGATGCACAGATTTGATAATGTCGAATCCGAATCTGGTGTTACCTTATTGGAGGTTAACACAGGAGGACCAATAATCATTTGGCGCAATTGATAGGTGCAAGCAATTCTGGTTGATAGCTTTGTCCCAGTTTGGTCAAAAATAGAATTTGTTTTCATAAAATATTTTTATTTTATATTCAAATGCCATAAATTTTTAAACAGATTCTTGAATGCTGAAGATACTGGTTGTTTGTCCCATCTTTGTTTTGTTGGGTTGTTGGGCTGTTTGTTTGTTTATTTGCGGCCCCATTTTTCAATGATAGTATTTTTTGCCACGGTGGCTTTCTTTTAAGTAGAACAACGTTTAAGTCTAAAACAGAAACTTAATGGCACATTATAGATTGTTTTCCGCGTACATGGGGACACTTTTGGGGGAAAATCTGTTATTGTGTGAATTGAGTGAATTGTGTGAATTCAAGCATTGTAATAACACTTTAATGTGCATAAGGCAAATTTACATGTTGCCGACACCCTTTTTTTTGTCGAATGTTAATGTTAAAAAAATATTTTAATAAACTTTTCGTAGATGTAGCACAAAATGACATCACAAACGGTAGAATACATTAAACATGACATCTGGAACAGCCTTGTTTTTAATATATATCCAAAAATCACCCAACCGCTGTACATGTACATTCCACTTTGGACTGAAAATGATATACATGTACCGGTAGACAGCGCAACCACAGCCTCTGAATATATGGGTGCTTATTAAACCATGGTCGTGACTTCCTGAGCGAATTATTTGTTTTTCCCAACTAATTCCTGCTGAATGGCATTAAGGATCTTCTATTTGTGGTTGAAGTCACGGGATTTCTACCAACTGAGTGGGTTTAATTGTCAATCGAATGACAAAGACACGTTGGGACGGCCAGGGTAGAGTGGGAACCAGTCTATTATAAGGCGCAAGGTCAAAATAGTAACCTATTTGCACAACGCCTTTGTTTCCGTCCGACTCCGGCATCTATATGGTTTAGATATGGGTTAGATGGATTGAGCATAGAAACCGAAGCCATAGGAAAGCTCAGCAATGAGGAAGGAGGTCGGGTGGGCGGGGGAAAAAAAGGTATATATATAATAATACTCACCAGAAGCTGGCCGCCGAGGCCAAACTATTATCTTACCACCGTTGAGACATACAACCGTATACCGTCCTCTGCCGACTCGTTCCTTCTCGTCCAAATACTCCCCACCTGCCACCTTGGTATACTCGAGACTGCGTAGATTCCTACGCAGCCCTCAACGTCGGCGGTTGTGCAAATAGTAACCTATTTGCACAACGCCTTTGTTTCCGTCCGACTCCGGCATCTATATGGTTTAGATATGGGTTAGATGGATTTCGCCAAAACCTGCCCTCTTAGGCCGCCGAGAACCCCCAAACCTGCCCAAATACACCCCAATCCTTACCCAAACCTCAAACGAAAGCGGGAGACTGTATCAGATAGAAAGGAAAGAAAAACTGGACTAGTTGTCTTGCTGCCTTTCTTTCATTTTATTTTCTTCTCTTTTCTTTTCTCAAGCTGTCGCTGCCTATAAAATTGATTAAAAAACAAAATGGGTAGTTTTGTTAGTAGGTGATGGCATTTTTAGACATATCAGCTGCATGTAGATGGCGGGAAAGCTACGCGGGCCCCGAGGCCCGAGTTCAGACGCCTATAGAATTGTCCGACGATATCTGCCATTGGACTTTGTTCAGCTGTGGAGACGGCGTCGCGTAATACCTGGACCGTGCTCTGACGCCTCATCACTCTCTCAACCTGGGTATAGTGCTTGTACGTCTTCCGCGACGCCCATTGGCAGTGGTCCATCACCTGCTCGTCCGATGCATCCAGGAGCCGCAGTGTGGTTGCTACCCATGGCACGGCTGTTGTGCGCTCTCAAAAGCTGGTTTTCAGGGTTGTCTGTTGCGGCAAAATACATCTTCAGCCGTGAATTCGGTCCGTTAACAGGCGAAGGGTTTGTTTACGAGGACTCTGCGATTGGCCGCCAAGGGGCGAAAGATCAACCAGACTTTGAACTGCGCCGACTGGATCCATCTTTCCTTGGTCCTGCAACTTTGGAATCATTATCAATGATGAGTCACCCTCACTTGCCGTCTTGCCAATAGTGTGGCTGAATAAAATATCGCCTCCTTCGATCCTTGTTATTTTTCAGGTTCTGATTCCTCCTAGGTCACCAGCTCTGTCTCCGGCCCATTATAGGCAGAGGAAAAGGGCCAAGTCTCGTTGTACCACGTAGCGCTAGGGGAAAAGACCTTCGCCTTTGCCAAGTCTCCAGGATCGGTCAGTGATCTCTTTCACCGACCATCGTAACTTATCAGAAAACAATGGAATTGCCTGCTTTGAAGTAATGTGAGACTCAGCCTGCTCCAGCTGCATTGCATTCATGTATCTACGAACTTGGTGAGAGATGCAAGGGTTTGCGAACTTTTATCCCACTCGCCAGACTTCGGTCTTACCGAATGAGTTAAAGTATGCCCTTATCTGCCCAACATAAGAGTCCACGGTGCATGCCGCTAATATAAGCGGGCACCCACAAGAGCGGCAGCCGATTTCACGAAAGAGTGCGCAGCTTGCGCAACTTTTGCAAAATGGCGCAAGCCCTATAGCTTGCGTGTAATTTTCACAGGAATGTTGCGCAGCCTACGCAATAAAATGTTGCGCAAGCGGACTTACGCAGTGCGTAAGGATTCGTGAAATCGGCTGCAGATCCCGTGCTTACCCAAATTTTTTCACCCTAAGCCGTGAATCTGCGTGCGACCTTCTGAGTCACGATCGATCAAAAAGCATAGGATGTCAAGTGGTGTCACTGACTCCAGATCCTCCCCTTCAGTACAGCATCATTTGCTTTGATGCTTCCGCAGAAATCGGTCTATATGCTGCAAATAAGTCCGCTCTTTTGCACTCCATATCCCTGCGTATCCAACTCGTTTTCTAGTTTTGTCAGCCTGGTTGCCGCACTGATCATCTTGAAAAAGATACCAAAACGCTCTCGTGAAGGGGAGGGCATGATTGAAGAAGAAATTTAGCATTGTATCGGAATTCCCGAGGGCAAGCCCGAAACGGATCTGAAAACAGCCGCAGCCTGCGCTGGAGCTTAGATATCCCATCATCGATAGGTGCACAATGTCCGCAAGATCCTGCTCCACGATGTAATCGTTCGAGAAAAAAAACTGCCAGCTAGCATTCATGATAGACCTCTTTCAATAATGAGTTGACTACGGAGACTGAGCGATTGATGTCCACCATCTTGGTTTGGCACCTTGAGGAAAGAACAAATATGCATATTGGGAATTTTTTCCCTGATCAGTTGGGCAACAGCGCGAAAAACCCCTACCACGTCAAGTACACCCTGCGAAGGGTCGGTCAATCGGCTGAAATCATTTATGCCTCCGCGCAGAACTGCCACCTCCGGCTGAAAAGCCCTGCAAGATACCACCAGATGTCTACATAACGGGGCCATTTTTGTGCCTCCGTTGGCTAACATTTTCACGCTCAATGCCTTGGGCCAGCCGAATCCTTTGAATCCTCTGAACATTGAGTCGGACACAAGGAGAACATGGTGACGCTTAACGTAAGCGATATCCATTCGGGGGGTGACAATACGTGGGAAGTAGCACTGGAAGGCCCAGAGCTCAAACCCCAGCCCTTGAAAAATTCGGGACATTCTAAAAACCCCTGCTTGACCTGCCTCTGACATGCGAAAGGAAGAACTTGAGTGGAGACCCGTTCCTGCGCGCCGGGACATTTGACGAAAGTGACATCAAATCAGAGGTGAAAACCTGTGGGATTACCAGATGAGACCTAGGTCAACTTGAGCGAAAAATTTGCCTCCAAGGAGAGGGCAAAACAAAACATTAAACTTCAACATTTTTGAAAGCGGTTTAGACCAAGCTCGGAGGCCAGTCCAAGCATCCACTACATTTCTGGAATCTCCAACCACATCCACCATCAAGTTCCATAGCGAATCAAAGACTGAGAGCCACACAAAATATAGATCAAGGGCCTCCTTGCGACATATACCCGTGTGTCCCAAAATGTCTGCGGACCAGTAATCTCAGAAACTTACACTTAGTTGAGCGAGAGGTTGTCTTCAGCCGACGCCTTCTCGGGAAACTCTGATGGTCGTCTTCCACGCATCTCGGTCCAGCATCAGCGTCCTAAGCTCAGTTGTTTCTTGTTGTGTTGCGTCCCTCTTCAGCTGATCTACGAAAGTTAGTCTCCTCCTGCCCTTGCTCCTGTTTGCCATCGTCTGGTAAGACTAGGGTACCGCCCTATTTATAGCCAGATGCGTCTGCCGACAGTGCAATGCGATAGCAAGGTGGCGGCCTTGACTTCAAGGGATCAGCTGCGAGAAGCTATCGACAAACCTCCAAAATAGAATCTCCTTCCGCACTTGTGGTGACAGAGGCGTAGGCACGAGATCATATCAAGTGTAGATATGAAGGAGGAGCATTCCCTCAGAAACAAACAAACACCAGAGCAAAACTTTGGCCTTTGCCCACAAAACGTTGCATCTGTTTTAGAGCATTTTATCCTTCCGCAAAATTGTCTCTCGTACCTCAGCGAATGATACCTTTTTATGCTCAGGAATCGGAAATGATAGGGTTTGGAGCAGATGCCGAACCCGAGATGCACCATGCTGTTCGATGGCTGCCGATGACTTTTCTTTAAGTTGCTGAACAAGCCGAGCTTTAAGTGTATGTAGCGTACGACGTAAACGGCCCTTAGAGCTCTGATGTAGGAACCGTCCCCATGCATGTCCTGTTCACACCGCAATAAAACAAACACGAGTGAAGTGTTTTAAACCTTGGCCCTCCATCGCTGGGATGGCACTTGCCAATGAAACGGTCGTCTATCCATATTTCTGTATGTATACCTCTGTTCTTAAGCCATGCAGGAAGACAAAAGCCAATGGATTAGTAAACTTATGCACATTTTTTTTTTTTTTTTTTTTTTTTTTTTTTTTTTTTTTTAAACCAAACCCACTCGAAGCCGGAAAAGGTTCTGGACTCCTTGGTCAAGAAGATTTGCTTGTATCCCTGGCTGTTGTCGGTACTTGAGAAAATATCGCCTTTGGTTATGGGTCTGACAACATTGCCTAAAGGTACCACACTGAAGGGTGTGTCCTTGCGCCAAAGATTAGGTCCCTTCATTGATATAGAAGCAGACTGTCAAGGCAGTCACACATTTCGGCGGCTGTACTTCCTTGACCCTACCCACAACGTATATAGAGCCCTCTATCCACCGCCTGGTGATTGTGTCTATGAAAAGGGCGACATAATCTTGACAAATGAGCGCATTTAAAATACCTTTCGGTGGGCAATTATAAACAGCAATTCCTGCCCCTGTATCAGCCATGAAACGACTGGAAAAAATTATACAGACTAATTCCATGATGAAGCCAACCATGAACTTCGTCCCTATTGGGTGACTCTGCTAAGATATCGTCCCAAAGCACCAGGATCATTGCTTAATGTGCCGGCTACAAAATAGTTGGATCTCTGAATCCGAGCGCCTATAAATCTACCTGTAGTCTACCAGAGAGAACTTCAGGCGGGGTGGGTGTAAAAGGGACTGGCAAGCCACTTGGTTTGCCATTGAAAATTACCCACTGGGAGGTGCCTCGTTTCCGCTTCGCTGCGTGCGTAGCGATGGGATCAAAGATTGATCAAAATCTCTCTCACACAGATGACTCTCCAGCATTTTCAAATACCACTGGTACTCAATGGTACTGGTTGTTTTTTTTAATTTTTTAATTTTTATTTTTTTTATTTTTAGCAAAACTTTGCGAACGGGGTACTTGAACTTTGGGATTCACAAAATGGCACAAAGAGGTGCCCCTGGACCACATTAAAATCAGCGTGCTAGCGAAGGCCCATCAACATGGCATACAGAGGCCCGCCCTCTGCCAGGTACAGAGTACATATATGCGAAATAGAAGTACACTGTACCCCAAACATGGCATTCAGAGGCCCGTCCTCTGCCAAATACAGAGTATGCGAAATAGAAGCACATTGTACCACAAACATGGCATTCAGAGGCCCGTCCTCTGCCAAGTATAGCGCGCATATGTGCAAAATAGAAGTACATTGTACCACAAACACGGCATTCAGAGGCCCGTCCTCTGCCAAGTACATTTGTACTTTAAACATAGCATTCAGAGGCCCGTCCTCTGCCAAGTACATTGCACCATAAACATAGCACTCAGAGGCCCGTCCTCTGCCAAGTACATTTGTACCATAAACATAGCATTCAGAGGCCCGTCCTCTGCCAAGTACATTGCACCATAAACATAGCATTCAGAGGCCCGTCCTCTGCCAAGTACATTTGTACCACAAACATAGCATTCAGAGGCCCGTCCTCTGCCAAGTACATTGCACCATAAACATAGCGTTCAGAGGCCCGTCCTCTGGCAAGTACATTTGTACCTTAAACATAGCATTCAGAGGCCCGTCCTCTGCCAAGTACATTGCACTATAAACATAGCACTCAGAGGCCCGTCCTCTGCCAAGTACATTGCACCATAAACATAGCATTCAGAGGCCCGTCCTCTGCCAAGTACATTTGTACCATAAACATAGCATTCAGAGGCCCGTCCTCTGGCAAGTACATTGCACCATAAACATGGCATTCAGAGGCCCGTCCTCTGCCAAGTACATTTGCACCATGAACTTGCGCGCATCTGCTCGCTGAGCTCCGTGACCCTACGCTCAGCGCAGGAAAATGACACGGAAAACAGCCCCTCACTGCGAACTTTTGTGAGTACATAAAAAAAGTACGTCTATGTTTCTCCCCAACTCGCTATGCATTTCAAAGTACAGAGTATTACCTTTAGTTTGGTTATTATTTCATAAAATATATGATGCACGGGGAAAAGGGGCTTTTTTCACTCAAAGAACGGGTGTTGAACCTCAAAATCGGCAAAGTCAATGGAGGTCAACACGATTACTGATAATTTTTCAGTAGGTTGTCTCACTGAATTGAACGGCACGGTCGTTCTCTGTGACACACAGATTCAACTCGCACTTATGAATAAACTACATAAAATTCCCGTCCCACTCATATATGAAACATTTTGATTGGACAAGGGGAAAAGGGGGTTTTTTGCTTCAAATCATAGAATGTCTCTCATCTAAGACCATGACCCGATTGTAATACGCAAAATATGGTTACATTGCACATGTACCATAAGCCTGGCATTCAGAGGCACGCCCTCAGCCTGGTACCGAGTACACATGCAAATCAAGGGTACATTCATACAGAGGCCCGCCCTCTGTGTATCGCACCTGCAATATAAATGCTCATCAAAGTTGCACTGCCCTTTTTTTTTTCTTTTTTTTTTTAGGTTAAAATAGGTAACTTTTCCGAATAGAAAAAGTTATCAGCCCCCACTTGGCACCAAGAACGTAAAAAATCCGTCAAGGACCAACGCCAGTCGATCAAAAACAAGAAACGACCAAATGGCTGGCAGGTCACCCAATCGACAGGGCCATGACGCAAATGCACATGTGCGCGCACATGTGCACATTGCACACACACCATGTACATACGAGCGCACGCGCACATGCACAACATGAAAAGCACGTTTCAAGAAAAAGGCCTGCATCTCCAACTCCCGACGTCGGAAACTTAAGTTTTTGATATTTTTCGTTACAGAGACACGTAAGCTTTATAAATTCGTTCGCTTGTGTAAATTAATTTTTATTTTTAATCCTTTCACCGAAACACGGGCAATGCAACTTTAAGCTTGGTGTCCCGAGGCCCGTCCTCTAGCACACACGCCATTTATGGGTATATTACACTTGACATACAGGGACCCGTCTGTGCCTAGTACCTGTATCTATAAACATAAAAAACATGGGCACATTAAAATTTGGCATTCATAAAATTGATTTTTATTGAAATTTTGAATTCAGAGACCCGTCCTCTGCCTATGTACACGCCCTTATGTACCAATACCAAATAAGAGTGCATATTAATAGGGATACGCTAATTCAGAGGTCGGCTGTCTAGTAAAGGGTACCCATGCCAAAATTAGCGTCACATCAGAACTTGGCATCTCAACTTGGCATTTAGAGGCCCTCCTCTGCCTAGTACACATGCAAACTATGAGCATATTAAACTTGGCATTGGGAGGCCCGCCCTCTATCTAGTATATAGAGTACGTGGGCAATATTTACTCGGTCCGTCCTCTGTCTAGTACCGAGTACATGTGGAATATGTATTACCACTTAGTATTCAGAGGCCCGATCTCGGCAAGTACACATGTAATCTATGGGTACTTTGAACTTGCCCTTTAGAGGCCCGTCCTCGGCCTATACAGATTCTGACTGGGGTTATGACGAAACTTTAAGTATTGTCAAGCCAAACCCCCAGTGCATCTATGCTTGCTGCCTAATGGCGACACATATCTATCATTCAGTATAATTGACGTGCTCACGAACAACAGCATAGCATTCAGAGGCCCATGCTCTGCCTCCTCGAAGGAACTGGAAATTAAGACATGGGCTATTTCACAATAAGTGTACACTTTCAGTCTCACTGGCAAATCGGGGTAAAATTTCAAACTTGTCCAACTCACAAAAGTTTGTTGATCTAAAAACTTCAGGATGTATACTAATAATTCAAAAAATATCAGAGCGTGGCATTATGATTAACGTGTTTATTTTTTCCACTGAAATAATAATTTGTAATTGGTTGTCTGGAGAGGACATTTTGTTAAACACAGAATATCACAATATAATGGCCAGACTAAATGTTGAAATGGTAATGCCATGCACTGTCCTGTTAGAAGGAATGGTACTGTTAATTTTACAAACCTAACAACGAAATATTTCAATCATGGTTGACATGTTATATTACAATTGAATGCTGTCCTGGAGAGGACAAATGTTTAACGGATTTTCCACAACCCTGAATATGATCTTGATAAAATTTACTCAAATCTCTTCCACGATCAAATTGTCATATTTACTCCATCAAATGTGTCATGTGATGATACAAACATCTTTGTGAGTACATATCTCCAAACTATTCCATTGTGTGGAATACCTTGACCTGGAGAGGACATTACCATATTTTGTTTGTTTGTTTGTTTGTTTTTTTGTTTTTTTTTGTTGACCGAATTACACCAACCCAAGTTTCACAATATTGTTGAACACTATATATCCATGATTGATCACCAAATGATCACCACAATAATGCATCATCAACAAATGATTGCACTTAAACTAATGCAAAACTTGAAATGAGACTCCAAAATGGTGTTAAAAGTGCATGTAAATAGAGAAATTAAAAACGAATAACTCGTAGAATTATGTAAAAATAGTTCTGTAGCTTGTCCTTCATATTACCCGTCATATAAAATCACTCATAACATGTATATGCACTGATAAAGTTATCCAGGATGGGTTAAACTGTAATCTACTCAAATGACCACCCACTGTGAAATAGCCCACATGTACTCAGGGACCAGTCCTGGTCCATAGAAATACGATCTAGGCCTTGATACTCGGAAGCCCAACCCGTGCTTCGTAAATTGCCTAACAAAAGATGCGCTTAAACTGCGCGTTTGGGGGCCCGTCCTCCACTTCATACATTTAGTAAGCAAGAGTCCATTCACTTGCCACTTAGGGCCTGTTCCGTTACCTATGAGGGCGCTAACACAGGTACCTTGAAACAAAAGGCCAGAACCAGATTTCCCAAATGCTAGGCTGACTCCTTTACATGCTATACATGCTCGAGCAATAACAAAACAAGAATTGTGAGGGCACTTTCCGAACTACGAATCTTGAAAGAGGCCCGCCCTCTATCATCTAACGAACATGCCAAACTGGTATTTTAATTCCCACGATTCAAGGGCGTGCCCCGTTTATAAACATGCTAGCATTGCACCCTGAGCCTTGTTTACCCGTTGGAGCATTCGCTCCAGATTTCGGCGTTGTCCTCCATATAGATCCATAGGACGCCAAGGTGAACAAATTCTCCCTCCAGCGGTCTTTCAGACCTTGCAATTGGTCGATGTCTTGCCAACCATCCTTGGCATCCGCCTTTTCCTATAGGGAGCACGAAAAAAGCAACAAAGAAAATTGAAATTTCGGAAACTGTTTGTGTAAACGCCAATTATCGAAAGCATTTCACCTGCCCATGCCTTCTCCGACCCACGCTGTACCTTGGCCGCCTGGCTCCATGAAAAGGCGGAGAAAAGCACTGCTTCGGAGACGCGTGTGTTAATTGTTATAATGCGTACTTGTGCATGGTGGGCTTAGTAGCCCAAACTTAATTAAAGAGTCGTATGCATTTGTATACGTACAAAATATTTGGCTGTATACCTGTGGAATGGCTGGGCCCCCGTCGCCACACGGGTGATACCTATAAAATACGAGCCTGAGGCTACTAGGCCTAATTCGCCATATTTATGGGCCTGACAGATGTTTTACCAAAACTGAATAATATCTTATGACATATAAAGCATTGAAGCAATTCGTACCTCAACTAAGGCGTAAATCATGTCCATCTTCAGCACATTCAGCAAACGAGTACATGTAGTTGGAAACTTGTCCGGTACATAAAACACGACGAGGCAGCATAACCCGCACACAGCATTGGCACAATAGCTAGTATAATACACACGCAAGCCCAATGAGGGGTGCATTGCTTAAGGCACGCGAAAATTCAAAAGGAATTACTGGAGCGCGCTCTACCATTGTTGAGAAAGAGCCAATTTGACTATGTACGTACGTATAGGCTTTACCCAACGTAGTGCCAACCATGCGTGCGGTAACGGCGATTGCTTGAAGCTGCGTAATGATACTGTTGCGCGGTGCTGCCCACACCTCGCAAATGTTTAAATGCCTCTAAATTACTCTGGTTACCTGATTTCGCCTTACAAAACATCCCAAACTCGACGCTAGGTAACACACTGCTGCACTTTCATTTTCCTCGAAATATATCAGCTAATGGATGATAATTCAAAACCATTGATTATCCCGAGCGATCACACACACGTCCACCCGACGGGTTGGTATACTCGAGACTGCGTAGATTCCTACGCAGCCCTCAACGTCGGCGGTTGTGCAAATAGAAACAGTCTGTATACCGGGAAACGGTACATAAACGATACACCGTTGCACGGTTTTCAGTGAACAAGCAAACCATTCAACTTGTCTGGCCAGACGATAGATAATTGGCAATGTTCAATCCGGCCCACGTTCGCTGAACAATAGAGAGCTTATCGGATTACGGGCCATTGTGGGACTACTCCTGGCTGACTCGCTGCCACTGTTTATCACGTGACCGCCCGAACAAGGGTGTTTAACCACAGCCCATTCATGCCCCGGGGTGCGCCCGGCTGGAGGGTCGGGCGGCTCCCTTTGAAGTCGTCGGCCAGTAACAGCCTTTTGTTCCCTTCGTGCAGGCGGCTGTTGTAAACCTGTCAATCATCGACCAACCCAGCAAGTTGGAAACGGTTCCCTTCAAACCGGCACACAGTTTTCTGTCAACAGAGAAACGATTTGAAGAGGGATTAACTCGAATCGTTTACCGGTATACAGACCGTTTCTATTTTGACCTCGCGCCTAACCTAACTCTTGTCCAGATTAACGTGACGATACTGCATTTTGCAATGGCAGCGATAGCTCGAGGTTGAGAAAAACCGCGCAAGAAGCGACTAAAATCGTAGTCTGGTTCCCATACCAAAAGATTCCGACTACATGTATTCTGAGATGATCTTTATTATTATTATTATTATTTATTTAGCCATTCCTGCAATACACAAAATAGGAAAGGAGCAACAATAGTAACAATTACTGTGATCCAAAGACCTGCTGCCCCAAAACATGTAGGTCCGGCAGCCGCTACGGCACGTGACTAAAACAGGAGGAAATTCCTCCTGTTTCGAAAGCTGTTTCGAAATGTGTTTGTTACCATTACTATCAGCACTTTTAGTCGGATTTTTCTGGTAAAGTCGGGAAGCAAACATTTGGGTCACTGCAAATGTTGTACACATGTTTTGGGGCTTTAATAGTTGGGTTTAAAAAGAACATTTTTAATAAGAAAATCTGAGATGTCAATGAATCACCACTAGGTACATTCTTACTAATGATGACTCAAATGGTTCAAAAGTGGACATCTACTTTTCTTAGTTGTGCATGTTGGTTGATATAAGACCATCATCTATCTGCCCTAACTCGATGTGCATCATCCTATTATTTATTCCTTGCAGATTTTATGGTGAATACCACGACAGGCAACCAACGGGTTGGTCAAAAGCTGAACAGAACAAACTGAGAGCAGATATTGCTAAGACAGGCTTAAACATGCTGGACTGGGTAGGGGAGAGCAGAAATTATGAGGACATTGAGAAAATACACCCAATAAAGGTATAGCATGAGATAGACCAGCGCACAGGCAAATACATGTAGTTTACTATGTACGTCAGTCCTTCTGATTTGAAAATCGCACGCACGGGTGTGAAAGAAAAAAAAACGCTCCTGAATTTGTTCACGGGTGTGATTTTTACCACGATCTTTCTCGACCCATTCCACTTTTGGAATCAACTTATGTACTCGGTTGTATTTTTGATCTTTTTTCCATTGTCATTTGTCTGCAAGCAAACAAAATATGATACATGTGATGCACAAAAATAGTGTTCAGGCCTAGTATGCGAACTGCGAAGCTACATATGTACGATCACTATGTACATAATGTATTTTCCAATTTGTAGACAGACCTGCCAACAGGTTTCCCTGTAAGGGTTTCTTGTGTTGATATGGGCGACAAAATTTCTCAGATTTTCGCGTCTTTGCGGCGATAACAAAATAATATCCGAAGAATAGGTCTGGGGTGGTGAGATTTTCCAGCATGGACCTGATTCGTAAGTTAACTCAACATTAAAGGTGACTAGAGGGGCACAGGCTAAGGTAATCGATTGAGGATAAAGTTTAAGCAGAATTGGCCCAAAAGAGTTAAAAGACAATTGTACATAATCCATTTGGCTACCTTTAACTCTAGCTCCAGAGTTATCATCACTGCATGAACGGGAGACAATTTTGTACATGTAGTTCCAGTGAACCCCACAGATATCAAAGGATTGAAGCTATAAGAAAGTATCCCTCCAGCTAAACATGCCCTGTGACTGTAGGTTAGGAAGCACATTTTTATCCAACCGTCGGGTATAGCCTCCAGTCTTGGTGGTTTCAACCAGTGTATGTACATGTATGATCCCTTTGTCTATGGGTCACTTATGCTCACACACTTGATCTTCAGAATGTTTCTCTGTGGACATGAAGGTCAAAAGGCTGAACAAAGAAACCAATTAGCCTTTTGCACGTTTCACCTGAATTGACATATTTCCTTTCACACGCACTCTTGGTATCCACTTGACCTGACTAAATGTTTGTTCCTATGTGGTGCACTTGGCAGGTAGGAAGTATTGAATCAATACCATGTTCACCGTAGAAAAGATTGACATAAAGCAACAAGACTGTTGGCTGCTAGGAAACGGCGTGCACCACGTGGCAACAATAGCTATGTGACTTTCTAAACTGTACCTCAACAGTGTAAATACATGTAGGCCTACATGTATTTGAAAGTGAATAATTTGGCATGCCAGGCATTATGCAAATGCTACACGCAAAAGGCTAATTAACCACTTGACGCCGGAGGACATGTACATGTAAACACGTTCTGGCAATGTATAGTCGCAGACGTGGTTGACTAGTCCAAAACGTCAGCTTCGCTTCTGTCGTCCATGGTTGACATGTAAACATGTCCATTGTCCACTGTCCACCATTCATTTGTACACACTATGTTTTGAACTTGACCTTGACGGCTGTGACCAGGGGCCAATTTCATAAAATATGTTAGCACCCGATTTTTGATTAAGCAGCCCTCTCTCCAGAAATTGATTTAGACTTGCGTCGGGGAAATTGAATGTTTAGTAAAGGTTGTTTTTGCCCTTACCCGATGTAATTATTAACACTGTATACTCAGTGCAACACTGTATACTTAGTGCTTTCCCGAGACACTATGATAAGGTTCATAGCGTGCTCGGGTGGGACTCTAACCCACGACCTCCTGCATACAAGACAGACGTCTTAACCACTCGACCACCGAGCTAGCTAGTGTTAAATGGCCGGTTTGAATCATTTCGCAACGGGGATTGCAATCAGTCAGCTATGAAGCTTTTCATAGTGTCTCGGGAAAGCACTGAGTATACAGTGTTAAAGAGCTATAATCCCCCTTGAAGGAAAATCCAGCAGTTAGGCTTTTTTCGATAGTCCAAACATCCCTCTTGCCGACGTGGATTTTTTTTCGGTTAATTGTTGGTTTTAGGTGGATAAATTGCAAGCAAAAGTGCGCTTTTCGAAAATGAGATTTTCGCGATTTCTGAAACGCTCATTGGGTATTAATGATATGCGCGTGACCCCGTGTGACGCAATCCTGAGAAAGAGAACTCAACACGATTGTTAGCTCCATACGTTTACACGCAAAAAACTTCGAAAACCGTCTCTGTTAGATGGTGTTTTTTGAAGAATTTTGTTGGTCCAAAAAGCCAGAGATATGCCCAGTATAATTGCGTGGTTGTATGTTTTACCAGACACTATGAAAAAAAAAAAAAAAACAGAAACATTTTCTTTGGGTAGGCTGCCGTGAGTTGGGTTATGTGTACGGCTAGGCTGCCGTGTGTGCGCGCGTATATATAGGGGCTATGCATCACATCACAATTTTTGAACTCGTAGCTGTCTATTCATTTTCATTAACGATTCCGCACGTTAATTGGACGCAATTTATCAAGCATAAAACAGCAACCGCTTGATGAATTTTTGCAACAAAGGTAATTTTAAAATCTGTTGCAGCTGGTCTGTTGTTTGAAAGTGGTTTTAACTCAAAATATATATTTTGATTTTTTTTTTCCCAAGTCGCTAACAACGGTCGAGCTGGTGCAACAGTCAACTTGAAGTTGACCAAGTGGGTCTTTCTATAAATTAGGGGTCCAGCTTTGGTGTCCCCCGTTACATTTTACATCTTGTTTTTGTAAATTCAGGACACATTCTTTAAATACTTTCCATCTCAAAGAGTGTGTACATAAAGTACAATTCATACAAAATGGTTTAAATGCCATTTTAATGATTTTTGTACGAAAAATAACACATATCAGTTGTAACGGGGGACACCAAATGTCACACTTTTGGACCCCTAATTTATAGAAAGACCCAAGTACAACGCTCGACCGTTTGCCAACTGCCGCTGTGGCACTCATGTGTTTTGCTTCAGTAAAAATCATAACTTTGTCTCAGGCGTCTTGTTTTTCCATCAAACTCTCACTGTTTCGTGGTTTACAGCTCATAACAAGATGTGGAATTCAACTCCTAAATTAAATCATACCCAATATATATATTTTTTTTAAATTTCAAGATGGCCGTTCGTGTCAAAACCAACGGCCGCGATTCACTGACATTTACTTCAAAATAGCATCATTGTGAGCCACAATTTAATTTTTTTTTCACAAAAAAATAACAATAAATTGCTGTCATAGTACAGAAAGTCTTTTTAACGTTACTTTGTAATTTGAATTACATGGACGAAACAGGCATGATAAACATACACTTCGTATGTTTTCCATTCAATACTACACAGGCCGTTTTGAGTTCTTCTCAGGATGACGTCACGCCCCTGTTTGTAAACAAACCAAGTGACCTCGAGCGTTTCAGAATTTTGGTTGAAGAGGGTCGGAACTGAATTGCGTTTTAAACAAAAGACTGTCGGTTTTTGGCGGAAAACACGTTGTAATCGCGTTGTAGAAACATAAACCTCCGTGATAAACAGGAAAACAAAAAAAATGTGGATGGGGGATTCTAGCTGTTTAATAATTACGTCGGGTAAGGGCAAAAACAGCCCTCTCTCCATTTCATAAAACTGTTTAAGCACTAGCAAATCAAACAGCATGTTAACCTACCGATTTTTTGCTGACGCGCCATTTTCCAACACATGCACAACTTTCAGCTGTTATTGAAATATTTTAGTCAGCGACAGACAAGGGTCTTCAGTGGTGGCGATAATCATCCCAAAATGGAAACATCACCGATGACTGTACTTCGAAATGTTGACGTTGGCACAAGTAAAGCAGACGACGAACGTGTTCGAACAAAACAGACGACAGCGATGCGCGCGCACTCTCTTCTCGCGCTTAGAACAACAATCTTTGTGAAAAAGGCCCTTGGTTGAACGAATATTCGTGCTATGCTTAATCCAACATTTTGTATTAGCGCGTAAAATGTTTTATGAAATTGGCCCCTGATCTTAAAGGAGCGTGACCAGGGTTTCTGGAAAATAGTTTTTGATGTAACTTACCAATATTATCAAGTAACTCCCATACACACCTCCCATGTCCAAAAAACCCGAAAACTTTCGCGATTTCCAGTAAAAAAATTGAACAAAACTATCGATTCGGCTTTCAGCGGATAAACTTTGCATGAAGCCCGCCCTCTACAGTCTGAATACGCTCAGTATCAGGCTGAAGTCTTGACTCATGCATATGTATGTTCACCTTCGTAGTACTTTTAGTCTTGATATTTAATTTGTTTACATTAAATAATTTATTTCACAAAATGTGTAACGTATAAATTGTACTTGTGCTTAAAAATATTTTTCTTGATCAGCTAAGCAACACAAAATGAAGAAAAATTAATTATACGTACGCGTTTAATATGTAGATAACACACGCAAGCGGATATCAAACATGGCGCCCACGACTGCGCGACGTTGTCATGGTTGTTGCGTTAGCCTACGTGCTCAAAAATGTTGATATTTTCTCACCCACAAAAAAAATGACACTTATAAATCTTACATTTATAAAAAAAGTTTATAGACAAAATAAATTATTTATTTTAATAAAAGTGATAAACTGAACTGAAAATGTGTACGTTATTTTTATCAATAAGATAAATTCTTATTCAGATGATTGAGGGCGCTAGTCATGTAAATCGAAATCGCATTATGGACGAAACCGGCGCGTTGATACTGGAAAATTAGTTTACAAATAATCGGTGGATTTTCGACGATATCCTCGGAAATATGCGGCCTAGAAGCGCGGGAGTTTCAGTTTCGTAATTAGAAAAATATAACGGATGTTACGATATAAAAATCTCATGACCCATAAGGTAAGTCCCGGGGAGTTATGGGTAAAAAAAAGTGATCTGGTCACACTCCTTTAACTTACATGTATGGCCAATCACATTTGCCAAAAATAATCCGGGCGTTATGGGGATAATGAGGACATTGGCGGAAAGTTTTGATACACGTAAAATGCAAACGTGAACACGTAATGGCTTGAGCACTGGTCATATCTCTAGGAGGTCTCAGAACCCAGGTTCGAATTTTGGTCACGGAAAAGGTTATATTGCCATGAAAGTCACATTTGTGGATTTTTTGTTTTCGTCTGTTCTAAGATTCCCTAAAAGTAGCGACCAAGTGCTGAAAGCATTTCGTGTTCACGTTTTATGTGCATCTAAACATTCCTATTGGCTGAAGACCATTCACACAGTATACATACTGTTGTTGTTGTATATTTTATGGCATCTTCGGCAACTAAGGCCCTTTATGCCATCAACTATACGGTTTTAGCTTTAACTATGCTATATTATCTACTTGAGATGACGAAGAAGGAGTTGCAGTTTTAGAAGTGGGAGGAAAACCCCCAGAGAAATGCCCCAGGGGAAAACCCACGCGGTCAAGTAGGGACTGCAAACCCAATCCACATACACGAACCGGATTCGAACCAGGGACCCCAGAGGTGAAAGGCGAGGAAAGAACCCGTACGCCAACCCGACCGCCCCAGTATACATACATGTACATGTAGTCCCTTTATACCGGTATGTTAGTACATGTTTAAATGATTACACTTTCTTCTAATTTCAAGGTCCCACATACCACTTCAGGTACAGCTGGAAAAGTCTATTCAAGCTGTGCCAGTAATTCAGTAGCATTGGCTGTTGCCGTGGGCATGAACTTAAAACGTGCACGGAGAGTTATAGAGACTCTGGCGGCCCATAACCCCGTGGTTCCTACTACACTCTTCCTCTACGGAGACTTCGTTCAGCAGTTTCCAGAGGCTGTCAGGTCCTGGTCCAAGACCTTCCACATTGGTATAAGAGAAGATGGTCACAATCCATCAGGACACTTTGAGATCATGCCTGGTGCCTGGGTCCGCATGGCCCTCATGAGTGCCATTTTACGGCTGGAGGAGATTGGGATTGTCGCATCGCACTATTTACCAACTGTTAAGAAGGATATTAGCCCTACCATCTTAGACGAGGCAAAGAAGAGAGGCTTGCGGGTTGTCAAAGCAGCAGTGGAATTCCCAGCTAGAGAAGGTACGTGTCGACGATAGTTATTGTTTATACAAATCCAGATCGCCACAACAGGTGCTTCTAGTGCATAAGCTGCACATAATGCATGGATTCCACATTTTAGCATTGTGTCGTCACTGCAAAGTGCAAACAGATAGACCTATCCATGCAATATTTGTGTATGAAATTTGATCTACCACCCCAAAACCAGGCGGAAGATTTTGGTTTTTTACACCATTAGATAGCTTGCATTTTCAGCTTTAAAATAAGGTATAGTTGACTCGTATCGGTGGTATGTATTTGGTTGAGTACGGCTTTTCACAGTTCGGGAACTGCAACAGGATGTTCAGATGTTATGGGCATTAACGTTTGGGCTGAATGTTAACATTATTTCACATACATATTACAAAATTACCTTATAGCAACATGCAGACTTGTTTACACATGTATACATGTACAGCTGTTAAGAAGCTTCATACCAAAAAGAAACTTCTGTCAATAAATCAAAAATTTTTTTCAGATATGGATTTTTGTGAAATTTGAATATGTGTACCTTGAAATTCGCTGGCAGCGTCGTGACGTCATCACACTGCAGGCGCAGGACCGTAACTACGGTTACAGGTTCACGCTCACGTTTTACATCGATTCCATTGTGTTTGCGCACAGTGTATTTTTTTATTATTATTTTTGAAGGAAATATAGGTTTTCCTGGCCAATTTCAGCAAAAGATCATTCAATTTCATTATTGCGCTTTTAAATTTACGCGATTTCTCTAATTCAAGCAAACTAGGGTTACTCTTTCAATATTATTGCATTCAATTTCGTTTTCGTGCACCCATGATTCCTTTCTTTTCATTCTATTTTGTTTATAGGCATTCAAGACTACAAGATCGCCATTCTTTTGTTGAATATCCACCACCTTTTCCTAATAGGTGCGATCAAATTCAGAGTCATCGAAGCGCACTGCGATTTTGTACCTATTGTTGTTTTCTTTTTCGTTTATGGGCAACGCAATTCAACATTTGAGCGTTCAAATTCAACATGAGTATGATACGGCTTACATGCATGCGTTTAAATGGACACACCGGCTTTGTTGGCCTATTTTGGGCTCGAAAATTTTGCCGTTTTTGAGAGTTTTTCAAAGATCAAGGTCACGTGACTTTTCGGAACCAGATTCTTGTTCCGAAATGTCACATGGTCTTGCGAGTTATAGTTTAGTGTCCAGCCGCATGAAGGTTTCTTACTGCAGAACTGCACCACATTCAACTCTGATTTTCCCCCAATATTTATAAGTGATTGACGAAAGAGAGACTATTTATACATGTATGAAACAAAGTTAAGCATAGGTATGAAAAATCGAACATAAATGTTTGTTTCGAGAGTCCGGAGAACGGGAGCGAGCGCGTGCTACGGCAGGCTACCGTCCCCGCGCAGCACGGCAAATAGCCCGAGTGTGTTGTTGTTGGTGTGTTGCTCCGGTGTACGTTTGTGAAGAAAAAAACATGATGCCGACTCCTCAAAAGAAAACGGAAATTCCTATTCGGTCGTCCGGGCTGTCCAGTGAAATCGTGAGCAGAAAATTGGAGATATCCCGAGTATAAGAAGAGCGAATCGTTTGTGACAAATTCCTGAGGCTCGCGCGTAGTTGCAACGGCTGGTAAAGCGTATAATCCGTTATTTGACCGTTTTTGTTAATTTTGCACTTCTTTTATACTTCTTTGATATTTTGACGATCTTTTTTTCACAACGACCATCAAAAAAGTATTGTCAATGCTGCTACATCACTAAATCATGTAAACAGTAGGCCGGTGTGTACCTTTAAAGTTAACGATAATGTTCTTCTACTGGCATCTGTCTTATGCGTTTCATTTAATTCTTAATGTTAGTCTTAATTGCAAATATGTTCCTTTTGCTTTGTTACCCCATGATTAAACTTTAAAATGTGTCTGAACGGTTGAATAAAGTTTTATGGCACATAAGTATTTAAACAAAACAATACACAATATTTTGCTTGTATTTGTTTGCATTATAAGCGTTTGCATTGTTGTCTTCTTTATTCGTTAATGTTAAGACCATGCAAATTAAACATTAATTAATATGTGATTTTCTTATAAGGGGATCGTTATAAAATTTAAACGTTGTTTCCCTGTAGATTTTTTTTCGCAAGTCCTTTTCTTTTTCTTTTTGATACGTTTATATATTTGAAATTGTTTTCTTTAACCTTCAATGTTCTGACGTGCTAGGCATCTCGGCATGTAAGTTTGGCTGTTGTACCATCTCTCTCAATTTTATGAGTTATTTGTCCCACATTCTGTTGAGCCACTTCTTTAAATATAGGCAAATACGAACCAGAAAGCGCATACCACAGAAACGAACTTGAATGCAAACATTTTAAAACTGTTTGCCAGTTGATGAACATGAATATTCGACCAGCCCGTTGCTGCTGGCTGTGACGAAATTGAATGAACTAAGTGACCATTTTAAATTAAATGATTTTATTTGTCGAATGAATGCTCAAGTGTTGGGATTGAATGACTCTTTTTAACTGTTCAATGCTGATGTACCGGTACATGAGCATTTATTGTCAAGCGAAACTGAATGAGTCGGGTATTAACTTGAATGGATTTTTGTTCAAATTGGCCGGGAAAACCTATATTAGGACAATAATGACTTGCAATGGTTTGCTTATACCTATTATCATAGTGATACACTATCCTGCCTCCTTATTTTGGGATGGTTGTAACAGAAAAACTCAAAAGAAAATGTTCCCCTTGTGGCTTCGGTGCAAAACGAATGGAGAAACGCGTTGCCATGCAAGTAGCATGAACCGTTGTCAAAGAAGTAAACGCGTCCGCGCGAAAATTGACATCACACTCTTCCAGCGAATAACATCAATCCTAAATATAAATGCAGACACTAATTTAAATGTATATTTTTCTTAAAACATATTATTTAATAGAATATAAATAAATGACGGGAAACGCATTTGTTTTCCGTTGTAAACTTAAAGGGGAATCAGAGTTTATTTCTCCGCTTTTCACAAGAATAAAAGGTATTGTTTTCATCTGCAATTACTAGAGAGACAAATTCCGAATAAAAAATAAGAAAATTCTACCTAGCTCAGACATCGGCTGTTTTAAAAACGACCGTTTTCGTCTGTGGCTCCGGCCTGGTGTATCCCAGCAATATTAATTAATTAATATGGAATGGAAACATCTTGGGCCAACGCTAATTTGAACGTTCACCCCTGTTGAGCATATAACACCAAGAAAATTTACGAAGGTATACTACACACAAAGGAAGACATCAGATTAAAAATACAGAGCCTCACCGTAAAACACCGAGCATTTCGAAAACGGCTTATGTGGAACATACATATAGGCCGTTGGTTACTTCTGTTTGCATATAAATTTCCCGCCGACCCGGTACTTTTCATTGGGAAAATACTCCAGAATCATAAAATGGATGGATCTAAAAAGGTAGGAGGGTTGTATTTTTATTCATAGACTATCGACTGGTTCAAATACATCGTGATTTTTGGCGAGGCCCACTCTTCGGACGGTACAAACTCTGATTACCATATCTCGAAATTGTATTTGCCGACTTCGGCCTGGTTTTGCGGTGGTGGATCATAAATGATAATTTGTCTACTGCTGCTTTAACAGGGTCTACAGGGGAGCTGACATGGAAAAATTACTACAGAAATCACGACGTGAAGCGTGTGCCTAAAGCCCTGCGTAAGATCCATGACGCTTTGGCCAAGAACAAAGGAGGAGTTCTGGTGGTAGATTCTGATCTTCCAGATATGTACATGAACTCTGTGTTCATGATGGACTATCTGGTAGAAACCTCGGGTTTCAAATTGGTTATTCTGGATGAGTGTATTGAAAAGTGTAGGTAAGGTATTTATTTATTTACTTTGGGTCACAACTGGAATTTAGAGGGCCCCTGAATTGCTAAATAACTTTATGCACAATTTTTGCTGCATGTGAAGGATTACTTGTTGAGAAAGACTAATGTCTTTGAACAGTAGTAATCTATACTGTTCAATTTGATGCCCCATGCATAGTTCCGACCTGTCAATCAACCGAACCCGACGACCAATAACAACAGAGCTAGCAGACAGCGCCCACATAGGCCTAGGTCAAAGTGCATTGCCTCACAAACCAACATCACGTGATTTTATGCCGATACGTTGTATGCGGTGTCCCGGGTGAATTTTTTGTTTCAAGGCCGGGTGATTCGTTGTTCAAAGGTAAGAAAGCGAATTGTTATGAATATATGACATCTCTGTATCACTGGCCTTTTACTAAGGCAATGAATCTGTGCTTTCCGTTGAAAGTCTCATTGGTTTGTGCAGTGTGTGTAGCCATTTTGACGATAGCGTGTGAGGCATAGCAACAATACCTAAGGGGGGCAGGGGTTAATTGGGCAATCTCAGAACTGTATGCATTAATAAAAGGCGGTGTTTTTCAACTTTGAAACTTTCTTTACAAAAACTCACAGAGAGGGCACTGTTTGGGGCCTGTAACTAGACTTTAGGAACACACAGCAGATATAAGCAAATAAAAAACACGAGTCTTCAAACTGGAATTGTGGAAAATTGCTGCAGTTTCCAATCTTAATAATTGTTTCATGGCTTATAAGTTATAACAGGCAACATGTACATGTAAAACAAACCAAACAACCATGGGTTACAAAAGTTTAAACAAGTTGGAATAGTGGATTTTTTTTGCACAATTGAATGTGATTTTCCTATGTTTGCCTAATGTAACAACTTTGCTCATGAATGTGTAAATTTGCATTGTTAATTATTTTTTTAAATCCTTGATTTTAATCCCTAAAACAACTTCCAAGGTTTTTATGACTGTAAATGAATGGAGTAATTGTATAGCATAGATTTCGTATAAAAATACCTACCAGGGGCTCTTTAAGAAAATTAATTATTTGAATTGATAGCTTGGTACGATGATCCTAAAATACCATTACCTACTGACCTTTCCGTTGCAGGTGTTAATTTTTCAAAATAAATATGGTATTTTTACTACACCCGCTTGCATAGTGTGTGAAACAGTGTACACACATATAGGTAGACGACAACCCTGCCTTGCATGCGTGCGCTTGTTCTCCCAAACAATCGTGGACGTTTTAGGGAGGTCTAACAAAGAGAACAATATCGTCCGCGATTGGCAAGCGAACGTCCGCGATTCGCTCCTGTACAAAACCAACGAGAGTAAGGAAAAATAGACTATGTCCAAACAAAAGAGGAACAAAGGGACGTCCGCGATTGTCAGTGAGTTCACACCTGTGTGTGTGCGGTGCTGGTGCATTTGCCATTTATACATTACTTCCAGAATATCACCGAAAACACTGAATGTACAGGGGTTTTTTCATGATATTTTTCGAAAATCCAACACTTGCAACGGAAATGTCAGGTAAGGGAATTTTATAATCATCTAAACTATTAATGATAGTTAATTTTCTTAAATTCTAGTTGTGACCTAATGTAAAAAAAACAAAATACCTAATTCAACAGGGTATGGGTTTGCTTTTTATTTTTTTGGGGAAAAGGGTATTTTCTCAGTAAAACTACATAATTTAAAGATGAGATCTTGGGGAAGTTGTGTCTACAGTGCTGTTCAAGTTACACCAGTTAGGGCAAAACAAACCCTAATTAATATACAGGGTGTCCCTAAAAAGAAAGGAAACCGAGATTAAATTGCCAATTACTCGATAATGACTGAGAATTTTGGAAAACTGCAACTATTGTCTGTTTCATCACCGTGTCCTCTTACTTATGACACCAAGAAATCCCAAATACCTCCATAAATGACTTAACAGCGATGGTTCAAAGCGACGCTGTCAAAAATACATGTAGCTTTGTACCAGATTATAAACAGATTGATCCTCTAAAAAACAATGGACAGGATAAAAAGACAAATAATTACTTTAACAATAATTTATTCAAACGCAAACATTCATGTTTTAATGAGAGCACTACGTAAAGGATTTTTAAACTGATTATTGGTCTTTTTGTTCTATTTATCTTATTTGCACTTATTCACACATGTAATCTGGTACAAAGCTATTTCTTACTCTCTCGCTTTGAACCATCCCTGCTTAGTATAGTCATCCATGAAAGTACATGTCATCATCATTAAACGGACAGTAGTTGCTGTTTTCAAAAATTATCAGTCAACATCGAGTATTTAGCAGTTTAATAGCGGTTCCCTTTTCGGGGGGCGGGGGGGGGGGGGGGCGATACACCCTGTATGAATTAACATACTGTGAAGGAAGAAATAAGCAACTCGTGTATTCAACATCTTGGTCAATGTCCTCACATGTACATGTAATGTAGAACTCACTCTGTTAATAAGCAATATTTTGTAATTTTCTAGCATTTACGTTTATTTAAAAGGGTGCAAAATGAACCAAGTAACATGGCTACAGACGATAAGCAAAGAAATTTGGCTGAAGTTAATTTTGTGGACATTTACATGTAGGCCTAGCCTTTTGACAAGGTCTCGTGAATTTGGGCGATTTGGTGACTTGAGTAGAGTCTACACACGCCTAGTGTCTCATTCGCTTGGCCTTTTTTGAACTGCGAGGCAATTCTTATGTTTTTACTTATAATCGCTACCAAAGTTGGTAGCGAAATCAGCCACTCACGTGTAGGTCACTTTATGCAAATTACGTCGTGAGCTCGTACAGACAAGGGAGGTAGGCTTGTGGTTTTGAATTCACTTAAATAGCAAATTCACTTAAATAGCAAATAAATCAAATCAAATGGAAATTATATTAGTTCCGTATAAAACTTGGATGTAATAAAAAGTTTGTCAAATTTAAACGCATTTACATGGAGCTCAATGGGGTATTTTCGAACTAAATTTAAAGTGCCGTACCTACATTGATAATGAACAAGTCTACAACGCCGCAGGCGATGTGATTGGTCGGATTGTCCTGTGGGAACTGCAGGTGACTTGCATCACACGCGCGCGTTCAAAACGGGTACCTAGCGCTGATTTATTGGCTCATTTGAATGTTTGTTTTCGATCTGTTTTCAAAATGTTTGTGTAGAGTGGTGCACGGGTAATGATGTTGTGACGTTGCACGTTCGGGTCAACTTCTTGCATGTAATGAATAATGTAGCAGTATGTCGGGAATGTGCGATCACTTCGAGGTAAACGGAGTTTCGAGTTATCCGGTTTCGACTTTACGCGATTTTACTGTAACCCCAAATCCAAAAACCTTGCCAAAAGGCTAATGTAGGCCAGAAGTATGACTGTACATTGTATTTTCTCGGAGCAATTTCTATTTTTGCTACAAAAAGTACATTTACTTTCATGTCTCATCTATTTTGTAACCTATATATCATTAAGCATTTTATTTAAGTTTAAAAGGTTATTTCTTATAAAGTGGGAATTTTGTGAAATTTTGCATGAAGGTACATTTGTTTTATTAGTGCAACATTCATGTACATATGTTTGAGAAAGTACTCTCGGGATTTTGTTGTAACTCTGGCACTCAGATTTTTGGTAGAGGCTGATTCTTTCGTAGATGAAAGAAAAATATGCTCCTCTATAAAAACAAAAAATGCAGTTTTATTAAAATATAAATTCTTCATCAGAGTCGGTGAATTTGTGGCTAACAAGGTACTGTATAGACCAACCACTTTGGAAGTTTCAATGCTGTTTCACCCCAGTGATTTCGTCCAGGTCCAAGTGGACCTGTTTGAAGAAAGTAATTCACAAAGCAATGAAATTTGGCATTTCCTGTTTCTGGGAGAATCTTGTAGTATAAAGGTCCCCAAATACATGTAACCGATTTTAATTTGTCGGGTTTCAAGCTGTTTAAACATGCGTGAGTTGAGCTTACCCCTGAAGCCCCGTGTCTCAAAAACAGTCATGGAAGTACAGGTTCTCATGGAGCACTTCGGGAAGAGTGGTGCACCCTGCCTTGGTGGCTCTTACCAAGGGTGGTGCAGTCAGCCTTGTTACAATAGATGTTCATACATGTTACTGACCGATAGAATCAGCTACTTTGTTTACTACTATATATATTGAATACATGTTTTGAATTTCATACATTCAGTATAGTGGTGGTAGTTTCTTTTGTAATTGTAATTTGACATGTTTTGTGAGATTAATTACTTCTTTTTCCAATTTATTAGTGGGTTGATTTCCAGAAACTGTTTTCACTGACATTTCGTCTTTAATTTTACGAAAAAAAACCTTGTGTTCGTAAATTGAGATTGTTAAGCCCGGCGCAAAGGGGAGGCACGAAACAAAAACGTTTACCTCGCGTTTCAGTGTATTCATCCCGCGCGCAAACAGAAAACATTAAAGTTGCACTGCCCGTGTTTGGGCCGATTTGGGCGTACAGTTTTGTTTTTTAAAGTTAAATAGGTATTTTTCTAGAATAGAAAAAGTTATCAGCTTTCATTTGGTACCAAGAACGTAAAAATCCGTCAAGGATTAATGCCAGTCGATTAAAAACAAGAAATGATTAAAAGGCTGGCAGGTCATTTAATCGACAGGGTTATGACGTAAATGTACGTCATAATGTGCGCGTACATGTGTACATTGTACACATACTATGTACATATGAGCGTACGCGCACATGTACAACATGTGAAGCACGTTTCAAGAAAAAGGCTTGTATCTCCATATTCCCGACGTCGGAAATTTAAGTTTTTGATATTTTTCGTTACAGAGACACGTAAGCTTTCTAAATTCGTTCGCTTGTGTAAATTAATTTGTTTAATCCTTTCACCGAAACACGGGCAATGCAACTTTAATGCCACACAACGAAACAAAAATGCCACCGAAACGGTAGACTGGTTCTCGCTCCACATATTCCACATACAACGACTGAATATGAGGACCGGCTACCGTCGCGTTTAAAATAGCACTAAGCATTACGTCATGCATTTATTTTTAGGAGCGCATAACCGTTAATTTTCAAAACGCGCTATTCGCTACGGCACGAGTGTATAACAATTTAAAATGGGTTATTTGGCCAATAGAAATTTAATTTATTAACCTTCAAATATTACACATGTCATGCCCATTATAGCATCAAAAATCTAATTCAAACCTTGTCTGAATCGCCATAAACACGCGACGGCACGCGCACGCCGCATCAACTCAAATTTTCGAAACAATGACGAATCGTAGCCGACGATTAACGATAACGTCCGGACGCACATTCGGGTAACTTCAGAAAACTTCGGAGAAAGGAGGAATTCCTCCTGTTTCAAAATTAGTCCAGTCAATTTACAATTTGACCTAGAACTAATTGCAATAGAAAACATTCTAACATGAATCTAGGCCACAACATTCAATAAACAACATATGAAAAATATAATTGTTTCTTTGGAGTGGAAAGGTGTTTTTGAAGACAAAAATTAAGAATTAATAATTAGTCTGGTAACATTCCTCAGTCTGTATGTTTCGTAATAGTGGATGCGTAGTAATATGACCACTTGCTAGCAGCCGACGCGCGACGTCTCAGAAACTAGTCTGGTAAGGTACTCCAACCTACATGTTTCGCAATAGTAGGTGTATGGTAATCACGACCACTTGCGAGCAGACGGCAGTGTCCAGATCAGGTGCTCGCTTAAGAAAAACGCTCTTATTTCTATGAGGATGGTCGAATTGTGGATTTTTTTTTTGTAATAAGCACATTGACAATACAATGTGTTTCAACCACAACAATTCAAGTGAAAAAAATCTAAGATATATTTTCCTTTGTTGTTTTTGGCATGGACCTTATTATCATCTCCATATCATATAATTTTTCTATACAACACTGTGCTATTTTATCCACACAAGCAAACATTAACAATTATTACAAACCAATTTACAAGAAGGAATAACAGGTAGGGCAGTTGTTTGACCATCAGGCTATAACAAAATCCCAGAAATGTGGCAGACGACGGGAAATATTTCGTCTGCTACAAGTAGTCGTGTTTCCCGAAGATTGTTACATAATGTGCACGGATTCCTGATAGATGATTGGCAATCGCTAAGGCGTCGTCTCTCCAGTATCGAAACAAGCATATATATACCGCAAACGGTAGGACGAAACGCCCGTTTTGGGGTAACGCAGACGAATGTCAAAGTCAAAAACGTTTTTGTTTCGTGTTTCGTGTTTTTTTGCCTCCCGTTTACGCGGGCATTACTCTGTAAGAGTGCATCAAATGGTTCATTACAATTTTTGGACATTGCAATTGAAGACTTGGATTGGAATTAAAAGTATATAGTATTCTGTTACCGTTTCTCGTATGTACGATAATATATTTTCATATTTTTGAAAGATGTTAAAAGCTGAACAGGTACAAGACTGTACTAAGTTTGAAGTTCATACCTTGTTCTGTTTATAAGAGACTGACATTTGTCAAAATATCTACTTAAGTTATTATAATGAGTAGCCGATGACGTCACCATTATATGTCACACTTGTCAGTATGTCTACTCCAAGGTCTAAATAAAAGGGCAATCCACACAGGATGCGTATGCGTCACGTCACGAACGCGGCACGTTTTTCACGCATGCGACAACGTGCGTAAAAAAAAGCAAGGGCTGTCCACACATATACGTTACGTCACGGGCCTAATATACTGGGTGTGAAAACAACGTTACAGTTTTGATCATTAGTAACTAAAAAGTATATAACCAGAACAATACATGTACTTGCCATCAATATTAAGCCGAGTAGCTATGGTGAGCCACACATTTTTCTTCAGAGGTGCATCATGATAATCTTAATGCATCCATGCAGGATCATACATAAGCCGGGTGTTTTTTTTCTGTTATCTTCTCGTATATATTATTCTCGTAAGCATCTTCACCACTGGACACTATGAACAACTAACAATAGAAATTGGGCACAAACCATTGTTAACAACAATGGTTTGTGCTCAATTTCCATTGTTAGTAGCTTATAGTGGGAGCTTGTTCCAGCCATATTGCGGTAGCCCACGCGTGACGTGTGGAAACCAATGGGATTTGGATTTCCCTTCTTTCTTGCTACTTCGCTGTGCTTATACGCATGAAAAAACAGTTTTGGTTTTAAGGAACGCCAAATAAAGAAGACAATGACTCGTAAATAAATTATCAGAGTTTAATTGGTACATGATGGGTGTTGGCCTGCATTAGCTAAGCACGCAGAATGTCCATTATATTTACAATTTCAATTTACACACATGTATATATACATTTTTAATGAGTACAAGCATCAATGTATATCTTTCTCTAGTGAACTCGTTTAAACAAAACGTTGCATGGGCCAATGTGGCCCAACTCATCTGAGGATTAAAGGTAAGTACAAAATAGGCATCTGCCTCATTACATCCTGTCAGACATCTGCCTGAACTTATTACTGTATTTACAATTTTACTCATGAGATTCAAGGTAAGTACAACATTGTATTCATATGGTAATTGGTTTCTTAGGCATCTGCGTCATTACATCCTGTGAGATATTTGCAGGAACTTATTTCATAAGATTAATGAACGCTTCGTTTAAACATCTACAGTTTTACTCATTTTGAGATTCTAGGGCAAGTACAATAAAGCGATCAAAGAATAGGTTGCGTAGGCATCTGCCTAATTAGATCCTTTCAGACATCTGCCTGGACTTATTGCATAATATTAAATAATGCTTAAACATTTACCCTTTTACTCATTCGAGATTCAAAGGCATCCATCTCATTGCCATATACATTGTATAGCCTACATCAACTGTCAGAGATCTGCTTGACCTAATGCTAAAATTACTTGACCTACAATAAGAATAATGAACCAACATTTTTGGTCGAACATTTTAGTAAGTCATTCCATCAGAGATATATATCAAGGTACATGTATTTATGAAAGAATGCAGGAGGTTAAATCTGGCGGGGATATACCTGAAGGAACATCTAATAGTGGGGTGTTATGGCCGAGCTGTCTAGTGCGTCGAACTCAAGTTTCTGTGCCAGTACTAGAATGTGGGTTCGATTCCGGGCCGTGACGGGCTGTGACACTTGTGCTCTTGAGCAAGGCACTTCATCACGCCTGTTCTATCTTTCGGAAGGGATGTAAAGCCGTTGGTCCAGTGTGTTAAGTTTCGGTAACGCACTTTAAAGATCCCCCAGCATTATTTCGTGAAGAGCAAGAGGAGGGATTCCCCGGTGTCTCTAGACGTTTCTAATTCAACTTAGAAGTTGATAGTTATTCAAATACATGTATCTGTTAATTGTTCCCATTCCTGTAATTGGCGGTCCTTCCGCTGTTGGATGTGGTGAATAAATAAATAAATAAATAATTAATTAATTACATAACTGTTTTTGCAGTAAGCAGTCTAACTTCTAAATCCCTTTTTACATATCTGTTCATGGCTGCTGCTGTTTTCCAACGGCCCTGTTGAAGTATCAACTCTTCTGAAATACCCTTATTAGCAAGATGAGAGACTCCCCCCGATCTTAAGCTATGGAGGCTAAAATCATTGGTATCAATAATTCCTATTTGTTTAAGGACGTCGACAAACAACTCTCGACATCTAGTGTAACTTAGTGGCCTGTTTTGAGTAATTTTGTGGGATGCTGACTTGGAACAGAAAGTTAGAGGGGTATCTTATAAAGCCTATAAAGGCATTTATAATAAACAAGGGGTTAAAGCACAATGAATGACGTACCACCAAACAAAACTACATTTTCATGCTACTTCGCTGCGCTCATACGCATGAAAAAAAGTTTGGGTTTTAACGTACGCCAAATAAAGGAGACAATGGGTCGTATTAATAAAAACTAGCAAATGCTAGGAAGTTGAAGTAAACAGGTAAAGCATTTACTACGAAGTATAAGCATTTAGAAAAAGCAAATGCCTCAGTTCATATGAATAAAAAGTTTCTTTTACTGTTCAGCATGTACTAGTAGAAATGGTACCGGTAGTAAATGTTTATTACCCCCAACCAAAAAAGTAACTTCCCGTCTAATACTTTTTAATGTAGCTTAAAAACGTTTATTAATTTTTGTCATTTAAAAAGTGGTGTGTGCACATATGTCTTACTAACACAATGAGTGGTTACAGTTGGACAAAAGACGGCATTTTCACCATGAAAACGTGCATTTTAAGGAATTTTTCGCAAAAATAGAAAACACTTTATCACTTTTACACATACGTGTATAAAAAGAATTATACATTGTTTTCTGACTATGATGGCTCCTTGTCTTAACTTCACTTAAGTATCCCAATGAAAAGAATACACGACGTTTGTGCGTAACTGCAAGAACTGTTCAAAACTGAGTGGAACCGCTGTCTTTTGCAATCAGCCTAAGACACCCGTTTCCCAACTGTAACAAGTCATTGGGTCGTATGAATAAAAACTAGCAAATGCTAGGAAGTTCAAGTAAACAGGTCAAGCATTAACTACGAAGTATTTATTTATTTATTTATTTATTCCATTTATTTACCCAGGGTGTGCCCAAACAGTTTCCAAAAACTGGTTTCCATTGGGGCCCTGCAAACACACATAGAACAAATATACTAAATTGAACAACTTCATAATTACTAACAAACTGGAATAAGATACACTTGTACAACAACTACAACATCAAAAAACTAATGGTTACAGAAGAACAACATCACAAGTAATTATTATACATGCATGTGACACTAAAATGTACACTAATTACGGGAAGGGCGAAAAACCCGCAAAAACTCTTTTTAAGAGAAAAAAAAAAATTAAATGGGAAAATTCCCCTCCGGCTCCAAAATTAGTTTGATTTTATGGCAACCAAGTCATACGACTGATCATGGGCACAAACCATCATGATCATGTGAATATTATGTGTATGTTTGGCGAAGTGCCGATTTGAATGAGCTCAAAGAAGACATAGTTCTAAGGTGTGCACTAAGGCTGTTCCAAATTGCGGCGCCAGTTACAGCAAAACTCGAGGCGTAAGACCCCTTTCGTGCAAAGGGAATTTTCAGTGTCTTTTCGGCAGATTGACGAGTTTCTCGAGTTTGTACGTAAGGTGTAAATAGACTTGCCATATACTGCGGGGCCAAGGAATTGATGCTTTTAAAGACAAATATAGCTTTCTTGTATTTAACTCTCTCTGGATAGGCAAGCCAGTCGAGCTTTTTAAACATGTCGGCTGATGGCGTTAGGAAATCGCATTTCAGTATTATTCTGGCTGCACGTTTGAGGCATTTGTTTAAGACATTGTTATGAGATGCGTAACGGTCACCCCATACTGTGCAACAATAATCTAGACTAGGCATGACTAAGCTTAACATAAGGGTGTTCATGTGCTGTTGAGTTACACAGTCGCGAATTCTTTTTAACATAGCTAATTTCGAGAAAACTGTCTTCTTTACATATTCGACATGTTGGTTCCAACTTAAGGTTTCGTCAATAATAACACCCAAGCATTTAAACGATTTAACGTTATGCACTTGATCATTATTAATGTGTACTCTGAGCTCATGCGCGCTTATCTTTTTCTTTGAGCCAATTAGCATACATTTAGTTTTACTGGCATTAATTTTGATTTTATTTTTAACGGACCATAGATAAATCATGTCTAATGACTTGTTAAGGCTAGTTTCAATTTCGACAATGCTTTCGGAACTGCAAGTTAGTGTAGAGTCATCGGCATACATATATAGCTTATCGGATACATAAAGAGGCAGGTCATATGTATATACAAGAAACAATAATGGGACCAGAATTGATCCTTGTGGTACACCGACATTTATAGGCAAGGATTTTGATATATGTTTACTAATATTAACGGTTTGACTGCGATCACTGAGATAGGACTTAAACCAGTTTATTACCGAAATCGACATGTTCAGCTTTTCTAATTTTTCTAAAAGAATTTTATGGTCAACGCAGTCAAATGCCTTACTGAAATCTAGGAAAACTGTTCCGGTCATTCTCCCGTGATCCATAGCTTGAAGACACTCGTTTGTTAAATCGTTTAGTGTACTTTCTGTTGAGTGCAAAGGCCGAAATCCAGATTGACAAACGGGAATGAAATGATGTTCATCAAGGTACGAGTACATGTTCGAGTGTATCCATCTTTCTAGGATTTTAGAGATAATCGGCAAGATTGATATAGGTCGGTAATTACATGCGTTGCACTTATCGCCTCCTTTATGAATAGGTGTAACTGAAGCATGTTTCCATGCCTTGGGATACTGTTCATTTATTATGGAGAGGTTAAATATATGCGTTAAAGACTTAGTAATAAAAGGTGCAGCCATTTTAATCATATTAACGCTAATACCATCTGGGCCTGTTGCTTTCCCAACCGACAAAGATGCAATTTGCTTTTTGACAAACTCCTCTGGGATACTAGGGAGAGAACAATGTTCGTAATCTGGTGAAAAAACAAGAGAATGGTCGTGAGAATAATCGGCCTCATTTGAACTTGTGTGATTCTCAGCGGCCATACGTACACCAATTGTTGAAAAGTATTCATTAAAATTATTTGCGATGTCGGTAGGGTCATCAACATATTCTCCGTTTGAGGAGATGATTGAACTCGGGACACATTTTTGTTTATTGGGAAGGACTTCTTTAAGTTTCTTCCACAAGAGTGATGAGTTATCCTTATTTTCCTCAATTGCCGAAGTAAAATATTCGCTTTTCTTTTGTCTAACTTTGTTTGTAACATAATTTCCTAACTTTTTGTACATATCCCAATTTTTCGATGAGCGCGACTTTTTAGCTACACTATGTGCACGATCTCGTTGGCGCATTAGTTGGAGCAATTCTCCATCAAGCCATGGTATGGTGCCGCTTCGAGCACGCTTAGACTTGATTGGAGCATGGTGGTTAATAACAGCCATAAAAATCGAGTGCCAGATAAACCACGCTTCGTCAACATGTTGACAGTTTATAACATACTCCCATGGAGCATTGCGGAGGTCATTGTGAAACGTTTCGGTATCAATATCCTTCAGGCGTCGAAAATTAATTAAACGACACCCTTTGCGAGGCGTTTTCCAATTATGTATGCCGTAAATAAGAAAATGATCACTTATGAGGGTTTGCAACACTCCGCATGCACTAACAAGATCGGGATGCGTACTAAAAATCAGATCAATAGTTGTTTGGGTGAACTGCGTGACTCGAGTTGGTTCTTGTATTAACTGCTCCATTTGGAAGAGATTCATGCAAGAGAGTATAGGATTGGGTGCATTAACATCCGCTGCATCACTGTTAAAGTCACCGAGTACAATAATTTCTTTAAATTCACAGGACGCCTTTTCATTAATATCGGTTAGGTTATCTAAAAACTCGACAGTACTCGATGGTGGTCTATAAACATAACTCATAAGTACTGGCTGTCTTTGCTTACACCTAATTTCGACCCAAATACATTCGACATCATCATGTTCAAGATCACATCGGCGAGTAAAATTTAGCGTGTCTCTAATATACATGGCTACCCCGCCACCGTGGCGATTTCTGTCTTTTCTAACAATAGAATACCCAGGCAGTGCGATCTCGCCGTCAGAAATCGTGCCGTCACAGAAAGTTTCATTTAGACACATAACATCAAATGGTTTTCTTGAGAACAGTATCTTAAATTGGTCAAATTTGTTGATGATACTTCTTACGTTAAGGTGAGCATAAGAAAAGTCCCCGTCGCTATGACTATGTATGATACCATCTTTTAGGCTTACATTTGACCCCTGCTTTGTGGATTCAGAAGTTGTCTGACCTCCTGGAGATACTGTATCCATTCCTGGTTCGGAGTGCGGGGGTGATGGTATAAGTATTCAGACTAAGCAAATGCTTCAGTTCATATGAATGAAAAGTTTGTTTTACTGTTCAGCATGTACTAGTAGAAACGGTAGTAAATGCTTATTACCCCCAACCCAAAAAGTAAGTTCCCGTTTGACTAATATATTTTAAACCTAGCTCATAAACTGTTTTATTGATATTTATCATTTAAAAAGTGGTGTGTGCACAGATGTCTTACTAACACAATGAGTGGTTACAGTTGGACAAAAGACAGAATTTTCACCATTAAATCGTGCATTTTGAGGATTTTTGCGCAAAAAGAGAAATACCACTTTTATCAGCATGTTCACTTTTACACATACATGTATGAAAATAATTATACATTGTTTTCTGACTATGATTACTCCTTGTCTTAACTTAAGTAGCCCAATGAAAAGAATACACGACGTTGGTGCTTAGCTACAAGAACTGTTCAAAAATGAGTGGAACCGCTGTCTTTTGCAATCACCATAAGACACCTGTTTCCCAACTGTAACAAGTCGCTGTGTTCGTAAAGCCTTGTTTACACTGGTTAAATACTTGCAGATACCCTACATTAGCAAACAGAAACAAATTCGGAACGGTCATAAAACACGAGCAAACAGATGTTTATCAGTGTTTGCCAATAGCTGCATGTCCAAAAATCGGCAAACACGGTTCGGTAAAGTTTGCTGGCACCACTTTTTGCATGACAAAAAAATCAATCAAATAGTTTTTTTGAGTTAGATCATAAAGTATTCGACGGTAACTCACTTTTTTTGGTTGGTGTACTTGTGCGCAGTTCATTCCCATGGCTCCGTGTACGCACATAGACAATAGAAGCTCAATTGTCAAAACCCATTAATGGATTTTAACAATATGGATTATATTGTGTATGGTTGCAACCAAGTAAATAGGGCTCCCATGGGAACCAATGCTAAATGCCCAATTTTCAAAAATCATTTAAAGAGGAAGATTCCCCCTTGACGAAAATCCAGCATTTAGGCTTTTTTCGATAGTCCAAACATCCCTCTTGCCGACGTGGATTTTTATTATTTTTTAATTGTCGGTTTTAAGTGGATAAATTGCAAGCAAAAGTGCGCTTTTCGAAAATGAGATTTTCGCGATTTCTGAAACGCTCATTAGGTATTCATAATATGCGCGTGACCCCGTGACGCAATCCTGAGAAAGAGAAGTCAACACCATTGTTAGCTCCATACGTTTACACGCAAAAAACTTCGAAAACCGTCTCTGTTAGAGGGTGTTTTTTGAAGAATTTTGTTGGTCCAAAAAGCCAGAGATATGCCCAGTAGCTGCGTAGTTGTATGTTTTACCAGACACTATGAAAAAAAAGAGCAGAAATATTTTCTTTTCTATTTAACACCAAGAGAGAGAAAAATGAGTCGCTTATTCTAACTTGTACCGGGCGATGTTCAAACACGTGGGAACTTCCCCCGCAGTGAACCGTCCTATGTTGTACACAGACCGCTGTGAATGCCGTTCGTTTCGTGACAAAACCACCCGTCGCAATGCACCAGTATTTACTTCAAAAGAGATTCATTGTGAGCCACAATTTCACCGTTTTTTTTCACAAAACAGGTAATAGTAGAGTGTTGTCATATTACATGAAGTGTTTTTCACGTTTGTATTTTGAATTACAAGGACAAAACAGGCATGATAAACATTCACTTCGTGTATTTTCCATTCAATACTGCACAGGCCGTTTTGTATGTCTCTCAGGATGACGTCAAAACCCTGTTGATAAACAAGCCAAGTGACCTCGAGCGTTTCAGAATTTCGGGTGAAGAGGGTCGGAACTGCTTTACGTTTTAAGCAAAAGCCTGTCGATTTTTTTTGTGAAAAACAAGTTGTGATGGTGTTGGAGACTCATACACCCCTATGATAAACAGAAAAACTTAAAAAATGTGGACGGGGGGATTCTAGCTGTTTAAACAACTCTCAGCTTCTCAGGACAACATCCAAAATACTCATTGAAATCTCATCTTTTCAATATTCTGTTCAATTTTATGAGGGTAATATCCGTCACCCTTATTCCCTAATTTCTACTTGAAACAAACTTAGGCTACCCCTGCAACAGTGAAAATTGCAAAACAGACCGGCATCCATTTTGGAACAAAGGCACATACGCTACTGGGCAAAATACGGCCACTTTTAGGAGCTACATTGTCCAAAATGTTTATAGTTGGAAGAAAAAATACCCCACATCACGGCGATGGCCATATTCTACACAAGACCACACTCGTTCAGCTCGCAATTCTCTCTAATAAAGACGAATTTGAGGGCATACAAAATATTCATGAGCTCGGCGCACGGATATTTGCCTATTTACTTGGGTGCAAACCTACGTGCGTACACAGAGCGAAGGAAATCCTAAAACGACGTCGTAAAAGCTACAAAAAGAACAAGGGTCGAGTATCTATTCCCCACATTTAGTTTCTAAAATTAGATTCAGGACAATCCCTTCTAAGGGTATACACCTTTGTCTTACAAACTGCAATCCTGAACACTACCATTTTGTGAACTAGTATTTGGTTAACCCTTTTCAAGTCTGCCCATACCCATCCTCGAAAATTGACTAGTAAATACTCGAAATTACTAGCACTTACTCCTTGTTATTAATACCAATCGAAGCAAATGCTACTGGTCTATAGCAAAAGCTGGAACATCAAAAAGTAAATACTTTAACTATTTAGCAAATGTATTCCAATAAAAGCATGTACTTAGTTTTTATTCATACAAACGCAAGTAAACGCTCCAAAAATGGTAGTACAAGCAAATGCTAGTTTTTATTAATACGACCCAATGACTGGTAAATAAATTCTCGGAGTTTAATTGGTAAATGATGGGTGTTGGCCTGCATTAGCACGCAGGCTGAAATAAAGTAGAGACGAAAAGAGTACTTGTACCTCGAAAAAGCCGACGGTCAGCAGTCTCCCGAGAAAATCCAGGTTCGCCATATTGGTAGTCTCTGCGTTTTCGTGTTTCGATCTCCTTTAGAGCTTCGTCTTCGGCGGCCTTGATGTTTTTCCGTTGTTCTTCTTGTCAAGGAGCGACACCGTAGTATAGACCACCCAGCTTTGCTAGAGTCGGCGATTCGGATTTTCTTCTTTCTTTCAGCAACGAGTTCCTCTGCTTGTTGTAACGAGCATATGGCTAAATCCATGTCATTTTTTGAAATTATGGCGGTCCTAATGTTGTCGAGTGCTATATCGAGTTTACCACAAAATTAAAATTGTGCTATATTTCCTGGTTTAGCTAGATCCCTAGCTTCTAGTTTATTTTTGAGCTCACGTATCGAGGTAGATTCCCCCTTCGGTGTCGAAACCGTGCTGAATTTTTCGTCGAAATAATCTTTGAATTTCTCAAACAAGGTTGTGGCGTCCACGGTGGTTTCTTCAGTTGTTGTTGTTAATTGTGAAGGCATCTTCGGCAACTGAGGCCCTGTATGCCATCAACTATACGGTTTTTATAAATTCTCTTCGGCATGCAATAAGAAGAGAATTGTTATCTCATCGTAAGTGTGAGAGCACCTGTTGGTGGGTGTTACGTAAGGTCTAAAGGTTTGATTGTGGTGTACTGGTGCGTAGAATGCGCCGTGTAATGTGGTACACTTGCATGGGCGGTTGCAAGTCATTCGCATGCAGTCACAGCGTCACACACAGTTCATTTTAGGTTTCTCTCTTCCCCGTATTTTCTATGTCGTTTGCTTCGATACTAAACAACCAGACAAATTTGCTAATTTCAAGCTTTCACTGCGGGGGAACACGCAAGTTGCCAGCTAATGGGGTCGCAATAAACCGAGTCAACGAAATCTGGTCAAACGCGTGGCCAAATAGAGCAGGGGTATTTCACTCCGAGGTCAACTACTGAATTCTTGCTGGACACTTCAATCTACTTGTGCGAGAGGACGTCAGCAATAATCTAAGATAAGTACCCGTTTAGTTTAAACTACCTATTTGAAGCTATACTGAGACTCTGCATGTGTCATTGGCAGAAAACGAATACGAATATGAATTTATCAATTTGAGTCCAGGCATTATTTGTAATTGTGAGGGGCCTAGGCATACATACATGTATGTACATGTACGCATGATATGAGAACGAAACTACATGGCCGCCGTATAGTTTTAGCTCCGCTTTCGGTGCATTATTACTATGAAACCAGTCCATAAAAAATACGGCTTGTCTATTTTTGAAAACGTCTATAATGAAAACAAATAGATAAATAAAAAACATCTGTGCTGTTAACGTAAGTATAGTGGTTCTTGATATCCAAAACGGCTTGTCTTCGACCATGAGCGTGCTAATTAGTAACGTCTGAGTCTCCAAACATGAAGCCTCGACAGTGCTATTTTTCTTATTCCGAACGTCTGAACCTTTATAATGCTATATTACAGAGGGCTGTTTTTCCTCATGTTTTCTGCACGAATTCCGTACTCTGGTCGAGACCGAGATATTGTTTTCCACTCCTAAATTGATTTTCCATTAAAAATTTGAACACCTTTTAGTGGTTATTGAGTCGGACGAAAGAAAACAATTACATTTTCATTACACTCTTCAGAGTGCTTGGGAATGTTTCCCAAACTTTTAGCAAGTATATAGGCAGATTGAATCTCGTGGAGCATGTTGGCACGCGAACATTCTTTCTGTTCGGTTAACTTTGCCCAGTTGCGCTTCGAGCAACACAGCCTGGATACATGTATGAAGGGTAAGCCCTTTATAGACCTTGCAACTGCAGTACTGTACTGACATTTATTCAAATACCGACCATTCTGAGAATTGTCATATTGCAGTTGTGTATATCCTCGAGCATATTAATGTATGCACAGATCTAGAGGACGAACTCGTGCTAAGACTATAAGTCGTGAACTGAAATATAGTTTACATCATGCTGTAGCATTTAGGCCCGAGTCAACGGGCACACTCGGACAGCTCCAGAATATGAATTTCGAATTACGCAATTTAAGAGTACAATTGCATTAATCGCATCCACAGTTTTGCGAGGTGTCATTAGAGGTTGGATGTGAGGGTGGCCGTACGCAGGGTCAGGGTTTAGGTTTGCCTGGTGATTTCTCTATTATTACTGAACCATTTGCATTGAGCTTATGATTGGGGGCCTGTTGCTCTGCCTTGTGTTTACCATAAAATCCGAGTGTCTATATATTTCGTGTGAGCGCAGCGTATGCGCGGTTTGGATTATTTATGACACTGTTTCAGAGAGGATAAATTTGGCAAGGAAACCTGCCTTTAGTTGTGAAACGATTTAACGTGCTTGTTTAAAACATTAGGATTTTTGTCGTGCTCCATAACACATGGGGTTCATTTGGCCAAGAGACATGGAGATTTTTTCCCTATAATTCTCTATCGCACAGAATACATGCATTCAAATCATAAGAGACCTTCCCGACTAAATTTTTGTGTACCCCGGCTGTGAAGTCGGCATTTGCACTTTTTATTGTAAATTGAGCATACAAAACATTTGGGAGCGCCGCCTCTCTTTATGTTTTGAGTTTTTTGGTTATGCAAGTAAATAAGCTGCAAAGCTACCGAAACTTTGAATTTGTTGGATGTAACGGTCACGGATTTGTTTTCGGAAATGTAACGAACTGCAAGCTCTTGATGACGGGTTTGCTTTGTGTATAATCGCCATGTCCACGAGTGACGTCTGCATACCACGAGTGTCTATGGTGAGTCGACAAAGCAAGGCTGTTAGCATGTTTGCACGTATGGGTGTTCGCCAAAAAAAAAAAAAAAAAAAAAAAAACACTTTGACATTTCCGCAACAGCTGTCTGTAATGGTCATCTGCGAAACATGCAGTCTTGAGTGAGTGATTTTAAACGACAATAGCGGACATGCTAGTATGATAAAGTGTTTAGTTTTGTCCACGAGTGATAGCCGCAGACCATGAGTGTCTATGACTAGTCGATGATCAAGCCAGTTATAGCTTTTAGGCAGTCGATGTCCACGAGTGACATATTCAGACCACGAGTGTCTATGACCAGTCGGTTAGGCAGTCGATGTCCACGAGCGACATCTGCAGACCACGAGTGTCTATGACCAGTCGATCAAGCCAGTTAGGCAGCGTTTGTACGTGTTAGTGTTTGTACACGCCAGTATGAAAACTTAATTTGTTCCTTCCCTAAAGTTTTGTTTTTTACTTTCAGAGCATTTTAAAGAAGGTCATTTGAAAGCACCTTCAAGTCGATACGAGCTGAAAAGTAGACGATTATCGAAGCGCACGGGCTGGTGATTTCCCTTAGCCTGTAAGCCGCACGTAATCCGCGCGGGAAGTCATAAGGCTTCGAGTTTTCGCAGCGAAACCAACGGAGTGAAAACGGCATTCGCCGCGTCTTCAGGTTTCATCCACCAGACTAGCCTTGCAATCCGCACCATCAGATGGACACAAGTCGGCCAGTATGGTTCCCTTGCCAATTAAGCTTCATTGAATCAGTCCTGGACAGCACGCACCAAGCCATCATTAATCATAAAGTTCTTAAGACTCCTTTTGGGTGAGAAGCTGTCAAATATTAGACTAATCCTCGTCGAAAGTGGCCAACATGAATCATCATACACCTGACATTCGTCTGCATGTCTTTTTCATTATTTTGCCGACTTTATCGCATCACGTTCTGTTAAATGAATCTCCATTATCTCGGACAAGGACAATTTTCACAGGATGGGCATTACGCATGCGTTACCCGGCCACTATAGAAGTTCACCATTGCGAACAGGCCTTTAAGCTGCATGTGCCACAGCTATAAAAACGAATCTCGTGCACTATACGACCCACAGAAAGCTGATTGACATTTTAGTACGTGTCAGTTGCGATACGCACCTTTTCCTAGGACAAGCACGTATAGATCGGAGAGGCATCGGAAGCGGGTTCTGTATCACACGTCGGGAGGAGGAGAACCGGTTGCAACCGGCGACATGCACAGAAAGCTATTATTTTAACAATTTATCATTTATCCTTTGCTATGAATCTTTAAGGTGCTACATAGAGCCATCGCGGCTAAAGTATAATTATGTCACTTTTCTTCGTTTTCAATGCAAACTTTGTCCTCGCATTATAGTACAAATCACATGACATTGTACTTAAAGTGGGCGTATGTGACTGCAGCTATCCCAGAATAAAACAAGATAACATAGTCCTGGTGTCACGTTGTTTGACTTGATGTTACAGTACATCGGGGCTGAGATGAGATTTATAAATTCTCTTCGGCATGCAATAAGAAGAGAATTGTTATCTCATCGTAAGTGTGAGAGCACCTGTTGGTGGGTGTTACGTAAGGTCTAAAGGTTTGATTGTGGTGTACTGGTGCGTAGAATGCGCCGTGTAATGTGGTACACTTGCATGGGCGGTTGCAAGTCATTCGCAGGCAGTCACAGCGTCACACACAGTTCATTTTTTTTTCAAGAAAAATGGTCTTCGTTCTTATATAATTTCATTGAGCATTTTCCCCAAAGGCGGACACATCGCTTTTATGTCTTTTATCTTAATCAAAACATTTTAATCATACGTCTGTAATTCTGCACTAAATCCCGACTTTCGTACCGGGGAGAAGTGTATATATATATAATTTGTTTGACACTCTTTCAGTATTAAGTACATGGCATTTGACAATGTTGATGGCCGGAGTGATCCAGTGGTAGCCATGTTGAACAAAGGATTTCAACGTCGTCAAACTCGTGTGCACATGCTGGTATATAATTAGGGTGCAATTGCAATAATCGTGTATCTATACAATGTTTAAATACTTAATTATAATAAGGTGGTCCATAGCACTTTCGCTCTGAACTAGTGTTATAAACGAACAACTTTACTAATATTATACTTTGTTTGCTCGTATTTTCCTCGAGAGATGTTACCCTGGAGTCAGCCAGTACGATTCTGGCTGTTCGATCGCCGGAGGGGGTCAGATAGGAATTTTTCCAGAGTATTTTTCTGTTTCAGTTTTAATCTCTGTTTTTTTCGCCTATCTCAGGGTACGTATTTCGAGCTAAATATTCTAAAAATCCACTATCACATTGGACAAGGCGATGGCCAGAGTTAATTGTCCTGTGGTAGCCACGTTGAACAAATGATTTCAACGAGTCGTGAAACTCGTGTGCACTTGGTTGTATTTTGTTAGGGTGCGTTTTAAATATTGGTATGTATACAATGTTTAAACACTGAAATATAACGAGGTGGTCTATAGCACTTTCATTATAAAACATTGCTATAAACGAACAACTTACTTTGTTTGTTCGTATTTTCCTTGAGAGATATTACTCTGGAGTCGGCCAGTACGATTCTGGCTGCTCGATCGCCAGAGGGTGTCAGATAGGAATTATCCAGAGTAATTTGTCTACTTTTTAAGTTTTAATCTGTTTTTTCGCCTATATCTCAGGGTACGTATTTTGAGCTAAATTTTCTAAATATCCACTATCATGTTGGTTCAACTGGTTTAACAAGTTGTGATGGCACTTTTCCAGAGCCAGATTTTTGTAATGTATATTATGTAGTACAAATCACATGACATTGTACTTAAAGTGGGCGTATGTGACTGCAGCTATCCCAGAATAAAACAAGATAACATAGTCCTGGTGTCACGTTGTTTGACTTGATGTTACAGTACATCGGGGCTGAGATGAGATTTAGCTTTAACTATACTTTATTATCAACTTGAGATGACGAAGAAGGAGTTGCAGTTTTAGAAGTGGGAGGAAAAACCCCCAGAGAAATCCCCAGGGGGAAACCCACGCGGTCAAGTGGGGAAAGTGACTATGATATAGCGCATCGAGGGCGATCTTATAAAGCCTATAAAGGCATTTATGGAATGGGAAAGGAATGTGCCCATCTAGGGCTACATAATGAACAAGGGGTTGAAGCACAATGAATGACGTACCACCAAACAAAACTACATTTTTATGCAGGGTAGGAACCACAAGTACATGTGTAGTTCTCAAAAGTAGTATGTGGCGAAGGAAAAACGTTTGGTGTTGGTTTGGACACTGTGCTTGTGCTTGAGTTGGATACTTTAATGTAAAGTATATTGAAAAATAGAGTTTGGCCTAATGGCGGCCAGTAATTTGCATATATTAATCAGTTCATGACTTTGGACACGCCCTTATCTGAATACTTGACCATGAAAGCCTATACCTAGTACAATAGACACCAAATCTGCTTTGCTATCAGCACTGGTTACCGAGTTATGGACAAGCATATATTTTGTAATGGTGGATTCAATTTGCTCAAAGGTGACGGGTCAGGTGGTCATCAGGTGGATTCTCAAAAGGTACTCCTTGACCAGTAAGTAATGCAAAACAAGGTTCAGACCTTCAGCTGCCAGACTATATATAATTATAGGCCAATTCATATTTTTAAAGGTACAGATGTGCTCAAAATTATTCATACCCTTTGAAAAATCTAAAAATTTTCAAATTTTCCTCACTCCCAAAAACTATTGTGAAGGAACTTTCACTGTATCCTAGGAGTGTTAGGCCCGCTTCAAACGTCGCGCTTATGCCGTGTCGAAGTAAATTCAACTTGGCACGACGTTAGTTCGGTGTAAGCACGGCAGTGGCTTCAAACGTCAAACTTATTTGCAAACTCCCAGGATGAGTATTGTGCACGTCATGGAGATTGTACACGTGCGTTTTCTATTCTGTCCAGTGTACGTCGCCATTTTATTATTTTGATGCACTTGTTTGTTATTTCTTTACTCACATACGCGCTGCGAGCATGCGCATTTCTAGTCGGAACAAAATTGCGGACCAACTTCGAACTGGAATTAAATTCGACACGGCAGAAGCACGACGTTTTAAGCCAAGCCGTGCTTGTGCCGCACTAAATTAAGTTAGCACTGCAGACCCTGTCGAGCTAAAATCTTCTGCCTTGTCAAACTCATTTTGCCGAGCCAAATGGCTTCAAACGTCGTGCTTGTGCCGTGTCGAATTTAAAAAATCAAGTTGAATTTAATTCGACACGGCATAAGCGCGACGTTTGAAGCGGGTCTGAATTAAATTCGAATTAAATTCGAATCATTAACATACCTGTTCAATTAAATTTAAATCAAAGAATGTCATAGAATATCACTCTACTTGTAGGCTATAAAGTGAGGGGAGTTGATGCCTTCATTCCCAGTTTCTGGACTTGCGCATGGCTATTGTCAATGGCCAAAAAGAAGGGAAAGGCTACAAGGCCCTTTCGAAGCAGTTTAGAGTGCCAGTTTCCACCGTTCAGAGCATAATTAGGAAGTACAAGTAGTTTCACACAGTGAGAAACCTTAAATAGCTAGTATCGCCCCCTCCACATTTTTTAAGTTTTCCTGTTTATCATGGAGGTGTATGTGTCTACAGCACCATCACAACTTGTTTTCCACAAAAAACCGACAGCCTTTTGCTTAAAACGCAAAGAAGTTTCTACCCTCTTTACCCAAAATTCTGAAACGCTCGAGGTCACTCGGTTTGTTGATAAACAGTGTTTTGACGTCATCCTGAGAAGAACACAAAACGGCCTGTGTAGTATTGAAGGGAAAATACACGGAGTGAATGTTCATCATGCCTGTTTTGTCCTTGTAATTCAAAATACAAACATGAAAAACACTTGATGTAATATTACAGTAATCTACTATTACCTGTTTTGTGAAAAAACGGTGAAATTCTGGCTCACAATGAAGCTCTTTTAAAGGAAATACTGGTGCATTGCGACCGGTGGTTTTGTCACGGAACGAACGGCATTCACAGCGGTCTGTGTACAGCAGTGGGAACGGTCCCTGCGGGCCGTAGTTCCACGTGTTTGAAATTTCCACGACATCGGCCGGTACAAGTTAGAACGGGCAACTCATTTTTCTCTCTCTTGGTAATAAAAAAGAAAATCTTTCTGCTCTTTTTTTTTCATGGTCTTTGTAAAGCATACAATCACAAAACTACTGAGCACATATCTGGCTTTTTGCACCAAAAAAATTCTTTAAAAAAACACCATCGAACAGAGACGGTTTTCGGAGTTTTTTGCGTGTAAACGTATGGAACTGCCGACCGTGTTTACTCGTGTTTCTCAGGATTGCGTCACGGGGTCATGCGCATATCATTAATACCTAATGCGTTTCAGAAATTGCGAACATTTCATTTTCGAAAACCGCACTTTTGCTTGCGATTTATCCACTTAAAACGGACAATTTGAAATAAACAGCGGTGTATAAGTCGGCTTGAGGGATTTGTGGACTATCGAAAAGAGTGCAAATGCTGGATTATAGCTCTTTAAAGTGCGTGGTCGTAAGTCGAAAGTGTCACCTCGTCTGGCAAGAAAAGCGTGCCGAGAAGCCAGCAACAACCCCCGCATTTAACCATGAAGGGTCTCCTGAACAGCCTCGGCGAGTGTGGGACCAAGATATACAAGCAGACACTTCAGCGCACATTGCATCAGTGAGGTCCCCATGGCCGCCGACCTAGAAAAACGCCACTCCTGAGGCAGAGACATCGGAAAGCTCGTCTGGCCTTTGCTAAAGCACACCTGGACAAGCATCCAAGCTTTTGGTCATCGATCCTGTGGTCAGACGAGACAAAAAGGGAGCTTTTCGGGCACACGGATGTTGCTTATGTCTGGCGAAAGAAATGGGAAGCGTAAAATCAAAAGAACACGGTCCCAACCGTCAAGCATGGAGGTGGTAGCATCGTGCTGTGGTGATACTTCTCGGCAAATAGGACTGGGAATCTCGTCAAAGTGGTTGGGATCATGAAAACGGAGCAGTACGTTAATATCTTCGATAAAAACACCAAGCAGTCCGCTGAGAAACTCTAGCTTGGTCAGCATTGGACCAAGCTTACTGCAAAGGCAGTCACGAAATGGTTCGAGGACAATCATGTGGAGGTTCTGGAGTGACCGGGCCAAAGCCCGGATCTCAACCCGATCGAGAGTCTATGGAGGGAACTCAAGACTCGGGTGATGGCAAGGAAGCCTTCCAACCTCAATGACCTCGAGTCTTTTGCCGATACAGGAGCCGTTTGGAGGCAGTGATAAAAAAACAAAGGCTTTTCCTATTGATTATTAAGAGTGACTTTATTAAGGGTATGAATATTATGCACATGACCTTTTTTGGAAATATGTCAATAAAATACCCCCAAAATAATATATTACAGAAAATGTCACTTGTTTTTATTCTTTCAGTTGTTTGTCACATACTTGTCATAAGTAAGCCAGACAAAACCCACTAATTTCTTAATATGATTCAAAATACTCTAAAAATTACAAGGGTAAGAATAATTTTGAGCACAACTGTATGTACATGTATATATATATATATATGACAGGATTGATAATTGAAAGATGAATTTAGAAACACGAAAAAATTGCAATGCCCCATCTGGGATTCGAACCCAGGTCCTTGGCTTACATGGCCAGTTGCTCTACCAACTGAGCTATCGGGGCATACCGCCGGAGCACCACAACAATCTCGTGTTTGCCTTCCTTTTTCACCAAACCAGCTGACTATAGTAGGCGGGTCTTTCTATAAATTAGGGGTCCAAAGGTGTGACATTTAGTGTTCCCCGTTACACCTGATATGTGTTATTTTTCTTTTTAAAAATCATTAAAATGGCTTTTAAAATTTTTTTTTTATGAATTGTACTTTATGTATACCACTGGCTCTCTCATAGAGTTATTCCACCAGGTCTTGCAAGATATCAACATTTGTTTTCTTCTGCTGAGTTAATTTTTTTCCCAAGAGTTCTCAGTGCTCTGTACCATCTTTTACCACATAATGTTCAAATCTCCTGTCACAGAATCGAATATTGCCTTCTCTGAAGCTTGGCTCCTGGTTCTGAAACCAGTCTTCAACGCTGAAATCAGGAAGGAAGAAAGCGATTTCCCGCTTCGCATTCTCTGGGGAGTCTGTTACAGGAAAGGAGACAAAAAAGGTTTAAATTAGGGGGCGGTTGAGTTGGTGTACAAGTGTAGAAAAAAGAAATTGCTAATTACTCTGTGAAAACTCTCATTATAGCGCTCTTCAAGGGACTGGAATAATGTTAGCTTTATATCCAGAGAGCGCTATAACCAATGCATACATAATGCAAAGAATAGCAGCCGGGACTTGAAAAAAATTAGCTTTATATCGAGAAGAGCTTTATATCAGGGGTTGTTATAACTAGTGCTGCGACCGTGTAAACGTTTGAAAGACCGAAATGTAACTATCCGTTTAGAAAAAATGCTAAACGGATATCCGAAACCAACTTGTGAAAAAACGATCCTCCCTTTTTCAAAGATCTAATGGCCGTTTTGCGCCGCCGGAAATTTCTAAAGAGGCAGTTTTGTTCTGAAAGAATTAGGCAGCATACCGCTGTGATGAGCCCAACGGTCGGTAACCTTTGTGGTTTCAAGCCGAAGATGTACAGTTGCGTTAGCGGGTGGAAGCGATTTTACTTATGGTTTTCGGTTTCATCCTGCAAGTTGAATTCAAAGCTAGCAAGGCGGTAAACACTGTGGAGCCGACGATCGTAGTTGTGTTGGAACTGTTATTGATTCCATTCTCCCATTGGTTGCTGACTTTGGGTTTGAGTGACTTCTCGAAAGTATCCAATTACAGCAAAGCCTAGCTAAACTTTCGTGGCATGCATGCATCATGTATGCTCCAATTTAATAAAGTGTCAGTGGTGCCGCGCGAACGCACATGATACCAGGTCAAAGAACTTTATATTGCGAGCGCGGTAATAAGTTTTACTTTTTGTTATGTTTACTATTCGTTTAAACGTTTAAACGAACGTAAAATTTACGTTTAAACGTTTATAAAAATAAACGGTAACTCCCATAACGAGAGTTTACAGTACTGATAATTTGGCAAAACGGCAACTACATGTACTATATCCGATTCATGACGTGTCTTCTTTCTTATGACACAAAGAAATCCAAAATACATGTACCTTCATGGATGACTGATGAGCACCAAAGGGTCAAAGCGACCATGTCAGAAGTAGTTTTGTACCAGATTAAGAATATGTTCATCAATGAGAAAAAGACAAACAGATTAAAACAAAAAATTAAGATATAAAAATCCTTTAGTAGTGCTCTCATTGGAAACGGTTCATTTTTGAACAAAGGATTTTTAATGGGACTGTATTTTTCCCCCGTTATACCTTTTCAGCCAATAAGCCTAGTCATAATGTGGTACAAAGCTATTTCCGACAGGGTCGCTTTAAACGACATTCAGTCATCCATGAAGATATTCTAGATTTCTTGGTATCATAAGAAAGAAACAGCAATGAAATGGTTAGTACTTGCCATTTTCAAAAAGTCTCGGTCATTAGCAATTTAATCAGGTTCCATTTTTTGGAGGACACCCTATAGTGGTTCCTCATGCCTTTCACCTCTGACATCCTGGGTTCAATTCCGTGTGGATTGGGTTTGCAGTCCCTGCTTGACCGCGTGGGTTTTCCCCCTGAAGATTTCTCTGGGGGTTTTCTCCCACTTCTAAAACTGCATCTTCTCCTCCGTCATCTCAAGTTAAAAATGGCATAAATGACCGAAGATGCCATAAAATAAACTACAACATGAACGATGAAAACATTAATGTTCAAATTGTCACCTTCCAAATTATCTTCTACAGTTTTAGTCGTAAAAAAAATTCCCAATTATAAAATATTTACCTTTATATTGTTCTGGGGAGATAACTTAAACCGAAACGGAGAAACAACTACACTGTGAAAATTTCACTAGCACATTTTTGTCCCACAATCATGAACACATGAGGCAGGTAACTGCTTATGGATGAGGTACCTGATGTGTTAGTGACTAGCACCCTAAGTAGCTCAAGTCGATCAAACCACTGTTCCTCATGTGCATCAAGTGATGGTTTAATTTGTTATCTCGCGTCTCATGCACGTGTGGGGCCGGAAAATTTAAAAAGTAAAATTGAATGGTCACTTCAGGTGTGTGAAGTGGTGGTCAGAGCGTGCTGAGCAGCATGTGTTGCACCTGAGGTGTAAGATGATTGACAATCAAACAATTTTTACTGAAAATAATTATATCTCTCGCACATGAAGTGTTTCCATTTAAGCTTTGACTATCACACCAGGCACATGAAACACTTGAGGTGACACTCGCCTCAACATGAAGTGACAGTCACCTCAACATGAAGTGACACTCGCCTCACCACGAGGCGTATGCATTGCTCAGCGCAACACTTCAGGTGCATGAGCTTGGTAGAATCACGTGCATGATGTAGAGTCACTTTTTACAGTGTAGTGTAACAAAATGCCTGCCAAAAAAGAAATTCTGTACAAATTTCCCAAGTAACATTTGTTAACTTTTGGGGCTTAATAAAGGAACGTGTTCAGATCACATTTTTGACCACCCCCATTTTTCCCATGGATGTTTAGTCTTGGCCCAAGACTACTCTAGTCGATATTGGTTTGTGTACGCGTTGGCCATTCCCAGTAGTGGGCCCTCTTGCAGCACTAACTGGCCAGCCCTTTGCTCACTAGAGTAGTCTTGGGAATTTCTCCCGGAAGTTCAGCATTGGGGGCGGTACCGTTTTATGTAAATAGCTGCAGAGGGTTTTATGATGGCACACAAGGGACATGGCATACCACAGGTATCTTTGCAAATATTTGCAATGTCGCAATTATCTTCATAAACAAATGTATTTTGCGATGTCATACGCCTTTGCAAACATGTTTGTAGTCTTGGCCCAAGACTACTCTAGTCGATATTGGTTTGTGTACGCGTTGGCCATTCCCAGTATAGTGCGCCCTCTTGCAGCACTAACTGGCCAGCCCTTTGCTCACTAGAGTAGTCTTGGGAATTTCTCCCGGAAGTTTAGCATTGGGGGCGGTACCGTTTTATGTAAATAGCTGCAGAGGGTTTTATGATGGCACACAAGGGACATGGCATACCACAGATATCTTTGCAAATATTTGCAATGTCGCAATTATCTTCATAAACAAATGTATTTTGCGATGTCATACGCCTTTGCAAACATGTTTGTAAATATATTCGCAAACATTTGCCAAGAAACTTATGCCACCGAAAATATTAGCAACGATAAAACGGTCATGTTCGATGATTCTTGTAAGCCGCCTTATATTTTTCAAACCATTCGAAGCGCGTGCACGCGGTGTATTTGGGTCACGCTCTGCGGTCGACGCGCTGTATTTGGGTCGCCCGCTGCATTCCCACGCTCTGCTGTATTTGGGTCACTCGCTGATTGGTTCCCTAGGAAAGCCTAGGCAAAAACAAAGAAAAAGTTAAACCTTCCGGGAGAAATTCCCAAGACTACTCTAGTGAGCAAAGGGCTGGCCAGTTAGTGCTGCAAGAGGGCGCACTATACTGGGAATGGCCAACGCGTACACAAACCAATATCGACTAGAGTAGTCTTGGGCCAAGACTAACATGTTTGTAAATAAATTCGCAAACATTTGCCAAGACACTTATGCCACCGAAAATATTAGCAACGATAAAACGGTCATGTTCGATGATTCTTGTAAGCCGCCTTATATTTTTCAAACCATTCGAAGCGCGTGCACGCGGTGTATTTGGGTGACGCTCTGCGGTCGACGCGCTGTATTTGGGTCGCTCGCTGCATTCCCACGTTCTGCTGTATTTGGGTCACTCGCTGATTGGTTCCCTAGGAAAGCCTAGGCAAAAACAAAGAAAAAGTTAAAACTTCCGGGAGAAATTCCCAAGACTACTCTAGTGAGCAAAGACTGGTCCGTTAGTGCTGCAAGAGGGCGCACTATATGGCCAACGCGTACACAAACCAATATCGACTAGAGTAGTCTTGGGCCAAGACTAATGGATGTTGAGATTTTGATACCATATAATTTAACAAATTTTTCTCATTTCCATTCTGAAATTTCGCGCTCCCAATCCACATATTTCCAAGAATATTGTCCAAAAAAAACACCGATGTTTTGTAAAGTAATTTATCCGGTTACTAAAAAGAGTGCAGTGATTACACCAACATTTTTTCTTTCACATCCAAATTGGAGATTGCAAATTACCTGTTTTCTCCCCATTAATAGTATTTGGGGAGGCGTTTTATACGATTGTTGGGATAAAATGAAATCCATTTTCTGAAAAAAATCTGAACAAGCTCCTTTAAGTCATCTACTCAGAATGACAGGTTATTTACTGGTACCTGTATTTCTTTAATTTTAAGACGAAATATAGGCATTGTTGTCAAATGTACCCTTCTACTGTGGAAATTAGAACGTGAAATTACATAAGATCTTCAAATTCAGCATCAGATTGTATACCTGAGCCGTGGGTGGCATTCCGGGTGTCTGTCAACCCATAGCGAGCCCTGAGACTGTCTGGTGCTTCAAACCTTGCCCTATTGAGAAGAGAAAAAAAACAGTCTCCAAAAGTCAAAAACATACTAAGCTAATTCCGTTCAAAACTTACTAGTAGGCTTTATAAGTTTCAATTTGGGGAAACTATAATTAATCAAAACAACTTAGAAATACATTAAATATGGTAATGTAACATGGTTTACTTTTGGTGGAAAGTATACAAATATTGACTGCAATGAGCGGCATGGTTCAGATTACAGTTCATATTATATGCAAATTACCTGCCACCATTAGGAAAAATGATACTGTTCAATGTAACTTTATATTTAGGTGACCAATCAAAGCACATAAAGTGTCTAAACACGAGAAACATGTTTCTGAATTAATAGTGTGAACACGAATATGCAAATTAGCGGCCACCAGTAGGAAAACCATTTTACAATACAACTTTGTACTTAGGTATCTGTTCAAAGCGATGTACTATGTACACGTGTAAATTACGTTTTTAATGGCCATGGCTAGAGAACACGATAAACATCTTTCTCAATTAAGAGTTTAGACAAATATGCAAATAAGCTGATAAATATGCAAATTAGCTGCCGCCACTAACAAAAAATGGAAAGAAAAATTGAATGATTAAACTTAGAAGTTGATAGTTATTTGAATATCTATGTTAAATGAACCCATTCCTGTAATTGGCGGTCCTTCCGCTGTTGGATGTGGTAAATGAATAAATATGCCGAATTGAAAAAACAATTTGAGTGGGGTGAAAATCTAGCACATCTTTACAACATTTTACAGCGTTAGTGCCCCCTGGAAAACTGTGTGCACCCCTAGGTTACGCCGCTGACTTGGACGCCTACAAAAAAATATCGCTTTTTTTCATGGGGACGTGGTATGCGATATATGTAGGGTCTAAGGGAATCTGGGTTAAAAAGCAACAGTTTTCACCCTCAAAATGGCAACAAATACACTTGACACGACATCTTTAAACAAATAGTTATCATCAGAACTTGCTCATGTTTTGACTCGGTTACCCTGGTTACTGACATCCCACTTCAGTAGTATATTACATGCCTAACCTGAATACCTTGGTGGGTCCCATCAACTTCCTCCAGTAGGCAACAGCGCCCTCTCTAGCCAAGATGTGCACACTGATGGGCCCACTGGACATGAATCCAGTAAGACGCTTGAAGAAAAACCTGCCTGGAATCCGAAACAATGAAAATATATAAAAACCAATATTGGTTAAAATTAAGTATAAATAGGTGATTTTTGTTTTATTATTTTCGTTTTAGGGATAATATGGCTGCCGTCGTCGTGCCGTCGGTCTCAGGAGACCATGGTTCGTTGCGCCCGGAAGGTCTGTTCAGTTGACAGTGGCACACTTGAAGGTGGTGTCAGTACCAGCTGTTGCAAAATGGCAGGCCTTCCTCCGAGCACGCTTCTCCTCTGCTGCCTGTCTCAGTTTGGCCTCTCCTCTCTGGAGGCCTCTGCCCAGCTCCAGCCTCCACTGTCACTGGCGAGTTCCTCCCACCTCTCAACATTCATGTTGAGCGCTTTCGTGTCGCGCTTGCAGACATCTTTAAAGCGGAGGTGAGGGCGTCCTCGTGCACGTGTTTCGGTGGCCAATTCGCCGTACAGCAGGTCCTTTGGGATCCTCCCATCCTGCATGCGGTGGACGTGGCCGAGCCAGCGAAGGTGACGCTGCTGGAGCATCGTGAAGATACTTGGAATGTCAGCACGATGAAGGACCTCGTTGTTTGTGACTCGGTCCTTCCAAAAAATGCCAAGAATACGCCGCAAACTCCGCAGATGATAAGTATTCAGCATTCTTTCCTGTCTGGAGTAGAGGGTCCAGGATTCACTGCCGTACAGCAAGGTGGTAAGAACGCAGGCTCTGTAGACTGCCACCTTGGTGTGGACAGTCAGTTTGCTGTTCTCCCGGACACGCTTGGACAGTTTGGCGAATGTTCCGGCAGCACGACCGATCCGTCTGTTGAGCTCGGCGTCCATGTAGAGGTGGTCGGACGCTGTCGAACCAATATAGGTTAGCTCATGCACCACCTCCAGTACGTGGTCGTTGATGGTGATTGTTGGGAGGTCTCCGACGCCCTGGCCCATCACGTTCGTTTTCTTCAGCTGATGGTCATGCTGAAGTCCTGACAGGCGCGAGCGAAGCACTGCAGCTGTTCCTCCTTATGTGCCACCAGAGCTGCATCATCAGCAAACAGCATGTCTCTGATGAGGACCTTGCGAACTTTTGTCTTTGCTTTCAGCCAGGACAGACTGTACAGCTTGCCATCAGATCTGGTGTGAAGACAAACCCCCTCAGTGGATGTACCGAAGGCATGTTTAAGCATGACAGCAAAGAAGATGCCAAACAACGTAGGGGCAAGAACGCAGCCCTGTTTTACCTAGTCTAGGCCCTATAGACGGTCATTATGTGTTGGATACCCGACTGCCGCAAGAGGGCGTAATCACGCGATAGACTCGTTCGTAGTCCTATCACCATATCGTTTTGTCAAAATGACCGTCTAGGGAAATCCGTAAATTTTCCCCCTGAAAAAGGAGGGAAATTAGTGCGCATGCGTTAGTTTTGTATGCAGATACGGGTAGATTTTTCTTAATACACGCGCACTTAAGAGCAAATAGCCTGGTACATGCACCGTACACAAGACGTTCGGCGCTTATATCGTGTTGATTTGAAAGTTTCTTGTTGTTTTGTACGCGCCGTGGTTGATTTGACCGGTACGCGTTGTTGATTTCGCAGGGTGGCTCGCGCGGTTGCAAGGGTAGGCGAAGACTCTTTGCAACGGACGGGTGGCGAAGTGACATAACCTGGCCGACGTTGGCGGTTAGGCTTCGGTCGGTCTGAAAAACACCCGGGAAAAAATACTTAGGGAAAACTCCATCTAGACCGCACGAGTTTTGAATTTTGCATAGAGTATAAAGCCCGACTAAAAACAAAAAGGATTTTTAAAAAAATTAAAAAATATATATACCGGCCCGATACACAGTGAGAGCCCAACGAAAAAAAAAAACCATAGTTTGGCAGTTGAGACTTCGTACACTAAGTCAATGGCCTGGGTACCGACTTGGAATACAAATTTAACATTTATATTTTGGGTTAAAACCATTTTCACACAACAGACAAGTTGCAACAGCTATCAAAAATACTTTTGTTGCAAAAATTCATTAAGCAGTTCCTGTTTTATGCTTGTTAAAATGTGCCAAATTTACGTGCGGAATCGTCAATAAAAATAAATAGACAGCAACTTTAAAAATTGTGATGTGATTTTGGTGATATTTTGGGGCGGAAAATCTCACCACTGCACAGGTGGATTTGCGTGATATTTGGCACAAATACAAAGAAAACCAGCCCCAATAGTCCTGTACCAAAAATAAATCAGCCTGGCAGATTGAATGACAGAAAATAAAGTGCAATTTCACGCAGCAGTCTACCAAGCTTGCAAACTTCGGTTACGGATTTGACCAAGTTAAAGTAATAGTGTCGCGACTGCACGACTGATGATGTCACGGATTTCCAAGTCCCTAGCATAGGCCCAAGGATTTATCTTATGACAGTGCTATTGCTGGTTTTAAGTTGACATTTTGGAAACCCACTGGGAGGGAAGGGGAATTTATGTCACAAAAAAATGTTTCTCTCTTGTCGATCCTGTTTTTGTGCCAGCACGAGTCGCCCGGTGTGCAGTATTTGCTTTTTGCGAGTTCCTTTCTTCCAGATTTCGTCAAGCATGGAGCTATTTATAGCTCCATGGTGTGAGCGATTTTCTCTGTTATGTGATGGTAAAATGAAATGTGTATCTGTCAAATATTCCAGATTATTTCCGAAGATTTCTGAGCCATAGAGATTTAGGCCAATAAACTGTTCAACACACGATCAAGCTACGGCAACAAGCAGTGTTTTAATTTCACCCGGTTTTTTTTTTCATTCCAAAAAAATGCACAGCTTGAAATATTATTTTCCCGAACCGGCGGGTTTTAAACTGGCAAATAGGTTCAACTGTGGCCTCGATTATCTGTGGAACAGTACCTATCGTTTGCAATGTCCTATACAATTGCCGTGTCGAAATCGTAAGATTTGCCGAGGGCATTACGATTTTTCCAGCCCGCGGCTTCCCCGTGCAGTCATGTCACGATGTGAGGACACAGGGGACTAGACATCGTGCATACATGCATAGTAAGCAGGTGACAGTGCGCTCTGCATAACAGCACGGCGCTGTCACTACGAGATTCCCAGACGTCGTTATTGACTGTCTCGCGGCGATCGGTTTTCGGGACGGACGTTCAAAACGAAACAATAACAACGTCTAGGGCCTAGACTATGTTTTACCCCGCTCCTGATGTCAAAAGCCTGTGAGGATGTGTTGTTAAACTGAACAACACCCTGTGGAATGACTGGATCATGCTTAACAGCCTGGGAGGACATCCAATCTTTGCAAGGACTTTGAACAGGCCCTCACGGCTGACGAGATCAGAAGCCTTAGTGAGGTCAACGAAGCCAACGTACAGAGGCTGCCTCTGCTCTCTACATTTCTCCTGAATCTGTCGCAGGGAGAAGATCATGTCGATTGTGGAGCGTTCTGATCTGAAACCGCACTGTGATTCGGGATAAACCCGTTCAGCTAGTTCCTGCAGTCTGTTGAGAATCACACGAGCGAAGACCTTGCCTACGATGCTCAGCATGATTAAAACCAACCTGAGCAAATATCAGCTCCGTACGTCGTCTAACGTTTGACAAAACAGTCAAAAAATTGTTTACAGTCACTTCGCCCCAAAATCACTTCGCCCTGAACCACCAAAAGCCTGTGCACGTAGTTGTTTCGGGGCGAAGTGTCATTTGGCCAAGGTAGTGTTTGGATGAAGTGGTTTTGGGGCGAAATGGCCATTGGGTGAAGTTCTTCAGGGCGAAGTGGTCCAGGGTGAGGTGGTTTTGGGGAAATATGAATTTACGAAAAATAATTGTTTTGCTCATTTCCCAAAGACTATAGCACTTCAGACAAAACCATTTCAGGGATAGTTTTCTACTGTCGTCATGTTTATATTGAACATTTCTGATTCCTCAAGATATCAATCATGTATTCTACCTTTAACGTGCAGACGCCCCACTAATTGAGCTATAAAGCCAACTGGTTGTCTCGAAACACGGTATTGCAGTTGTTCCTCACTGATTGGGATTGACTTTAAAAATCATTTATTCAAACTTTCATGTTTTTAATGAGAGAACTACTTAAAGGATTTAAATTGATTACAACTTATTCATAATCTGGTACAAAGTCTTGCTTTGAACCATCGGTGCTCAGTCATCCATGAAGGTATGAATTGTTTTGTGTCATAAGAAAGAGGACACGGTCATAAAATAGATAGTGGCTGCCGTTTTCCAAAATTCTCAGTCAATACCGAGTAATTGACAATTTAATTGGTAATTACCGCGCAAGGAAACATAATCAGACAATAAAATGCATTGCACAATTTCATAACATCACAAGCGTTTCTGACTGGGGCTAAATACAAATATGGTTATCACCATACCTAATGTTTCAAATTACTCAATTATATTTTATTAGTAATTACTTAATGATTTAATTACAACAATGATGGAATGTTTTCTTGCCTCTGTGAGCCGCATAAAACCTTTCTGCATCCCTATGCAGCAGTCTCATTTCTTGGGAATGCACGAAGTAGAAGTGATGCTCAAGTATCATTTGCTTCATTTCCTGTTTAAAAAAAAACGCAACTACCTCTGTTTCTAGTACAAGTATGCATATTGTGATTAAACCTGTTTGGAACATTATGCAGCACGATATGGGGCCGAGGGTAATCCCCGCCCCCTACCATTGTTCCCCCATTGTGTCTCAAACATCCAGTTTTTGGGGAGGGGGTGGTGGGGAGGTGGTGGTGGGGTGGGGGAGGTGGTGCGTTAACAAAATGGAATAGTGTGTTTAGTCATATAGTGGCGTTAAGGGGAGGTCCTAGGCTCCCATATCGTCCTGGGTATAGTTTGGCAAATTGACTACACTGTAAAAAAAGGGTAAATATTTGCCTAACATTTTGCCCAACGTTGAGCAAATAGTCAGCTCAACCAATAGTTGGTTAACATGCAAAACACACTTGGTGGGTAGGCCTACAACAATTTACCCAGTACCTGGCCAATAAAACGGTATCTCAACAACAACATAAGGCTCCATAGTTCGTGATCCTCCAGGTTGTCCTACAAGATGTCGCTGGCCACTCGGAGTGTAAACAAAGCGGTGTTGTAAACGGCCTTGACCCGCAGGTGACGTCCTATTGCATGCACACTATACCTAATGTTGGGCAAGTCGCCCTACATGTATTATTCCCCAGCGCATGGTCAAAGTTCACGCAGAACAATTTTCACCCATTTATGTCCAAACTCCATGACTCCAAACATGACCAACAATTTGTATTTAATCAATATCCAATAACTAAAAAAATAACGAGCAACAAATGCAGAATTATGTTTACCCAACGATTCATTTGCCCAATATTTTTAGTGTATATAGCTACCCTGTTGTATGACAAGTACAAAGTTTAAGTTGAACCCATCCCAGTATCTCTTACCAATTGTAAACCGTCGCGAAAATACCGATCAGAATAAATGCTCAGACAAAAATAAACAATCTGAAAGTATTTCACTATGCCAATAATAATGTACTAATAAACAGAAGACAAAGAGATGATCGAACCGATCCACTATTAGGTGACGTAATGCACGAAACGCTCTGTATCGTTTATTTTGCGACAGAAAACAGTCGTCCTCTAAAAGGAGCCAAACGACGTCTAAAATTGAAGCCACCGTCCGCCATTGTATCCCACCTATAATACAACGCATTGCCTAGACTGGTCATACTTTCTTCACTAGTCTACGTCATGCTCTACATGTGTTAAGTGGAATGCAAGTGATCGCATGGACCGGGGAGCAGTCTAGGCCAAGTATTGTTCGTGGGGTACAATTGCGGCCGGCGCGCGATATTTTTTCCGTACCACATATTCGCCATGGGGCTTCATCGAGGTGTCTGATTGGTGCATTGTAAATGAATATTTATATTTTCTATATAGCGCTATAAGGGTTTGTCGAGTCGTTTGGTAGTCTAGTGGTTAAGACGTAGTACTATCAATCGAGGGATTGCAGGTTCGAATCTCCTTTGAGTCGTATTAATTTTGTTTACTATTAATTGAGGAAAGAGTGTGGTATGGTGCGGGGTTATGTTGAGGTAGTTATCGACAAAACACATCAGTATGCAACATATGCATAAGAGTTGAACCAATTAGAAGCAATGTTCGCTAAACAGCGGAACGGAAAAAAATATCGCGGCCGGCGAGTGGCTTCAATTTTCGTATAGCCAACTGCTATTGCGTTTTAATCCACTACTGCGTACATAGCAACCGAAGACTTTTCATCGGCGCGCTGAGACTGTGCACCGGACTTGTGACCTATTCACTTTTAAGTGAATGATGTTATTACGAACAAGATAACAGTTCCCGGATGCGATATTTTTTTCCGTACCGCTGTTTAGCGAACATTGCTTTTACCTCAACATAACCCCACACCATACCACACTCTTTCCTCAATTAATAGTGAAAACAATTAATACGACTCGATTGATAGTACTACGTCTTAACCACTAGACTACCAAACGATTCGACAAACCCTTCAATTATTGAAGGCGCTATATAGAAAATATTAATATTAATTTCCAATGCACCAATCAGACACCTCGATGAAGCCCCATAGCGAATATGTGGTACGGAAAAAATATCGCTTCCCGCGAGTCCGCGCCAGCCTATAAGGTGTAGAGGTCACGCACCTGGCGACCAAGGTTGTAGTCGAGTCAATCACAAGACTATTACAAGTCCCGCACAAGTCCGTCACTAGTCTTGGCCCAAGACTACTCTTAGACTAGTCGATATTGGTTTGTGTACGCGTTCCCAGTGCGCAAGCCGCGGTCGGGCCGTCAGCGGCCCGCTAGTGGCATTGCGGGTGGGCCGCTGGTGGCATGCCACCCGCGGACCGCGAGAGCAAATGTCTGCCCGCCCATCGGTGGCCCTCCGTCGGCAGCCGATGGAGGCCCGCTGGTGGGGTACTGCACTAGCGGTCCGCCGGTGGCAGATTTGTGGCGGTCCGCCGTAGGCATACCGAGAACGGACCACTGGTGGTTAATCTCACATTTCCACCGGTGGTCCGCCAGTGGATGTTTTTTAGAGGTCCGCCGTTGGCATACCGATAGCGGACCACTAGTGGTTAATCCCGTGTTTGCGCCGGCGGTCCGCCGTAGGCATATTGACACCGGACCACTGGTGCTTAATCGACCGGCGGTCCTCCGGTGGCAGACTTTTGGTGGCCCGCCGATGGTATACCGATAGCGGACCACTGGTGGTTAATCAGACGTTTATATCGGTGGCCCGCCGGTGGTATGCCGACAGAGGACCGCCGGCCAATGGTTAGACGTTTGTACCAGTCCGATGCAGCTGTAGGTTTACTTGCCGTCTGCAGGTGACAATACATTGCCGGCCAACAACGTGTGCTGGGGAACTCTCCAAACATCCGACCATCGCAAGTCGTTTGTACATGTAAAACATTTATCTTCACTTATTAAAATAAAGAACACAGATTTTTAAATTGTATATATACGCAATACCGAAAAAAACATTTAATGACTTTGTTAAGCCGAAAATAATAACTTCAAACATTACATTAATATTAAACAAATCTATTTCGATGGTGACAAAACTCTACTAAAATACACAGCTGCATGTAGCAAAATAAAACCATGTAAAATGTACCATGGTCTTATAATTCCATAAATAACGATACAAGGTGTAATATTTTGTACAGTACAATATTGTTTTAAATAATGGTTAACAGCTTTAATAATAAACTATGGGTTCTGTTGACTTTGTTAATGTTTTAATTTGATCATTGGCAGCCACGTGTGAACGTCCAATGTATAATACACACACCTGCAACATTTCGCTTCAACAAAGCACCGAAACGTTTTGTTTTTTAAATCAGAAACTAGCGTTTCGAACCAAACATTTATTGATATACATGTACATGTAACTGACATTAATTAGATATGCTGGGAAAACAAGTTGAACTGGAACGTCAAATGTTTGTTTCAATTTAAGGGGAATTGTACCAGGAAGCAATCTTACATTAATATGCAAAGAACAAGGAATATTACCTACTGAAAGCGGATGCTTTCGAAACTATATAGAAATTTTAGCGATTTAAACTATGTAACGGCAACAACTTTAAATGCCAGTGTCGAGGTCATAATTTTAATGACTGGAGGATTTCCGAGGGTGAACTATAAGTGCCATTTGGGTCTTTCCACATTGAAGTACATTTGAGAAACAAGCTGTGTTAAGATGTGTTTCGTTTAAATAAATAAAAAAGGAGAAATGTCTTGGGGGTAAATTTAGTTTCAGGTTGAAAAAAATCGTGCTACAATATAAAGCACGCAACATACGTTTCCCTAGGATCGTGAATGCTGGCTAGCAAGTTAATGTCCGACAGTAACACCCATTCGGTGATTGGAGTCAACATAGCAAGGTATAATTTGGCAACAAAATCTAGGGGGCTTCTGGTGTCATAATGCATTCATCTGGTGGTACTACACATGTATTACAATTTACCTTCGGAATCGCTCCTTTAACTAAATTTTGACACGCGAAAGATGTAAGACCATCGTTTCTTGCTATAGGCTTAACCGCACAGGTACAGTGCCATGTGCGTGGTTATTGACACGTTTTGTCTTGAACTCCGTCCTCCTTCCCTGTCTGCTGATCCCTCCAGCTAACACGCCAACTCTTGCGTCTGTTACACTATAGTTGTTCGGGGTTCTTACTTGTAGATTCTGAATGATCAGTTAGAGCAAACAATATGCATTTGTGAATAAAATGATGTACATATATTATTAAAGTTGCACTGTCCGTGTTTTGGTGATGAAAGGATTAAAAAATTAATTTACACAAGCGAACAAATTTCCGACGTCGGGAATGTTGTACATGTGTGCGTACGCAATGTCCGTCTGTTATTCTTTCTTGTTTTTAATCGACTGGCATTACTCCTTGACGGATTTTTACGTTCATGGTACCAAATAAAAGCTGATAACTTTTTCTATTGTAAAAAATAAAATAGCAATTTAACTTTATAAAAACAAAATTGGACGCTCAATTCGGCCTAAAATCGGACAGTGCAACTTTATTAACTGTATATACCTCCGTGGCGTTCGATCCAAAAGCGTTTGCAATCTCCCCGACCTCATTAATTGGTGGAGCGGCCACTTGTATTTCCGAGTTAAGCCCAGTTGAGACCACAGTTGCTGGAATGTAAAAATAAGTTAATAATTTAAACATCATATATGCGTAGATATATATGGTCTATTGTGTATGTACCTGTCACAGCAGCTGTGCGTAATTAATAGGTCTAGAACTATAAAACGCCTGTGAATGGAACTCTGCGGTTTGGCTACACACCAAGGACGCTCAACCATATGGAGGAAGGCTGGCTCAACCAAGGACGTTCAGCCAATGCACTTAGCGATTAAATGCATTGCAGCCATAGTGCAACCATGGAGCTATGCAACGTAAAGGGTGCACATGCAAGAAAGATCGTCTATAATTGTTTTACAGGTACAGCAGATAATACAGGTTCCCATAATACAATTTCTAATTTTACTGTCCTGTATGTTCACTGCAAGATTTGCCAGTCGTACACAAGTCATAAAATAGGCCTTTCCGGCTCTCCGCCCTAGCCTAGGAAATCATACAAAAAGTACACTGAAAAAAAAATACTTATAATGTCTTTCTCCTTTCTCTCCAAAGATTGTTGGCTCGTTTTTTATTTACAAAAATCTTTCTACTGTCGAAAATTATTTGAACGTTAAATGAGATATACATTTTTCAACTTTTGTTTACCCCCTTGGCCCAGTCGGGCATGCCAATGTCGGTCTCAGCTATCAGTGTAAAAACTCTTAAACAATACTTGATGAACACCCAGGAGTAAATTCCCGTTGGGTCCCATTGAATGGGACCCAACGGGATCCCATTGGGTCCCATTGAATGGGACTCAACGGGATCCCGTTGGGTCCCATTCAATGGGACCCAACGGGATCCCATTGGAATTTGGGCAGTCCCGTTGAGTCCCATTGACTAGGTCCCATTGAAATCCCATTGGGTCCCATTAAAATCCCGTTGGGGTCTAGTCCCATTGGGTCCCGTTGGGGTCTAGTCCCATTGGGTCCCGTTGGGGTCTAGTCCCATTGGGTCCCGTTGGGGCCGGTCTAGTCCCATTGGGTCCCGTTGGGGTCTAGTCCCACTGGGTCCCGTTGGGGTCTAGTCCCATTGGGTCCCGTTGGGGCCGGTCTAGTCCCATTGGGTCCCATTGGGGCCGGTCTAGTCCCATTGGGTCCCGTTGGGGTCTAGTCCCATTGGGTCCCATTGGGTCCCATTGGGGTCTAGTCCCATTGGGTCCCGTTGACATGATCCCGTTGATATCCCATTGGGTCCCATTGTGGTCCTGTCCCATTAGGTCCCATTGGCAGGATCCCGTTGACAGGATCCCGTTGGAATCGCAATGGGTCCCATTTGCAGGTACCCATTGAAATCCCAATGGATCTCATTAAAATCCCATTTAGGTGTACTGTTGTCAACTTTATCTCATTGAGGCCCATATAATATGTTGCACGTTTTAAGGTTGCCATTGCTTTCTATGAGTGCAGGGGTTCTTGGATCGGTCTATCGGATATCTCATACTGCGAGTGATTTCAACATCTCATACCATACTAAATAAAGCACAACACACTTTATGTACATTTCAGTTCGAAGTACAATATAATTACATAACCAAAGCATTGCTGTTCATCCAAAGTGGCAAATAGATATACATGTAGCTGGTCAAAACACGTGAGTGGCATTTTTAATTATTCATGGGGTGTTTTTTTTTCTTCTAAAATTGCGAATAACATGGTAAATGTCATAACTCTTAGTGCACCCTAATTAATCAACATTTTTGTAAATCACCATCTTCAGAATTGTTGTGTGGAGCCACTAATGCTTTAAGTTAATGAGGGTTTCCCGTTTCAACAATGTTGAAAAAAAAACCTTAGACTTTTCTATAGTATAGTTGTAAGAGAAAAACATGACTCCAGTTCAGGAATGCTCATGAGCAGTTTGCTTCCTAGTTGTAAGTCTGTTAATGTCCTGTATTTTTTCAAATAGTAGTCTCCACAGCTTGTTGTTCTTTGCCGACATCCATTCTCTTGAGACGTCTGGGACAGTCCATGAAGCAGTCTGTAAAGTTTAAAGACAGCAAACACTCTAATAAGATAACCTCTCCATTACTTGTATTCTAAACGTGTTGTTTCCACTTACCAATTGTATTAGGATTTAAACAAAAACGTACATGTAGTTATGTTGGTGTGAATTGAAGAGTATACCTATGGTTTTACACAAGTAGGACAAGGACAGTTCAGTACTGAGTACTGTATGATGATCTTTTAATAAAGTGTGATCTTATTAAAATACAGGCATGGTATTTAGAATAGGAAATTTTACTACAGACCGCAGCATTTGATTTCTTAAAGCAAAATGTTGTATTCAGCACATTTGTACATGACTCACCCTCAACAAAGCTCCCAATCGAGGGATCAGATCCCATCGAGGACAAATTGTTCCTTCCACAAAGAATTTCTTTTCCCTGGTTGGCAACATAACAGCCAGCGTCTAGCTTCACAAACGGCGATTATTTGGCCTGTTGATAAAAATACAGTGTATAACTGGAATTTGTTGAAACAAATGCATAAATCATGCAGAAAGAAACATGCTTTAAAACTAGACGTGCAATTTGCTAAATGTAGACAAATACATGTACATATGGCCGGGTAGCCCAGTTATGATGAGTTTACAGAAGATAAAATATGAAATAAACTTTTTTAATTTCGATACATGCATAATGATGTAGCTACATGGTTTTGTAGAACCCCAGAAGCTAATTGTTAAGGTGTTCACAATCTGCCTTTTAAGAAGTGTGATAATTAATTTCTTGACTTACCTCAATGTCTCAATGAACTGATCGAGGAATAAAGGTCTAAACATGGTCTAAACATCCAGTTCTGGTCATTCAAACCTTGTACATACAGCATCCTAACGGGTACACTACAGTTTCACAGTGTACAGTTGGCTAAGTACTGCAGGCACTCATATGCAGGTACTGTACATGGTAGCAAAAAAAACAGCAAGGTCAGCACCCTGCGCTCTCTCTGCAGTGAAGCACATGTATGGGTACTACATCATGTACATGTAAACTGTACATGTGTATAGTCCAAGAATGTGACCTTCATTAAATATGCAGGGAGAAAGGGGCTTTAAGTTACATATACAAAGGTATGCACAGCATGGTTGTATAGGGCTTACACAAATGAATCCTACAGCAAGACCAAGTTTTTTTCATTGATTCCGCACCATTGATGATTAAATCAATCCAATTAATTGGGGCAAAGTTCCTCCATGATTGAACATTGGGATCCCATGCATCCTGTCCCGTACAGTCTTGTTTGAGTCTATTCCATCCCTCTGTACAAGATTCAATGGGACTCAACTGGATACTCGAATTGGTCCCACTGACTGCATGACTGAGCCAAGTGGATGATGTGTCCCGTTAGCTCCCATAATAAATACAATGGGATTTTTTACGTTAACAATAATGGGACCCAACTGGAATATTTGGGTTACTTCAATTGGTCCTATTAATTCAATGGGGTCCCGTTGAATCCCGTCCAGTTGGGGTATAATTGCTAGCTCCAAATACAAATATGGGATCCAATGGGACCAGCTATTACTTCTGAATTGGTCCCAATAATTAAATGGGATCTTGTTGTGTGCCGTTAACTCCAAATAGGGTAAATTCCTGTTAAAAATACAATGAGACTTAATGGGACTCAACTGGAATATGTTGGTAACTTCTGAATTGGTCCCATATTGAATAAATGGGATCCCGTAATTGTGTCCTGTTAACTCCAGTTAGGTCCAGTTCAGTCCCGTTAAAAATACAATGGGACTTAATGGGACGTACTCAACATGGAATATGTTGGTAACTTCTGAATTGGTCCCATTGAATCAATGGGATCCCGTTGTGTCCCGTTAACTCCAGTTAGGTCTAGTTTAGTCCCGTTAAAAATACAATGGGACTAAATGAGACTCAACTGGAATATGTTAACTTATGAATTGGTCCCATTGAATCAATGGGATCCCGTTGTGTCCCGTTAACTCCAGTTAGGTCCAGTTCAGTCCCGTTAAAAATACAATGGGACTTAATGGGATTCAACTGGAATATGTTGGTAACTTCTGAATTGGTCCCATTGAATCAATGGGATCCCGTTGTGTCCCGTTAACTCCAGTTTGGTCCAGTTCAGTCCCGTTAAAAATACAATGGGACTTAATGGGACTCAACTGGAATATGTTGGTAACTTCTAAATTGGTCCCATTGAATCAATGGGATCCCGTTGTGTCCCGTTAACTCCAGTTTGGTCCAGTTCAGTCCCGTTAAAAATACAATGGGACTTAATGGGACTCAACTGGAATATGTTGGTAACTTCTGAATTGGTCCCATTGAATCAATGGGATCCCGTTGTGTCCCGTTGTGTCCCGTTGTATCCCGTTGTGTCCAGTTCAGTCCCGTTAAAAAACCCAATGGGACTCAATGGGACTCAACTGGAATTTACTCCTGGGCATACCTTCGATACGCAAACGAATTTTGAAGAATTCTTCATTGTTTTCCTTTCGTATAGTACTTGTTTGAAGCAATCGGTCGGGTAGGTCCTGGTAGCTATAAACATCCTCCATGCTATAAATGTAGTTCGAAGATAGAAAGAGTGCTGTGGTGGGTGCACTGGTAACCTTACGTACCGTGCAACGACGTTTCTCAGAGACAAATTTAGCGCGCGCATGTTAACGGTCGCTTAACTCGCTAGATTGATTCCTTGACCTTATGACCCAGAAGAGTCTGGTAAATCGGATTCGCCTAGCTTCTGATCACGTACTGACCACGTGTACCTATAGCCTGTACACGCGTGCAGTACATATGGGTGATTGCTGTGATCGTTGAGGAATTATAGATACATACTAAAATTTGTAGTTTGTGTTCAGTGAAATATTGATCAAGGAAATACTGTACTCAAAAGTTTCAGTCGGTACTCGAAGTACGTCGTTCATTGGTAGAAAACGACAACGTATTATGAAAGCTTTACTAAATTTGTACTCAATACACTTAGCAACTTGAACCCTGTGGTTTCCGGTGATCGTGCGTTTCCCAAAATAATGTTTCTGTATCGGGGTCGGTTTAAGAGTGCAGCTAGGCCATGCAGACATCATGCCCTAGCTAGGGGGTTTAGAAGTGGAATCACTGCATGGCGGTTCGCCGTTAGTGGCCCGGTGGCGGTTTAGGAGCGGCAGGCCACTGGTGGTTTCGCGATTGCTACCATCAGTGGTCCGGTGGCGGTTTAGGAGCGGCAGGCCACTGGTGGTTTCACGATGGCTACCGCTAAGGGTCCGCTGGCGGTTTAGTAGGGGCAGACCACTGGCGGTTTGCCGATGGCTACCGTTAGTGGTCCGGTGGCAGTTTAGAAGCGGCAGGCCACTGGTGGTTTCGCGATGGCTACCGTTATATAGTGGTCCGGTGGCGGTTTATGAACGGCAGGCCACTGGTTTCACGATGGCTACCGCTATAGTGGTCCACTGGCGGTTTTAGAGTGGCAGACCACTGGTGCATGGTTTCGCAATGGCTACCGCCAGTGGTCCACTGGCGGTTTTAGAGTGGCAGACCACTGGCGCTTTGCCGATGGCTACCGTTAGTGGTCTGGTGGCGGTTTAGGAGCGGCAGGCCACTGGTGGTTTCGCGATGGCTACCGTTAGTGGTCCGGTGGCGGTTTAGGAGCGGCAGGCCACTGGTGGTTTCGCGATAGCTACCGCTAGTGGTCCACTGGCAGTTTTAGAGTGTCAAACCACTGGTGGTTCGCCGATGGCTACTGCTAGTGGTCCACTGGCGGTTTAGGAGTCGCAGGCCACTGGCGGTTTCGCGATGGCTACCGCTAGTGGTCCACTGGCGGTTTTAGAGTGGCAGACCACTGGCGGTTTGCCGATGGCTACCGCTAGTGGTCCACTGGCGATTTTAGAGTGGCAGACCACTGGTGGTTTCGCGATGGCTACCGTTAGTGGTCCACTGGCGGTTTAGGAGTGGCAGGCCACTGGTGGTTTCGCGATGGCTACCGCTAGTGGACGGTCCGCTGGCGGTTTAGGAGCGGCAGATCACTGGCGGTTTGCCGCTGGCTACCGCTAGTGATCCACTGGCTGTTTAGGAGTGGCAGGCCACTGGTGGTTTCGCGATGGCTACCGCTAGTGGTCCGCTGGCGGTTTAGGAGCGGCAGATCACTGGCGGTTTGCCGCTGGCTACCGCTAGTGGTCCACCAGCGGTTTAGGAGCGGCAAACCACTGGTGGTTCGCCGATGGCTACCACTAGTGGGCCGCTGGCGATTTAGGAGCGGCAGACCACTGGTGGTTTGCCGCTGGATACCGCTAGTGGCCCGCTGGTGGCTCGGGAGCGGTAAAACGCTGTTCGCATGCCACTTGCAAGCCACCGGCGGACCGCCGGTGGTTTTTGGTCGGTGTGCCGGTGCCGACCGCCGCTTCCCAGCCGACGGCGGTCCGTCGGTGGCTTGCGCACTGGGGTTGGCCATTCCCAGTAGTGCGCCCTCTTGCAGCACTAACTGGCCAGCCCTTTGCTCACTAGAGTAGTCTTGGGAATCTCCCCCGGAAGGTTTAACTTTTTCTTTGTTTTTGCCTAGGCTTCCCTAGGGAACCAATCAGCGAGTGACCCAAATACAGCAGCGCGTCGGAATGCAGCGAGCGACCCAAATACAGCGCGTCGGATGCAGCGCGTGACCCAAATACACCGCGTGCACGCGCTTCGAATTTTTTGAAAAAAATATAAGGCGGCTTACAAGAATCATCGAACATGACCGTTTTATCGTTGCTAATATTTTCGGTGGCATACATGTAGGTTTCTTGGCAATTGTTTGCGAATGTATTTACAAACATGTTTGCAAAGACGTATGACATCGCAAAATACATTTGTTTATGAAGATAATTGCGACATTGCAAATATTTGCAAATATATCTGTGGTATGCCATGTCCCTTGTGTGCCATCATAAAACCCTCTGCAGCTATTTACATAAAACGGTACCGCCCCCGATGCCGAACCTCCGGGAGAGATTCCCAAGACTACTCTAGTGAGCAAAGGCTGGCCAGTTAGTGCTGCAAGAGGGCGCACTACTGGGAATGCCCAACGCGTACACAAACCACTATCGACTAGAGTAGTCTTGGGCCAAGACTAGTCCGTCACAAGTCCCGTAACAAGAAGCAAAGGATGAACACGCACAAAAGAATGCCTTTGTCGGAGTTCATTTGAATAGCTTGCAACTTGAATTAAGAATAAGACCTAGGGACTTGTGGTAGACTTGTGATGGACTCGACTACCACCCTGCTGGTAGGGAGGTCGGCACTTTTGGGGTTTTTGGTTGGAATATGACACATTTGGTATCGTTAGAAAGAGCGTCTAAAAAGAAAACCAATGGTGTTAATTATAGCTCCATATTGGTGATAATAATATGGAGAAATTATAATCCATTAAAAGGGCATGCACTGCAGTGGCCTATTTTTCTTTCGCTGTGGTGCGTGGTGTTAACGACGTTAAAAAGAGCTTTAAAAAAGAAAGCCAACGGCGCTTAGTACATGTATAGCCTGATGGGTGAAAGTATGTCAAAGTTATGATCCATTAAAGGGGCATGCATTTTTTTCAGCTGTTGTGGTGCGCAGTGTTAATCACGCCGATATGAAAAATCAGGTATTGTTGAAAAGAGCTTTCAAAAAGAAAAGAAAGCCAACAGTGGCAGGTATACATGCTTTTACAGGCAAACAGATATAAATGAAAATCTGCTAGTTTCACTGACCTCCCTAAAGCCCGCCGCACACGAGAGCTATGTGCTGAGCCAAAATTCATTCGTGGCCGATGGCGTAAGGAGATAGCTCTCGTGTGCGGGCAACTTACGTGAGCATTTGGTCACTCGTGCCACTTGAGACAAATATCTAACGTGTTTGATAATTTTGGCCTCGCGTGGCCAAAATCTCACGTGTGCGGGGGTGCTGAGCCAAGTGCTGAGCTAAAATAAATGTAGCTGGCCAATTAAAACCACGCGCGCGATACGAAAACAGCGCGCGCACGCGAACCCCGCCAAGGTCACCACACTTTAGCAAAAGTTTGGTGACCTTAGCGGTGCCCGCGCGCACTGTATTCATATCACGTGAATATGGGGATGGTTTTTAATTGGCCAGCTACATTCATTTTAGCTCAGCACTTGGCTCATCACCCCCGCACACGTGAGATTTTGGCCACGCGAGGCCAAAATTATCAAACACGTTAGATATTTGTCTCAAGTGGCACGAGTGACCAAATGCTCACGTAAGTTGCCCGCACACGAGAGCTATCTCCTTACGCCATCGGCCACGAATGAATTTTGGCTCAGCACATAGCTCTCGTGTGCGGCGGGCTTAAAAAAGAAGTAATTAACCTACAGGATAACTTGTTTAAGTGGGTAACCGTTTAAGTTATACCCTCAATGGCGATTTGGGTACTGACCCAATACAGTTCACACAATAAAAACAAAATGGGTTTCAAACATGAAATAAGGAAGTGTCGTGATTAAATGTGGTCGCCTTATGGGATCCAGTAGGAGTACAAGCTACTTTGTGGCGTCAGTTTGTACGTCAACTGGATGGAATGGTGATTTTTAATTAACCTTTTGTCATTCTGCATGCTGGTAATTTAATCAGTAATAAATCGTCAGCCGAAAATGCTGTCTTGTGTTTAAACAATCGGTAGTCAAATAATATATCCTTATATCACTTTACTGCTTGAATATTCGATCACCGAATGCCTTGCCGGTGTGTATAGCTTTCCCTAAACACGTATAGACCCCTTGCACTGCGGCAATGACAGAGGGCAGTCACATTGTCACAGTGCGTCATGCACGAGTAGGCACTTTATGGATCTATTGTCACATCATTTAAATATGAAAACCTGCCCTCTGTCATGGCCGCTGTGCAAGGGGTCTATTAGATCACATATGTCTGATGAAAGTTTTTACGATGTGAATCTGCATGTAGTACAATCTGAAAATCTGCCCGCAATTTCCAATTTTCTGCAATAAATTGCATTGGACGAATAATGCAACACTATAGTCGATTTTTACATCATCAAGACCTCATCTCGGTGGCCAAGCTGCACCTCATAAATTAGTCGTCCAGAAAGCTAATGTGTTTGATTAGTCCCTGTGCGCATAAGCAGCACGGGACTGTATACTCCCAGGGAGCTGAGAAGGATTAAGGAATGATATGACTGAGCCCATTGACCAGGGGTAATAATGCAGAAAGCCCATTGAGAGATCCATCGGATCTGTAATGCGCTATTAGTCAGGGAATATTTTCCAATATTTGCCAAATCTGGGAACTAAATCCTTACCAAATAATTTCTTCACCAATTTGTAACTGAAGGTGTCTACTAACACCCCTTAAAAAGTTGAAATTCAATTCCCCTAGGAAAGCCCGGGACAGCTTCTTAAAGATGCAGTACAGACTTAAAAATGTAAAAACCTAAAAATGCAGTACATCAGACAACAGCCGTTGGCAAACGCAAAGTGCCCATTTGTTTTGAATAGCGTATACGCTGGGTCAGACGGCTGTTTTGTGTTTCATCTGGCGCAAATGCCGACAGCGTTGTGTGTAGTTCTCCGGCCATGGGATTGCAAAAATATAGTGTCACATAATTTGAATGGGAGAACCCTGGCTGCGTTCCATTTAACCAGAGACCTAGAGAGAAATGTGCTGCCGACGTTCGCTACTGGTTACAGTATTTTTGTGCACTCGTCTATGAAAAGTCGGGCACCCTTCTTGGCAAACGTTTCCAAACTTTCGCGTATGTTGAACAGCAGCGTAGCCATGATTGTTTTCACTGGGGGAAGGGGGAAGGGGAAGGGGAAGGGGAAGGGGAAGGGGAAGGGGGCGGAGGTGGGGGTGGGGGTGGAAGGTGCACATGGGTGCATTACTTTTTAGCGAGGGGGGAGGGGCGAGGGGGGGGGGGGGCGGTGTGTATAATCAGGGCATACAGCACTGACATCCAGTCAGTTACAGGTAGGTATAGGCCCTATCGTTATAAAAAAACTTTATTTTCCTTGCCTTTTTCTGGGAATCTGACCCCCCGTATTTAGGCTGCTGATGTCGAACGCAGCTCCGGTCCCTCACATGCATGGCTGTCGGTTGAAAGGCTCTATTATTTATTTATTCACCACATCCAACAGCGGAAGAACCGCCAATTACAGGAATAGGATCAATTAACATAGATATCAATTAACATGATATCAATTAATATAGATATTCGAATAACTATCAACTTCTAAGTTGAATTAGAAACGGCCAGAGACACCGGGGAATCCCTCCCCTTGCTCTTCACGAAAGAATGCTCTGGGATCTTTAAAGTGCGTTACATGTAACACACTGGACCAACGGCTTTACATCCCTTCCGAAGGACGGAACAATTGTGATTAAGTGCCTTGCTCAAGAGCACAAGTGTCACAACCCGTCACGGCCCGGAATCCAACCCACATTCTAGTACTGGCACAGGAACTTGAGTTCGACGCGCTATTGTTAAGAAAGTGTGTGTGGTACATTTCGGGGACGTTTAGTGCCACTCGGTGCCAATGATAGACCATGCAGTTGCGTGATAGATTTGCACTAAATTATTATATTTGCATAAATGTGACCCGCTCTGCAAAAAAGGGTCTTAAGTCGCGCTGGCTAGTATTCTTTTTGCGACCATAAAAAGAAATCTGTGGCATTTCTACGCTCATTAAAATACATAAACACAAAAGAAATTCCAGGCGTATTCCAGGGGGAACACAGACACAAATGCTACTACAGTCCCGCCTTCGCGCGATAGACCATATCGAATAGCTGCGATTCTGTGGGGCAGTTTCTTTGTTCCTTGAGGACATGCATGATTGCACATATTGTGCTTCCATTGTTGAATGGTTTAAGTAACAAAAGGTGCCCCACGAAAACGAAATGGCGGCTATTCGATATGGTATATCGGCCTACCTGGCAAATTGGGCTGTTTTCAGGTGGTGCACGCTGGGTAAAAAGGCAAGTTCCTGGAAATGACCCTGATCCTCAGCCTAATCACGTGACTCTGAATTTTCATCGTAATTTATAAAAACCTCGGAATTGGATTCAGCACCATGGAAAACCATAGTATCAACACCAGGATCTTTAAAATCGGCCGACTATACCTACACCTGACACGGCCTACGCCTGGCAACTGTAAATTTCAATGGCGGCAATCTTGGAAATGGCCCCGATTCTCAGCTTAGTCACGTGACCCTGACCTTTCATCATTTTAAAAACCTCAGAATTCGATTCAGAACCACAGAAAACCACCGGAGCAGCACCAGAATCCATTCCAATCACAGCGCTGCCCGCATTTGCGCTAGTATGAGACACAAAACAGTCGTCTGCTTAGGCACACACTATTCAAAACAAATGGGCGCTTTGTCAACGGCTGTTGTCTGTACTGTATTTTTAAGGTAAAACTTTTAGAAGCTGTCACATGGTTTCCTAGGGGAATTGAATTTCAACTTTTTAAGAGGTGTTAGTAGACACCTTCACTAACACATTGGCGAAGAAATTATTTGGTAAGGATTTAGTTCCCAGGTTTCAGCAAAATTCCCTGACTATATATAAGAACTGTCTATTATATTATTATATTATTATTGCCCAATGCCACAAGGCACGCGTAATTCATGTACATGTATATAACTTACTGTGTGCACATGGCTTGCAACTTGACGGATGAATACTTCCAGAGAATGAAATGTTTTTTAACTTTGCATCCGGGCACCCAATTAACGACGGTGTTTAACAGTCAATTTGGTTGAAACTTGCCAGGATGATAGATAAATAAGTAAAGAAAAATATTCACACTGACCTAAATACAAAAATATTAATTATTTTTATGGGGGGAGGGGGGGAAGTCACACATGTCGGAAGAAAATGTGCGGCTGGAAATGATCAGTTTCGAGAAATTTGGTCCAAAATCTAATGACAGGTAAGTGTTCTATGTCATACAAGTAAAATAATCCGGTTACAAACCGCACAAGTTACCAAAAACCAGATTTTTCGAGGAGCATGTTAACCCAATGCTCCCACACCGATCAAAACGAAAACAAGGCTGCGACATAAGTTGGTGAGCGTGAATTGCAATATTCACACATAGGCCTACCTACGAGTTGGTACAGCGGTCGAGTTGGTACAGCGGTCGAGTTGGTACAGCGGTCGAGTTGGTACAGCGGTCGAGTTGGTACAGCGGTCGAGTTGGTACAGCGGTCGAGTTGGTACAGCGGTCGAGTTGGTACAGCGGTCGAGTTGCTAAGCCTTCGAGTCGAGTTTGGCAAATGGTCGAGTTGACTGCAAACCGCCTACATCATGAGCATAAGCACGCCCGCTGGAGTTGTTAGTCCATTGACATGATAGACTGGTTTCCATCCACATATTCCACATAGGAGAATAGGGACAGGTAAAGGGTGCGCGCTTCATCTTGATCTGTGATTGGTCGTCTTTGCTCGTGCGCATTGTGTGTTTTAACAATTTGCGAAGCCCTTTGCTTTAGGCAATGTACCTTATTTACATTTAGATATGTTCGACACGCATGGCCGGATTACAAATATCAATGCAAAATATACGCACTTACTAAACAAATTGAATAATAACCACTTGACAGGGCAGAATTCTGCCCGTCATGGCTGCCCTTTACCGATCCGTATATTTTCGCAATAAGCGATAGGATTGGGAACCAATCTATTGACATGATTTAATTTTCTGACTCTGACCTTGATTGGTACCCGATCCCTATAGATTGGTTCGCTTATTGCGAAAATATAGCGATCAGTAATGCACCATTCAATTGTAACCCGGCTCTGGGGGACCCGGGACTTTGGAGAAAGTAGCGGGGACATGGCCGGGGATGTCAAAAAAAAAACGTGCCCTGCTAGCCGGGACAATAGTGGGGACTTGGCCCGGGTTGTACAATTTGTTGCCCCGCTATACCGGGACAATAGCGGGGACATAGCCGGGGTTGTACAATTGTGTTGACCCGCTCTACCGGGACAATAGCGGGGACATAGCCGGGGTTGTACAAATTTGCTGCCCTGCCCTACCGGCCTCGCATGTTGGGGCCGGGATTGTGCGGGGGTTGTACTAAATGCCCCGCATGTCGGGGCCGGGATCATGCGGTGGTTGTACAATAATGCTCCGCATACCGGGGCATAGTAATCTATTTGCACAACCGCCTTTGTTTCCGTCCGACTCCGGCATCTATAGGGTTTAGATATGGGTTAGATGGATTGAGCATAGAAACCGAAGCCAGAGGAAAGCTCAGCAATGAGGAAGGAGGTCGGGTGGGCGGGGAAAAAAAAGGTATATATATAATAATACTCACCAGAAGCTGGCCGCCGAGGCCAAACTATTATCTTACCGCCGTTGAGACATACAACCGTATACCGTCCTCTGCCGACTCGTTCCTTCTCGTCCAAATACTCCCCACCTGCCACCTTGGTATACTCGAGACTGCGTAGATTCCTACGCAGCCCTCAACGTCGGCGGTTGTGCAAATAGTAATCTATTTGCACAACCGCCTTTGTTTCCGTCCGACTCCGGCATCTATAGGGTTTAGATATGGGTTAGATGGATTTCGCCAAAACCTGCCCTCTTAGGCCGCCGAGAACCCCCAAGCCTGCCCAAATACACCCCAATCCTTACCCAAACCTCAAACGAAAGCGGGGGACTGTATCAGATAGAAAGGAAAGAAAAACTGGACTAGTTGTCTTGCTGCCTTTCTTTCATTGTATTTTCTTCTCTTTTCTTTTCTCAAGCTGTCGCTGCCTATAAAATTGATTTAAAAACAAAATGGGTAGTTTTGTTAGTAGGTGATGGTATTTTTAGACATCATAGCTGCATGTAGATGGCGGGAAAGCTACGCGGGCCCCGAGGCCCGAGTTTAGACGCCTATAGAGTTGTCCGACGATATCTGCCATTGGACTTTGTTCAGCTGTGGAGACGGCGTCGCGTAATACCTGGACCGTGCTCTGACGCCTCATAACTCTCTCAACCTGGGTATAGTGTTTGTACGTCTTCCGCGACGCCCATTGACAGTGGTCCATCACCTGCTCGTCCGATGCATCCAGGAGCCGCAGTGTGGTTGCTGCCCAGGCACGGCTGTTGTGCGCTCTCAAAAGCTGGTTTTCAGGATTGTCTGTTGCGGCAAAATACATCTTCAGCCGTGAATTCGGTCCGTTAACAGGCGAAGGGTTTGTTTACGAGGACTCTGCGATTGGCCGCCAAGGGGCGAAAGATCAACCAGACTTTGAACTGCGCCGACTGGATCCATCTTTCCTTGGTCCTGCAACTTTGGAATCATTATCAATGATGAGTCACCCTCACTTACCGTCTTGCCAATAGTGTGGCTGAATAAAAAATCGCCTCCTTCGATCCTTGTTATTTTTCAGGTTCTGATTCCTCCTAGGTCACCAGCTCTGTCTCCGGCCCATTATAGGCAGAGGAAAAGGGCCAAGTCTCGTTGTACCACGTAGCGCTAGGGGAAAAGACCTTCGCCTTTGCCAAGTCTCCAGGATCGGTCAGTGATCTCTTTCACCGACCATCGTAACTTATCAGAAAACAATGGAATTGCCTGCTTTGAAGTAATGTGAGACTCAGCCTGCTCCAGCTGCATTGCATTCATGTATCTACGAACTTGGTGAGAGATGCAAGGGTTTGCGAACTTTTATCCCACTCGCCAGACTTCGGTCTTACCGAATGAGTTAAAGTATGCCCTTATCTGCCCAACATAAGAGTCCACGGTGCATGCCGCTAATATAAGCGGGCACCCACAAGAGCGGCAGCCGATTTCACGAAAGAGTGCGCAGCTTGCGCAACTTTTGCAAAATGGCGCAAGCCCTATAGCTTGCGTGTAATTTTCACAGGAATGTTGCGCAGCCTACGCAATAAAATGTTGCGCAAGCGGACTTACGCAGTGCGTAAGGGTTCGTGAAATCGGCTGCAGATCCCGTGCTTACCCAAATTGTTTCACCCTAAGCCGTGAATCTGCGTGCGACCTTCTGAGTCACGATCGATCAAAAAGCATAGGATGTCAAGTGGTGTCACTGACTCCAGATCCTCCCCTTCAGTACAGCATCATTTGCTTTGATGCTTCCGCAGAAATCGGTCTATATGCTGCAAATAAGTCCGCTCTTTTGCACTCCATATCCCTGCGTATCCAACTCGTTTCCTAGTTTTGTCAGCCTGGTTGCCGCACTGATCATCTTCAAAAAGATACCAAAACGCTCTCGTGAAGGGGAGGGCATGATTGAAGAAGAAATTTAGCATTGTATCGGAATTCCCGAGGGCAAGCCCGAAACGGATCTGAAAACAGCCGCAGCCTGCGCTGGAGCTTAGATATCCCATCATCGATAGGTGCACAATGTCCGCAAGATCCTGCTCCACGATGTAATCGTTCGAGAAAAAACTGCCAGCTAGCATTCATGATAGACCTCTTTCAATAATGAGTTGACTACGGAGACTGAGCGATTGATGTCCACCATCTTGGTTTGGCACCTTGAGGAAAGAACAAATATGCATATTGGGAATTTTTTCCCTGATCAGTTGGGCAACAGCGCGAAAAACCCCTACCACGTCAAGTACACCCTGCGAAGGGTCGGTCAATCGGCTGAAATCATTTATGCCTCCGCGCAGAACTGCCACCTCCGGCTGAAAAGCCCTGCAAGATACCACCAGATGTCTACATAACGGGGCCATTTTTGTGCCTCCGTTGGCTAACATTTTCACGCTCAATGCCTTGGGCCAGCCGAATCCTTTGAACCCTCTGAACATTGAGTCGGACACAAGGAGAACATGGTGACGCTTAACGTAAGCGATATCCATTCGGGGGGTGACAATACGTGGGAAGTAGCACTGGAAGGCCCAGAGCTCAAACCCCAGCCCTTGAAAAATTCGGGACATTCTAAAAAAACCTGCTTGACCTGCCTCTGACAGGCGAAAGGAAGAACTTGAGTGGAGACCCGTTCCTGCGCGCCGGGACATTTGACGAAAGTGACATCAAATCAAAGGTGAAAACCTGTGGGATTACCAGATGAGACCTAGGTCAACTTGAGCGAAAAATTTGCCTCCAAGGAGAGGGCAAAACAAAAAATTAAACTTCAACATTTTTGAAAGCGGTTTAGACCTAGCTCGGAGGCCAGTCCAAGCATCCACCACATTTCTGGAATCTCCAACCACATCCACCATCAAGTTCCATAGCGAATCAAAGACTGAGAGCCACACAAAATATAGATCAAGGGCCTCCTTGCGACATATACCCGTGTGTCCCAAAATGTCTGCGGACCAGTAATCTCAGAAACTTACACTTAGTTGAGCGAGAGGTTGTCTTCAGCCGACGCCTTCTCGGGAAACTCTGATGGTCGTCTTCCACGCATCTCGGTCCAGCATCAGCGTCCTAAGCTCAGTTGTTTCTTGTTGTGTTGCGTCCCTCTTCAGCTGATCTACGAAAGTTAGTCTCCTCCTGCCCTTGCTCCTGTTTCCATCGTCTGGTAAGACTAGGGTACCGCCCTATTTATAGCCAGATGCGTCTGCCGACAGTGCAATGCGATAGCAAGGTGGCGGCCTTGACTTCAAGGGATCAGCTGCGAGAAGCTATCGACAAACCTCCAAAATAGAATCTCCTCCCGCACTTGTGGTGACAGAGGCGTAGGCACGAGATCATATCAAGTGTAGATATGAAGGAGGAGCATTCCCTCAGAAACAAACAAACACCAGAGCAAAACTTTGGCCTTTGCCCACAAAACGTTGCATCTGTTTTTAGAGCATTTTATCCTCCCGCAAAATTGTCTCTCGTACCTCAGCGAATGATACCTTTTTATGCTCAGGAATCGGAAATGATAGGGTTTGGAGCAGATGCCGAACCCGAGATGCACCATGCTGTTCGATGGCTGCCGATGACTTTTCTTTAAGTTGCTGAACAAGCCGAGCTTTAACTGTATGTAGCGTACGACGTAAACGGCCCTTAGAGCTCTGATGTAGGAACCGTCCCCATGCATGTCCTGTTCACACCGCAATAAAACAAACACGAGTGAAGTGTTTTAAACCTTCGTATACTTTGGCCCTCCATCGCTGGGATGGCACTTGCCAATGAAACGGTCGTCTATCCATATTTCTGTATGTATACCTCTGTTCTTAAGCCATGCAGGAAGACAAAAGCCAATGGATGAGTAAACTTATGCACTGTTTTTTTTTTATTTTTTAAACCAAACCCACTCGAAGCCGGAAAAGGTTCTGGACTCCTTGGTCAAGAAGATTTGCTTGTATCCCTGGCTGTTGTCGGTACTTAAGAAAATATCGCCTTTGGTTATGGGTCTGACAACATTGCCTAAAGGTACCACACTGAAGGGTGTGTCCTTGCGCCAAAGATTAGGTCCCTTCATTGATATAGAAGCAGACTGTCAAGGCAGTCACACATTTCGGCGGCTGTACTTCCTTGACCCCACCCACAACGTATATAGAGCCCTCTATCCACCGCCTGGTGATTGTGTCTATGAAAAGGGCGACATAATCTTGACAAATGAGCGCATTTAAAATACCTTTCGGTGGGCAATTATAAACAGCAATTCCTGCCCCTGTATCTGCCATGAAACGACTGGAAAAAATTATACAGACTAATTCCATGATGAAGCCAACCATGAACTTCGTCCCTATTGGGTGACTCTGCTAAGATATCGTCCCAAAGCACCAGGATCATTGCTTAATGTGCCGTCTACAAAATAGTTGGATCTCTGAATCCGAGCGCCTATAAATCTACCTGTAGTCTACCAGAGAGAACTTCAGGCGGGGTGGGTGTAAAAGGGACTAGCAAGCCACTTGGTTTGCCATTGAAAATTACCCACTGGGAGGTGCCTCGTTTCCGCTTCGCTGCGTGCGTAGCGATGGGATCAAAGATTGATCAAAATCTCTCTCACACAGATGACTCTCCAGCATTTTCAAATACCACTGGTACTCAATGGTACTGGTTGGTTTTTTATTTTTTTTTATTTTTATTTTTAGCAAAACTTTGCGAACGGGGTACTTGAACTTTGGGATTCACAAAATGGCACAAAGAGGTGCCCCTGGACCACATTAAAATCAGCGTGCTAGCGAAGGCCCATCAACATGGCATACAGAGGCCCGCCCTCTGCCAGGTACAGAGTACATATATGCGAAATAGAAGTACACTGTACCCCAAACATGGCATTCAGAGGCCCGTCCTCTGCCAAGTACATTGCACCATAAACATAGCGTTTAGAGGCCCGTCCTCTGGCAAGTACATTTGTACCTTAAACATAGCATTCAGAGGCCCGTCCTCTGCCAAGTACATTGCACCATAAACATAGCACTCAGAGGCCCGTCCTCTGCCAAGTACATTTGTACCACAAACATAGCATTCAGAGGCCCGTCCTCTGCCAAGTACATTGCACCATAAACATAGCGTTCAGAGGCCCGTCCTCTGGCAAGTACATTTGTACCTTAAACATAGCATTCAGAGGCCCGTCCTCTGCCAAGTACATTGCACTATAAACATAGCACTCAGAGGCCCGTCCTCTGCCAAGTACATTTGTACCACAAACATAGTATTCAGAGGCCCGTCCTCTGCCAAGTACATTGCACCATAAACATAGCGTTTAGAGGCCCGTCCTCTGGCAAGTACATTTGTACCTTAAACATAGCATTCAGAGGCCCGTCCTCTGCCAAGTATATTGCACTATAAACATAGCACTCAGAGGCCCGTCCTCTGCCAAGTACATTGCACCATAAACATAGCATTCAGAGGCCCGTCCTCTGCCAAGTACATTTGTACCATAAACATAGCATTCAGAGGCCCGTCCTCTGGCAAGTACATTGCACCATAAACATAGCATTCAGAGGCCCGTCCTCTGCCAAGTACATTTGCACCATGAACTTGCGCGCATCTGCTCGCTGAGCTCCGTGACCCTACGCTCAGCGCAGGAAAATGACACGGAAAACAGCCCCTCACTGCGAACTTTTGTGAGTACATAAAAAAAGTACGTCTATGTTTCTCCCCAACTCGCTATGCATTTCAAAGTACAGAGTATTACCTTTAGTTTGGTTATTATTTCATAAAATATATGATGCACGGGGAAAAGGGGCTTTTTTCACTCAAAGAACGGGTGTTGAACCTCAAAATCGGCAAAGTCAATGGAGGTCAACACGATTACTGATCATTTTTCAGTAGGTTGTCTCACTGAATTGAACGGCACAGTCGTTCTCTTTGTCCCACCGATTCAACTCGCACTTATGAATAAACTACATAAAATTCCCGTCCCACTCATATATGAAACATTTTGATTGGACAAGGGGAAAAGGGGCTTTTTTGCTTCAAATCATAGAATGTCTCTCATCTAAGACCATGACCCGATTGTAATACGCAAAATATGGTTACATTGCACATGTACCATAAGCCTGGCATTCAGAGGCACGCCCTCAGCCTGGTACCGAGTACACATGCAAATCAAGGGTACATTCATACAGAGGCCCGCCCTCTGTGTATCGCACCTGCAATATAAATGCTCATCAAAGTTGCACTGCCCTTTTTTTTTTTTTTTTTTTTTTTTTTTTTAGGGTAAAATAGGTAACTTTCCCGAATAGAAAAAGTTATCAGCCCCCACTTGGCACCAAGAACGTAAAAAAAATCCGTCAAGGACCAACGCCAGTCGATCAAAAACAAGAAACGACCAAATGGCTGGCAGGTCACCCAATCGACAGGGCCATGACGCAAATGCACATGTGCGCGCACACCATGTACATACGAGCGCACGCGCACATGCACAACATGAAAAGCACGTTTCAAGAAAAAGGCCTGCATCTCCAACTCCCGACGTCGGAAACTTAAGTTTTTGATATTTTTCGTTACAGAGACACGTAAGCTTTATAAATTCGTTCGCTTGTGTAAATTAATTTTTATTTTTAATCCTTTCACCGAAACACGGGCAATGCAACTTTAAGCTTGGTGTCCCGAGGCCCGTCCTCTAGCACACACGCCATTTATGGGTATATTACACTTGACATACAGGGACCCGTCTGTGCCTAGTACCTGTATCTATACACATAGAAAACATGGGCACATTAAAATTTGGCATTCATAAAATTGATTTTTATTGAAATTTTGAATTCAGAGACCCGTCCTCTGCCTATGTAGACGCCCTTATGTACCAAAACCAAATAAGAGCGCATATTAATAGGGATACGCTAATTCAGAGGTCGGCTGTCTAGTAAAGGGTACCCATTCCAAAATTAGCGTCACATCAGAACTTGGCATCTCAACTTGGCATTTAGAGGCCCTCCTCTGCCTAGTACACATGCAAGCTATGAGCATATTAAACTTGGCATTGGGAGGCCCGCCCTCTATCTAGTATATAGAGTACGTGGGCAATATTTACTCGGTCCGTCCTCTGTCTAGTACCGAGTACATGTGGAATATGTATTACCACTTAGTATTCAGAGGCCCGATCTCGGCAAGTACACATGTAATCTATGGGTACTTTGAACTTGCCCTTTAGAGGCCCGTCCTCGGCCTATACAGATTCTGACTGGGGTTATGACGAAACTTTAAGTATTGTCAAGCCAAACCCCCAGTGCATCTATGCTTGCTGCCTAATGGCGACACATATCTATCATTCAGTATAATTGACGTGCTCACGAACAACAGCATAGCATTCAGAGGCCCATGCTCTGCCTCCTCGAAGGAACTGGAAATTAAGACATGGGCTATTTCACAATAAGTGTACACTTTCAGTCTCACTGGCAAATCGGGGTAAAATTTCAAACTTGTCCAACTCACAAAAGTTTGTTGATCTAAAAACTTCAGGATGTATACTAATAATTCAAAAAATATCAGAGCGTGGCATTATGATTAACGTGTTTATTTTTTCCACTGAAATAATAATTTCTAATTGGTTGCTGGAGAGGACATTTGTTAAACACAGAATATCACAATATAATGGCCAGACTAAATGTTGAAATGGTAATGCCATGCACTGTCCTGTTAGAAGGAATGGTACTGTTAATTTTACAAACCTAACAATGAAATATTTCAATCATGGTTGACATGTTATATTACAATTGAATGCTGTCCTGGAGAGGACAAATGTTTAACGGATTTTCCACAACCCTGAATATGATCTTGATAAAATTTACTCAAATCTCTTCCACGATCAAATTGTCATATTTACTCCATCAAATGTGTCATGTGATGATACAAACATCTTTGTGAGTACATATCTCCAAACTATTCCATTGTGTGGAATACCTTGACCTGGAGAGGACATTACCATATTTTGTTTGTTTGTTTGTTTGTTTGTTTTTTTGTTGACCGAATTACACCAACCCAAGTTTCACAATATTGTTGAACACTATATATCCATGATTGATCACCAAATGATCACCACAATAATGCATCATCAACAAATGATTGCACTTAAACTAATGCAAAACTTGAAATGAGACTCCAAAATGGTGTTAAAAGTGCATGTAAATAGAGAAATTAAAAACGAATAACTCGTAGAATTATGTAAAAATAGTTCTGTAGCTTGTCCTTCATATTACCCGTCATATAAAATCACTCATAACATGTATATGCACTGATAAAGTTATCCAGGATGGGTTAAACTGTAATCTACTCAAATGACCACCCACTGTGAAATAGCCCACATGTACTCAGGGACCAGTCCTGGTCCATAGAATACGATCTAGGCCTTGATACTCGGAAGCCCAACCCGTGCTTCGTAAATTGCCTAACAAAAGATGCGCTTAAACTGCGCGTTTGGGGGCCCGTCCTCCACTTCATACATTTAGTAAGCAAGAGTCCATTCACTTGCCACTTAGGGCCTGTTCCATTACCTATGAGGGCGCTAACACAGGTACCTTGAAACAAAAGGCCAGAACCAGATTTCCCAAATGCTAGGCTGACTCCTTTTTTATTGTTATATTGCGCTCGCTATACATGCTCGAGCAATAACAAAACAAGAATTGTGAGGGCACTTTCCGAACTACGAATCTTGAAAGAGGCCCGCCCTCTATCATCTAACGAACATGCCAAACTGGTATTTTAATTCCCACGATTCAAGGGCGTGCCCCGTTTATAAACATGCTAGCATTGCACCCTGAGCCTTGTTTACCCGTTGGAGCATTCGCTCCAGATTTCGGCGTTGTCCTCCATATAGATCCATAGGACGCCAAGGTGAACAAATTCTCCCTCCAGCGGTCTTCCAGACCTTGCAATTGGTCGATGTCTTGCCAACCATCCTTGGCATCCGCCTTTTCCTATAGGGAGCACGAAAAAAGCAACAAAGAAAATTGAAATTTCGGAAACTGTTTGTGTAAACGCCAATTATCGAAAGCATTTCACCTGCCCATGCCTTCTCCGACCCACGCTGTACCTTGGCCGCCTGGCTCCATGAAAAGGCGGAGAAAAGCACTGTTTCGGAGACGCGTGTGTTAATTGTTATAATGCGTACTTGTGCATGGTGGGCTTAGTAGCCCAAACTTAATTAAAGAGTCGTATGCATTTGTATACGTACAAAATATTTGGCTGTATACCTGTATACCTGTCGAATGGCTGGGCCCCCGTCGCCACACGGGTGATACCTATAAAATACGAGCCTGAGGCTACTAGGCCTAATTCGCCATATTTATGGGCCTGACAGATGTTTTACCAAAACTGAATAATATCTTATGACATATAAAGCATTGAAGCAATTCGTACCTCAACTAAGGCGTAAATCATGTCCATCTTCAGCACATTCAGCAAACGAGTACATGTAGTTGGAAACTTGTCCGGTACATAAAACACGACGAGGCAGCATAACCCGCACACAGCATTGGCACAATAGCCTATAATACACACGCAAGCCCAATGAGGGTGCATTGCTTAAGGCACGCGAAAATTCAAAAGGAATTACTGGAGCGCGCTCTACCATTGTTGAGAAAGAGCCAATTTGACTATGTACGTACGTATAGGCTTTACCCAACGTAGTGCCAACCATGCGTGCGGTAACGGCGATTGCTTGAAGCTGCGCAACGACACCGGTGCGCGGCGCCGCCCACACCTCGCAAATGTTTAAATGCCTCTAAATTACTCTGGTTACCTGATTTCGCCTTACAAAACATCCCAAACTCGACGCTAGGTAACACACTGCTGCACTTTCATTTTCCTCGAAATATATCAGCTAATGGATGATAATTCAAAACCATTGATTATCCCGAGCGATCACACACACGTCCACCCGACGGGTTGGTATACTCGAGACTGCGTAGATTCCTACGCAGCCCTCAACGTCGGCGGTTGTGCAAATAGGGCCAGGGATGTACATATTTACTTCCCCGCGCATCGTATATGAGCGAGAGCAGTGTAGCGCACATAGACAGGGGACCAGTCTAGGCTTAAGAGGTGTAAACAAAATCCATCCGCACAGGTGGGACTACTTTCCTTTTGACGCGGTCTAGACGAATCCGTGGTACCAATCTCTTTGAGAATTGTCGATTTTACTCCAAATTTTGCTCCCTTTTATCCTTTTCTGATGTTTGAGTCATCATGGAAAACGAACGACAATGGTGCAAAAGTCTTGAGAGTACACGGACCTCCATGGTGTGCTTTTAAATGTCTGATTTGGAATGTACGGTAAGATTTTTGACACAGGTTTTTAGACCATTAAGGGCAAGGGCGTGCAGGAATGTTCCACATTGCGAATGGGGTTAAAATGTTAAAGGGCTGTTATACAAAAAATGATAAACGTCAAATAAACACTTTTAGCCTTGTACGCCGGCCCAGTCCCCGCTAGTCTCGGGTCCCCCAGGGCCGGGATTACAATTGACAGGTGAATAAAGGGCAGCCATTACCGGGCAGAATTCTGCCCGGTCACATGGTTATTATTATTTTATTTTGTTTAGTAGGGCCTAAGTGCACATATTTTGCATTGACAATGATTTGTAACCCGGCCGTGCATGTCAAACATATCCAAATGTAAATATAGGAAGCAATAAAAGGCTTCGCCAATTTTAAAATATATAACACACAATGCGCACGCGCAAAGACGACCAATCACAGATCAAGATGAAGCGCCCTTTACCTGTCCCTATATTCTCCTATGTGGAATATGTGGACGGGAACCAGTCTAACTCTGACCTGGGGCCAATTTCATGGCGCTGCTAAGCACAACAATTTGCTTAGCACAGGACTTGTTTGCTTTATTTTGCAGAAATAGATTGCCACCCAAAATCGTAAGTGATGTGTATTGAAAGATATTCTCCTACTGTTGCGAAAAACACAAGTTGGCGAATATTTTTAGCTTGTAATCCATTTTATAAGGCAAAAAAATCCTGTACTAAGCAAATTGTTGTGCTTAGAAGCGCCATGAAATTGGCCCCTGATGCCATGATGCTGACGATCGATCATACTTTAGCCAGGCCTACATTTTACTTGAAAAAGGGGAAACATTTACCACCAGTCGTTGAGGCTGAGCCACAACATCAGGCTTAATTATAGCAAGAGTTAATTGCAACTTTCTCAGCGAGTTTAGATTAGGATTCATTTGTTTTAGTAACAAAAACTAAACCCATCAACATCATCCATCCACAGTCTGGAGGCTGCCATCTTGTTTACTGATGTTGTCAACAGAGGGCGCAAAACACTCTTAGGTAGATTGGTTGTAGACTGGTTCCCGTCCACATATTCCACACAGGAGAATAAGGACAGGTAAAGGGCGCTTCATCTTGATCTGTAATTGGTCGTCTTTGCGCGTGCGCATTGTGTTTTTTATAATTAAAAAATTGGCCAAGCCCTTTGCTTCAGGCAATGTACTTTATTTACATAATTGGATATGTTCGACACGCACAGCCAAGTTACAAATGTCAATGCAAAATCTGCGCACTTAGGCTACTAAAACAAAAAGAATAATAATAACCACGTGATGGGCAGAATTCTGCCTGTCATGGCTGCCCTTTACCGATCCCTATATTTTCGCAATAAGCGAACCAATCGGTCGGGTTGGCGTACAGGTTCTTTCCTCGCCTTTTACCTCTGGCGTCCCGGGTTCGAATCCGGGGCGTGTATGTGGATTGGGTTTGCAGTCGATCCCTACTTGACCGCGTGGGTTTTCCTCTGGGGCATTTCTCTGGGGGTTTTCCTCCCACTTCTAAAACTGCAACTCCTTATTCGTCATCTCAAGTTGATAATATAGTATATTTAAAGCTAAAACCGTATAGTTGATGGCATAAAGGGCCTTAGTTGCCGAAGATGCCATAAAATATACAACAACAACAACATCTATAGGGATCGGGAATCAATCTAGATTGGTTGTTGTTGTGGGAATTGTTGGCACTTATGACAGGTTATGTCCTTTGTGCCACATCAGTATAGTTATCACAAAACTATGGTAATTAATGCTGAGGTGGACTTTGGTTCAGGACCTGACTAACAGGTCAGAAATAACTTTGAACTGTCAAAATGAGAAATAAAAGAGTAACGCAACTTGAGTGAAAAGGGGGAAAGGGTGGGGTGAGAGGAAGGTGCTCGTGATCCTCCAGACGCGCAGCACCGCAAGTGTCCCGCAAGGCCAGACTGCCTCCCTTGCAATTTAACGGCATGACACCCCGCCGGTATGTTCACATACCTCCGGGTGAAGAGGGCAGCACTGTGTCCAGCCAACCACTTACACACTCCCTCCCCCCAGCCCCCCCGCCCCCCACTACCATGCATCTGCAAAAATGTAAGGTTAATCGTATTGCAAGTATACATCCCACCACTTGAAGACGGTATATAGTTAGACCCGGAGACTTTTACAATACTACAAATATATGTGGGTCTTTCCACAGTAATGATGTACATCTGAAAAATAAGTCAATAATTCCTTTCAGATGTCTTTAGGTTATCTCAGAATTAAAGAAATGTCCTTGTCAGTTTGTTCTTAGGAGATAACTTTTGCCCAAAAAACTAAGAAATTGCTGCCACAACATACATTTTTAAAAAGCTTGTGTACAAATTGTCCTATTACGTATGTAACGTGGACGGACCGTTTTGTAAAATTTGTCCGTCTTTGTTACATGCGTAATAGGAAAATGTGTGCACGGGGCTTTCACAAATGTATGTTGTAGGACTATTTTTCTTACTCCTTGGTGAAAAACTTATTCCCTCAGTTTAGCTTGATAATTTAAAGATAAAATTAAGACGTTTGAAGTGAACTGGGACCTAAGCTCTTGAATGTTACAGAAATGTACCCCATTACTGTGGAAAGACCGACATACATGTAATTCAAATATTGACTGCTTTTTATTCAGGTCATGGTTAAGATTATGGGCCCTCTGTGATCTTGAAGTCATGACTATATGGCCCTCGGCTTCAATAGTTATGGCTTCGAGATCAAAGAAGGCCTGTAAGCTGAACCATGCCGCTCATTGCAGTCAACATTTGTATACTTTCCACCCAAAGTAATTACAGTACCATATTTAATGTAAACTCCTCAAAAAATGATCGGAAAGTCAATTTTGACTGACGATTTCTCTCTTTTTTTGTTACTAAATCATTTCCCTTGAATTTGGAGCCCTATTATTCCTCTTTACAGTGATGTGTCATTTGTTATGATTAATTAATTGGGGGATGTGCAGTATAGCGGAATACTGGGGTGGGTGGAAAGTGAAATGTCACAAAATTCACTGCTATTGTCATGCAGTGCATTCCCATTTTGCTTGGAGGATGGGAATGTGTCAATGTGTCAACATTTCACTTGACACCCGCCCCCGTATTCAGCTGTGCTGCACATCCCCCAATTGCTTAATAATAACAAATGACACATCATCGTAAAGAGGAATAACAGTGCTTTCTAATGATAAACAATTCAAGGAAAATTATATTGCAACAAGAGAGAAATCGTCAGTCAAACTTGACTTTCCGAACTTTTTTTGAGGAGTTTATTTCTAAGTTGTTTTGATTAATTATAGTTTCCCCCACATTGGAACTTAAAGCCTACTGGTGAGTTTTGAACGGAATTAGCTAAGTATGTTTTTGACTTAATGGAGACTGATTTATTTTCTCAATAGGGCAAGGTTTGAAGCACCAGACAGTCTCAGGGCTCGCTATGGGTTGACAGACACCCGGAATGCCACCCACGGCTCAGGTATACAATCTAATGCTCAATTTGAAGATATGTAATTTCACGTTCTAATCTCCACAGTAGAACGGTACATTTGACAACAATGCCTATATTTTGTCTTAAAATTAAAGAAATACAGTCCAGTAAATAACCTGTCATTCTGAGTAGATGACTTAAAGGAGCTTGTTCAGATTTTTCCAGAAAATGGATTTCATTTTAACCCAACAATCGTATAAACGCCTCCCAAAATACTATTAATGTCGAGAAAACAGGTAATTTGCAATCTCCAATTTGAATTTGGAATAAAAAATGTTGGTGTAATCACTGCACTGTTTTATGTAACCGGATAAAGCATTGGTCTTTTTTTTGGACAATATCCTTGGAAATATGTGGATTGGGAGCGCGAAATTTCAAAATGGTTAGGAGACAAATTTGTTAAATTATATGGTATCAAAATCTCAACATCCATGGGAAAACTGGGGGGTGGTCAAAAATATGATGTCACACGTTCCTTTAAGCCCCAAAAGTTAACAAATGTTACTTGGGAAATGTGTACAGAATTTCTTTTTTGGCAGGCGTTTTGTATGTTTCTCAGGATGACGTCAAAACCCTGTTGATCAACAGACCAAGTGACCTCGAGCGTTTCAGAATTTCGGGTGAAGAGGGTCGGAACTGCTTTACGTTTTAAGAAAAGGCCTGTCGATTGTTTGTGAAAAACAAGTTGTGATGGTGTTGTAGACACATACACCTCCATGATAAACAAAAAAAACTCAAAAAATGTGGAAGGGGATTCTAGCTGTTTAAACAGAACAAAATAAGATAATGATTATATCTCAACACTGCAGTTTTTAACAAATTGCAAAATACCTATTATTAACATTCTGGGTTAAATCATCATAACAATGACACCCGTCACACTGACCAGTGGGATGTTTGCTAGTCTTGGCCCAAGACTACTCTAATCGATATTGGTTTGTGTACGCGTTGGCCATTCCCAGTAGTGCGCCCTCTTGCAGCACTATTACAGATAGCCATTTGCGCGACAAGAGTAGTCTTGGGAATCTCTCCTGGAAGTTCAGCATTGGAGGCGGTACCGTTTTATGTAAATAGCTGCACAGGGTTTTATGCTGGCACACAAGGGACATGGCATACCACATATATCTTTGCAAATAGTTGCAATGTCGCAATTATCTTCATAAACAAATGTATTTTGCGATGTCATACGCCTTTGCAAACATGTTTGTAAATATATTCGCAAACATTTGCCAAGAAAATTATGCCACCGAGAATAGTAGCAACGATAAAACCATCCTCTTGCAACAGTGCCCCTTTAACGCACTCCCTAACTCCTGCGTACAGTGGCCCTGTTGAAAAAGGCCCCATTTGGCAGTGGGACTAGCGACAGAAATCTTGTCGCCTCTGCTGGACCAATCAGGACGCTTGCATGTGCATTGCAGCACGATTGCAGACATTCAAATGTAACGCGCGCAGATTGTAAACACCGTGCATGCATGTGATACATGTACTCGGTAATGCTGGCCGTTGTCCGCGTCGGCGATTGGCTGCTATTTAAAGCATACTGGGGAATCCGTTCTATTACAATCGTCAGCATGCATCCCTGTTATTAATTTGAAAAACCGCGGAGTAAATAAGGTTCGTCGTTTGAAAGTTTGGTAGGAACGGGACAGTCATAATTAAGGAACGGAACCCAATACAATTTCTGGAAAGTATAGAAATTGTTTCTTTTCGGCATAACATGACCAAATTGATTAAATTACATCAAAATGACTCGGGCGTGAGTTGGCTCAAGACAACAGCCGGCTCGCTCCACAGATGTGCGTGTATTTCCTCAGGGTATTGTCACGTCGCTTTGCAGAGTGGAAATTCCCTTAGATCTCAGGATGTGATAAAACAGTCATGTTCGATGATTCTTGTAAGCCGCCTTATATTTTTCAAACCATTCGAAGCGCGTGCACGCGGTGTATCTGGGTCACGCGGTAGTGCCCGTCTGAACATGCCTATTAGGCATGTTCAGACGGGCACTACCTTCGAAAGTAAAGTTAACAACGACAGTCCCACTAACAACGACGCGTGTCCACACGGTGCTTTAACAACGACGCGCAGGCATGCACACGGCCCATATACCAAAGGTGCGCGCTCGTAAGTAGCGCGTTATACTCATAAGATTTCTCGTTGGTAAATCGTCGTTGTTAACTCATAAGTAAGTGCGTCCACACGGTCACTACTTACGAGCTTAACTTTAAGTTAACTTTAACAACGACTTAACTTTAAGTTAACAACCATCGTCTGAACGCACCTTATATATGGGTCGCGCTCGCTGCATTCCGACGCGCTGCTGTATTTGGGTCACTCGCTGATTGGTTCCCTAAAAGCCAAGGCAAAAACAAAGAAAAAGTTAAACCTTCCGGGAGAGATTTCGAAAATCAGAAATGTTTACAGATTTACGCCTAACTTACACAATATAAACATGATGACCGTATAGAAAACTTCCCCTAAAATGGTTTTGTCCGAAGTGCTATATTCTCCGAAATGCTATATAATTAGTTTTCGTCTCATGAGACGAAAATTCAATTCGCCCCGAAACTATTTCGCCCGAGTGCCATTTCGCCCCAAATTACTTCGTCCAAACACCCGACTTGGACTCGAGTCCGACTCGAGTCACAATTTTCATGACTCGGAATCGACTCGAGTCACATTGAAAATGACTCGGTCTCGGACTCGATCATGATGACTAGGACTCGAACATGGTGACTCGTGACTCACGAGTCATATATTTACAAAAAGATAACAGATATATTCGCGCGCATTCTTGGGGAAACACAGTACTCTGATGCGTGAATATGTACACTGCCCCACCAGGCCAACAAGGGAGGGGCGCACGAGCACGTCATCATTCCACATAGTGCACGAAACTGTATAGCAGATTTGACATTTTGGCGAACAAGTGACTCGGACTCGGACTTGAAGAAAGTGACTTGTGACTCGGACTCGGACTCGAGGCTATAGACTCGAGACTCGGACTCGAGGCTAATGACTCGAGACTCGGACTTGGACTCGATATTGGTGACTCGACTACAACACTGCAGATTTGTTAACAGATCTGTTGAATCGGCATCTTGGGAAATGTCAAGTCGGTATAGGGTTCTGCACGACTTTCAACACTAACACTAACACAGAATTGTGACCTCCGGTCCGTGTTACACGAGCTTATATTCACTAAGTGATCGAAATTTTCAAAATTTTCATGGAGCCAAATAAATGTCCTAATTGTAGGTAGAATGCAAGATCCAACACAATTATAAGTGGTGTTGTAAAATAAAATTCAATTTATTGAGAATCACGAAAGTTCCAAAATAATCAAAATTAACACCACCCACTTCGTTCAGATTAACTTAACAGATCTGTTAACATATATGTTACACCTACACGATGTGTAACATGAGGTGTTAAACTAACATTTAATGTAACACTAACATGTCCTAAACATTATGTTAACATCGAGTTAACATGGTGTTTGTTCTGAGGTCACAATTCTGATTAAGTTAACAGATCTGTTACACTAACACTAACACGCAACCCAGAGTTGTGACTATGTACAGTGCAGAGAACTAACATCGGGTTAACACCGTCTTAACAGATCTGTTAACACGGTGTTAACCTGGACGTTCAGTTAGGGGTCAATATTAATGCCGTGTTAACAGATCTGTTAACAGATCTGTTAAACTAACACTAACACGTAACATACTGAATTGTGACTTCACCCATTGCGTTTCGGACAAAATAGGTATACATGTATGGGCTTTTTTGACAAAATGGTACGGACATAATGGGTTTTTTTCGGACACAATAGTGTGCACATAATTTGAGTTTTTTCGGACACAATAGTGTGGACATAATGTTTTCATATACTCAATGGTGTGGACATAATGTGTTTTTTCATAGACAATGATGCGGACATAATGGTTTTTCATACATAATGGTGCGGACATAGCGGCTTTTAGGACACAATAGTGCGGACATAATGGTTAAAATGGACACAATGCTCCTGAAGAGATTTCCCACCAAATACCCAGCACGATATGGGGCCTAAGGACTTTCGCCTAACGTCCCTATAACGCACCAACCACCTCCCCGTCGGCTTCACGCATGACTGATACCTAATGCATTTATTTCTGCCAAGAGAACTTATTCCCGTCTCAGCTGACGGCCTATAAGTAAGCCTAGTTGTTTCACGGACATCCCTCCTCATGATCACTGTACATCCCTAAGATGGTAATAAATCAGATTGGAAAAACATCAACTGCACCAAATTCAACTCTGATTTTTCCACAATATTTGTAAGTAATTGACAAAAGAGAGACTATTTATACAGGTATGAAACAAAGTTGAACATAAGTATGAAAATTCGAACAGAAATGTTTGCTTAGAGAGTCCAGAGATTGGGACTCGGCGAGCGCGTGCTAGTATGGCAAACTACGGTGGATCGCACCGCGCAGCACGGCAGATATCCCGACTGCACACACGGCGGGTTGGTTGGTGTACATGTACGTTCGTGAAAAAAAAAACACGATGCTAACTTCTCCAGAGAAAACGGAAATAATTGGTCGTCCGGGCTGTCCAGTGAAATCGTGATCAGAAATTTGGAGATATCCTGAGTAGGAAAAGAGCGAATCGTTTGTGACAAAGTCGTGAAGCTCGCGCGTAGTTGCAACGGCTGGTAAAGCGTACAACCCGTCTTTTGATCGTTTTTGTTAATTTTGCACTTCTTTAGTAAATTACGGGATATTTTGATGATTTTTTTTCACAACGACCATCAAAAAAGTATTGTCAATGCTGCTACATCACTAAATCATGTAAACACTAGGCCGGTGTGTACCTTTAACATAAAAACAAACTTTTCTACAATGTCACGCTGTGTTTCGGGTTTATTATTTGCAAATGACGTTTCTGCTGCCCCAAAAAAATTCCAAGTTTGATTTTGATTGAATATATCATCTCACATTACAGATTAGTTTCTGTAAATACTAAAAAAACATTCATCTCATAAATTGAGCAAGCGGTAGCCGAGATATACATCTTAGAAATCGGCCGTCTTTCCGCGAAATCATGTGTGTAAACTGATTAGGAGAAAGCTGAAAGAATGCGATGCAGTATGAAGCGCCCCCACAGTGACATATTGCGCCAGGCCAGCGAAGAATTCCTCAACTTAAAGTCTGATCAGTCTTAAGGCGGATTCACACTATCGCGAAAAAATCACACTGTTCCATTGGTTTGTACACAGACAACAATCTCCCTAAACTGTTTGCTGGTTTCACAAGTTTGTTTCGCTACACAAACTACCCTTTTTGGACCAGAAGTCTCACCGTCAGAGGGTTTATGTAACGTCCGACTTGTAAATTCTTTCCCAAAATTCAAAACTCGTGCGGTCTAGATGGATTTTTCCCATGTATTTTTCCCGGGGTATTTTTCAGACCGACCGAAGCCTAACAGCCAACGTCGGCCAGGTTCGTTACTTCGCCACCCGTCCGTTCGGCAAAGAGTCTTCGTATACCCTTGCAACCGCGCGAGTCACCCGGCGATCAACATCGCGTACCGGTCAAATCAACCGCGGCGCCTACAAAACAACAAGAAACTTTCAAATCAACAGTAAGCGCCGAACGTACGGTGCATGTACCAGGCTATTTGCTCATTAGTGCGCGTGCGTTATGAAAAATCTGCCCGTATCTGCATACAAAACTAACGCATGCGCACTAATTTCCCCCTGTTTCGGGGGGAGAATTTACGGATTTCCCAAGACGGTCATTTTGACAAAACGATATGGTGATAGGACTATATACGAACGAGTCTATCGCGTGATTACGCCCTCTCGCGGCAGTCGGGTATCCAACACATATAGATTGGTTCCCGATCCCTATAGATTGGTTCGCTTATTGCGAAAATAAAGGGATCGGTAAAGGGAAGCCACGACGGGCAGAATTCTGCCGTCACGTGGTTATTATTATTTTATTTTTTTAGTAAGAGCGCAGATTTTGCATTGACATTTGTAACTTGGCCGTGCGTGTCGAACAAATCCAATTATGTAAATAAAGTACATTACCTAAAGCAAAGGGCTTGGCCAATTTTTAAATATAAAAAACACAATGGGCACGCGCAAAGACGACCAATTACAGATCAAGATGAAGCGCCCTTTACCTGTCCTTATATTCTCCTGTGTGGAATAAGTGGACGGGAACCAGTCTACCAACACATAATGACCGTCTGTGGCCTAGACTACATAAACACCTCAACAAAAGTAAGTTTCCCCTAAACAATTTGCCTATATCTCCCAAAGTAAATTTCGGAATTACACGAAACTTGGTGTGAATGATTAGTGCAATGCATGGAACGTGCATGTCAAGTGGTGGGTTCATACCTAATGTTATGCATGAATGAGCAGCATTTAAAGGAGAAATTGACACTTTTCAAAAATTGCAAAATGCAGTCAACAAATTATTCCCAAATTCTTTTCACACATGACAAGTACAGTTTTGGTCCCCAGTATCTTGTGTAACCACTGTGATTTTGTAACACCTGATGACATCGATCACGCATTATTGTGTTGATGAGACGGGTGATCCTCCCGGAGCTCCAATCAGTTCTCTGATTTAAATGTCCGCTTCAGTTGATCCCACAAATGTTCTATGGGATTGAGATCGCTGGCCATATCATCCGGTCAATTTCTTGAATCTGTAAAACTCATTGACCACTCTTGCCCTGTGTGGGCGTGCATTGTCTGCAAGGGTAGAAACGTTTGGTCGACCAGTTAAGTTCTTGGCAAGTCTGCGACAGCTCCAATCAATTCGAATTTTGAACGCAAATTTCTTATTGCATTTGGATTAATTTCCATCCTACGGGCTACTTGTTTTACAGGTGTAAGGGTCTCTAGCAGGCATATGGCATTGGCCCTGTCTTAAATGGACAAGCGTGGCATTTTCTAAATAAAAGAGTCAGAACTACATGATGGCCGTTTTCTTTAATGATCAACGTTGGACATCACAATATAGGGCAGGTAACTGTCATCATCTTGTTTTTGCCAAACGATCAAGCGCCTGTGAAACAAAATCACACAAAGTCAACTTAAGAAGTGTTGTACATTAACAGTACAAATATAAATACATGTAGTAAATCAGTCGAGTTGGTGAAATTTGGCAAGGGCAGCCATGACATGGGAAGTCACACTGTCACCGCGCTTCATGCAAGAGGAGGAACTTTGTGGATCTATTGTCCCATCATTTAAATATGAAAACCTGCCCCGTGATGGCCGCCGGTGCAAAGGGTCTAATTGTGATCAGTCGGAAATTTGAGAGTCAAACGTTTGAACGATTCAATCTTGTCCCTGTATCAGTTATGTATAATAAAAACTGCTCATTATAAAGGTGCCGGTTACGTATGCGTTCCAAGCCTCGACTTGAAGACGAGGCTTGGAACTCATTAGTAGTCGGGCACCTTTCTATTAACAGCTTGCATTCAGCAGAAGTGATTCAGGAGGCCAGATTGAACCATTCAAACACGTGAATAAGAGTGTATATTAACCGTTCATTCAAAAATTGATTCACTTTTCCGGCCCAAAACTCACCTCCCATCGGTCATGACGTCCCCATCCGTGTTGTAAAGAACGATGTTGGTACGCTCGTAGAGGAAACTAGCATTTGGATCCTCCGGTCCCAATTCTTGTTTGCTCCTTACTACATCTCCCACGTTGTTGATCCATGTCAGGGTAGGGACCAAAGCTGTCACAATTAAATTTCAGTATTGATTTTCATTATTGTTGCGCGGGTTGCTCTGATTATCTAAGCTTAATTTTGTTCATGGGACAGTGAAGAAAACAATAATAATAATAATAACAGCAATCTTATATAGCGCCAAATACCAGGGCCTCTAGGCGCTTTACAGTATAAACCAAAGTGATAACATAAGATTAAAGGCACAGGCTTGTCAGCAATGCGCGCCCGCCAAATTCGTGCTCGAAACACGCAGCTCCATGCCTTTGCTATGGAGCTGCGTATTGCGTGGCACACATTTGGCGGGCGCGTATTTCCGACGAGCCTGTGCCTTTAAACGTTAAAACCAAAGAGCATCATCAAGAGCATCAAGTCTGGTAATACTGAACAAAAAGATGTGTCTTAAGCTGGGACTTGAAATTACTGATGGAATGAATTTGACGCATGCTGTTAGGAAGACCATTCCAGAGGTGTGCCGCTGAAAAAAAAATGCTCCCCTTGGTGGAGCTTTTTGATAAAACGGACCAATAGCAGAGTAGAACGCCTGAAGGCAACAGCCAACCGCAGTCGAGATACATTTAAATCATGTTGGGTCGTGTGGGCGAGCGCATCCATGCACTGCCCAACAAGTTCCAACTTCATGTTGGTTTTCGTTTGCCGACTAATGTTAGCTTGTATAGACGGGCCTTAGCTACGTAGGCTAATTTTTAGTGAATGTATTTGCTGCTTATTTGAAGTGCAATCGCAAGAATTGGAAAACAAAAATATCCCCCTTTGTTAAGCTGGTTTATGCATGACATCATCGACCATCATTTGCTGGAAGAATTATAAAAGGTGGGCGCCACATGACCCAACATGTCGGATGATGTTGGACGTTGTCTGGAGTGGCATCCATGCACATTATTCAATTTTCGGTCGGCCGACATCGTGAGACAGCTGTTGGGCCTTGTTGGCCAATACAACTTACCGTCTGTTCCAATCAGTGTTGGATGGTTGTTGGAAATCATTCGCACGTTTGGATGGTAAAGGCTGAGCAAGGTTTCTTTGTCGTGTGCCTTTAGAGCTGAGGCGTAGGCCGCATGTTTTGCATCAATCTCGGCACGCACTATGTAACAATACATTTGAAAAAAAGGAAAATTTGTTTTGCAATGGGGTACGTGTGAAATACACGTACAAGATATTAGGTCCCAGTTCACTTAAAATCATTATGTCTTTTATCTTTAAATATAAGTTATCTAAATTATACCGTGGAGTCTCACAACACACATTTCTGAAAAACTCCGTGTTCAAATTTCCCATTATAATATAGGTTTTCTCGATCAAGTTTGACAAAATACCACCCAAATTTGTTTCAAATAGGCTTACATTCGTTTTAGCGCGAACTTGAATGCAATTTAAGATCACCGTTTATTTATTAAAGAGAACATCCAATTGGTTTTTCAAACACGCAATTGGAAAAATTCTACAATCAAATTTAAAACCACGCTCATACAAATGGAAATACCAGCAAAAATCATTCAAATTCGCCCAAGCCTCTCGCCAAGAGCATTGTGGTAAAATACATTCGTCACTAAGCAAACATTTCGGCATTGTGACATTATAATTAAAAGAAGCTTGACCATAATTGTACACGTTGACCATAATTATACACGTTCAGTTTCTTTAACACTGTTTACTTGAATATAAAAATAAAACAATTAGTTTGTCATGAGGTCGTGGTGACGAGGCCCTTTTGCTTCACTGCACTCCATTATCTCAGCCGTGCCAATTTAATTGAAAGATAATACTTGATCGCTGAGTACTTGTACAATTTAGGTAAAAAACATTTGTTTTAAATCGAGAACCATTTTTATTAGGTCTAGAACTGTCTCTCTTAGGTCTGGAAGCATCTCTGGAAGCTTTGGGTAAAAAAATAAGGTGTCATTTTGAGTGATTCTTGCCGAAATTTCGGTGGTCTCCGGGGAGAGTCTTCCCGAAGTGAACCGTTTATGGAAAACTAGTGGACGGGGTTACGGTTTTCGGACATTATGTTGTGGCAGTAAATTATTATCTTTGGGGCAAAATATTATCTCTTGAGAACAGTACAATAAAATGTATACTACCCCAATCCATACAGTGCAACAGTAATCAAGCACTGTCATTATCAAACTTTCAAAAGAGCGAGATGCCAATCATGTGTTCTACCTTTAATGTCCCTTATTACGTACAAGTTATGGATGCCTCTGGAGCATGCGCAATCAGCCTTTTTGCTATACTTCATCTCGAGTCGGTAGATACTTTCCGTATAGATTATTACAATGGGAAACAGTTGCAATTATTCGTGAATATAATGCAAAGGTTCTCACGACTTAAGGTCTGTATTTTCTTCAGTTTCTTGTGAGCAGTGAAACAGCGGTTTTTGTGTGTGTGTAGTCATGGCAAGAGACGGCCATCTTGACTGATGGCCATCCGCGCATGCGGACCGCGGACTTGCCGTTCGCGTAATGTGACCCAAATGCAATGCGCACGCATTACTTCGGAGTAGCAAGAATTGACTGCCGAAGTGAATACGTCATCTTTTGTTGGTTGCCTATATAGGCAATTGGCTCTAAACTAAAAATCACTGAACCGTGTCCCTATGCATTTGCAATCGTACTTTTCCGACGACCACGTTAGTTTAGAGCCAATTGCCATGGCAACACGTCACACTTCGGCTGTCTATTGTACGCCTGAACGCAGCCTAAAGGGGCGTTCGAGATGCTTACACCGTACAGCAGGGGGTTTACACTGGGTAAACCCCTAGAAGTTAATTATCAGTGTGCAAGTGCGCGAAAAAGTGTGTGAAAAAATAGACAAAAGACAGTATCGTGTCGAAACAGCCAACAAAAAATCGTAACGAAACAAAGGCTGTTTCGACCATGTCGGAACAGCAAAAAATGTAATCATACGTAAAGATACCATACCACTTTCAAACGAACGTTTCTGGAACCGCGGTGACGCAGCAGCCAGCACGCAGGTACAAAGAATGAGAGTATACGTCAACATGATGCACAGATACACCCGCAAGCTGCTGTCACAGTGGATAGCCAATAATGACACTTGATGTGTTTCAATTTGCAGTGAGTGTCAGTGGTGAGTCGTAGGCGACTCTAGGCAGCACTTAAATAGACCGATCCACTGTTCCTGGCTCCGCCCCTAGTCTGAACCGGCCAATGAGTACTCAGGAAGGAATTGTCAATCACGATGCACAAAACGTGATTTTAACTCGATAATTTTAACGTATGTTGCTGCCATGTCTGCAGGTACTTCACAATACTGTTTCATTCCAATGGGCGGAACTAACCCAATTTTTGTAAACTCTTATATAAAAATATAAACAATTTAGAAACGTCTGTCATATACGGACTATTTAAATTTAAATTAAACCAACGTACGGCGCGGGCTCAGCATCAGTTTATTTAACATAATAACTAAAAATAAAAAACAAAAAAATACAAATAAATAAATAAATAAATAATGAAAAGCAGTTTTATTATAAACCAACCTCAATAAAGACAAGGAAAACAAGTACTTGAATTTTAAGTAATTTATTATACAGTATGGGATGGGGTCTGTGTTCGGATGTCAACTACCCTTTATAACACCTTTACTTTATAACAAATTAACTATTATTTACACCATTCTGAATCAAAACCAAGACCAGCTCTACCCTTTAGGATAGACATCGTCCAATTATGTTGTTGTTGTTGTTGTTGTTGTTGCTGTTGTTTATTTTATGGCATATTCGGCAACTAAGGCCCTTTATGCCATTAACTATACGTGTTTAAGCTTTAACTATACTTTATTATCAACTTGAGATGACGAAGAAGGAGTTGCAGTTTTATAAGTGGGAGGAAAACCCCCAGAGAAATCCCCAGAGGAAAACCCACGCGGTCAAGTAGGGACTGCAAACCCAATCCACGTACACGCCCCAGAATCGAACCCGGGACGTCAGAGGTGAAAGGCGAGGCTGTTTTAAGATGTGTTATTCTTTCAAATAAAACACGCCAGCCGGGTCAAAGTCCAGTCCAATGTCGATGCCGATTAAACCAGTTCCTCATTCGTAGTCGTTGCCAGTCCAGGTCATTATCCGGCGAGAATCCTAACGTGTATTCTCCATCACAATCGTCACAAATCCGGGTCGATCGTGTCCGAGTAACCACAAGTACATCCTCGTAAATCCACAATCGTCACCAGTCCAGGTCGAGCAAACATCAAGACCGCAGACACGGATCCAATCGTGTTTCAAAATTATCCGCAGACATTCCCAGTAACGTACTGGTCTCTCAATGAGCAACGTTTCAGGACATCACACGAGATTCCGCGAGAAAAACCTCCTCCAAACTACCTATGTTCAAGGTGATCCTTTGGAAAGCGGTCGTCAAAGGAAGGCAAGGAAAGAACCTCTACGCCAACCCGACCACCTCGTCCAATTAACTTAAAACAAGTGCTTTTATATAAAGTTAAAATTGGTATTCTAGATTAAAATGAGTACATTTCGATCCAAACAATTTTATCTATTATAGTTGTGCTAAAATATGTGCGGTTTTTTTTTTTTAAGAAAGGGAGAAACAAAGATTAAGAATAATCAGAACGCATATCGCAAAATTTCAATGAGCTATGAGATTTATAGGCAAAATCCTGTTCGAAGATTGAGAACGGTAAACTCTCCAGGAACATGATAAGGCTTTCGGTATCAGGCACTCGGAGGCCACGAAAACCCCCAATTTTTCTGATTCACGAGGAAACGTGGATGCATCCTAGGATACCAAAAGAGGGTTTACTCCCTTGTTTATTGCCCCATTATGATTACCTGGATTGCTTGGTGTTTGAATTGGTTTCTTAGCGAGAAAGTCCAAGTTTAAATGAAACAAAAAGAAATACATCTTGAAATAAGTACAAATCAAAATAGAGATTAGGCCTACTCGCTTCCCTCTGGAACCAAACAGTTGGCCCTCAACTCGGCGAGCTCAAGACATTCGTGTCATGAACAGTTATTCTTATTATTCTTATTATTATTTCTTTCTGGTATTCGTACCAAGGATTCCTCAATAGTGCTCATTGCACTGTCACTCGTAAGCGTGAGGAAACCCATGAAGAATTAGAATTAGATATGGCCAGAGACACTGGGGAATCCCCTTGCTCTTCACAAAAGAATGCTCTGGGATCTTTAGAGTGCGTTACCTAACACACTGGACCAACGGCTTTACATCCCTTCCGAAGGATGGAGCAAGTGTGGTTGAGTGCCTTGCCCAAGGGCACAGGTACCGCAGCCGGATTCGAACCCGCAACCCCAAGTTTTCACCCATGATTGCGAGTTGATGGCCCTAACCACTCGGCCACGGTACCCCGTGATAAATAGTTAATTAGGTGATCGGGCCAACAGCCCGATCACCTATTACTCTCGTACGATTTCTTTGTCTTTTTTTGGCTTTTTCGTTTAGGACGAAAAAGCCTTTGTTTTCGTTTTGATTTTTTTTTTTTTTTTCCGTTTATTGGCTTTTTCGTTTAGGACGAAAAAGCCTTTGTTTTTTTGGCTTTTTCGTTTAGGACGAAAAAGCCTTTGTTTTCGTTTTGATTTTTGGCTTTTTCGCTTTGCGGCGAAAAAGCCTTTGTTTTCGTTTTGATTTTTTTTTTTCCGTTTATTTCTTCTTCTGATTTTTTTCCCATAGACAAAGCGCATAGGCGTTGTCGGCGCTTTTTCAGGTTGTTCCCAAACATTGATCTTAACCAAACTTGGTCACATCAAAGACATAGTATAAGAGGTGTGCACCCAAGGATGGCTTCATTGTGACGTCATCCGTTACGTCATTATAACACTTTAAAAATGCCTAAAAAGCGGAAAATTGCCGAAATATGCACTTTTTAAAATGGTTCCCTTGCCAAAACCACATGACCCAGGGTTTTCATATTTGGCAAACATTTAGATCAGATCATGAGCTTTAATGTTCTTAGTGTAGGCATTTTCATCTGACCCTTCCTTCCTGGGTCAATCGAAGGTCAAAGTTTAGCCAATTCAAAAATCACATTTTTTGTATTTGTTTGTACTTATGAAGCAATATTAGCTATTCAACCATGCTTGATTTTCATAAAACTAGGTACAGGCATGGGCCCCATCACAAACGTCCACCACCATGTAGAACATTACCATGACGTCAATGATTACGTAATTATAATTATTTAAAATTGGCCAAAAAGTGGATTTTCGTCATAAAAATGAGCCAAAAATGCATTTCTTAAAATGTTTCCCTCTATAAAACCACATGACCCAGGGTCTTAATATTTAGCAGACATTATAGATCAGATGATGGGCTACAATGTTCTTTGTGTAGGCATTTTCATCTGACCCTTCCTTCCTGGGTCAATCGAAGGTCAAAGTTCAGCCATTTCAAAATTCACATTTGTTGTGTTTTTGTGTACTTATGAAGCAATTTTAGCTATTAAAGTACGCTTGATTTTCATAAAACTAGGTACAGGCATGGGCCTCATCACAAACTTCCACCACCATGTACAACATCACCATGACGTCAATGATTACGTAATTATAATTATTTAAAAATGGCCAAAAAGTGGATTTTCGTCATAAAAATTAGCAAAAAATGCATTTCGTAAAATGTTTCCCTCTATAAAACCACATGACCCAGGGTCTTCATAATTAGCAGACATTATATATCAGATCCTGCGCTACAATTTGCTTTGTGTAGTCATTTTCATCTGACCCTTCCTTCCTGGGTCAATTGAAGGCCAAAGTTCAGCCAAGTCACAATTTGCGTAAAACCATGCATAAGCCAGGCCATGCACTCGCGTTTTGCTACCGTGAAAGTGATATAGCGCCCTCATAGTGATACATGTATAGCTAAAGAGAGAATGCGCAATACGTGTAAACATATAGTACATGTACTTGTCTGATTACGAAATTGTCCTCCTTGGCCAAACTCTTTTCAATCTTAACTAATTATGTGCTCTGATTTCTGCCTTTGATGACTAATATATGTATATCAGTATTTCGAGTAAACATCGCGTTTCCATCCCAAATGTGAACAAAACAAACTAAAAATGAACAGTTTAGAATTCGCAAAGGGAAATCAAACTTGCCTCTAAACTGAGTTTTCAGGATAAACTTTTTAAATATTTAATTTATAACGCCATGTGACATTATTACAAATAGTACTAATTTTACAGTAACTTAATGATGTTTTTAAAAGTACAAAAACTGAAAATTGCCATATTTTCAAATCTAAACAAATCTTTTCTCAATCGATGAAGGTAACTGTACTGTTTACATAATGTACATGTTATTTTGTTTTATATGAAATTTGGCCCAAGACTCTCTTAGTATAAATCCTGAACATACATGTTATGATACTCCTCAAGGAGCTAATTAAGTAATCAAAAGTTTTTACCTGCGCCATGACTTGGTATCTCACAGTTCATCAAACACTTGGAAGTGGCAGATCTGTATAGCAGTACACTCAGGCAAACTGACACAACTCAAAAACTGTTCATCATCAGGTATAAGATTAAATGAGCATACAATTTAATGTTTTCCATATTCAAACATTCGTAACAAATCAGCCGATTCACCTATGATCGTGATTCCTGCGCCATATACGGTAATTAACAAAGGTATTTAACTTATGATCTCATAATGACGTCATCACGTGTCAGATTAAAGGTGATACAAATATTATAAATATGAAATATTAACAAATGCGAGCTACAACCAATTCAATAATCAAATTGTTTGTATTTTGTAAGCAATATTACCTATTAAACTACGCTTGATCTTTATAAAACTAGGTACAGGCATGGGCCCCATCACAAACTTCCACCCCATGTAGAACATCACCATGACGTGAATGATTACGTAATTATAATTATTTAAAATTGGCAAAAAAGTGGATTTTCGTCATAAAAATGAGCCAAAAATGCATTTCGTACAATATTTCCCTCTATAAAACCACATGACGCAGGGTCTTCATATTTAGCAGACATTATAGATCAGATCCTGAGCTACAATTTCCTTTGTGTAGTCATTTTCATCTGCCCCTTCCTTCCTGGGTCAATTGAAGGCCAAAGTTCAGGCAAGCCAACATTTCCGTATATACAGGGTGGATAAAAAAAAACGAAACCGAGATATTATTGCTAATTGTAACTAAAGTAGGGCCCGTATGAATGAACAGGAGATATCATCTGTTAGGGCTGAATCTCCTCTTTAAAATGACACCATGATCATGCCATGATGTTTTCGGTTTACTGAGCAGTGACCAGTGTTATGCCAGGGGCCTAGTTTTAGATTTGATCGTTCTCTATGCGAGCAAACTTCGCATAAATCAATTTTTACCGTATATGTCTATTCCGTGTGCCCTGTGTGACACGGCGCCGGAAGCAGTCTTTTAACTGTCTACCACGGACGTGTAATTCAACAGAAGATGGTTTAACAAAAGTTCAGTGAGTAGGATACAATCTTTCATGTTATTTCAGTCTTATTTAAGAGAGTCCACTCTCTACAAGAAAGTAATTGTATGCTATTGAGGGAATGTCATAGTTTTGCCGTGAAGCATTAATTCCAATGTTTGTTTTCTTTCTTTTTAGGTTTAGTAAGGTGCAAAGCTTAATATAGGCCTGAAATCATTAAGTCATTGTTATGATTTTATTGAACCATCTTCAACAAATCTAATTACGAAATTGTTCCTTCCTGGCCAAACTCTTTTCAATCTTAACAAATTATGTGCTCTGATTTCTGCCTTTGATGACTAATATATGTATATCAGTTTTTCGAGTAAACATCGGATTTCCATCCCAAATGTGAACAAAACAAACTAAAAATGAACAGTTTAATTAAATATTTAAATTAAAATATATACGATCAAACATTCATAACAAATCAGGCACCTATGATCGTGATTCCTGCACCATATACGGTCATTAACAAATGTATTTAACTAATGATCTCATAATGACGTCATCACGTGTCAGATTAAAGGTGCATGAAAATATTTTAAAATGCAAATTACAACATTGATTCCTTCCCATATACGATCACTAGCAAAGGTCGTTAATGTATGGCTTTTCCGTTTATTTCTTCTTCTGATTTCCCCCCCGCCCCCCATTGACATAACGCATGGGCGTTGTCGGCACTTTCTGAGGTTGTTCCCAAACTTGAGGTTGTTCTTAAACAAACTTGGTCACATGAAAGACACAGTAGAAGAGGTGTGCACCCAACAATGGCGTCATCATGACGTCATCAGGTGTAAGTTTAAAGGGGCATGAAATTTAATGTTTCCATATTAAAAAAATCATAACAAATCATCCGTTTGACCTACGAAATTGATTCTTTCGGCATATACGATCATTAATAAAGGTCTTTCAGATGCCCACATGCCTTGACATTTGACCTCATTCCCTATTGGTCAAACAGGCTTTGCCTTGCCATTTGAAACTGGTAAGAGGTATTTGGATGGGGTCAAAGGTGTTTGAGTTCGACTAGGGTGGGGTATCCAAAAAATATCGCCATGACCTGTGACCTTGCTCACCTTCGGTAGAAACCGGAAGTGCATTTAAATGAACCTATTTTGTAAAAGTGGTGAAAGCTGCCGAGATGCGGTTGGTAGTGTCAGTGTCTAAGGTGAATAGGGTTTCCAAAAATGTAAGTTTCTACCTCATTCCATAAAAGGGCGCCCTCTAGCGTAAAAATTAAAAAATCTTAAAATGACCCTTTCATAGCAGTGTTTGCGCAAATTAGCCCAATAGTGCTGCTTATAGAGTAAGTCCACCACCAAACATGTCTGTGTGGTTAAAACATTGATGACGTCATCAATCCTTTAAAGGTAACACATTAAAGGTAAACTTTTTTAAAGTTAAATAGTTGATATGCTAACATCTAATTTTGCAAGGTAAGCATGCTCATTTTTTAAGTAAAAAAAATGTGAAAAAGCCCTACGCTCTGTTCATAGAACAGACGTAGCTCTAGTTTTTTTTTCGTTTATTTCTTCTGATTTTTTTCCCATAGACAAAGCGCATGGGCGTTGTCGGCGCTTTTTCAGGTTGTTCCCAAACATTGATCTTAACCAAACTTGGTGACATCAAAGACATAGTATAAGAGGTGTGCACCCAAGAATGGCTTCATTGTGACGTCATCAGTTACGTCATTATAACACTTTAAAAATGCCTAAAAAGCGGAAAATTGCCGAAATGACCCAGGGTTCTCATATTTGGCAAACATTTAGATCAGATCATGAGCTTCAATGTTCTTAGTGTAGGCATTTTCATCTGACCCTTCCTTCCTGGGTCAATCGAAGGTCAAAGTTCAGCCAATTCAAAAATCACATTTGTTGTATTTGTTTGTACTTATGAAGCAATATTAGCTATTCAACCATTCTTGATTTTCATAAAACTAGGTACAGGCATGGGCCCCATCACAAACGTCCACCACCATGTAGAACGTCACCATGACGTCAAGGATTACGTAATTAAAATAATTTTAAAATGGCACAAAAGTGGATTTTTATCATGAAAATTACCAAAATATGCATTTCGTAAAACGCTTTCCTGTATGAACCCACATGACCCAGGGTCTTCATATTTTGCATACATATATATCAGATTATGGGCTACAATGTTCTTTGTGTAGGCATTTTCATCTGACCCTTCCTTCCTGGGTCAATCGAAGGTCAAAGTTCAGCCATTTCAAAATTCACATTTGTTGTGTTTTTGTGTACTTATGAAGCAATTTTAGCTATTAAAGTACGCTTGATTTTCATAAAACTAGGTACAGGCATGGGCCCCATCACAAACTTCCACCACCATGTAGAACATCACCATGACGTCAATGATTACGTAATTATAATTATTTAAAAATGGCAAAAAAGTGGATTTTCGTCATAAAAATTAGCCAAAAATGCAATTCGTAAAATGTTTCCCTCTATAAAACCACATGACCAAGGGTCTTCATAATTAGCAGACATTATAGATCAGATCCTGCGCTACAATTTGCTTTGTGTAGTCATATTCATCTGACCCTTCCTTCCTGGGTCAATTGAAGGCCAAAGTTCAGCCAAGTCACAATTTGCGTAAAACCATGCATAAGCCAGGCCATGCACTCGCGTTTTGCTACCGTGAAAGTGATATAGCGCCCTCATAGTGATACATGTATAGCTAAAGAGAGAATGCGCAATACGTGTAAACATATAGTACATGCATGTACCTGTCTGATTACGAAATTGTCCTCCTTGGCCAAACTCTTTTCAATCTTAACAAATTATGTGCTCTGATTTCTGCCTTTGATGACTAATATATGTATATTAGTATTTCGAGTAAACATCACATTTTCCATCCCAAATGTGAACCAAACAAACTAAAAATGAACAGTTTAGAATTCGCAAAGGGAAATCAAAATTGCCTCTAAACTGAGTTTTTTTAGGATAAACTTTTTAAATATTTAATTTATATAACGCCATGTGACATTATTACAAATAGTACTAATTTTACAGTAACTTAATTGATGTTTTTAAAAGTGCAAAAACTGAAAATTGCCATATTTTCAAATGTAAACAAATCTTTTCTCAATCGATGAAGGCTTCTGTACTATTTACATAATATACATGTTATTTTGTTTTATATGAAATTTGGCTCAAGAGTCTCTTAGTATAAATCTTGAACCTACATGTTATGATACTTCTCAAGGAGCTAATTAAGTAATCAAAAGTTTTTACCTGCACCATGACTTGGTATCTCACAGTTCATCAAACACCTTGAAATGGTAGATCTGTATAGCAGTACTTCCCCCACTCAGGCAAACTGACACAACTCAAAAACTGTTCATCATCAGTTATAAGATTAAATGAACATACAATTTAATGTTTTCCATATTCAAACATTCGTAACAAATCAGCCGATTCACCTATGATCGGGATTCCTGCGCCATATACGGTCATTAACAAAGGTATTTAACTGATGATCTCATAATGACGTCATCACGTGTCAGATTAAAGGTGATACAAATATTATAAATATAAAATATTAACAAATGCGAGCTACAACCTTGATTCCTTCCCATATACGATCACTAGCAAAGGTCGTTAACTTTTGGCTTTTCCGTTTATTTCTTCTTCTGATTTTTTCCCCATTGACATAACGCATGGGCGTTGTCGGCACTTTTTGAGGTTGTTCCCAAACTTGAGGTTGTTCTTAAACAAACCTGGTAACATCAAAGACATAGTAGAAGAAGTGTGCACCCAACAATGGCGTCATAATGACGTCATCAGGTGTAAGTTTAAAGGGGATGAAATTTAATGTTTCCATTTGCAAAATTTCATAAAAAAAATCAACCGTTTGACCTACGATCTTGATTCTTTCGGCATATACGATAATTAATACAGGTCTTTCAGATGCCCACATGCCTTCACATTTGACCTCATTCCCTATTGGTCAAACAGACTTTGCCTCGCCATTTGAAACTGGTAAGAGGTATTTGGATGGGGTCAAAGGTGTTTGAGTTCGACTAGGGTGGGGCATCCAAAAAAATATCGCCATAACCTGTGAACTTGCTCACTTCCGGTAGAAACCGGAAGTGCATTTAAATGAACCTATTTTGTGAAAGTGGGGAAAGCTGCCGAGATGCGGTTGGTAGTGTTAGTGTCTAAGGTAAATAGGGTTTCCAAAAATGTAAGTTTTACGTCATTCCATAAAAGGGCGCCCTCTAGCGGCGAAATTAAAAAGTCTTAAAATAACTCTTTAAAAGCAGTGTTTGCGCAAATTAGCCCAGTATAGTGGTGATTGTAGAGTGCGTCGACCACCAAACATGTCTGTGTTGTTAAAACATTGATTACGTCATCAATCCTTTAAAGGTAACACATTAAAGGTAAACATTTTTTTTAATTAAATACTTTATATGCTAACATCTAATTTTGCAAGCTAAGCATGCTTAAAAAAAGTTTTAAAAATTAGAAAAAGCCCTACGATCTGTTCATAGAACAGACGTAGCTCTATTTTTTTTTGGTTTTTTTCCCGTTTTCTTCTGATTTTTTTCCCATAGACAAAGCGCATAGGCGTTGTCGGCGCTTTTTAAGGTTGTTCCCAAACATTGATCTTAACCAAACTTGGTCACATCAAAGACATAGTATAAGAGGTGTGCACCCAAGAATGGCTTCATTGTGACGTCATCCGTTACGTCATTATAACACTTTAAAAATGCCTAAAAAGCGGAAAATTGCCGAAATATGCACTTTTTAAAATGGTTCCCTTGCCCAAACCACATGACCCAGGGTTTTCATATTTGGCAAACATTTAGATCAGATCATGAGCTTCAATGTTCTTAGTGTAGGCATTTTCATCTGACCCTTCCTTCCTGGGTCAATCGAAGGTCAAAGTTCAGCCAATTCAAAAATCACATTTTTTGTATTTGTTTGTACTTATGAAGCAATATTAGCTATTCAACCATGCTTGATTTTCATAAAACTAGGTACAGGCATGGGCCCCATCACAAACGTCCACCACCATGTAGAACGTCACCATGACGTCAAGGATTACGTAATTATAATAATTTTAAAATGGCACAAAAGTGGATTTTTATCATGAAAATTACCAAAATATGCATTTCGTAAAACGCTTCCCTGTATGAACCCACATGATCCAGGGTCTTCATATTTTGCATACATATATATCAGATCATGGGCTACAATGTTCTTTGTGTAGGCATTTTCATCTGACCCTTCCTTCCTGGGTCAATCGAAGGTCAAAGTTCAGCCATTTCAAAAATCACATTTGTTGTGTTTTTGTGTACTTATGAAGCAATTTTAGCTATTAAAGTACGCTTGATTTTCATAAAACTAGGTACAGGCATGGGCCCCATCACAAACTTCCACCACCATGTAGAACATCACCATGACGTCAATGATTACGTAATTATAATAATTTAAAAATGGCAAAAAAGTGGATTTTCGTCAAAAAAATGCATTTCGTAAAATGTTTCCCTCTATAAAACCACATGGCCCAGCGTCTGCATATTTAGCAGACATTATAGATCAGATCACGGACTAAAATTTGCTTTGTGTAGGCATTTTCATTTGACCCTTCCTTCTTGGGTCAATCGAAGGTCAAAGTTCAGCCAATTCAAAAATAACATTTGTTGTATGTTTTTGTACTTATGAAGCAATATTAGCTATTAAACAACGCTTGATCTTTATAAAACTAGGTACAGGCATGGGCCCCATCACAAACTTCCACCACCATGTAGAACATCACCATGACATAACTGATTACGTAATTATGATAATTTAAAGTGGCAAAAAAGTGGATTTTCTTCATGAAAATGACCCTAAATGCATTTCGTAAAATGTTTCCCTCTATAAAACAACATGGCCCAGGGTCTTCATATTTAGCAGACATTATAGATCAGATCATGGACTACAATGTTCTTTGTGTAGGCATTTTCATCTGACCCTTCCGTCCTGGGTCAATTGAAGGCCAAAGTTCAGCCAAGTCGCAATTTGCGTAAAACCATGCATAAGTCACCCCGCCCCAGGCCATGCACTCGCGTTTTGCTACCGTGAAAGTGATATAGCGCCCTCATAGTTATACATGTATAGCTAAAGAGAGAATGCGCAATACGTGTAAACACATGTACTTGTTGTAAGTTGCGCGAACATGCAGTGCACGTCCCATTTAAAAACAAAAGCTTAATATAGGCCTGAAATAATTAAGTCATTGTCTAGATTTTATTGAACCATCTTTTAAAAATCTAATTACGAAATTGTCCTCCTTGGTCAAACTCTTTTCAATCTTAACTAATTATGTGCTCTGATTTCTGCCTTTGATGACTAATATATGTATATCAGTATTTCGAGTAAACATCACATTTCCATCCCAAATGTGAACAAAACAAACTAAAAATGAACAGTTTAGAATTCGCAAAGGGAAATCAAACTTGCCTCTAAACTGAGTTTTCAGGATAAACTTTTTAAATATTTAATTTATAACGCCATGTGACATGATTACAAATAGTACTAATTTTACAGTAACTTAATTGATGTTTTTAAAAGTGCAAAAACTGAAAATTGCCATATTCTCAAATCTAAACAAGTCTTTTCTCAATCGATGAAGGTAACTGTACTGTTTACATAATGTACATGTTATTTTGTTTTATATGAAATTTCGCTCAAGACTCTCTTAGTATAAATCCTGAACATACATGTTATGATACTCCTCAAGGAGCTAATTAACACTATGAACATCTAACAATGGAAATTGGGCACACACCATTGTTACTAACAATGGGGTCACAATGAACATGTACATGTTTTTGCTCATAGTGTAAGTAATCAAAAGTTTTTACCTGCGCCATGACTTGGTATCTCACAGTTCATCAAACACTTGGAAGTGGCAGATCTGTATAGCAGTACACTCAGGCAAACTGACACAACTCAAAAACTGTTCATCATCAGGTATAAGATTAAATGAGCATACAATTTAATGTTTTCCATATTCAAAATTCGTAACAAATCAGCCGATTCACCTATGATCGTGATTCATGCGCCATATACGGTCATTAACAAAGGTATTTAACTGATGATCTCATAATGACGTCATCACGTGTCAGATTAAAGGTGATATAAATATTATAAATATGAAAAATTAACAAAGGCGAGCTACAACCCCGATTCCTTCCCATATACGATCACCAGCAAATGTCGTTAACTTTTGGCTTTTCCGTTTATTTCTTCTTCTGATGTTTTCCCCATTGACATAACGCATGGGCGTTGCCGGCACTTTTTGAGGTTGTTCCCAAACTTGAGGTTGTTCTTAAACAAACTTGGTAACATCAAAGACATATTAGAAGAGGTGTGCACCCAACAATGGCGCCATCATGACGTCATCAGGTGTAAGTTTAAAGGGGCATGACATTTAATGTTTCCTTATGCAAAAATTCATTAAAAAAATCAACCGTTTGACCTACGATCTTGATTCTTTCGGCATATACGATCATTAATAAAGGTCTTTCAGATGCCCACATGCCTTCACATTTGACCTCATTCCCTATTGGTCAAACAGACTTTGCCTTGCATTTGAAACTGGTAAGAGGTATTTGGATGGGGTCAAAGGTGTTTGAGTTCGACTAGGGTGGGGTATCCAAAAAATATCGCCGTGACCTTGCTCACTTCCGGTAGAAACCGGAAGTGCATTTAAATGAACCTATTTTGTAAAAGTGGGGAAAGCTGCCGAGATGCGGTTGGTAGTGTTAGTGTCTAAGGTAAATAGGGTTTCCAAAAATGTAAGTTTCTACGTCATTCCATAAAAGGGTGCCCTCTAGCGGCAAAATTAAAAAGTCTTAAAATGACCCTTTGATAGCAGTGTTTGCGCGAATTAGCCCAATAGTGGTGAATATAGAGTGCGTCGACCACCAAACATGTCTGTATTGTTAAAACAATGATTACGTCATCAATCCTTTAAAGGTAACACATTAAAGGTAAACATTTTTTAAATAAATACTTTATATACTTTTTGCAAGCTAAGCATGCTCATTTTTGAAGTTAAAAAAATTGGAAAAAGCCCTACGCTCTGTTCATAGAATAGACGTAGCTCTAGTTTTGTTCCCGTTTATTTCTTCTGATTTTTTTCCCATAGACAAAGCGCATGGGCGTTGTCGGCGCTTTTTCAGGTTGTTCTCAAACATTGATCTTAACCAAACTTGGTGACATCAAAGACATAGTATAAGAGGTGTGCACCCAAGAATGGCTTCATTGTGACGTCATCAGTTACGTCATTATAACACTTTAAAAATGCCTAAAAAGCACATGACCCAGGGTTTTCATATTTGGCAAACATTTAGATCAGATCATGAGCTCCAATGTTCTTAGTGAAGGAATTTTCATCTGACCTTTCCTTCCTGGGTCAATCGAAGGTCAAAGTTCAGCCAATTCAAAAATCACATTTTTTGTATTTGTTTGTACTTATGAAGCAATATTAGCTATTCAACCATGCTTGATTTTCATAAAACTAGGTACAGGCATGGGCCCCATCACAAACGTCCACCACCATGTATAACGTCACCATGACGTCAAGGATTACGTAATTATAATAATTTTAAAATGGCACAAAAGTGGATTTTTATCATGAAAAATTACCAAAATATGCATTTGGTAAAACGCTTCCCTGTATGAACCCACATGACCCAAGGTCTTCACATTTTGCATACATATATATCAGATCATGGGCTACAATGTTCTTTGTGTAGGCATTTTCATTTAACCTTTCCTTCCTGGGTCAATCGAAGGTCAAAGTTCAGCCATTTCAAAATTCACATTTGTTGTGTTTTTGTGTACTTATGAAGCAATTTTAGCTATTAAAGTAGGCCTACGCTTGATTTTCATAAAACTAGGTACAGGCATGGGCCCCATCACAAACTTCCACCACCATGTTGAACATCACCATGACGTCAATGATTACGTAATTATAATTATTTAAAAATGGCAAAAAGTGGATTTTCGTCATAAAAATTAGCCAAAAATGCATTTCGTAAAATGTTTCCTTCTATAAAACCACATGACCCAGGGTCTTCATAAATAGCAGACATTATAGATCAGATCCTGCGCTACAATTTGCTTTGTGTACTCATTTTCATCTGACCCTTCCTTCCTGGGTCAAATGAAGGCCAAAGTTTAGCCAAGTCAACATTTCCGTATATACAGGGTGGATTTAAAAAAACGAAACCGATATATTATTGCTAATTTTAACTAAAGTAGGGCGCGTATGAATGAACGGGAGATATCATCTGTTAGGGTTGAATCTCCTCTTCAAAATGACACCATGATCATGTCATTATGTTTTTGGTTGACTGAGCAGTGACCAGTGTTATGCAAGGGGCCTAGTTTTAGATTTGACCGTTCTCAATGCGAGCAAACGTCGTACAAATAAATCTTTACCGTACATGTAGCTGTCTATTCCGTGTGCCCTGTGTGACACGGCGTCGACCGAGACGGTGACACGGTAACTTTTAACTGTGTCTACCACGGACGTGTAATTCTACAGAAGATGGTTTAACAAAAGGACATGTGAGTATGATACAATCTTTTATGTTATTTCAGTCTTATTTAAGAGAGTCCACTCTCTACAAGAAAGTAATTGTATGTTATTGAGGGAATGTCGTAGTTTTGCCGTGAAGCATTCATTCCAATGTTTGTTTTCTTCCTTTTAGGTTTAGTAAGGTGCAAAGCTTAATATAGGCCTGATATCATTAAGTCATTGTCTGGATTTTATTGAACCATCTTCAACAAATATAATTAAGAAAATGTTCCTTCTTGGCCAAATTCTTTTCAATCTTAACAAATTATGTGCTCTGATTTCTGCCTTTGATGACTAATATATGTAGGCCTATATCAGTTTTTCGAGTAAACATCGGATTTCCATCCCAAATGTGAACAAAACAAACTAAAAATTAACAATATTTTTTCGCTGACTACATCGTGAGACAGCAGATGAAAATTACCAAAATATGCACTTTTAAAATGTTTCCCTCTATAAAACCACATAATCCAAGGTCTTCATATTTAGCAGACATTATATATCAGATCATGGGCTACAATTTGCTTGGTGGAGTAATTTTCATATGATTCCTCCGTCCTGGGTCAATTAAAGGCCAAAGTTCAGCCAAGTCAAAATTTGCGTAAAACAATGCATAAGCCACCAAATGTCGACTTCTGTACGTGACCGGCAGAGGGCGTCATTCATAAATTACGGTGATGCACAGACCTATAAACCTATAGACCAACGATCGTGCATTGAAAATCGTGACTTGGAAAAGTATGGGCAAATGACGACACAATGGGCTGCATGAGCTAACAGCGCGGGTTTAAAGCGCTCACGGCTATTCCGAAACGCGCATACGCCGTGTGTATTGTACGCGTTCCTATGAAGTATGGGCGATGGACGCACGACGCTCGCAAAGCGGACTGACAGCGCGCACGAGGATTAATTGTCATGCTTCCAAACTACTTCTAAAAAAATAATAAAAATTCATAAACAATTAATATATTACACATGCCATTTTAATATACATGTAGACCTAGCATCTAAAAGCAAATTCAAACCTTGTCTGCATCACCCAGCTGAGCTCCATATTGTACTTTTAATCTGCTGTTGTAATCCCGTAACTATATAGCCATTCATTATCGCTTTACGGTTACCGTAACTATAGCCACTGCGTAGTAGTTCTGAATCCGTTGCATCACCAAATACACACGCAGCGGCACGCATAGTGCACGCGACGTCAACTCAAATTCTCGAAACAATGACGAATCATACCCGACGATTAACGATAACGTCCGGACGTGCATTCGGGTAACTTCGGGAACCTTTGCAAAAAGGAGCAATTACTCCTGTTTCAATGTGGCGGGCAAACGTGTACATCTTACGCGTGTGGTCTAGTGGATATGAGGCGGGACTCCCAATCAGAGGTTGGAGGTTCGAACCCCACTTCGACCAACGTGTCTGTGTCCCTGGGCAAGGCACTTAATCCCAGTTGCCTCGTAAACCCAAGCGATATATGGGAAGCTGTTAAGGGGAATGCCACAATCTAACTGCTGATAGTGTTGTGCGCCTGACCAGCAGCCACCTTGTTGAAGCGAAATGGTTCTGGTGATTCCCTGATGGCAGCGGTAATAATGGTAACAGCGCCTTCAGCACCCTGCAGGGTGGATATGTGCGCTATATAAATCTCATCACTATTATTCAGATGCCCACATGCTTTGACCTTTGACTGTTTGACCTATTGGTCAAACAGACTCTGCTTGTAGTTTGAACGTGTTCAGAGCTTGTCTACTGTTTTATGGTTCAACTAGGGTAGGGTATTCAAAACTATGGTGTTGACCTTTGACCTTGCTCTACCGGAAGTGCATTTAAATAAACCTATTTTGTAAAAGTGGTCAACGATGTCGAGATCGGGTTGGCAGTGTTAGTGTCTAAGGTAAATGCTTTCCAAAAAATGCGCCCTCTAGCGGCGAAATTAACATATCTTAAAATTACCCTTTCATAGCAATGTTTGCGCAAATTAGCCCATAGTGGTGCTTATAGAGTACGTCGACCACCAAACATGTCTGCAGTTAAAACATTGATTACGTCATCAGTCCTTTAAAGGTAACGCATTAAAGGTTAATATTTTAGGTTAAATAGTTGATATGTTAACAACATCTAATTTTACAACGTAAGCATGCTCATTTTTCAAGTAAAAAAATGTGAAAAAGCCCTACGCCCTGTTCATAGAACAGACGTAGCTCTAGTTTCTTCTTCTTCTTCTGATTTGTTTCCCATAGACAAAGCGCATGGGCGTTGTCGGCGCTTTTTCAGGTTGTTCCCAAACATTGATCTTAACCAAACTTGGTGACATCAAAGACATAGTATAAGAGGTGTGCACCCAAGAATGGCTTCATTGTGACGTCATCAGTTACGTCATTATAACACTTTAAAAATGCCTAAAAAGCGGAAACTTGCCGAAATATGCACTTTTTAAAATGGTTCCCTTGCCCAAACCACATGACCCAGGGTTTTCATATCTGGCAAACATTTAGATCAGATCATGAGCTTCAATGTTTTTAGTGTGGGCATTTTCATCTGACCCTTCCTTCCTGGGTCAATCGAAGGTCAAAGTTCAGCCAATTCAAAAATCACATTTTTTGTATTTGTTTGTACTTATGAAGCAATATTAGCTATTCAACCATGCTTGATTTTCATAAAACTAGGTACAGGCATGGGCCCCATCACAAACGTCCACCACCATGTGAAATGTCACCATGACGTCAAGGATTACGTAATTATAATAATATTAAAATGGCACAAAAGTGGATTTTTATCATGAAAATTACCAAAATATGCATTTCGTAAAACGATTCCCTGTATGAACCCACATGACCCAGGGTCTTCATATTTTGCATACATATATATCAGATCATGGGCTACAATGTTCTTTGTGTAGGCATTTTCATCTGACCCTTCCTTCCTGGGTCAATCGAAGGTCAAAGTTCAGCCATTTCAAAATTCACATTTGTTGTGTTTTTGTGTACTTATGAAGCAATTTTAGCTATTAAAGTACGCTTGATTTTCATAAAACTAGGTACAGGCATGGGCCCCATCACAAACTTCCACCACCATGTAGAACATCACCATGACGTCAATGATTACGTAATTATAATTATTTAAAAATGGCAAAAAATTGGATTTTCGTCATAAAATTTAGCCAAAAATGCATTTCGTAAAATGTTTCCCTCTATAAAACCACATGACCCAGGGTCTTCATAAATAGCAGACATTATAGATCAGATCCTGCGCTACAATTTGCTTTGTGTACTCATTTTCATCTGACCCTTCCTTCCTGGGTCAATTGAGACCAAAGTTCAGCCAAGTCAACATTTCCGTATATACAGGGTGGATTTAAAAAAACGAAACCGAGATATTATTGCTAATTGTAACTAAAGTAGGGCGCGTATGGATGAACAGGAGATATCATCTGTTAGGGTTGAATCTCCTCTTTAAAATGACACCATGATCATGTCATTATGTTTTCGGTTGACTGAGCAGTGACCAGTGTTATGCCAGGGGCCTAGTTTTAGATTTGACCGTTCTCAATGCGAGCAAACGTCGTACAAATAAATCTTTACCGTAGCTGTCTATTCCGTGTGCCCTGTGTGACACGGCGTCGACCTAGACAATGACACGGTAACTTTTAACTGTGCCTACCACGGACGTGTAATTCTACAGAAGATGGTTTAACAAAAAGACATGTGAGTAGGATACAATCTTTTATGTTATTTCAGTCTTATTTAAGAGAGTCCACTCTCTACAAGAAAGTAATTGTATGTTATTGAGGGAATGTTGTAGTTTTGCCGTGAAGCATTCATTCCAATGTTTGTTTTCTTCCTTTTAGGTTTAGTAAGGTGCAAAGCTTAATATAGGCCTGATATCATCACGTCATTGTCAGGGTTTTATTAAACCATCTTAAACAAATCTAATTACGAAATTGTTCCTTCTTGGCCAAACTCTTTTTAATCTTAACAAATTATGTGCTCTGATTTCTGCCTTTGACGACAAATATATGTATATCAGTTTTTCGAGTAAACATCGGATTTCCATCCCAAATGTGAACAAAACAAACTAACAATGAACAGTTTAGAATTCGCAAAGGGAAATAAAACTTGCCTCTAAACTTAGTTTTCAGGATAAACTTTTTAAATATTTAATTTATAAATGCATGTGACATTATGACAAATAGTACTAATTTTACAGTAACTTAGGCCTAATTGATGTTTTTAAATGTGCAAAAACTGAAAACTGCCATATTTTCAAATCTAAACATATTTTCTGAATCGATGAAGGCTATAATATTTCCATTAAATGTACATGTTATTTTGTTTTATATGAAATTTGGCTCAATATTCTCTTAGTATAAATCCTGAAGCTACATGTTATGATACTCCTCAAGGAGCTAATTAAGTAATACAAGGTTTTTACCTGCACCATAACTTGGTATCTCACAGTTCATCAAACACCTCGAAGTGGTAGATCTGTATAGCAGTACTCCCCCACCCAGGCAAACTGACACAACTCAAAAACTGTTCATCATCAGGTATCAGATTAAAGGAGCATACAATTTAATGTTTTCCATATTCAAACATTCATAACAAATCAGCCGATTGACCTATGATCGTGATTCCTGCGCAACATACGGTCACTAGCAAATGTCGTTAATTGATGACGTCATGATGACGTCATCACGTGGCAGATTAAAGGTGCATCAAATACAAGTATATGCAGACGCGCACATTGCTTGACCTTTGACCTCGTTTCCTAGTGGTCAAATGTTCGTTGGCTTATCATTTTAAAGTGATAACAAACAACACGGGACTCATAGCATTATGGTTAGGTATAGCCAAACTTTAAAAAAAATTGAAAAGGGTGACCTTTGACCTCGATAACCATTAGTCAAACAGTTTTTGGCTTATAATTTAAAATTGTTCAAAAATAAATAATTTAGTTAATCATTGTATTCTGGTTAGGCGTTTTTTAAGGTTTGAAGTTAAAAAATGTGAAAAAGCCCTACGCTCTGTTCATAAAACAGACGGAGCTCTAGTTTTTTTTTTTTTTCCTTTTTCCACTCAAACGTTTCCAGAGCTTTTCTTCAAAACGGTTCAAGCTATCAATTTGAAACTTGGTAGGAACATCAACCCCAATGTGAAGGTGTGCATACAAGTGTGACGTCACTGTGACGTCATCGGGTATCAAATTACAACCCAAAAATGACCAAAATATGCATGTTTTAAAATGCTTCCGTCTGGAAAACCACGTGACCCATGATCTTCGTATTTGACAGGCTTATATATCAGATCATGGCCTACAATTTTCTTCATGTGGGCATTTTCATCTGACCCTTCCTTCTGGGGTCAATCTGAGGTCAAAGTTCAACGAAAACGAAAATCTCAATTTTTGCAACAATGCCCATCAAACCAAGCTGAATCTTTAAGAAACTAAGTACAGGCATAGGTCCTATAGCAGACTTTCACCAGCGTGTTTAATATTATGATGGCATCAAGCGTGACGTCATCGTGACGTCATCAAGTATCAAATTACACAACCCAAAAAACCAAAATATGCATATTTTAAAATGCTTCCGTTTCGAAAACCACGTGACCCAGGATCTTCGTATTTGGCAGGTTTATAGATGACATCCTGTTCTACAATTTTCTTTGTGTGGGCATTGTCATCTGACCCTTCCTTCTGGGGTCAATTGGAGGCCAAAGTTCAACGAAAACGAAAATCTCAGTTTTTACACTTACCAGTAACAATGCCCATCAAACCAAGCTGAATCGTTAGTAAATTAGATACAGACATAGGCCCTACGGCAGACTTTCACCAGCATGTATAGTATCATGATGGCATCAAGTGTGACGTAATCATGACGTCATCAGGTGTCAAATTACAAAAATTCAAAGGTTATTATTTTCAAAATTCATATCTCAAGAACCGTAATAGATACTTGAACAATTCTTTCACAACATGATAAGTCTAAATGAACTGAATAAATCATACGATGTCATGACCCCTGTGTGACGCCTACTTCCGGTCCAAACCGGAAGTTGTTCGAAAATGTGCAATTTGTTAGCATTTTGAATGCAAATAGATTCAAAGTGGTAGTTAATTTGACCATATTTCTACGGAACGAAATGTTTCCACACATGTGGACCTTTTGACTATACCATTGGTGACGTCATTACATTGACGGTGGTTACGTAATGTGGTGTCAAATTACGCAAATTTGGAGCTGAGATGTTTTAAAATGCTGTATCTTGAAAACTACAACAGATATTGGTATGATTCCTTCGCCACATTTAATAACTTGATGTTCAACATATTGTTCAACAATTTGTGCACAAAATTGTGACGTCATGATGTCGTCACAGGTGTCACATTACAAGATTTCAAAGGTTATTATTTCAACAATTCATATCTCAAAACGGTGCAAGCTATGAACCCCCCATGCAGCTATGGCGGATATGCAGGGAGGAGATATTATTTACCGGATTAGTGTATACAGCAGCCGATTTCACGAAACTTTACGCAATTGCGCAAGTCCACTTACGCCATAAGTTATTGCGCAAGTAATGGCGTAAGTGGACTTGCGCAATTGCGTAAAGTTTCGTAAAATCGGCTGCTGAACTTCTATTTTTGCCATTCCACAGGTGATAACAACGTCTGAAATTCATCACAAAATGTTCATTTAGCCCGATCACCTGGCGTTTGTAACAACAAACGTCATACCTCTAGTTATACGTGGTATGAACTCCTGTACATGTATTAATTCCTTATGTATAAACAACCCTTTTAGACCGGCAGCCCAGAGGGTTTTGGTTAAACGAACGAGGTACCAACAACCGAGGGCAGGAACATTTAGGAAGTGACCTAGTATTTGCGTCTGCCGGGGTCCCTCTGCTGCGTTTGACCCCTGGGGACCCCCAAAGGGGGCCAAACATTGCGCTGGATCAAACATTCGAGGTACAACATGAAACTAAGTTTAGATGAAAGAGCACATCACACAGAGTACGGAATGGCCCTTGCCAGACGAATCGAAATATACACACAGGTCTTTAAATAAATCTTTGCACGTCAAAATTGGTGTGCGACGCCTGACATTTGACGCGTAATGTATGCGCCAGTGTTGAGCTTTTTGGTGACCAGGAGCCAATTTCATGGCGCTGTTTAGCGCAAAATATTGTATTTGCTTTATTTTGCTAAAATGTCCCGCCAGCCAAAATCGTATGTGATGTTGTTTTTTACTATTTTGCTAATGTTTCTAAAAACCCAATTTGCCATATAGGCTAATAATTGGCTGGTAACTCATTTTACAAAAGTAAATAAAGTCTGTGCTTGGCACATTAATGTGTAGATCTGTGATTTTCAATGACTCATTTCCCTCCATAGGCCTATGGCTTTATTTTTCAAATAGACGGGCTCTAGGCTCAGTGTGAATCCACCCAAAAATAAACCCCGCCGATTTACGATTTACCTTTGTGATTTACCGGCCAAAAACCGGATTATTACCAAACCATCGGATGATACAGAAACATCGAACAAACATTTATGATTTGTCCCGGTTCATGTACGGTCAGACCAGCCCGAAGTTCCAGCCCAAACTTTTCCGGTCATGTGGGCCGCGCCGATAGGCCGATAAATCGCAAAAGTGTGCGCCGGGCTTTAAAAGCGGGTAAATTTGACGCGCGTCACTGCACCTCGACAAAATGCTACACGCAGAGAATTTGTATGAGCCTCACTGCAAATCCCAGAATAACAGGACATTCTTGTGCGTCGCTTCACTCCAAATTCCTGGCCGTATTTTCTTCAAGCAGCGCGCGTCAAATTTGCATGCAGAACGCGTAAATAAAGTTCAGTGTGTATGAAAAAAGTTTAGTGTGCATATCCAATTAATCTACATGTACATGACTTTTGTAATTCATTCCATGCCGCACTTCAAATTCCTTCCATCCCGCATTTTCGTCAAGCAACGCGCGTCAAATTTGCATACAGAACACGCGAAAATAATCAGTGTGCATGCATCTCCAATTCATCTAATTTTATAGGCATGTTCCCGGGGCATGTTCAGACGGCCAATTATCATCAATAATGAGGGTGGATATTCACACACAGCCTTTTTGTGTGTAAATTCGACTCGCGTCGCTTTCACAGAAAGCAGTTTGAAGGGAATTGAGTGAAAGGATGCTCTGATAACCACATAAACAACTTGATTTTGTGTATTACAATATTCTGTTAAATTTGTTTCGCGCGAAAAAGATCAATGTTCAAGAATCCGCGCTCATCATCGATGAAACGTTTGTTGTGTTTGCTATTTGGATAGGCCCTATAGCAGTGGTCAGTGTCGCTGATGCAACTTTTGACGGTGGAAAATGATACAGTTTAGTCACTTTAATTTACACTTAATCATTACACGTAGCCTACATTGAGTATTTATAGGTAGGTACTAACGTACATACATTGTAACCCATGGTGACCAATCAAGAAGATCTTGCGCTGTACATAATCCCAACCGGTTCTTGCCTCTTCTTCAGTGAATTCGCGAACAAATGGACACAAGCTGAATTAAGAAAGTTCTTATTTTGGTATGGATACTGTGTCAATTTTTTTGTTTTTTTTGCCAACCCAGTAGGCCTACCCGAGAACTCCACTCAACATATATACTAGTAGTCAATCACAGCGCTCCTAGATTTACGCCGGATGAAACACAGAACAGCCGTATGTCAAAGCTACCCGTTCAAAACAAATGGACTCGTTTGTCGACGGCCGTTGTATCTTGCATTTATTATATGGAATGAGATTTTGGCGGGCGTCTGGCGGGACTTTTGCAGCAGAAAATTCGTCTGGCAAGGGCCATTCCGTACTCTGTGTGATGTGCTATTTCATCTAAACTTAGTTTCATGTGGTACCTCGAATGTTTGATCCAGCGCAATTTTTGGCCCCCTTTGGGGGTCCCCAGGGGTCAAACGCAGCAGAGGGACCCCGGCAGACGCCCAGATCTGCAAATACTAGGTCACTTCCTAAATGTTCCTGCCCTCGGTTGTTGGTACCTCGTTCGTTTAACCAAAACCCTCTGGGCTGCCGGTCTATTTAGGCTCTTTGGACATTGAGGAGAAAATTGTATTAGCATAATTATGCGAATGCGGATTGAGATTGGGGCGTTCGGGTTTTGCGTAGTGGTTCTTTCCTCGCCTTTCACCGTCCCGGGTTTGAATCCGGGGCGTGTATGTGGATTGGGTTTGCAGTCCCTACTTGACCGCGTGGGTTTTCCCCTGGGGCATTTCTCTGGGGGTTTTCCTCCCACTTCTAAAACTGCAACTCCTTCTTCGTCATCTCGAGTTGATAATATAGTATAGTTAAAGCTTAAACCGTATAGTTGATGGCATAAAGGGCCTTAGTTGCCGAAGATGCCATAAAATAAACAACAGCAACAACGCATTGAGATTAAATTAGTTTGGAAGAATAATCATAATTAAAGTAGTAGAAGGCAAATGAATGGTCTATTGCAATTATTGCAATATGAATGTTTGCAGAAGAACTTTAGTGAAGTAAACTGCAAAAACGTTCAGTAACATTTTACTCAACATTTTACTCAACGTTGTCTAAGTATGCAATCGAGCAGTTGTTGAGTAATAAAATGTACAACCCTGTTGTCAATTCAGTTTACACAATAGTTGATTAATTAATTTAACCAACAGTTGAGTAATTTTACAACTCAACAGTTGGGTTTTTGTTTACTTATATGTTGATCATTGTGTAACAGCAACTGTTGAGCATTTATATCTACGGAAGCGTGGAAGGGACATGATTTAAAAAAAGCATAGTTATGACTTGTAGTCAAGTCAAAATTTGTTATGTGTGCAGAATTTCTATGTATTGTTAAAGAGGAAGAATCCCCCTTGACAAAAATCCAGCATTTAGGCTTTTTTCGATAGTCCAAACATCCCTCTTGCCGACGTGGATTTTTATTTTTTTTTTGAGATTTTCGCGATTTCGTACGTAATTAGGTATTCATGATATGCGCGTGACCCCGTGACGCAATCCTGAGAAAGAGAAGTCAACACGATAGTTAGCTCCCCACGTTTACACGCAAAAAACTTAGAAAACCGTCTCTTTTAGATGGTGTTTTTTGAAGAATTTTGTTGTTCCAAAAAGCCAGAGATATGCCCAGTAGCTGCGTGGTTGCATGTTTTACCAGACACTATGGAAACAAAAGAGCAGAAAGATTTTCTTTTCTATTACCAAGAGAGAGAAAAATGAGTCGCTCATTCTATAACTTGTACGGCCGATGTCCAAACACGTGGAAACTACGCCGCAGTGGACCGTACACAGACCGCTGTGAATGCCGGTCGTTCCGTGACAAAATCACCCGTCGCAATGCACCAGTATTTACTTCAAAAGAGAGTCACTGTGAGCCACAATTTCATCGTTTTTTTCACAAAACAGGTAATAGTAGATTGCTGTCATATTACATGAAGTGTTTTTCACGTTTGTATTTTGAATTAAAAGGACAAAATAGGCATGATAAACATTCACTTCGTGTATTTTCCATTCAATACTGCACAAACCGTTTTGTATGTTTCTCAGGATGACGTCAACACCCTGTTGATAAACAAGCCGAGTGACCTCGAGCGTTTCAGAATTTGGGTGAAGAGGGTCGGAACTGCTTTACGTTTTAAGCAAAAGTCTGTCGATTTTTTGTGAAAAACAAGTTGTGATGGTGTTGTAGACACATACACCTCCATGATAAACAGAAAAACTTAAAAAATGTGGAAGGGGGGATTCTAGCTGTTTAAGTAATTTCAATTGAAAGGCTAGGGAATTTAGATATGGTAAAATGGTTGGGTTAAATTATTTCCATGTCATTTTGTGTAAAATGTGTGGTATTGTACCCTCTTGTTGGGTTTCGAACCTTTTACTATAAAAATGTGCTGTTTATGCACACTTTTACCCATTTCTTTATTGGGCAATTTCACGCTGTGGTTGTTACTGACGAGGTTCAAACGTCCTCCAAGTCGGTTCAGAGGACATGAAGACACATCTCACAGAGTTGAGGTTTGTTCGTGTACAAACCTCAACTATTTTGCGTTCATTATATATTATTGAATTCATAACAATTTAGAAACGTATGCCATAAACGCACTCTTTAAATTCAAATTAAACCAACGTACGGCGCTGGCTTAGCATCAGTTTATTCAACATCATAAATTTGCATGTCAAAAAGCGAATTAAAAGGAAAAACAAAAAATACAAATAAATAAATAAATAAATAATGAAAAGCATTTTTATTCTAAACCAAGTACTTGGTTCTACGCCGTAGAACCACTACGTGGTTCTTTCCCCGCCTTTCACCTCTAACGTCCCAGGTTCGATTCCGGGGCGTGTATGTGGATTGGGTTTGCAGTCCCTACTTGACCGCGTGGGTTTTCCCTTAAGGATTTCTCTAGGGGTTGTCCTCCCACTTCTAAAACTGCAACTCCTTCTTCGTCATCTCAAGTTGATAATAAAGTATAGTTAAAGCTAAAACTCGTATAGTTAATGGCATAAAGAGCCTTAGTTGCCGAAGATGCCATAAAATTAACAACAACAACAACATAATTGGACGATGTCTATCCTAACTGGTGGAGCTGGTCTTGGTTTTGATTCAGAATGCTGGTGTAAATAATAGTTAATTTTGTTATAAAGTAAAGGTGTTATGAAGTGTAGTTGACATCCGAACACAGACCCCATCCCATACCGTATAATAAATTACTTACAATTCAAGTACTTGGTTTAGAATAAAACTGCTTTTCATTATTTATTTATTTATTTATTTGTATTTTTTTGTTTTTTACTTTGCTTTTTGACATGCAAATTTATGATGTTGAATAAACTGATAAGCTGCTAAGCCAGCGCCGTACGTTGGTTTGATTTGAATTTAAAGAGTCCGTATATGGCAGACGATTCCAAATTGTTATGAATTCAATAATATATAATGAACGCAAAATAGTTTTTTTAATACAGATTTATATGAAAGTTTACAAAAATTGGGTTAGTTTCGCCCATTGGAATAAAACAGTATTGTGAAGTACAATGTACATGTACTTACAGACACGAACTACACGAACAAACCTCAACTCTGTGAGATGTGTCTTCATGTCCTCTGAACCAACTTGGAGGACGTTTGACCTTCGTCAGTAACAACCACAGCGTGAAATTGCCAGATAGAGAAATGGGTAAAAGTGTGCATAAACAGCAAATTTCTATAGTAAAAGGTTCAAAACCCAACAAGAGGGTACAATACCACACATTTTACACAAAATGACATGGAAATAATTTAACCCAACCATTTTACCATATCAAAATTCCCTAGCCTTTCAATTGAAATTACTTAACAATACATAGAAATTCTGCACACATAACAAATTTTGACTTGTGCTACAAGTCATAACTATGCTTTTTTTAAATCATGTCCCTTCCACGCTTCTGTAGATAGAAATGCTCAACAGTTACTGTTACACAATGATCAACATATAAGTAAACAAAAACCCAACTGTTGAGTAGTAGAATTACTCAACTGTTGGTTAAATTAATTAATCAACTATTGTGTAAACTGAATTGACAACAGGGTTGTACATTTTATTACTCAACAACTGCTCGATTGCATACTTAGACAACGTTGAGTAAAATATTGAGTAAAATGTTACTGAACGTTTTTGCAGTTTACTTCACTAAAGTTCTTCTGCAAACATTAATGTTGCAATAATTGCACTAGACCATTCATTTGCCTTCTACTACTTTAATTATGATTATTCTTCCAAACTAATTTAATCTCAATACGTTGTTGCTGTTGTTTATTTTATGGCATCTTCGGCAACTAAGGCCCTTTATGCCATCAACTATACGGTTTAAGCTTTAACTATACTATATTATCAACTCGAGAAGACGAAGAAGGAGTTGCAGTTTTATAAGTGGGAGGAAAACCCCCAGAGAAATGCCCCAGGGGAAAACCCACGCGGTCAAGTAGGGACTGCAAACCCAATCCACATACACGCCCCGGATTCAAACCCGGGACGTCAGAGGTGAAAGGCGAGGAAAGAACCACTACGCAAAACCCGAACGCCCCAATCTCAATACGCATTCGCATAACTATGCTTATACAATTTTCTCCTCAATGTCCAAAGAGCCTAAAGGGTTGTTTATACATAAGGAATTAATACATGTACAGGAGTTCATACCACGTATAATTAACTATTTATCAGAATAACTGTTCATGACACGAATGTCTTGAGCTCGCCGAGTTGAGGGCTAACTGTTTGGTTCCAGAGGGAAGCGAGTAGGCCTAATCTCTATTTTGATTTGTACTTATTTCAAAATGTATTTCTTTTTGTTTCATTTAAACTTGGGCTTTCTCGCTAAGAAACCAATTCTAACACCAAGCAATCCAGGTAATCATAATGGGGCATTATGCTGAGACAAACGAACGAGACAAAACGCCAAATGGTTTTTTGTTCTCTGTCGGCGTACAAGGTTTTATTGAGTCTTCGTTAAAACATGACATGTGACCAAAAGTTCAGATTTAGATGAATGCACAGCAGTTTACCAAAAAGGTGTTTAAATAATACACTGTACCAAATAACTGTTTATAGAATACCGAAGATGGGGTAGGCTTATCAATACCCCAGGGTAGGCATATCAATACCCTGTACAATACCCTAGTTTACTCGATTACTTTTAATTACATTTAGTCTAGTTTACTACAATTGATGAGATTGGGTAGGCTTATCAATACCCACAGGCATATCAATACCCTAGTTTACTACAATTGATGAGATTGGGTAGGCTTATCAATACCCACAGGGTAGGCATATCAATACCCTGCACAATACCCTAGTTTACTCGATTACTTTTAATTACATTCAGTCTAGTTTACTACAACAGACTACAAAAGTGTGACGTCAGTTGCCAACACACAAAGGGTGACGTTTTCACCTTATCCCTGCGCAATTACGTTTAAGGCGCATCCATGTTCCGCAGCGGTACCGCAGCGGTACCTCAGCGGAAGTGAATGTGCTCTGTTAAGTCTACATGTAGTTTACTCGATAACTTTTGATTACATTTATTACTACAATTGATGATATTGGGTAGGCTTATCAATACATGTACCCTGCACAATTACGTCCAAGGCACATCCATGTTCCGCAGCGGTACACTCAGCGGAAGTGGATGTGCTTTGTAAAGTCTAGTTTACTCGATTACTTTTGATTACATTTATTTAGTAAGCAGTCATACTGTACTCATATGCACTGCAGATTGAGCCTTAACTGTGTAATTTGTTAACATTATTGCAAGAAGAACAACAATTCACAAGTTGTGCAAAGTTGCTGTTGGTTTCCTGCCAAAACGTCCACACGCGCTGCGCGCGCCCAAAGGAAACGACAGCTCAAGGCGCACAACCAGGACAAACCAGCCCGAACGCTAAGCACGCAAAGAAAGTGGAACCACAGCACAGCAATCGAAACAAAAATCAAGTGATTGACGTTTTTGTTTTTGTTTGTTTGTTTGTCTGTATTTTTTGTTTCTAATTAATTGAGGTCAACCCGAGACGCATACTTAGAGAAAGCAACGTTAGGTTCATCGCGTGCGAAGTGAAACCCGTCAACAAAGCATGACTGAGTTACATGGTTAAAGTTCAAAAGAAATGGCATGTAAGCAGCAAAGCTGCTACCACAATCTCAGATAGTTCTGACTGCCATCCACAAGGCGATTAACACCTGGATCAAAGGCCCAATTACGCCAACACGATTCAAAACAATGTGTGGCTGTAAAATTGGAAATCAAATTTTTTTTGTTTTTGTTTTGTTTTTGGAAAGCATGTCAACTTTGTGTCATGAAGCCGCGAAAAATGTCTCGAAGTAGGCTGTACAGTTGTCAAAAATTGCAGCACCACAATCTTTTGATTGTCTCTTTTTTATTTTGTGAATTTAAAGATGAATTTAGAAACACGAGAAAATTGCAATACTCCGACTTGGATTCGAGCCCAGATCCTTGCCATACATGCCAACTGCTCTACCAACTTAGGTAACAGGGCATCCCATCGGAGCATGCATCACAGCAATCTCGTGCGTGCCACTCCTTTCCCAACAATGCACGAAAGGTCATTATATGAAAATGGGATGGACAATTAGAGATGAATTTAGCAACACGAGATATACATTTTAAAACGCGATGCAGCAAAAACCATTGCAAACGGACATTACTGCAATGAACATACAACATGGACCTAAATGGACCACAGCTCTTTTCTCTTCTTTTTTTTAATATTTATATTTATTAATTAATTTTTTGATCGAAATTATTATTACAATTTTAAAAAACAACGAAACCGCGCAGTAAATGACAGCCACATTTGTAAGTTCGTGCAGAACCGGAGAATCATAGTAAGTCCACATACATGATACAAACAAGAAAACAAAATTGTTGCTATCGCCTATGTACAAAATATGAATGCACATGTACATAATTATGAATGCAATTGAAATAAATTCGTTGGCATACGCCAAGCCCTGCCATGGTAAAGAACAGTTAATGCTAGCATTATGAAGACAAAAATACATGTACGTGGTATACCTGTACAAACCTGTGGATAACGCTTGAAGAGTGCACATCTTCTTCATTCTATGCTGCAAATTAGAGCAAGCAAAAATAAGTTACTAAAAGCACAAACCAGCACCTTACAAATGGGAGCACGAACTTGAAACGGATGACACGTACACGTACAGACAATTACAGACAGAACATGCACGAATAAAAATTACCGGCCGACTACAGCTACAGAAAATTTGCTATAGCCTATTAAACTTTACATAACTAAGCATATACCCAGTCTTGTCCTGGAAAAGATCAGTGTGCGTTAGCATAATAATTAGGCAAATTGATGTACATGTACATGTACGTGGTATACAAACCTGCGGAGATTGCTTGACTACGATGGAACACCTTTTTTAACCCACGCTGAGAAAGCAAGCTATATAAGAACCTACTGGAAGCAAAAACCAGAATACATAGAAAACACAGAATAATGCATAGAATATAAATGCATGTAATTAAGCGAAATAAATCCGCCACCTCCACTCAACAACCCCCGTTGGAGGTCTCCGAACTGAATATGATGCAAACCTGTAAGAAATCACAGATTGCGGTAAAGAACGCCTCCGTACTTTCCGTCCAATGTCCTGTGAAAGTAACGACGTCAAACATTGAAACCACTATCCGCCATGCACTGTACAATGCATTGCCTAGACTGGTCACACTGTCATCACCAGTCAACGTCGTGGGCTACATGTGTTAAGGGGCATGCAAACGACCGCATGGACGGGGAGCAGTCCAAGCCAAGCATTGCCCGCGGGGCACGAAGGCGGCCTGCGCGCGGTTTCAATTAATGAATAGCCAACTGCCACATCGATGGTCAAACCATTCAGTTGTCACGTGAGCGCATGCCATTTACATGTTTTAATTGGTTTGCGCATATTTTTGACAAAAATTAACTGTTAAATAACATAAGTTAGAAAACCGAAGATCGGCTGGACCGATCCATAATCCAAAGGGTAGGCAAATCAATACCCAAAACCATCAGCTTGACCTCAAGTGCAAAATGTACATGTTCAAGAAATGCGTGGCTTCACTTCTCAAATAGCCAACTGCAAATCTCATCTAGCGCACACACGTGTACAAAGTCAAACCATTAAGTGTCACGTGAGGGCATGCCCATTCACATGTTTTAATTGGCGTGCGCATATGTTTGACAAAATAAACTGTTAAATAACATAAGTTAGAAAAACCGAAGATCGGCTGGACCGATCAATAATCCATTGGGTAGGCAAATCAATACCCAAAACCATCAGCTTGACCTCAAGTGCAAAATGTACATGTTCTAGAAAGACGTGGCTTCAATTCTCAAATAGCCAACTGCAACTGCATAAATCTCATCTAGAGCACACATGTACAAACATGGTCAAACCATTAAATGTCACATGAGCGCATGCCAATACACAGGGTTTAATTGGCGTGCGCAAATTTCAGGGGGAAATTGGAGGAAAACTAACATCCGGGAAGGGGCGTGGCTTCCATGGGGATGGGAAAACCACGCACGCAAACTTCAACTTTTCATAGGATGTTTAAAACACCGTACCATCGTCATCGTGCAAAATGCAATGTCAACAACATTTTAAATAGGCATCACAATAACCAGTTTTGTTTGAAAAAATCACCTTGTTAATAGGTCAACAATGTGGATAATAGAAAAAAGAATCCAGGCAACATCAACCGAAGATGTACACATCCGCTTCGCTACTCGTTGCAGACTCGGCATGCACAGTACATAGTATACGTGCACTTGCGTGACAACTAGTCTCGCACAAATTTTATTTTATTATTATTATTATTTTTTTTTTTAATTGGTTTTTTTTTTATTTTTTTGCAAAATTACTGAATCAATTGAGGGCGCTCGTTAAAAAGAATGGTGTGCAAAAAGGGGGCCAAAAACAAAAGTAAAAAAAAAACACAATAGATTGCGGCCGCGGAGCCCACAACAACAACAATTCCGCTACAATTGGTAAAATTCTAGAAATTCGGAAAATTCTCACCCCTGAAATGTTGACACAAATTAACTGTTTAATAACAGAGTTAGAAAACCGAAGATCGGATAGACCGATCAATACTCCCTAGGGTAGGCTAATCAATACCCAAAACTATCAGATTGACTGATGGAAATCTGCGGAAGCGGGAGCAACTTCAAAGACAGCGTGAGCATGAATTGTGCCCTTAACACACCAACATAAACATAGAATGTGAAGCAAAAAAAAAAAAAAAACATAGTTTAAATGAAACCACTGTATCCAATAGCAACACGTGGCCGAGTCAATGGGAGCTTGTTTCACACTGGCAAAATGGGCGGGGCTCAGGGAAGGGCGAAAACCTCTCAAAACCCTTGTAGGGAAATAGAGGAAATTCCCTTCCGGCTCCTAGGCAATGCTTTCTCCAAAGCAATGCTTTCTGGCAACCAAGCAAATTCTCCACGCCCGCCCATCGCCAAGGACAACAATCCCTTAGACTCAATTATTGCATAAGTGCTTCAAATTGTAAACATGTGTGCCGCTGTACCAACATTGATAAATTCAAAATGACAAATACTCACTCAGCATGCTCAGTACTTGTTTGAAAAAACAACAACTGTACATGAGATTTGATCGGAATGAGGGTTAACGTCACAGAAAATACATTGCCAACACTATAGCCAATACTGTTCCTCGAAAATCGGTACAACTTGAGCACGAGACACCAACGTCCGGCAGTGTCCAAGCCGATGTCCATGTGTTCTGACGGTCGTTAGCTCATGACCAGGATTCCGACACCATTTCAGTTCTGGACATCTTGAATCATCAGCGTGAATCCTGCAATTTCCCTTCAGCACCGTCGCTTCCGTCCGTTCCGGTCAGCAAACGCTCCGGGATTCACCCGCTGGAAAGAATGCTGAAATGGGCGACGGTCTCGGCATTTATAGTCCCAAATGTCGTATTAAAGTTCAGCAGGTAGACAAGAACTCCGCCGTATAACTTCCTCAGATCTGTCATCCATTACTCTCGCAGTGCAATACACGCGTGCCTCCAAGGGCGATCAGATTAAGTTCCGGGAAGTTCCGGTCTGCCAGACGACATGTCAATGCATGCAGGTACGTACATGTACATGCACGCGGTACAGCAAAATCCTCTCGTTCAAAATACCCATGGTTTCGTAAGATTTTAGCACCGAGAAATCCGCAAAAGAACCCACTACTTGCACCTGATGAAAAAGACGTTCCCTATTCCGTCCGATCATATAAGCATTGTGAGACAATTGTCACAAACAAAGCCAAAAGGCTCGAATTAAAATTCGTTAAAAAATTAAGCATGTTAACTCATCCTTGTACGACGACTTTGTGATTGTTTACGCGCGCGAAATGTTTGGCAGTGCGGGCTGAAAGGCCTGCGGTGATTGGCTGCCCAGAATATTCCGCATAGTGCCACTGCATATTCAGTAGGATGGCCCACAGAATGACTTCGCTTGCGTCCGCAAACTCCGGCTGGCAAACCGTGCAGAAACTCGTGTGCAAAATTGGCTTCGAAGGGGAACAAAACCGCGCCGAATCCCCGATCAACAATGATAGCGTTCGCTCGGCATAAATAATTTTATCGTCTATGCGGTAAAATGCAATAAACAAGGGAGTAAACCCTCTTTTGGTATCCTAGGATGCATCCACGTTTCCTCGTGAATCAGAACAATTGGGGGTTTTCGTGGCCTCCGAGTGCCTGCAGCCTTAATTGCTGCATGGACTGATACCGAAAGCCTTATCATGTTCCTGGAGAGTTTACCGTTCTCAATCTTCGAACAGGATTTTGCCTATAAATCTCATAGCTCATTGAAATTTTGCGATATGCGTTCTGATTATTCTTAATCTTTGTTTCTCCCTTTCTTTAAAAAAAAACCCGCACATATTTTAGCACAACTATAATTATATAGATAAAATTGTTTGGATCGAAATGTACTCATTTTAATCTAGAATACCAATTTTAACTTTATATAAAAGCACTTGTTTTAAGTTAAAGGAGTGTGACCAGATCACTTTTTTTTACCCATAACTTCCCGGGACTTACCTTATGGGTCATGAGATTTTTATATCATAACATCCGTTATATTTTTCTGATTACGAAACTGAAACTCCCGCGCTTCTAGGCCGCATATTTCTGAGGATATCGTCGAAAATCCACCGATTTATTGTAAACTTTACTTTCTTGTTCCGACTGCCCGGTTTCGTCCATAATGCGATTTCGATTTACATGACTAGCGCCCTCAATCGACATCTAAATAAGACTTTATCTTATTGATATAAATAACGTCGCATTTCCAGTTCAGTTTATCACTTTTATTGAAATAAATAATCTATTTTGTCTATAAACATTTTTATAAATGTAAGATTTATAAGTGTAATTTTTTGTGGGTGAGAAAACATCGAAAAGTTTAATAAATATTGACGTTGCCTGAGACCATGCGTGGACCTAGACTGGTTCCCCTGTCCACATATTTACATCCCCTTCGTCGTATATGAGCGAGAGCGGCGTAGCGCACATGGACAGGGAGACCAGTCTAACGATGTTTCGGCTCCATGTAAACCACTTGGAACCGGAGACGTACATATAATTAATTTTTCTTAATTTTGTGTTGCTTAGCTGATCAAGAAAAATATTTTCAAGCACAAGTACAATTTATACGTTACACATTTTGTTAAATAAATTATTTAATGTAAACAAATTAAATATTAAGACTAAAAGTACTACGAAGGTGAACATACATATGCATGAGGCAAGACTTCAGCGTGATTGCGCGTATTCATACTGTAGAGGGGGGGCTTCATGCAAAATTTATCTGGTGAAATCCGTCTCGATAGTTTTGTTTAATTTTTGACTGGAAATCGCGAATTTTTTCGGGTTTTTTGGACATGGGAGGTGTGTATGGGAGTTACTTGATAATATTGGTAAGTTACATTAAAAACTATTTTCCAGAAACCCTGGTCATGCTCCTTTAATTGGACGAGGTGGTCGGGTTGGCGTAGAGGTTCTTTCCTTGCCTTCTTTTGACGACCGCTTTCCAAAGGATCACCTTGAACATAGGTAGTTTGGAGGAGGTTTTTCTCGCGCAATCTCGTGTGATGTCCTGAAACGTTGCTCATTGAGTGACCAGTACGTTACTGGGAATGTCTGCGGATAATTTTGAAACACGATTGGATCCGTGTCTGCGGTCTTGATGTTTGCTCGACCTAGACTGGTGACGATTGTGGATTTACGAGGATGTACTTGTGGTTACTCGGACACGATCGACCCGGATTTGTGACGATTGTGATGTAGAATACACGTTAGGAATTCTCGCCGGATAATGACCTGGACTGGCAACGACTACGAATGAGGAACTGGTTTAATCGGCATCGACATTGGACTGGACTTTGACCCGGCTGGCGTGTTTTATTTGAAAAAATAAAACATCTTAAAACAGCCTCGCCTTTCACCTCTGACGTCCCGGGTTCGATTCTGGGGCGTGTACGTGGATTGGGTTTGCAGTCCCTACTTGACCGCGTGGGTTTTTCTCTGGGGATTTCTCTGGGGGTTTTCCTCCCACTTCTAAAACTGCAACTCCTTCTTCGTCATCTCAAGTTGATAATAAAGTATAGGTAAAGCTAAAACACGTATAGTTAATGGCATAAAGGGCCTTAGTTGCCGAATATGCCATAAAATAAACAACAGCAACAACAACAACAACATAATTGGACGATGTCTATCCTAAAGGGTAGAGCTGGTCTTGGTTTTGATTCAGAATGGTGCAAATAATAGTTAATTTGTTATAAAGTAAAGGTGTTATAAAGGGTAGTTGACATCCGAACACACCCCATCCCATACTGTATAATAAATTACTTAAAATTCAAGTACTTGTTTTCCTTGTCTTTATTGAGGTTGGTTTATAATAAAACTGCTTTTCATTATTTATTTATTTATTTATTTGTATTTTTTGTTTTTTACTTTTAGTTATTATGTTGAATAAACTGATGCTAAGCCAGCGCCGTACGTTGGTTTAATTTAAATTTAAAGAGTCCGTATATGGCAGACGTTTCTAAATTGTTAGAACAAAAATGAAGAACAAAAATTGGGTTAGTTCCGCCCATTGGAATGAAACAGTATTGTGAAGTACCTGCAGACATGGCAGCAACATACGTTAAAATTATCGAGTTGAAATCACGTTTTGTGCATCGTGATTGACAATTCCTTCCTGAGTACTCATTGGCCGGTTCAGACTAGGGGCGGTCGCCTACGACTCACCACTGACACTCACTGCAAATTGAAACACATCAAGTGTCATTTTTGGCTATCCACTGTGGCAGCAGCTTGCGGGTGTATCTGTGCATCATGTTGACGTATACTCCCATTCTTTGTACCTGCGTGCTGGCTGCTGCATCACAGCGGTTCCAGAAACGTTCGTTTGAAAGTGGTATGGTATCTTTACTTATGATTACATTTTTTGCTGTTCCGACACGGTCGGAACAGCCTTTGTTTTCGGTTACGATTTTTTGTTGGCTGTTCCGACACGATACTGTCTTTGGTCTATTTTTCACACACTTTTTCGCGCACTTGCACATTGATGATTAACTTCTAGGGGTTTCCCCGGTGTAAACCCTCTGCTACACGATGTAAGCATCTCGAACGCCCCTTTAGGCTGCGTTCAGGCGTATAATAGACAGCCGAAGTGTGACGTGTTGCCATGGCAATTTGCTCTAAACTAACATGGCCGTCGGAAAAGTACCATTGCAAACGCATATGGACACGGTTCAGTGATTTTTAGTTTAGAGCCAATTGCCTAGGCAACCAACAAAATATGACGTATTCACTTCAGCAGTCAATTCTTGCTACTCCGAAGTAATACGTGCGCATTGCACTCGGGTCACATTACGCGAACGGCAAGTCCGCGGTCCGCATGCGCGAATGGCCATCAGTCAAGATCTCTTGCCATAACTACACACACAAAAAACCGCTGTTTCACTGCTCACAAGAAACTGAAGAAAATACAGACCTTAAGTCGTGAGAATCTTTGCATTATATTCACGTATAATTGCAACTGTTTCCTATTGGAACAATCTATACGGAAAGTATCTACCGACTCGAGATGAAGTATAGCAAAAAGGCTGATTGCGCATGCTCCAAAGGCATCCATAACTTGTACGTAATAAGGGACATTAAAGGTAGAATACATGATTGGCATCTCGCTCTTTTGAAAGTTTGATAATGACAGTGCTTGATTACTGTTGCACTGTATGGATTGGGGTAGTATACATTTTATTGTACTGTTCTCAAGAGATAATATTTTGCCCCAAAGATAATAATTTACTGCCACAACATAATGTCCGAAAACCCCGTCTACTAGTTTTCCATAATACGTGGATGAGACCAATGTGTGAAACTGTTTATGGCGTTTTATATGTGTATATAGTTTTTCTCGCTCGAGTTCATCAGAAATGAATATGAGTGTGTGTTTGCAAGTGCATGTTCGTGTAATTTTTATCAGATCGCTATTTCTCTGGTTCTTATTTATTTTTACACTATTCAATTTCGTTTAAAGACATTCAAATTTGTGCGCTAAGCTATTCATTTTAGAACTTGCTTTATTCAATTTCAAACTATCGAATCGTTGCTCAATTTGACACACGCTGATTTTACGCGTTTTTTTTTTTTTTTTTTTGGTGCGAACACCTGAATGGGAGAGTTACTATAGAAAACCTCCGTATAAATTAATGGTACGCATGAATAGCCTAGGCCATGTGGGTAAAGAATGGCATTAAATCTAGTATGCATATGCATAAATTTGTGGGTGTATGGCAGGCCAAACAAACAAAACTAAATTTTCTTACAATGTGTTTTTTGTTTTTTTTTTTGCGTGTGTTGGCGAAAGTACATCAAAATTCTTCGTTATGTAATGTCGTGGGTTTTTGGAAGATTGAAATTCAAGCTGTATAAGCAGTGTATATCAGCCACTTGAGACGGTCGCTTGAGACTTGTGATGCTTTAATCATAGCTTTCATGTCAATAAAGAAGCATTACGATGTATATATTTACCTTTTTTGATTCTCTAAAATAGAATTGTATATGTTGCACAATAGTGACCACAGAAATGGAAAGAAAGAAATTATCGAAAATACATTATTGAGTTTTGTGCGTTAGCATTGCCTCTCCTGTTTTACGCAGCTTGCCAATATTGTTAATTCATTTGGGAAGTGCGTGCTGCGAAAGTTTGGCCAAAGTGTGTGATTTTGAACCATTTTAAATGCAATGTTTTATTTTGACATCAATGTTTTTAGTTTAGGGGTTGGTGTAAATTATTTATTGACGCGTGGTATAGGTTCTTACTAGTACATCGAAATATTGCTGTGCACACTGTTTGTATAAGCGATTGGAAAAAAAAAGTAAGACATCTTACTTTCGAGATAATGGAGTGCCAGTGAAGCAAAAGGCTGTTAGCAGCTCCTCACAGCTGGTGTATTTTGCGGAGCCTGCTGCTGGTGCCGATAAGAAAGATGTTGCCCTGTCACCATCATAGTAAGAGCTACCTGGCAGTACCTTGAAGTCACAGAATAAACTCTCCTTTCGTGTCACATCATTCAGCTTGCAAATTCCCCCACTTCCTTGATAGTTGAAGGACACAGAGTTTGGGTCCATGGAGCATTCACGGCCGCATATCACAGGCGAAGAGTCAGTTATTGTTTTAAAAGCGTGATTTTGTAGGTTATGATTTTCAGCCAAGTAGAATGTAGAAATAAACTTGTTAGAACACTCGCTGTGACAAAATTGTGCCAAGAAAAATATCAAGGCAAAGATTGTTAGGAAGTTTGTCAGCAGATGATAACTTAGTATTTGTTCCATTTTACTCTGTTGCATCATGCCTGTATTCTAGTTTAATCAAGCTGCTTTTTTGTTTCACTCCAAGACATAGAGAAAGTCTGAGGTTACTGAGCTTAAATTTTGTGGTAAGTAAGACTGTAGAAAGCGATGGTATAGGGGTAAGTTGAAGTATGCAGGCAGTTGTCAAATATAACAGCAACACCACACTTGACAAGATGCCTAATGTTTATATCTGACAAGTCAGTTGATAAAAGTCCCTCCGTCTCCTGGCGAATGGATGTTTTGTACACTTGACTTATTTCATCCAGTTTTTATCAATTGAAGCAAGACGTGTAATGAATTCAACAGTGAGCCAAATGCCGTAGGAGTGGACGTGTGCAAAATGGTCATCTACATTTATTTGCAGAGTTCTACTGCTTCATTGGATTAATAAATAAACAATAGCTGGTTTAGTGCTCTAAGTGCAACCTCTCATATTAATGTGTTTATCTGGGAGAATTGAAAACGGTCTACATGCTTGATTTTGATTGGTCGGTGAAACTGTTGAACGAAAATTTGTTTCATCTATCCATCAATAATTGGTGGACAGAGAGGACAGAGGTCTGCCTGGCCTACGAGATCCATCATACTGAAAGGATGATGATTAATAGATAATATTAGGTTTAAAGAAACACACTGGCTCACTGTTTACATAATTTAGTGATCAAGGTATGGAATTTTGTCTTTCTTTTTTTAAGGGCTTTTTAAACTTTAAAAATCTTGAGGTTGAAAAAAAGCGACGTTTCACACTTGAGAAATTTAAACCCCGCGTCAACCCCAAGATTGGTTTCAACCCGAGTTGAACTCAACCCTGCTCTGGACCAGGGTTGATCTGTGTGAAACAAACAGGGTTGGGTTCGCCCCGGGTTGAGATTCTTGCCGCTTGTAACATCATGACACACACACTAGTACTGTCCAATTCAAAACGTTCTTAGTGCTGTCATAGTGAATTGCATAATATACCGTGCGAGCGCACTACACGAATGATGAATCGGATCGAGCACAGGTCACATATGTCATCACTCAAAAAGGCCCTCATTATGTTACATACAACAAATACGTGGAAAAAGGTAGTCATAAGTCGTGCAGGCTAGGTCAAGTTTTTGCGACCATAAGAAGAAATCTACAGCAAATCCACACATTAAAATACAAAAACACAATGCACGACCTATGCTACCTTTTTCCAGTGCTGGTCACATGTAGTTTTGACAGCAGTAAGACAGTGTTCACACGACATCAATTTTGAACCAATGTACCACTATACTGTATTTTACAATCAAGTATTTCTACACACTGTATGCACAACACTTTGGTCACATTCATATAATACACCAACCAAATTTATAATGCTCAAATATTTATAACAATTTGCTAATGGCGGATCCAGCCTCATTAAAATACAGAAATACAATGGATTTCAGGGGGCTGTATCTCCCGCTTTTCCTTTTATTTTAATGAAGCTTGATCTGCCGCTATAGGTGCTCACATACATGTACATATCATATCAGCAAAATAGGAAATCTTATAGCAGGAATCTATTCTCAAAGTGAATAATGAACACTACTATAGATGTAAGTGTTTAAATTCAGTAAAATAGTCGTAGAATAAATTAGCGTATAACCTTTGTACTTGTCAAGAATTGATATTTGAAGAAAATTGCGTTCTTTTTTTAGGGGGAGGGGGTGGGAAGTACATGTGTATATTACATGTACTTATTATGCCAACAACATCTCAATTTGAACTACATGTAGTTGGAATATAATAGCTGGCTGCAACCATACAACTGCGTGGTTGACCGATCTTTGTGTTTTATTGATTAGAGGCAGTGTATACCAGAACCAGCAGCTAGTGGTGTCGCCAAAGGGAGCCCAGGGGGAGGGGGTAACATATGCTCCCCCCTCCTCCCAAATGTTTTGTGGCCCCAAAATGAAACTTGAGGTTTGCACAACTAGGGCTGCGTTCGGGCTTACAGTTCTTGCTACTCTGACTGCACAAAAAAACGCCGTTTCACTGCGCACAAGAAACTGAAGAAATTACAGACAGTAAGTCGTGAGAACCTTTGATGTCATCTAAAAAAACCTTAGTGGGTTGTTGTTTCAGTTATCCAGTTGACACATTGAGCAAATCTATGAAAAATCCTACCCATATTCCGCCATCTTCGTACAAATCACATGACACTCGTCAGGAGTAAGAGCACACTCCCCATTTGTCGGGGAGTAGGGAGAGCATACTCTCACTGACCCGAGTGTCGTTAATCTTGCCGTTCGCGCGGGCAGGAGTATTCTCATGTTAACACGAGTATGCACGCCCGAATGCAGCCTAAATCTGCTTTGCGTGCCCCCCTTCCAGTGTGATGTCTTTCCCTTAACTTGTTAGAACACTCGCTGTGACAAAATTGAGCCAAGAAAAATATCAAGGCAAGGATTGTTCGGAAAGTTGTCAACAGATGATAACCGAGCATTTGTTCTATTTTATTCTGTGTCATCATGTTTGTTTTCCAGTCCAATCAAGCTGCTTTTTTGTTAACTCTAAGACTTTGAGAAAGTCTGAGGTTACTGAGGTTAAATTTTCTTGAGGAAACCTTTAGAAATTGAGTAAAAGTGATGGTACATGTATATAGCGGCAAGTTGAAATATGCAGGCAGATGTCAAATATAAAAGCAACACCAAACGTGGCAAGATGCCTTATATTTACATTCGACAAGTCAGTTAATAATAAGACTGGTGAGCTGTCTACTTGTGAATGGATGTCTTCATCAGTTTACTTATTTCATCCAGTTCTGATCAATTGAAGCAAGACATATAATTCAGCCGGGATTCCCGGCGGGATCCCGGCGGGATTCCAACTGGGATCCCGGCGGGATCCCGCCGGGATCCCGCCGGGATCCCGCCGGGAAAAACTTGCGGGAAAATTTGGCGGGATTTACCGGGATCCCGGTTAACCGGGATTCCATCCGGGATCCCAACCGGGATTCCGGTAAATCCCGCCGGGATCCCGGCGGGATTGCACCGGGATTGCACCGGGATCCCGGTAAATCCCGCCGGGATCCCGGTAAATCCCGCCGGGATCCCGGTAAATCCCGGCGGGATTGCACCGGGATCCCGGTAAATATGACCGGGATCCCGGCGGGATCCCGGCGGGATCCCGGCGGGATTCCACCGGGATCCCGGCGGGATTCCACCAGGTTCCGAGTAAATCTGACCACGATCCCAGCAGGATTCTCCCGGGATATACCAGTACGTGTACATAACAAATTAACATGTACATGTCATCTGGGTGAAAAGAAGTGAGTTATAATTTTAAAAGACAGGCAATTCTTTTGATGCATATTTGCCAATTTTAGATCAAATTAAACTTTGCGTACAAAACATAAGAACTAGACTAGCTGACTTCCAAGTAATCCAAGTGTTTTCTCACGACGAGTCTTCAATTTTCTTTTCCCTCCTCGAGGCTCAAAACTCTTGAGGCTGCATGGAGCAATTTCCTTGGCACACATAATTGTTTACATGTACTGAATTGACCAGAATATGTTTTGCCTTAAAAGTTAAAATGACTCATAAAAGTCACATTTTTAGGAAGTTAGTTTATGTAAATGTTAATTTAGATGTAAATCAATTTTTAAGAAAATCTGAAACAATTTTTGAGCCTCTTTCATTCTACAATAAGTTCTACGGATGTTCTACAATACAAAAGCCAATTTTTTTGTCAACTTCTCCATTATATTTCCTTTCTAAGTTCTTATACTAGGCCAACTCCTAAATTTCTTTTTGTTCACATCAAATCTGCAAAACTGATAATTAGGTAATTTTAAGAGTAAGTTCCAATAGTTTGATATAGATATAGGCCTATACAATATTTTTGTGCCAGTCCATGCATGCATACACAAATGCACATACTTTTACTAGTGTACATTGTGTGTGCAAAGGAAACAAGCCACTGATTTTGCAAATTTGCTACACAAGAAACAAAGGATTCCCAGGATGCAGTTTAGGAAAACAGCCACAAAATTCACTCTATAATTTCAGTTTTGTGCAATTATCACAAGTATTACCTGCACATGTAAATACAGTAAGAACATGCCTGGTAAGGATGATTTTCAGATGACAGACTTCAGCCATGCTTCAGCAAAATTTGAATGTCACATTTCTAAACCAACATGGAGTACACTAGTCTGGTTCTGGCTGTAAGCATGTATTAAATAGGGCACCAGACATCAATAGACTGGTTCTCAGTCTAAACTATACAATAGACTGGTTCTCAGTCTTTTCAAAACTATAACCAGGCCAGGATAACAGGTGTATGAATCACTATGAACATCTTCTAGGGAATATTGCAACTTTCCCTTAAAGATAGGTGTAAATTTAATCCCTGTGTTACCTAGTGGAGTGGAAAATCCCTCACACAAGATTCCATTGTGTATATAGGGCCCCTTAAACATAGGCTTAATTCTCCTCTCGTGAACAAGTTACATGTACATAGCCATGTTTCAGGGGCTATATTAAAAATACTGTACACAATGTAATTTTGTTTAAAAGGGATAATACATGCACCTAAGTTGAAGGAAAAAGTTTCAATTCAATAGAGCATATCTTTTTCGCCACTACAGTTGCTATCCCGGTATGGAACCGGGATCCCGGTTGGCATCCCGGTATGGAACCGGGATCCCGGTTGGCATCCCGGTATGGAACCGGGATCCCGGTTGGCATCCCGGTAAGGAACCGGGATCCCGGTTGGCATCCCGGTATGGAACCGGGATCCCGGTTGGCATCCCGGTATGGAACCGGGATCCCGGTTGGCATCCCGGTATGGAACCGGGATCCCGGTTGGCATCCCGGTATGGAACCGGGATCCCGGTTGGCATCCCGGTATGGAACCGGGATCCCGGTTGGCATCCCGGTAAGGAACCGGGATCCCGGTTGGCATCCCGGTAAGCAACCGGGATCCCGTCGGGATTTCTCAATCCCGGCGGGATCCCGCCGGGATCCCGCCGGAATCCCGGTCTTATTTTCTATAGGGATGTAATGAATTCGCCAGATTTCCTCAGGTACATGTGCCAAATGGTCATTTACATTTATTTGCGAAGTTATGTACTCCAGCACTCCGTTGGATTAATAATAGCAAAAACAATAGCTTTATCGCCAAGTGTCAATGTGCTGTTGCCGTTATTATCGTTCTATCAGGGAATCATCTCACTTCATCTACATGTATGCTTCCTGCCCAGCCATGATGCACAACCTATCGGCACTTAAATTGTGAGATCCCTTCAGTCCAGATTATCGAGTGTTACAATCTACTCATGTCAGCCATCTTCTCACTCTGCTTTCAAATGATGCAAATGATGTTTTCTTCGAGCAGCCTGTCACTACGTTCAAAATCTGTGTTTATCCGGCAGAAAGGAAAACACTGATGAGATCCACGTGCATGATTTTCATTGTTTGGTGATACTGTGGAACGAAAATTTGTTAAATCTATTCCCTCCATATTGGTGGACAAAGAAAATAGAGGTCTGCCTGCTGGCCTAATTAAAGAAGGCTCGTGTCTATCATACTGAAATGATGATGGTTATTAACAATAAACGTACAACCTTGAAAGTCTTCGTCATGACAGTAACGTAGGAGTTTGATGGAAAAGGGTAAAATCCTTATTTTGATTACGGGGCAAGGTAATTTTCTGGTGGCAGACCATAAACAGCCAATGTTTTGCTTTGTGCGAGGTATTTGGCTTACGATAGATATTGGCTTGATCATTCCAGACAGATATTGGCTTTGTGCCAATCCTACCTCAAGCAAGTATACCCAGCATGATATGGGGCCCAAGGACTCTATTTCCATGACTCACGCCAAAAATGTCTGCATCAGAGAAATATAAAGTACAAAGAAATTACTTTGCACCCAAATTTTGGTAAACACGTTGCCGTATTTTCATAGTGCATTGCTTAGCAGAGTAATAAAAGGAGACTTTCAAATCAGACCATTGTATACCTTGTGCAGTATTGTCTTGACCAAGTTTACCCCAATGTTAATATTTCCCATTGAGATGGGAATGTAAGCAAGCATTAAACCACCAAGCGCCTCTGTACCTCACAGCACAATTTCGTTTTTCTGATGAGTCAATGTCTTGATCCTTTGTTGTGAAATGTGTATTGTGTATTTTCATTGAACGCTTTTATATTTGACATCTGCCTGCATATTTCACTCCGAGACTTTGAGAAAGTCTGAGGTTACTGAGGTTAAATTTTCTTGTGAGTAAAATACTGTAGAAAGCGATGGTGTAGTGGCAAGTTGAAGTGTACATCAGTACAGGCAGTTGGTAAATTTAAAAGGAACACCAAACTTTTGACAAAACATTTGACAAGTCAGTTGATCAGAATGAAGTCCCTACGCCTCCTTGTGAACAGGTCTTCATCAGTTCAGTTATTTCATCCAGTTTCGATCAAAAGAAGCAGAACGTGTAATGAATTCACCAGATAGCCATTTGCTCTTGGACGTCTGCCAAATCATCTACATTTATTTGTAAATGTCTCATACTTCGTTGGAATAATAACAAAAACAACTGCTGGTTCCCGTATTGTGCCCGTATTTTGTTGCCAAAATATCAAAGCGCTGGTATCATTATTATCGCTACCGACAGGGAATCATCAGAATCATCTCGCTTCCTCTAGGCATGTTGCCCGGCCATGGTGCACAAGCTATCAGCACTTAGATTGTGACATTCCTTCATTCCAGATTAAATCTTCCATTTCCCACCCTGTTTTCTGATGGTGAAAATTATGTTTTCTTTGAGCAACCTCTCATATTATTACGTTCATCTCTGTGTTTATCAAAAGAAAACAGTCTACATGCAGGATTTTGATTGATTGGTGGGACTGTTGAACGGAAATTGGTTTCATCTATTCCCCCAGTAATTGGTGGACAAAGAAAATAGAGGTCTGCCAGGCCTAATTAAGAAGGCTCGTGTCTATCATCCGGCAGGAGGGGATGGTTATTAACAATAAACCTACAGCCTTGAAAGTTATTGTCATGGCAATAATAGATAAGGGTTTCTTTTTTTTATTATTACGGGGCATAGTAGGCCATAAACAGAGTGTTTTGCTTTGTGCCTGATAGATATTGGCTTTGTGCCAGGTATATATTGGCTCCATATATTGGCTACGTGCCAGATAGATATTAATTTCATACAATGTACCAAGACTACTTCAAGCAAGCTGTGCTGGGGGTGCTGCTAAGCAAAAAACTTAAGCAAAAAAAATTGCTTAGCACAGAATTTCTTCTTTATATTGCAAAAATGGGTTGCCATCCAAAATCGTATGTGACATGTTTTTATTAGTATATTCTGCTACCTTTCTTAAAACACAATTTGATACACAATTTGGTTAGGTAACAATTTTTACAAAGCAAAGATATTTTGTTCTTTGCAGCTCCATGAAGTGGTCTTTAGTGGTTTGTTTCCACCTAAAAAAACAAAACATGTACATATAGTTGTTTGATTGGCTTGCTGTTTTCAAAGCTGGCATAAATTATGTTTTAATGTTGGATTTATTACCGGTAGTTGTTTATTGGCCTGCAATTTTGTTTTCTTTTCTGCAACTTTTGTTGTAGTGTGCCAAGTATATACGTCCTTATTCTGAAGGTGAAAATTGCTGTCATCGTCCGTCATTTAAATTTTTGCCATGCCTTGCAACGGTAAAAGATGGTAAGTTTGACTGAGTTCTGTGTTTTGGCCGCACGTGTGCGGCAGTGGTGACGTCATTAGTGCGGAGCGCTATTATGTCAGTACACCATACGCTATTCATCATGCGTAACAACGAAAGGCTAATTTGGAGGCAGTGTATACCAGAACTAACGGCAGACAATCTTTACCCATAGTATTAGTAAGGACATTTTGTAATGTAATCCTTACTTTAAAACTTCTAAATCTACTGTTAAAATACATTCTAAGGCTAGCATTATTTTGTACATTGAAGCCCCAGGCACACCGGACCTGCGACCAGGTTACGACCTAGCTGTGACCGAAAAATGTTGGAATCTCGGGAAAATCGTAGAAAGAGCATGTGACTGATCGCAGAAGTTGTGGGTGATCGCCAGAGCAAAATCAGTCACAGCAATCTCGATGATGATGTTCAAAACTCTGACTTGCGATTCCAAATCGCAGACACGTCTAAAGGCCCGGTCACACAGCGCTTTACGGCTTAATCACGGCCAAAACCCGTCCAAAAGTGGTCTCCCGTGAAGCAGACGATGTTGTTCGCGTTGATGTCGAGTTTAAGACGAGCTACAGTCGATTTATAGACGTGGCAGGACGCGGGGAGAAATCGGAACGGCGTCGGACGCGGCAAAAAGTTTTGAACTGCTCAAAATTTTAGCCCGCGGACAACCACGGGTGGCACACGTGGTAAAGACGTGCAACACACGTGAAACACACGTGATAATCCGTGTTCCGGCAGTGATTAAAACTTGGGGAGACGCAGTAAGACGCAGTAAGACGCGAAAGTTTAGCGGTCTGTCACGGGCAGAGCACGGTCATCGGACGGGTGTTACGCGTTGGTATCAAGGGAAATAGCGTGTGTTTTGCGGCTTATCACTGACAAGTGGATTTTTCCACCTATTTTTAACCTTACACGTGGCTGGACGTGGTTAGCTGTGCTTAGGCTGTGCTTAGGCAGTGCTTTAGCAGTAGAACAGCCGCCGACGGCCATACCCGTACAAAGCACGGCCAAGCCAAAACTTACCAAAAATTACCACTTACGACCACGTCCACCAGATTTTCATAACTTTTTGTACGTGATTTAGACGTGGAGTGCTGTGTGACCGGGCCTTAACATGTTCATACCACCAGACATGCATGATTGCTGGTCAAACAGTTGCACAACTGGTCATGCAACTCCTATCGCCTGATGACAATTGGTGGTGCAACTGGCTGCGATCGATCGTGTGAGCAGTCGCAGGTTCCCACGATTGATCGAACAATTGGTCGCTGATCGCCACCACTAGTCGCATGATTGCCCACGATTGACCTTAATTGCCATCAACCTTCTCCAATCGTTGGTCATTGCAGGACACACGTACCACTAATCGTTCACTCGTACCAAACGCCCTTACAGGGTGCTAGGACGGTCTGATGTGCTTCACAGATTTCTGTGAAGGAAATATGTGGCGCAAAGGTCGCATACACAGACGCGCGGAGCATTGTGGGTTGCTAATTACTGCCAAACGAATAATTAATAAATAGCATGCTTGTTGTTTTAAAGCGTGATTTTGTAGGGTACGATTTTCAGCCAAGTAAAATGTAGAGATAAACTTATTAGAACACTCGCTGTGACAAAATTGTGCCAAGAAAAATATCAAGGCAAGGATTGTTAGGAAATTTGTCAGCAGATGATAACTTAGTATTTGTTCTGTTTTATTATGTTGCATCAGGCCTGTATTCTAGTTTAATCAAGCTGCTTTTTTGTTTCACTCCAAGACTTAGAGAAAGTCTGAGGTTACTGAGGTTAAATTTTGTGGTGAGTAAGACTGTAGAAAGCGACGTAGGTTGAAGTATGCAGGCAGTTGTCAAATATAAAAGCAACACCACACTTGACAAGATGCCTTTAGAATGTTTATATCTGAGAAGTCAGTTGATAAGACCGAAGTCCCTCTGTCTCCTTGCGAATGAATGTTTTCAACACTTGACTTATTTCATCCAGTTTTTATCAATTGAAGCAAGACGTGTAATGAATTCAACAGTGAGCCAAATGCCGTAGCAGTGGACGTGTGCAAAATGGTCATCTACATTTATTTGCAGAGTTCTACTGCTTCATTGGATCAATAAATAAACAATAGCTGCAGGTCTCCTTATAGTGCTCTAAGTGCAACCTCTCACATTAATGTGTTTATCAGGGAGAAATGAAAACGGTCTACATGCATGATTTTGATTGGTCGGTGAAACTGTTTAACGAAAATTTGTTTCATCTGTCCATCAATAATTGGTAGAGGTCTGCCTGGCCTACGAGATCCATCATACTAAAAGGATGATGATTAATATATAATATTAGGTTTAAAGAAACACACTGGCCCACTGTTTACATAATTTAGTGATGTAGCATCATTGACAATAATTTGTGTGCATATGAAGAGAATTATGTCAGTACACCAGACGCTATTAGTGCGTAACAACAAGGCTAATTTGGAGGCAGTGTATACCAGAACTAACGGCAGACAATTTTTACCAATAGTATTAAAAAGTAAGGATTTTTTTTTGTATGTAATACTTACTTTAAAACTGTTAAAACTACTGTTAAAATATATTCTAAGTCTAGATACAGGCCTAAGGCTAGCATTATTTTGTACATTGACGCCCCAGGCACACCGCACCTGCGACCAGGTTACGACCTAGGTGACATGTGACTGAAAAAATGTGGAATCTCGGGCAAATTGTAGAAAGAGCATGCAACTGGTCGTTGAGGTTATGGGTGATCGCAGTGCAAAATCAGTCACAGCAAGCTTGATGGTCATGTTCAAAACTTCTGACTTGCAATTCCGAATCGCAAACAGGTCTTAATTACGTGTTCGAACCACCAGACGCGCATGATTGCAGGTCAAACAGTTGCATGACTGGTCATGCAACTCCTACCGCCTGACAATTGGTGGTGCAACTGGCTGCGATCGATCGTGTGAGCGGTCGCAGGTTCTCACGATTGATAGAACAATTGGTCACTGATTGCCACCACTAGTAGCATGATTGCCTACGATTGATCTTGCCATCAACCTTTTCCAATCGTTGGTCATTGCAGGACCACACGTACCATTAATCGTTCGCTCGTACCCACCGTCCTTACAGGGTGTTAGCTGGGACGGTCTGATGTGAGGAAATATGTGACGCAAAGGTCGCATACACAGACGCGCGCAGCATTGTGGGTTGCTTACTGCTGAACGAATAATTAATAAATAGCATGCTAATGCTTATATATCCAGTGCAAATATCAAATTTACGAATGAAATGAGTGTACTGTGGGCAAAACCTACTTGCCTGCTGGGAAAAAAATGTTTTTACGTTGATCCGTTTACGAGAAAAGAGGTGACCTTGTGGTCATCACGTATCACAAATTTTGGCCAATGACGGTGCAATTCAGCCCGTCCCATTGCCCATTGTTAGGGTGGTGGGTATGAGCGAACACCAGTCGTAGTATGACCTAGTGACAATCAGTCTTAAGAGCAATCACAGTATGTGACTGCAAATCGAGATCGTAGCAAACATTGCCGATCGGCCAAATTGCCACCAATCGCACGATCCAGAAAACATACGATCCGGTGTGACTGCGGCTTCAAGAGTTCTACGTGTATAATGAGAATGTACAGGTTTTTAACTGAAATGCTCAAAAAATAAACTGCACCAATATAAAATAATAATTTACTGTACCAATAATATATTATAATATTTGGCTAAAATGTGCAATTATTTTGCAAATTGCACTTAATGCCAAAACTGTGTCACTGTGAATCAGACATTCAGCGGAAATACACGGTACACTAAAAATAACTAATTCAAAGTAGCCACAAATCAAATTACAATTCAAGAACAACGAATTCAAGGCAGCTTCATAAGTCAAGTATGCAAGAAATTACTTGGTACTCAAATATGTTGCCGTATTTTCATGGTGCACTGCTTAACGGAGTAAATATGGGAGTTTTTCAAATGAAACCATTGTATACCTTGTCCATAATCCTTCTGACCAAGTGTACCCCAATGGTAATATTTGCCATTGAGATGGGATCTATGGCAAGCATTAAACCACCAAGCGCCTCGGTACCACATAGCACAATTTATATTTTCTGATGAGTCATTATCTTGATCCTTTGTTGAGAAATCGTGTGTATTGTGTATTTTCATTGAATCGTCTGAGCCATTCATACCACTGGCATTGTATTAGCCAATGTGGAGTGTATACTTCTCACCTGAAATGGCAAACTCACCGTACTCGGCCCAAGATGTGTTGTTTTCCCAGTCCAACAAGTCCACTCGCAGCTGCCATTGTCCGGTCTGGGTCAGGATGCGTAGAGCCTTATTCCCAAGCCAGAACTCGCCAGACAGATCGCCAAAGCCATGCTTGTATTCATCCCAGGTGCGGTAGAAGTCAACCGAGCCATCTTGACGCCTCTGAAAGACGATCCATCCTCCCCCATCAGTCTCCATGTCACAGTAGACCTGTAAGCCATTGGTCAGTCCAGCATGATATATGGTGTAGATGCCGTTGTCACAGTGACCAGCTGTTAGCAACTCCTGACAGCTGGTGTACTTCGCAGAGTCTACCGCCGATAAGAAAGATGTTGCTCTTTCACCATCGTAGTAAAAGCTTCCTGGCAGTACCTTGAAATCACAAAATAGGCTCTGCTTTTGTATCACATCATTCAGCTCGCAAATTCCCCCACTTCCTTGATAGTTGAAGGACACACAGTTTGGGTCCATGGAGCATTCACGGCCGCAGATCACAGGCGAAGAGTCATTTGTTGTTTTAAAAGCGTGATTTTGTAGGGTACGATTTTCAGCCAAGTAAAATGTAGAAATCAACTCGCTGTGACAAAATTTTGCCAAGAAAAATATCAAGGCAAGGATTGTTCGGAAATTTGTCAGCAGATGATAACTTAGTATTTGTTCCATTTTATTATGTTGCATCATGCCTGTATTCTAGTTTAATCGAGCTGCTTTTTTGTTTCACTCCAAGTCTGAGGTTAAATTTTGTGGTGAGTAAGACTGTAGAAAGCGATGGTATCTAGGGGTAAGTTGAAGTATGGAGGCAGTTGTCAAATATAAAAGCAACACCACACTTGACAAGATGCCTAATGTTTATATCTGACAATTCAGTTGATAAGACCGAAGTCCCTCTGTCTCCTTGCGAATGAATGTTTTCAACAATTGAAGCAAGACGTGTAAGGAATTCAACAGTGAGCCATTTGCCGTGCAAATGGTCATCTACATTTATTTGCAGAGTTCTACTGCTTCATTGGATTAATAAATAAACAATAGCTGCAGGTCTCCTTGTAGTGCTCTAAGTGCAACCTCTCACATTAATGTGTTTATCAGGGAGAAATGAAAACGGTCTACATGCATGGTTTTGATTGGTCAGTGAAACAGTTTAACGAAAATTAGGAAGGATACGAGATCCATCATACTGAAAGGATGATGATTAATAGATAAGCTTATGTTAAAAGAAACACACTGGCTTGGCTCACTGTTTACATAATCTAGTGATGTACATTGACAATACTTGTTTAATGGTCGTTTTGAAAAAAGATCATCAACATTTCCTGTAATTAAGCATAACATTAACAAAAACGGTAAATAGTCAAGTTGTAATGCAACTATATCGCCCGAGCCTCTTGACTTTGTCGCAAATGATCCGCTCGTCTCTTGGCAGCTTTTGCTTTTGATATATCTCATTTTTTTGCTGATGATTTCACTGGTCATACTGAACCACCAAATAGGTTTTTCCGTTTTCTTTGGAGGAGTGACATTTATATATTTTTTGAATGTACAGCTGGAGCAACTGGCTTTTGTGACAGTTCCGTGTGGAGCTAATAACAGATTGGTGTACAGACTAAAACATCTAATGACGAAACACACCCGGCGGTCTGGCTCCCTGCCCATATCACATGTTCAATGCATGCCACTCTATAGCCTAGCTGCACGGCACCGTATCGTATACGCATACCAGTTGCATGTGTGTACTGCCATGCGGCTTACATCTGGTTGGCCCCTACACCATCCAGCGTGGAAAACGCTCTCTGAGTCAACATTTTATGTCGATTTTTCATAGTTATGTTTAACTTTATTTCATAACCTTAATAGTCCATGGGCCAGAGGGGCCCACCGTGCACCCCCCCCCCCCCCCTAGAATTGACGAAACAACATTTTTCTAGTAGGTTTGCATCTGTACTTCATTTTAACACTTGTTAACATTCGATTAGCTGGGACTCACTACTCGAATTTGGATGTTACATGAACCCTCAAGCCCAAGACTTTTGACGGCCAACTTAGGGTTAGGGGAAATTCAAATACTCTTTGTTCCGTCAAAAATTGTCGTAGAGATACAAGTTACCCCTCAAAATGTAGGTCTTGGTGAGCTCTACACAGTGGTATATGACTCATGTCTTTTAATTCAGTACGCAGGTCAACAGAGGTCAAAAGGTAAATTTTAAAGGGAGTTGCGCAAAATTTGGTAATCCTCGCCATTAAACAAAAATTTACACGTACGTGCACCCTCCTAGAAATGACGAAACAACATTTTTCTAGTAGGTTTGCATCTGTACTTCATTTTAAGACATGTTAACACGAGATTAACCGAGACTTACTAGTTGATTTTGGATGTTACATGAACCCTAAAGCCCAAGACTTGACGGCCATTTTAGGGTTAGGGGAAATTCAAATATCCATTGTTCTGTCAAAAATTGTCGTAGAGATACAAGTTACCCCTCAAAATGTAGGTATTGGTGAGTTCTACACAGTGGTACATGATTTATGTCTTTTAAATTAGTAAGTAGGTCAACAGAGGTCAAAAAGGGAGTTTCGCTAAATTTGGTAATCCTCGCCATCCAACAAAACTGTACGTGTAAATTAATAAAGTTTTACTACCGTATTTATACATGATATTATTCTGTCTCAACGTATTTTATTCGCCATATAAATACAGGTTAATTTGATTATAGTGGTAGAAAGGCTTTCTGCCACAACGTGGGAATTAAATAGGTGGGTCAATATAGCACCAAAAATACCCCAACATAAAAAAAACCTTACAGGCATGGATGGGGTGGAGACAATGACTTCGGTAATATAACTGCTGATGTCAGATGTAGCTAATTCTATTGTTCAGTAATGTGTATAACATGATACTGTGGCAAAACTGGCTGCACCACCCACCATATGAGCTGGGTGGGCCACTCTACCAGAATTGCCTCTCCGACAACCTGCACTTCTAGGGCTGTATTTGAGACATGGGATTCAAAAGGTCTGGTTAGGCCCATGCAGGTTTAATCAGGATAAAAACCTAACAAACTTCAGCATGAAGCCATCCCAGCCCAGCTCTAAGCCATCCTAGCCCAGCCCGAAGCCATCCCAGCCAAGCTCAATGCCATCCCAGCTATGCCCAAACCCGAAAACCCCAGCCTAAAGACATCCCAGCCCAGCCCGAAGCCATGCCAGGCAAGCCTGAAGCCATCAAAGCCTAGCCTGAAGCCATCAAAGCCATCCCGTTTCAGCCAGAAACCATCCCGGTTTAGCCCGAAGCCATACTAGCCGAGCCCAAAACCATCCCGGCCCAGCCTTAAGCCATCCCGTCCCAGCCCGAAGCCATCCCGTCCCAGCCCGAAGCCATCCCGTCCCAGCCCGAAGCCATCCCGTCCCAGCCCGAAGCCATCCCGTCCCAGCCCGAAGCCATCCCGTCCCAGCCCGAAGCCATCCCGGCCCAGCCCGAAGCCATCCCGCCCAGGCCGAAGCCATCCCGGCCCAACCCGAAGCCATCTTGGCTCAGCCCGAAACCATCCCAGCCAAGCCCAATGCCCTCCCAGCTACGCTCAAACCCCAAAACCCCAGCCCGACGCCATCCCAGCCCAGCTATAAGCCATCCCAACCCAGCCCGAAGCCATCCCTGTCTAGCCCGAAGCCATCCCAGCCAAGCCCAATGCCCTCCCAGCTACGCCCAAACCCCAAAACCCCAGCCCGACGCCATCCCAGCCCAGCTATAAGCCATCCCAACCCAGCCCGAAGCCATCCCTGTCTAGCCCGAAACCATGCCAGCCCAGCCCGAAGATCCCGGCCCAGTTTGAAGCCATCCCGGCCCAATCTGAAGCCATTCCAGCCAAGCCCGAAGCCATCTCAGCCAAGCCTAATGCCCTCCCAGCTCAGCCCAAACCCCAAAACCCCAGCCCTATGCCATCCCAGCCCAGCCCGAAGCCAACCCGGCCCAGCCCAAATCAATACCAGAGGGCTTTGGGCTGGGCCGGGGGTAGCTTTGGGCTGGGTCGGGGTGGCTTCGTGTTGGGCTGTGGTGGCTTCAGGCTGGGCTTTGGGGCTTCAGGCTGGGCTTTTGGACTTCATGTTTTTGCTGGGAGGGCATTGGGCTGGGGCTTGATGACTTCAGGCTGGGCCGGAATGGCATCAGGCTGGGCCGGGATGGCTTTGGGCTGGGGTTTTGGGGTTTGGGCATAGCTGGGAGGGCATTGAGCTTGGCTTGGATGGCTTTGGGCTGAACCGGGATGGCCAAGTTTGTTAGGTTTTTTATCCTGATTAAACCTGCATGTGCCTGACCAGACTTTTTGAATCCCATGTCTTAAAAACAGCCCTAGAAGTGCAGGTTGTCAGGGAGGCAATTTTGGCAGAGTGCCCCCCCCCCTCCCCCCCCCCCCCCCCTGCCTTAGCGGCTCATATGGTGGCTGGTGCAGGCAGTCTTGCCACAGTATCATGTTATATACATTAATGAATAATAAAATTAGCTATATTTGACATCAGTAGTTATATTAGAGAAGTCATTGTCTCCACCCCTTCGACAATGATTTTTTTTTATGTTGGGGTATTTTTGGTGTTATATTGACCCACCTATTTCCCACGTTGTGGCAGAAAGCCTTTCTACCACTATAATCAAATTAACCTGTATTTATATGGCGAATAAAATACGTTGAGACAGAATAATATCATGTATAAATAAGGTAGTAAAACTTTATTAATTTACACGTTTGTTGAATGGCGAGGATTACCAAATTTAGCGAAACTCCCTTTAAAATTGACCTTTTGACCTCTGTTGACCTACTTACTAAATTAAAAGACATAAATCATGTACCACTGTGTAGAACTCACCAATACCTACATTTTGAGGGGTAACTTGTATCTCTACGACAATTATTGACAGAACAATGGATATTTGAATTTCCCCTAACCCTAAAATGGCCGTGAAGTCTTGGGCTTTAGGGTTCATGTAACATCCAAAATCAACTAGTAAGTCTCGGTTAATCTCGTGTTAACATGTCTTAAAATGAAGTACAGATGCAAACCTACTAGAAAAATGTTGTTTCGTCATTTCTAGGAGGGTGCACGTACGTGTAAATTGTTGTGTAATGGCGAGGATTACCAAATTTTGCGCAACTCCCTTTAAAATTTACCTTTTGACCTCTGTTGACCTGCGTACTAAATTAAAAGACATGAGTCATATACCACTGTGTAGAGCTCACCAAGACCTACATTTTGAGGGGTAACTTGTATCTCTACGACAATTTTTGACGGAACAAAGAGTATTTGAATTTCCCCTAACCCTAAGTTGGCCGTCAAAAGTCTTGGGCTTGGGGGTTCATGTAACATCCAAATTCGAGTAGTGAGTCCCAGCTAATCGAATGTTAACAAGTGTTAAAATGAAGTACAGATGCAAACCTACTAGAAAAATGTTGTTTCGTCAATTCTAGGGGGGGGTGCACGGTGGGCCCCTCTGGCCCATGGACTATAATAAATAGTCTCTTTTTTCAAATACTCATAAATATTTTGAAAAAAATCAGAGCTGAATTTGGTGCAGTACTGCAGTAATAAACTATGTGGCTGGAAACCAAACTAATTCGCAAGAACATGTGATTTATCAGAACCAGAAATCGGGTTCGGATAAATCACGTGACCTTAATTTTGTTTGCGGGAGTCTACCACTGTACCTTATAGCTCAACTAAAAGAGCATCTGCCCGGTGAGTCAGAGGTCTTGGGTTCCAATCCTGATAAGGCCCATATTATTTTTCTTTCATTCCAAGTTTGGTTGTCTCATTTCAGTGGGGCATTATAGGCACCATACCAGATATGCGTTTGTATGACAAGACATTGTTAGGCTATATGGTGCAATGTTGTGTTATGTATTAGGATAATTCCCAAAATTAGGGGTCCAAAAGTTTGACATGCTTTTGAAGATTTCCAAGTGTTTTTAGTGATTGAAAGTGGTTTCCCAGTAAAAAATAATTATTTTTATTTCAACAAATGCCACTTAAATTTAATGTTTGTGTGTATATGTGGCACCAAGGTTAATGCAAACTCATTCTACAGCCAATTTTCATTTGCGTAGGTGACCCAGGACACCAAACTCGTATTCAATACCATGGAACAAATTATAAGCCTTTATGGTCTTTTGTTTTGAATATTTTTCAGGAATTGGAGAACAAAATATTCAAGAAATTGATGCTGCTCCCTATAATCACAGGCCACAGTCCATTAGTGAGAATTTGTGATCATGAGTGGTGATTTTTGAAGCAGAAAGTGTCGTACGTAACTGGGACACCAAACATTTAGGACCCCTAATTTTGGGAATTACCCATTAGTTGTTTTCTACATTATTTTCAGCCATCATCAAGGACTTGTGTGGGAGCAATCCATGCCGCAATGGTGGGACCTGCCAACAGCAGATGTTCGAGTATGTTTGCCACTGCCCCACGTCACATAGCGGCACTTACTGTGAACTTGGTAGGTATTTAGTCAATTTGAGTCCCAAGTCAAGTCAAATTGTCTTCGTGTCCCAAGTCAAAACTGCCTTCGTGTGCCAAGTCAAGTCAAACTGCCTTCGTGTGCTAAGTCAAGTCAAACTGCCTTCTTGTCCCAAGTCAAGTCAAACTGCCTTCTTGTCCAAAGTCAAGTCAAATTGCCTTTGAGTCCTAAGTCAAATTGCCTTTGAGTCCCAAGTCAAGTCAAACTGCCTTCGTGTGCCAAGTCAAGTCAAATTGCCTTTGAGTCCCAAGTCGAGTCAAACTGCCTTCGAGTCCCAAGTCAAGTCAAACTGCCTTCGTGTGCTAAGTCAAGTCAAACTGCCTTCGAGTCCCAAGTCAAGTCAAATTGCCGTCGAGTCCCAAGTCAAGTCAAATTGCCTTCAAGTCCCAAGTCAAATTGCCTTTGAGTCCCAAGTCAAGTCAAACTGCCTTCGAGTCCCAAGTCAAGTCAAATTGCCGTCGAGTCCCAAGTCAAGTCAAATTGCCTTCAAGTCCCAAGTCAAGTCAAATTGCCTTCGAGTCCCAAGTCAAGGCAAATTGTCTTCGAGTCCCAAGTCAAATTGCCTTTGAGTCCCAAGTCAAGTCAAACTGCCTTTGAGTCCCAAGTCAAGTCAAACTGCCTTTGAGTCCCAAGTCAAGTCAAACTGCCTTTGAGTCTCAAGTCAAGTTAAACTGCCTTCGTGTCCCAAGTCAAGTCAAACTGCCTTCGTTTCCAAGTCAATTGAGTCAAACTGCCTTCGTGACCCAAGTCATGTCAAACTGCCTTCGAGTACCAAGTCAAGTCAAACTGCCTTCGAGTACCAAGTCAAGTCAAACTGCCTTCGTGTCCCAAGTCAAGTCAAACTGCCTTTGAGTCCCAAGTCAAGTCAAACTGCCTTCGAGTCCCAAGTCAAGTCAAATTACCTTCGAGTCCCAAGTCAAGTCAAATTACCTTCGAGTCCCAAGTCAAGTCAAATTACCTTCGAGTCCCAAGTCAAGTCAAACTGCCTTCGTGTCCCAAGGCAAGTCAAATTACCTTCGAGTCCCAAGTCAATGGGGAATTCCCATGTGGGACTGCTGGCCTGGTAGCTTGTAACTGATACAGTGGGTGAATGAACTTACCCAGGCCACACAAATTCTACAATATGTTTCTGAAGCGTATAATGTATAAATTCATGGAAAATAAGATTTTAACTAAATTCATACGCAGAGTAATAATAAAAAAATGTATAATTAGCCAGTCGGCAACTGGTAGGGTCCCTTTCCGGAGGGTTAATGTACATGTATGTTGCATCACGTTTTTAACCTAATATACAATTTTTCGTTTTTTCTAATCTATAGCAACGGTTTGGGGTGGTGCCAAGACCATTCCCCCAGGCGGCGTTCTCAGCCTAAAGTCCCCTTATCACCCTGCCAACTACCCCCACAACTTAGTCGTGACATGGTCGGTTACCTCGGCTCCTAACACCACAATCCGAACTAATTTCCTTACATTCGCCACCGAGACACCCAACGACGTTCTCAGTATATACGAGGGTGTCACCACCAATCCGGCATCTCGGGTGCTCGCCCACTCTGGGGGTGGAGTCCCGGAGAACGTGGAGGTGGAGGGCAGAAGGATGACAGTTAGATTTGTTACTAGTCCCAAGGTGACACTGGGAGGATTTGACGTTTTGTTGATGGAGATTGGTGGAGGAGAGGGTATGTGAAGATGTAAAATATACGGTTTAAAAAATAAATGCAGGGAAACCAATTCCCTCTGAAAATTATGCTCTCTTTTGCGCCACCGAAGGTTATTAAAAAATACAGCAGCTATCTTTTCCACAAAGAAACTAGTCAAAAAACTTGAAATGTAATCGTAAGAATTGAAAACAATTCCTTTGTGTCCCTCTTACATCGTTGAACAAATTACGAATATTTTCAACAAAAATGCACTCCTACTGTCATCTGACATTTTATGAGATATTCGTAAAAGTTACATTATTGCACTTGTCTGGCAGACCCAATAAGATCACAAACCTAGACAATTGGTGCAGATGAAATTTACAATGCTTCAGATAAATTGTATGAAATTTTGCTGCTCTGTGGGTACGTCTAGTTTGCCGCACAATATTGGCAGTTGCAAAAGAATTTTGGTTTTTTTTAGATGAATTTTTGTTCAAAACATGAACAAATTGCAATGCACCGACCGGGATTCGAACCCAGATCCTTGGCATACATGGCCAGCCGCTCTACCAACTGAGATATCTGGGCATCCCCTAGGAGCATCACAACAATCTTGTGCTTGCCACTCTTTTTCAAACAATGCAGTGGGGCAAATCCATGAAAATTATGCCCGCAATTGCACATTGGCATTTGAATTAACTTACAAAACACTTACTTGCGCTATGATGACATGCCATTGGAATCTAAATCAATTCTAAAAGTGTTGGAATCGCCGGAGCCCACACGTCCACACATTGTTAGTCCCAAAAAAAAAAACTATGTTTAGCGTAAGTTAAAGGTTTAGTGAAGTGAAAATGATCAACCATTCAGAAGATCAAAGTGTTGCAGACAAAAGGGCAAACTCAAATTTGTGTTCATTTTAGAAAGAAGTGACCTTTTCTCTACTTCAAACTTTTCTTGACAGACTGTTTATTGCTAGTCATGGAGGGAACCCACAGTTGAAAAACAAAGAAAGAACATTACATTTCAAACAGTAGCAATAGCCCACTGATCCATTTCTGACCCAAACAAACTTGTTGGGATTGTTGCAAATGACATACTAAACAAACTCAGTAAACAGAAGTCACTGAAAATGACAAACACTTTTGTACACAAGTCAATGGAGATTTTTTCTGTTGTCCTGAGATGACATCACGGATTTGCTCATGAATATGGAAATTACATTAGCATAAAAATAAAAAACTTGCAATTACACCAAAATGGAACAATCAAATTGTCTGAAATTGACCGAAATGTGTAAAACACACCCTCTACTATTATTATATTTAATAAAAACCCTATATCACAAGTCCTTTAAAGTCTCCCAAAATGACGCGGTGACGCGGCTGGTTTTTTTTTTTGTGGAGTGGATTCCAAGCAATAAAGGCATGTTTTTAATCGAAACACTCAAAACTTTGGCTCGCAGGGTGCCGCACGCGCTCTGACAATTTAATTTGTTTGCCATTTTTGAAGAAAAAAAAGCTTTGATGTGCAGGGTTGAAAGTGACGCTAGACATAGTTCTTTTTTTGTTTGGCCGTAGTTTCCAACACATGCATGCGTGGTGTACAAACAATATTGGTGCATTGTCTGCGCCATACTATGTGACAAAGTTACAATCGCAATGACATGACTGATACCACGTAAACAGATAAAACACATTGATTCTCGTTCACTGATTGGTTAAAAGCAGATCACGCAACGTGGATTAGTTTAAAAATTTCCGAGCGCAACTAAAAGTACTGTTGTTTGACCTTTTGCGTCAAATTATTGTCTGACCTTTAAAGAAGCGTGTCTAGATCACATTTTTGAACCCCCATTTTTCCCAAAGTACGGATGTTGAGATTTTGATACCATATCATTTGTCATATTTTTCTCATTGCCATTCTGAAATTTTGTGCTCGCAATCCATATAATTTCAAGGATATCATAAAAAAAACCATGAATGTTTTGTGAACTAATTTATCCATTCCATAAAGCAGTGCAGTGGTTAATTACACCAACCTTTTTGCTTCCACATCCAAATTAGAGATTGCAAATTTCCTGTTTTCTTATGGATAATATTTTGGGAAGGTATTTTATATGATTGTAAGGCTCGAACGAAATCCCTTTTCTGGGAAAAATCATGGTCAAGATTTGTTCATTTATTTTTCAGATCCCTGTTCCCCCGAACCATGTTTTAACGGTGGCGTGTGCACCAAAGTTGGGTCTAGCTATTCCTGCAGATGTGCTGTTGGCTTCTATGGACCGCGCTGCAAAACAGGTACATGTACGACAATCGGCTTAAAGGCAGTATACATAATTGGTATCTCGAAAATCAAAAATGTTAACAGATTTACGCCTAACTTACACAATATAAACATGATGCCCGTAGAAAACTTCCCCTGAAATGGTTTTGTCTGAAGTGCTATAGTCTTTGAGAAATAAGTAAAACAATTATTTTTCGTCTCACGAAACGAAAATTCGTTTTGCCCTAAAACCATTTTCGCCCAAGTGCCATTTCGCCCCCAAACCACTTTGCCCGAGTGCCATTTCGCCCTCAAATCACTCCGTCCAAACACTACATCGCCCAAATGCTACTTCGCCCCAAAACCACTTCGTGCACAGGCCGTGGTTCAGGCCGAAGTGGTTTGGGGGCAAAATGACATTTTTTCTCAAAAGTTAGACGAAGCCAACATCAAGACATCACGTGCAGCTCATTACAATCATCCCATACCCCACTGACAGTCAAAACAGCTGATCAACAGCTGTGCCATGAAGTGACCATTGAAGGTTCAAGTGACCTTCAGACACCATTTGGTCTGACATGAGGACACTATTGTCCACAAATAAGTTCACACATTACTATACACGCAGTGTTATTGTTGCTATTTAAAGGTTTAAAAGGTTGTAAGTTTTTTTTGCGTTTCAGTATATGATACCAAGGCATGTCAAGAGCTGGATTTTAGGAAGAAAGCAGCTTAAAACTGATTTGTTATCGGATTTGAAAATAAAAATTTATAAATGTTTTAACTTGTTCAGCTGGGCCGTGTTCACGCAACCCTTGCATCCCAAATAATGTATGTCATGAGAGTGCAGATGGTGTGACATTTGGTTGTATGTGTGCTCCAGGATGGACGGGAATCAACTGCGACATCGGTGAGTGACATTTTGTTTTTGCCATTTTTTTGTGAAAACCTATTTTCCTGCATATAGTGCAGCATGTGCTGCGTGTCAAGTTTTTTTTTTTTTTTTCAATGCACGCACATTGTACACATGCATCATTGGTATTATACCATTGCTTTACAGACAGATTATATGATTGGAAAACTTAAACTTCAGCATTACATAAGTATTAAAAGAATAATGTTAATAAACTGCCTTGTAGAAATTTCAGCCACATAGATGCAGTAATACTTCAGAAAAACCTGAAAAATCCATGCATGTTTTTGTGTTGAATGCAGATAATTTTGTAAAACAACTCAAACCATTAAATAATGTTCTAATATTACGGCACTTCACACAATTGGAATGTACACTACTATTAACAATATGTAAGGGATATTGTGGGGTGTACGCAGACATTTTATTGAGGGTATGCATTCCGCTTGAATGATTTTGTATATGATTAGACAATTGTATCTGCATGACAGACACACCTTGTCACAGGAATAGGTAGAAAAAAATTCAAAAATTGACGACATGGGTAATTCCTAAAATTAGGGGTCCAAAAGTGTGACATGCTTTTAAAGATTTCCAAGTGTTTTTAGTGATTGAAAGTGGTTTTCCAGTAGAAAATATTTATTTTTATTTCCATACACACCACTTAATTTTAATGTCTGTGTGTGGATAAGGCACCAAATTCATTCTACAGCTAATTTTCATTGACATAGGTAACCCGGGACACCAAATTCCTATATAATATCGTGGAACAAATTATGAGCCTTTATGGTCTTTTGTTTTAAGTATTTTTCAGTCATCGGAGAACAAAATATTCAAGAAAATTATGCTGCCCCCTATAATCACAGGCCAGTCTATTACTGAGAAATTGCGATCATTGGTGGCGATTTTTGAAGCACGTGGTGTCGTACATAACTGGGACACCAAACGTTTTGGATTCCTAATTTTTGGAATTACCCACATACCAATTTCCCTAAGTTATTGTGAGTAGTGTATTTGACTTTGGAATTGAGAATATTTCTGGGATGACTTCCTAATTGTTTTGTAAAATTTGTATACATTTTGCTTCTTCATGCAGCCGATTGTACCCAAGAGACTTGCTACAATGGAGGCATATGTAATGAGCAAAATGACGGCAGCCATGCGTGTCTGTGTCTCAACGGCTTTGTGGGCAGTCGATGTGAAATAGGTATGCAGATTTACATAAACGCCAAAGCTAAAATAACGCCGCAGGCACAATAGACTGCTGAAGTAAATATGTCATCTTTTGTTAGTTGCCTAGGCAATGCATAGTTCCGAGATTGCCAGTGGGCAACAAACCAATTTTACCCTACACTTTCAATTCACCCTCTTTAACGATTGATGTTGCCTAGATTGTTTTTAACATTATCCACATTTCTACAAGGTAAATATTTTTTTTTCAAAAATGGTTCTTGTGATAGCTGGTTAAAATGTTTTTGACATTGCAATTTGCACGATGGTGGTGTTTACAACGATCCAAAAGGTTGAAGTCTTTGTGATCTCTACGTCTCTCCCCTGCCCTCTCCCCCTTCCCCCTCCCCCTGCCCCCTCCCCTTCCCCCTCCCCAAGGAAGCCACGCCCCTTCCGGTTTTTTTTTTCTTCTGGAATTTGTTTTCCCCGCCAATCTCACCCCGGCTATATAGACTACTCATGCAATAAAGTGAAGTACGATACGGCGCCATTTGAGTAAGCAAACTAGACACGCCTCATGCCTGCTTCTCGTGGTGTAATCAAGTTATTACAGCAGCATCTGTCACAGGCATGTCAAACACGCTTTATACTCAAATGGCACCTTTTTGTACTTTATTGAATTGATTTCGCATGAGTGGTCCGTCTCTAATCTTTTATAGAAACTGATAATCCGTCATTTACAAAGCAATAGTTCAAAAGTAGGTGTGCGTTTTTGACGTGGCTTTAAAAAAAATTTAAAAAAAATTAATTGATATTTTTTAAGAAACACAAGTTATTCGCTTTCAAATAAAACATCGTCGAAAAAAATCGACCAACATTTAGTTAGTAAACAATTACTGTCAATATTTCAAATTATTGATGGTCCGCCAATATTTCAACTAGCGGTAAGGCGCAAAAATGGCCGTATAGAAACAGCATTTGACACAGGGTTGCCGATGTCTAAAATATAAAGTATGACTTTTTTTAATAGTAAATGCTTCAAAAAATTTTTCGGGGAAAACAAATTTCATTTGCTGAGAACCACGGACGATATAACTTTAGGCGCAGCAAAATCACTCAAAACTTGGATTTCGTATTGGTTATAATAATGTGGACGTTAATACATGTGGCCTAAATGCGCAAAACGATGATGGCCTAGTATTGGCCTAGTTTTCATGAGCATAAAGAAATCAGCAGTGGATCCAAGTTAATTAAAATGCAAAAATATCATGGACATTTTAGGCAGTACCGCGTATTGCATGGAACTTCCGAGTGCCAACCACAATTTGTATTGTACTTTCATATTTTGTATGTCCATCGTCATTACGTCACGTGACCACCAACAGCGCACCAATCAGATACATGAATTTATCCGGGTTTTATATAATACTTGTTATAATCGAGATAGTCTCTTTCCTGATATTTTCATTTATTTTATTTGTTTAAATTTGGATAGATTTTGATGAGTGTAACAGCAACCCGTGCGAGAATGGTGGTCTGTGCGTACAGCAAGTTGGATTCTATCGCTGTTTGTGTTCTGGTAGCTACTCGGGCAAAAACTGTGAAAATGGTAAAGTTAATAATGATGGCATCTTATATTGGGCACATATCTATCCTGCGGGATACTCATGGTGCTAAACAATATCATTACCCTGGTCATTGGGCACAACTTCCTGGGGAGTATGCACCCCTGGCAGCCTGACACAAGCGCTCAAAGACTGCAACCCTTGCAGGTACCCCCATTTACTCCTGGGTGGAGAGGGGCAACTTATGGCAAAGTGCCTTACCCAAGTCTAACTTTCCGCATTTGGTCCGCAGCGCACATCACGCCCTCTGGACCAGCAGCCTGTCTTATCTCTTTTCTTCTCGTTCTTCTGTCTCTGAAAGTCTTCCGAGACAGAAGAAACGAGATTTGACAGGCCACCAGTCCAGAGGGTGTGCGCCACATGCAGTGCATCACAGACCAAACACGGGAAATCAGTGAATTTTTTGACATTTCACTTTCCACCCACCCCTGTATTCCGCTATTGATTGCTTTCGATGACGTAGAACATCCGGGAATGTGTGGTGGGCAACAGTCACGGGCGTACACGCGCGCGCCAATAGACGCACATGAACACGCGTAAAAAAATACTCACCTGGGGCCAATTTCATAAAACATGTTATGCTTAATCCAAATTTTTGATTAAGCGTAGCACAAAAATTTGCTTAAGCGACGGCGTATTTCACCACTCAATTAAGCCGCTTGCTATGCTTAGCAATGAAAAGCGCGCGCGCGCAACACGGTTCGTCTGCTTTTTTGTGCACTTTATCGTCTGCTGTGTGACTGTCATATAGCTGCACGTTGATTTATTAAATTATTTTCCCGGGCGAATGTTTCATGCAAAATGTTTCTTTTTGGCTTGCGTGAATTGACGAAGTTTAGCCGTCTACATGTACGTACGTGCGACAACACGAGAACTAACTTCGGGAAAACGTTAAACGAAATGAGTGTTTAACTGCTTTTCTGCAGTAAGACTGTTGAACATGCATAATACATTATGTGATTTGCATAACGATTGGCGATTTGACAAGATTGCACTACCGAATAGGGTCACGTATGTAGGGCAGGGGGAAGAGCTCAGTTGAAATTTGATACATTGTATAAACGTGGCGCGTGCAGGTTTTTATTTTATTTTCGAGGTCACGCGTACGCATACATTACTAGTATGTACGTACACACATTGTTGATTTTGTTTGCATGCACACAAAAACAACAAACGCACTTAGCTATCTGACACTTGATTTGCAGTGCGTCAGTCGTGTTTGTAATTTTCTTCTACTCAAAAGTCACAGTGGGTAGGCCCATGGAGGATCCTTCCTCCATGGTAGGCCTATATGCTAAATGATTTTGTCATGAAATGGCAGTCGAACCACTAGTCCACAGTACGACATGGGACACACGATTGACGAAAGGAATAAGCCTCGTTAGCGGTAAGTTGAACTTTCGTCTATTGTAGGCCTTAACGTGCCTGACGCTAGGCCTAAATTAAACCTAGGCTAGGTTCAAGAACGTGTTGAATAGGGATTTGTTATTAATCTGTGTAGCTTAGCAAGTTTAAAAAAAATAATGTAGGCCTAAGGCCCTAGTTAGGCTAATTATCAGCTAGGCCTACTTTGAAGAAGCCTTGTTTCAGGCTAGTGAGATATCTCTCCTCATCTCTAGGTTGCGGAAAAGCAATAAGCTGGCGCTGATCGCCTAGCACTTTTACGATGGCCTTGACTCCCCTTGCTATCGCTGTCCATGTCGTTGGGGGACTGACCATAGGGGACCGTGTCGCCCACAACAATCGCAAAAGTGCCTGACGACAAGAGTGTCAGGCAAATCTGAAATAGGGGAGGCAAGGCCATTCCGATCGGTTGTGTGCATTAATTCCTCTGACAGCTATGCGGTCCCAAAACGTGTGCCCGGCCGGTATCGATAGCGCTGCCACTGCCAGTCTTGCGTCGCAATATACACGTACCTCCAGCGGATTATCTCGGTCTCTAAACAATCTAGGCCGCCGCTCAAAAGGAATATCTCCTCGTTGTCTTTTAATTCTTCGCCGTTGCAACACCATATTTACTCTAGTAATTTGCTTTGCAACGAACAAAATAAGAAAAATGGCGGCGTTAGCATGCCATTTGGCTTGCTAAGGGCTTTAAGCAAAAAACGACTGCTTAATTCTTTTATGAAATGCCATCGGCCGCTTAATGCGCCGCTTAATCAAAAATCGGGTGCTAACATGTTTTATGAAATTGGCCCCAGCTTATTTTCATTCGAAGATGCCACACACGCGCGTTGCGATACGTTCAAAATATTGAGCATGCAGTCAGCTTGTAAACACGAAAGTGCTTATACTTGATCGCGATTTTTAGCCTGAAGAAATACGTTTTTATCTTTATCGATACAACAGCCATGGCGCAACAACATAAAGCAAGGTTAAGCAACAAAAGTAAGTGCAACCAGTGCGCTTTTCTTGCTCTGTTTGCCGGTTATTACTCGAGCCATGTGGGTCATGAAAAATGCCCACCAAAATGGTGGATGGAAGGGGTGACGTCACCGGAAAGCAATCAATACTGCACATCCCCCAATTGATTAATCATAACAAATGACACATCACTGTAAAGAAGAATAACGGGGCTTTCCAATGATACCAAATTCAAGGGAAATGATTTGGTAACAAGAGAGAAATAGTCAGTCAAACTTGACTTTCCGAACTTTTGTTGAGGAGTTTATTAGGCTGATGTGCAGGGTGTCACAGATAATTTTGGATGTCATAAGAAAGAGAACATGGTCATGAAGCAGATAGTATTTTTGGGCCATTCTCCCGTTACGTGTGTGACATTTGGAAGCATTTTTTAACTGTATTTAAACTCGACCAAAAGAGTTCTGTCACCAGTAAGACATTTGTAGATATTTATTATGAAATTGGATTTAATGTAGGAAAATAACATATCAAATTTTAGCTGAACATATCACTCAAAGGAATAGAGCTCAACGGAGTCCATGATGGCAAGTTTCACGAAACAGGAATGCAACAAAGAAGTGTGTCAACTTTATTGCACTCAAGCAAGGGGAGTTACAGTTCAGTATTTTGCTTCCACCATACTAATGCAATGGCAATATTCAGATTAGACAATTTAACCATTTTGATTTGGATGTTTTTGACAAGACATTGATCAATCCAAACTCACTTAAATATTTCCTAATTGTCTACACACAAATTGCCCAAATCACAAGTTGCATTGTTCTTTGGTGTTTTTCATTCTGACCATACACTCCTTTGTTGCATTCCTGTTCAGTGAAGCTTGCCATCATGATCTCTCTTAAGCTCTATTCCTTTGAGGGATATGTTCAGCTAAAATTTGGTATATTATTTTCCTACATTAAATCCAATTTAATAATACATATCTACAAATGTCTTACTGGTGACAGAACTTTTTTGGTCGACTGTTTAAATAAAAACGTTTCTGTTGCTGAATACTTTTGCATTAATATAGCATGGTAGTCAGCTACAGGGGGCACCAAAATATTTTTGCAATTAGCATTTGTTTCAAATTTATCTGAAAGTTTCTTTTTACAGGAAAAAAATATGTTTGTTACGTGTGTTACATAAGATGAGAGCAAAAATGTCACACACGTAACTAGCGAACACATTTATATGTAAAAAAGAACTTTCAGATAAATTTGAAACAAATGCAAATTGCAAAATTATTGTTTTTAATATGTCACCACACGTAACGTGAGAATGCCCTTTTACTGTTTTATACCGAGTAATGAGTAATTTTTTCAGGGTCGCCCTGTATATTTGAAATGTTCCTTTGCAAAAACAGTAAAAGATATTTCATGTACCTCAATCATTTTTTTGGGTACAAAATTGGTAAAATCTCTTGTGCAGATTGAATGCTTTGTTGTTGCATTTTGAATAGTATTTTCTTAAATATCTTGAAATTGATTTATTCGTTTTTGCAAATGAACACTTCATTTTGATTTTGTGGTATTGACAGGCAAGAACAGTGGAAACACGAACATGGACAACGGTCCCCAGGACGGCGTCTCGCCCACCATAGACGCCTCCCTTACAGAAATGTAAGCTTGCCGCAAGCTTGCATTAAGCTTGTAATTAGATTGCTGCAAGCTTAATAAGCTTGCCGCAAGCTTGCAAGCTTGCCGCAAGCTTGCATGTGTGCCTGCAAGCTTGCCGCAAGCTTGCACGTGTGCCTGCAAGCTTGCCACAAGCTTGCACGTGGCCTGCAAGCTTGCAGCAAGCTTGCAGCAAACTTGCAGGCCATGTGCAAGCTTGCAGCAAACTTGCAGGCCACCTGCAAGCTTGCAGCAAGCTTGCAGCAAGCTTGCAGCAAGCTTACAGCAAACTTGCAGGCCATGTGCAAGCTTGCAGCAAGCTTGCACGTGAGTCTGCATGCTTGCAGCAAGCTTGCACGTGTGTTTGCAAGCTTGCAGCAAGCTAGTATGTGCGCCTGCGAGCTTGCAGCAAGCTACATGTACATGTGCGTACAAGCTTGCAGCTAGCTTACATACATGTGCCTGATGAGAAATAATTTCCTATAATAATTTCCTACGTATAATAATCCTTTTTTTAATTTGCATTTTCTCAATTCAATAGCATTTTTTACAAATGTTTTTGTAAACCTTTTCTTCATATAAATTAATTTCTAGATCTGCAACAAATCATAATTGCCTTAATTAGAAAGAAAAATATAAATCCTTAAGTTCTGTAGTCCATACGTAATTGTCCAAACTTGTTTGGAAAACAAACAAGCTTCCAGCTTATACAAATAAGACTAGTTGATAATAAAATTATATTATTTTTACTTTTATTTGTTTAGACCAAAAAAAGAATGCAATGCCAGGTTCCATGATTTATTTGCCTAATCTCCTAGACTTTTAACAATGAAGATTGAGAACCAGTCTAGGGATATACACTATCTCTGGTTCCCCGACTCCAACATTAAACAAGTGAGCATACAGTAGCAGCTGGAACCAGACTTTTGTAACTGCATGCTGGTTTGAAAGTGTTGCAAGGGCTGGAAATCCAAATGTGGTGATATTTCTCATCTGAAATCAGCTTTATCAGGCCTCTTTTTACTTTACTAAGGTAATACTTGCACAAATTAACAAAACTGAAATAATGAAGAGTTTATATTTTATGGATATTTGGCCACAGATCAGAGCAGGATCCATTTGTTTCTTGTGTAGACATTGGACTATGGAGCTACGTGTAGGCCTACATGTATGTGTTTAGACAAACCATTGTATTGTTCATTATCATGTTCACATATAATGAACAACATTGTTCATTGTAGGACACTAGCCAAAACAGTTTTATTTAGTCTTAGATAATTATTTTACCTACAAATATCACTAGATATCAGTGTCAGGAAGTGTAAATTTGACATAAAAATTAAGCAGTTAGTTTAGCTTAAATTTAGCAGAAAAAAAGATGCTGTGATACATGTATCAGGATAGCCATGCACTCTCAATCGGTCATGTCCTTGGTTTTGCATGTGTACTGTGATCTTCTCATAGCACCTCTGATTTATGCCTAAATTCATTTTGTAGGACTGAGTTTTATTTTTTAGCAATTAACATGATTAATGCATTCCTTTCAGCTGCTCATAGAGCAAGGAACATGCAGTTTTATCTTGTTAGGTTTACTCAACAAAACTCAAAAGCTTCAAATTTTTCTAAGTTGTCCCTGCGGTACATATATTAGCTTGCAAAATTTCAAAAATTCCAATCCCGGCAAGTTTGGGACAAGCTTGCTGGCGAGCGGTAGGTAAGCATGTAGGCAAGCTTGCAGCAAGCATGTAGGCGAGCTTGCAGCAAGCTTGCGGCAAGCTTGCGGCAAGCTTGCGGCAAGCTTGCGGCAAGCTTGCGGCAAGCTTGCGGCAAGCTTACTGCGAGCTTGCGGCAAGCTTATGGCAAGCTTGCGGCGAGCTTATGGCAAGCTTGCAGCAAGCTTATGGCAAGCTTGCTTGTGAGCAGGTAGGCAAGCTTGCGGCAAGCTTGCGGCAAGCTTGCGGCAAGCTTGCGGCAAGCTTGCGGCAAGCTTGCGGCAAGCTTGCGGCAAGCTTGCGGCAAGCTTGCGGCAAGCTTGCGGCAAGCTTGCGGCAAGCTTGCAGCAAGCTTGCAGCAAGCAAGAAATAGTTCCCTTGCCCAAACCACATGACCCAGGGTTTTCATATTTGGCAAACATTTAGATCAGATCATGAGCTTCAATGTTCTTAGTGTAGGCATTTTCATCTGACCCTTCCTTCCTGGGTCAATCGAAGGTCAAAGTTTAGCCAATTCAAAAATCACATTTTTTGTATTTGTTTGTACTTATGAAGCAATATTAGCTATTCAACCATGCTTGATTTTCATAAAACTAGGTACAGGCATGGGGCCCCATCACAAACGTCCACCACCATGTAGAACGTCACCATGACGTCAATGATTACGTAATTATAATAATTTTAAAATGGCACAAAAGTGGATTTTTATCATGAAAATTACCAAAATATGCATTTCGTAAAACGCTTCCCTGTATGAACCCACATGACCCAGGGTCTTCATATTTTGCATAAATATATATCAGATCATGGGCTACAATGTTCTTTGTGTAGGCATTTTCATCTGACCCTTCCTTCCTGGGTCAATCGAAGGTCAAAGTTCAGCCATTTCAAAATTCACATTTGTTGTGTTTTTGTGTACTTTTGAAGCAATTTTAGCTATTAAAGTACGCTTGATTTTCATAAAACTAGGTACAGGCATGGGCCCCATCACAAACTTCCACCACCATGTAGAACATCATTATGATTTTCGTCATAAAAATTAGCCAAAAATGCATTTCGTAAAATGTTTCCCTCTATAAAACCACATGACCCAGGGTCTTCATAAATAGCAGACATTATAGATCAGATCATGCGCTACAATTTGCTTTGTGTACTCATTTTCATCTGACCCTTCCTTCCTGGGTCAATTGAAGGCCAAAGTTCAGCCAAGTCAACATTTCCGTATATACAGGGTGGATTTAAAAAAACGAAACCGAGATATTATTGCTAATTGTAACTAAAGTAGGGCGCGTATGAATGAACGGGAGATATCATCTGTTAGGGTTGAATCTCCTCTTTAAAATGACACCATGATCATGTCATTATGTTTTCGGTTGACTGAGCAGTGACCAGTGTTATGCCAGGGGCCTAGTTTTAGATTTGACCGTTCTCAATGAGAGCAAACGTCGTACAAATAAATCTTTACCGTTGCTGTCTATTCCGTGTGCCCTGTGTGACACGGCGTCGACCGAGACGGTGACACGGTAACTTTTAACTGTGTCTACCACGGACGTGTAATTCTACAGAAGATGGTTTAACAAAAGGACATGTGAGTAGGATACAATCTTTTATGTTATTTCAGTCTTATTTAAGAGAGTCCACTCTCTACAAGAAAGTAATTGTATGTTATTGAGGGAATGTCGTAGTTTTGCCGTGAAGCATTCATTCCAATGTTTGTTTTCTTCCTTTTAGGTTTAGTAAGGTGCAAAGCTTAATATAGGCCTGATATCATCACGTCATTGTCAGGATTTTATTAAACCATCTTAAACAAATATAATTACGAAATTGTTCCTTCTTGGCCAAACTCTTTTCAATCTTAACAAATTATGTGCTTTGATTTATACCTTTGATGACTTATATATGTAGGCCTATATAAGTTTTTTGAGCAAACATCGGATTTCCACCCCAAATGTGAACAAAACAAACTAAAAATTAACAATCTTTTTCGCTGACTACATCGTGAGACAGCAGATGAGTATTGATGTAGTAAAAATGAACAGTTTATAATTCGCAAAGGGAAATAAAACTTGCCTCTAAACTACGTTTTCAGGATAAACTTTTTAAATATTTAATTTATAACGGCATGTGACATTATGACAAATAGTACTAATTTTACAGTAACTTAATTTATGTTTTTAAAAGTGCAAAAACTGAAAATTGCCATATTTTCAAATCTAAAAAAATCTTTTCTCAATCGATGAAGGCTTCTGTACTATTTACATAATGTACATGTTATTTTTTTTTAATATGAAATTTGGCTCAAGACTCTCTTAGTATAAATCCTGAACCTACATGTTATATGATACTCCTCAAGGAGCTAATTAAGTAATCAAAAGTGTTTACCTGCGCCATGACTTGGTATCTCACAGTTCATCAAACACCTGGAAGTGGCAGATCTGTATAGCAGTACACTCAGGCAAACTGACACAACTCAAAAAATTTTCATCATCAGGTAGAGGAATAAATGAGCATACAATTTAATGTTTTCCATATTCAAACATCCGTAACAAATCAGCCGATTCACCTATGATCGTGATTCATGCACCATATACGGTCATTAACAAAGGTATTTAACTGATGATCTCATAATGACGTCATCACGTGTCAGATTAAAGGTGATACAAATATTATAAATATGAAATATTAACAAATGCGAGCTACAACCTCGATTCCTTCTCATATACGATCACTAGCAAAGGTCGTTAACTTTTGGCTTTTCCGTTTATTTCTTCTTCTGATTTTTCCCTATTGACATAACGCATGGGCGTTGTCGGCACTTTTTAAGGTTGTTCCCAAACTTGAGGTTGTTCTTAAACAAACTTGGTAACATCAAAGACATAGTAGAAGAGGTGTGCACCTAACAATGGCATAATCATGACGTCATCAGGTGTAAGTTTAAAGGGGCATTAAATTTAATGTTTCCATATGCAAACATTCATAAAAAATCAACCGTTTGACCTACGATCTTGATTCTTTCGGCATATACGATTATTAATAAAGGTCTTGCAGATGCCCCCATGCCTTCACATTTGACCTCATTCCCTATTGGTCAAACAGACTTTGCCTTTCCATTTGAAACTGGTAAGAGGTATTTGGATGGGGTCAAAGGTGTTTGAGTTCAAATAGGGTGGGGTATCCAAAAAATATCGCCATAACCTGTGACCTTGCTTACTTCCGGTAGAAACCGGAAGGCATTTAAATGAACCTATTTTGTAAAAGTGGGGAAAGCTGCCGAGATGCGGTTGGTAGTGTTAGTGTCTAAGGTAAATAGGGTTTCCAAAAATGTAAGTTTCTACGTCATTTTTATAAAAGGGCGCCCTCTAGCGGCGAAATTAAAAAGTCTTAAAATAACCCTTTAAAAGCAGTGTTTGCGCAAATTAGCCCAGTAGTGGTGATTATAGAGTGCGTCGACCACCAAACATGTCTGTGTTGTTAAAACATTGATTACGTCATCAATCCTTCAAAGGTAACACATTAAAGGTAAACATTTTTTTAAATTAAATACTTTATAGGCTAACATCTAATTTTGCAAGCTAAGCATGCTCTTCAATTGAAGGCCAAAGTTCAGCAAAGTCAACATTTCCGTATACAGGTTTAGTAAGGTGCAAAGCCTAATATAGGCCTGATATCATTAAGTCATTGTCAGGATTGTATTGAACCATCTTCAACAAATCTAATTACGAAATTGTTCTTAACAAATTATGTGCTCTGATTTCTGTCTTTGATGACTAATATATGTATATCATTTTTTCGAGTAAACATCGGATTTCCATCCCAAATGTGAACAAAACAAACTAACAATGAACAGTTTAGGGAAATAAAACTTGCCTCTCAACTTAGTTTTCAGGATAAACTTTTTAAATATTTAATTTATAACTGCATGTGACATTATGACAAATAGTACTAATTTTACAGTAACTTAGGCCTAATCGATGTTTTTAAATGTGCAAAAACTGAAAACTGCCATATTTTCAAATCTAAACATATTTTCTGAATCGATGAAGGCTATAATATTTCCATTAAATGTACATGTTATTTTGTTTTATATGAAATTTGGCTCAATACTCTCTTAGTATAAATCCTGAACCTACATGTTATGATACTCCTCAAGGAGCTAATTAAGTAATCAAAGGTTTTTACCTGCACCATAACTTGGTATCTCACAGTTCATCAAACACCTCGAAATGGTAGATCTGTATAGCAGTACTCCCCCACCCAGGCAAACTGACACAACTCAAAAACTGTTCATCATCAGGTATCAGATTAAATGAACATACAATTTAATGTTTTCCATATTCAAACATTCATAACAAATCAGCCGATTGACCTATGATCGTGATTCCTGCGCCACATACGATCACTAGCAAATGTCGTTAATTGATGACGTCATGATGACGTCATCACGTGGCAGATTAAAGGTGATCAAATACAAGTATATGCAGACGCGCACATTGCTTGACCTTTGACCTCGTTTCCTAGTGATCAAATCTTCGTTGGCTTATAATTTTTAAAGTGATAACAAACAACATGGGACTCATAGCATTATGGTTAGGTATAGCCAAGCTTTAAAAAAAATGAAAAGGGTGACCTTTGACCTCGATAACCATTAGTCAAACAGTTTTTGGCTTATAATTTAAAATTGTTCAAAAATAGATAATTTAGTTAATCATTGAATTCTGCTTAGGCGTTTTTCAAGTTTTGAAGTTAAAAAATGTGAAAAAGCCCTACGCTCTGTTCATAAAACAGACGGAGCTGTAGTTTTTTTTTTTTTTCCGTTTTCTTCTGATTTTTTTCCCATAGACAAAGCGCATAGGCGTTGTCGGCGCTTTTTAAGGTTGTTCCCAAACATTGATCTTAACCAAACTTGGTCACATCAAAGACATAGTATAAGAGGTGTGCACCCAAGAATGGCTTCATTGTGACGTCATCCGTTACGTCATTATAACACTTTAAAAATGCCTAAAAAGCCGAAAATGACCAAAATATGCACATTTTAAAATGATTCCCTTGCCAAAACCGCGTGACGCAGGGTCTTTATATTTGGCAGACATATAGATCAGATCCTAGCCTACATTGTTCTTAGTGTAGGCATTTTCATCTGACCCTTCCTTCCTGGGTCAATCGAAGGTCAAAGTTCAGCCAATTCAAAAATCACATTGTTTGTATTTTGTTGTACTTATGAAGCAATATTACCTATTAAACTACGCTTGATCTTTATAAAACTAGGTACAGGCATGGGCCCCATCACAAACTTCCACCACCATGTAGAACATCACCATGACATAACTGATTACGTAATTATGATAATTTAAAGTGGCAAAAAAGTGGATTTTCTTCATGAAAATGACCCCAAATGCATTTCTTAAAATGTTTCCCTCTATAAAACCACATGGCCTAGGGTCTTCATATTTAGCAGACATTATAGATCAGATCATGGACTACAATGTTCTTTGTGTAGGCATTTTCATCTGACCCTTCCGTCCTGGGTCAATTGAAGGCCAAAGTTCAGCCAAGTCGCAATTTGCGTAAAACCATGCATAAGCCACCCCACCCCAGGCCATGTACTCGCGTTTTGCTACCGTGAAAGTGATATAGCGCCCTCATAGTTATACATGTATAGCTAAAGAGAGAATGCGCAGTACATGTAAACATATAGTTCATGTACTTGTTGTAAGTTGCGCGAACATGCAGTGCACGTCCCATTTAAAAACAAAAGCTTAATATAGGCCTGAAATAATTAAGTCATTGTCTAGATTTTATTGAACCATCTTTTAAAAATCTAATTACGAAATTGTCCTCCTTGGCCAAACTCTTTTCAATCTTAACTAATTATGTGCTCTGATTTCTGCCTTTGATGACTAATATATGTATATCAGTATTTCGAGTAAACATCGCGTTTCCATCCCAAATGTGAACAAAACAAACTAAAAATGAACAGTTTAGAATTGGCAAAGGGAAATCAAAATTGCCTCTAAACTGAGTTTTCAGGATAAACTTTTTAAATATTTAATTTATAACGCCATGTGACATTATTACAAATAGTACTAATTTTACAGTAACTTAATTGATGTTTTTAAAAGTGCAAAAACTGAAAATTGCCATATTCTCAAATCTAAACAAATCTTTTCTCAATCGATGAAGGTAACTGTACTGTTTACATAATGTACATGTTATTTTGTTTTATATGAAATTTCGCCCAAGACTCTCTTAGTATAAATCCTGAACATACATGTTATGATACTCCTCAAGGAGCTAATTAAGTAATCAAAAGTTTTTACCTGCGCCATGACTTGGTATCTCACAGTTCATCAAACACTTGGAAGTGGCAGATCTGTATAGCAGTACACTCAGGCAAACTGACACAACTCAAAAACTGTTCATCATCAGGTTTAAGATTAAATGAGCATACAATTTAATGTTTTCCATATTCAAAATTCGTAACAAATCAGCCGATTCACCTATGATCGTGATTCCTGCGCCATATACGGTAATTAACAAAGGTATTTAACTGATGATCTCATAATGACGTCATCACGTGTCAGATTAAAGGTGATACAAATATTATAAATATGAAATATTATCAAATGCGAGCTACAACCTTGATTCCTTCCCATATACGATCACTAGCAAAGGTCGTTAACTTTTGGCTTTTCCGTTTATTTCTTCTTCTAATGTTTTCCCCATTGACATAACGCATGGGCGTTGTCGGCACTTTTTGAGGTTGTTCCCAAACTTGGGGTTGTTCTTAAACAAACTTGGTAACATCAAAGACATATTAGAAGAGGTGTGCACTCAACAATGGCGCCATCATGACGTCATCAGTTGTAAGTTTAAAGGGGCATGAAATTTAATGTTTCCATATGCAAAAATTCATAAAAAAATCAACCGTTTGACCTACGATCTTGATTCTTTCGGCATATTCGATAATTAATAAAGGTCTTTCAGATGCCCACATGTCTTCACATTTGACCTCATTCCCTATTGGTCAAACAGACTTTGCCTTTCCATTTGAAACTGGTAAGAGGTATTTGGATGGGGTCAAAGGTGTTTGAGTTCGACTAGGGTGGGGTATCCAAAAAATATCGCGTGACCTTGCTCACTTCCGGTAGAAACCGGAAGTGCATTTAAATGAACCTATTTTGTAAAAGTGGGTAAAGCTGCCGAGATGCGGTTGGTAGTGTTAGTGTCTAAGGTAAATAGGGTTTCCAAAAATGTAAGTTTCTACGTCATTCCATAAAAGGGTGCCCTCTAGCGGCAAAATTAAAAAGTCTTAAAATGACCCTTTGATAGCAGTGTTTGCGCAAATTAGCCCAATAGTGGTGAATATAGAGTGCGTCGACCACCAAACATGTCTGTATTGTTAAAACATTTATTACGTCATCAATCCTTTAAAGGTAACACATTAAAGGTAAACATTTTTTTAATTAAATACTTTATATACTTTTTGCAAGCTAAGCATGCTCATTTTTGAAGTTAAAAAAATTAGAAAAAGCCCTACGCTCTGTTCATAGAACAGACGTAGCTCTAGTTTTTTCTTCTTCTTCTTCTTCTTCTGATTTTTTTGCCATAGACAAAGCGCATAGGCGTTGTCGGCGCTTTTTCAGGTTGTTCCCAAACATTGATCTTAACCAAACTTGGTCACATCAAAGACATAGTATAAGAGGTGTGCACCCAAGAATGGCTATATTGTGACGTCATCCGTTACGTCATTATAACACTTTAAAAATGCCTAAAAAGCGGAAAATTGCCGAAATATGACCCAGGGTTTTCATATTTGGCAAACATTTAGATCAGATCATGAGCTTCATTGTTCTTAGTGTAGGCATTTTCATCTGACCCTTCCTTCCTGGGTCAATCGAAGGTCAAAGTTCAGCCAATTCAAAAATCACATTGTTTGTATTTGTTTGTACTTATGAAGCAATATTAGCTATTCAACCATGCTTGATTTTCATAAAACTAGGTACAGGCATGGGCCCCATCACAAACGTCCACCACCATGTAGAACGTCACCATGACGTCAATGATTACGTAATTATAATAATTTTAAAATAGCACAAAAGTGGATTTTTATCATGAAAATTACCAAAATATGCATTTCGTAAAATGTTTCCCTCTATAAAACCACATGACGCAGGGTCTTCATATTTAGCAGACATTATATATCAGATCATGGGCTACAATGTTTTGTGTGTAGGCATTTTCATCTGACCCTTTCTTCCTGGGTCAATTGAAGGCCAAAGTTCAGCCAAGTCAAAATTTCCGTATATACAGGGTGGATAAAAAAAAAACGAAACCGAAATATTATTGCTAATTGTAACTAAAGTAGGGCGCGTATGAATGAACGGGAGATATCATCTGTTAGGGTTGAATCTCCTCTTTAAAATGACACCATGATCATGTCATTATGTTTTCGGTTGACTGAGCAGTGACCAGTGTTATGCCAGGGGCCTAGTTTTAGATTTGACCGTTCTCAATGCGAGCAAACGTCGTACAAATAAATCTTTACCGTAGCTGTCTATTCCGTGTGCCCTGTGTGACACGGCGCCGACCGAGACAGTGACACGGTAACTTTTGACTGTCTACCACGGACGTGTAGTTATACAGAAGATGGTTTAACAATAGGACATGTGAGTATCTTTTATGTTATTTCAGTCTTTTTTAAGAGAGTCCACTCTCTACAAGAAAGTAATTGTATGTTATTGAGGGAATGTCGTAGTTTTGCCGTGAAGCATTCATTCCAATGTTTGTTTTCTTCCTTTTAGGTTTAGTAAGGTGCAAAGCTTTATATAGGCCTGATATCGTTACGTCATTGTCAGGATGTTATTAAACCATCTTAAACAAATCTAATTACGAAATTGTTCCTTCTTGGCCAAACTCTTTTCAATCTTAACAAATTATGTGCTTTGATTTATACCTTTGATGACTAATATATGCAAGAGTGGAGGAACTGCGACGATTTTTGCGGGAGAGAGCAGTTTCTGTGGGGAATGAAGCTCATGCTGAGCTAGCAGAAAGGGCATTTTGGGCAGAAAGGTTGGGGTTACCTGCGAAGCCAGCTGATAAGACTGAAGTCCAGATTTAAAAATCTTGACGTGACAAACTTACTTTTTATGGCGGAATTGTTCACCTTCCTCGCCTGGAGACTCTTTCATTCAGGAGAATGGGAAGACGGCCCAACCAGCCTTCCAGATACATGCAGAGATCATTTGGATAGCTATATTAAAGCTGGTAGGCCTAGGCCCATTTCATTTTTACTCAATCATTGTACTTTTTTGGAGGGAACAAAACAAAAGTGACTATTTACAGTTTTTCTCTTACAATCATCGCCGCATTTGCAGCACCCTGGCAATAGATCTTCAATTGTTATGATTTTTATATAAACTTTAGAAAATTACTGTAAAGTTCTGCTGAGTGAAGGTGCCTCAGGTTGACTCGGCGTTTAATATGCTGTGATGGGTAGTTCAAGTCCACTGGTACTGGTAGGCTACTTTAGGATACAAAATCATTTGAGCAAATTTTGTTTTTAAAAAAAATCTTTATTGGAGATTGAGAACTTAAGAAAAATGGCATAATTTTAATAGCTGAATGATAGGGCACTATTAAAAGGGCAAATTAAAAAATAAAAACTCAAAGGCCTTTTTAATCCATTTTGTGAACAGAAGGGATTTTTTAAATTAAATTTCCCCTGCACCCAACCTAAAATTATGTTAAAGTACACTTGGTTTTTGTTTTAGTATGATGCAGGTAACCGTAGAATTTGCCTCATTAAAACGGAGGGTAAAAGGACTTTGAAATTAAGACGACTGAACTCCCACGAATGATTGTTGAAAATTGGGGAAATACATGATTCGCATTATTCTAAGCAGGTTTAGTGTCATGTTGCTTTTCATATTTTGTATTTCTATTTACCACAGGGTCCAAGGAACTTGTAAGCATATCTGTGGATTTTTTGCTGTAGTGGAAGCAGTTGAACAAGGCAAAAACACATGTACATTTCAACGACAAGCCTGGGGACATGCAGTACCACGTCCAGGGAAAACCGTTACATGCGAGTTTGCCAAAAATATCAAGATTGTTGGCATTAAAGCAGATGTCACTCATGAACAGTCAGCCAATGGCCCCAAGTGCCATAAACTGTGCCTTCTGTGATGTTAGATCCAATCGCGCGCATCCATAACACGCACAACGCACCAGCTCGCGTATGGACACAGTAATGGCGGATATGATAGTTGTTGACGTCACGCGTATGGCACGCCAAAGCGGTAATAATTCAACACTGATCATTTTGCCATAAACCCTGAAAAACAAGTCTCAACATTTAAAAAAAATTGCCAACAAAAGCACGGTATGCAAATTTCAAACAGTCTATTAACAATTAAAAGTCATGCCATTTTTCTTTCTTGCACATTTGCAAAAATATGCGTCAACATTAAATGATCAGTGTTTAATTATTTTTTGCCTTGGCATGCCATAGTGTGGACACAGTAATGGCGGATAGCAACCGGTTGTCAAGCCAAGTGAAACCCAAAAATAACTGAGCTGATAGGGCATCTGTTCATTTAAAATTACTTAAGGTCTTGCGTTCAAATGCTGATGGGGACCATATGATTTATCTGTAATTCAATGTATGGTTAACAAAGACCCCGTTGTCACTAGAGAAATTGCTTTGCTCGACAATGATTCAACAAAGATTTTCTGATGTGAACGCATGCCTCTTGTAATGTGTACGCTCCCTTCGTTTGGTGAAGCGATTTCACCTGTTCACACATAACAAAATGGGACCCTCGTCACACAGGTCCATTCTATCTTGGTTAGTGGCTGTCTTAACCTGAGTGGTACCGCTCTTCGTTAAATCTTTAAGTCAGATGTGAACGCATGCTTAATTAACAATGATCAACTAATCCTTGTCAATGAAGTAATTTCTCTAGTGAGAACAGGGTCTATTTCAATTCCAAGGTGCTATACAAATGCTGCATTAATAAAAAATAATAATAATAATAAAGGCACTGTTATTTGTATCAACAAAATTTCTTTTAGCATCAGTTCTTTGTTTTTATTACTGATAAAACAAGGTTCCTACTATAACAAGATACATGTAATCTGCAAAGTCCTCGAGGACATGCATGGTTGCACATTTTGTGCTTAAATTGTTTTACAGTATAAGTAACAAAAGGTACCCCACAATATGGCAGCTGTTGGATACGATTTGACTTCCATATTCCAGCATTGCACATCACTTTTTACATGTAGCCTACATCAGGGGTTTGAAATTACGAAATTTTAGCTGATTTCAGCATTTTTTTTTCTGACATATTTCCGCTTTTTTCCCCCATAAGTAATAAGTTGGGGACAACACTTCAATTCACCAAGGATTTTTATGTCATGGCCAATTGTAGCAATTGTATACAGTCCGTGTGTTTGGGTGTGGCACCTCGAAGTATAAACAGTTTTTTAAATTGATATTTTTCCACAAACAAAGGTTATTCGCTTTCAAATGAGACATCAAACAAATAAAATCGTCCAACCTTTAGTTATCGAACAATTACTGTCAATATTTCGAATTATTTTGGTCCGAAATAATTCCAGGCATAGATTTGCCCAAGTCTTCCGAGACAGAAGGAAAGAGATTTGATGGGCCACTAGACTGGAGGGCACGATGCAAGCTGCAAATCACAGACCAAATTACAAATCAGACGGGGGCAAGTCTATAGACATAGGCAAAAACGGCCAGACAAAGTGGCATTTTTCACAGGTTGCCGATGTCTAAAGTTCAAAGTATGATTTGTTTTCATAAAAGTAAATGCTTCAAAAATTTGTATAGAGAAAACAATTAAATTTGCCGAGAACCACGGACTGTATATCTTAAAATAATGTATATTTAAAAAGCTTCTTATCATGGATAAACACACCAGAGTGTCTCAAGCTTTTTATTTATATTGTAATTCATGTTCCAATCTTTCAACCTGAGCTTTAGCTTTTGTCATTTTATTTCTGAGTTCACCACGCTGCTTTTGTAACTGGTCTATTTCGTCCTCGAGGTGCTTTACATATTCTGTGGTGTGGAGCTGATTACTGCAGCTAAAAAAGGGCACAGAGCTGTGATCATGATTCAGTGGTACATGTACCATCTTCTGGGTTTATTTGCACGGCAATCGATCTAAATCGTTGTGCTTGTCGCTTTTTGGGAGATTTTCTTTTAGGAGTGTCAATATTGTATCCCTTCAGAAAAAAATGTCGGCTGAGGGTCAATGGGAAAAGGTTCTCCATGTTTGAAGTGGTTGCTGCATACGACAGTTGATGTAGTTACTGTGAAGTTTTGTCCATACACGACGATGCTTCACATTTCCACAACTGTGGAAGCGGAGCACCTTGACATGATCTTGATTACATACCTGTGAGGAAAGAAAAGTATTCCTTAAATGAAAATACATGTATGTAACGTAACATTGGTTGTATGAATTTAATTCACAGAGACGCTATATGTTACCGGTAAGTCTATGGAACATGGCAGAAAAAGTTTATTTTCAAGGAAATTGTTTAATATTTTTCACTCCTAAAAACACTTCCCTTTAAAATATAGGCCTAGTGGCGAATGCGTACAGTATTTATACCAATTTTTTTCTTTTTCTTTTAAGGAAATATTTGGCAACTTTCCAGCCTGTTTTACGCACCATTTTGCACACAAGGTTGCATGCAGCCACCGTACCGGCGCCGCATGGTCAACTTGATTATTTTCACAATGACATGAATCGTACACACATATAATATAGGCCTATACGTACGTACGCACAAATGCGATAAATGTACATGTCATGTACACATATGAAGCGTGAATGGTTCCACGTGAATTGACATGCATGACAAAATTGACAACACGATGGAGAACAAGACAGTCAGTAGGCCTAGGCCTACATGACTGACAAAAACTTTGGCATTTTAATGTGCACAATTCAACACAAATTTTACATTACCTTTCACATACCTCTTTGGAAATCTGCGATCATTACTACAACCAAAAACAGCGCAATGATCCCCACCTCCCATTGTAAAGATAGAAAAAAATTCATTGAGTTGAGGTCCGTTCACGTCTTTCACTTTCAGTTGATGATTTTACATGTGGTGAAAAAGTGCCGTGCGGTGGCGCTGCTATTTTTTGGCGGGCTGACCCGAAATCTATCCCATGAACCTTTGCGGCCGCTATTTTCGATAAGGTCTATGGAGGAAGAGCATGATCATCATAGGCCTAGTCAACTTAATCCTTGTGACAACTCGACCGTTTGCCAACTCGACCGTTTGCCAAATCGAGTTGGTAGGCCTATAACGGTCGAGTTGGTTTTAGAGAAACTATTACCTCCTGGAATCAATAGATAATCTAATTCCAATACATATACTTCCCACTTACACTTTTGTCGCAAATGTTGCTTTTCTATCACATTTTCTCCTTCAATAATTGCCTTCAGTTAGTGCACAAGATAACCATTCACGCGCGCGCAGTGCCCTCTGTTGTCACACTTACGCACAGACCGCTCGCTGCGTCATTTTGTGCATTACTTTACGCAGTAATTTATCATTTATTTATCTCAGAAATGCAACATTTGCGACAGAAGTGCAAGTCGGAAGTATATCTTAGAATTTGATGATCTGTTGATTCCAGGAGGTAATTTCATTCAAATCTTCATTCAATGTACGGTATACGAAAAAAATACAGCTTATAACTGAATGATCTGTTGATTTCAGGAGGTAATTTCATTCAAGTCCTTGTTCAATGTATACGAAAAACATACCTTTTTTTCATGCTATAAATAAAATCTTAATTCTATTTCAGAAGCTGTCAAGTTCAAACCCCACCAAACCGTCATCCTCGCGACACGATGTAGAGAATGTTGCGAAGATAAATCAAGCGGCCGAGCGAGAAATCGCCAGGAGTGGAGCTCAGGAGCTGAGATTGCTGCAGAACGAGATTAAAGGATCTTGACCAGAGAACTTTTTCTGACGTACCACATCCCTCACACTTACCTTTCGGGTGATGAGATTTTTACACCATATTTTGTCATATTTTTCTGTTTACCATTGTTAAATTTCGCATTCTCAATCTGTAAAGTATATGTTGGCATATAGTCGCCATGTCCGCGTGATGTCGCCACCCTATTCATAAGCCATTGTTCATCAATACGTGACTTTACGGTTCCCCCACAATTCACTGCGCACGGTAGATGGCGCAGTGCATGATGGTATGCAATTCTAGTACACATCGCCTCGGCCCTCACGGCTTTATTGCTCAAGTGAATGGGAATACAATGACCGTGCACGGTGCAAGACGCGTTGAGTGCGTGGGCATCTTCTCGGTACACTCGGCGCGTTGTGCACTGTCATTGTATCGCGTTATCGGAGTATAAACATTATGACAACCCGTGTCAGTTTTTCACGACGATATAATCCCAAAACAGACATACAGTAGGTTGAATTTGTATCCGAGGTCTATATTACCAGTGAAAATTTGTCAAAAACACAAATTTGTCACGTTTTACAAGTTTGAAGCGACCGAGTACTGTCAATTCTCATTCACTTGTGCAATAAAGCTGTGAGCGCAGAGACGATGTGTACTAGAATTGCATCCCATCATGCACTGTGCCATGTTCCGCGCGCAGTGAATTATGGGGGAACCGTAAAGGCATGTATAGGGTGGCGATGTCACGGACCTTACGACTATGCCGACATTTATGTTACCTTTTCAAAGATGTCATAAGAAAAGATCACCATGCACGGACACCCTCTGGGACCTCATATACACTAAACTAAGAATGGGAATTTACGGTTAATTCAAAAACCAGTTTGTAATTCTTTCAAGTGTTGGTTAACCGGTTAACCGTTCGGTCGACACCAAGGATTGTTGCTGTTGTTTATACATGTATGTAGATGCATTTGCAAATTGCAATGCACACAATCCCCCAAAATAACGCTGAAACTTTATTTGCATAGTCAACATTTCACTACGACCGCATATAAACTTATTCCAATTTCAAGAAGTCATTACAAACAACCCCCTGAAAACTATTGTAATTTCTTCAAAATTGGGTTTCGTTTAAACTTTACGGAAAAACCGGTTTTTTATTTTCTTTCGGTTAACCGGTTAAACGCATCTCATCCCTACAGTAAACGTAAATTCATGACACTTTACCTCCTAATTTTGTGTTTTTTTATCATCAAACTAACATTTTTATTATAGGTTTGAACAACGAAATCCTGGGTGTCCGTGTGCAGGTTAAATAACCAAAAAAGAACCTTGTGCATAACAAGTACAACTTGCAATATAACAAAAAATATTACCCACTAAAAATCAAATACGAATTTCACAAAAAATGACAATTGCAGCGATGCCACATGGTATGGGCGCCGCCATTTGTCTAAATACTGCCTGGGCTAGAATGACTTTTTGCGTACAACTTTGTTGACTGTATTGTCATAGGAATGAATAAAAATGCACAAAGATGTCATTCTTTGCCCAGTAATCAGACAAAATGGCAGTGCCCATAGTGCGGCGATTCGCTAAAATTGCCATTCTTTGTGAATGATTGTGATGATTTTGTTACTGCAAATGATATACATTTAATTGGCCTTTAATACTCCTGGCCAGGTTGTAACAAAAACACCAATGTCACACTTTAAGGCTCACAATTCATAGAATTAACCTTTTCATAACTTGCAGTACATTGTACAATGTATTTACATTTTTTTGGTCCATTTTTGATAAACATTTTACTCCGTCAATATAACTGAAATGGTGCTGTGAACTTATACTATTATAAGCTTCTTTTTTTATCTGTAGTAGTTGCCAAACACTTGCGTTACTAAACATTTCAACGGTGATTTTGCATCATACCAAACATTATTCTTTGTAATAAATTGTTATCAAAGTATACAGTCGAACACTGGTAATACAAAGCAATGCTTTTTTCAAGACTGATAATACAAGATTACTGTTAAGACAAGGATTTTCAAAGTCGCAAGGACCTTGTATTAACAGTGTTCGACTGTATTTTTCAATAATTTTAACGTGCTCTAGTTTCTGCTCTGCTGCCGTCGTCATGACCTTCTACATAATGTACAAATGTTTAATAAGTTATACATAAGGTTTATAGCAATGTGTTTTGTCATTTTTGAATACATTCAAAATACATGTAAACAGACGGAATATTCTGATATGATGTTCAATTTCTGGTTGTTATGGTTTGCCATGTTTAGGGGGGTTGGGTGTGGTTGGGGTTAGGTGGGGGCGGGGGGGAGGGGGGGAGGTGCAGTCAACATGTTGGCAGCTACCCTGTATAATGGTTGGGAAATGGTTGGTACCATGTTGGCCCCACGTTGTTCCTACGCCGGTTTAGTGTGGGCACATTGTTGGCATGTTGTTGGGTTAAGGGTGGCCAGACGTTGGCCCAACGTCATCTTTAAATGATGCATATAAGGCTAACGTTGGCCCAACATTGTTTCAACGTTGGGCCGATGTCTCTTGCCGACGTTGGCAGCTACCCCGAATAAAGGTTGGGAAATGGTTGGTACCATGTTGGCCCAACGTTTGACACTAGTATTACAGGTTGTGCCATTGTTGGCCCCACGTTGTTCCTACGTCGGTTGAGTGTGGGCATGTTGTTGGGTGAAGGGTGGCCAGACGTTGGCCCAACGTCAACTCTAAATGATACATAAAAGGCTAACGTTGGCCCAACATTGTTTCCACGTTGGGCCGATGTCTCTTGCCGACGTTGGCCCATCGTAACCTTGATGAGCAAAATCACGCTGGCCCAACGTCATTGGCCCACATTGGGCCAACGCGGAAGCACACATGGTCCCAACGTTGGCCCGACGTCGTGGTGTTATCAGGGTGTAGGCCTATATAAGTTTTTTGAGCAAACATCGGATTTCCACCCGAAATGTGAACAAAACAAACTACAAATTAACAATCTTTTTCGCTGACTACATCGTGAGACAGCAGATGAGTATTGATTTAGTAAAAATGAACAGTTTATAATTCGCAAAGGGAAATAAAACTTGCCTCTCAACTACGTTTTCAGGATAAACTTTTTAAATATTTAATTTATAACGGCATGTGACATTATGACAAATAGTACTAATTTTACAGTAACTTAATTGATGTTTTTAAAAGTGCAAAAACTGAAAATTGCCATATTTTCAAATCTAAACAAATCTTTTCTCAATCGATGAAGGCTTCTGTACTATTTACATAATGTACATGTTATTTTGTTTTATATCAAATTTGGCTCAAGACTCTCTTAGTATAAATCCTGAACCTACATGTTATGATACTCCTCAAGGAGCTAATTAAGTAATCAAATGTTTTTACCTGCGCCATGACTTGGTATCTCACAGTACATCAAACACCTGGAAGTGGCAGATCTGTATAGCAGTACACTCAGCAAACTGACACAACTCAAAAACTTTTCATCATCATGGGTATAAGAATAAATGAGCATACAATTTAATGTTTTCCATATTCCAACATTCGTAACAAATCAGCCGATTCACCTATGATCGTGATTCATGCGCCATATACGGTCATTAACAAAGTCATTTAACTGATGATCTCATAATGGCGTCATCACGTGTCAGATTAAAGGTGATACAAATATTATAAATATGAAATATTAACAAATGCGAGCTACAACCTTGGTTCCTTCACATATACGATCACTAGCAAAGGTCGTTAACTTTTGGCTTTTCCGTTTATTTCTTCTTCTGATTTTTTCCCCATTGACATAACGCATGGGCGTTGTCGGCACTTTTTAAGGTTGTTCCCAAACTTGAGGTTGTTCTTAAACAAACTTCAACATCAAAGACATAGTAGAAGAGGTGTGCACCTAACAATGGCGTCATCATGACGTCATCAGGTGTAAGTTTAAAGGGGCATGAAATTTAATGTTTCCATATGCAAAAATTCATAAAAAAAATCAACCGTTTGACCTACGATCTTGATTCTTTCGGCATATACGATCATTAATAAAGGTCTTTCAGATGCCCCCATGCCTTCACATTTGACCTCATTCCCTATTGGTGAAAAAGACTTTGCCTTGCCATTTGAAACTGGTAAGAGGTATTTGGATGGGGTCAAAGGTGTTTGAGTTCGACTAGGATGGGGTATTCAAAAAATATCGCCATAACCTGTGACCTTGCTCACTTCCGGAAGTGCATTTTAATGAACCTATTTTGTAAAAGTGGGGAAAGCTGCCGAGATGCGGTTGGTAGTGTACGTTAGTGTCTAAGGTAAATAGGGTTTCCAAAAATGTAAGTTTCTACGTCATTCCATAAAAGGGCGCACTCTAGCGGCGAAATTAAAAAGTCTTAAAATAACCCTTTAAAAGCAGTGTTTGCGCAAACACACAGTCGGGTTACAAATGTCAATGCACAATCAACGCGTTTACTAAACAAAATAACCATGTGACTACAGCCAGATTTCTACCTGTCATAGCTTCCCTTTACCGGTCCCCATATTGCAGTACCGAGAGAGGACGCAATTCTGTGTACGTGTTAATGTCCGTGTTATTACATCTGTTAACTCCGCATCATATGGTAAATGTCAAATCCATAGGTTTCTCCACGACTTTCAACACTAACACAATTGTGACCTCCGGTCATTGCACACTTCCGGTGCACACCTTCCTCACTTCCAGTCGAAACTATAACTGGCCCTTAGTTTAAAAATGGTAGGAGGTGTTAAGGTGGGTTCAACAGTCTTAGTGCCAAAGCTCATCACACTTTCCAAAAAAAAAAGGTTACGTCATCGTACGTAATAGTGCCCTCTACCGGCATGATGACATTCTTTAAAACGCAATTTTAACAGATGTCTGTGGGGAAGTTTGTCTAAAATTGTCAGGTTGGTATATAACATCGCCTCACGTCAGTATGCCTGATGTGTGAAACTTTACAAACGTCTCATGTGCAATATTGATTTGTAAAGCTTTTAAATTGTACACAGTTGGATGACTTATTTCTGCAAAACTCAACATCGGAAACAAAACTTCAAAGATATGCTGTTTGCGATTGCCTTAATGACATACATGTATTATAATGACGTGATGACGTCATCGTAAGTCATTATAACAATGAATTGAAAATTTCACTGACAAATTTTTAAACATCAATACAATATACAAGGTCGATCACCTTGGACAGTCTTTTTACGTCATGAAATAGATCATTCTAAAATATTGCACTGTACGCCGGTGTCGTACGCACGACCTACCCTCAAAAAGAAATAAATAAATTTAACAGACAACAAAATATATACATGTACAATTGATTTTCATCTTAAAAAACGCAACATTCGCCCCACCCCCTGCAAGCGGCGAAAAAGCCCTACGATCTGTTCAACGAACAGACGTAGCTCTAGTTTCTTTTTCTTATTCTTTTTCTTCTTTTTCCACTCAAACGTTTCCAGAGCTTTTCTTCAAAACGGTTCAAGCTATCAACTTGAAACTTTGTAGGAACATCAACCTCAATGTGAAGGTGTGCATACAAGTGTGACGTCATTGTGACGTCATCAAGTATCAAATTACACCCAAAAAAACCAAAATATGAATATTTTTAAATGCTTCCGTCTTGAAAACCACGTGACCCAGGATCTTCGTATTTGGCAGGTTTATAGATGACATTCTGTGCTACAATTTTCTTTGTGTGGGCATTTTCATCTGACCCTTCCTTCTGGGGTCAATTGGAGGTCAAAGTTCAACGAAACTGAGAATCTCAGTTTTTACACTTACCAGCAACAATGCCTATCTAACCAAGCTGAATCGTTAGTAAATTAGATACAGACATAGGCCCTACGGCAGACTTTCACCAGAATGTATAGTATCATGATGGCATCAAGTGTGACGTAATCATGACGTCATCAGGTGTCAAATTACAAAAATTCAAAGGTTATTATTTCCAAAATTCATATCTCAAGAACCGTAATAGATACTTGAACAATTCTTTTACAACATGATAAGTCTAAATGAACTGAACAAATCATACAATGTCATGACCCCTGTGTGACGCCTACTTCCGGTCCAAACCGGAGGTTGTTTGAAAATGTGCATTTTTTAAAGCGTTTTGAATGCAAATAGATTCAAAGTGGTAGTGAATTTGACCATATTTCTACAGAACGAAATGTTTCCACACATGTGGACTTTTTGACTATACCATTGGTGACGTCATCACATGGACGGTAGTTACGTAATGTGGTGTCAAAATACGCAAATTTGGAGCTGAATTGTTTAAAAATGCTGTATCTTGAGAACTACAACAGATATTTGCATGATTCTTTCGCCACATTTAAGAACTTGATGTTTATCAAATTGTTGAACAATTTGTGCACAACATTGTGACGTCATGATATCGTCACAGGTGTCAAATTACAAAAATTAAATGGTTATTATTTCAAAAATTCATATCTCAAGAATCGTATTAGATACTTGAAAAATTCTTTCACAGCATGATAGGTCGCAATGAACTGAACAAATCATACAATGGAATGACCCCTGTGTGACCCAAACCTCCGGTCCAAACCGGAAGAGGTTCGAAAATGTACACTTTTTTAGCACTTTGAATGCAAATAGAGCCAAAGTGTAGGGAATTTGACCATAGTTCTACGGAACGAAATGTTCCCTCACATGTGGACTTTATGACTACATATATACCACTGATGACGTCATCACGTGTACGGTGGTTACGTAATGTGGAGAAATTATTTGTTGGGTCCCTTGATAATTAAGCTAACTCAGTCTTTGAGGGCGCTATGCCAAGCCTCCACTAATCTGACGATTTGCGCCCATATATAGTGTTCGACTTCTAATAATAGAACTTGCATCTAGGCGGCCTGTCTCGGGTCAGAGGTCATAATGTATCTTTTTAAGGAGGATGTCTGGGCCACACGGCCAATGATACACGTACGTGCGCGTGTAGTGAAGAAGTCAGACAGACAAGACATAATAAGCAGGGCTTGATTTACAACAGAGAAAATTGGACTTTTGAAGATGTAAAACTGCTAGTTTCCGTGGCATCATCGCCAGGAAAGTTGAATGAACACTTGATAGTACAAGGACATTTACTTTTGGTGACTTAGCTGTTGTATCTTGGGTGTAATTATGTACGGCTAGCCTTAGTCGGTGGACCAGAGTAAATATGTCTTCTCCCCGAAAACTGTGAATGTGACATGCTGGAAATCGTTGCTGTGTTGGAAATAAAATGGACATGGTGGACCGCAACTCAAGTTGACTGGAGCGTCAGTTTATTCTAGATGCAATTGAACCCCAACTCCCCATACGGCGATATACTACAGTAATATGATCTCAAATGACAAAATCTTTAGAACTGTTAGATATTGAAAAGATTCTTTCAGCACATATACATGTCAAAACTTGTTCTTCAGTAGATACTTGAACAATCTGTGCACACAATAGTAACGTTATGATGAGATTGACAATTATGACGTCATCAGATACACAATTTAGCGTTGAATATAGTCAGAGTCATGTCTTGAGAATTCCAATACTTTTTCAACATCAAACAACTCAAAATTTCAAACAATCTCAAAACTGTGTCGTCATCATCATTTCAATGTTTATGTCACCCGATCACCTTGCGTTTGTAAAAAACACAAACGCGAAGCTCTAGTTTTTTTATATTTTATTTTTTCTTTTTCTTTTTCCACTCAAACGTTTCCAGAGGTTTTCTTCAAAACGGTTCAATGTTTCAACTTAAAACTTGGTAGGAACATCAACCCCAATGTGAAGATGTGCATACAAGTGTGACGTTATTGTGACGTCATTAGGTATCAAATTACAAACCAAAAATGACCAAAATATGCATGTTTTAAAATGCTTCCGTCTGGAAAACCACGTGACCCATGATCTTCGTATTTGACAGGCTTATATATCAGATCATGGCCTACAATTTTCTTCGTGTAGGCATATTCATCTGACCCTTCCTTCTGGGGTCAATCTGAGGTCAAAGTTCAACGAAAACGAAAATCTCAATTTTTGCACTTATTGAGCAACAATGCCCATCAAACCAAGCTGAATCTTTAAGAAACTAAGTACAGGCATAGGTCCTATAGCAGACTTTCACCAGCGTGTTTAATATTATGATGGCATCAAGCGTGACGTCATCGTGACGTCATCAAGTATCAAATTACACCTCCCAAAAACCAAAATATGCATATTTTAAAATGCTTCCGTCTCAAAAACCACGTGACCCAGGATCTTCGTATTTGGCAGGTTTATAGATGACATTCTGTGCTACAACTTTCTTTGTGTGGGCATTTTCATCTGACCCTTCCTTCTGGGGTCAATTGGAGGTCAAAGTTCAACGAAAACGGAAATCTCAGTTTTTACACTTACCAGTAACAATGCCCATCAAACCAAGCTGAATCGTTAGTAAATTAGATACAGACATAGGCCCTACGGCAGACTTTCACCAGCATGTATAGTATCATGATGGCATCAAGTGTGACGTAATAATGACGTCATCAGGTGTCAAATTACAAAAATTCAAAGGTTATTATTTTCAAAATTCATATCTCAAGAACCGTAATAGATACTTGAACAATTCTTTCACAACATGATAAGTCTAAATGAACTGAACAAATCATACGATGTCATGACCCCTGTGTGACGCCTACTTCCGGTCCAAACCGGAAGTTGTTCGAAAATGTGCAATTTTTTAGCATTTTGAATGCAAATATATTCAAAGTGGTAGTGAATTTGACCATATTTCTACGGAACGAAATGTTTCCACACATGTGGACCTTTTGACTATACCATTGGTGACGTCATTACATGGACGGTGGTTACGTAATGTGGTGTCAAATCACGCAAATTTGGAGCTGAGATGTTTTAAAATGCTGTATCTTGAAAACTACAACAGATATTGGTATGATTCCTTCGCCACATTTAAGAACTTGATGTTCAACATATTGTTCAACAATTTGTGCACAAAATTGTGACGTCATGATGTCGTCACAGGTGTCACATTACAAGATTTCAAAGGTTATTATTTCAACAATTCATATCTCAAAACGGTGCAAGCTATCAACCCCCAGCTATGGCGGATATGCAGGGAGGAGATATTAGTTACCGGATTAGTGTATACAGCAGCCGATTTCACGAAACTTTACGCAATTGCGCAAGTCCACTTACGCCATAAGTTATTGCGCAAGTAATGGCGTAAGTGGACTTGCGCAATTGCGTAAAGTTTCGTGAAATCGGCTGCTGAACTTCCATTTTTGCCATTCCACAGGTGATAACAACGTCTGAAATTCAACACAAAATTTTCATTTAACCCGATCACCTGGCGTTTGTAACAACAAACGTCATACCTCTAGTTATTATTATTAACGCTCAGAGATGCATGAGCCAAAAAATTGCACGGAGGCTCCAATGGGAGACTCCGGAAGGCACTTTGTATAGACCGTATCGAATAGCCGCCATTTTGTGGTGCAGTTTCTTTGTTCCTTGAGGACATGCATGGTTGCACATATTGTGCTTCCATTGTTGAACGGTTTAAGTAACAAAAGGTGCCCCACGAAATGGCGGCTATTCGATACGGTCTATAATGCGTAAATAGCACTGTTTGGCAGATACAATCATTTCTCTAATGGCCTAAATATATGAATGGAGATCTCCTCAAGACACAGCTGTTTACCAGGCTGTTCTGCTTTTACGCACAGAGGCAAAAGGACCTTACTCACAGAACATATGAAGAATACATGTTTGTACACACACAAATCAATGGGCCTGGGCTTGGGGCCAAGATTTCCCAGGGTGGACCTGACTGGTAAATGAACTCAACTTTAAAGGTGACTACAGGGGCACAGACTAGGGTTAACAAATAAGGATTACATGAAGTTTGAGTGGAATTGGCCCAAAGATTTTTTAGTAATTAAAAAAAATACAAAAATGCGCCTTCCGGAAGCTCCCTTTTGCAGCTCTGAGGGTTAGTTATTAATTATTATTAATTATTTCTGGTATTCAATTGAAACCAAGGATTCCTCAAAAGTGCCCGAGGCACTGTAGCTCGTAAGCCTGAATAAACTTGTCAAGAGAAGACAATGAAGAAATGCTCAGTTTTAGAGGTGGGACGAAAGCCCCTTCACAATAGGGGAAAACCCACGGAATCAAGCAGGGACTGAGAACCCAATCCACATACTGACCTGGACGGGATTCGAACCAGGGCCACTGAGGTGGAAGGCGAGGAAAGGACCGCTACGCCAACCTAATTCCCCGCATTCTGAATTTTTAATTTACGTAATTCCCAAATATTCTTATTACATAAAATATGTGCAGTGCCTCAGTTTGTTTATGTTGTGTGATTAAATGATTTGAGAAAAACTGACAATTGGAAATAATTTAAGATTTTCCCCAATGCAAAAACATCTTATAAGTGATACTTGAAAACCAACTGGGCAAGTTCGATTGATTGGAAAAACTGAAAACAGGAACAGCATCACTTAACTGAAGAATAATGTTGAAAATAAACTGCATTGTAGAAATTTCAGCCACATAGATGCAGTAATACTTTAGAAAATCTGCAATCTATGCGTGGTTTTTGTGTTGAATAAATGGTTAAAAACATTGTCTGCAGACAATTTTATATTTAAAAAAACACCTTCAGTTGGCAATTTCCTCCACAATTTCCCCCATTTTACACGGGAAAAAGAATCATGTGGTGTTTGTTACCATTGCTGTCAACACTTTTAGTCAGGTTTTTCTAGTCAACTCGTGAAGTAACATGTTTGTTAACTGCAAATGATGTGTTAGGCTTTAACCCTAGTCGCGAACGAAATTGCTCAGTATTTTCAAGAAAACTTTTAGAAACAGTGATTTTATTTTATTGTATTTATTTATTTGTTTACTTAATTGAGTGCGCTGGGCGCCTATAATTATAACCATCATTTCCTATTTCTTGACACTCTCTTCAGCCTATAGACCGTATCGAATAGCTGCCATCTTGTGGGGCACCTTTTGTTACAGGCAGTATACATCATTGGTAATCTCGAAAATCAGAAATGTTCACAGATTTACGCCTAACTTACACAATATAGACATATTCACGTAGAAAACTTCCCCTGGAATGGTTTTGTCTGAAGTGCTATAGTCTTTGAGAAATGGGTAAAACAATTATTTTTCGTCTCATGAGACAAACATTCAATTCACCCCAAAACCAATTCGCCCGAGTGCCATTTCGCCATTGTCCAAACACTACATCGCCCAAATGCTACTTCGCCCCAAAACCACTTCGTGCACACGCCGTGGTTCAGGGCAAGTGGGTCAGGGCGAAGTGGGTCAGGGCGAAGTGGTTTTGGGGCGAAATGACTGCAAACCCTTTTTTTTTAATGAAGTACGGAGCTGGTTTTTTCTCAGGTTGGTTTTAATCATGCATATCTTCAATCACACAGGGGGATAAAACTATTTGTAACAGTTTACCAATCATGTATACTATCTTTAAACTGTTCAACAATGTAAGCACAATATGTGTAACCATGCATGTCCTCAAGGAACAAAGAAACTGCCCCACAATATGGCGGCTATTCGATACGGTCTATACACAATGCCTTTTCCTCTTTCATGTATCTGTAATAACTTTGGTGCTTAAAATGTAGTATAAAAACGACATTTTTGACTGCGAGCAGATGCAAAAATGTTGTTCCCACCTAAATCGGTATCTGTATATCGGTATGAAGAATTTGCTATCCGTCCATTTTCTATTAAATTAAAACTACATGTATTGTTTGCGCGTGTATGAAATAAAAAAAGGCATATTAGCAATTTAAGATTGTGTAATTACTCGACGTATTTATGTAAAGAAAAAAAAAGCTTTCGCCAGTGTTTATTAAATTTGGTCCAATGTATGTTAAGTGTTCTCAAGGCTGACTTTACTTCCTGGTTTAATTGCTAGCATTATTAGCTTTCAAACACTATAAACATCTTTACCCCTTAAAGGGCCCCTTATTTGGGATCTTTATCAATGCAATCTATGCTATAAAACCAATATACCCAGTTACATTCATAAAAATTCCATTTGGAGCTTGTTTGGGGGGTTAAAACAAAGGTTTTTGGTTTTTATGCTAATGAAAATATGCATATTCATGACCAAGGTCAAGATTTCACAAGAGGCAAACACAGGAAAATCACATTCAACTGTGCACAAAAGATTCCACTTTTTACTCAAACGTCCTGGAACTTTTGTAATCTATGGCTATTTGAGTTTGTTCTACATGTTTCCTGTTGTAAGCCATGACGAAACTGGGGGAGAAAACTGCAGCAATTTGCCACAAGTCCAACTTGAAGTCTTATGTTTTTTCTTAACTTTTCCCTTCTGTCTTCCTTACGTGATGCACTCCAAACAGCGCCCTCTGTCTGTGGTTTATTGCAATGAAATCTTCAAAGTTTAAAAAGGCTACCTTGTATTGATTTTACATCCAAACGAACAATAGCATGTCTTGCTGAACAAGTAATCCATCATAATGAACCAAAGATTAGGCAAAGCCCTTTAAATTTCAATGAACACACTCCATCGTTTCCTGTACTTTAAAGGGCTGAAATGGTGTTTTTATTAATTAAATCTGTGCTATGAAACTAGTCCATTAATTTACAATCATAAAAACCCTACTTGGACGTTGTTTTGGGGGGTTAAAAATCTTTTTTTTTTTATTTTTATGCTAATGAATTTACATATGCATGAGCAAAGTGGTGATGTCACATTAGGAAAACAAAAGAAAATCTCATAAAACTGTGCACACAAATTTTCTCCAACTTGCTGAAACTTTTGTAACCTATGACGGTTTAGGTTTGTTTTACCTAGTTAAGCAACGTTGGGCTCGGTCAGTACTTCGGTGGGAGACCACCTGGGAATACCGAGTGTCGTAAGCACTTTTTATTAAGTAAAATATTGTTCTTCAGTAAACGTTTCAAATTACGCAAACCTGTTAAGCATTCGTCTACGACCAAACCACATTGAATACACCGGTTCCCGTCTGATCACCGCAGTTAAGCAACGTTGGGCTCGGTCAGTACTTCGGTGGGAGACCACCTGGGAATACTGAGTGTCGTAGGCACTTTTGTTTTGTCGAGTAAAATATTGTTCTTCAGTAAACGTTTAAAATTACGCAAACCTGTTAAGCATTCGTCTACGACCATACCACATTGAATGCACCGGTTCCCGTCTGATCACCGCAGTTAAGCAACGTTGGGCTCGGTCAGTACTTCGGTGGGAGACCACCTGGGAATACCGAGTGTCGTAGGCACTTTTGTTTTTAGTAGAATATTGTTCTTCAGTAAACGTTTCAAATAACGCAAACCTGTTAAGCATTCTTGTACGACCATACCACATTGAAAACACCGGTTCCCGTCTGATCACCGCAGTTAAGCAACGTTGGGCTCGGTCAGTACCTCGGTGGGAGACTACCTGGGAATACCGAGTGTCGTAGGCACTTTTGTTTTGTCGAGTAAAATATTGTTCTTCAGTAAACGTTTAAAATTACGCAAACCTGTTAAGCATTCGTCTACGACCATACCACATTGAATACACCGGTTCCCGTCTGATCACCGCATTTAAGCAACGTTGGGCTCGGTCAGTACTTCGGTGGGAGACCACCTGGGAATACCGAGTGTCGTAGGCATTTTTGTTTTGTCGAGTAAAATATTGTTCTTCAGTAAACGTTTAATATTACGCAAACCTGTTAAGCCTTCGTCTACGACCGTACTACATTGAATACACCGGTTCCCGTCTGATCACCGCAGTTAAGCAACGTTGACCTCGGTCAGTACTTCGGTGGGAGACCACCTGGGAATACCGAGTGTCGTAGGCACTTTTGTTTTTAGTAAAATATTGTTCCTCAGTAAACGTTTAAAATTACGCAAACCTGTTTGTCATTCGTCTACGACAATACCACATTGAATACACCGGTTCCCGTCTGATCACCGCAGTTAAGCAACGTTGGGCTCGGTCAGTACTTCGGTGGGAGAACACCTTTGAATACCGAGTGTCGTAGGCACTTTTGTTTTTAGTAAAATATTGTTCTTCAGTAAACGTTTCAAATTACGCAAACCTGTTAAGCATTCTTGTACGACCATACCACATTGAAAACACCGGTTCCCGTCTGATCACCGCAGTTAAGCAACGTTGGGCTCGGTCAGTACCTCGGTGGGAGACTACCTGGGAATACCGAGTGTCGTAGGCACTTTTGTTTTGTCGAGTAAAATATTGTTCTTCAGTAAACGTTTAAAATTACGCAAACCTGTTAAGCATTCGTCTGCGACCATATCACATTGAATACACCGGTTTCCGTCTGATCATCACCGCAGTTAAGCAACGTTGGGCTCGGTCAGTACTTCGGTGGGAGACCACCTGGGAATACCGAGTGTCGTAAGCACTTTTTATTAAGTAAAATATTGTTCTTCAGTAAACGTTTCAAATTACGCAAACCTGTTAAGCATTCGTCTACGACCATACCACATTGAATACACCGGTTCCCGTCTGATCACCGCAGTTAAGCAACGTTGGGCTCGGTCAGTACTTCGGTGGGAGACCACCTGGGAATACTGAGTGTCGTAGGCACTTTTGTTTTGTCGAGTAAAATATTGTTCTTCAGTAAACGTTTAAAATTACGCAAACCTGTTAAGCATTCGTCTACGACCATACCACATTGAATGCACCGGTTCCCGTCTGATCACCGCAGTTAAGCAACGTTGGGCTCGGTCAGTACTTCGGTGGGAGACCACCTGGGAATACCGAGTGTCGTAGGCACTTTTGTTTTTAGTAGAATATTGTTCTTCAGTAAACGTTTCAAATTACGCAAACCTGTTTGTCATTCGTCTACGACAATACCACATTGAATACACCGGTTCCCGTCTGATCACCGCAGTTAAGCAACGTTGGGCTCGGTCAGTACTTCGGTGGGAGAACACCTTTGAATACCGAGTGTCGTAGGCACTTTTGTTTTTAGTAAAATATTGTTCTTCAGTAAACGTTTCAAATTACGCAAACCTGTTAAGCATTAGTCTACGAACATACCACATTGAATACACCGGTTCCCGTCTGATCACCGCAGTTAAGCAACGTTGGGCTCGGTCGGTACTTCGGTGGAAGACCACCTGGGAATACCGAGTGTCGTAGGCACTTTTGTTTTTAGTAAAATATTGTTCTTCAGTAAACGTTTCAAATTACGCAAACCTGTTAAGCATTCTTGTACGACCATACCACATTGAAAACACCGGTTCCCGTCTGATCACCGCAGTTAAGCAACGTTGGGCTCGGTCAGTACCTCGGTGGGAGACTACCTGGGAATACCGAGTGTCGTAGGCACTTTTGTTTTGTCGAGTAAAATATTGTTATTCAGTAAACGTTTAAAATTACGCAAACCTGTTAAGCATTCGTCTGCGACCATATCACATTGAATACACCGGTTTCCGTCTGATCATCACCGCAGTTAAGCAACGTTGGGCTCGGTCAGTACTTCGGTGGGAGACCACCTGGGAATACCGAGTGTCGTAAGCACTTTTTATTAAGTAAAATATTGTTCTTCAGTAAACGTTTCAAATTACGCAAACCTGTTAAGCATTCGTCTACGACCATACCACATTGAATACACCGGTTCCCGTCTGATCACCGCAGTTAAGCAACGTTGGGCTCGGTCAGTACTTCGGTGGGAGACGACCTGGGAATACTGAGTGTCGTAGGCACTTTTGTTTTGTCGAGTAAAATATTGTTCTTCAGTAAACGTTTCAAATAACGCAAACCTGTTAAGCATTCTTGTACGACCATACCACATTGAAAACACCGGTTCCCGTCTGATCACCGCAGTTAAGCAACGTTGGGCTCGGTCAGTACCTCGGTGGGAGACTACCTGGGAATACCGAGTGTCGTAGGCACTTTTGTTTTGTCGAGTAAAATATTGTTCTTCAGTAAACGTTTAAAATTACGCAAACCTGTTAAGCATTCGTCTGCGACCATACCACATTGAATACACCGGTTTCCGTCTGATCATCACCGCAGTTAAGCAACGTTGGGCTCGGTCAGTACTTCGGTGGGAGACCACCTGGGAATACCGAGTGTCGTAGGCACTTTTGTTTTTAGTAGAATATTGTTTTTCAGTAAACGTTTCAAATAACGCAAACCTGTTAAGCATTCGTTTACGACCATACCACATTGAATACACCGGTTCCCGTCTAATCACCGCATTTAAGCAACGTTGGGCTCGGTCAGTACTTCGGTGGGAGACCACCTGGGAATACCGAGTGTCGTAGGCATTTTTGTTTTGTCGAGTAAAATATTGTTCTTCAGTAAACGTTTAATATTACGCAAACCTGTTAAGCATTCGTCTACGACCGTACTACATTGAATACACCGGTTCCCGTCTGATCACCGCAGTTAAGCAACGTTGACCTCGGTCAGTACTTCGGTGGGAGACCACCTGGGAATACCGAGTGTCGTAGGCACTTTTGTTTTTAGTAAAATATTGTTCCTCAGTAAACGTTTAAAATTACGCAAACCTGTTTGTCATTCGTCTACGACAATACCACATTGAATACACCGGTTCCCGTCTGATCACCGCAGTTAAGCAACGTTGGGCTCGGTCAGTACTTCGGTGGGAGAACACCTTTGAATACCGAGTGTCGTAGGCACTTTTGTTTTTAGTAAAATATTGTTCTTCAGTAAACGTTTCAAATTACGCAAACCTGTTAAGCATTAGTCTACGAACATACCACATTGAATACACCGGTTCCCGTCTGATCACCGCAGTTAAGCAACGTTGGGCTCGGTCGGTACTTCGGTGGGAGACCACCTGGGAATACCGAGTGTCGTAGGCACTTTTGTTTTTAGTAAAATATTGTTCTTCAGTAAACGTTTCAAATTACGCAAACCTGTTAAGCATTCTTGTACGACCATACCACATTGAAAACACCGGTTCCCGTCTGATCACCGCAGTTAAGCAACGTTGGGCTCGGTCAGTACCTCGGTGGGAGACTACCTGGGAATACCGAGTGTCGTAGGCACTTTTGTTTTGTCGAGTAAAATATTGTTCTTCAGTAAACGTTTAAAATTACGCAAACCTGTTAAGCATTCGTCTGCGACCATACCACATTGAATACACCGGTTTCCGTCTGATCATCACCGCAGTTAAGCAACGTTGGGCTCGGTCAGTACTTCGGTGGGAGACCACCTGGGAATACCGAGTGTCGTAAGCACTTTTTATTAAGTAAAATATTGTTCTTCAGTAAACGTTTCAAATTACGCAAACCTGTTAAGCATTCGTCTACGACCATACCACATTGAATACACCGGTTCCCGTCTGATCACCGCAGTTAAGCAACGTTGGGCTCGGTCAGTACTTCGGTGGGAGACCACCTGGGAATACCGAGTGTCGTAGGCACTTTTGTTTTGTCGAGTAAAATATTGTTCTTCAGTAAACGTTTAAAATTACGCAAACCTGTTAAGCATTCGTCTACGACCATACCACATTGAATGCACCGGTTCCCGTCTGATCACCGCAGTTAAGCAACGTTGGGCTCGGTCAGTACTTCGGTGGGAGACCACCTGGGAATACCGAGTGTCGTAGGCACTTTTGTTTTTAGTAGAATATTGTTCTTCAGTAAACGTTTCAAATAACGCAAACCTGTTAAGCATTCTTGTACGACCATACCACATTGAAAACACCGGTTCCCGTCTGATTACCGCAGTTAAGCAACGTTGGGCTCGGTCAGTACCTCGGTGGGAGACTACCTGGGAATACCGAGTGTCGTAGGCACTTTTGTTTTGTCGAGTAAAATATTGTTCTTCAGTAAACGTTTAAAATTACGCAAACCTGTTAAGCATTCGTCTGCGACCATACCACATTGAATACACCGGTTTCCGTCTGATCATCACCGCAGTTAAGCAACGTTGGGCTCGGTCAGTACTTCGGTGGGAGACCACCTGGGAATACCGAGTGTCGTAAGCACTTTTTATTAAGTAAAATATTGTTCTTCAGTAAACGTTTCAAATTACGCAAACCTGTTAAGCATTCGTCTACGACCATACCACATTGAATACACCGGTTCCCGTCTGATCACCGCAGTTAAGCAACGTTGGGCTCGGTCAGTACTTCGGTGGGAGACCACCTGGGAATACTGAGTGTCGTAGGCACTTTTGTTTTGTCGAGTAAAATATTGTTCTTCAGTAAACGTTTAAAATTACGCAAACCTGTTAAGCATTCGTCTACGACCATACCACATTGAATGCACCGGTTCCCGTCTGATCACCGCAGTTAAGCAACGTTGGGCTCGGTCAGTACTTCGGTGGGAGACCACCTGGGAATACCGAGTGTCGTAGGCACTTTTGTTTTTAGTAGAATATTGTTCTTCAGTAAACGTTTCAAATTACGCAAACCTGTTTGTCATTCGTCTACGACAATACCACATTGAATACACCGGTTCCCGTCTGATCACCGCAGTTAAGCAACGTTGGGCTCGGTCAGTACTTCGGTGGGAGAACACCTTTGAATACCGAGTGTCGTAGGCACTTTTGTTTTTAGTAAAATATTGTTCTTCAGTAAACGTTTCAAATTACGCAAACCTGTTAAGCATTAGTCTACGAACATACCACATTGAATACACCGGTTCCCGTCTGATCACCGCAGTTAAGCAACGTTGGGCTCGGTCGGTACTTCGGTGGAAGACCACCTGGGAATACCGAGTGTCGTAGGCACTTTTGTTTTTAGTAAAATATTGTTCTTCAGTAAACGTTTCAAATTACGCAAACCTGTTAAGCATTCTTGTACGACCATACCACATTGAAAACACCGGTTCCCGTCTGATCACCGCAGTTAAGCAACGTTGGGCTCGGTCAGTACCTCGGTGGGAGACTACCTGGGAATACCGAGTGTCGTAGGCACTTTTGTTTTGTCGAGTAAAATATTGTTATTCAGTAAACGTTTAAAATTACGCAAACCTGTTAAGCATTCGTCTGCGACCATATCACATTGAATACACCGGTTTCCGTCTGATCATCACCGCAGTTAAGCAACGTTGGGCTCGGTCAGTACTTCGGTGGGAGACCACCTGGGAATACCGAGTGTCGTAAGCACTTTTTATTAAGTAAAATATTGTTCTTCAGTAAACGTTTCAAATTACGCAAACCTGTTAAGCATTCGTCTACGACCATACCACATTGAATACACCGGTTCCCGTCTGATCACCGCAGTTAAGCAACGTTGGGCTCGGTCAGTACTTCGGTGGGAGACGACCTGGGAATACTGAGTGTCGTAGGCACTTTTGTTTTGTCGAGTAAAATATTGTTCTTCAGTAAACGTTTCAAATAACGCAAACCTGTTAAGCATTCTTGTACGACCATACCACATTGAAAACACCGGTTCCCGTCTGATCACCGCAGTTAAGCAACGTTGGGCTCGGTCAGTACCTCGGTGGGAGACTACCTGGGAATACCGAGTGTCGTAGGCACTTTTGTTTTGTCGAGTAAAATATTGTTCTTCAGTAAACGTTTAAAATTACGCAAACCTGTTAAGCATTCGTCTGCGACCATACCACATTGAATACACCGGTTTCCGTCTGATCATCACCGCAGTTAAGCAACGTTGGGCTCGGTCAGTACTTCGGTGGGAGACCACCTGGGAATACCGAGTGTCGTAGGCACTTTTGTTTTTAGTAGAATATTGTTTTTCAGTAAACGTTTCAAATAACGCAAACCTGTTAAGCATTCGTTTACGACCATACCACATTGAATACACCGGTTCCCGTCTAATCACCGCATTTAAGCAACGTTGGGCTCGGTCAGTACTTCGGTGGGAGACCACCTGGGAATACCGAGTGTCGTAGGCATTTTTGTTTTGTCGAGTAAAATATTGTTCTTCAGTAAACGTTTAATATTACGCAAACCTGTTAAGCATTCGTCTACGACCGTACTACATTGAATACACCGGTTCCCGTCTGATCACCGCAGTTAAGCAACGTTGACCTCGGTCAGTACTTCGGTGGGAGACCACCTGGGAATACCGAGTGTCGTAGGCACTTTTGTTTTTAGTAAAATATTGTTCCTCAGTAAACGTTTAAAATTACGCAAACCTGTTTGTCATTCGTCTACGACAATACCACATTGAATACACCGGTTCCCGTCTGATCACCGCAGTTAAGCAACGTTGGGCTCGGTCAGTACTTCGGTGGGAGAACACCTTTGAATACCGAGTGTCGTAGGCACTTTTGTTTTTAGTAAAATATTGTTCTTCAGTAAACGTTTCAAATTACGCAAACCTGTTAAGCATTAGTCTACGAACATACCACATTGAATACACCGGTTCCCGTCTGATCACCGCAGTTAAGCAACGTTGGGCTCGGTCGGTACTTCGGTGGGAGACCACCTGGGAATACCGAGTGTCGTAGGCACTTTTGTTTTTAGTAAAATATTGTTCTTCAGTAAACGTTTCAAATTACGCAAACCTGTTAAGCATTCTTGTACGACCATACCACATTGAAAACACCGGTTCCCGTCTGATCACCGCAGTTAAGCAACGTTGGGCTCGGTCAGTACCTCGGTGGGAGACTACCTGGGAATACCGAGTGTCGTAGGCACTTTTGTTTTGTCGAGTAAAATATTGTTCTTCAGTAAACGTTTAAAATTACGCAAACCTGTTAAGCATTCGTCTGCGACCATACCACATTGAATACACCGGTTTCCGTCTGATCATCACCGCAGTTAAGCAACGTTGGGCTCGGTCAGTACTTCGGTGGGAGACCACCTGGGAATACCGAGTGTCGTAAGCACTTTTTATTAAGTAAAATATTGTTCTTCAGTAAACGTTTCAAATTACGCAAACCTGTTAAGCATTCGTCTACGACCATACCACATTGAATACACCGGTTCCCGTCTGATCACCGCAGTTAAGCAACGTTGGGCTCGGTCAGTACTTCGGTGGGAGACCACCTGGGAATACCGAGTGTCGTAGGCACTTTTGTTTTGTCGAGTAAAATATTGTTCTTCAGTAAACGTTTAAAATTACGCAAACCTGTTAAGCATTCGTCTACGACCATACCACATTGAATGCACCGGTTCCCGTCTGATCACCGCAGTTAAGCAACGTTGGGCTCGGTCAGTACTTCGGTGGGAGACCACCTGGGAATACCGAGTGTCGTAGGCACTTTTGTTTTTAGTAGAATATTGTTCTTCAGTAAACGTTTCAAATAACGCAAACCTGTTAAGCATTCTTGTACGACCATACCACATTGAAAACACCGGTTCCCGTCTGATTACCGCAGTTAAGCAACGTTGGGCTCGGTCAGTACCTCGGTGGGAGACTACCTGGGAATACCGAGTGTCGTAGGCACTTTTGTTTTGTCGAGTAAAATATTGTTCTTCAGTAAACGTTTAAAATTACGCAAACCTGTTAAGCATTCGTCTGCGACCATACCACATTGAATACACCGGTTTCCGTCTGATCATCACCGCAGTTAAGCAACGTTGGGCTCGGTCAGTACTTCGGTGGGAGACCACCTGGGAATACCGAGTGTCGTAAGCACTTTTTATTAAGTAAAATATTGTTCTTCAGTAAACGTTTAAAATTACGCAAACCTGTTAAGCATTCGTCTACGACCATACCACATTGAATACACCGGTTCCCGTCTGATCACCGCAGTTAAGCAACGTTGGGCTCGGTCAGTACTTCGGTGGGAGACCACCTTTGAATACCGAGTGTCGTAGGCACTTTTGTTTTTAGTAAAATATTGTTCTTCAGTAAACGTTTCAAATTACGCAAACCTGTTAAGCATTAGTCTACGACCATACCACATTGAATACACCGGTTCCCGTCTGATCACCGCAGTTAAGCAACGTTGGGCTCGGTCAGTACTTCGGTGGGAGACCACCTGGGAATACCGAGTGTCGTAGGCACTTTTGTTTTGTCGAGTAAAATATTGTTCTTCAGTAAACGTTTAAAATTACGCAAACCTGTTTGTCATTCGTCTACGACCATACCACATTGAATACACCGGTTCCCGTCTGATCACCGCAGTTAAGCAACGTTGGGCTCGGTCAGTACTTCGGTGGGAGACCACCTTTGAATACCGAGTGTCGTAGGCACTTTTGTTTTGAGTAAAATATTGTTCTTCAGTAAACGTTTCAAATTACGCAAACCTGTTAAGCATTAGTCTACGACCATACCACATTGAATACACCGGTTCCCGTCTGATCACCGCAGTTAAGCAACGTTGGGCTCGGTCAGTACTTCGGTGGGAGACCACCTGGGAATACCAAGTGTCGTAGGCACTTTTGTTTTGTCGAGTAAAATATTGTTCTTCAGTAAACGTTTAAAATTACGCAAACCTGTTAAGCATTCGTCTACGACCATACCACATTGAAAACACCGGTTCCCGTCTGATCACCGCAGTTAAGCAACGTTGGGCTCGGTCAGTACTTCGGTGGGAGACCACCTGGGAATACCGAGTGTCGTAGGCACTTTTGTTTTGTCGAGTAAAATATTGTTCTTCAGTAAACGTTTAAAATTACGCAAACCTGTTAAGCATTCGTCTACGACCATACCACATTGAAAACACCGGTTCCCGTCTGATCACCGCAGTTAAGCAACGTTGGGCTCGGTCAGTACTTCGGTGGGAGACCACCTGGGAATACCGAGTGTCGTAGGCACTTTTGTTTTGTCGAGTAAAATATTGTTCATCAGTAAACGTTTAAAATTACGCAAACCTGTTAAGCATTCGTCTACGACCATACCATATTGAATACACCGGTTCCCGTCTGATCACCGCAGTTAAGCAACGTTGGGCTCGGTCAGTACTTCGGTGGGAGACCACCTTTGAATACCGAGTGTCGTAGGCACTTTTGTTTTTAGTAAAATATTGTTCTTCAGTAAACGTTTCAAATTACGCAAACCTGTTAAGCATTAGTCTACGACCATACCACATTGAATACACCGGTTCCCGTCTGATCACCGCAGTTAAGCAACGTTGGGCTCGGTCAGTACTTCGGTGGGAGACCACCTGGGAATACCGAGTGTCGTAGGCACTTTTGTTTTGTCGAGTAAAATATTGTTCTTCAGTAAACGTTTAAAATTACGCAAACCTGTTAAGCATTCGTCTACGACCATACCACATTGAAAACACCAGTTCCCGTCTGATCACCGCAGTTAAGCAACGTTGGGCTCGGTCAGTACTTCGGTGGGAGACCACCTGGGAATACCGAGTGTCGTAGGCACTTTTGTTTTGTCGAGTAAAATATTGTTCATCAGTAAACGTTTAAAATTACGCAAACCTGTTAAGCATTCGTCTACGACCATACCATATTGAATACACCGCTTCCCGTCTGATCACCGCAGTTAAGCAACGTTGGGCTCGGTCAGTACTTCGGTGGGAGACCACCTTTGAATACCGAGTGTCGTAGGCACTTTTGTTTTTAGTAAAATATTGTTCTTCAGTAAACGTTTCAAATTACGCAAACCTGTTAAGCATTAGTCTACGACCATACCACATTGAATACACCGGTTCCCGTCTGATCACCGCAGTTAAGCAACGTTGGGCTCGGTCAGTACTTCGGTGGGAGACCACCTGGGAATACCGAGTGTCGTAGGCACTTTTGTTTTGTCGAGTAAAATATTGTTCTTCAGTAAACGTTTAAAATTACGCAAACCTGTTAAGCATTCGTCTACGACCATACCACATTGAAAACACCGGTTCCCGTCTGATCACCGCAGTTAAGCAACGTTGGGCTCGGTCAGTACTTCGGTGGGAGACCACCTGGGAATACCGAGTGTCGTAGGCACTTTTGTTTTGTCGAGTAAAATATTGTTCATCAGTAAACGTTTAAAATTACGCAAACCTGTTAAGCATTCGTCTACGACCATACCATATTGAATACACCGGTTCCCGTCTGATCACCGCAGTTAAGCAACGTTGGGCTCGGTCAGTACTTCGGTGGGAGACCACCTTTGAATACCGAGTGTCGTAGGCACTTTTGTTTTTAGTAAAATATTGTTCTTCAGTAAACGTTTCAAATTACGCAAACCTGTTAAGCATTAGTCTACGACCATACCACATTGAATACAGCGGTTCCCGTCTGATCACCGCAGTTAAGCAACGTTGGGCTCGGTCAGTACCTCGGTGGGAGACTACCTGGGAATACCGAGTGTCGTAGGCACTTTTGTTTTGTCGAGTAAAATATTGTTCTTCAGTAAACGTTTAAAATTACGCAAACCTGTTAAGCATTAGTCTACGACCATACCACATTTAATACACCGGTTCCCGTCTGATCACCGCAGTTAAGCAACGTTGGGCTCGGTCAGTACTTCGGTGGGAGACCACCTGGGAATACCGAGTGTCGTAGGCACTTTTGTTTTGTCGAGTAAAATATTGTTCTTCAGTAAACGTTTAAAATTACGCAAACCTGTTAAGCATTCGTCTACGACCATACCACATTGAAAACACCGGTTCCCGTCTGATCACCGCAGTTAAGCAACGTTGGGCTCGGTCAGTACTTCGGTGGGAGACCACCTGGGAATACCGAGTGTCGTAGGCACTTTTGTTTTGTCGAGTAAAATATTGTTCATCAGTAAACGTTTAAAATTACGCAAACCTGTTAAGCATTCGTCTACGACCATACCATATTGAATACACCGGTTCCCGTCTGATCACCGCAGTTAAGCAACGTTGGGCTCGGTCAGTACTTCGGTGGGAGACCACCTTTGAATACCGAGTGTCGTAGGCACTTTTGTTTTTAGTAAAATATTGTTCTTCAGTAAACGTTTCAAATTACGCAAACCTGTTAAGCATTAGTCTACGACCATACCACATTGAATACACCGGTTCCCGTCTGATCACCGCAGTTAAGCAACGTTGGGCTCGGTCAGTACTTCGGTGGGAGACCACCTGGGAATACCGAGTGTCGTAGGCACTTTTGTTTTGTCGAGTAAAATATTGTTCTTCAGTAAACGTTTAAAATTACGCAAACCTGTTAAGCATTCGTCTACGACCATACCACATTGAAAACACCAGTTCCCGTCTGATCACCGCAGTTAAGCAACGTTGGGCTCGGTCAGTACTTCGGTGGGAGACCACCTGGGAATACCGAGTGTCGTAGGCACTTTTGTTTTGTCGAGTAAAATATTGTTCATCAGTAAACGTTTAAAATTACGCAAACCTGTTAAGCATTCGTCTACGACCATACCATATTGAATACACCGCTTCCCGTCTGATCACCGCAGTTAAGCAACGTTGGGCTCGGTCAGTACTTCGGTGGGAGACCACCTTTGAATACCGAGTGTCGTAGGCACTTTTGTTTTTAGTAAAATATTGTTCTTCAGTAAACGTTTCAAATTACGCAAACCTGTTAAGCATTAGTCTACGACCATACCACATTGAATACACCGGTTCCCGTCTGATCACCGCAGTTAAGCAACGTTGGGCTCGGTCAGTACTTCGGTGGGAGACCACCTGGGAATACCGAGTGTCGTAGGCACTTTTGTTTTGTCGAGTAAAATATTGTTCTTCAGTAAACGTTTAAAATTACGCAAACCTGTTAAGCATTCGTCTACGACCATACCACATTGAAAACACCGGTTCCCGTCTGATCACCGCAGTTAAGCAACGTTGGGCTCGGTCAGTACTTCGGTGGGAGACCACCTGGGAATACCGAGTGTCGTAGGCACTTTTGTTTTGTCGAGTAAAATATTGTTCATCAGTAAACGTTTAAAATTACGCAAACCTGTTAAGCATTCGTCTACGACCATACCATATTGAATACACCGGTTCCCGTCTGATCACCGCAGTTAAGCAACGTTGGGCTCGGTCAGTACTTCGGTGGGAGACCACCTTTGAATACCGAGTGTCGTAGGCACTTTTGTTTTTAGTAAAATATTGTTCTTCAGTAAACGTTTCAAATTACGCAAACCTGTTAAGCATTAGTCTACGACCATACCACATTGAATACAGCGGTTCCCGTCTGATCACCGCAGTTAAGCAACGTTGGGCTCGGTCAGTACCTCGGTGGGAGACTACCTGGGAATACCGAGTGTCGTAGGCACTTTTGTTTTGTCGAGTAAAATATTGTTCTTCAGTAAACGTTTAAAATTACGCAAACCTGTTAAGCATTAGTCTACGACCATACCACATTTAATACACCGGTTCCCGTCTGATCACCGCAGTTAAGCAACGTTGGGCTCGGTCAGTACTTCGGTGGGAGACCACCTTTGAATACCGAGTGTCGTAGGCACTTTTGTTTTGAGTAAAATATTGTTCTTCAGTAAACGTTTCAAATTACGCAAACCTGTTTGTCATTCGTCTACGACAATACCACATTGAATATACCGGTTCCCGTCTGATCAACGCAGTTAAGCAACGTTGGACTCGGTCAGTACTTCGGTGGGAGACCACCTTTGAATACCGAGTGTCGTAGGCACTTTTGTTTTTAGTAAAATATTGTTCTTCAGTAAACGTTTAAAATTACGCAAACCTGTTAAGCATTAGTCTACGACAATACCACATTTAATACACCTGTTCCCGTCTGATCACCGCAGTTAAGCAACGTTGGGCTCGGTCAGTACTTCGGTGGGAGACCACCTTTGAATACCGAGTGTCGTAGGCACTTTTGTTTTTAGTAAAATATTGTTCTTCAGTAAACGTTTAAAATTACGCAAACCTGTTAAGCATTCGTCTACGACCATACCACATTTAATACACCGGTTCCCGTCTGATCACCGCAGTTAAGCAACGTTGGGCTCGGTCAGTAGACACGGATAGTTTTTCGGCTCTTAAATTTATGTCTTTTTGAGGCCTATATCCTGCTCCTTTTGCACAGCTAATAGTTTCATCTTCAGTACAAACTCTAAGAACACCGGATTGAGGTGAGATTGACTGTTTTTCGAGGGCCTTTGGCCCTACTTCCTGTGGTCAAGTACAGGAGACTTGCGTGTAGCCGCCATCTTGGCCACGATGTATGCCGCCAAGGCTAACCGTCAGGTACTACGGAGACCGAATACCATCAAGTTTTATCCGAAGGATCTCGGAAATGTAATTTCAAGAGAAGTGTATGACGCCATAAGGAAGGAATTAGGCACAGTAGAAACCACAAAATGCATCGCCCCCCTCGACAGCGGCTGGTACAATGTGACTTTCAACAACGAACGGGACTGCGAACAAATAGCTCAGCGAGGGCTAATCATACAAGATCTACTAATGCAATGTGAACGAGCCAACATTCAAAATTCGCTTGTTGTTTACGCAAAGGTGCCTTATGAGATGAGCGATAATACCGTCATTGGTGCATTATTGCCGTACGGGACTGTGGTTAATGTTAGGCACCAAGTGCATGATTTCGACCCTAACATTGCAACTGGAGTTAGGAGTATGCTAGTCAATAATGTTAAAAAGCCAATACCCAGTTTTGTGAAAATAGCCGGCTTCTCACTCCCCATGAAATACCGTGGACAGCAAAAAACGTGCAAAATTTGTCAGAAACCAGGCCATTTTGCAAGAGACTGTGAACTAAAAGGCAGGTGCTTTGTTTGTGGTAGTTATGACCACAGATCAACTTGGCATGACCGACAGGAAAAGGTGGAGCTGGAAAGTCCTACGATTGTCATACCGGAAGAGGAGAATGCAAGTTCAGATGAGGACGATATCACCCAAGACGAAGACACCAACACAGAGGACGAGGAGGACATGACCAGAGATGAGGAAGACACTACCGAAGATGAGCAAGACACCACCAAAGATGAGCAAGACACCACCAAAGATGGAGAGGACACCACCAACGATGAGGAGGACACTCGCAAAGATGAGGAGGACACTCGCAAAGATGAGGAGGACACTCGCAAAGATGAGGAGGACACTCGCAAAGATAAAAAGGACACTCGCAAAGATAAAGAGGACACTCGCAAAGATAAAGAGGACACTCGCAAAGATAAAAAGGACACCCGAAAAGATAAAGAGGACACTCGCAAAGATAAAGAGGACACTCGCAAAGATAAAGAGGACACTCGCAAAGATAAAGAGGACACCCGCAAAGATAAAGAGGGCACCCGCAAAGATGAGGAAGGCACTCGCAAAGATAAAGAGGACACTCGCAAAGATAAAGAGGACACTCGCAAAGATAAAAAGGACACTCGCAAAGATAAAGAGGACACTCGCAAAGATAAAGAGGACACTCGCAAAGATAAAGAGGACACTCGCAAAGATAAAGAGGATACGAGTCAAGGTGACAAGAACAACAAGAAGGGTAACACTCACAAAGGGAAAGGAACTCCCTCAAAAACCAACCAAGACAAAACTCCAGTTCAAAAGTCGAACAAACTAGCAAATAAAAACACTCTAGCCACAAATCTTCCTGAAGATCACAACATGTATACAGCCAAAGCCCCCGTAAATGAACCTACAGCAGAAGACTTTGAAGACATGGAAACGACGCAAGATGCTGAAAGTCACGACCGCGAGGATAGTCCAAGTCCATCCTGGGCAGACCGAGTCAAACAACACCCCTCTGGGAAAATAACCCACGAAAAGCACCACGAAACAAATACAAACCCTGAAAACGTACCTGCCGAGGGAAGTGATGAGCAAGGACCATGGAAAGAACTAAAAAGTCACAAGAAACGAATTGGGAGAACAACACCCTACCCACAACCCAGAGGACGGGGCAGAGGCAGGAACATAGAAATTCAAGCACAACCAGTTGGTCGCGAGTGTACATCAACCCAGAAAAAATAAAATGGTAAATTATCCTTAATGTTTATGAAAGGTGTTTTATTCACTGTGAGTCTCTTCATTATGGCGCTTAATGTAGTAACACTCAATTGCAATGGATTGAGAAATAATATGAAAAGAGATACAATATTTAATTACATGCATAGAAGGAAAATCGATGTTGCTCTTTTGCAAGAGACTCACAGTGAAAAAGAGGACGAGAGCTTTTGGAGTAAGCAGTGGGGTGGTGAAATCGCCTTTAGTCATGGACTGAGAAATTCAAGGGGGGTTGGAATTCTTATTTCGAATAAAATTACAGCAAAACTCACCAACATCAAGCGAGATGATGAAGGCAGATTTATTATTGGCGAACTAAACTTGGACAACCAAAAAATTACTGTTGCTTCAGTGTATGCTCCAAATGCTCTCGGCCCCAGAAACTGCTTTTTTGGGAAACTTTGTGATGTCCTTGTTGATTCTGAAAATCTAATTATTGGAGGAGATTTCAATTGTAATATTGATCTTGGTATGAGTAAGGAAAAGAGTAGTATTGCCTTTCTAAAATTGGTTCAACAAAATAATTTTATTGATGTGTGGCGTTCAATCCATCCTAGTGAGTTGGGCTACACACATTACAATAAAAGTACTAAAACAAGTAGCAGAATTGATTACTTCCTAATGTCGGCCAAATTAATATGCAACCTTGAACACATACTTATTAATGCTGTCGGGTTTTCTGATCACAACCTCATTTTAATGAAGTTAATTGACAAAAAAACAGTAAGCGGACCAGGCAGATGGATGTGTAATAACGATAATCTTGAAGATCCGGAATGTGTTAACAGAGTAACACATTTTTGGAAATACTGGCAAACCAAACAATTCTGCTATAACACCATCACTGACTGGTGGGAAATGGGGAAAAGCAAACTTAAAGAAATTCTTAAAGAGTATGGTAAAGAAAAATCACTTAAATATAATCAACAGACAAAGGCTGTTCAAAAGAAGTACAGGGATCTCACAAATAATCCAAACCATAATACTGATGAATTAAATCGCCTTGAACAACAGCTGAAAACCATTGAAACTAACGAGTGGGAAAAGGCTCGTGTAAGGACACATTTGAAAAATAAGTCTGAAGGTGAAAAACCTAGCAAGTTCTTTCTTGCTATCGAAAAACAAAGAACCAAGAATAATGCTATGGCAACTATAAAAGACGCTGAGGGCGTCCCACTTACAGAATTTAGATATATTGTTAAGCGTATCAATGAGTTTTACTCCCAGTTATATTCTACTAATGGCACTGACCCCCATGAGCAACAAACAATTATAGATGATGTCAACTCACACGAAATCGAGGAACCTGAGATTTTGGAAAGTAATATTTCAGGAGCTGAAATTACACTTGCTCTCCAGCAAATGAATAAAGATAAATCACCCGGTATTGATGGGCTGACAGTAGAGTTTTATCTCAAGTTTTGGACTATTCTTAAAGATGATCTTTTGAGTGTTTTTCAAGAATGCAAAGAAGGAGGTTCACTTCCCAATACAATGAGCACTGCTCTTATTAGATTAATATACAAAAACAAAGGGGATAGGGAAGACCTAAAAAATTGGCGTCCAATTAGTTTATTGACAGTAGATTACAAAATACTTGCTAAAGTCTTAACTAACCGACTTCGCAAATGTATGCCTAAATTGATTGGAGAAGAGCAAAGCAGTGGGGTATCAGGTAGAAATATTCACGATAATCTAATGATTCTAAGAGATGTTGTAGATGACCTTAACATGAACAATAAACAAGGGGGGCTCCTAAGTATTGATCAAGAAAAAGCCTTTGACAGGATAGAATGGGATTACATGTATGAAATTATGAATAAGCTCGGCATTCCTCAGGGGTTCATTGATTACATAATGGTTTTGTACAGCAGACCGAAAAGTTGCGTCATTGTGAATAACTATATAACTCGTCCCTTTGACGTAACCAGAGGTATCCGGCAGGGTTGCCCCTTGTCACCGCTTTTGTACACCATCTGTGCAGAAGGATTGGCCTGTCTAATTATAAATAATACAAACTTAACGGGTATCCCAATTCCATACACTGATGATCAAGTCAAATTAATACAGCATGCTGATGACACGACGGTTTTTATTTCTCGTGATGAAGATTTTCCGATTTTAGCAAACATTCTAAATATATACAATGAAGGCACGGGATCCAAAACAAATATTCAGAAATCAACAGGGCTCTGGCTTGGAACCTGGAAATCGAGGACAGATTGCCCAGGGGGGTATAATTGGGTCAATGACAAGATTAAGATTTTAGGGGTTTATATTGGCAATGAAGTAACCCAGTCTGACAACTGGGACCCCAGAATAAACAAGATTAAGAGTGTGTTTAACAGTTTTAAGGGAAGGAATTTAACTTTAAAAGGAAAAGCAGTCATCATCAACACTTATGCTGGAGCTAGTATTAATTATGTGGGAAGTGTTGTGCCATGTAATGATGATTCAATAAAAAAAATGGATAAATGTATTTGGGACTTTTATTGGAACAGTAAACCTGATAAAATTAACAGAGATACAGTCAGAGGTCCTAAGGAAAGAGGAGGTACAGATGTTTTGAATGTAAAACATAGATTAACTTGTCTGAAATTAAATTGGTTCACCCGTTTTAGCACATGTACTGGAAAATGGAAACAATATTTTGATTATTGGATCAAGAGAGCTAGTGCTAAAGGTTTAGGTTGGTATGTTTTAGGGAATTACCCTACAGCCTTAAATACCAGTGAATTTTATCGAGAGGTAATTAAAGCATTTCATAACTGCGGAGGACGTATTAACTTAGTTATCTCCTGTAAGCAAGAAGCACACAACGTCCCACTGTGGCAAAATGCCCTACTAACGGGCAACAAACAAAAAAAACTTGTTGGTAAAATTTTAAGTGAAAATGGAATTAAAAAACTAGGTGATGTTATGTCAGGTGATAAACTCAAGTCACTCACATTGATTTCCAAACAATATGATATTAGACCTGGTACTGTTACCAGAACAATGAATGATTTAAGAGTAAATATTAATCCAAACCTTTTAAAGGAAACAAGGAGTGGACCAGAAAACCATATATGCAATATGCTAGAAATTAGTAATTATGAAAATGATGCAGATTATTATGTTCTTAACAAATCATTAACGAAATTCATGTATAGAAACTTGGTAATAAAGACCTTTGTAAAACCCAAAGCCGAACACAAATGGGAAATAATTTTTAATAGGACTTCTCCTCCGAACTGGACCTTAAGTTGGAAAAGGGGATATAGTAAATTAATTGATCCAAATGATAGAGATTTATGGTTTAAAATTAAACACAGGATTTTGCCAACAAGAGATCTATTGTATAAAATAGGGATTACTGAAAATGACAGATGTTTAATTTGTAATGAAAATCAAGAGACTACAGAGCACCTTTTTATTTATTGCTGTAAAACCTTTGAGACATGGAATTTTGTTGAAAATTTGCTCCGAAAATACGGTGATGACAAACATTTTTATTTAAATGATATTTGTAGAGTCCTTGGTATTGGTCCAGGAATTAATAGTACTGCTTGTGTGCTTTTTTGTAAGGTTTTCCGTGTTATTTGGAACTTAAGGGTTCAAATATCTCTGTCTGCAGCGCAAGAGAAAAATACATACGTTCCTGACATACTTGGTGTATATAAAAGACAACTAAAACAATACTTACGTATGGAAGTCAAAAGATTACACCGCAGGGATTTTGAACAAATTTACACTCAAAATAGGGCTATTTGTTGGATGGATGGGGAACAATTGAAATATGCATTCTAGTTTCAGACGTCCTATTGTTGCAATTTTTATCATATACATACATATAAAGTAACTTAATTATGTACGAAGTACGTAAATTGTAGATACTGTATGCATGGAGATGTGTTAATAAATGGAGTCTAACTCCTCTCAGAAAAAAAAAAAAAAAAACTTCGGTGGGAGACCACCTGGGAATACCGAGTGTCGTAGGCACTTTTGTTTTTAGTAAAATATTGTTCTTCAGTAAACGTTTCAAATTACGCAAACCTGTTAAGCATTCTTGTACGACCATACCACATTGAAAACACCGGTTCCCGTCTGATCACCGCAGTTAAGCAACGTTGGGCTCGGTCAGTACCTCGGTGGGAGACTACCTGGGAATACCGAGTGTCGTAGGCACTTTTGTTTTGTCGAGTAAAATATTGTTCTTCAGTAAACGTTTAAAATTACGCAAACCTGTTAAGCATTCGTCTGCGACCATACCACATTGAATACACCGGTTTCCGTCTGATCATCACCGCAGTTAAGCAACGTTGGGCTCGGTCAGTACTTCGGTGGGAGACCACCTGGGAATACCGAGTGTCGTAGGCACTTTTGTTTTGTCGAGTAAAATATTGTTCTTCAGTAAACGTTTAAAATTACGCAAACCTGTTAAGCATTCGTCTACGACCATACCACATTGAATACACCGGTTCCCGTCTGATCACCGCATTTAAGCAACGTTGGGCTCGGTCAGTACTTCGGTGGGAGACCACCTGGGAATACCGAGTGTCGTAGGCATTTTTGTTTTGTCGAGTAAAATATTGTTCTTCAGTAAACGTTTAATATTACGCAAACCTGTTAAGCATTCGTCTACGACCGTACTACATTGAATACACCGGTTCCCGTCTGATCACCGCAGTTAAGCAACGTTGGCCTCGGTCAGTACTTCGGTGGGAAACCACCTGGGAATACCGAGTGTCGTAGGCACTTTTGTTTTTAGTAAAATATTGTTCTTCAGTAAACGTTTAAAATTACGCAAACCTGTTTGTCATTCGTCTACGACAATACCACATTGAATACACCGGTTCCCGTCTGATCACCGCAGTTAAGCAACGTTGGGCTCGGTCAGTACTTCGGTGGGAGAACACCTTTGAATACCGAGTGTCGTAGGCACTTTTGTTTTTAGTAAAATATTGTTCTTCAGTAAACGTTTAAAATTACGCAAACCTGTTTGTCATTCGTCTACGACAATACCACATTGAATACACCGGTTCCCGTCTGATCACCGCAGTTAAGCAACGTTGTACTTCGGTGGGAGAACACCTTTGAATACCGAGTGTCGTAGGCACTTTTGTTTTTAGTAAAATATTGTTCTTCAGTAAACGTTTCAAATTACGCAAACCTGTTAAGCATTCTTGTACGACCATACCACATTGAAAACACCGGTTCCCGTCTGATCACCGCAGTTAAGCAACGTTGGGCTCGGTCGGTACTTCGGTGGGAGACCACCTGGGAATACCGAGTGTCGTAGGCACTTTTGTTTTTAGTAAAATATTGTTCTTCAGTAAACGTTTCAAATTACGCAAACCTGTTAAGCATTCTTGTACGACCATACCACATTGAAAACACCGGTTCCCGTCTGATCACCGCAGTTAAGCAACGTTGGGCTCGGTCAGTACCTCGGTGGGAGACTACCTGGGAATACCGAGTGTCGTAGGCACTTTTGTTTTGTCGAGTAAAATATTGTTCTTCAGTAAACGTTTAAAATTACGCAAACCTGTTAAGCATTCGTCTGCGACCATACCACATTGAATACACCGGTTTCCGTCTGATCATCACCGCAGTTAAGCAACGTTGGGCTCGGTCAGTACTTCGGTGGGAGACCACCTGGGAATACCGAGTGTCGTAGGCACTTTTGTTTTGTCGAGTAAAATATTGTTCTTCAGTAAACGTTTAAAATTACGCAAACCTGTTAAGCATTCGTCTACGACCATACCACATTGAATACACCGGTTCCCGTCTGATCACCGCATTTAAGCAACGTTGGGCTCGGTCAGTACTTCGGTGGGAGACCACCTGGGAATACCGAGTGTCGTAGGCATTTTTGTTTTGTCGAGTAAAATATTGTTCTTCAGTAAACGTTTAATATTACGCAAACCTGTTAAGCATTCGTCTACCACCGTACTACATTGAATACACCGGTTCCCGTCTGATCACCGCAGTTAAGCAACGTTGGCCTCGGTCAGTACTTCGGTGGGAAACCACCTGGGAATACCGAGTGTCGTAGGCACTTTTGTTTTTAGTAAAATATTGTTCTTCAGTAAACGTTTAAAATTACGCAAACCTGTTTGTCATTTGTCTACGACAATACCACATTGAATACACCGGTTCCCGTCTGATCACCGCAGTTAAGCAACGTTGGGCTCGGTCAGTACTTCGGTGGGAGAACACCTTTGAATACCGAGTGTCGTAGGCACTTTTGTTTTTAGTAAAATATTGTTCTTCAGTAAACGTTTCAAATTACGCAAACCTGTTAAGCATTAGTCTACGACCATACCACATTTAATACACCGGTTCCCGTCTGATCACCGCAGTTAAGCAACGTTGGGCTCGGTCGGTACTTCGGTGGGAGACCACCTGGGAATACCGAGTGTCGTAGGCACTTTTGTTTTTAGTAAAATATTGTTCCTCAGTAAACGTTTCAAATTACGCAAACCTGTTAAGCATTCGTCTGCGACCATACCACATTGAATACACCGGTTTCCGTCTGATCATCACCGCAGTTAAGCAACGTTGGGCTCGGTCAGTACTTCGGTGGGAGACCACCTGGGAATACCGAGTGTCGTAGGCACTTTTGTTTTGTCGAGTAAAATATTGTTCTTCAGTAAACGTTTAAAATTACGCAAACCTGTTAAGCATTCGTCTACGACCATACCACATTGAATACACCGGTTCCCGTCTGATCACCGCATTTAAGCAACGTTGGGCTCGGTCAGTACTTCGGTGGGAGACCACCTGGAAATACCGAGTGTCGTAGGCATTTTTGTTTTGTCGAGTAAAATATTGTTCTTCAGTAAACGTTTAATATTACGCAAACCTGTTAAGCATTCGTCTACCACCGTACTACATTGAATACACCGGTTCCCGTCTGATCACCGCAGTTAAGCAACGTTGGCCTCGGTCAGTACTTCGGTGGGAAACCACCTGGGAATACCGAGTGTCGTAGGCACTTTTGTTTTTAGTAAAATATTGTTCTTCAGTAAACGTTTAAAATTACGCAAACCTGTTTGTCATTTGTCTACGACAATACCACATTGAATACACCGGTTCCCGTCTGATCACCGCAGTTAAGCAACGTTGGGCTCGGTCAGTACTTCGGTGGGAGAACACCTTTGAATACCGAGTGTCGTAGGCACTTTTGTTTTTAGTAAAATATTGTTCTTCAGTAAACGTTTCAAATTACGCAAACCTGTTAAGCATTAGTCTACGACCATACCACATTTAATACACCGGTTCCCGTCTGATCACCGCAGTTAAGCAACGTTGGGCTCGGTCGGTACTTCGGTGGGAGACCACCTGGGAATACCGAGTGTCGTAGGCACTTTTGTTTTTAGTAAAATATTGTTCTTCAGTAAACGTTTAAAATTACGCAAACCTGTTTGTCATTCGTCTACGACCATACCACATTGAATACACCGGTTCCCGTCTGATCAACGCAGTTAAGCAACGTTGGGCTCGTTCAGTACTTCGGTGGGAGAACACCTTTGAATACCGAGTGTCGTAGGCACTTTTGTTTTTAGTAAAATATTGTTCTTCAGTAAACGTTTCAAATTACGCAAACCTGTTAAGCATTAGTCTACGACCATACCACATTGAATACACCGGTTCCCGTCTGATCACCGCAGTTAAGCAACGTTGGGCTCGGTCAGTACTTCGGTGGGAGACCACCTGGGAATACCGAGTGTCGTAGGCACTTTTGTTTTGTCGAGTAAAATATTGTTCTTCAGTAAACGTTTAAAATTACGCAAACCTGTTAAGCATTCGTCTACGACCATACCACATTGAAAACACCGGTTCCCGTCTGATCACCGCAGTTAAGCAACGTTGGGCTCGGTCAGTACTTCGGTGGGAGACCACCTGGGAATACCGAGTGTCGTAGGCACTTTTGTTTTGTCGAGTAAAATATTGTTCATCAGTAAACGTTTAATATTACGCAAACCTGTTAAGCATTCGTCTACGACCGTACTACATTGAATACACCGGTTCCCGTCTGATCACCGCAGTTAAGCAACGTTGGCCTCGGTCAGTACTTCGGTGGGAAACCACCTGGGAATACCGAGTGTCGTAGGCACTTTTGTTTTTAGTAAAATATTGTTCTTCAGTAAACGTTTAAAATTACGCAAACCTGTTTGTCATTCGTCTACGACAATACCACATTGAATACACCGGTTCCCGTCTGATCACCGCAGTTAAGCAACGTTGGGCTCGGTCAGTACTTCGGTGGGAGAACACCTTTGAATACCGAGTGTCGTAGGCACTTTTGTTTTTAGTAAAATATTGTTCTTCAGTAAACGTTTAAAATTACGCAAACCTGTTTGTCATTTGTCTACGACAATACCACATTGAATACACCGGTTCCCGTCTGATCACCGCAGTTAAGCAACGTTGGGCTCGGTCAGTACTTCGGTGGGAGAACACCTTTGAATACCGAGTGTCGTAGGCACTTTTGTTTTTAGTAAAATATTGTTCTTCAGTAAACGTTTCAAATTACGCAAACCTGTTAAGCATTAGTCTACGACCATACCACATTTAATACACCGGTTCCCGTCTGATCACCGCAGTTAAGCAACGTTGGGCTCGGTCGGTACTTCGGTGGGAGACCACCTGGGAATACCGAGTGTCGTAGGCACTTTTGTTTTTAGTAAAATATTGTTCTTCAGTAAACGTTTAAAATTACGCAAACCTGTTTGTCATTCGTCTACGACCATACCACATTGAATACACCGGTTCCCGTCTGATCAACGCAGTTAAGCAACGTTGGGCTCGTTCAGTACTTCGGTGGGAGAACACCTTTGAATACCGAGTGTCGTAGGCACTTTTGTTTTTAGTAAAATATTGTTCTTCAGTAAACGTTTCAAATTACGCAAACCTGTTAAGCATTAGTCTACGACCATACCACATTGAATACACCGGTTCCCGTCTGATCACCGCAGTTAAGCAACGTTGGGCTCGGTCAGTACTTCGGTGGGAGACCACCTGGGAATACCGAGTGTCGTAGGCACTTTTGTTTTGTCGAGTAAAATATTGTTCTTCAGTAAACGTTTAAAATTACGCAAACCTGTTAAGCATTCGTCTACGACCATACCACATTGAAAACACCGGTTCCCGTCTGATCACCGCAGTTAAGCAACGTTGGGCTCGGTCAGTACTTCGGTGGGAGACCACCTGGGAATACCGAGTGTCGTAGGCACTTTTGTTTTGTCGAGTAAAATATTGTTCATCAGTAAACGTTTAAAATTACGCAAACCTGTTAAACATTCGTCTACGACCATACCATATTGAATACACCGGTTCCCGTCTGATCACCGCAGTTAAGCAACGTTGGGCTCGGTCAGTACTTCGGTGGGAGACCACCTTTGAATACCGAGTGTCGTAGGCACTTTTGTTTTGAGTAAAATATTGTTCTTCAGTAAACGTTTCAAATTACGCAAACCTGTTAAGCATTAGTCTACGACCATACCACATTGAATACACCGGTTCCCGTCTGATCACCGCAGTTAAGCAACGTTGGGCTCGGTCAGTACTTCGGTGGGAGACCACCTGGGAATACCGAGTGTCGTAGGCACTTTTGTTTTGTCGAGTAAAATATTGTTCTTCAGTAAACGTTTAAAATTACGCAAACCTGTTAAGCATTCGTCTACGACCATACCACATTGAAAACACCGGTTCCCGTCTGATCACCGCAGTTAAGCAACGTTGGGCTCGGTCAGTACTTCGGTGGGAGACCACCTGGGAATACCGAGTGTCGTAGGCACTTTTGTTTTGTCGAGTAAAATATTGTTCATCAGTAAACGTTTAAAATTACGCAAACCTGTTAAGCATTCGTCTACGACCATACCATATTGAATACACCGGTTCCCGTCTGATCACCGCAGTTAAGCAACGTTGGGCTCGGTCAGTACTTCGGTGGGAAACCACCTGGGAATACCGAGTGTCGTAGGCACTTTTGTTTTTAGTAAAATATTGTTCTTCAGTAAACGTTTAAAATTACGCAAACCTGTTTGTCATTCGTCTACGACAATACCACATTGAATACACCGGTTCCCGTCTGATCACCGCAGTTAAGCAACGTTGGGCTCGGTCAGTACTTCGGTGGGAGAACACCTTTGAATACCGAGTGTCGTAGGCACTTTTGTTTTTAGTAAAATATTGTTCTTCAGTAAACGTTTCAAATTACGCAAACCTGTTAAGCATTAGTCTACGACCATACCACATTTAATACACCGGTTCCCGTCTGATCACCGCAGTTAAGCAACGTTGGGCTCGGTCGGTACTTCGGTGGGAGACCACCTGGGAATACCGAGTGTCGTAGGCACTTTTGTTTTTAGTAAAATATTGTTCTTCAGTAAACGTTTAAAATTACGCAAACCTGTTTGTCATTCGTCTACGACCATACCACATTGAATACACCGGTTCCCGTCTGATCAACGCAGTTAAGCAACGTTGGGCTCGTTCAGTACTTCGGTGGGAGAACACCTTTGAATACCGAGTGTCGTAGGCACTTTTGTTTTTAGTAAAATATTGTTCTTCAGTAAACGTTTCAAATTACGCAAACCTGTTAAGCATTAGTCTACGACCATACCACATTGAATACACCGGTTCCCGTCTGATCACCGCAGTTAAGCAACGTTGGGCTCGGTCAGTACTTCGGTGGGAGACCACCTGGGAATACCGAGTGTCGTAGGCACTTTTGTTTTGTCGAGTAAAATATTGTTCTTCAGTAAACGTTTAAAATTACGCAAACCTGTTAAGCATTCGTCTACGACCATACCACATTGAAAACACCGGTTCCCGTCTGATCACCGCAGTTAAGCAACGTTGGGCTCGGTCAGTACTTCGGTGGGAGACCACCTGGGAATACCGAGTGTCGTAGGCACTTTTGTTTTGTCGAGTAAAATATTGTTCATCAGTAAACGTTTAAAATTACGCAAACCTGTTAAACATTCGTCTACGACCATACCATATTGAATACACCGGTTCCCGTCTGATCACCGCAGTTAAGCAACGTTGGGCTCGGTCAGTACTTCGGTGGGAGACCACCTTTGAATACCGAGTGTCGTAGGCACTTTTGTTTTGAGTAAAATATTGTTCTTCAGTAAACGTTTCAAATTACGCAAACCTGTTAAGCATTAGTCTACGACCATACCACATTGAATACACCGGTTCCCGTCTGATCACCGCAGTTAAGCAACGTTGGGCTCGGTCAGTACTTCGGTGGGAGACCACCTGGGAATACCGAGTGTCGTAGGCACTTTTGTTTTGTCGAGTAAAATATTGTTCTTCAGTAAACGTTTAAAATTACGCAAACCTGTTAAGCATTCGTCTACGACCATACCACATTGAAAACACCGGTTCCCGTCTGATCACCGCAGTTAAGCAACGTTGGGCTCGGTCAGTACTTCGGTGGGAGACCACCTGGGAATACCGAGTGTCGTAGGCACTTTTGTTTTGTCGAGTAAAATATTGTTCATCAGTAAACGTTTAAAATTACGCAAACCTGTTAAGCATTCGTCTACGACCATACCATATTGAATACACCGGTTCCCGTCTGATCACCGCAGTTAAGCAACGTTGGGCTCGGTCAGTACTTCGGTGGGAGACCACCTTTGAATACCGAGTGTCGTAGGCACTTTTGTTTTTAGTAAAATATTGTTCTTCAGTAAACGTTTCAAATTACGCAAACCTGTTAAGCATTAGTCTACGACCATACCACATTGAATACAGCGGTTCCCGTCTGATCACCGCAGTTAAGCAACGTTGGGCTCGGTCAGTACTTCGGTGGGAGACCACCTGGGAATACCGAGTGTCGTAGGCACTTTTGTTTTGTCGAGTAAAATATTGTTCTTCAGTAAACGTTTAAAATTACGCAAACCTGTTTGTCATTCGTCTACGACCATACCACATTGAATACACCGGTTCCCGTCTGATCACCGCAGTTAAGCAACGTTGGGCTCGGTCAGTACTTCGGTGGGAGACAACCTGGGAATACCGAGTGTCGTAGGCACTTTTGTTTTGTCGAGTAAAATATTGTTCTTCAGTAAACGTTTAAAATTACGCAAACCTGTTAAGCATTCGTCTACGACCATACCATATTGAATACACCGGTTCCCGTCTGATCACCGCAGTTAAGCAACGTTGGGCTCGGTCAGTACTTCGGTGGGAGACCACCTTTGAATACCGAGTGTCGTAGGCACTTTTGTTTTTAGTAAAATATTGTTCTTCAGTAAACGTTTCAAATTACGCAAACCTGTTAAGCATTCGTCTACGACCATACCACATTGAATACACCGGTTCCCGTCTGATCACCGCAGTTAAGCAACGTTGGGCTCGGTCAGTACTTCGGTGGGAGACAACCTGGGAATACCGAGTGTCGTAGGCACTTTTGTTTTGTCGAGTAAAATATTGTTCTTCAGTAAACGTTTAAAATTACGCAAACCTGTTAAGCATTCGTCTACGACCATACCATATTGAATACACCGGTTCCCGTCTGATCACCGCAGTTAAGCAACGTTGGGCTCGGTCAGTACTTCGGTGGGAGACCACCTTTGAATACCGAGTGTCGTAGGCACTTTTGTTTTTAGTAAAATATTGTTCTTCAGTAAACGTTTCAAATTACGCAAACCTGTTAAGCATTAGTCTACGACCATACCACATTGAATACACCGGTTCCCGTCTGATCACCGCAGTTAAGCAACGTTGGGCTCGGTCAGTACTTCGGTGGGAGACCACCTGGGAATACCGAGTGTCGTAGGCACTTTTGTTTTGTCGAGTAAAATATTGTTCTTCAGTAAACGTTTAAAATTACGCAAACCTGTTAAGCATTCGTCTACGACCATACCACATTGAAAACACCGGTTCCCGTCTGATCACCGCAGTTAAGCAACGTTGGGCTCGGTCAGTACTTCGGTGGGAGACCACCTGGGAATACCGAGTGTCGTAGGCACTTTTGTTTTGTCGAGTAAAATATTGTTCATCAGTAAACGTTTAAAATTACGCAAACCTGTTAAGCATTCGTCTACGACCATACCATATTGAATACACCGGTTCCCGTCTGATCACCGCAGTTAAGCAACGTTGGGCTCGGTCAGTACTTCGGTGGGAGACCACCTTTGAATACCGAGTGTCGTAGGCACTTTTGTTTTGAGTAAAATATTGTTCTTCAGTAAACGTTTCAAATTACGCAAACCTGTTAAGCATTAGTCTACGACCATACCACATTGAATACACCGGTTCCCGTCTGATCACCGCAGTTAAGCAACGTTGGGCTCGGTCAGTACTTCGGTGGGAGACCACCTGGGAATACCGAGTGTCGTAGGCACTTTTGTTTTGTCGAGTAAAATATTGTTCTTCAGTAAACGTTTAAAATTACGCAAACCTGTTAAGCATTCGTCTACGACCATACCACATTGAAAACACCGGTTCCCGTCTGATCACCGCAGTTAAGCAACGTTGGGCTCGGTCAGTACTTCGGTGGGAGACCACCTGGGAATACCGAGTGTCGTAGGCACTTTTGTTTTGTCGAGTAAAATATTGTTCATCAGTAAACGTTTAAAATTACGCAAACCTGTTAAGCATTCGTCTACGACCATACCATATTGAATACACCGGTTCCCGTCTGATCACCGCAGTTAAGCAACGTTGGGCTCGGTCAGTACTTCGGTGGGAGACCACCTTTGAATACCGAGTGTCGTAGGCACTTTTGTTTTTAGTAAAATATTGTTCTTCAGTAAACGTTTCAAATTACGCAAACCTGTTAAGCATTAGTCTACGACCATACCACATTGAATACACCGGTTCCCGTCTGATCACCGCAGTTAAGCAACGTTGGGCTCGGTCAGTACTTCGGTGGGAGACCACCTGGGAATACCGAGTGTCGTAGGCACTTTTGTTTTGTCGAGTAAAATATTGTTCTTCAGTAAACGTTTAAAATTACGCAAACCTGTTTGTCATTCGTCTACGACCATACCACATTGAATACACCGGTTCCCGTCTGATCACCGCAGTTAAGCAACGTTGGGCTCGGTCAGTACTTCGGTGGGAGAACACCTTTGAATACCGAGTGTCGTAGGCACTTTTGTTTTGAGTAAAATATTGTTCTTCAGTAAACGTTTCAAATTACGCAAACCTGTTAAGCATTAGTCTACGACCATACCACATTGAATACACCGGTTCCCGTCTGATCACCGCAGTTAAGCAACATTGGGCTCGGTCAGTACTTCGGTGGGAGACCACCTGGGAATACCGAGTGTCGTAGGCACTTTTGTTTTGTCGAGTAAAATATTGTTCTTCAGTAAACGTTTAAAATTACGCAAACCTGTTAAGCATTCGTCTACGACCATACCACATTGAAAACACCGGTTCCCGTCTGATCACCGCAGTTAAGCAACGTTGGGCTCGGTCAGTACTTCGGTGGGAGACCACCTGGGAATACCGAGTGTCGTAGGCACTTTTGTTTTGTCGAGTAAAATATTGTTCATCAGTAAACGTTTAAAATTACGCAAACCTGTTAAACATTCGTCTACGACCATACCATATTGAATACACCGGTTCCCGTCTGATCACCGCAGTTAAGCAACGTTGGGCTCGGTCAGTACTTCGGTGGGAGACCACCTTTGAATACCGAGTGTCGTAGGCACTTTTGTTTTGAGTAAAATATTGTTCTTCAGTAAACGTTTCAAATTACGCAAACCTGTTAAGCATTAGTCTACGACCATACCACATTGAATACACCGGTTCCCGTCTGATCACCGCAGTTAAGCAACGTTGGGCTCGGTCATTACTTCGGTGGGAGACCACCTGGGAATACCGAGTGTCGTAGGCACTTTTGTTTTGTCGAGTAAAATATTGTTCTTCAGTAAACGTTTAAAATTACGCAAACCTGTTAAGCATTCGTCTACGACCATACCACATTGAAAACACCGGTTCCCGTCTGATCACCGCAGTTAAGCAACGTTGGGCTCGGTCAGTACTTCGGTGGGAGACCACCTGGGAATACCGAGTGTCGTAGGCACTTTTGTTTTGTCGAGTAAAATATTGTTCATCAGTAAACGTTTAAAATTACGCAAACCTGTTAAGCATTCGTCTACGACCATACCATATTGAATACACCGGTTCCCGTCTGATCACCGCAGTTAAGCAACGTTGGGCTCGGTCAGTACTTCGGTGGGAGACCACCTTTGAATACCGAGTGTCGTAGGCACTTTTGTTTTTAGTAAAATATTGTTCTTCAGTAAACGTTTCAAATTACGCAAACCTGTTAAGCATTAGTCTACGACCATACCACATTGAATACAGCGGTTCCCGTCTGATCACCGCAGTTAAGCAACGTTGGGCTCGGTCAGTACTTCGGTGGGAGACCACCTGGGAATACCGAGTGTCGTAGGCACTTTTGTTTTGTCGAGTAAAATATTGTTCTTCAGTAAACGTTTAAAATTACGCAAACCTGTTTGTCATTCGTCTACGACCATACCACATTGAATACACCGGTTCCCGTCTGATCACCGCAGTTAAGCAACGTTGGGCTCGGTCAGTACTTCGGTGGCAGACCACCTTTGAATACCGAGTGTCGTAGGCACTTTTGTTTTGAGTAAAATATTGTTCTTCAGTAAACGTTTCAAATTACGCAAACCTGTTAAGCATTAGTCTACGACCATACCACATTGAATACACCGGTTCCCGTCTGATCACCGCAGTTAAGCAACGTTGGGCTCGGTCAGTACTTCGGTGGGAGACAACCTGGGAATACCGAGTGTCGTAGGCACTTTTGTTTTGTCGAGTAAAATATTGTTCTTCAGTAAACGTTTAAAATTACGCAAACCTGTTAAGCATTCGTCTACGACCATACCATATTGAATACACCGGTTCCCGTCTGATCACCGCAGTTAAGCAACGTTGGGCTCGGTCAGTACTTCGGTGGGAGACCACCTTTGAATACCGAGTGTCGTAGGCACTTTTGTTTTTAGTAAAATATTGTTCTTCAGTAAACGTTTCAAATTACGCAAACCTGTTAAGCATTAGTCTACGACCATACCACATTGAATACACCGGTTCCCGTCTGATCACCGCAGTTAAGCAACGTTGGGCTCGGTCAGTACTTCGGTGGGAGACCACCTGGGAATACCGAGTGTCGTAGGCACTTTTGTTTTGTCGAGTAAAATATTGTTCTTCAGTAAACGTTTAAAATTACGCAAACCTGTTAAGCATTCGTCTACGACCATACCACATTGAAAACACCGGTTCCCGTCTGATCACCGCAGTTAAGCAACGTTGGGCTCGGTCAGTACTTCGGTGGGAGACCACCTGGGAATACCGAGTGTCGTAGGCACTTTTGTTTTGTCGAGTAAAATATTGTTCTTCAGTAAACGTTTAAAATTACGCAAACCTGTTAAGCATTCGTCTACGACCATACCACATTGAAAACACCGGTTCCCGTCTGATCACCGCAGTTAAGCAACGTTGGGCTCGGTCAGTACTTCGGTGGGAGACCACCTGGGAATACCGAGTGTCGTAGGCACTTTTGTTTTGTCGAGTAAAATATTGTTCATCAGTAAACGTTTAAAATTACGCAAACCTGTTAAGCATTCGTCTACGACCATACCATATTGAATACACCGGTTCCCGTCTGATCACCGCAGTTAAGCAACGTTGGGCTCGGTCAGTACTTCGGTGGGAGACCACCTTTGAATACCGAGTGTCGTAGGCACTTTTGTTTTGAGTAAAATATTGTTCTTCAGTAAACGTTTCAAATTACGCAAACCTGTTAAGCATTAGTCTACGACCATACCACATTGAATACACCGGTTCCCGTCTGATCACCGCAGTTAAGCAACGTTGGGCTCGGTCAGTACTTCGGTGGGAGACCACCTGGGAATACCGAGTGTCGTAGGCACTTTTGTTTTGTCGAGTAAAATATTGTTCTTCAGTAAACGTTTAAAATTACGCAAACCTGTTAAGCATTCGTCTACGACCATACCACATTGAAAACACCGGTTCCCGTCTGATCACCGCAGTTAAGCAACGTTGGGCTCGGTCAGTACTTCGGTGGGAGACCACCTGGGAATACCGAGTGTCGTAGGCACTTTTGTTTTGTCGAGTAAAATATTGTTCATCAGTAAACGTTTAAAATTACGCAAACCTGTTAAGCATTCGTCTACGACCATACCATATTGAATACACCGGTTCCCGTCTGATCACCGCAGTTAAGCAACGTTGGGCTCGGTCAGTACTTCGGTGGGAGACCACCTTTGAATACCGAGTGTCGTAGGCACTTTTGTTTTTAGTAAAATATTGTTCTTCAGTAAACGTTTCAAATTACGCAAACCTGTTAAGCATTAGTCTACGACCATACCACATTGAATACACCGGTTCCCGTCTGATCACCGCAGTTAAGCAACGTTGGGCTCGGTCAGTACTTCGGTGGGAGACCACCTGGGAATACCGAGTGTCGTAGGCACTTTTGTTTTGTCGAGTAAAATATTGTTCTTCAGTAAACGTTTAAAATTACGCAAACCTGTTTGTCATTCGTCTACGACCATACCACATTGAATACACCGGTTCCCGTCTGATCACCGCAGTTAAGCAACGTTGGGCTCGGTCAGTACTTCGGTGGGAGACCACCTTTGAATACCGAGTGTCGTAGGCACTTTTGTTTTGAGTAAAATATTGTTCTTCAGTAAACGTTTCAAATTACGCAAACCTGTTAAGCATTAGTCTACGACCATACCACATTGAATACACCGGTTCCCGTCTGATCACCGCAGTTAAGCAACGTTGGGCTCGGTCAGTACTTCGGTGGGAGACCACCTGGGAATACCAAGTGTCGTAGGCACTTTTGTTTTGTCGAGTAAAATATTGTTCTTCAGTAAACGTTTAAAATTACGCAAACCTGTTAAGCATTCGTCTACGACCATACCACATTGAAAACACCGGTTCCCGTCTGATCACCGCAGTTAAGCAACGTTGGGCTCGGTCAGTACTTCGGTGGGAGACCACCTGGGAATACCGAGTGTCGTAGGCACTTTTGTTTTGTCGAGTAAAATATTGTTCATCAGTAAACGTTTAAAATTACGCAAACCTGTTAAGCATTCGTCTACGACCATACCATATTGAATACACCGGTTCCCGTCTGATCACCGCAGTTAAGCAACGTTGGGCTCGGTCAGTACTTCGGTGGGAGACCACCTTTGAATACCGAGTGTCGTAGGCACTTTTGTTTTGAGTAAAATATTGTTCTTCAGTAAACGTTTCAAATTACGCAAACCTGTTAAGCATTAGTCTACGACCATACCACATTGAATACACCGGTTCCCGTCTGATCACCGCAGTTAAGCAACGTTGGGCTCGGTCAGTACTTCGGTGGGAGACCACCTGGGAATACCGAGTGTCGTAGGCACTTTTGTTTTGTCGAGTAAAATATTGTTCTTCAGTAAACGTTTAAAATTACGCAAACCTGTTAAGCATTCGTCTACGACCATACCACATTGAAAACACCGGTTCCCGTCTGATCACCGCAGTTAAGCAACGTTGGGCTCGGTCAGTACTTCGGTGGGAGACCACCTGGGAATACCGAGTGTCGTAGGCACTTTTGTTTTGTCGAGTAAAATATTGTTCATCAGTAAACGTTTAAAATTACGCAAACCTGTTAAGCATTCGTCTACGACCATACCATATTGAATACACCGGTTCCCGTCTGATCACCGCAGTTAAGCAACGTTGGGCTCGGTCAGTACTTCGGTGGGAGACCACCTTTGAATACCGAGTGTCGTAGGCACTTTTGTTTTTAGTAAAATATTGTTCTTCAGTAAACGTTTCAAATTACGCAAACCTGTTAAGCATTAGTCTACGACCATACCACATTGAATACAGCGGTTCCCGTCTGATCACCGCAGTTAAGCAACGTTGGGCTCGGTCAGTACTTCGGTGGGAGACCACCTGGGAATACCGAGTGTCGTAGGCACTTTTGTTTTGTCGAGTAAAATATTGTTCTTCAGTAAACGTTTAAAATTACGCAAACCTGTTTGTCATTCGTCTACGACCATACCACATTGAATACACCGGTTCCCGTCTGATCACCGCAGTTAAGCAACGTTGGGCTCGGTCAGTACTTCGGTGGCAGACCACCTTTGAATACCGAGTGTCGTAGGCACTTTTGTTTTGAGTAAAATATTGTTCTTCAGTAAACGTTTCAAATTACGCAAACCTGTTAAGCATTAGTCTACGGCCATACCACATTGAATACACCGGTTCCCGTCTGATCACCGCAGTTAAGCAACGTTGGGCTCGGTCAGTACTTCGGTGGGAGACAACCTGGGAATACCGAGTGTCGTAGGCACTTTTGTTTTGTCGAGTAAAATATTGTTCTTCAGTAAACGTTTAAAATTACGCAAACCTGTTAAGCATTCGTCTACGACCATACCATATTGAATACACCGGTTCCCGTCTGATCACCGCAGTTAAGCAACGTTGGGCTCGGTCAGTACTTCGGTGGGAGACCACCTTTGAATACCGAGTGTCGTAGGCACTTTTGTTTTTAGTAAAATATTGTTCTTCAGTAAACGTTTCAAATTACGCAAACCTGTTAAGCATTAGTCTACGACCATACCACATTGAATACACCGGTTCCCGTCTGATCACCGCAGTTAAGCAACGTTGGGCTCGGTCAGTACTTCGGTGGGAGACCACCTGGGAATACCGAGTGTCGTAGGCACTTTTGTTTTGTCGAGTAAAATATTGTTCTTCAGTAAACGTTTAAAATTACGCAAACCTGTTAAGCATTCGTCTACGACCATACCACATTGAAAACACCGGTTCCCGTCTGATCACCGCAGTTAAGCAACGTTGGGCTCGGTCAGTACTTCGGTGGGAGACCACCTGGGAATACCGAGTGTCGTAGGCACTTTTGTTTTGTCGAGTAAAATATTGTTCTTCAGTAAACGTTTAAAATTACGCAAACCTGTTAAGCATTCGTCTACGACCATACCACATTGAAAACACCGGTTCCCGTCTGATCACCGCAGTTAAGCAACGTTGGGCTCGGTCAGTACTTCGGTGGGAGACCACCTGGGAATACCGAGTGTCGTAGGCACTTTTGTTTTGTCGAGTAAAATATTGTTCATCAGTAAACGTTTAAAATTACGCAAACCTGTTAAGCATTCGTCTACGACCATACCATATTGAATACACCGGTTCCCGTCTGATCACCGCAGTTAAGCAACGTTGGGCTCGGTCAGTACTTCGGTGGGAGACCACCTTTGAATACCGAGTGTCGTAGGCACTTTTGTTTTGAGTAAAATATTGTTCTTCAGTAAACGTTTCAAATTACGCAAACCTGTTAAGCATTAGTCTACGACCATACCACATTGAATACACCGGTTCCCGTCTGATCACCGCAGTTAAGCAACGTTGGGCTCGGTCAGTACTTCGGTGGGATACCACCTGGGAATACCGAGTGTCGTAGGCACTTTTGTTTTGTCGAGTAAAATATTGTTCTTCAGTAAACGTTTAAAATTACGCAAACCTGTTAAGCATTCGTCTACGACCATACCACATTGAAAACACCGGTTCCCGTCTGATCACCGCAGTTAAGCAACGTTGGGCTCGGTCAGTACTTCGGTGGGAGACCACCTGGGAATACCGAGTGTCGTAGGCACTTTTGTTTTGTCGAGTAAAATATTGTTCATCAGTAAACGTTTAAAATTACGCAAACCTGTTAAGCATTCGTCTACGACCATACCATATTGAATACACCGGTTCCCGTCTGATCACCGCAGTTAAGCAACGTTGGGCTCGGTCAGTACTTCGGTGGGAGACCACCTTTGAATACCGAGTGTCGTAGGCACTTTTGTTTTTAGTAAAATTTTGTTCTTCAGTAAACGTTTAAAATTACGCAAACCTGTTAAGCATTAGTCTACGACCATACCACATTGAATACACCGGTTCCCGTCTGATCACCGCAGTTAAGCAACGTTGGGCTCGGTCAGTACTTCGGTGGGAGACCACCTTTGAATACCGAGTGTCGTAGGCACTTTTGTTTTGAGTAAAATATTGTTCTTCAGTAAACGTTTCAAATTACGCAAACCTGTTAAACATTAGTCTACGACCATACCACATTGAATACACCGGTTCCCGTCTGATCACCGCAGTTAAGCAACGTTGGGCTCGGTCAGTACTTCGGTGGGAGACCACCTGGGAATACCAAGTGTCGTAGGCACTTTTGTTTTGTCGAGTAAAATATTGTTCTTCAGTAAACGTTTAAAATTACGCAAACCTGTTAAGCATTCGTCTACGACCATACCACATTGAAAACACCGGTTCCCGTCTGATCACCGCAGTTAAGCAACGTTGGGCTCGGTCAGTACTTCGGTGGGAGACCACCTGGGAATACCGAGTGTCGTAGGCACTTTTGTTTTGTCGAGTAAAATATTGTTCTTCAGTAAACGTTTAAAATTACGCAAACCTGTTAAGCATTCGTCTACGACCATACCACATTGAAAACACCGGTTCCCGTCTGATCACCGCAGTTAAGCAACGTTGGGCTCGGTCAGTACTTCGGTGGGAGACCACCTGGGAATACCGAGTGTCGTAGGCACTTTTGTTTTGTCGAGTAAAATATTGTTCATCAGTAAACGTTTAAAATTACGCAAACCTGTTAAGCATTCGTCTACGACCATACCATATTGAATACACCGGTTCCCGTCTGATCACCGCAGTTAAGCAACGTTGGGCTCGGTCAGTACTTCGGTGGGAGACCACCTTTGAATACCGAGTGTCGTAGGCACTTTTGTTTTTAGTAAAATATTGTTCTTCAGTAAACGTTTCAAATTACGCAAACCTGTTAAGCATTAGTCTACGACCATACCACATTGAATACACCGGTTCCCGTCTGATCACCGCAGTTAAGCAACGTTGGGCTCGGTCAGTACTTCGGTGGGAGACCACCTGGGAATACCGAGTGTCGTAGGCACTTTTGTTTTGTCGAGTAAAATATTGTTCTTCAGTAAACGTTTAAAATTACGCAAACCTGTTAAGCATTCGTCTACGACCATACCACATTGAAAACACCGGTTCCCGTCTGATCACCGCAGTTAAGCAACGTTGGGCTCGGTCAGTACTTCGGTGGGAGACCACCTGGGAATACCGAGTGTCGTAGGCACTTTTGTTTTGTCGAGTAAAATATTGTTCATCAGTAAACGTTTAAAATTACGCAAACCTGTTAAGCATTCGTCTACGACCATACCATATTGAATACACCGCTTCCCGTCTGATCACCGCAGTTAAGCAACGTTGGGCTCGGTCAGTACTTCGGTGGGAGACCACCTTTGAATACCGAGTGTCGTAGGCACTTTTGTTTTTAGTAAAATATTGTTCTTCAGTAAACGTTTCAAATTACGCAAACCTGTTAAGCATTAGTCTACGACCATACCACATTGAATACACCGGTTCCCGTCTGATCACCGCAGTTAAGCAACGTTGGGCTCGGTCAGTACTTCGGTGGGAGACCACCTGGGAATACCGAGTGTCGTAGGCACTTTTGTTTTGTCGAGTAAAATATTGTTCTTCAGTAAACGTTTAAAATTACGCAAACCTGTTAAGCATTCGTCTACGACCATACCACATTGAAAACACCGGTTCCCGTCTGATCACCGCAGTTAAGCAACGTTGGGCTCGGTCAGTACTTCGGTGGGAGACCACCTGGGAATACCGAGTGTCGTAGGCACTTTTGTTTTGTCGAGTAAAATATTGTTCATCAGTAAACGTTTAAAATTACGCAAACCTGTTAAGCATTCGTCTACGACCATACCATATTGAATACACCGGTTCCCGTCTGATCACCGCAGTTAAGCAACGTTGGGCTCGGTCGGTACTTCGGTGGGAGACCACCTGGGAATACCGAGTGTCGTAGGCACTTTTGTTTTTAGTAAAATATTGTTCTTCAGTAAACGTTTCAAATTACGCAAACCTGTTAAGCATTCTTGTACGACCATACCACATTGAAAACACCGGTTCCCGTCTGATCACCGCAGTTAAGCAACGTTGGGCTCGGTCAGTACCTCGGTGGGAGACTACCTGGGAATACCGAGTGTCGTAGGCACTTTTGTTTTGTCGAGTAAAATATTGTTCTTCAGTAAACGTTTAAAATTACGCAAACCTGTTAAGCATTCGTCTGCGACCATACCACATTGAATACACCGGTTTCCGTCTGATCATCACCGCAGTTAAGCAACGTTGGGCTCGGTCAGTACTTCGGTGGGAGACCACCTGGGAATACCGAGTGTCGTAGGCACTTTTGTTTTGTCGAGTAAAATATTGTTCTTCAGTAAACGTTTAAAATTACGCAAACCTGTTGAGCATTCGTCTACGACCATACCACATTGAATACACCGGTTCCCGTCTGATCACCGCATTTAAGCAACGTTGGGCTCGGTCAGTACTTCGGTGGGAGACCACCTGGGAATACCGAGTGTCGTAGGCATTTTTGTTTTGTCGAGTAAAATATTGTTCTTCAGTAAACGTTTAATATTACGCAAACCTGTTAAGCATTCGTCTACGACCGTACTACATTGAATACACCGGTTCCCGTCTGATCACCGCAGTTAAGCAACGTTGGCCTCGGTCAGTACTTCGGTGGGAAACCACCTGGGAATACCGAGTGTCGTAGGCACTTTTGTTTTTAGTAAAATATTGTTCTTCAGTAAACGTTTAAAATTACGCAAACCTGTTTGTCATTCGTCTACGACAATACCACATTGAATACACCGGTTCCCGTCTGATCACCGCAGTTAAGCAACGTTGGGCTCGGTAAGTACTTCGGTGGGAGAACACCTTTGAATACCGAGTGTCGTAGGCACTTTTGTTGTTAGTAAAATATTGTTCTTCAGTAAACGTTTAAAATTACGCAAACCTGTTTGTCATTCGTCTACGACAATACCACATTGAATACACCGGTTCCCGTCTGATCACCGCAGTTAAGCAACGTTGTACTTCGGTGGGAGAACACCTTTGAATACCGAGTGTCGTAGGCACTTTTGTTTTTAGTAAAATATTGTTCTTCAGTAAACGTTTCAAATTACGCAAACCTGTTAAGCATTAGTCTACGACCATACCACATTGAATACACCGGTTCCCGTCTGATCACCGCAGTTAAGCAACGTTGGGCTCGGTCGGTACTTCGGTGGGAGACCACCTGGGAATACCGAGTGTCGTAGGCACTTTTGTTTTTAGTAAAATATTGTTCTTCAGTAAACGTTTCAAATTACGCAAACCTGTTAAGCATTCTTGTACGACCATACCACATTGAAAACACCGGTTCCCGTCTGATCACCGCAGTTAAGCTACGTTGGGCTCGGTCAGTACCTCGGTGGGAGACTACCTGGGAATACCGAGTGTCGTAGGCACTTTTGTTTTGTCGAGTAAAATATTGTTCTTCAGTAAACGTTTAAAATTACGCAAACCTGTTAAGCATTCGTCTGCGACCATACCACATTGAATACACCGGTTTCCGTCTGATCATCACCGCAGTTAAGCAACGTTGGGCTCGGTCAGTACTTCGGTGGGAGACCACCTGGGAATACCGAGTGTCGTAGGCACTTTTGTTTTGTCGAGTAAAATATTGTTCTTCAGTAAACGTTTAAAATTACGCAAACCTGTTAAGCATTCGTCTACGACCATACCACATTGAATACACCGGTTCCCGTCTGATCACCGCATTTAAGCAACGTTGGGCTCGGTCAGTACTTCGGTGGGAGACCACCTGGGAATACCGAGTGTCGTAGGCATTTTTGTTTTGTCGAGTAAAATATTGTTCTTCAGTAAACGTTTAATATTACGCAAACCTGTTAAGCATTCGTCTACCACCGTACTACATTGAATACACCGGTTCCCGTCTGATCACCGCAGTTAAGCAACGTTGGCCTCCGTCAGTACTTCGGTGGGAAACCACCTGGGAATACCGAGTGTCGTAGGCACTTTTGTTTTTAGTAAAATATTGTTCTTCAGTAAACGTTTAAAATTACGCAAACCTGTTTGTCATTCGTCTACGACGATACCACATTGAATACACCGGTTCCCGTCTGATCACCGCAGTTAAGCAACGTTGGGCTCGGTCAGTACTTCGGTGGGAGAACACCTTTGAATACCGAGTGTCGTAGGCACTTTTGTTTTTAGTAAAATATTGTTCTTCAGTAAACGTTTCAAATTACGCAAACCTGTTAAGCATTACTCTACGACCATACCACATTTAATACACCGGTTCCCGTCTGATCACCGCAGTTAAGCAACGTTGGGCTCGGTCGGTACTTCGGTGGGAGACCACCTGGGAATACCGAGTGTCGTAGGCACTTTTGTTTTTAGTAAAATATTGTTCTTCAGTAAACGTTTAAAATTACGCAAACCTGTTTGTCATTCGTCTACGACCATACCACATTGAATACACCGGTTCCCGTCTGATCAACGCAGTTAAGCAACGTTGGGCTCGTTCAGTACTTCGGTGGGAGAACACCTTTGAATACCGAGTGTCGTAGGCACTTTTGTTTTTAGTAAAATATTGTTCTTCAGTAAACGTTTCAAATTACGCAAACCTGTTAAGCATTAGTCTACGACCATACCACATTGAATACACCGGTTCCCGTCTGATCACCGCAGTTAAGCAACGTTGGGCTCGGTCAGTACTTCGGTGGGAGACCACCTAGGAATACCGAGTGTCGTAGGCACTTTTGTTTTGTCGAGTAAAATATTGTTCTTCAGTAAACGTTTAAAATTACGCAAACCTGTTAAGCATTCGTCTACGACCATACCACATTGAAAACACCGGTTCCCGTCTGATCACCGCAGTTAAGCAACGTTGGGCTCGGTCAGTACTTCGGTGGGAGACCACCTGGGAATACCGAGTGTCGTAGGCACTTTTGTTTTGTCGAGTAAAATATTGTTCATCAGTAAACGTTTAAAATTACGCAAACCTGTTAAGCATTCGTCTACGACCATACCATATTGAATACACCGGTTCCCGTCTGATCACCGCAGTTAAGCAACGTTGGGCTCGGTCAGTACTTCGGTGGGAGACCACCTTTGAATACCGAGTGTCGTAGGCACTTTTGTTTTTAGTAAAATATTGTTCTTCAGTAAACGTTTCAAATTACGCAAACCTGTTAAGCATTAGTCTACGACCATACCACATTGAATACACCGGTTCCCGTCTGATCACCGCAGTTAAGCAACGTTGGGCTCGGTCAGTACTTCGGTGGGAGACCACCTGGGAATACCGAGTGTCGTAGGCACTTTTGTTTTGTCGAGTAAAATATTGTTCTTCAGTAAACGTTTAAAATTACGCAAACCTGTTTGTCATTCGTCTACGACCATACCACATTGAATACACCGGTTCCCGTCTGATCACCGCAGTTAAGCAACGTTGGGCTCGGTCAGTACTTCGGTGGGAGACCACCTTTGAATACCGAGTGTCGTAGGCACTTTTGTTTTGAGTAAAATATTGTTCTTCAGTAAACGTTTCAAATTACGCAAACCTGTTAAGCATTAGTCTACGACCATACCACATTGAATACACCGGTTCCCGTCTGATCACCGCAGTTAAGCAACGTTGGGCTCGGTCAGTACTTCGGTGGGAGACAACCTGGGAATACCGAGTGTCGTAGGCACTTTTGTTTTGTCGAGTAAAATATTGTTCTTCAGTAAACGTTTAAAATTACGCAAACCTGTTAAGCATTCGTCTACGACCATACCATATTGAATACACCGGTTCCCGTCTGATCACCGCAGTTAAGCAACGTTGGGCTCGGTCAGTACTTCGGTGGGAGACCACCTTTGAATACCGAGTGTCGTAGGCACTTTTGTTTTTAGTAAAATATTGTTCTTCAGTAAACGTTTCAAATTACGCAAACCTGTTAAGCATTAGTCTACGACCATACCACATTGAATACACCGGTTCCCGTCTGATCACCGCAGTTAAGCAACGTTGGGCTCGGTCAGTACTTCGGTGGGAGACCACCTTGGAATACCGAGTGTCGTAGGCACTTTTGTTTTGTCGAGTAAAATATTGTTCTTCAGTAAACGTTTAAAATTACGCAAACCTGTTAAGCATTCGTCTACGACCATACCACATTGAAAACACCGGTTCCCGTCTGATCACCGCAGTTAAGCAACGTTGGGCTCGGTCAGTACTTCGGTGGGAGACCACCTGGGAATACCGAGTGTCGTAGGCACTTTTGTTTTGTCGAGTAAAATATTGTTCTTCAGTAAACGTTTAAAATTACGCAAACCTGTTAAGCATTCGTCTACGACCATACCACATTGAAAACACCGGTTCCCGTCTGATCACCGCAGTTAAGCAACGTTGGGCTCGGTCAGTACTTCGGTGGGAGACCACCTGGGAATACCGAGTGTCGTAGGCACTTTTGTTTTGTCGAGTAAAATATTGTTCATCAGTAAACGTTTAAAATTACGCAAACCTGTTAAGCATTCGTCTACGACCATACCATATTGAATACACCGGTTCCCGTCTGATCACCGCAGTTAAGCAACGTTGGGCTCGGTCAGTACTTCGGTGGGAGACCACCTTTGAATACCGAGTGTCGTAGGCACTTTTGTTTTTAGTAAAATATTGTTCTTCAGTAAACGTTTCAAATTACGCAAACTTGTTAAGCATTAGTCTACGACCATACCACATTGAATACACCGGTTCCCGTCTGATCACCGCAGTTAAGCAACGTTGGGCTCGGTCAGTACTTCGGTGGGAGACCACCTGGGAATACCGAGTGTCGTAGGCACTTTTGTTTTGTCGAGTAAAATATTGTTCTTCAGTAAACGTTTAAAATTACGCAAACCTGTTAAGCATTCGTCTACGACCATACCACATTGAAAACACCGGTTCCCGTCTGATCACCGCAGTTAAGCAACGTTGGGCTCGGTCAGTACTTCGGTGGGAGACCACCTGGGAATACCGAGTGTCGTAGGCACTTTTGTTTTGTCGAGTAAAATATTGTTCATCAGTAAACGTTTAAAATTACGCAAACCTGTTAAGCATTCGTCTACGACCATACCATATTGAATACACCGGTTCCCGTCTGATCACCGCAGTTAAGCAACGTTGGGCTCGGTCAGTACTTCGGTGGGAGACCACCTTTGAATACCGAGTGTCGTAGGCACTTTTGTTTTTAGTAAAATATTGTTCTTCAGTAAACGTTTCAAATTACGCAAACCTGTTAAGCATTAGTCTACGACCATACCACATTGAATACACCGGTTCCCGTCTGATCACCGCAGTTAAGCAACGTTGGGCTCGGTCAGTACTTCGGTGGGAGACCACCTGGGAATACCGAGTGTCGTAGGCACTTTTGTTTTGTCGAGTAAAATATTGTTCTTCAGTAAACGTTTAAAATTACGCAAACCTGTTTGTCATTCGTCTACGACCATACCACATTGAATACACCGGTTCCCGTCTGATCACCGCAGTTAAGCAACGTTGGGCTCGGTCAGTACTTCGGTGGGAGACCACCTTTGAATACCGAGTGTCGTAGGCACTTTTGTTTTGAGTAAAATATTGTTCTTCAGTAAACGTTTCAAATTACGCAAACCTGTTAAGCATTAGTCTACGACCATACCACATTGAATACACCGGTTCCCGTCTGATCACCGCAGTTAAGCAACGTTGGGCTCGGTCAGTACTTCGGTGGGAGACCACCTGGGAATACCGAGTGTCGTAGGCACTTTTGTTTTGTCGAGTAAAATATTGTTCTTCAGTAAACGTTTAAAATTACGCAAACCTGTTAAGCATTCGTCTACGACCATACCACATTGAAAACACCGGTTCCCGTCTGATCACCGCAGTTAAGCAACGTTGGGCTCGGTCAGTACTTCGGTGGGAGACCACCTTGGAATACCGAGTGTCGTAGGCACTTTTGTTTTGTCGAGTAAAATATTGTTCTTCAGTAAACGTTTAAAATTACGCAAACCTGTTAAGCATTCGTCTACGACCATACCACATTGAAAACACCGGTTCCCGTCTGATCACCGCAGTTAAGCAACGTTGGGCTCGGTCAGTACTTCGGTGGGAGACCACCTGGGAATACCGAGTGTCGTAGGCACTTTTGTTTTGTCGAGTAAAATATTGTTCATCAGTAAACGTTTAAAATTACGCAAACCTGTTAAGCATTCGTCTACGACCATACCATATTGAATACACCGGTTCCCGTCTGATCACCGCAGTTAAGCAACGTTGGGCTCGGTCAGTACTTCGGTGGGAGACCACCTTTGAATACCGAGTGTCGTAGGCACTTTTGTTTTTAGTAAAATATTGTTCTTCAGTAAACGTTTCAAATTACGCAAACATGTTAAGCATTAGTCTACGACCATACCACATTGAATACACCGGTTCCCGTCTGATCACCGCAGTTAAGCAACGTTGGGCTCGGTCAGTACTTCGGTGGGAGACCACCTGGGAATACCGAGTGTCGTAGGCACTTTTGTTTTGTCGAGTAAAATATTGTTCTTCAGTAAACGTTTAAAATTACGCAAACCTGTTAAGCATTCGTCTACGACCATACCACATTGAAAACACCGGTTCCCGTCTGATCACCGCAGTTAAGCAACGTTGGGCTCGGTCAGTACTTCGGTGGGAGACCACCTGGGAATACCGAGTGTCGTAGGCACTTTTGTTTTGTCGAGTAAAATATTGTTCATCAGTAAACGTTTAAAATTACGCAAACCTGTTAAGCATTCGTCTACGACCATACCATATTGAATACACCGGTTCCCGTCTGATCACCGCAGTTAAGCAACGTTGGCTCGGTCAGTACTTCGGTGGGAGACCACCTTTGAATACCGAGTGTCGTAGGCACTTTTGTTTTTAGTAAAATATTGTTCTTCAGTAAACGTTTCAAATTACGCAAACCTGTTAAGCATTAGTCTACGACCATACCACATTGAATACACCGGTTCCCGTCTGATCACCGCAGTTAAGCAACGTTGGGCTCGGTCAGTACTTCGGTGGGAGACCACCTGGGAATACCGAGTGTCGTAGGCACTTTTGTTTTGTCGAGTAAAATATTGTTCTTCAGTAAACGTTTAAAATTACGCAAACCTGTTTGTCATTCGTCTACGACCATACCACATTGAATACACCGGTTCCCGTCTGATCACCGCAGTTAAGCAACGTTGGGCTCGGTCAGTACTTCGGTGGGAGACCACCTTTGAATACCGAGTGTCGTAGGCACTTTTGTTTTGAGTAAAATATTGTTCTTCAGTAAACGTTTCAAATTACGCAAACCTGTTAAGCATTAGTCTACGACCATACCACATTGAATACACCGGTTCCCGTCTGATCACCGCAGTTAAGCAACGTTGGGCTCGGTCAGTACTTCGGTGGGAGACCACCTGGGAATACCGAGTGTCGTAGGCACTTTTGTTTTGTCGAGTAAAATATTGTTCTTCAGTAAACGTTTAAAATTACGCAAACCTGTTTGTCATTCGTCTACGACCATACCACATTGAATACACCGGTTCCCGTCTGATCACCGCAGTTAAGCAACGTTGGGCTCGGTCAGTACTTCGGTGGGAGACTACCTGGGAATACCGAGTGTCGTAGGCACTTTTGTTTTTAGTAAAATATTGTTTTTCAGTAAACGTTTCAAATTACGCAAACCTGTTAAGCATTCGTCTACGAGCATACCACATTGAATACACCGGTTCCCGTCTGATCACCGCAGTTAAGCAACGTTGGGCTCGGTCAGTACTTCGGTGGGAGAACACCTTTGAATACCGAGTGTCGTAGGCACTTTAGTTTTTAGTAAAATGTTGTTCTTCAGTAAATGTTTCAAATTACGCAAACCTGTTAAGCATTAGTCTACGACCATACCACATTGAATACACCGGTTCCCGTCTGATCACCGCAGTTAAGCAAAGTTGGGCTCGGTCGGTACTTCGGTGGGAGACCACCTGGGAATACCGAGTGTCGTAGGCACTTTTGTTTTTAGTAAAATATTGTTCTTCAGTAAACGTTTCAAATTACGCAAACCTGTTTGTCATTCGTCTACGACAATACCACATTGAATACACCGGTTCCCGTCTGATCAACGCAGTTAAGCAACGTTGGCCTCGGTCAGTACTTCGGTGGGAGAACACCTTTGAATACCGAGTGTCGTAGGCACTTTTGTTTTTAGTAAAATATTGTTCTTCAGTAAACGTTTCAAATTACGCAAACCTGTTAAGCATTAGTCTACGACCATACCACATTGAATACACCGGTTCCCGTCTGATCACCGCAGTTAAGCAACGTTGGGCTCGGTCAGTACTTCGGTGGGAGACCACCTGGGAATACCGAGTGTCGTAGGCACTTTTGTTTTGTCGAGTAAAATATTGTTCTTCAGTAAACGTTTAAAATTACGCAAACCTGTTAAGCATTCGTCTACGACCATACCACATTGAAAACACCGGTTCCCGTCTGATCACCGCAGTTAAGCAACGTTGGGCTCGGTCAGTACTTCGGTGGGAGACCACCTGGGAATACCGAGTGTCGTAGGCACTTTTGTTTTGTCGAGTAAAATATTGTTCATCAGTAAACGTTTAAAATTACGCAAACCTGTTAAGCATTCGTCTACGACCATACCATATTGAATACACCGGTTCCCGTCTGATCACCGCAGTTAAGCAACGTTGGGCTAGGTCAGTACTTCGGTGGGAGACCACCTTTGAATACCGAGTGTCGTAGGCACTTTTGTTTTTAGTAAAATATTGTTCTTCAGTAAACGTTTAAAATTACGCAAACCTGTTTGTCATTCGTCTACGACAATACCACATTGAATACACCGGTTCCCGTCTGATCACCGCAGTTAAGCAACGTTGTACTTCGGTGGGAGAACACCTTTGAATACCGAGTGTCGTAGGCACTTTTGTTTTTAGTAAAATATTGTTCTTCAGTAAACGTTTCAAATTACGCAAACCTGTTAAGCATTAGTCTACGACCATACCACATTGAATACACCGGTTCCCGACTGATCACCGCAGTTAAGCAACGTTGGGCTCGGTCGGTACTTCGGTGGGAGACCACCTGGGAATACCGAGTGTCGTAGGCACTTTTGTTTTTAGTAAAATATTGTTCTTCAGTAAACGTTTCAAATTACGCAAACCTGTTAAGCATTCTTGTACGACCATACCACATTGACAACACCGGTTCCCGTCTGATCACCGCAGTTAAGCAACGTTGGGCTCGGTCAGTACCTCGGTGGGAGACTACCTGGGAATACCGAGTGTCGTAGGCACTTTTGTTTTGTCGAGTAAAATATTGTTCTTCAGTAAACGTTTAAAATTACGCAAACCTGTTAAGCATTCGTCTGCGACCATACCACATTGAATACACCGGTTTCCGTCTGATCATCACCGCAGTTAAGCAACGTTGGGCTCGGTCAGTACTTCGGTGGGAGACCAGCTGGGAATACCGAGTGTCGTAGGCACTTTTGTTTTGTCGAGTAAAATATTGTTCTTCAGTAAACGTTTAAAATTACGCAAACCTGTTAAGCATTCGTCTACGACCATACCACATTGAATACACCGGTTCCCGTCTGATCACCGCATTTAAGCAACGTTGGGCTCGGTCAGTACTTCGGTGGGAGACCACCTGGGAATACCGAGTGTCGTAGGCATTTTTGTTTTGTCGAGTAAAATATTGTTCTTCAGTAAACGTTTAATATTACGCAAACCTGTTAAGCATTCGACTACGACCGTACTACATTGAATACACCGGTTCCCGTCTGATCACCGCAGTTGAGCAACGTTGGCCTCGGTCTGTACTTCGGTGGGAGACCACCTGGGAATACCGAGTGTCGTAGGCACTTTTGTTTTTAGTAAAATATTGTTCTTCAGTAAACGTTTAAAATTACGCAAACCTGTTTGTCATTCGTCTACGACAATACCACATTGAATACACCGGTTCCCGTCTGATCACCGCAGTTAAGCAACGTTGGGCTCGGTCGGTACTTCGGTGGGAGACCACCTGGGAATACCGAGTGTCGTAGGCACTTTTGTTTTTAGTAAAATATTGTTCTTCAGTAAACGTTTCAAATTACGCAAACCTGTTTGTCATTCGTCTACGACAATACCACATTGAATACACCTGTTCCCGTCTGATCAACGCAGTTAAGCAACGTTGGGCTCGGTCAGTACTTCGGTGGGAGAACACCTTTGAATACCGAGTGTCGTAGGCACTTTTGTTTTTAGTAAAATATTGTTCTTCAGTAAACGTTTCAAATTACGCAAACCTGTTAAGCATTCGTCTACGACCATACCACATTGAAAACACCGGTTCCTGTCTGATCACCGCAGTTAAGCAACGTTGGGCTCGGTCAGTACTTCGGTGGGAGACCACCTGGGAATACCCAGTGTCGTAGGCACTTTTGTTTTGTCGAGTAAAATATTGTTCATCAGTAAACGTTTAAAATTACGCAAACCTGTTAAGCATTCGTCTACGACCATACCATATTGAATACACCGGTTCCCGTCTGATCACCGCAGTTAAGCAACGTTGGGCTCGGTCAGTACTTCGGTGGGAGACCACCTTTGAATACCGAGTGTCGTAGGCACTTTTGTTTTTAGTAAAATATTGTTCTTCAGTAAACGTTTCAAATTACGCAAACCTGTTAAGCATTAGTCTACGACCATACCATATTGAATACACCGGTTCCCGTCTGATCACCGCAGTTAAGCAACGTTGGGCTCGGTCAGTACTTCGGTTGGAGACCACCTGGGAATACCGAGTGTCGTAGGCACTTTTGTTTTGTCGAGTAAAATATTGTTCTTCAGTAAACGTTTAAAATTACGCAAACCTGTTTGTCATTCGTCTACGACCATACCACATTGAATACACCGCCTCCCGTCTGATCACCGCAGTTAAGCAACGTTGGACTCGGTCAGTACTTCGGTGGGAGACCACCTTTGAATACCGAGTGTCGTAGGCACTTTTGTTTTTAGTAAAATATTGTTCTTCAGTAAACGTTTCAAATTACGCAAACCTGTTAAGCATTAGTCTACGACCATACCACATTGAATACACCGGTTCCCGTCTGATCACCGCAGTTAAGCAACGTTGGGCTCGGTCAGTACTTCGGTGGGAGACCACCTGGGAATACCGAGTGTCGTAGGCACTTTTGTTTTGTCGAGTAAAATATTGTTCTTCAGTAAACGTTTAAAATTACGCAAACCTGTTTGTCATTCGTCTACGACCATACCAGATTGAATACACCGGTTCCCGTCTGATCACCGCAGTTAAGCAACGTTGGGCTCGGTCAGTACTTCGGTGGGAGACCACCTGGGAATACCGAGTGTCGTAGGCACTTTTGTTTTTAGTAAAAAATTGTTTTTCAGTAAACGTTTCAAATTACGCAAACCTGTTAAGCATTCGTCTACGAGCATACCACATTGAATACACCGGTTCCCGTCTGATCACCGCAGTTAAGCAACGTTGGGCTCGGTCATTACTTCGGTGGGAGACCACCTGGGAATACCGAGTGTCGTAGGCACTTTTTGTTTTAGTAAAATATTGTTCTTCAGTAAACGTTTCAAATTACGCAAACCTGTTAAGCATTAGTCTACGACCATACCACATTGAATACACCGGTTCCCGTCTGATCACCGCAGTTAAGCAACGTTGGGCTCGGTCAGTACTTCGGGGGGAGACCACCTGGGAATACCGAGTGTCGTAGGCCCTTTTTGTTTTAGTAAAATATTGTTCTTCAGTAAACGTTTCAAATTACGCAAACCTGTTAAGCATTAGTCTACGACCATACCACATTGAATACACCGGTTCCCGTCTGATCACCGCAGTTAAGCAACGTTGGGCTCGGTCAGTACTTCGGTGGGAGACCACCTAGGAATACCGAGTGTCGTAGGCACTTTTGTTTTGTCGAGTAAAATATTGTTCTTCAGTAAACGTTTAAAATTACGCAAACCTGTTTGTCATTCGTCTACGACCATACCACATTGAATACACCGGTTCCCCTCTGATCACCGCAGTTAAGCAACGTTGGGCTCGGTCAGTACTTCGGTTGGAGACCACCTGGGAATACCGAGTGTCGTAGGCACTTTTGTTTTTAGTAAAATATTGTTTTTCAGTAAACGTTTCAAATTACGCAAACCTGGTAATTAAGCATTCGTCTACGACCATACCACATTGAATACACCGGTTCCCGTCTGATCACCGCAGTTAATCAACGTTGGGCTCGGTCAGTACTTCGTTGGGAGACCAGCTGGGAATACCGAGTGTCGTAGGCACTTTTGTTTTGTCGAGTAAAATATTGTTATTCAGTAAACGTTTAAAATTACGCAAACCTGTTAAGCATTCGTCTACGACCATACCACATTGAAAACACCGGTTCCCGTCTGATCACCGCAGTTAAGCAACGTTGGGCTCGGTCAGTACTTCGGTGGGAGACCACCTTTGAATACCGAGTGTCGTAGGCACTTTTGGTTTTAGTAAAATATTGTTCTTCAGTAAACGTTTCAAATTACGCAAACCTGTTAAGCATTAGTCTACGACCATACCACATTGGATACACCGGTTCCCGTCTGATCACCGCAGTTAAGCAACGTTGGGCTCGGTCAGTACTTCGGTGGGAGAACACCTTTGAATACCGAGTGTCGTAGGCACTTTTGTTTTTAGTAAAATATTGTTCTTCAGTAAACGTTTCAAATTACGCAAACCTGTTAAGCATTCGTCTACGACCATACCACATTGAAAACACCGGTTCCTGTCTGATCACCGCAGTTAAGCAACGTTGGGCTCGGTCAGTACTTCGGTGGGAGACCACCTGGGAATACCCAGTGTCGTAGGCACTTTTGTTTTGTCGAGTAAAATATTGTTCATCAGTAAACGTTTAAAATTACGCAAACCTGTTAAGCATTCGTCTACGACCATACCATATTGAATACACCGGTTCCCGTCTGATCACCGCAGTTAAGCAACGTTGGGCTCGGTCAGTACTTCGGTGGGAGACCACCTTTGAATACCGAGTGTCGTAGGCACTTTTGTTTTTAGTAAAATATTGTTCTTCAGTAAACGTTTCAAATTACGCAAACCTGTTAAGCATTAGTCTACGACCATACCATATTGAATACACCGGTTCCCGTCTGATCACCGCAGTTAAGCAACGTTGGGCTCGGTCAGTACTTCGGTTGGAGACCACCTGGGAATACCGAGTGTCGTAGGCACTTTTGTTTTGTCGAGTAAAATATTGTTCTTCAGTAAACGTTTAAAATTACGCAAACCTGTTTGTCATTCGTCTACGACCATACCACATTGAATACACCGCCTCCCGTCTGATCACCGCAGTTAAGCAACGTTGGACTCGGTCAGTACTTCGGTGGGAGACCACCTTTGAATACCGAGTGTCGTAGGCACTTTTGTTTTTAGTAAAATATTGTTCTTCAGTAAACGTTTCAAATTACGCAAACCTGTTAAGCATTAGTCTACGACCATACCACATTGAATACACCGGTTCCCGTCTGATCACCGCAGTTAAGCAACGTTGGGCTCGGTCAGTACTTCGGTGGGAGACCACCTGGGAATACCGAGTGTCGTAGGCACTTTTGTTTTGTCGAGTAAAATATTGTTCTTCAGTAAACGTTTAAAATTACGCAAACCTGTTTGTCATTCGTCTACGACCATACCAGATTGAATACACCGGTTCCCGTCTGATCACCGCAGTTAAGCAACGTTGGGCTCGGTCAGTACTTCGGTGGGAGACCACCTGGGAATACCGAGTGTCGTAGGCACTTTTGTTTTTAGTAAAAAATTGTTTTTCAGTAAACGTTTCAAATTACGCAAACCTGTTAAGCATTCGTCTACGAGCATACCACATTGAATACACCGGTTCCCGTCTGATCACCGCAGTTAAGCAACGTTGGGCTCGGTCATTACTTCGGTGGGAGACCACCTGGGAATACCGAGTGTCGTAGGCACTTTTTGTTTTAGTAAAATATTGTTCTTCAGTAAACGTTTCAAATTACGCAAACCTGTTAAGCATTAGTCTACGACCATACCACATTGAATACACCGGTTCCCGTCTGATCACCGCAGTTAAGCAACGTTGGGCTCGGTCAGTACTTCGGGGGGAGACCACCTGGGAATACCGAGTGTCGTAGGCCCTTTTTGTTTTAGTAAAATATTGTTCTTCAGTAAACGTTTCAAATTACGCAAACCTGTTAAGCATTAGTCTACGACCATACCACATTGAATACACCGGTTCCCGTCTGATCACCGCAGTTAAGCAACGTTGGGCTCGGTCAGTACTTCGGTGGGAGACCACCTAGGAATACCGAGTGTCGTAGGCACTTTTGTTTTGTCGAGTAAAATATTGTTCTTCAGTAAACGTTTAAAATTACGCAAACCTGTTTGTCATTCGTCTACGACCATACCACATTGAATACACCGGTTCCCCTCTGATCACCGCAGTTAAGCAACGTTGGGCTCGGTCAGTACTTCGGTTGGAGACCACCTGGGAATACCGAGTGTCGTAGGCACTTTTGTTTTTAGTAAAATATTGTTTTTCAGTAAACGTTTCAAATTACGCAAACCTGGTAATTAAGCATTCGTCTACGACCATACCACATTGAATACACCGGTTCCCGTCTGATCACCGCAGTTAATCAACGTTGGGCTCGGTCAGTACTTCGTTGGGAGACCAGCTGGGAATACCGAGTGTCGTAGGCACTTTTGTTTTGTCGAGTAAAATATTGTTATTCAGTAAACGTTTAAAATTACGCAAACCTGTTAAGCATTCGTCTACGACCATACCACATTGAAAACACCGGTTCCCGTCTGATCACCGCAGTTAAGCAACGTTGGGCTCGGTCAGTACTTCGGTGGGAGACCACCTTTGAATACCGAGTGTCGTAGGCACTTTTGGTTTTAGTAAAATATTGTTCTTCAGTAAACGTTTCAAATTACGCAAACCTGTTAAGCATTAGTCTACGACCATACCACATTGGATACACCGGTTCCCGTCTGATCACCGCAGTTAAGCAACGTTGGGCTCGGTCAGTACTTCGGTGGGAGAACACCTTTAAATACCGAGTGTCTTAGGTACTTTTGTTTTTAGTAAAATATTGTTCTTCAGTAAACGTTTCAAATTACGCAAACCTGTTAAGCATTCGTCTACGACCATACCACATTGAAAACACCTGTTCCCGTCTGATCACCGCAGTTAAGTAACGTTGGGCTCGGTCAGTAATTCGGTGGTAGACCACCTGGGAATACCGAGTGTCGTAGGTACTTTTGTTTTGTCGAGTAAAATATTGTTCTTCAGTAAACGTTTCAAATTACGCAAACCTGTTAATCATTCGTCTACGACCATACCATATTGAATACACCGGTTCCCGTCTGATCACCGCAGTTAAGCAACGTTGGGCTCGGTCAGTACTTCGAGGGGAGACCACCTGGGAATACCGAGTGTCGTAGGCCCTTTTTGTTTTAGTAAAATATTGTTCATCAGTAAACGTTTAAAATTACGCAAACCTGTTAAGCATTCGTCTACGACCATACCATATTGAATACACCGGTTCCCGTCTGATCACCGCAGTTAAGCAACGTTGGGCTCGGTCAGTACTTCGAGGGGAGACCACCTGGGAATACCGAGTGTCGTAGGCACTTTTGTTTTTAGTAAAATATTGTTTTTCAGTAAACGTTTCAAATTACGCAAACCTGTTAATTAAGCATTCGTCTACGACCATACCACATTGAATACACCGGTTCCCGTCTGATCACCGCAGTTAATCAACGTTGGGCTCGGTCAGTACTTCGTTGGGAGACCAGCTGGGAATACCGAGTGTCGTAGGCACTTTTGTTTTGTCGAGTAAAATATTGTTATTCAGTAAACGTTTAAAATTACGCAAACCTGATAAGCATTCGTATACGACCATACCACATTGAAAACACCGGTTCCCGTCTGATCACCGCAGTTAAGCAACGTTGGGCTCGGTCAGTACTTCGGTGGGAGACCACCTGGGAATACCGAGTGTCGTAGGCACTTTTGTTTTGTCGAGTAAAATATTGTTCATCAGTAAACGTTTAAAATTACGCAAACCTGTTAAGCATTCGTCTACGACCATACCATATTGAATACACCGGTTCCCGTCTGATCACCGCAGTTAAGCAACGTTGGGCTCGGTCAGTACTTCGGTGGGAGACCACCTTTGAATACCGAGTGTCGTAGGCACTTTTGGTTTTAGTAAAATATTGTTCTTCAGTAAACGTTTCAAATTACGCAAACCTGTTAAGCATTAGTCTACGACCATACCACATTGAATACACCGGTTCCCGTCTGATCACCGCAGTTAAGCAACGTTGGGCTCGGTCAGTATTTCGGTGGGAGACCACCTGGGAATACCGAGTGTCGTAGGCACTTTTGTTTTGTCGAGTAAAATATTGTTATTCAGTAAACGTTTAAAATTACGCAAACCTGTTTGTCATTCGTCTACGACCATACCACATTGAATACACCGGTTCCCGTCTGATCACCGCAGTTAAGCAACGTTGGGCTCGGTCAGTACTTCGGTGGGAGAACACCTTTGAATACCGAGTGTCGTAGTCACTTTTGTTTTTAGTAAAATATTGTTCTTCAGTAAACGTTTCAAATTACGCAAACCTGTTAAGCATTAGTCTACGACCATACCACATTGAATACACCGGTTCCCGTCTGATCACCGCAGTTAAGCAACGTTGGGCTCGGTCAGTACTTCGGGGGGAGACCACCTGGGAATACCGAGTGTCGTAGGCCCTTTTTGTTTTAGTAAATTATTGTTCTTCAGTAAACGTTTCAAATTACGCAAACCTGTTAAGCATTAGTCTACGACCATACCACATTGAATACACCGGTTCCCGTCTGATCACCGCAGTTAAGCAACGTTGGGCTCGGTCAGTACTTCGGTGGGAGACCACCTGGGAATACCGAGTGTCGTAGGCACTTTTGTTTTGTCGAGTAAAATATTGTTCTTCAGTAAACGTTTAAAATTACGCAAACCTGTTTGTCATTCGTCTACGACCATACCACATTGAATACACCGGTTCCCCTCTGATCACCGCAGTTAAGCAACGTTGGGCTCGGTCAGTACTTCGGTTGGAGACCACCTGGGAATACCGAGTGTCGTAGGCACTTTTGTTTTTAGTAAAATATTGTTTTTCAGTAAACGTTTCAAATTACGCAAACCTGTTAATTAAGCATTCGTCTACGACCATACCACATTGAATACACCGGTTCCCGTCTGATCACCGCAGTTAAGCAACGTTGGGCTCGGTCAGTACTTCGGTGGGAGACCACCTTTGAATACCGAGTGTCGTAGGCACTTTTGGTTTTAGTAAAATATTGTTCTTCAGTAAACGTTTCAAATTACGCAAACCTGTTAAGCATTAGTCTACGACCATACCACATTGAATACACCGGTTCCCGTCTGATCACCGCAGTTAAGCAACGTTGGGCTCGGTCAGTATTTCGGTGGGAGACCACCTGGGAATACCGAGTGTCGTAGGCACTTTTGTTTTGTCGAGTAAAATATTGTTATTCAGTAAACGTTTAAAATTACGCAAACCTGTTTGTCATTCGTCTACGACCATACCACATTGAATACACCGGTTCCCGTCTGATCACCGCAGTTAAGCAACGTTGGGCTCGGTCAGTACTTCGGTGGGAGAACACCTTTGAATACCGAGTGTCGTAGGCACTTTTGTTTTTAGTAAAATATTGTTCTTCAGTAAACGTTTCAAATTACGCAAACCTGTTAAGCATTAGTCTACGACCATACCACATTGAATACACCGGTTCCCGTCTGATCACCGCAGTTAAGCAACGTTGGGCTCGGTCAGTACTTCGGGGGGAGACCACCTGGGAATACCGAGTGTCGTAGGCCCTTTTTGTTTTAGTAAATTATTGTTCTTCAGTAAACGTTTCAAATTACGCAAACCTGTTAAGCATTAGTCTACGACCATACCACATTGAATACACCGGTTCCCGTCTGATCACCGCAGTTAAGCAACGTTGGGCTCGGTCAGTACTTCGGTGGGAGACCACCTGGGAATACCGAGTGTCGTAGGCACTTTTGTTTTGTCGAGTAAAATATTGTTCTTCAGTAAACGTTTAAAATTACGCAAACCTGTTTGTCATTCGTCTACGACCATACCACATTGAATACACCGGTTCCCCTCTGATCACCGCAGTTAAGCAACGTTGGGCTCGGTCAGTACTTCGGTTGGAGACCACCTGGGAATACCGAGTGTCGTAGGCACTTTTGTTTTTAGTAAAATATTGTTTTTCAGTAAACGTTTCAAATTACGCAAACCTGTTAATTAAGCATTCGTCTACGACCATACCACATTGAATACACCGGTTCCCGTCTGATCACCGCAGTTAATCAACGTTGGGCTCGGTCAGTACTTCGTTGGGAGACCAGCTGGGAATACCGAGTGTCGTAGGCAGTTTTGTTTTGTCGAGTAAAATATTGTTATTCAGTAAACGTTTAAAATTACGCAAACCTGTTAAGCATTCGTCTACGACCATACCACATTGAAAACACCGGTTCCCGTCTGATCACCGCAGTTAAGCAACGTTGGGCTCGGTCAGTACTTCGGTGGGAGACCACCTTTGAATACCGAGTGTCGTAGGCACTTTTGGTTTTAGTAAAATATTGTTCTTCAGTAAACGTTTCAAATTACGCAAACCTGTTAAGCATTAGTCTACGACCATACCACATTGAATACACCGGTTCCCGTCTGATCACCGCAGTTAAGCAACGTTGGGCTCGGTCAGTATTTCGGTCGGAGACCACCTGGGAATACCGAGTGTCGTAGGCACTTTTGTTTTGTCGAGTAAAATATTGTTATTCAGTAAACGTTTAAAATTACGCAAACCTGTTTGTCATTCGTCTACGACCATACCACATTGAAAACACCGGTTCCCGTCTGATCACCGCAGCTAAGCAACGTTGGGCTCGGTCAGTACTTCGGTGGGAGACCACCTGGGAATACCGAGTGTCGTAGGCACTTTTGTTTTGTCGAGTAAAATATTGTTCATCAGTAAACGTTTAAAATTACGCAAACCTGTTAAGCATTCGTCTACGACCATACCATATTGAATACACCGGTTCCCGTCTGATCACCGCAGTTAAGCAACGTTGGGCTCGGTCAGTACTTCGGTGGGAGACTACCTTTGAATACCGAGTGTCGTAGGCACTTTTGTTTTTAGTAAAATATTGTTCTTCACTAAACGTTTCAAATTACGCAAACCTGTTAAGCATTAGTCTACGACCATACCACATTGGATACACCGGTTCCCGTCTGATCACCGCAGTTAAGCAACGTTGGGCTCGGTCAGTACTTCGGTGGGAGAACACCTTTAAATACCGAGTGTCTTAGGTACTTTTGTTTTTAGTAAAATATTGTTCTTCAGTAAACGTTTCAAATTACGCAAACCTGTTAAGCATTCGTCTACGACCATACCACATTGAATACACCGGTTCCCGTCTGATCACCGCAGTTAATCAACGTTGGGCTCGGTCAGTACTTCGTTGGGAGACCAGCTGGGAATACCGAGTGTCGTAGGCACTTTTGTTTTGTCGAGTAAAATATTGTTATTCAGTAAACGTTTAAAATTACGCAAACCTATTAAGCATTCGTCTACGACCATACCACATTGAAAACACCGGTTCCCGTCTGATCACCGCAGTTAAGCAACGTTGGGCTCGGTCAGTACTTCGGTGGGAGACCACCTTTGAATACCGAGTGTCGTAGGCACTTTTGGTTTTAGTAAAATATTGTTCTTCAGTAAACGTTTCAAATTACGCAAACCTGTTAAGCATTAGTCTACGACCATACCACATTGAATACACCGGTTCCCGTCTGATCACCGCAGTTAAGCAACGTTGGGCTCGGTCAGTATTTCGGTCGGAGACCACCTGGGAATACCGAGTGTCGTAGGCACTTTTGTTTTGTCGAGTAAAATATTGTTATTCAGTAAACGTTTAAAATTACGCAAACCTGTTTGTCATTCGTCTACGACCATACCACATTGAATACACCGGTTCCCGTCTGATCACCGCAGTTAAGCAACGTTGGGCTCGGTCAGTACTTCGGTGGGAGACCACCTGGGAATACCGAGTGTCGTAGGCACTTTTGTTTTGTCGAGTAAAATATTGTTCTTCAGTAAACGTTTAAAATTACGCAAACCTGTTAAGCATTCGTCTACGACCATACCACATTGAAAACACCGGTTCCCGTCTGATCACCGCAGCTAAGCAACGTTGGGCTCGGTCAGTACTTCGGTGGGAGACCACCTGGGAATACCGAGTGTCGTAGGCACTTTTGTTTTGTCGAGTAAAATATTGTTCATCAGTAAACGTTTAAAATTACGCAAACCTGTTAGGCATTCGTCTACGACCATACCATATTGAATACACCGGTTCCCGTCTGATCACCGCAGTTAAGCAACGTTGGGCTCGGTCAGTACTTCGGTGGGAGACCACCTTTGAATACCGAGTGTCGTAGGCACTTTTGTTTTTAGTAAAATATTGTTCTTCACTAAACGTTTCAAATTACGCAAACCTGTTAAGCATTAGTCTACGACCATACCACATTGGATACACCGGTTCCCGTCTGATCACCGCAGTTAAGCAACGTTGGGCTCGGTCAGTACTTCGGTGGGAGAACACCTTTAAATACCGAGTGTCTTAGGTACTTTTGTTTTTAGTAAAATATTGTTCTTCAGTAAACGTTTCAAATTACGCAAACCTGTTAAGCATTCGTCTACGACCATACCACATTGAAAACACCTGTTCCCGTCTGATCACCGCGGTTAAGTAACGTTGGGCTCGGTCAGTACTTCGGTGGGAGACCACCTGGGAATACCGAGTGTCGTAGGCACTTTTGTTTTGTCGAGTAAAATATTGTTCATCAGTAAACGTTTAAAATTACGCAAACCTGTTAAGCATTCGTCTACGACCATACCATATTGAATACACCGGTTCCCGTCTGATCACCGCAGTTAAGCAACGTTGGGCTCGGTCAGTACTTCGGTGGGAGAACACCTTTGAATACCGAGTGTCGTAGGCACTTTTGTTTTTAGTAAAATATTGTTCTTCAGTAAACGTTTCAAATTACGCAAACCTGTTAAGCATTAGTCTACGACCATACCACATTGAATACACCGGTTCCCGTCTGATCACCGCAGTTAAGCAACGTTGGGCTCGGTCAGTACTTCGGGGGGAGACCACCTGGGAATACCGAGTGTCGTAGGCCCTTTTTGTTTTAGTAAATTATTGTTCTTCAGTAAACGTTTCAAATTACGCAAACCTGTTAAGCATTAGTCTACGACCATACCACATTGAATACACCGGTTCCCGTCTGATCACCGCAGTTAAGCAACGTTGGGCTCGGTCAGTACTTCGGTGGGAGACCACCTGGGAATACCGAGTGTCGTAGGCACTTTTGTTTTGTCGAGTAAAATATTGTTCTTCAGTAAACGTTTAAAATTACGCAAACCTGTTTGTCATTCGTCTACGACCATACCACATTGAATACATCGGTTCCCCTCTGATCACCGCAGTTAAGCAACGTTGGGCTCGGTCAGTACTTCGGTTGGAGACCACCTGGGAATACCGAGTGTCGTAGGCACTTTTGTTTTTAGTAAAATATTGTTTTTCAGTAAACGTTTCAAATTACGCAAACCTGTTAATTAAGCATTCGTCTACGACCATACCACATTGAATACACCGGTTCCCGTCTGATCACCGCAGTTAATCAACGTTGGGCTCGGTCAGTACTTCGTTGGGAGACCAGCTGGGAATACCGAGTGTCGTAGGCACTTTTGTTTTGTCGAGTAAAATATTGTTATTCAGTAAACGTTTAAAATTACGCAAACCTGTTAAGCATTCGTCTACGACCATACCACATTGAAAACACCGGTTCCCGTCTGATCACCGCAGTTAAGCAACGTTGGGCTCGGTCAGTACTTCGGTGGGAGACCACCTTTGAATACCGAGTGTCGTAGGCACTTTTGGTTTTAGTAAAATATTGTTCTTCAGTAAACGTTTCAAATTACGCAAACCTGTTAAGCATTAGTCTACGACCATACCACATTGAATACACCGGTTCCCGTCTGATCACCGCAGTTAAGCAACGTTGGGCTCGGTCAGTACTTCGGGGGGAGACCACCTGGGAATACCGAGTGTCGTAGGCCCTTTTTGTTTTAGTAAATTATTGTTCTTCAGTAAACGTTTCAAATTACGCAAACCTGTTAAGCATTAGTCTACGACCATACCACATTGAATACACCGGTTCCCGTCTGATCACCGCAGTTAAGCAACGTTGGGCTCGGTCAGTACTTCGGTGGGAGACCACCTGGGAATACCGAGTGTCGTAGGCACTTTTGTTTTGTCGAGTAAAATATTGTTCTTCAGTAAACGTTTAAAATTACGCAAACCTGTTTGTCATTCGTCTACGACCATACCACATTGAATACACCGGTTCCCCTCTGATCACCGCAGTTAAGCAACGTTGGGCTCGGTCAGTACTTCGGTTGGAGACCACCTGGGAATACCGAGTGTCGTAGGCACTTTTGTTTTTAGTAAAATATTGTTTTTCAGTAAACGTTTCAAATTACGCAAACCTGTTAATTAAGCATTCGTCTACGACCATACCACATTGAATACACCGGTTCCCGTCTGATCACCGCAGTTAATCAACGTTGGGCTCGGTCAGTACTTCGTTGGGAGACCAGCTGGGAATACCGAGTGTCGTAGGCAGTTTTGTTTTGTCGAGTAAAATATTGTTATTCAGTAAACGTTTAAAATTACGCAAACCTGTTAAGCATTCGTCTACGACCATACCACATTGAAAACACCGGTTCCCGTCTGATCACCGCAGTTAAGCAACGTTGGGCTCGGTCAGTACTTCGGTGGGAGACCACCTTTGAATACCGAGTGTCGTAGGCACTTTTGGTTTTAGTAAAATATTGTTCTTCAGTAAACGTTTCAAATTACGCAAACCTGTTAAGCATTAGTCTACGACCATACCACATTGAATACACCGGTTCCCGTCTGATCACCGCAGTTAAGCAACGTTGGGCTCGGTCAGTATTTCGGTCGGAGACCACCTGGGAATACCGAGTGTCGTAGGCACTTTTGTTTTGTCGAGTAAAATATTGTTATTCAGTAAACGTTTAAAATTACGCAAACCTGTTTGTCATTCGTCTACGACCATACCACATTGAAAACACCGGTTCCCGTCTGATCACCGCAGCTAAGCAACGTTGGGCTCGGTCAGTACTTCGGTGGGAGACCACCTGGGAATACCGAGTGTCGTAGGCACTTTTGTTTTGTCGAGTAAAATATTGTTCATCAGTAAACGTTTAAAATTACGCAAACCTGTTAAGCATTCGTCTACGACCATACCATATTGAATACACCGGTTCCCGTCTGATCACCGCAGTTAAGCAACGTTGGGCTCGGTCAGTACTTCGGTGGGAGACTACCTTTGAATACCGAGTGTCGTAGGCACTTTTGTTTTTAGTAAAATATTGTTCTTCACTAAACGTTTCAAATTACGCAAACCTGTTAAGCATTAGTCTACGACCATACCACATTGGATACACCGGTTCCCGTCTGATCACCGCAGTTAAGCAACGTTGGGCTCGGTCAGTACTTCGGTGGGAGAACACCTTTAAATACCGAGTGTCTTAGGTACTTTTGTTTTTAGTAAAATATTGTTCTTCAGTAAACGTTTCAAATTACGCAAACCTGTTAAGCATTCGTCTACGACCATACCACATTGAATACACCGGTTCCCGTCTGATCACCGCAGTTAATCAACGTTGGGCTCGGTCAGTACTTCGTTGGGAGACCAGCTGGGAATACCGAGTGTCGTAGGCACTTTTGTTTTGTCGAGTAAAATATTGTTATTCAGTAAACGTTTAAAATTACGCAAACCTATTAAGCATTCGTCTACGACCATACCACATTGAAAACACCGGTTCCCGTCTGATCACCGCAGTTAAGCAACGTTGGGCTCGGTCAGTACTTCGGTGGGAGACCACCTTTGAATACCGAGTGTCGTAGGCACTTTTGGTTTTAGTAAAATATTGTTCTTCAGTAAACGTTTCAAATTACGCAAACCTGTTAAGCATTAGTCTACGACCATACCACATTGAATACACCGGTTCCCGTCTGATCACCGCAGTTAAGCAACGTTGGGCTCGGTCAGTATTTCGGTCGGAGACCACCTGGGAATACCGAGTGTCGTAGGCACTTTTGTTTTGTCGAGTAAAATATTGTTATTCAGTAAACGTTTAAAATTACGCAAACCTGTTTGTCATTCGTCTACGACCATACCACATTGAATACACCGGTTCCCGTCTGATCACCGCAGTTAAGCAACGTTGGGCTCGGTCAGTACTTCGGTGGGAGACCACCTGGGAATACCGAGTGTCGTAGGCACTTTTGTTTTGTCGAGTAAAATATTGTTCTTCAGTAAACGTTTAAAATTACGCAAACCTGTTAAGCATTCGTCTACGACCATACCACATTGAAAACACCGGTTCCCGTCTGATCACCGCAGCTAAGCAACGTTGGGCTCGGTCAGTACTTCGGTGGGAGACCACCTGGGAATACCGAGTGTCGTAGGCACTTTTGTTTTGTCGAGTAAAATATTGTTCATCAGTAAACGTTTAAAATTACGCAAACCTGTTAGGCATTCGTCTACGACCATACCATATTGAATACACCGGTTCCCGTCTGATCACCGCAGTTAAGCAACGTTGGGCTCGGTCAGTACTTCGGTGGGAGACCACCTTTGAATACCGAGTGTCGTAGGCACTTTTGTTTTTAGTAAAATATTGTTCTTCACTAAACGTTTCAAATTACGCAAACCTGTTAAGCATTAGTCTACGACCATACCACATTGGATACACCGGTTCCCGTCTGATCACCGCAGTTAAGCAACGTTGGGCTCGGTCAGTACTTCGGTGGGAGAACACCTTTAAATACCGAGTGTCTTAGGTACTTTTGTTTTTAGTAAAATATTGTTCTTCAGTAAACGTTTCAAATTACGCAAACCTGTTAAGCATTCGTCTACGACCATACCACATTGAAAACACCTGTTCCCGTCTGATCACCGCGGTTAAGTAACGTTGGGCTCGGTCAGTACTTCGGTGGGAGACCACCTGGGAATACCGAGTGTCGTAGGCACTTTTGTTTTGTCGAGTAAAATATTGTTCATCAGTAAACGTTTAAAATTACGCAAACCTGTTAAGCATTCGTCTACGACCATACCATATTGAATACACCGGTTCCCGTCTGATCACCGCAGTTAAGCAACGTTGGGCTCGGTCAGTACTTCGGTGGGAGAACACCTTTGAATACCGAGTGTCGTAGGCACTTTTGTTTTTAGTAAAATATTGTTCTTCAGTAAACGTTTCAAATTACGCAAACCTGTTAAGCATTAGTCTACGACCATACCACATTGAATACACCGGTTCCCGTCTGATCACCGCAGTTAAGCAACGTTGGGCTCGGTCAGTACTTCGGGGAGAGACCACCTGGGAATACCGAGTGTCGTAGGCCCTTTTTGTTTTAGTAAATTATTGTTCTTCAGTAAACGTTTCAAATTACGCAAACCTGTTAAGCATTAGTCTACGACCATACCACATTGAATACACCGGTTCCCGTCTGATCACCGCAGTTAAGCAACGTTGGGCTCGGTCAGTACTTCGGTGGGAGACCACCTGGGAATACCGAGTGTCGTAGGCACTTTTGTTTTGTCGAGTAAAATATTGTTCTTCAGTAAACGTTTAAAATTACGCAAACCTGTTTGTCATTCGTCTACGACCATACCACATTGAATACATCGGTTCCCCTCTGATCACCGCAGTTAAGCAACGTTGGGCTCGGTCAGTACTTCGGTTGGAGACCACCTGGGAATACCGAGTGTCGTAGGCACTTTTGTTTTTAGTAAAATATTGTTTTTCAGTAAACGTTTCAAATTACGCAAACCTGTTAATTAAGCATTCGTCTACGACCATACCACATTGAATACACCGGTTCCCGTCTGATCACCGCAGTTAATCAACGTTGGGCTCGGTCAGTACTTCGTTGGGAGACCAGCTGGGAATACCGAGTGTCGTAGGCACTTTTGTTTTGTCGAGTAAAATATTGTTATTCAGTAAACGTTTAAAATTACGCAAACCTGTTAAGCATTCGTCTACGACCATACCACATTGAAAACACCGGTTCCCGTCTGATCACCGCAGTTAAGCAACGTTGGGCTCGGTCAGTACTTCGGTGGGAGACCACCTTTGAATACCGAGTGTCGTAGGCACTTTTGGTTTTAGTAAAATATTGTTCTTCAGTAAACGTTTCAAATTACGCAAACCTGTTAAGCATTAGTCTACGACCATACCACATTGAATACACCGGTTCCCGTCTGATCACCGCAGTTAAGCAACGTTGGGCTCGGTCAGTATTTCGGTCGGAGACCACCTGGGAATACCGAGTGTCGTAGGCACTTTTGTTTTGTCGAGTAAAATATTGTTATTCAGTAAACGTTTAAAATTACGCAAACCTGTTTGTCATTCGTCTACGACCATACCACATTGAATACACCGGTTCCCGTCTGATCACCGCAGTTAAGCAACGTTGGGCTCGGTCAGTACTTCGGTGGGAGACCACCTGGGAATACCGAGTGTCGTAGGCACTTTTGTTTTGTCGAGTAAAATATTGTTCTTCAGTAAACGTTTAAAATTACGCAAACCTGTTAAGCATTTGTCTACGACCATACCACATTGAAAACACCGGTTCCCGTCTGATCACCGCAGCTAAGCAACGTTGGGCTCGGTCAGTACTTCGGTGGGAGACCACCTGGGAATACCGAGTGTCGTAGGCACTTTTGTTTTGTCGAGTAAAATATTGTTCATCAGTAAACGTTTAAAATTACGCAAACCTGTTAAGCATTCGTCTACGACCATACCATATTGAATACACCGGTTCCCGTCTGATCACCGCAGTTAAGCAACGTTGGGCTCGGTCAGTACTTCGGTGGGAGACTACCTTTGAATACCGAGTGTCGTAGGCACTTTTGTTTTTAGTAAAATATTGTTCTTCACTAAACGTTTCAAATTACGCAAACCTGTTAAGCATTAGTCTACGACCATACCACATTGGATACACCGGTTCCCGTCTGATCACCGCAGTTAAGCAACGTTGGGCTCGGTCAGTACTTCGGTGGGAGAACACCTTTAAATACCGAGTGTCTTAGGTACTTTTGTTTTTAGTAAAATATTGTTCTTCAGTAAACGTTTCAAATTACGCAAACCTGTTAAGCATTCGTCTACGACCATACCACATTGAATACACCGGTTCCCGTCTGATCACCGCAGTTAATCAACGTTGGGCTCGGTCAGTACTTCGTTGGGAGACCAGCTGGGAATACCGAGTGTCGTAGGCACTTTTGTTTTGTCGAGTAAAATATTGTTATTCAGTAAACGTTTAAAATTACGCAAACCTATTAAGCATTCGTCTACGACCATACCACATTGAAAACACCGGTTCCCGTCTGATCACCGCAGTTAAGCAACGTTGGGCTCGGTCAGTACTTCGGTGGGAGACCACCTTTGAATACCGAGTGTCGTAGGCACTTTTGGTTTTAGTAAAATATTGTTCTTCAGTAAACGTTTCAAATTACGCAAACCTGTTAAGCATTAGTCTACGACCATACCACATTGAATACACCGGTTCCCGTCTGATCACCGCAGTTAAGCAACGTTGGGCTCGGTCAGTATTTCGGTTGGAGACCACCTGGGAATACCGAGTGTCGTAGGCACTTTTGTTTTGTCGAGTAAAATATTGTTATTCAGTAAACGTTTAAAATTACGCAAACCTGTTTGTCATTCGTCTACGACCATACCACATTGAATACACCGGTTCCCGTCTGATCACCGCAGTTAAGCAACGTTGGGCTCGGTCAGTACTTCGGTGGGAGACCACCTGGGAATACCGAGTGTCGTAGGCACTTTTGTTTTGTCGAGTAAAATATTGTTCTTCAGTAAACGTTTAAAATTACGCAAACCTGTTAAGCATTTGTCTACGACCATACCACATTGAAAACACCGGTTCCCGTCTGATCACCGCAGCTAAGCAACGTTGGGCTCGGTCAGTACTTCGGTGGGAGACCACCTGGGAATACCGAGTGTCGTAGGCACTTTTGTTTTGTCGAGTAAAATATTGTTCATCAGTAAACGTTTAAAATTACGCAAACCTGTTAGGCATTCGTCTACGACCATACCATATTGAATACACCGGTTCCCGTCTGATCACCGCAGTTAAGCAACGTTGGGCTCGGTCAGTACTTCGGTGGGAGACCACCTTTGAATACCGAGTGTCGTAGGCACTTTTGTTTTTAGTAAAATATTGTTCTTCACTAAACGTTTCAAATTACGCAAACCTGTTAAGCATTAGTCTACGACCATACCACATTGGATACACCGGTTCCCGTCTGATCACCGCAGTTAAGCAACGTTGGGCTCGGTCAGTACTTCGGTGGGAGAACACCTTTAAATACCGAGTGTCTTAGGTACTTTTGTTTTTAGTAAAATATTGTTCTTCAGTAAACGTTTCAAATTACGCAAACCTGTTAAGCATTCGTCTACGACCATACCACATTGAATACACCGGTTCCCGTCTGATCACCGCAGTTAATCAACGTTGGGCTCGGTCAGTACTTCGTTGGGAGACCAGCTGGGAATACCGAGTGTCGTAGGCACTTTTGTTTTGTCGAGTAAAATATTGTTATTCAGTAAACGTTTAAAATTACGCAAACCTATTAAGCATTCGTCTACGACCATACCACATTGAAAACACCGGTTCCCGTCTGATCACCGCAGTTAAGCAACGTTGGGCTCGGTCAGTACTTCGGTGGGAGACCACCTTTGAATACCGAGTGTCGTAGGCACTTTTGGTTTGAGTAAAATATTGTTCTTCAGTAAACGTTTCAAATTACGCAAACCTGTTAAGCATTAGTCTACGACCATACCACATTGAATACACCGGTTCCCGTCTGATCACCGCAGTTAAGCAACGTTGGGCTCGGTCAGTATTTCGGTTGGAGACCACCTGGGAATACCGAGTGTCGTAGGCACTTTTGTTTTGTCGAGTAAAATATTGTTATTCAGTAAACGTTTAAAATTACGCAAACCTGTTTGTCATTCGTCTACGACCATACCACATTGAATACACCGGTTCCCGTCTGATCACCGCAGTTAAGCAACGTTGGGCTCGGTCAGTACTTCGGTGGGAGACCACCTGGGAATACCGAGTGTCGTAGGCACTTTTGTTTTGTCGAGTAAAATATTGTTCTTCAGTAAACGTTTAAAATTACGCAAACCTGTTAAGCATTCGTCTACGACCATACCACATTGAAAACACCGGTTCCCGTCTGATCACCGCAGCTAAGCAACGTTGGGCTCGGTCAGTACTTCGGTGGGAGACCACCTGGGAATACCGAGTGTCGTAGGCACTTTTGTTTTGTCGAGTAAAATATTGTTCATCAGTAAACGTTTAAAATTACGCAAACCTGTTAGGCATTCGTCTACGACCATACCATATTGAATACACCGGTTCCCGTCTGATCACCGCAGTTAAGCAACGTTGGGCTCGGTCAGTACTTCGGTGGGAGACCACCTTTGAATACCGAGTGTCGTAGGCACTTTTTTTTTTAGTAAAATATTGTTCTTCACTAAACGTTTCAAATTACGCAAACCTGTTAAGCATTAGTCTACGACCATACCACATTGGATACACCGGTTCCCGTCTGATCACCGCAGTTAAGCAACGTTGGGCTCGGTCAGTACTTCGGTGGGAGAACACCTTTAAATACCGAGTGTCTTAGGTACTTTTGTTTTTAGTAAAATATTGTTCTTCAGTAAACGTTTCAAATTACGCAAACCTGTTAAGCATTCGTCTACGACCATACCACATTGAAAACACCTGTTCCCGTCTGATCACCGCGGTTAAGTAACGTTGGGCTCGGTCAGTACTTCGGTGGGAGACCACCTGGGAATACCGAGTGTCGTAGCACTTTTGCTTTTAGTAAAATATTGTTCTTCAGTAAACGTTTCAAATTACGCAAACCTGTTAAGCATTCGTCTACGACCATACCACATTGAAAACACCGGTTCCCGTCTGATCACCGCAGTTAAGCAACGTTGGGCTCGGTCAGTACTTCGGTGGGAGACCACCTGGGAATACCGAGTGTCGTAGGCACTTTTGTTTTTAGTAAAATATTGTTCTTCAGTAAACGTTTCAAATTACGCAAACCTGTTAAGCATTCGTCTACGACCATACCAGATTGAAAACACCGGTTCCCGTCTGATCACCGCAGTTAAATAACGTTGGGCTCGGTCAGTACTTCGGTGGGAGACCACCTGGGAATACCGAGTGTCGTAGGCACTTTTGTTTTGTCGAGTAAAATATTGTTCATCAGTAAACGTTTAAAATTACGCAAACCTGTTAAGCATTCGTCTACGACCATACCATATTGAATACACCGGTTCCCGTCTGATCACCGCAGTTAAGCAACGTTGGGCTCGGTCAGTACTTCGAGGGGAGACCACCTGGGAATACCGAGTGTCGTAGGCCCTTTTTGTTTTAGTAAAATATTGTTCATCAGTAAACGTTTAAAATTACGCAAACCTGTTAAGCATTCGTCTACGACCATACCATATTGAATACACCGGTTCCCGTCTGATCACCGCAGTTAAGCAACGTTGGGCTCGGTCAGTACTTCGAGGGGAGACCACCTGGGAATACTGAGTGTCGTAGGCACTTTTGTTTTGTCGAGTAAAATATTGTTCTTCAGTAAACGTTTAAAATTACGCAAACCTGTTTGTCATTCGTCTACGACCATACCACATTGAATACACCGGTTCCCGTCTGATCACCGCAGTTAAGCAATGTTGGGCTCGGTCAGTACTTCGGTGGGAGACCACCTGGGAATACCGAGTGTCGTAGGCACTTTTGTTTTGTCGAGTAAAATATTGTTCTTCAGTAAACGTTTAAAATTACGCAAACCTGTTAAGCATTCGTGTACGACCATACCACATTGAATACACCGGTTCCCGTCTGATCACCGCAGTTAAGCAACGTTGGGCTCGGTCAGTACTTCGGTGGGAGACCACCTGGGAATACCGAGTGTCGTAGGCACTTTTGTTTTGTCGAGTAAAATATTGTTCATCAGTAAACGTTTAAAATTACGCAAACCTGTTAAGCATTCGTCTACGACCATACCATATTGAATACACCGGTTCCCGTCTGATCACCGCAGTTAAGCAACGTTGGGCTCGGTCAGTACTTCGGTGGGAGACCACCTTTGAATACCGAGTGTCGTAGGCACTTTTGTTTTTAGTAAAATATTGTTCTTCAGTAAACGTTTCAAATTACGCAAACCTGTTAAGCATTAGTCTACGACCATACCACATTGAATACAGCGGTTCCCGTCTGATCACCGCAGTTAAGCAACGTTGGGCTCGGTCAGTACTTCGGTGGGAGACCACCTGGGAATACCGAGTGTCGTAGGCACTTTTGTTTTGTCGAGTAAAATATTGTTCTTCAGTAAACGTTTCAAATTACGCAAACCTGTTAAGCATTCGTCTACGACCATACCATATTGAATACACCGGTTCCCGTCTGATCACCGCAGTTGGGCTCGGTCAGTACTTCGGTGGGAGAACACCTTTGAATACCGAGTGTCGTAGGCACTTTTGTTTTTAGTAAAATATTGTTCTTCAGTAAACGTTTCAAATTATGCAAACCTGTTAAGCATTCGTGTACGACCATACCACATTGAATACACCGGTTCCCGTCTGATCACCGCAGTTAAGCAACGTTGGGCTCGGTCAGTACTTGGGGGGAGACCACCTGGTAATACCGAGTGTCGTAGGCCCTTTTTGTTTTAGTAAAATATTGTTCTTCAGTAAACGTTTCAAATTACGCAAACCTGTTAAGCATTAGTCTACGACCATACCACATTGAATACACCGGTTCCCGTCTGATCACCGCAGTTAAGCAACGTTGGGCTCGGTCAGTATTTCGGTGGGAGACCACCTGGGAATACCGAGTGTCGTAGGCACTTTTGTTTTGTCGAGTAAAATATTGTTATTCAGTAAACGTTTAAAATTACGCAAACCTGTTTGTCATTCGTCTACGACCATACCACATTGAATACACCGGTTCCCGTCTGATCACCGCAGTTAAGCAACGTTGGGCTCGGTCAGTACTTCGGTGGGAGACCACCTGGAAATACCGAGTGTCGTAGGCACTTTTGTTTTGTCGAGTAAAATATTATTCTTCAGTAAACGTTTAAAATTACGCAAACCTGTTTGTCATTCGTCTACGACCATACCACATTGAATACACCGGTTCCCCTCTGATCACCGCAGTTAAGCAACGTTGGGCTCGGTCAGTACTTCGGTGGGAGACCACCTGGGAATACCGAGTGTCGTAGGCACTTTTGTTTTGTCGAGTAAAATATTGTTCTTCAGTAAACGTTTAAAATTACGCAAACCTGTTAAGCATTCGTCTACGACCATACCACATTGAAAACACCGGTTCCCGTCTGATCACCGCAGTTAAGCAACGTTGGGCTCGGTCAGTACTTCGGTGGGAGACCACCTGGGAATACCGAGTGTCGTAGGCACTTTTGTTTTTAGTAAAATATTGTTCTTCAGTAAACGTTTCAAATTACGCAAACCTGTTAAGCATTCGTCTACGACCATACCAGATTGAAAACACCGGTTCCCGTCTGATCACCGCAGTTAAATAACGTTGGGCTCGGTCAGTACTTCGGTGGGAGACCACCTGGGAATACCGAGTGTCGTAGGCACTTTTGTTTTGTCGAGTAAAATATTGTTCATCAGTAAACGTTTAAAATTACGCAAACCTGTTAAGCATTCGTCTTCGACCATACCATATTGAATACACCGGTTCCCGTCTGATCACCGCAGTTAAGCAACGTTGGGCTCGGTCAGTACTTCGAGGGGAGACCACCTGGGAATACCGAGTGTCGTAGGCCCTTTTTGTTTTAGTAAAATATTGTTCATCAGTAAACGTTTAAAATTACGCAAACCTGTTAAGCATTCGTCTACGACCATACCATATTGAATACACCGGTTCCCGTCTGATCACCGCAGTTAAGCAACGTTGGGCTCGGTCAGTACTTCGAGGGGAGACCACCTGGGAATACTGAGTGTCGTAGGCACTTTTGTTTTGTCGAGTAAAATATTGTTCTTCAGTAAACGTTTACAATTACGCAAACCTGTTTGTCATTCGTCTACGACCATACCACATTGAATACACCGGTTCCCGTCTGATCACCGCAGTTAAGCAACGTTGGGCTCGGTCAGTACTTCGGTGGGAGACCACCTGGGAATACCGAGTGTCGTAGGCACTTTTGTTTTGTCGAGTAAAATATTGTTCTTCAGTAAACGTTTAAAATTACGCAAACCTGTTAAGCATTCGTGTACGACCATACCACATTGAATACACCGGTTCCCGTCTGATCACCGCAGTTAAGCAACGTTGGGCTCGGTCAGTACTTCGGTAGGAGACCACCTGGGAATACCGAGTGTTGTAGGCACTTTTGTTTTGTCGAGTAAAATATTGTTCTTCAGTAAACGTTTCAAATTACGCAAACCTGTTAAGCATTCGTCTACGACCATACCATATTGAATACACCGGTTCCCGTCTGATCACCGCAGTTAAGCAACGTTGGGCTCGGTCAGTACTTCGGTGGGAGAACACCTTTGAATACCGAGTGTCGTAGGCACTTTTGTTTTTAGTAAAATATTGTTCTTCAGTAAACGTTTCAAATTATGCAAACCTGTTAAGCATTCGTGTACGACCATACCACATTGAATACACCGGTTCCCGTCTGATCACCGCAGTTAAGCAACGTTGGGCTCGGTCAGTACTTGGGGGGAGACCACCTGGTAATACCGAGTGTCGTAGGCCCTTTTTGTTTTAGTAAAATATTGTTCTTCAGTAAACGTTTCAAATTACGCAAACCTGTTAAGCATTAGTCTACGACCATACCACATTGAATACACCGGTTCCCGTCTGATCACCGCAGTTAAGCAACGTTGGGCTCGGTCAGTACTTCGGTGGGAGACCACCTGGGAATACCGAGTGTCGTAGGCACTTTTGTTTTGTCGAGTAAAATATTGTTCTTCAGTAAACGTTTAAAATTACGCAAACCTGTTAAGCATTCGTCTACGACCATACCACATTGAAAACACCGGTTCCCGTCTGATCACCGCAGTTAAGCAACGTTGGGCTCGGTCAGTACTTCGGTGGGAGACCACCTGGGAATACCGAGTGTCGTAGGCACTTTTGTTTTGTCGAGTAAAATATTGTTCATCAGTAAACGTTTAAAATTACGCAAACCTGTTAAGCATTCGTCTACGACCATACCATATTGAATACACCGGTTCCCGTCTGATCACCGCAGTTAAGCAACGTTGGGCTCGGTCAGTACTTCGGTGGGAGACCACCTTTGAATACCGAGTGTCGTAGGCACTTTTGTTTTTAGTAAAATATTGTTCTTCAGTAAACGTTTCAAATTACGCAAACCTGTTAAGCATTAGTCTACGACCATACCACATTGAATACACCGGTTCCCGTCTGATCACCGCAGTTAAGCAACGTTGGGCTCGGTCAGTACTTCGGTGGGAGACCACCTGGGAATACCGAGTGTCGTAGGCACTTTTGTTTTTAGTAAAATATTGTTCTTCAGTAAACGTTTCAAATTACGCAAACCTGTTAAGCATTCGTCTACGACCATACCAGATTGAAAACACCGGTTCCCGTCTGATCACCGCAGTTAAGTAACGTTGGGCTCGGTCAGTATTTCGGTGGGAGACCACCTGGGAATACCGAGTGTCGTAGGCACTTTTGTTTTGTCGAGTAAAATATTGTTATTCAGTAAACGTTTAAAATTACGCAAACCTGTTTGTCATTCGTCTACGACCATACCACATTGAATACACCGGTTCCCGTCTGATCACCGCAGTTAAGCAACGTTGGGCTCGGTCAGTACTTCGGTGGGAGACCACCTGGGAATACCGAGTGTCGTAGGCACTTTTGTTTTGTCGAGTAAAATATTATTCTTCAGTAAACGTTTAAAATTACGCAAACCTGTTTGTCATTCGTCTACGACCATACCACATTGAATACACCGGTTCCCCTCTGATCACCGCAGTTAAGCAACGTTGGGCTCGGTCAGTACTTCGGTGGGAGACCACCTGGGAATACCGAGTGTCGTAGGCACTTTTGTTTTGTCGAGTAAAATATTGTTCTTCAGTAAACGTTTAAAATTACGCAAACCTGTTAAGCATTCGTCTACGACCATACCACATTGAAAACACCGGTTCCCGTCTGATCACCGCAGTTAAGCAACGTTGGGCTCGGTCAGTACTTCGGTGGGAGACCACCTGGGAATACCGAGTGTCGTAGGCACTTTTGTTTTGTCGAGTAAAATATTGTTCATCAGTAAACGTTTAAAATTACGCAAACCTGTTAAGCATTCGTCTACAACCATACCATATTGAATACACCGGTTCCCGTCTGATCACCGCAGTTAAGCAACGTTGGGCTCGGTCAGTACTTCGGTGGGAGACCACCTTTGAATACCGAGTGTCGTAGGCACTTTTGTTTTTAGTAAAATATTGTTCTTCAGTAAACGTTTCAAATTACGCAAACCTGTTAAGCATTAGTCTACGACCATACCACATTGGATACACCGGTTCCCGTCTGATCACCGCAGTTAAGCATCGTTGGGCTCGGTCAGTACTTCGGTGGGAGAACACCTTTAAATACCGAGTGTCTTAGGTACTTTTGTTTTTAGTAAAATATTGTTCTTCAGTAAACGTTTCAAATTACGCAAACCTGTTAAGCATTCGTCTACGACCATACCACATTGAAAACACCTGTTCCCGTCTGATCACCGCAGTTAAGTAACGTTGGGCTCGGTCAGTAATTCGGTGGTAGACCACCTGGGAATACCGAGTGTCGTAGGTACTTTTGTTTTGTCGAGTAAAATATTGTTCTTCAGTAAACGTTTCAAATTACGCAAACCTGTTAATCATTCGTCTACGACCATACCACATTGAATACACCGGTTCCCGTCTGATCACCGCAGTTAATCAACATTGGGTTCGGTCAGTACTTCGGTGGGAGACCACCTGGGAATACCGAGTGTCGTAGCACTTTTGCTTTTAGTAAAATATTGTTCTTCAGTAAACGTTTCAAATTACGCAAACCTGTTAAGCATTCGTCTACGACCATACCACATTGAAAACACCGGTTCCCGTCTGATCACCGCAGTTAAGCAACGTTGGGCTCGGTCAGTACTTCGGTAGGAGACCACCTGGGAATACCGAGTGTCGTAGGCACTTTTGTTTTGTCGAGTAAAATATTGTTCTTCAGTAAACGTTTACAATTACGCAAACATGTTAAGCCTTCGTCTACGACCATACCACATTGAATACACCGGTTCCCGTCTGATCACCGCAGTTAAGCAACGTTGGGCTCGGTCAGTACTTCGGTGGGAGACCACCTGGGAATACCGAGTGTCGTAGGCACTTTTGTTTTTAGTAAAATATTGTTCTTCAGTAAACGTTTCAAATTACGCAAACCTGTTAAGCATTCGTCTACGACCATACCAGATTGAAAACACCGGTTCCCGTCTGATCACCGCAGTTAAGTAACGTTGGGCTCGGTCAGTACTTCGGTGGGAGACCACCTGGGAATACCGAGTGTCGTAGGCACTTTTGTTTTGTCGAGTAAAATATTGTTCATCAGTAAACGTTTAAAATTACGCAAACCTGTTAAGCATTCGTCTACGACCATACCATATTGAATACACCGGTTCCCGTCTGATCACCGCAGTTAAGCAACGTTGGGCTCGGTCAGTACTTCGAGGGGAGACCACCTGGGAATACCGAGTGTCGTAGGCCCTTTTTGTTTTAGTAAAATATTGTTCATCAGTAAACGTTTAAAATTACGCAAACCTGTTAAGCATTCGTCTACGACCATACCATATTGAATACACCGGTTCCCGTCTGATCACCGCAGTTAAGCAACGTTGGGCTCGGTCAGTACTTCGAGGGGAGACCACCTGGGAATACTGAGTGTCGTAGGCACTTTTGTTTTGTCGAGTAAAATATTGTTCTTCAGTAAACGTTTAAAATTACGCAAACCTGTTAAGCATTCGTCTACGACCATACCACATTGAATACACCGGTTCCCATCTGATCACCGCAGTTAAGCAACGTTGGGCTCGGTCAGTAGACACGGATAGTTTTTCGGCTCTTAATTTTAAGTCTTTTTGAGGCCTATATCCTGCTCCTTTTGCACAGCTAATAATTTCATCTTCAGTACAAACTCTAAGAACACCGGATTGAGGTGAGATTGACTGTTTTTCGAGGGCCATTGGCCCTACTTCTTGTGGTCAAGTACAGGAGACTTGCGTGTAGCCGCCATCTTGGCCACGATGTATGCCGCCAAGGCTAACCGTCAGGTACTACGGAGACCGAATACCATCAAGTTTTATCCGAAGGATCTCGGAAATGTAATTTCAAGAGAAGTGTATGACGCCATAAGGAAGGAATTAGGCACAGTAGAAACCACAAAATGCATCGCTCCCCTCGACAGCGGCTGGTACAATGTGACTTTCAACAACGAACGGGACTGCGAACAAATAGCTCAGCGAGGGCTAATCATACAAGATCTACTAATGCAATGTGAACGAGCCAACATTCAAAATTCGCTTGTTGTTTACGCAAAGGTGCCTTATGAGATGAGCGATAATACCGTCATTGGTGCATTATTGCCGTACGGGACTGTGGTTAATGTTAGGCACCAAGTGCATGATTTCGACCCTAACATTGGAACTGGAGTCAGGAGTATGCTAGTCAATAATGTTAAAAAGCCAATACCCAGTTTTGTGAAAATAGCCGGCTTCTCACTCCCCATGAAATACCGTGGACAGCAAAAAACGTGCAAAATTTGTCAGAAACCAGGCCATTTTGCAAGAGACTGTGAACTAAAAGGCAGGTGCTTTGTTTGTGGTAGTTATGCCCACAGATCAACTTGGCATGACCGACAGGAAAAGGTGGAGCTGGAAAGTCCTACGATTGTCATACCGGAAGAGGAGAATGCAAGCTCAGATGAGGACGATATCACCCAAGACGAAGACACCAACACAGAGGACGAGGAGGACATGACCAGATATGAGGAAGACACTACCGAAGATGAGCAAGACACCACCACAGATGAGCAAGACACCACCAAAGATGGAGAGGACACCACCAACGATGAGGAGGACACTCGCAAAGATGAGGAGGACACTCGCAAAGATGAGGAGGACACTCGCAAAGATGAGGAGGACACTCGCAAAGATAAAAAGGAGACTCGCAAAGATAAAAAGGACACCCGCAAAGATAAAGAGGACACTCGCAAAGATAAAGAGGACACTCGCAAAGATAAAGAGGACACTCGCAAAGATAAAGAGGACACCCGCAAAGATAAAGAGGGCACCCGCAAAGATGAGGAGGGCAATCGCAAAGATGAGGAGGGCACTCGCAAAGATAAAAAGGACACTCGCAAAGATAAAGAGGACACTCGCAAAGATAAAGAGGACACTCGCAAAGATAAAAAGGACACCCGCAAAGATAAAGAGGACACTCGCAAAGATAAAGAGGACACTCGCAAAGATAAAGAGGACACTCGCAAAGATAAAGAGGATACGAGTCAAGGTGACAAGAACAACAAGAAGGGTAACACTCAAAAAGGGAAAGGAACTTCCTCAAAATCCAACCAAGACAAAACTCCAGTTCAAAAGTCGAACAAACTAGCAAATAAAAACACTCCAGCCACAAATCTTCCTGAAGATCACAACATGTATACAGCCAAAGCCCCCGTAAATGAACCTACAGCAGAAGACTTTGAAGACATGGAAACGACGCAAGATGCTGAAAGTCACGACCGCGAGGATAGTCCAAGTCCATCCTGGGCAGACCGAGTCAAACAACACCCCTCTGGGAAAATAACCCACGAAAAGCACCACGAAACAAATACAAACCCTGAAAACGTACCTGCCGAGGGAAGTGATGAGCAAGGACCATGGAAAGAACTAAAAAGTCACAAGAAACGAATTGGGAGAACAACACCCTACCCACAACCCAGAGGACGGGGCAGAGCCAGGAACAGAGGAATTCAAGCACAACCAGTTGGTCGCGAGTGTACACCAACCCAGAAAAAATAAAATGGTAAATTATCCTTAATGTTTATGAAAGGTGTTTTATTCACTGTAAGTCTCTTCATTATGGCGCTTAATGTAGTAACACTAAATTGCAATGGATTGAGAAATAATATGAAAAGAGATACAATATTTAATTACATGCATAGAAGGAAAATCGATGTTGCTCTTTTGCAAGAGACTCACAGTGAAAAAGAGGACGAGAGCTTTTGGAGTAAGCAGTGGGGTGGGGAAATCGCTTTTAGTCATGGACTGAGAAATTCAAGGGGGGTTGGAATTCTTATTTCGAAACAAATTACAGCAACACTCACCAACATCAAGCGAGATGATGAAGGCAGATTTATTATTGGCGAACTAAACTTGGACAACCAAAAAATTACTGTTGCTTCAGTGTATGCTCCAAATGCTCTCGGCCCCAGAAACTGTTTTTTTGGGAAACTTTGTGATGTCCTTGTTGATTCTGAAAATCTAATTATTGGAGGAGATTTCAATTGTAATATTGATCTTGGTATGAGTAAGGAAAAGAGTAGTATTGCCTTTCTAAAATTAGTTCAACAAAATAATTTGATTGATATGTGGCGTTCAATCCATCCTAGTGAGTTGGGCTACACACATTACAATAAAAGTACTAAAACAAGTAGCAGAATTGATTACTTCCTAATGTCGGCCAAATTAATATGCAACCTTGAACAACATACTTATTAATGCTGTCGGGTTTTCTGATCACAACCTCATTTTAATGAAGTTAATTGACAAAAAAAACAGTAAGCGGACCAGGCAGATGGATGTGTAATAACGATAATCTTGAAGATCCGGAATGTGTTAACAGAGTAACACATTTTTGGAAATACTGGCAAACCAAACAATTCTGCTATAACACCATCACTGACTGGTGGGAAATGGGGAAAAGCAAACTTAAAGAAATTCTTAAAGAGTATGGTAAAGAAAAATCACTTAAATATAATCAACAAACAAAGGCTGTTCAAAAGAAGTATAGGGATCTCACAAATAATCCAAACCATAATACTGATAAATTAAATCGCCTTGAACAACAGCTGAAAACCATTGAAACTAACGAGTGGGAAAAGGCTCGTGTAAGGACACATTTGAAAAATAAGTCTGAAGGTGAAAAACCTAGCAAGTTCTTTCTTGCTATCGAAAAACAAAGAACCAAGAATAATGCTATGGCAACTATAAAAGACGCTGAGGGCGTCCCACTTACAGAATTTAGATATATTGTTAAGCGTATCAATGAGTTTTACTCCCAGTTATATTCTACTAATGGCACTGACCCCCATGAGCAACAAACAAATATAGATGATGTCAACTCACACGAAATCGAGGAACCTGAGATTTTGGAAAGTAATATTTCAGGAGCTGAAATTACACTTGCTCTCCAGCAAATGAATAAAGATAAATCACCCGGTATTGATGGGCTGGCAGTAGAGTTTTATCTCAAGTTTTGGACTATTCTTAAAGATGATCTTTTGAGTGTTTTTCAAGAATGCAAAGAAGGAGGTTCACTTCCCAATACAATGAGCACTGCTCTTATTAGATTAATATACAAAAACAAAGGGGATAGGGAAGACCTAAAAAATTGGAGTCCAATTAGTTTATTGACAGTAGATTACAAAATACTTGCTAAAGTCTTAACTAACCGACTTCGCAAATGTATGCCTAATTTGATTGGAGAAGAGCAAAGCAGTGGGGTATCAGGTAGAAATATTCACGATAATCTAATGATTCTAAGAGATGTTGTAGATGACCTTAACATGAACAATAAACAAGGGGGGCTCCTAAGTATTGATCAAGAAAAAGCCTTTGACAGGATAGAATGGGATTACATGTATGAAATTATGAATAAGCTCGGCATTCCTCAGGGGTTCATTGATTACATAATGGTTTTGTACAGCAGACCGAAAAGTTGCGTCATTGTGAATAACTATATAACTCGTCCCTTTGACGTAACCAGAGGTATCCGGCAGGGTTGCCCCTTGTCACCGCTTTTGTACACCATCTGTGCAGAAGGATTGGCCTGTCTAATTAGAAATAATACAAACTTAACGGGTATCCCAATTCCATACACTGATGATCAAGTCAAATTAATACAGCATGCTGATGACACGACGGTTTTTATTTCTCGTGATGAAGATTTTCCGATGTTAGCAAACATTCTAAATATATACAATGAAGGCACGGGATCCAAAACAAATATTCAGAAATCAACAGGGCTCTGGCTTGGAACCTGGAAATCGAGGACAGATTGCCCAGGGGGGTATAATTGGGTCAATGACAAGATTAAGATTTTAGGGGTTTATATTGGCAATGAAGTAACCCAGTCTGACAACTGGGACCCCAGAATAAACAAGATTAAGAGTGTTTTTAACAGTTTTAAGGGAAGGAATTTAACTTTAAAAGGAAAAGCAGTCATCATCAACACTTATGCTGGAGCTAGTATTAATTATTTGGGAAGTGTTGTGCCATGTAATGATGATTCAATAACAAAAATGGATAAATGTATTTGGGACTTTTATTGGAACAGTAAACCTGATAAAATTAACAGAGATACAGTCAGAGGTCCTAAGGAAAGAGGAGGTACAGAGGTTTTAAATGTAAAACATAGATTAACTTGTCTGAAATTAAATTGGTTCACCCGTTTTAGCACATGTACTGGAAAATGGAAACAATATTTTGATTATTGGATCAAGAGAGCTAGTGCTAAAGGTTTAGGTTGGTATGTTTTAGGGAATTACCCTACAGCCTTAAATACCAGTGAATTTTATCGAGAGGTAATTAAAGCGTTTCATAACTGCGGAGGACGTATTAACTTAGTTATCTCCTGTAAGCAAGAAGCACACAACGTCCCACTGTGGCAAAATGCCCTACTAACGGGCAAAAAAAAAAAAAAAATTGTTGGTAAAATTTTAAGTGAAAATGGAATAAAAAAACTAGGTGATGTTATGTCAGGTGATAAACTCAAGTCACTCACATTGATTTCCAAACAATATGATATTAGACCTGGTACTGTTACCAGAACAATGAATGATTTAAGAGTAAATATTAGACCAAACCTTTTAAAGGAAACAAGAAGTGGACAAGAAAACCATATATGCAATATGCTAGAAATTAGTAATTATGAAAATGATGCAGATTATTATGTTCTTAACAAATCATTAACGAAATTCATGTATAGAAACTTGGTAATAAAGACCTTTGTAAAACCCAAAGCCGAACAAAAATGGGAAATAATTTTTAATAGGACTTCTCCTCCGAACTGGACCTTAAGTTGGAAAAGGGGATATAGTAAATTAATTGATCCAAATGATAGAGATTTATGGTTTAAAATTAAACACAGGATTTTGCCAACAAGAGATATATTGTATAAAATAGGGATTACTGAAAATGACAGATGTTTAATTTGTAATGAAAATCAAGAGACTACAGAGCAAACATTTTTATTTAAATGATATTTGTAGAGTCCTTGGTATTGGTCCAGGAATTAATAGTACTGCTTGTGTGCTTTTTTGTAAGGTTTTTCGTGTTATTTGGAACTTAAGGGTTCAAATATCTCTGTCTGCAGCGCAAGAGAAAAATACATACGTTCCTGACATACTTGGTGTATATAAAAGACAACTAAAACAATACTTACGTATGGAAGTCAAAATATTACACCGCAGGGATTTTGAAAAAATTTACACTCAAAATAGGGCTATTTGTTGGATGGATGGGGAACAATTGAACTATGCATTCTAGTTTCAGACGTCCTATTGTTGCAATTTTTTTCATATACATACATATAAAGTAACTTAATTATGTACGAAGTACGTAAATTGTAGATACTGTATGCATGGAGATGTGTTAATAAATGGAGTCTAACTCCTCTCGGAAAAAAAAAAAAAAACACTTCGGTAGGAGACCACCTGGGAATACCGAGTGTCGTAGGCCCATTTTTAAAACATAAAATATTGTTCTTCAGTAAACATTTCAAATTACGCAAACCTGTTAAGCATTCGTCTACGACCATACCACATTGAATACACCGGTTCCCGTCTGATCACCGCAGTTAAGCAACGTTGGGTTCGTTCAGTACTTCGGTGGGAGACCACCTGGGAATACAGAGTGTCGTAGGCCCGTTTTAAAGAAATAAATTAGTGTTCTTCAGTAAACGTTTAAAATTACGCAAACCTGTTAAGCATTCGTCTACGACCATACCACATTGAATACACCGGTTCCCGTCTGATCACCGCAGTTAAGCAACGTTGGGTTTGGTCAGTACTTCGGTAGGAGACCACCTGGGAATACCGAGTGTCGTAGGCACTTTTGTTTTGTCGAGTAAAATATTGTTCTTCAGTAAACGTTTAAAATTACGCAAACCTGTTAAGCATTCGTCTACGACCATACCACATGGAAAACACCGGTTCCCGTCTGATCACCGCAGTTAAGCAACGTTGGGCTCGGTCAGTACTTTGGTGGGAGACTACCTGGGAATACCGAGTGTCGTAGGCACTTTCGTTTTGTCGAGTAAAATATTGTTCTTCAGTAAACGTTTCAAATTACGCAAACCTGTTAAGCATTCGTCTTCGACCATACCACATTGAATACACCGGTTCCCGTCTGATCATCGCAGTTAAGCAACGTTGGGCTCGGTCAGTACTTCGGTGGGAGACCACCTGGGAATACCGAGTGTCGTAAGCACTTTTTATTAAGTAAAATATTGTTCTTCAGTAAACGTTTCAAATTACGCAAACCTGTTAAGCATTCGTCTTCGACCATACCACATTGAATACACCGGTTCCCGTCTGATCATCGCAGTTAAGCAACGTTGGGCTCGGTCAGTACTTCGGTGGGAGACCACCTGGGAATACCGAGTGTCGTAAGCACTTTTTATTAAGTAAAATATTGTTCTTCAGTAAACGTTTCAAATTACGCAAACCTGTTAAGCATTCGTCTACGACCATACCACATTGAATACACCGGTTCCCGTCTGATCACCGCAGTTAAGCAACGTTGGGTTTGGTCAGTACTTCGGTAGGAGACCACCTGGGAATACCGAGTGTCGTAGGCACTTTTGTTTTGTCGAGTAAAATATTGTTCTTCAGTAAACGTTTAAAATTACGCAAACCTGTTAAGCATTCGTCTACGACCATACCACATTGAATACACCGGTTCCCGTCTGATCACCGCAGTTAAGCAACGTTGGGCTCGGTCAGTACTTCGGTGGGAGACCACCTGGGAATACCGAGTGTCGTAGGCACTTTTGTTTTTAGTAGAATATTGTTCTTCAGTAAACGTTTCAAATAACGCAAACCTGTTAAGCATTCTTGTACGACCATACCACATGATAAACACCGGTTCCCGTCTGATCATCGCAGTTAAGCAACGTTGGGCTCGGTCAGTACTTCGGTGGGAGACCACCTGGGAATACCGAGTGTCGTAAGCACTTTTTATTAAGTAAAATATTGTTCTTCAGTAAACGTTTAAAATTACGCAAACCTGTTAAGCATTCGTCTACGACCATACCACATTGAATACACCGGTTCCCGTCTGATCACCGCAGTTAAGCAACGTTGGGCTCGGTCAGTACTTCGGTGGGAGACCACCTGGGAATACTGAGTGTCGTAGGCACTTTTGTTTTGTCGAGTAAAATATTGTTCTTCAGTAAACGTTTAAAATTACGCAAACCTGTTAAGCATTCGTCTACGACCATACCACATTGAATACACCGGTTCCCGTCTGATCACCGCAGTTAAGCAACGTTGGGCTCGGTCAGTACTTCGGTAGGAGACCACCTGGGAATACCGAGTGTCGTAGGCACTTTTTTTTGTAGTAAAATATTGTTCTTCAGTAAACGTTTCAAATTACCCAAACCTGTTAAGCATTCGTCTACGACCATACCACATTGAATACACCACCGGTTCTCGTCTGATCACCGCAGTTAAGCAACGTTGGGCTCGGTCAGTACTTCGGTGGGAGACCACCTGGGAATACCGAGTGTCGTAGGCATTTTTTAAAAAGTAAAATATTGTTCTTCAGTAAACGTTTCAAATTACGCAAACCTGTTACGAATTCGTCTACGACCATACCACATTGAATACACCGGTTCCCGTCTAATCACCGCAGTTAAGCAACGTTGGGCTCGGTCAGTACTTCGGTGGGAGACCACCTGGGAATACTGAGTGTCGTAGGCACTTTTGTTTTGTCGAGTAAAATATTGTTCTTCAGTAAACGTTTAAAATTACGCAAACCTGTTAAGCATTCTTGTACGACCATACCACATGGAAAACACCGGTTCCCGTCTGATCACCGCAGTTAAGCAACGTTGGGCTCGGTCAGTACTTCGGTGGGAGACTACCTGGGAATACCGAGTGTCGTAGGCACTTTCGTTTTGTCGAGTAAAATATTGTTCTTCAGTAAACGTTTCAAATTACGCAAACCTGTTAAGCATTCGTCTTCGACCATACCACATTGAATACACCGGTTCCCGTCTGATCATTGCAGTTAAGCAACGTTGGGCTCGGTCAGTACTTCGGTGGGAGACCACCTGGGAATACCGAGTGTCGTAAGCACTTTTTATTAAGTAAAATATTGTTCTTCAGTAAACGTTTCAAATTACGCAAACCTGTTAAGCATTCGTCTACGACCATACCACATTGAATACACCGGTTCCCGTCTGATCACCGCAGTTAAGCAACGTTGGGCTCGGTCAGTACTTCGGTGGGAGACCACCTGGGAATACCGAGTGTCGTGGGCACTTTTGTTTTTAGAAAAATATTGTTTTCAGTAAACGTTTTAAATTACGCAAACCCGTTAAGCATTCGTCTACGACCATACCACATTGAAAACACCGGTTCCCGTCTGATAACCGCAGTTAAGCAACGTTGGGCTCGGTAAGTACTTCGGTGGTAGACCACCTGGGAATACCGAGTGTCGTAGGTACTTTTGTTTTGTCGAGTAAAATATTGTTCTTCAGTAAACGTTTCAAATTACGCAAACCTGTTAAGCATTCGTCTACGACCATACCACATTAAATACACCGGTTCCCGTCTGATCACCGCAGTTAATCAACGCTGGGCTCGGTCAGTACTTCGGTGGGAGACCAGCTGGGAATACCGAGTGTCGTAGGCACTTTTGTTTTTAGTAAAATATTGTTCTTCAGTAAACGTTTCAAATTAGGGAAACCTGTTAAGCATTCGTCTACGACCATACCACATTGAATACACCGGTTCCCGTCTGATCACCGCAGTTAAGCAAAGTTGGGCTCGGTCAGTACTTCGGTGGGAGACCACCTGGGAATACCGAGTGTCGTGGGCACTTTTGTTTTTAGAAAAATATTGTTTTCAGTAAACGTTTTAAATTACGCAATTCCGTTAAGCATTCGTCTACGACCATACCACATTGAAAACACCAGTTCCCGTCTGATCACCGCAGTTAAGCAACGTTGGGCTCGGTCAGTACTTCGATGGTAGACCACCTGGGAATACCGAGTGTCATTGGTACTTTTGTTTTGTCGAGTAAAATATTGTTCTTCAGTAAACTTTTCAAATTACGCAAACCTGTTAAGCATTCGTCTACGACCATACCACATTGAATACACCGGTTCCCGTCTGATCACCGCAATTAAGCAACGTTGGGCTCGGTCAGTACTTCGGTGGGAGACCAGCTGGGAATACCGAGTGTCGTAGGCACTTTTGTTTTTAGTAAAATAATGTTCTTCAGTAAACGTTTCAAATTAGGGAAACCTGTTAAGCATTTGTCTACGACCATACCACATTGAATACACCGGTTCCCGTCTGATCACCGCAGTTAAGCAAAGTTGAGCTCGGTCAGTACTTCGGTGGGAGACCACCTGGGAATACCGGGTGTCGTGGGCACTTTCGTTTTTAGTAAAATATTGTTTTTCAGTAAACGTTTAAAATTACGCAAACCTGTTTGTCATTCGTCTACGACCATACCACATTGAAAACACCGGTTCCCGTCTGATCACCGCAGTTAAGTAACGTTGGGCTCGGTCAGTACTTCGATGGTAGACCACCTGGGAATACCGAGTGTCATTGGTACTTTTGTTTTGTCGAGTAAAATATTGTTCTTCAGTAAACTTTTCAAATTACGCAAACCTGTTAAGCATTCGTCTACGACCATACCACATTGAATACACCGGTTCCCGTCTGATCACCGCAGTTAATCAACGTTGGGCTCGGTCAGTACTTCGGTGGGAGACCAGCTTGGAATACCGATTGTCGTAGGCACTTTTGTTTTTAGTAAAATATTGTTCTTCAGTAAACGTTTCAAATGACGGAAACCTGTTAAGCATTCGTCTACGACCATACCACATTGAAAACACCGGTTCCCGTCTGATCACCGCAGTTAAGCAACGTTGGGCTCGGTCAGTACTTCGGTGGGAGACCACCTGGGAATACCGAGTGTCGTAGGCACTTTTGTTTTGTCGAGTAAAATATTGTTCATCAGTAAACGTTTAAAATTACGCAAACCTGTTAACCATTCGTCTACGACCATACCACATTGAATACACCGGTTCCCGTCTGATCACCGCAATTAAGCAACGTTGGGCTCGGTCAGTTCTTCGGTGGGAGACCACCTGGGAATACCGAGTGTCGTAGGCACTTTTGTTTTTAGTAAAATATTGTTCTTCAGTAAACGTTTACAATTACGCAAACCTGTTAAGCATTCGTCTACGACCATACCACATTGAATACACCGGTTCCCGTCTGATCACCGCAGTTAAGCAACGTTGGGCTCGGTCAGTAGACACGGATAGTTTTTCGGCTCTTAATTTTAAGTCTTTTTGAGGCCTATATCCTGCTCCTTTTGCAAAGCTAATAATTTCATCTTCAGTACAATCTCTAAGAACACCGGATTGAGGTGATATTGACTGTTTTTCGAGGGCCTTTGGCCCTACTTCCTGTGGTCAAGTACAGGAGACTTGCGTGTAGCCGCCATCTTGGCCACGATGTATGCCGCCAAGGCTACTCGTCAGGTACTACGGAGACCGAATACCATCAAGTTTTATCCGAAGGATCTCGGAAATGTAATTTCAAGAGAAGTGTATGACGCCATAAGGAAGGAATTAGGCACAGTAGAAACCACAAAATGCATCGCTCCCCTCGACAGCGGCTGGTACAATGTGACTTTCAACAACGAACGGGACTGCGAACAAATAGCTCAGCGAGGGCTAATCATACAAGATCTACTAATGCAATGTGAACGAGCCAACATTCAAAATTTGCTTGTTGTTTACGCAAAGGTGCCTTATGAGATGAGCGAGTCAGGAGTATGCTAGTCAATAATGTTAAAAAGCCAATACCCAGTTTTGTGAAAATAGCCGGCTTCTCACTCCCCATGAAATACCGTGGACAGCAAAAAACGTGCAAAATTTGTCAGAAACCAGGCCATTTTGCAAGAGACTGTGAACTAAAAGGCAGGTGCTTTGTTTGTGGTAGTTATGCCCACAGATCAACTTGGCATGACCGACAGGAAAAGGTGGAGCTGGAAAGTCCTACGATTGTCATACCGGAAGAGGAGAATGCAAGTTCAGATGAGGACGATATCACCCAAGACGAAGACACCAACACAGAGGACGAGGAGGACATGACCAGAGATGAGGAAGACACTACCGAAGATGAGCAAGACACCACCAAATATGAGCAAGACACCACCAAAGATGGAGAGGACACCACCAACGATGAGGAGGACACTCGCAAAGATGAGGAGGACACTCGCAAAGATGAGGAGGACACTCGCAAAGATAAAAAGGACACTCGCAAAGATAAAGAGGACACTCGCAAAGATAAAAAGGACACCCGCAAAGATAAAGAGGACACTCGCAAAGATAAAGAGGACACTCGCAAAGATAAAGAGGACACTCGCAAAGATAAAGAGGACACTCGCAAAGATAAAGAGGACACTCGCAAAGATAAAAAGGACACCCGCAAAGATAAAGAGGACACTCGCAAAGATAAAGAGGACACTCGCAAAGATAAAGAGGACACTCGCAAAGATAAAGAGGACACCCGCAAAGATAAAGAGGACACTCGCAAAGATAAAGAGGACACTCGCAAAGATAAAGAGGACACTCGCAAAGATAAAGAGGACACTCGCAAAGATAAAGAGGGCACCCGCAAAGATGAGGAGGGCACTCGCAAAGATGAGGAGGGCACTCGCAAAGATAAAAAGGACACTCGCAAAGATAAAGAGGACACTCGCAAAGATAAAGAGGACACTCGCAAAGATAAAAAGGACACCCGCAAAGATAAAGAGGACACTCGCAAAGATAAAGAGGACACTCGCAAAGATAAAGAGGACACTCGCAAAGATAAAGAGGACACTCGCAAAGATAAAGAGGACACTCGCAAAGATAAAGAGGATACGAGTCAAGGTGACAAGAACAACAAGAAGGGTAACACTCAAAAAGGGAAAGGAACTCCCTCAAAAACCAACCAAGACAAAACTCCAGTTCAAAAGTCGAACAAACTAGCAAATAAAAACACTCCAGCCACAAATCTTCCTGAAGATCACAACATGTATACAGCCAAAGCCCCCGTAAATGAACCTACTGCAGAAGACTTTGAAGACATGGAAACGACGCAAGATGCTGAAAGTCACGACCGCGAGGATAGTCCAAGTCCATCCTGGGCAGACCTAGTCAAACAACACCCCTCTGGGAAAATAACCCACGAAAAGCACCACGAAACAAATACAAACCCTGAAAACGTACCTGCCGAGGGAAGTGATGAGCAAGGACCATGGAAAGAACTAAAAAGTCACAAGAAACGAATTGGGAGAACAACACCCTACCCACAACCCAGAGGACGGGGCAGAGGCAGGAACAGAGGAATTCAAGCACAACCAGTTGGTCGCGAGTGTACACCAACCCAGAAAAAATAAAATGGTAAATTATCCTTAATGTTTATGAAAGTTGTTTTATTCACTGTAAGTCTCTTCATTATGGCGCTTAATGTAGTAACACTAAATTGCAATGGATTGAGAAATAATATGAAAAGAGATACAATATTTAATTACATGCATAGAAGGAAAATCGATGTTGCTCTTTTGCAAGAGACTCACAGTGAAAAAGAGGACGAGAGCTTTTGGAGTAAGCAGTGGGGTGGGGAAATCGCTTTTAGTCATGGACTGAGAAATTCAAGGGGGGTTGGAATTCTTATTTCGAATAAAATTACAGCAAAACTCACCAACATCAAGCGAGATGATGAAGGCAGATTTATTATTGGCGAACTAAACTTGGACAACCAAAAACATACTGTTGCTTCAGTGTATGCTCCAAATGCTCTCGGCCCCAGAAACTGCATTTTGTGATGTCCTTGTTGATTCTGAAAATCTAATTATTGGAGGAGATTTCAATTGTAATATTGATCTTGGTATGAGTAAGGAAAAGAGTAGTATTGCCTTTCTAAAATTGGTTCAACAAAATAATTTGATTGATGTGTGGCGTTCAATCCATCCTAGTGAGTTGGGCTACACACATTACAATAAAAGTACTAAAACAAGTAGCAGAATTGATTACTTCCTAATGTCGGCCAAATTAATATGCAACCTTGAACAACATACTTATTAATGCTGTCGGGTTTTCTGATCACAACCTCATTTTAATGAAGTTAATTGACAAAAAAAACAGTAAGCGGACCAGGCAGATGGATGTGTAATAACGATAATCTTGAAGATCCGGAATGTGTTAACAGAGTAACACATTTTTGGAAATACTGGCAAACCAAACAATTCTGCTATAACACCATCACTGACTGGTGGGAAATGGGGAAAAGCAAACTTAAAGAAATTCTTAAAGAGTATGGTAAAGAAAAATCACTTAAATATAATCAACAAACAAAGGCTGTTCAAAAGAAGTATAGGGATCTCACAAATAATCCAAACCATAATACTGATGAATTAAATCGCCTTGAACAACAGCTGAAAACCATTGAAACTAACGAGTGGGAAAAGGCTCGTGTAAGGACACATTTGAAAAATAAGTCTGAGGTGAAAAACCTAGCAAGTTCTTTCTTGCTATCGAAAAACAAAGAACCAAGAATAATGCTATGGCAACTATAAAAGACGCTGAGGGCGTCCCACTTACAGAATTTAGATATATTGTTAAGCGTATCAATGAGTTTTACTCCCAGTTATATTCTACTAATGGCACTGACCCCCATGAGCAACAAACAATTATAGATGATGTCAACTCACACGAAATCGAGGAACCTGAGATTTTGGAAAGTAATATTTCAGGAGCTGAAATTACACTTGCTCTCCAGCAAATGAATAAAGATAAATCACTCGGTATTGATGGGCTGACAGTAGAGTTTTATCTCAAGTTTTGGACTATTCTTAAAGATGATCTTTTGAGTGTTTTTCAAGAATGCAAAGAAGGAGGTTCACTTCCCAATACAATGAGCACTGCTCTTATTATATTAATATACAAAAACAAAGGGGATAGGGAAGACCTAAAAAATTGGCGTCCAATTAGTTTATTGACAGTAGATTACAAAATACTTGCTAAAGTCTTAACTAACCGACTTCGCAAATGTATGCCTAATTTGATTGGAGAAGAGCAAAGCAGTGGGGTATCAGGTAGAAATATTCACGATAATCTAATGATTCTAAGAGATGTTGTAGATGACCTTAACATGAACAATAAACAAGGGGGGCTCCTAAGTATTGATAAGAAAAAAGCCTTTGACAGGATAGAATGGGATTACATGTATGAAATTATGAATAAGCTCGGCATTCCTCAGGGGTTCATTGATTACATAATGGTTTTGTACAGCAGACCGAAAAGTTGCGTCATTGTGAATAACTATATAACTCGTCCCTTTGACGTAACCAGAGGTATCCGGCAGGGTTGCCCCTTGTCACCGCTTTTGTACACCATCTGTGCAGAAGGATTGGCCTGTCTAATTAGAAATAATACAAACTTAACGGGTATCCCAATTCCATACACTGATGATCAAGTCAAATTAATACAGCATGCTGATGACACGACGGTTTTTATTTCTCGTGATGAAGATTTTCCGATTTTAGCAAACATTCTAAATATATACAATGAAGGCACGGGATCCAAAACAAATATTCAGAAATCAACAGGGCTCTGGCTTGGAACCTGGAAATCGAGCACAGATTGCCCAGGGGGGTATAATTGGGTCAATGACAAGATTAAGATTTTAGGGGTTTATATTGGCAATGAAGTAACCCAGTCTGACAACTGGGACCCCAGAATAAACAAGATTAAGAGTGTTTTTAACAGTTTTAAGGGAAGGAATTTAACTTTAAAAGGAAAAGCAGTCATCATCAACACTTATGCTGGAGCTAGTATTAATTATTTGGGAAGTGTTGTGCCATGTAATGATGATTCAATAAAAAAAATGGATAAATGTATTTGGGACTTTTATTGGAACAGTAAACCTGATAAAATTAACAGAGATAGAGTCAGAGGTCCTAAGGAAAGAGGAGGTACAGAGGTTTTGAATGTAAAACATAGATTAACTTGTCTGAAATTAAATTGGTTCACCCGTTTTAGCACATGTACTGGAAAATGGAAACAATATTTTGATTATTGGATCAAGAGAGCTAGTGCTAAAGGTTTAGGTTGGTATGTTTTAGGGAATTACCCTACAGCCTTAAATACCAGTGAATTTTATCGAGAGGTAATTAAAGCATTTCATAACTGCGGAGGACGTATTAACTTAGTTATCTCCTGTAAGCAAGAAGCACACAACGTCCCACTGTGGCAAAATGCCCTACTATTGGCACATTCGTCGACGTTGAGGGCAGCGTAGGAATCTACGCAGTCTCGAGTATACCAACCCGTCGGGTGGACGTGTGTGTGATCGCTCGGGATAATTAATGGTTTTGAATTATCATCCATTAGCTGATATATTTCGAGGAAAATGAAAGTGCAGCAGTGTGTTACCTAGCGTCGAGTTTGGGATGTTTTGTAAGGCGAAATCAGGTAACCAGAGTAATTTAGAGGCATTTAAACACTTGGGAGGTGTGGGCAGCACCGCGCGCCAGTATCATTATTACGGCAGCTTCAAACAATCGTCGTTACCGCACGCACGGTTGGGCACTACGTTGGGATAGAGCCTATACGTTGTGCACATAGTCAAATTGGCTCTTTCTCAACAATGGTAGAGCCCGCTCCAGTAATTCCTTTTGAATTTTCGCGCGCCTTAAGCAATGCACCTCTCATTGGGCTTGCGTGTGTATTATAGGCTATAGTGCCAATGCTGTGTGCGGGTTATGCTGCCTCGTCGTGTTTTATGTACCGGACAAGTTTCCAACTACATGTACTCGTTTGCTGAATATGCTGAAGATGGACATGATTTACGCCTAAGTTGAGGTACGAATTGCTTGAATGCTTTATATGTCATAAGATATTATAAGTTTTGGTAAAACATCTGTTAGGCCCATAAATATGGCGAATTAGGCCTAGTAGCCTCAGGCTCGTATTTTGTAGGTATCACCCGTGTGGCGACAGGTATACAAGGTATACAGCCAAATATTTTGTACGTATACAAATGCATACGACTCTTTAATTAAGTTTGGGCTACTAAGCCCACCATGCACAAGTACGCATTATAACAATTTAAAAAAAAAAAAAAAAAAAGGCTAAGGGCAGTTTGAAACACGCGTCTCCGAAACAGTGTTTTTTCATTGCCTTTTCATGGAGCCAGGCGGCCAAGGTACAGCGTGGGTCGGAGAAGGCATGGGCAGGTGAAAATGTTTTCGATAATAGGCGTTTACACAAACAGTTTCCGAAATTTAAATTTCCTTTGTTGCTTTTTTCGTGCTCCCTATAGGAAAAGGTGGATGCCTACCATGCCATAGACAACTCAGCAAGCGCCGAATTATAGGCCTGTGCGGCACTTTTAAGAAGTGCTTTAAGGAGCTCGCCAAGGATGGTTGGGAAGACATCGACCAATTGCAAGGTCTGGAAGACCGCTGGAGGTAGAATGTGTTCGCCTTGGCGTCCATTGGAGGACAACGCCGAAATCTGGAGCGAATGCTCCAACGGGTAAACAAGGCTCAGTGTGCAATTTTAGCATGTTTATAAACGGGGCACGCCCTTGAATAATGGGAATTAAAATACCAGTTTGGCAGATGATAGAGGGCGGGCCTCTTTCAAGATCCGTAGTTGGGAAAGTGCCCTCATAATTATTGTTTTGTTATTGCTCGAGCATGTATAGCGAGCGCAATATAGCAATACAAAAGGAGTCAGCCTAGCATTTGGGAAATCTGGTTCTGGCCTTTTGTTTCAAGGTACCTGTGTTAGCGCCCTCATAGGTAATGGAACAGGCCCTAAGTGGCAAGTGAATGGACTCTTGCTTACTAAATTTATGAAGTGGAGGACGGGCCCCCAAACGCGCAGTTTCAGCGCATCTTTTGTTAGGCAATTTACGAAGCACGGGTTGGGCTTCCGAGTATCAAGGCCTAGATCGTGTTTATATGGACCAGGACTGGTCCCTGAGTACATGTGGGCTATTTCACAATAGGTGATCATTTGAGTAAATTACAGTATAACCCATCCTGGATAACTTTATCAGTGCAAATACATGTTATGAGTGATTTTATATGACGGGTAATATGAAGGACAAGCTACAGAACTATTTTTACATAATTCTACGAGTTATTCGTTTTGAATTTCTCTATTTACATGCACTTTTAACACCATTTTGGAGTCTCATTTCAAGTTTTACATTAGTTTAAGTGGAATCATTTGTTGATGATGCATTATTGTGGTAAATTTGGTGATCGATCATGGATATATAGTGTTCAACAATATTGTGAAACTTGGGTTGGTGTAATTCGGTCAAAAAATGTTAATTTTATGAACCTTTCAAAATAAAGTGAATTTCCCGTTAAATAAAATATGGTAATGTCCTCTCCAGGACAAGGTATTCCACACGATGGAATAGTTTGGAGATATGTACTCACAAAGATGTTTGTATCATCACATGACACATTTGATGGAGTAAATATGACAATTTGATCGTGGGAGGGATTTGAGTACATTTTATCAAGATCATATTCAGGGTTGTGGAAAATCCGTTAAACATTTGTCCTCTCCAGGACAGCAGTTAATTGTAATATAACATGTCAACCATGATTGAAATATTTTATTTTATGTTTGTAAAATTAACAGTACCATTCCTTCTAACAGGACTAATGCATGGCATTACCATTTCAACATTTAGTCTGGCCATTATATTGTGATATTCTGTGTTTAACAAAATGTCCTCTCCAGACTACCACCAATTACAAATCATTATTTCAGTAAAAAAAATAAACACGTTAATCATAATGCCACGCTCTGATATTTTATGAATTATTAGTATACATCCTGAAGTTTTTAGATCAACAGAGTTTTTGTGAGTTGGACAAGTTTGAAATTTTACCCCGATTTGCCAGTGAGACTGAAAGTGTACACTTATTGTGAAATAGCCCATGTCTTAATTTCCAGTTCCTTCGAGGAGGCAGAGGATGGGCCTCTAAATGCTAGGCTGTTGTTCGTGAGCACGTCCATTAGACTGAATGATAGATATGTGTCGCCATTAGGCAGCAAGTATAGGTGCACTGGGGGTTTGGCTTGACAATACTTAAAGTTTCGTTATAACCCTAGTCAGAATCTGTATAGGCCGAGGACGGGCCTCTAAAGGGCAAGTTCAAAGTACCCATAGTTTACATGTGTACTTGCCAGAGGTCGGGCCTCTGAATACTAAGTGGTAATACATATTCCACATGTACTCGGTACTAGACAGAGGACGGACCGAGTAAATATTACCCACGTACTCTATATACTAGATAGAGGGCGGGCCTCCCAATGCCGAGTTTAATATGCTCATAGCTTGCATGTGTACTAGGCAGAGGAGGGCCTCTAAATGCCAAGTTGAGATATGCCAAGTTCTGATGTGACGCTATTTTTGCATGGGTACCCTTTACTAGACAGCCGGCCTCTGAATTAGCGTATCCCTATTGGTATGTCTGTTATAGAGAGGACGGGCCTATGAATGGGAAGTTAATATGCGCTCTTATTTGGTATGGGTACATAAGGGCGTGTACATAGGCAGAGGACGGGTCTCTGAATTCAGTACCAGGCTGAGGCCGTGCCTCTGAATGTCAGGCGTATGGTACATGTGCAATGTAACCATATTTTGCGTATACACCGTATGTACTCTGTGCTAGGCAGAGGACGGGCCGCCTCTGAATACCGGGTTTATTGTACAATGTACAATGTAACTCTATTTTGCATATACACCGTATGTACTCGGTACTAGGCAGAGGACGGGCCTCTGGGTGCCATGTTTATGGTGCAATGTACTTCTATTTCGTATATATGTACTCTGTGCTAGGCAGAGGACGGGCCTCTGTATGCCATGTTTATGGTACAATGTACTTCTTTTTCGCAGATATGTACTCTGTACAAATGTACTTATATTTCGCATACATGTGCTCTGTACTAATTGGCAGAGGACGGGCCTCGGAATGCTATGTTTATGGTACAAATGTACTTGGCAGAGGACGGGCCTCTGAATGCCATGGTACAAATGTACTTGGCAGAGGACGGGCCTCTGAATGCTATGTTTATGGTGCAATGTACTTGGCAGAGGACGGGCCTCTGAATGCTATGTTTATAGTACAAATGTACTTGGCAGAGGACGGGACTCTGAATGCTATGTTTATGGTACAAATGTACTTGGCAGAGGACGGGCTTTTGAATGCCATGTTTATGGTACAAATGTACTTGGCAGAGGACGGGCCTCTGAATGCTATGTTTATAGTACAAATGTACTTGGCAGAGGACGGGCCTTTGAATTCTATGTTTATGGTACAAATGTACTTGGCAGAGGACGGGCCTCTGAATGCTATGTTTATGGTACAAATGTACTTGGCAGAGGACGGGCCTCTGAATGCTATGTTTATGGTACAAATGTACTTGGCAGAGGACGTGCCTCTGAATGCTATGTTTATGGTGCAATGTACTTGGCAGAGGACGGGCCTCTGAATGCTATGTTTATGGTACAAATGTACTTGGCAGAGGACGGGCCTCTGAATGCTATGTTTATGGTACAAATGTACTTGGCAGAGGACGGGCCTCTGAATGCTATTGTTTATGGTGCAATGTACTTGGCAGAGGACGGGCCTCTGAATGCTATGTTTATGGTACAAATGTACTTGGCAGAGGACGGGCCTCTGAATGCTATGTTTATGGTGCAATGTACTTGGCAGAGGACGGGCCTCTGAACGCTATGTTTATGGTGCAATGTACTTCTATTTTGCATATATGTACTCTGTACTAGACAGAGGACGGGCCTCTGTGTGCCGTGTTTATGGTACAATGTACTTCTTTTTCACAGATATGTACTCTGTGCTATGCAGAGGACGAGCCTCTGAATGCCATGTTTATGGTACAAATGTACTTGGATGCCATGTTTATGGTACAAATGTACTTCTATTTCGCATATATGTACTCTGTACTTGGCAGAAGACAGGCCTCTGAATGCCGTGTTTGTGGTACAATTTACTTTTATTTCACATATATGCGCTCTGTACTTGGCAGAGGACGCCGGCCTCTGAATGCCATGTTTGTGGTACAATGTACTTCTATTTCGCATACTCTGTACTTGACAGAGGACGGGCCTCTGAATGCCATGTTTGGGGTACAGTGTACTTCTATTTCGCATATATGTACTCTGTACCTGGCAGAGGACGGGCCTCTGTATGCTATGTTGATGGGCCTTCGCTGGCACGCTTATTTTAATGTGGTCCAGGGGCACCTCCTTGTGCCATTTTGGGAATCCCACAGTTCAAGTACCCCGTTTGCAAAGTTTTGCTTCAAAAATTCAAAAACAAAACAAAACAACAACAAAAAAACGTGCCGCGGTTTGTGCGTTTATGAAAGGTCGAACGGTGGGCCCCGTTAGCACGTCAACGAATTATGTGATGGTTTGTTCCATACATGCAGCCCAAGTCGGCTCCGGGTGTCCACAAGCCAAGACGCCTGCAGCTGCTCCAGCGTGCATGGAGACGAGCTACGATCGCAATGTTGTCTACGTGATGTCTGTGTTAGAGAATACGTGGACGAGTTCGAGCCTTTGTTTGCCGAAGATGTAAAGGAAAAACATTTCAGCACCAGTGGTATTTGAATATGCTGGAGAGTCATCTTTGTGAGAGAGATTTTGATCAATCTTTTGATCCCATCGCTACGCACGCAGCGAAGCGAAAACGAGTCACCTCCCAGTGGGTAGTTTTTCAATGGCAAACCAAGTGGCTTGCCAGTCCCTTTTACACCCACCCCGCCTAAAGTTCTCTCTGGTAGACTACAGGTAGATTTATAGGCGCTCGGATTCAGAGTTGCAATTATTTTGTAGCCGGCACATTAAGCAATGATCCTGGTGCTTTGGGACGATATATTAGCAGAGTCACCCAATAGGGACGAAGTTCATGGTTGGCTCCATCATAGAGCTAGTCTGTATGATTTTTTTCCAGTAGTTTCATGGCCGATACAAGGGCGGGAATTGCTGTTTATAATTGCCCACCGAAAGGTATTTTTAAATGCGCCCATTTGTCAAGATTATGTCGCCTTTATCATAGACACAATCACCAAGCGGTGGATAGAGGGCTCTATAGATGTTTTGGGTAGGGTCAAGGAAGTACAGCCGCCGAAATGTGCGAATGCCTAGACAGTTGAACCCAAGAAGCCGCGTCTGCTTCTGTCAATGAAGGGACCTAATCTTTGGCGCAAGGACACACCCTTCAGTGTGGTACCTTTAGGCAATGTTGTCAGACCCATAATCAAAGGCGATTTTTTTCTCAAGTACCGACAACAGCCAGGGATACAAGCAAATCTTCTTGACCAAGGAGTCCAGAACCTTTTCCGGCTTCAAGTGGGCGGGGTTTTACTTCACCGACACCACTCTTCCCTTTGGTTTTAAAAAACAGTGCATAAGTTTACTCATCCATTGGCTTCTGTCTTCCTGCATGGCTTAAGAACAGAGGTCGTCTGGATAGACGACCGTTTCATTGGTGAGTGCCATCCCAGCGATGGAGGGGCAAAGTATACGAAGGTTTACTGTTTGTTTTACTGCGGTGTGAACAGGACATGCATGGGGACGGTTTCTACATCAGAGCTCTAAGGGCCGTTTACATCATATGCTACATACAGTTAAAGCTCGGCTTGTTCAGCAACTTAAAGAAAATTCATCGGCAGTCATCGAACAGCATGGTGCATCTCGGGTTCGGCATCTGCTCCAAACCCTATCATTTTCGATTCCTGAGCATAAAAAGGTATCATTCGCTGAGGTACGAGAGACAATTTTGCGATAGGATAGAATGCTCTAAAAGCAGATGCAACGTTTGGTGGGCAAAGGCCAAAGTTTTGCAAAGGCCAAAGTGTTTCCGGCTGCATCCTTGTTTCTGAGGGATTGCTCCTCCATTCATATCTACACTTGATGATCTCTTGCCTACGCCTCTGTCACCACAAGTGCGGGAGGAGATTCTATTTTGGAGGTTTGTCGATAGCTTCTCGCAGCTGATCCCTTGGAGACAAGGTCGCCACCTTGCTATCGCATCGCACTGTCGGCAGACGCATCTGGCTATAAATAGGGCGGTACCCTAGTCTTACCAGACGGTAGTGTAAGTTTCTGAGATTACTGGTCTGCAGACATTTTGGCACACACGGGTATATGTCGCAAGGAGGCCCTTGACCTATATTTTGTGTGGCTCTCAGTCTTTGATTCGCTATGGAATTTGAGGGTGGATGTGGTTTGAGATTTCAGAAATGTGGTGGATGCTTGGACTGGCCTCCGAGCTAGGTCTAAACCGCTTTCAAAAATGTTGAAGTTTAATTTTTTGTTTTGCCCTCTCCTTGGAGGCAAATTTTTCGCTCAAGTTGACCTAGGTCCCATCTGGTAGTCCCACAGGTTTTGCCTTTGATTTGATGGCACTTTCGTCAAGTGTCCTGGCGCGCAGGAACGGGTCTCCACTCAAGTTCTTCCTTTCGCCTGTCAGAGGCAGGTCAAGCAGGTTTTTTTTTAGAATACCCGTCTTCTACGGGATATGTCCATACGACCATACCACATTGAATACACCGGTTCCCGTCTGAACACCGCAGTTAAGCAACGTTGGGCTCGGTCAGTGCTTCGGTGGGAGACCACCTGGGAATACCGAGTGTCGTAGGTACTTTTGTTTTTAGTAAAATATTGTTCTTCAGTAAACGTTTCAAAATACGCAAACCTGTTAAACATTCGTCTACGACCATACCTCATTGAATACACCGGTTCCCGTCTGATCACCGCGGTTAAGGAACGTTGGGCTCGGTCAGTACTTCGGTGGGAGACCATCTGGGAATACCGAGTGTTGTAGGCACTTTTTTTCTCATCCAGGATAATGTTGTTCTTCAGTAAACGTTTACAATTCTGCAAACCTTTTAAGCATTCGTCTACGACCATACCACATTGAATACACCGGTTCCCGTCTGATCACCGCAGTTAAGCAACGTTGGGCTCGGTCAGGACTTCGGTGTGAGACCACCTGGGAATACCGAGTGTCGTAGGCACTTTTGTTTTGTCGAGTAAAATATTGTTCTTCAGTAAACGTTTAAAATTACGCAAACCTGTTAAGCATTCGTCTACGACCATACCACATTGAATACACCGGTTCCCGTCTGATCACCGCAGTTAAGCAACGTTGGGCTCGGTCAGTGCTTCGGTTGGAGACCACCTGGGAATACCGAGTGTACTTTTGTTTTTAGTAAAATATTGTTCTTCATGCAGTAAACGTTTCAAAATACGCAAACCTGTTAAGCATTCGTCTACGACCATACCTCATTGAATACACCGGTTCCCGTCTGATCACCGCGGTTAAGGAACGTTGGGCTCGGTCAGTACTTTGGTGGGAGACCACCTGGGAATACCGAGTGTTGTAGGCACTTTTTTTCTCATCTAGGATAATGTTGTTCTTCAGTAACCGTTTAAAATTCTGCAAACCTTTTAAGCATTCGTCTACGACCATACCACATTGAACAGACCGGTTCCCGTCTGATCACCGCAGTTAAGCAACGTTGGGCTCGGTCAGTAGACACGGATAGTTTTTCGGCTCTTAAATTTAAGTCTTTTTGAGGCCTATATCCTGCTCCTTTTGCACAGCTAATAATTTCATCTTTAGTACAAACTCTAAGAACACCGGATTGAGGTGAGATTGACTGTTTTTCGAGGGCCTTTGTCCCTACTTCCTGTGGTCAAGTACAGGAGGCTTGCGTGTAGCCGCCATCTTGGCCACGATGTATGCCGCCAAGGCTAACCGTCAGGTACTACGGAGACCGAATACCATCAAGTTTTATCCGAAGGATCTCGGAAATGTAAATTCAAGAGAAGTGTATGACGCCATAAGGAAGGAATTAGGCACAGTACAAACCACTATTTGCACATCCGTCGACGTTGAGGGCAGCGTAGGAATCTACGCAGTCTCGAGTATAGCAACCCGTCTGGTGGACGTCTGTGTGATCGCTCGGGATAATTAATGGTTTTAAATTATCATTCAAGCCAATATATTTCAAGCAAAATGAAAGTGCAGTTGTGTGTTACCTAGCGTCGAGTCTGGGAGGTTTTGTAAGGCGAAATCAGAGACCACTCCACGTCTCTGGCGAAATCAGGTAATCAGAGTAATTTAGAGGCATTTAAACAATTGTATCATTACGGCGGCTTTCAGCAATCGTCGTTACCGCACGCACGGTTGGCACTACGCGGGGATAGAGCCTATACGTTTTGCACATAGTCAAATTGGCTTTTTCTCAAAAATGGTAGAGCGCGCTCCAGTAGTTCCTTTTGAATTTCCGCGCGTCTTCAGCAATGCACGTGTATTACAGGCTACAGGGCCAATGCTATATGTGCGGGTTATGCGGCCGCGTCGGTGTTTTATGTACCGGACAAGTTTCCAACTACATGTACTCGTTGGTTGAATATGCGGAAGATGGACATGATTTACACCTTAGTTGAGATACGAATTGCTCGAATGCTTTATATGTCATAAGATAATATTCAGTTTTGGTAAAGCATCTGTCAGGCCCATAAACATGACGAATTAGGCCGAGTAGCCTCAGGCCCGTATTTTGTAGGTATCGCCCGTGTGGCGACGGGGGCCCAGGCATTCGACAGGTACACATGTATACTGCCAAATATTATTTGCGTATAAAAATGCATACGACTCTTTAAATTAGGTTTGGGCTAAAAGCCTACCATTCGCGAGTACGCATTATAAAAATATATATATATAATACTCCGCTAGATTGAACTAAAGGGGGAAATTTTGCAAAAAAATGTTTTAAGGGAACCCTCTTTTAAAGGACCACCAAATTTTCGGTAAAATCTTTTCAAATTAACACTAACTATCTTTACCCAAATCTACAAAAATGGTTTGTAACCTAATAAAAATGGTTTGTGACCTAATAAAAATGGTCTGAAACCTAAAAAAATTAGGTAGTTCGGGCACGGCCATATTTCCCCACGCCAGCGTCATGTTGTCAACATACGCCCGCAATCTCAGCGCGCGTTTTTGCGTTTTTGCATTCGCGCGTCCCCCGACTTGATGCACAGGTAGAATGTTTCGAGAATGCCATTACAATTCCCTGACGAGTGGAGGTATCCACGAAAAAGATTTGTCGGAAAAAAAAAAAAAAGTGTAAAATAGAGCACTCTCCGAAGTTGAATCGGTTTACAAACACGTATACAACTTTCCCCGCATTAGGACGACCAACATGGGAAGAGAGCTCACAAAGACCACTAAAACTTCAAATTTGGCGGTGAAAAGATAATGAATTGACACCAAATTTTCTCGACTTAAAGGTCTCATAAACATGTTTTTTGACCTAAACGAAAATGGTTTGTAACCTAATAACAATGGTGAGAAACCTAATAAAAATGGTTTTCGACCTAATAAAGATGGTTTTTGAAGCATTTATCATTAGCGCGACCGGTTGTCGGTCGCGCTAACGACGGTGGTCGTCTCAATACGCCCTTTTTACTCATAACCGGTCGTCCTAATAGCGAAAGAGTATGTACGTATATGTATGTACATATTATATGTATTATAATATGTAAAAAACAAAAAACTAAAAAAACATAAATAAAAAAAATAAAAAAAGGTAAAGGGCAGTTTGACACACGCGTCTCAGAAACAGTGCTCTTCTCCGCCTTTTTGTGGAACCAGGCGGCCCAGGTACAGTGTGCGTCTGCGTGAACTCAGCAAGCGCCTTATTTAAAGGCCTGTGCAGCACTTTAACATTTCATTTAAGTGATTTTAAGGATCTTGCATAGGATGGTCGGGAAGACATCGACCAACGGGCAAACTTGGCTCAGTGTGCAATTCTAGCATGTTTATAAGCAGGGCACGCCCTTGAATCATCATAATTAAAATACCAGTTTGCAGGTTCGTTGGACGATAGAGGGCGGGCCTCTTTCAAGATCCATAGTTCGAAAAGTGCCCTTACAATTTTTGTTTTGTTATATACTATGTAAGTCTTGCGGCAAAGGTCAAATCTGAGCTTTTGGGCACAACACGACTGAAACGCCTATTTCTTATAACACGGGCGAAATTTTGTTTGTTTTTATATAAATGTTTCTGTCCAATCTTAATTCCACAACCTGACCCGAATGTAAATCGGGTAACTAAAATGTTTTTACAATATATAATACATGCATAATTTTCTCCAAAAAGGAAAAAAAAAATTAATACAAATTTCGTGACCTGAATAATATTTCCCGGCTGCCATATTTCTAATCCAATTTGGAATGGATGACCCAGTTTGGATTCATATAAAAATGAATGCTTCGAACTTGGGCGCGCTGAAAAAAATATATATAATGGCAAACCAAGTAGCTTGGGCCGTGTGAGTTTACAAAAACCTGCGTAAACAAAATAATCTATAAATTTCGCTTGCGATGTACGTTGAAGAGATATGGTGTTATGCCCGGAGTTAACAGTGGTCTCGCGCGGTCTCGTGGGTTCTCGAGGTCAACTAACATAGCATATTGCTCGAACATGTATAACGAGTGGAATATAGCAATATAAAGGAGTCAGCCTAGCATTTGGAAAATCTGGTTCTGGCTTTTTGTTTTAAGGTACCTGTGTTAGCAACCTCATAGATAATATAACAGGCCCTAAGTGGCAAGTTAATGTACTCTGGCCTGCTAGATTTATGAAGGGGAGGACGGGCTCCCCCTACGCGCTATTTCAGCACTTTTTTTGTTAGACAATTTACGAAGCACGGGTAGGGCTTCCGAGTACCAAGGCCTAGGCCGTGTTTCTATGGACCAGGACTGGTTGAGGAGGCAGAGGATGGGCCTCTGAATGCTATCCGGTTGTTCGTGAGCACGTCCATTAGACCGAGTGATAGATATGTTTCGCCATTAAGCAGCAATGTACAGGTGCACTAGAGGTTGGGCTTAACATACTAAGTTTCGTCATAACCCTAGTCAGAATCTGTATAAGCCGAGGACGGGCCTCTAAAGGGCAAGTTTGAAAGTACTCATAGTTTACATGTGTAAATAGCCAGAGGTCGGGCCTCTGAATTCTAAGTGGTAATACACTATATATTCCACATGTACTCTGTATTAGACAGAGAACGGACCTCTGAATGCCGAGAAAATGATATCAATATTTCCCACGTACTATATATACTAGATAGAGGGCGTGCCTCCAAATACCAAGTTTAATATGAGGACGGGTCTATAAATACAACATTTCAATAAAAGTCAATTTTAATGAATGCCAAATTTTAATGTGCCCATGTTTTCTATGTGTATAGATACAGGTACTAGACGCAGGACGGGTCCCTGTAGTTCGAGTGTAATATACCCATATATGGCATGTGTGATTGACCATAGAGCAAGGAGGGCGGGCCTCTGAACGCCAAGCTTAATGAGCATCTATATTGCAGGGGCGCTGCGCAAGGCCTCTGAATGAATGTACCCCAGACTGGTTCCCATCCACATATTCCACGTAAGAGAATATAAGGACAGGTAGAGGGCGCTTCATCCCGATCTGTGATTGGTCGTCTTTGCGCGTGCGCATTGTATGTTATATATTTTAAAATTGGCGAAGCCCTTTGCTTTAGGCATTGCGCTTTATTTACATAATTGGATATGTTGACACGCACGGCCGGGATACAAATGTCAAAATATGCGCCTACCAACAATATATAATAATAATAACCACGTGACGGGCAGAATTCTGCCCGTCATGGCTGCCCTTTACCGATCCCTATATTTTCGCAATAAGCATCTAATCTGTAGGGATCAGGAACCAATCTAAATGTACCCTTGGATTTGCATGTGTACTCTGTACTAGGCTGAGGGCGTGCCTCTAAATGCCAGGTTTATGGTACATGTGCAATGTAACTCTATTTTGCATATACACCGTATGTACTCTGTACTAGGCAGAGGACGGGCCTCTGAATACCAGGTTTTATGGTACAATGTACAATGTAACTTTATTTTGCATATACACCGTATGTACTCTGTACTGGCAGAGGACGGGCCTCTGAATGCCATGTTTATGGTACAATGTACTTCTATTTCGCATATATGTATTGTTGTGCTAGGTAGAGGACGGGCCTCTGAATGCCATGTTATGGTACAATGTACTTCCATTTCGCATATACTCTGTGCTAGGCAGAGGACGGGCCTCAGAATGCCATGTTTATGGTACAATATATTCCTATTTCGCATATATGTGCTCTGGGCTGGACAGAGGACGGGCCTCCGAATACCATGTTTATGGTACAATGTACTTCTTTTTCGCAAGGACGGGCCTCAGAATGCCATGTTTATGGTACAATGTATTTACATTTTGCATATATGTGCTCTGTGCTAGACAGAGGACGGGCCTCCGAATACTATGTTTATGGTACAATGTACTACTTTTTCGCATATATGTACTCTGTGCTAGGCAGAGGACGGGCCTCTGGATGCCATGTTTATGATACATATATACATATATATATGTATGTATTTGCAGTTTTGATTTACTTTAAAAGTTTTGAATTACCTTTAAAAACAAAAACAAAAAAGCAAACAAACAACCCAACAGCCTAACAAACGAACAGACAAGCAAAACAAAAAAAAACCAGAGGACGGGCCTCTGTAGTGGGTTATTACATACAACGTGCCGTGGTTTGTGCGTTTATGAAAGGTCGAGCGGCGGACCCTGTTAGTACGTCAACAAATTATGTGATGGTTTGTTCCATACATGCAGGCCAAGACGCCTGCAGCTGCTCAAGCGGGCATGGAGACGGGCTATTATCGCAATGTTGCCTACGTCATGACCGTGCTTAGAGAATACGTGGTCGAGTTCGAGCCATTGTTTGCCGAAGATGTAAAGGAAAAGCATTTGAGTACCAGTGGTTTTTGAAAATATTGGAGATGTGGGAGAGATATTTTGATCAATTTTTTGATCCCAGCGAAGCGGAAACGAGACACCTCCCAATGGGTAGTTTTCAATGGCAAGTCAGGTTGGCGTACGGCTCTTTCCTCGCCTCCCATCAATGTGGCCCGGTTCGAATTTCGTCCAGGTTCGATTCCCGTCCGGGGCAGTATGTGGATTGGGTTCTCAGTCCCTGTCTGATTCCGTGGGTTTTCCCCATACACGTTAGTGTGTGGGGCCTTCCTCCCACCTCTAAAACTGATAATTTCTTCCTGTTTCTCTCACACTTCGTCGCCATGCTGAAGAACCTCCTAGGTGGCTACAGGGCAACGACTTAAGTCGGCTAATCTCAGCAACCAGATCCCTTTACGGATCATACGCCTATATAATGGCCAACCCCAGCTGACGTTCTCTCTGGTAGACTACAGCCAGATTTACAGGCGTTCAGATTCAGAGATCCAATTATTTTGTAGCCGGCACATTAAACAATGATCCTGGTGTTTTGGGACGATATCTTAGCTGAGTCACTCAATAGGGACGAAGTGTATGGTTGGCTTCATCATGGAGTTAGTCTGTATGATTTCTTCCAGCCGTTTAATGGCCGATACAGGGGCAGGAATTGCTGTTCCGGTTTGCCCACCGAGAGGTATTTTTAAATGCGCCCGTTTGTCAAGATTATGTCGCCTTTATCTTCGGACACAATCACCAAGCGGTTGAAAGAGGGCTCTATAGAAGTTTTGGGTAGGGTCAAGGAAGTACACCCGCCGAAGTGTGTAAAAGTTGAACCCAAGAAGCCGCGTCTGGTTCTATCAATGAAGGGACCTAATATTTGGCGCAAGGACACACCTTTCAGTGTGGTACCTTCAGGCAATGTTTTTTTTCTTTCTTCTTCTCAAGTACCGACGACAGCCAGGGATACAAGCAAATCTTCTTAACCAAGGAGTCCAGAACCTTTGCGGTTTCGAGTGGGCGGGCTTTTACTTCATCGACTCCACTCTTCCCTTTGGTTTTAAAAACAGTGCAGATGTTTACTCATCCATTGGCTTTTGTCTCTCTGCATGGCTTAAGAACAGAGGTATACATACAGAAATCTGGATAGACTACCGTTTCAGTGGTGAGTGCCATCCCAGCGATGGAGAGGCATAGTAGACGAAGGTTGAAACACTTCAGTCATGTTTGTTTTATTGCAGTGTGAACAGGACATGCATGGGGACGGTTCCTGCATCAGAGCTCTAAGGGCCTTGTACGTCGTATGCTACACACGGTCAAAGCTCGGCTTTTTCAGCAACTTAAAGACAAGTCATCGGCAGCCTTCGAGCAGCATGGTGCATCTCGGGTTCGGCATCTGCTCCAAACCCTGTCATTTTCGATTCCGGAGCATAAAAAGGTATCATTCGCTAAGGTACGAGAGACGATTTGTGGTCAAAGGCTAAAGTTTTGCTCTGGTGTTTCCGGCTGCATCCTTGTTTCTAAGGGAATGCACCTCCTTCATATCTACACTGCATGATCTATTGCCTACGCATGTGTCACCACAAGTGTGGGAGGAGATTTTATTTTTTTGAGGTTCGTTGATAGCTTCTTGCAGCTGATCCCTTGCTTGAAGACAAGACCGCCACCTTGTTATCGCATAGCACTGTTGGCAGACGTATCTGGATATAAATGGGGCGGTACCCTAGTCTTACCAGACGGTAGTGTAAGTTTCGGAGATTACTGGTCTGCAGACATCTTGGCACATACGGGTATATGTTGCAAGGAGGCCCTTGACCTATATTTTGTGTTGCTCTCAGTCTTTGATTCGCTATAGAATTTTCCCAACTGTTTCCCAACTGATCAGGGAAGAATTCCCAAGATGCATATTCGTTTTTTCCTCAGTGTGCCAAACCAAGATGGTGGGTATCAATCGCTCAGTCGCCGTAGTCAAATCATCATTGAAAGATGTCTGTCATAAAGCTAACTGGCAGTTTTTCTCGAACAATTGCATCGTGCATTAGGATCTTGCGGACAATGTGCACCTATCGATTATGGGATATCTAAGCTCCAGCGCAAGCTGCGGCTGTTTTTTACATCCGTTTCGGGCTTGCCCTCGGGAATCGCAATATAATGCTAAATTTATTCTTCAATCAGGCACCCCCCCCCCCCTTTTCTTCACAAGAGCGTTTTGTTTTCCCTTTTGGAAGATGATCAGTGTGGCAACCAGGCTGACAGAACGAGGAAACAAGTTGGATAAGCATGGATGTGAAGTGCAAAAGAGCAGACTCATTTGCAGCGTTGGACCGATTACTGCGGTAGCATCTAGGCAAAGGATGCGGTACTAAAGGGAAGGATCTGGAGTCAGCACACCACTGGACACCCTATGCTTTTTAATCGATCGTGACTCAGAAGGTCGCACGCGGATTCACGGCTTAGGGTGTACAAATTTGGGCAGCGACAGCTTGAGAAAAGAAAGGAGAAGAAAAGAGAATAGAAGAAAGGCGGCAAGACAGCTATTCCAGTTTTCTTTCCTTTGTATCTGATATGGTATCCCACTTTCATTTGAGGTTTGGGTAAGGATTGGGGTGTATTTGGGCAGGTTTTGGGGTTCTCGGCGGCCTAGGGGGCAGGTTTTGGCGAAATCTATAGATACCGGAGTCGGACGGAAACAAAGACGGTTGTGCAAATAGATTACTAATTGCACATCCGTCGACGTTGAGGGCAGCGTAGGAATCTACGCAGTCTCGAGTATATCAAGGTGGCAGGCGGGGAGTATTTGGACGAGAAGGAACGAGTCGGCAGAGGACGGTACGGTTGTACGGATGTCTCAACGGTGGTAAGATAATAGTTTGGCCTCGGCGGCCAGCTTCTGGTGAGTATTATTATTTTATTTTTGTTTCCCGCCCACCCGACCTCCTTCCTCATTTCTGAGCTTTCCTCTGGCTTCGGTTTCTATGCTCAATCCATCTCACCCCATATCTAAACCCTATAGATACCGGAGTCGGACGGAAACAAAGACGGTTGTGCAAATAGATTACAAAATGCATCGCTCCCCTCGACAGCGGCTGGTACAATGTGACTTTCAACAACGAACGGGACTGCGAACAAATAGCTCAGCGAGGGCTAATCATACAAGATCTACTAATGCAATGTGAACGAGCCAACATTCAAAATTCGCTTGTTGTTTACGCAAAGGTGCCTTATGAGATGAGCGATAATACCGTCATTGGTGCATTATTGCCGTACGGGACTGTGGTTAATGTTAGGCACCAAGTGCATGATTTCGACCCTAACATTGCAACTGGAGTCAGGAGTATGCTAGTCAATAATGTTAAAAAGCCAATACCCAGTTTTGTGAAAATAGCCGGCTTCTCACTCCCCATTAAATACCGTGGACAGCAAAAAAACGTGCACAATTTGTCAGAAACCAGGCCATTTTGCAAGAGACTATGAAATAAAGGGCAGGTGCTTTGTTTGTGGTAGTTATGCACACAGATCAACTTGGCATGACCGACAGGAAAAGGTGGAGCTGGAAAGTCCTACGATTGTCATGCCGGAAGAGGAGAATGCAAGTTCAGATGAGGACGATATCACCCAAGACGAAGACACCAACACAGAGGACGAGGAGGACATGACCAGAGATGAGGAAGACACTACCGAAGATGAGCAAGACACCACCAAAGATGAGCAAGACACCACCAAAGATGGAGAGGACACCACCAACGATGAGGAGGACACTCGCAAAGATGAGGAGGACACTCGCAAAGATGAGGAGGACACTTGCAAAGATGAGGAGGACACTCGCAAAGATGAGGAGGACATTCGCAAAGATAAAGAGGACAGCCGCAAAGATAAAGAGGACACCCGCAAAGATAAAGAGGGCACCCGCAAAGATGAGGAGGGCACTCGCAAAGATGAGGAGGGCACTCGCAAAGATGAGGAGGGCACTCGCAAAGATGAGGAGGGCACTCGCAAAGATAAAAAGGACACTCGCAAAGATAAAGAGGACACTCGCAAAGATAAAGAGGACACTCGCAAAGATAAAAAGGACACCCGCAAAGATAAATAGAACACTCGTAAAGATAAAGAGGACACTCGCAAAGATAAAGAGGACACTCGCAAAGATAAAGAGGATACGAGTCAAGGTGACAAGAACAACAAGAAGGGTAACACTCAAAAAGGGAAAAGAATTCCCTTAAAAACCAACCAAGACAAAACTCCAGTTCAAAAGTCGAACAAACTAGCAAATAAAAACACTCCAGCCACAAATCTTCCTGAAGATCACAACATGTATACAGCCAAAGCCCCCGTAAATGAACCTACAGCAGAAGACTTTGAAGACATGGAAACGACGCAAGATGCTGAAAGTCACGACCGCGAGGATAGTCCAAGTCCATCCTGGGCAGACCGAGTCAAACAACACCCCTCTGGGAAAATAACCCACGAAAAGCACCTCGAAACAAATACAAACCCTGAAAACGTACCTGCCGAGGGAAGTGATGAGCAAGGACCATGGAAAGAACTAAAAAGTCACAAGAAACGAATTGGGAGAACAACACCCTACCCACAACCCAGAGGACGAGGCAGAGGCAGGAACAGAGGAATTCAAGCACAACCAGTTGGTCGCGAGTGTACATCAACCTAGAAAAAATAAAATGAATTATTTGGGAAGTGTTGTGCCATGTAATGATGATTCAATAAAAAAAAATGATAAATGTATTTGGGACTTTTATTGGAACAGTAAACCTGATAAAATTAACAGAGATACAGTCAGAGGTCCTAAGGAAAGAGGAGGTACAGAGGTTTTGAATGTAAAACATAGGTTAACTTGTCTGAAATTAAATTGGTTCACCCGTTTTAGCACATGTACTGGAAAATGGAAACAATATTTTGATTATTGGATCAAGAGAGCTAGTGCTAAAGGTCTAGGTTAATATGTTTTAGGGAATTACCCTACAGCCTTAAATACCAGTGAATTTTATCGAGAGGTAATTAAAGCATTTCATAACTGCGGAGGACGTATTAATTTAGTTATCTCCTGTAAGCAAGAAGCACACAACGTCCCACTAACGGGCAACAAAAAAGAAAACTTGTTGGTAAAATTTTAAGTGAAAATGGAATAAAAAAACTAGGTGATGTTATGTCAGGTGATAAACTCAAGTCACTCACATTGATTTCCAAACAATATGATATTAGACCTGGTACTGTTACCAGAACAATGAATGATTTAAGAGTAAATATTAGACCAAACCTTTTAAAAGGAAACAAGAAGTGGACCAGAAAACCATATATGCAATATGCTAGAAATTAGTAATTATGAAAATGATGCAGATTATTATGTTCTTAACAAATCATAAACGAAATTCATGTATAGAAACTTGGTAATAAAGACCTTTGTAAAACCCAAAGCCGAACAAAAATGGGAAATAATTTTTAATAGGACTTCTCCTCCGAACTGGACCTTAAGTTGGAAAACGGGATATAGTAAATTAATTGATCCAAATGATAGAAATTTATGGTTTAAAATTAAACACAGGATTTTGCCAACAAGAGATCTATTGTATAAAATAGGGATTACTGAAAATGACAGATGTTTAATTTGTAATGAAAATCAAGAGACTACAGAGCACCTTTTTATTTATTGCTGTAAAACCTTTGAGACATGGAATTTTGTTAAAAATTTGCTCCGAAAATACGGTGATGACAAACATTTTTATTTAAATGATATTTCAAGAGTCCTTGGTGTGCTTGTGTGCTTTTTTGTAAGGTTTTTCGTGTTATTTGGAACTTAAGGGTTCAAATATCTCTGTCTGCAGCGCAAGAGAAAAATACATACGTTCCTGACATACTTGGTGTATATAAAAGACAACTAAAACAATACTTACGTATGGAAGTCAAAAGATTACACAGCAGGGATTTTGAACAAATTTACACTCAAAATAGGGCTATTTGTTGGATGGATGGGGAACAATTGAACTATGCATTCTAGTTTCAGACGTCCTATTGTTGCAATTTTTATCATATACGTTTATTTTCTGTACATACATATAAAGTAACTTAATTATGTACGAAGTACGTAAATTGTAGATACTGTATGCATGGAGATGTGTTAATAAATGGAGTCTAACTCCTCTCAGAAAAAAAAAACTTCGGTGGGAGACCACCTGGGAATACCGAGTGTCGTAGGCACTTTTGTTTTGTCGAGTAAAATATTGTTCATCAGTAAACGTTTAAAATTACGCAAACCTGTTAAGCATTCGTCTACGACCATACCATATTGAATACACCGGTTCCCGTCTGATCACCGCAGTTAAGCAACGTTGGGCTCGGTCAGTACTTCGGTGGGAGACCACCTTTGAATACCGAGTGTCGTATGCACCTTTGTTTTTAGTAAAATATTGTTTTTCAGTAAACGTTTTAAATTACGCAAACCTGTTTGTCATTCGTCTACGACCATACCACATTGAAAACACCGGTTCCCGTCTGATCACCGCAGTTAAGTAACGTTGGTCTCGGTCAGTGCTTCGGTGGTAGACCACCTGGGAATACCGAGTGTCGTAGGTACTTTTGTTTTGTCGAGTAAAATATTGTTCTTCAGTAAACGTTTCAAATTACGCAAACCTGTTAAGCATTCGTCTACGACCATACCACATTGAATACACCGGTTCCCGTCTGATCACCGCAGTTAATCAACGTTGGGCTCGGTCAGTACTTCGGTGGGAGACCAGCTGGGAATACCGAGTGTCGTAGGCACTTTTGTTTTTAGTAAAATACTGTTCTTCAGTAAACGTTTCAAATTACGGAAACCTGTTAAGCATTCGTCTACGACCATACCACATTGAAAACACCGGTTCCCGTCTGATCACCGCAGTTAAGCAACGTTGGGCTCGGTCAGTACTTCGGTGGGAGACCACCTGGGAATACCGAGTGTCGTAGGCACTTTTGTTTTGTCGAGTAAAATATTGTTCTTCAGTAAACGTTTAAAATTAAGCAAACCTGTTAAGCATTCGTCTACGACCATACCACATTGAATACACCGGTTCCCGTCTGATCACCGCAGTTAAGCAACGTTGGGCTCGGTCAGTACTTCGGTGGGAGACCACCTAGGAATACCGAGTGTCGTGGGCACTTTTGTTTTTAGTAAAATATTGTTTTTCAGTAAACGTTTCAAATTACGCAAACCTGTTAAGCATTCGTCTACGACCATACCACATTGAAAACACCGGTTCCCGTCTGATCACCGCACTTAAGCAACGTTGGGCTCGGTCAGTACTTCGGTGGGAGACCACCTGGGAATACCGAGTGTCGTAGGCACTTTTGTTTTGTCGAGTAAAATATTGTTCTTCAGTAAACTTTTCAAATTACGCAAACTTGTTAAGCATTCGTCTACGACCATACCACATTGAATACACCGGTTCCCGTCTGATCACCCCAGTTAAGCAACGTTGGGCTCGGTCAGTACTTCGGTGGGAGACCACCTGGGAATACCGAGTGTCGTAGGCACTTTTGTTTTTAGTAAAATATTGTTCTTCAGTAAACGTTTCAAATTACGCAAACCTGTTAAGCATTCGTCTACGACCATACCACATTGAAAACACCGGTTCCCGTCTGATCACCGCAGTTAAGCAACGTTGGGCTCGGTCAGTACTTCGGTGGGAGACCACCTTTGAATAGCGAGTGTCGTGGGCACTTTTGTTTTGTCGAGTAAAATATTGTTCTTCAGTAAATGTTTCAAATTACGCAAACCTATGAAACATTCGTCTACGACCATACCATATTGAATACACCGGTTCCCGTCTGATCACCGCAGTTAAGCAACGTTGGGCTCGGTCAGTACTTCGGTGGGAGACCACCTGGGAATACCGAGTGTCGTAGGCACTTTTGTTTTGTCGAGTAAAATATTGTTCTTCAGTAAACGTTTAAAATTAAGCAAACCTGTTAAGCATTCGTCTACGACCATACCACATTGAATACACCGGTTCCCGTCTGATCACCGCAGTTAAGCAACGTTGGGCTCGGTCAGTACTTCGGTGGGAGACCACCTAGGAATACCGAGTGTCGTGGGCACTTTTGTTTTTAGTAAAATATTGTTTTTCAGTAAACGTTTCAAATTACGCAAACCTGGTAAGCATTCGTCTACGACCATACCACATTGAAAACACCGGTTCCCGTCTGATCACCGCAGTTAAGTAACGTTGGTCTCGGTCAGTACTTCGGTGGTAGACCACCTGGGAATACCGAGTGTCGTAGGTACTTTTGTTTTGTCGAGTAAAATATTGTTCTTCAGTAAACGTTTAAAATTAAGCAAACCTGTTAAGCATTCGTCTACGACCATCCCACATTGAATACACCGGTTCCCGTCTGATCACCGCAGTTAAGCAACGTTGGGCTCGGTCAGTACTTCGGTGGGAGACCACCTAGGAATACCGAGTGTCGTGGGCACTTTTGTTTTTAGTAAAATATTGTTTTTCAGTAAACGTTTCAAATTACGCAAACCTGGTAAGCATTCGTCTACGACCATACCACATTGAAAACACCGGATCCCGTCTGATCACCGCAGTTAAGCAACGTTGGGCTCGGTCAGTACTTCGGTGGGAGACCACCTGGGAATACCGAGTGTCGTAGGCACTTTGGTTTTGTCGAGTAAAATATTGTTCATCAGTAAAGGTTTAAAATTACGCAAACCTGTTAAGTATTCGTCTACGACCATACCATATTGAATACACCGGATCCCGTCTGATCACCGCAGTTAAGCAATGTTGGGCTCGGTCAGTACTTCGGTGGGAGACCACCTGGGAATACCGAGTGTCGTGGGCACTTTTGTTTTGTCGAGTAAAATATTGTTCTTCAGTAAACGTTTCAAATTACGCAAACCTGTTAAGCATTCGTCTACGACCATACCATATTGAATACACCGGTTCCCGTCTGATCACCGCAGTTAAGCAACGTTGGGCTCGGTCAGTACTTCGGTGGGAGACCACCTGGGAATATCGAGTGTCGTGGGCACTTTTGTTTTTAGTAAAATATTGTTTTTCAGTAAACGTTTCAAATTACGCAAACCTGTTAAGCATTCGTCTACGACCATACCACATTGAAAACACCGGTTCCCGTCTGATCACCGCACTTAAGCAACGTTGGGCTCGGTCAGTACTTCGGTGGGAGACCACCTGGGAATACCGAGTGTCGTAGGCACTTTTGTTTTGTCGAGTAAAATATTGTTCTTCAGTAAACGTTTCAAATTACGCAAACTTGTTAAGCATTCGTCTACGACCATACCACATTGAATACACCGGTTCCCGTCTGATCACCGCAGTTAAGCAACGTTGGGCTCGGTCAGTACTTCGGTGGGAGACCACCTGGGAATACCGAGTGTCGTGGGCACTTTTGTTTTTAGTAAAATATTGTTTTTCAGTAAACGTTTCAAATTACGCAAACCTGTTAAGCATTCGTCTACGACCATACCACATTGAAAACACCGGATCCCGTCTGATCACCGCAGTTAAGCAATGTTGGGCTCGGTCAGTACTTCGGTGGGAGACCACCTGGGAATACCGAGTGTCGTGGGCACTTTTGTTTTGTCGAGTAAAATATTGTTCTTCAGTAAACGTTTCAAATTACGCAAACCTGTTAAGCATTCGTCTACGACCATACCATATTGAATACACCGGTTCCCGTCTGATCACCGCAGTTAAGCAACGTTGGGCTCGGTCAGTACTTCGGTGGGAGACCACCTGGGAATATCGAGTGTCGTGGGCACTTTTGTTTTTAGTAAAATATTGTTTTTCAGTAAACGTTTCAAATTACGCAAACCTGTTAAGCATTCGTCTACGACCATACCACATTGAATACACCGGTTCCCGTCTGATCACCGCAGTTAAGCAACGTTGGGATCGGTCAGTACTTCGGTGGGAGACCACCTGGGAATACCGAGTGTCGTAGGCACTTTTGTTTTTAGTAAAATATTGTTCTTCAGTAAACGTTTCAAATTACGCAAACCTGTTAAGCATTCGTCTACGACCATACCACATTGAAAACACCGGTTCCCGTCTGATCACCGCACTTAAGCAACGTTGGGCTCGGTCAGTACTTCGGTGGGAGACCACCTGGGAATACCGAGTGTCGTAGGCACTTTTGTTTTGTCGAGTAAAATATTGTTCTTCAGTAAACGTTTCAAATTACGCAAACCTGTTAAGCATTAGTCTACGACCATACCACATTGAATACACCGGTTCCCGTCTGATCACCGCAGTTAAGCAACGTTGGGATCGGTCAGTACTTCGGTGGGAGACCACCTGGGAATACCGAGTGTCGTAGGCACTTTTGTTTTTAGTAAAATTTTGTTCTTCAGTAAACGTTTCAAATTACGCATTAGTCTACGACCATACCACATTGAATACACCGGTTCCCGTCTGATCACCGCAGTTAAGCAACGTTGGGATCGGTCAGTACTTCGGTGGGAGACAACCTGGGAATAGCGAGTGTCGTAGGCACTTTTGTTTTTAGTAAAATATTGTTCTTCAGTAAACGTTTCAAATTACGCAAACCTGTTAAGCATTCGTCTACGACCATACCACATTGAAAACACCGGTTCCCGTCTGATCACCGCAGTTAAGCAACGTTGGGCTCGGTCAGTACTTCGGTGGGAGACCACCTGGGAATACCGAGTGTCGTGGGCACTTTTGTTTTTAGTAAAATATTGTTTTTCAGTAAACGTTTCAAATTACGCAAACCTGTTAAGCATTCGTCTACGACCATACCACATTGAAAACACCGGTTCCCGTCTGATCACCGCAGTTAAACAACGTTGGGCTCGGTCAGTACTTCGGTGGGAGACCACGTGGGAATACCGAGTGTCGTAGGCATTTTTGTTTTTAGTAAAATATTGTTCTTTAGTAAAAGTTTCAAATTACGCAAACCTGTTAAGCATTAGTCTACGACCATACCACATTGAATACACCGGTTCCCGTCTGATCACCGCAGTTAAGCAACGTTGGGATCGGTCAGTACTTCGGTGGGAGACCACCTGGGAATACCAAGTGTCGTAGGCACTTTTGTTTTTAGTAAAATATTGTTCTTCAGTAAACGGTTCAAATTACGCAAACCTGTTAAGCATTCGTCTACGACCATACCACATTGAAAACACCGGTTCCCGTCTGATCACCGCAGTTAAGCAACGTTGGGCTCGGTCAGTACTTCGGTGGGAGACCTCCTGGGAATACCGAGTGTCGTAGGCACTTTGGTTTTGTCGAGTAAAATATTGTTCATCAGTAAAGGTTTAAAATTACGCAAACCTGTTAAGTATTCGTCTACGACCATACCATATTGAATACACCGGTTCCCGTCTGATCACCGCAGTTAAGCAACGTTGGGCTCGGACAGTACTTCGGTGGGAGACCACCTTTGAATACCGAGTGTCGTAGGCACTTTTGTTTTGTCGAGTAAAATATTGTTCTTCAGTAAACGTTTCAAATTACGCAAACCTGTTAAGCATTAGTCTACGACCATACCACATTGAATACACCGGTTCCCGTCTGATCACCGCAGTTAAGCAACGTTGGGATCGGTCAGTACTTCGGTGGGAGACCACCTGGGAATACCGAGTGTCGTAGGCACTTTTGTTTTTAGTAAAATTTTGTTCTTCAGTAAACGTTTCAAATTACGCATTAGTCTACGACCATACCACATTGAATACACCGGTTCCCGTCTGATCACCGCAGTTAAGCAACGTTGGGATCGGTCAGTACTTCGGTGGGAGACAACCTGGGAATAGCGAGTGTCGTAGGCACTTTTGTTTTTAGTAAAATATTGTTCTTCAGTAAACGTTTCAAATTACGCAAACCTGTTAAGCATTCGTCTACGACCATACCACATTGAAAACACCGGTTCCCGTCTGATCACCGCAGTTAAGCAACGTTGGGCTCGGTCAGTACTTCGGTGGGAGACCACCTGGGAATACCGAGTGTCGTGGGCACTTTTGTTTTTAGTAAAATATTGTTTTTCAGTAAACGTTTCAAATTACGCAAACCTGTTAAGCATTCGTCTACGACCATACCACATTGAAAACACCGGTTCCCGTCTGATCACCGCAGTTAAGCAACGTTGGGCTCGGTCAGTACTTTGGTGGGAGACCACGTGGGAATACCGAGTGTCGTAGGCATTTTTGTTTTTAGTAAAATATTGTTCTTTAGTAAAAGTTTCAAATTACGCAAACCTGTTAAGCATTAGTCTACGACCATACCACATTGAATACACCGGTTCCCGTCTGATCACCGCAGTTAAGCAACGTTGGGATCGGTCAGTACTTCGGTGGGAGACCACCTGGGAATACCGAGTGTCGTAGGCACTTTTGTTTTTAGTAAAATATTGTTCTTCAGTAAACGTTTCAAATTACGCAAACCTGTTAAGCATTCGTCTACGACCATACCACATTGAAAACACCGGTTCCCGTCTGATCACCGCAGTTAAGCAACGTTGGGCTCGGTCAGTACTTCGGTGGGAGACCACCTTTGAATAGCGAGTGTCGTAGGCACTTTTGTTTTGTCGAGTAAAATTTTGTTCTTCAGTAAACGTTTCAAATTACGCAAACCTGTTAAGCATTAGTCTACGACCATACCACATTGAATACACCGGTTCCCGTCTGATCACCGCAGTTAAGCAACGTTGGGCTCGGTCAGTACTTCGGTGGGAGACCACCTGGGAATACCGAGTGTCGTGGGCACTTTTGTTTTTAGTAAAATATTGTTTTTCAGTAAACGTTTCAAATTACGCAAACCTGTTAAGCATTCGTCTACGACCATACCACATTGAAAACACCGGATCCCGTCTGATCACCGCAGTTAAGCAATGTTGGGCTCGGTCAGTATTTCGGTGGGAGACCACCTGGGAATACCGAGTGTCGTGGGCACTTTTGTTTTGTCGAGTAAAATATTGTTCTTCAGTAAACGTTTCAAATTACGCAAACCTGTTAAGCATTCGTCTACGACCATACCATATTGAATACACCGGTTCCCGTCTGATCACCGCAGTTAAGCAACGTTGGGCTCGGTCAGTACTTCGGTGGGAGACCACCTGGGAATATCGAGTGTCGTGGGCACTTTTGTTTTTAGTAAAATATTGTTTTTCAGTAAACGTTTCAAATTACGCAAACCTGTTAAGCATTCGTCTACGACCATACCACATTGAATACACCGGTTCCCGTCTGATCACCGCAGTTAAGCAACGTTGGGATCGGTCAGTACTTCGGTGGGAGACCACCTGGGAATACCGAGTGTCGTAGGCACTTTTGTTTTTAGTAAAATATTGTTCTTCAGTAAACGTTTCAAATTACGCAAACCTGTTAAGCATTCGTCTACGACCATACCACATTGAAAACACCGGTTCCCGTCTGATCACCGCACTTAAGCAACGTTGGGCTCGGTCAGTACTTCGGTGGGAGACCACCTGGGAATACCGAGTGTCGTAGGCACTTTTGTTTTGTCGAGTAAAATATTGTTCTTCAGTAAACGTTTCAAATTACGCAAACTTGTTAAGCATTCGTCTACGACCATACCACATTGAATACACCGGTTCCCGTCTGATCACCGCAGTTAAGCAACGTTGGGCTCGGTCAGTACTTCGGTGGGAGACCACCTGGGAATACCGAGTGTCGTGGGCACTTTTGTTTTTAGTAAAATATTGTTTTTCAGTAAACGTTTCAAATTACGCAAACCTGTTAAGCATTCGTCTACGACCATACCACATTGAAAACACCGGATCCCGTCTGATCACCGCAGTTAAGCAATGTTGGGCTCGGTCAGTACTTCGGTGGGAGACCACCTGGGAATACCGAGTGTCGTGGGCACTTTTGTTTTGTCGAGTAAAATATTGTTCTTCAGTAAACGTTTCAAATTACGCAAACCTGTTAAGCATTCGTCTACGACCATACCACATTGAAAACACCGGTTCCCGTCTGATCACCGCAGTTAAGCAACGTTGGGCTCGGTCAGTACTTCGGTGGGAGACCACCTGGGAATACCGAGTGTCGTGGGCACTTTTGTTTTTAGTAAAATATTGTTTTTCAGTAAACGTTTCAAATTACGCAAACCTGTTAAGCATTCGTCTACGACCATACCACATTGAAAACACCGGTTCCCGTCTGATCACCGCAGTTAAGCAACGTTGGGCTCGGTCAGTACTTCGGTGGGAGACCACGTGGGAATACCGAGTGTCGTAGGCATTTTTGTTTTTAGTAAAATATTGTTCTTTAGTAAAAGTTTCAAATTACGCAAACCTGTTAAGCATTAGTCTACGACCATACCACATTGAATACACCGGTTCCCGTCTGATCACCGCAGTTAAGCAACGTTGGGATCGGTCAGTACTTCGGTGGGAGACCACCTGGGAATACCAAGTGTCGTAGGCACTTTTGTTTTTAGTAAAATATTGTTCTTCAGTAAACGGTTCAAATTACGCAAACCTGTTAAGCATTCGTCTACGACCATACCACATTGAAAACACCGGTTCCCGTCTGATCACCGCAGTTAAGCAACGTTGGGCTCGGTCAGTACTTCGGTGGGAGACCTCCTGGGAATACCGAGTGTCGTAGGCACTTTGGTTTTGTCGAGTAAAATATTGTTCATCAGTAAAGGTTTAAAATTACGCAAACCTGTTAAGTATTCGTCTACGACCATACCATATTGAATACACCGGTTCCCGTCTGATCACCGCAGTTAAGCAACGTTGGGCTCGGACAGTACTTCGGTGGGAGACCACCTTTGAATACCGAGTGTCGTAGGCACTTTTGTTTTGTCGAGTAAAATATTGTTCTTCAGTAAACGTTTCAAATTACGCAAACCTGTTAAGCATTAGTCTACGACCATACCACATTGAATACACCGGTTCCCGTCTGATCACCGCAGTTAAGCAACGTTGGGATCGGTCAGTACTTCGGTGGGAGACCACCTGGGAATACCGAGTGTCGTAGGCACTTTTGTTTTTAGTAAAATTTTGTTCTTCAGTAAACGTTTCAAATTACGCATTAGTCTACGACCATACCACATTGAATACACCGGTTCCCGTCTGATCACCGCAGTTAAGCAACGTTGGGATCGGTCAGTACTTCGGTGGGAGACAACCTGGGAATAGCGAGTGTCGTAGGCACTTTTGTTTTTAGTAAAATATTGTTCTTCAGTAAACGTTTCAAATTACGCAAACCTGTTAAGCATTCGTCTACGACCATACCACATTGAAAACACCGGTTCCCGTCTGATCACCGCAGTTAAGCAACGTTGGGCTCGGTCAGTACTTCGGTGGGAGACCACCTGGGAATACCGAGTGTCGTGGGCACTTTTGTTTTTAGTAAAATATTGTTTTTCAGTAAACGTTTCAAATTACGCAAACCTGTTAAGCATTCGTCTACGACCATACCACATTGAAAACACCGGTTCCCGTCTGATCACCGCAGTTAAGCAACGTTGGGCTCGGTCAGTACTTTGGTGGGAGACCACGTGGGAATACCGAGTGTCGTAGGCATTTTTGTTTTTAGTAAAATATTGTTCTTTAGTAAAAGTTTCAAATTACGCAAACCTGTTAAGCATTAGTCTACGACCATACCACATTGAATACACCGGTTCCCGTCTGATCACCGCAGTTAAGCAACGTTGGGATCGGTCAGTACTTCGGTGGGAGACCACCTGGGAATACCGAGTGTCGTAGGCACTTTTGTTTTTAGTAAAATATTGTTCTTCAGTAAACGTTTCAAATTACGCAAACCTGTTAAGCATTCGTCTACGACCATACCACATTGAAAACACCGGTTCCCGTCTGATCACCGCAGTTAAGCAACGTTGGGCTCGGTCAGTACTTCGGTGGGAGACCACCTTTGAATAGCGAGTGTCGTAGGCACTTTTGTTTTGTCGAGTAAAATTTTGTTCTTCAGTAAACGTTTCAAATTACGCAAACCTGTTAAGCATTAGTCTACGACCATACCACATTGAATACACCGGTTCCCGTCTGATCACCGCAGTTAAGCAACGTTGGGCTCGGTCAGTACTTCGGTGGGAGACCACCTGGGAATACCGAGTGTCGTGGGCACTTTTGTTTTTAGTAAAATATTGTTTTTCAGTAAACGTTTCAAATTACGCAAACCTGTCAAGCATTCGTCTACGACCATACCACATTGAAAACACCGGATCCCGTCTGATCACCGCAGTTAAGCAATGTTGGGCTCGGTCAGTACTTCGGTGGGAGACCACCTGGGAATACCGAGTGTCGTGGGCACTTTTGTTTTGTCGAGTAAAATATTGTTCTTCAGTAAACGTTTCAAATTACGCAAACCTGTTAAGCATTCGTCTACGACCATACCATATTGAATACACCGGTTCCCGTCTGATCACCGCAGTTAAGCAACGTTGGGCTCGGTCAGTACTTCGGTGGGAGACCACCTGGGAATATCGAGTGTCGTGGGCACTTTTGTTTTTAGTAAAATATTGTTTTTCAGTAAACGTTTCAAATTACGCAAACCTGTTAAGCATTCGTCTACGACCATACCACATTGAATACACCGGTTCCCGTCTGATCACCGCAGTTAAGCAACGTTGGGATCGGTCAGTACTTCGGTGGGAGACCACCTGGGAATACCGAGTGTCGTAGGCACTTTTGTTTTTAGTAAAATATTGTTCTTCAGTAAACGTTTCAAATTACGCAAACCTGTTAAGCATTCGTCTACGACCATACCACATTGAAAACACCGGTTCCCGTCTGATCACCGCACTTAAGCAACGTTGGGCTCGGTCAGTACTTCGGTGGGAGACCACCTGGGAATACCGAGTGTCGTAGGCACTTTTGTTTTGTCGAGTAAAATATTGTTCTTCAGTAAACGTTTCAAATTACGCAAACTTGTTAAGCATTCGTCTACGACCATACCACATTGAATACACCGGTTCCCGTCTGATCACCGCAGTTAAGCAACGTTGGGCTCGGTCAGTACTTCGGTGGGAGACCACCTGGGAATACCGAGTGTCGTGGGCACTTTTGTTTTTAGTAAAATATTGTTTTTCAGTAAACGTTTCAAATTACGCAAACCTGTTAAGCATTCGTCTACGACCATACCACATTGAAAACACCGGATCCCGTCTGATCACCGCAGTTAAGCAATGTTGGGCTCGGTCAGTACTTCGGTGGGAGACCACCTGGGAATACCGAGTGTCGTGGGCACTTTTGTTTTGTCGAGTAAAATATTGTTCTTCAGTAAACGTTTCAAATTACGCAAACCTGTTAAGCATTCGTCTACGACCATACCATATTGAATACACCGGTTCCCGTCTGATCACCGCAGTTAAGCAACGTTGGGCTCGGTCAGTACTTCGGTGGGAGACCACCTGGGAATATCGAGTGTCGTGGGCACTTTTGTTTTTAGTAAAATATTGTTTTTCAGTAAACGTTTCAAATTACGCAAACCTGTTAAGCATTCGTCTACGACCATACCACATTGAATACACCGGTTCCCGTCTGATCACCGCAGTTAAGCAACGTTGGGATCGGTCAGTACTTCGGTGGGAGACCACCTGGGAATACCGAGTGTCGTAGGCACTTTTGTTTTTAGTAAAATATTGTTCTTCAGTAAACGTTTCAAATTACGCAAATCTGTTAAGCATTCGTCTACGACCATACCACATTGAAAACACCGGTTCCCGTCTGATCACCGCAGTTAAGCAACGTTGGGATCGGTCAGTACTTCGGTGGGAGACCACCTGGGAATACCAAGTGTCGTATGCACTTTTGTTTTTAGTAAAATATTGTTCTTCAGTAAACGGTTCAAATTACGCAAACCTGTTAAGCATTCGTCTACGACCATACCACATTGAAAACACCGGTTCCCGTCTGATCACTGCAGTTAAGCAACGTTGGGCTCGGTCAGTACTTCGGTGGGAGACCACCTGGGAATACCGAGTGTCGTAGGCACTTTGGTTTTGTCGAGTAAAATATTGTTCATCAGTAAAGGTTTAAAATTACGCAAACCTGTTAAGTATTCGTCTACGACCATACCATATTGAATACACCGGTTCCCGTCTGATCACCGCAGTTAAGCAACGTTGGGCTCGGACAGTACTTCGGTGGGAGACCACCTTTGAATACCGAGTGTCGTAGGCACTTTTGTTTTGTCGAGTAAAATATTGTTCTTCAGTAAACGTTTCAAATTACGCAAACCTGTTAAGCATTAGTCTACGACCATACCACATTGAATACACCGGTTCCCGTCTGATCACCGCAGTTAAGCAACGTTGGGATCGGTCAGTACTTCGGTGGGAGACCACCTGGGAATACCGAGTGTCGTAGGCACTTTTGTTTTTAGTAAAATTTTGTTCTTCAGTAAACGTTTCAAATTACGCATTAGTCTACGACCATACCACATTGAATACACCGGTTCCCGTCTGATCACCGCAGTTAAGCAACGTTGGGATCGGTCAGTACTTCGGTGGGAGACAACCTGGGAATAGCGAGTGTCGTAGGCACTTTTGTTTTTAGTAAAATATTGTTCTTCAGTAAACGTTTCAAATTACGCAAACCTGTTAAGCATTCGTCTACGACCATACCACATTGAAAACACCGGTTCCCGTCTGATCACCGCAGTTAAGCAACGTTGGGCTCGGTCAGTACTTCGGTGGGAGACCACCTGGGAATACCGAGTGTCGTGGGCACATTTGTTTTTAGTAAAATATTGTTTTTCAGTAAACGTTTCAAATTACGCAAACCTGTTAAGCATTCGTCTACGACCATACCACATTGAAAACACCGGTTCCCGTCTGATCACCGCAGTTAAGCAACGTTGGGCTCGGTCAGTACTTCGGTGGGAGACCACGTGGGAATACCGAGTGTCGTAGGCATTTTTGTTTTTAGTAAAATATTGTTCTTTAGTAAAAGTTTCAAATTACGCAAACCTGTTAAGCATTAGTCTACGACCATACCACATTGAATACACCGGTTCCCGTCTGATCACCGCAGTTAAGCAACGTTGGGATCGGTCAGTACTTCGGTGGGAGACCACCTGGGAATACCAAGTGTCGTAGGCACTTTTGTTTTTAGTAAAATATTGTTCTTCAGTAAACGGTTCAAATTACGCAAACCTGTTAAGCATTCGTCTACGACCATACCACATTGAAAACACCGGTTCCCGTCTGATCACCGCAGTTAAGCAACGTTGGGCTCGGTCAGTACTTCGGTGGGAGACCTCCTGGGAATACCGAGTGTCGTAGGCACTTTGGTTTTGTCGAGTAAAATATTGTTCATCAGTAAAGGTTTAAAATTACGCAAACCTGTTAAGTATTCGTCTACGACCATACCATATTGAATACACCGGTTCCCGTCTGATCACCGCAGTTAAGCAACGTTGGGCTCGGACAGTACTTCGGTGGGAGACCACCTTTGAATACCGAGTGTCGTAGGCACTTTTGTTTTGTCGAGTAAAATATTGTTCTTCAGTAAACGTTTCAAATTACGCAAACCTGTTAAGCATTAGTCTACGACCATACCACATTGAATACACCGGTTCCCGTCTGATCACCGCAGTTAAGCAACGTTGGGATCGGTCAGTACTTCGGTGGGAGACCACCTGGGAATACCGAGTGTCGTAGGCACTTTTGTTTTTAGTAAAATTTTGTTCTTCAGTAAACGTTTCAAATTACGCATTAGTCTACGACCATACCACATTGAATACACCGGTTCCCGTCTGATCACCGCAGTTAAGCAACGTTGGGATCGGTCAGTACTTCGGTGGGAGACAACCTGGGAATAGCGAGTGTCGTAGGCACTTTTGTTTTTAGTAAAATATTGTTCTTCAGTAAACGTTTCAAATTACGCAAACCTGTTAAGCATTCGTCTACGACCATACCACATTGAAAACACCGGTTCCCGTCTGATCACCGCAGTTAAGCAACGTTGGGCTCGGTCAGTACTTCGGTGGGAGACCACCTGGGAATACCGAGTGTCGTGGGCACTTTTGTTTTTAGTAAAATATTGTTTTTCAGTAAACGTTTCAAATTACGCAAACCTGTTAAGCATTCGTCTACGACCATACCACATTGAAAACACCGGTTCCCGTCTGATCACCGCAGTTAAGCAACGTTGGGCTCGGTCAGTACTTTGGTGGGAGACCACGTGGGAATACCGAGTGTCGTAGGCATTTTTGTTTTTAGTAAAATATTGTTCTTTAGTAAAAGTTTCAAATTACGCAAACCTGTTAAGCATTAGTCTACGACCATACCACATTGAATACACCGGTTCCCGTCTGATCACCGCAGTTAAGCAACGTTGGGATCGGTCAGTACTTCGGTGGGAGACCACCTGGGAATACCGAGTGTCGTAGGCACTTTTGTTTTTAGTAAAATATTGTTCTTCAGTAAACGTTTCAAATTACGCAAACCTGTTAAGCATTCGTCTACGACCATACCACATTGAAAACACCGGTTCCCGTCTGATCACCGCAGTTAAGCAACGTTGGGCTCGGTCAGTACTTCGGTGGGAGACCACCTTTGAATAGCGAGTGTCGTAGGCACTTTTGTTTTGTCGAGTAAAATTTTGTTCTTCAGTAAACGTTTCAAATTACGCAAACCTGTTAAGCATTAGTCTACGACCATACCACATTGAATACACCGGTTCCCGTCTGATCACCGCAGTTAAGCAACGTTGGGCTCGGTCAGTACTTCGGTGGGAGACCACCTGGGAATACCGAGTGTCGTGGGCACTTTTGTTTTTAGTAAAATATTGTTTTTCAGTAAACGTTTCAAATTACGCAAACCTGTCAAGCATTCGTCTACGACCATACCACATTGAAAACACCGGATCCCGTCTGATCACCGCAGTTAAGCAATGTTGGGCTCGGTCAGTACTTCGGTGGGAGACCACCTGGGAATACCGAGTGTCGTGGGCACTTTTGTTTTGTCGAGTAAAATATTGTTCTTCAGTAAACGTTTCAAATTACGCAAACCTGTTAAGCATTCGTCTACGACCATACCATATTGAATACACCGGTTCCCGTCTGATCACCGCAGTTAAGCAACGTTGGGCTCGGTCAGTACTTCGGTGGGAGACCACCTGGGAATATCGAGTGTCGTGGGCACTTTTGTTTTTAGTAAAATATTGTTTTTCAGTAAACGTTTCAAATTACGCAAACCTGTTAAGCATTCGTCTACGACCATACCACATTGAATACACCGGTTCCCGTCTGATCACCGCAGTTAAGCAACGTTGGGATCGGTCAGTACTTCGGTGGGAGACCACCTGGGAATACCGAGTGTCGTAGGCACTTTTGTTTTTAGTAAAATATTGTTCTTCAGTAAACGTTTCAAATTACGCAAACCTGTTAAGCATTCGTCTACGACCATACCACATTGAAAACACCGGTTCCCGTCTGATCACCGCACTTAAGCAACGTTGGGCTCGGTCAGTACTTCGGTGGGAGACCACCTGGGAATACCGAGTGTCGTAGGCACTTTTGTTTTGTCGAGTAAAATATTGTTCTTCAGTAAACGTTTCAAATTACGCAAACTTGTTAAGCATTCGTCTACGACCATACCACATTGAATACACCGGTTCCCGTCTGATCACCGCAGTTAAGCAACGTTGGGCTCGGTCAGTACTTCGGTGGGAGACCACCTGGGAATACCGAGTGTCGTGGGCACTTTTGTTTTTAGTAAAATATTGTTTTTCAGTAAACGTTTCAAATTACGCAAACCTGTTAAGCATTCGTCTACGACCATACCACATTGAAAACACCGGATCCCGTCTGATCACCGCAGTTAAGCAATGTTGGGCTCGGTCAGTACTTCGGTGGGAGACCACCTGGGAATACCGAGTGTCGTGGGCACTTTTGTTTTGTCGAGTAAAATATTGTTCTTCAGTAAACGTTTCAAATTACGCAAACCTGTTAAGCATTCGTCTACGACCATACCATATTGAATACACCGGTTCCCGTCTGATCACCGCAGTTAAGCAACGTTGGGCTCGGTCAGTACTTCGGTGGGAGACCACCTGGGAATATCGAGTGTCGTGGGCACTTTTGTTTTTAGTAAAATATTGTTTTTCAGTAAACGTTTCAAATTACGCAAACCTGTTAAGCATTCGTCTACGACCATACCACATTGAATACACCGGTTCCCGTCTGATCACCGCAGTTAAGCAACGTTGGGATCGGTCAGTACTTCGGTGGGAGACCACCTGGGAATACCGAGTGTCGTAGGCACTTTTGTTTTTAGTAAAATATTGTTCTTCAGTAAACGTTTCAAATTACGCAAATCTGTTAAGCATTCGTCTACGACCATACCACATTGAAAACACCGGTTCCCGTCTGATCACCGCAGTTAAGCAACGTTGGGATCGGTCAGTACTTCGGTGGGAGACCACCTGGGAATACCAAGTGTCGTATGCACTTTTGTTTTTAGTAAAATATTGTTCTTCAGTAAACGGTTCAAATTACGCAAACCTGTTAAGCATTCGTCTACGACCATACCACATTGAAAACACCGGTTCCCGTCTGATCACTGCAGTTAAGCAACGTTGGGCTCGGTCAGTACTTCGGTGGGAGACCACCTGGGAATACCGAGTGTCGTAGGCACTTTGGTTTTGTCGAGTAAAATATTGTTCATCAGTAAAGGTTTAAAATTACGCAAACCTGTTAAGTATTCGTCTACGACCATACCATATTGAATACACCGGTTCCCGTCTGATCACCGCAGTTAAGCAACGTTGGGCTCGGACAGTACTTCGGTGGGAGACCACCTTTGAATACCGAGTGTCGTAGGCACTTTTGTTTTGTCGAGTAAAATATTGTTCTTCAGTAAACGTTTCAAATTACGCAAACCTGTTAAGCATTAGTCTACGACCATACCACATTGAATACACCGGTTCCCGTCTGATCACCGCAGTTAAGCAACGTTGGGATCGGTCAGTACTTCGGTGGGAGACCACCTGGGAATACCGAGTGTCGTAGGCACTTTTGTTTTTAGTAAAATTTTGTTCTTCAGTAAACGTTTCAAATTACGCATTAGTCTACGACCATACCACATTGAATACACCGGTTCCCGTCTGATCACCGCAGTTAAGCAACGTTGGGATCGGTCAGTACTTCGGTGGGAGACAACCTGGGAATAGCGAGTGTCGTAGGCACTTTTGTTTTTAGTAAAATATTGTTCTTCAGTAAACGTTTCAAATTACGCAAACCTGTTAAGCATTCGTCTACGACCATACCACATTGAAAACACCGGTTCCCGTCTGATCACCGCAGTTAAGCAACGTTGGGCTCGGTCAGTACTTCGGTGGGAGACCACCTGGGAATACCGAGTGTCGTGGGCACTTTTGTTTTTAGTAAAATATTGTTTTTCAGTAAACGTTTCAAATTACGCAAACCTGTTAAGCATTCGTCTACGACCATACCACATTGAAAACACCGGTTCCCGTCTGATCACCGCAGTTAAGCAACGTTGGGCTCGGTCAGTACTTCGGTGGGAGACCACGTGGGAATACCGAGTGTCGTAGGCATTTTTGTTTTTAGTAAAATATTGTTCTTTAGTAAAAGTTTCAAATTACGCAAACCTGTTAAGCATTAGTCTACGACCATACCACATTGAATACACCGGTTCCCGTCTGATCACCGCAGTTAAGCAACGTTGGGATCGGTCAGTACTTCGGTGGGAGACCACCTGGGAATACCAAGTGTCGTAGGCACTTTTGTTTTTAGTAAAATATTGTTCTTCAGTAAACGGTTCAAATTACGCAAACCTGTTAAGCATTCGTCTACGACCATACCACATTGAAAACACCGGTTCCCGTCTGATCACCGCAGTTAAGCAACGTTGGGCTCGGTCAGTACTTCGGTGGGAGACCTCCTGGGAATACCGAGTGTCGTAGGCACTTTGGTTTTGTCGAGTAAAATATTGTTCATCAGTTAAGGTTTAAAATTACGCAAACCTGTTAAGTATTCGTCTACGACCATACCATATTGAATACACCGGTTCCCGTCTGATCACCGCAGTTAAGCAACGTTGGGCTCGGACAGTACTTCGGTGGGAGACCACCTTTGAATACCGAGTGTCGTAGGCACTTTTGTTTTGTCGAGTAAAATATTGTTCTTCAGCAAACGTTTCAAATTACGCAAACCTGTTAAGCATTAGTCTACGACCATACCACATTGAATACACCGGTTCCCGTCTGATCACCGCAGTTAAGCAACGTTGGGATCGGTCAGTACTTCGGTGGGAGACCACCTGGGAATACCGAGTGTCGTAGGCACTTTTGTTTTTAGTAAAATTTTGTTCTTCAGTAAACGTTTCAAATTACGCATTAGTCTACGACCATACCACATTGAATACACCGGTTCCCGTCTGATCACCGCAGTTAAGCAACGTTGGGATCAGTCAGTACTTCGGTGGGAGACAACCTGGGAATAGCGAGTGTCGTAGGCACTTTTGTTTTTAGTAAAATATTGTTCTTCAGTAAACGTTTCAAATTACGCAAACCTGTTAAGCATTCGTCTACGACCATACCACATTGAAAACACCGGTTCCCGTCTGATCACCGCAGTTAAGCAACGTTGGGCTCGGTCAGTACTTCGGTGGGAGACCACCTGGGAATACCGAGTGTCGTGGGCACTTTTGTTTTTAGTAAAATATTGTTTTTCAGTAAACGTTTCAAATTACGCAAACCTGTTAAGCATTCGTCTACGACCATACCACATTGAAAACACCGGTTCCCGTCTGATCACCGCAGTTAAGCAACGTTGGGCTCGGTCAGTACTTTGGTGGGAGACCACGTGGGAATACCGAGTGTCGTAGGCATTTTTGTTTTTAGTAAAATATTGTTCTTTAGTAAAAGTTTCAAATTACGCAAACCTGTTAAGCATTAGTCTACGACTATACCACATTGAATACACCGGTTCCCGTCTGATCACCGCAGTTAAGCAACGTTGGGATCGGTCAGTACTTCGGTGGGAGACCACCTGGGAATACCGAGTGTCGTAGGCACTTTTGTTTTTAGTAAAATATTGTTCTTCAGTAAACGTTTCAAATTACGCAAACCTGTTAAGCATTCGTCTACGACCATACCACATTGAAAACACCGGTTCCCGTCTGATCACCGCAGTTAAGCAACGTTGGGCTCGGTCAGTACTTCGGTGGGAGACCACCTTTGAATAGCGAGTGTCGTAGGCACTTTTGTTTTGTCGAGTAAAATTTTGTTCTTCAGTAAACGTTTCAAATTACGCAAACCTGTTAAGCATTAGTCTACGACCATACCACATTGAATACACCGGTTCCCGTCTGATCACCGCAGTTAAGCAACGTTGGGATCGGTCAGTACTTCGGTGGGAGACCACCTGGGAATACCGAGTGTCGTAGGCACTTTTGTTTTTAGTAAAATATTGTTTTTCAGTAAACGTTTCAAATTACGCAAACCTGTTAAGCATTCGTCTACGACCATATATATAGTTGACGCTACTCGAGCCCTTTGGCAGGAGACGTTGTGACCAATGGACAATATAGGTTAAATTCTCGAAATTTGTCTCAGCCATCCTGCCCGATCGTGTGCAGCACGGACAGCCTGATTATGATTAAGGCCGATGGCGTTGAGATCGACTACGATCTGTGAAATGTAAGTGCGGCGCAAGTTTCCGCCACGTCGGAAGGGTTCTGATGGTTGGTTGTGTGGGTTTAAGAATATGGCGAGAGGTATCTCATCTCAGCCCCGATGTACTGTAACATCAAGTCAAACAACGTGACACCAGGACTATGTTATCTTGTTTTATTCTGGGATAGCTGCAGTCACATACGCCCACTTTAAGTACAATGTCATGTGATTTGTACTACATAATATACATTACAAAAATCTGGCTCTGGAAAAGTGCCATCACAACTTGTTAAACCAGTTGAACCAACATGATAGTGGATATTTAGAAAATTTAGCTCAAAATACGTACCCTGAGATATAGGCGAAAAAACAGATTAAAATTTAAAAGTAGAAAAATTACTCTGGATAATTCCCATCTGACCCCCTCTGGCGATCGAGCAGCCAGAATCGTACTGGCCGACTCCAGAGTAATATCTCTCAAGGAAAATACGAACAAACAAATAAGTTGTTCGTTTATAGCAATGTTTTATAATGAAAGTGCTATAGACCACCTCGTTAACAAAATACAACCAAGTGCACACAAGTTTCACGACTCGTTGAAATCATTTGTTCAACATGGCTACCACAGGACAATTAACTCTGGTCATCGCCTTGTCCAATGTGAAAATGGATTTTTAGAATATTTAGCTCGAAATACGTACCCCGAGATAGGCGAAAAAAACAGAGATTAAAACTGAAACAGAAAAATACTCTGGGGAAATTCCTATCTGACCCCCTCCGGCGATCGAACAGCCAGAATCGTATTGGCTGACTCCAGGGTAACATCTCTCGAGGAAAATACGAGCAAACAAAGTATAATATTTGTAAAGTTGTTCGTTTATAACACTAGTTCAGAGCGAAAGTACTATGGACCACCTTATTATAATTCAGTATTTAAACATTGTATAGATACACGATTATTGCAATTGCACCCTAATTATATACCAGCATGTGCACACGAGTTTCACGACGTTGAAATCCTTTGTTCAACATGGCTACCACTGGACCACTCCGGCCATCAACATTGTCAAATGCCATGTACTTAATACTGAAAGATTGTCGAACAAATATATATATATATACTTCTCCCCGGTAAGAAAGTCGGGATTTAGTGCAGAATTACAGACATACGATTAAAATGTTTTGATTAAGATAAAAGACATAAAAGCGATGTGTCCGCCTTTGGGGGAAAATGCTCAATGAAATTATATAACAACGAAGACTATTTTTCTTGAAAAAAAAATGAACTGTGTGTGACGCTGTGACTGCCTGCGAATGACTTGCAACCGCCCATGCAAGTGTACCACATTACACGGCGCATTCTACGCACCAGTACACCACAATCAAACCTTTAGACCTTACGTAACACCCACCAACAGGTGCTCTCACACTTACGATGAGATAACAATTCTCTTCTTATTGCATGCCGAAGAGAATTTATAAATCTCATCTCAGCCCCGATGTACTGTAACATCAAGTCAAACAACGTGACACCAGGACTATGTTATCTTGTTTTATTCTGGGATAGCTGCAGTCACATACGCCCACTTTAAGTACAATGTCATGTGATTTGTACTATATTATGCGAGGACAAAGTTTGCATTGAAAACGAAGAAAAGTGACATAATTATACTTTAGCCGCGATGGCTCTATGTAGCACCTTAAAGATTCATAGCAAAGGAAAATAATAGTTTTCTGTGCATGTCGCCGGTTGCAACCGGTTCTCCTCCTTCCGGCGTGTGATACAGAAACCGCTTCCGATGCCTCTCCGATCTATACGTGCTTGTCCTAGGAAAAGGTGCGTATCGCAACTGACACGTATAGCAGGCGCGGATCCAGGGGCGGGGCCGAGGGGGCACGTGCCCCCCGGGCAAATTGAGTCAAAAAAAAAAAAAAAATGGGCGGAAAGGAAAGGAGGTAAAAGAAAAAAGGGGGGAGGGCAAGTAGTGCACCATTGATGATTCTATGCACATGCGTATTGTATGATGATGCGTGAACAAGTAGTGGTATCAAAGTGTATACGAAAGCCAAGCCTTTGACTTTCAGGCTTACGATCAGCACTTATAATACACTCCCGTACACCACATTCTAATGCCTGAATAGTTTACGCTCAGGAGGAGCTTCACCATCAGAACTTATCATGATGCTTGGCATATGGAAACTAGTCAAGTCCAGTAATTCGTGTATATTTGATTTCCATAAGAGCTTCAGTTATAAAAAAAAAATCAAGGATGTGAGGTTGATAAAAAAGGATAAGATATTAAAGACGCAGAGGAAAAAATAAAGCCACTATCCAAGGTACACAGCGCATACGATTTGCTTTACTGTCATTATTAAGAAAAGTTAATTTTTCGTGTAAAATTTTTCCAATGACGATTGAAGTGACTTTGTTGTCTTCAAATACATACATTAGGTACTACCCTAATTGAGTTTGACCATTTTTCGTTTGTTATCGGTTGTCTGTGAAGTCTGGTTTGCTGACCTGATTCCTCAAAGTATATAAATTGTTCTGTTTCGTCTGAAAAAGGTTCAAGGTATACCTTGTGGAAATTTTTGCCGAGGACAACTTGACGCCAATACACATAGGCCTGCCTACTAATGGTCTATTATGTCTTGCAGCCGATCTGCCGATGTTTTAACACAGGGCATTAGGGCAAGGAACAGTCTGAAATCAAGTCCTTTTCTTGAACTTTTCAACTGGACTGAATTAAAACGAAGAAAAAATCCGGAAAAAATAAGAAATGATGATGGGTAAAAACTGCATATTAAATGCCAAATTGGGGAGGGAGAAACTTTATAGATTTTTGTCAACTTAACCGGGCGAAAATAATGGCTAAAAATAATGGCGAAAATAATTCTTCATACACACAATTCTCAAAACACACAACAATCTTCAAAACTTTTGCTCAAAAAAGTCAGTTAAAAGTGGCCAGGAATCGCCTTAGATTGCACCACAGAGCATCTAGAATCCAAAATTTCCCGGGGCCCTTAAGCGGGCCCCGGACCACACGCCGTAAGGGCTTCGCGCTACGCGCTCGCATTTGTCCCTTTTTGTTGTGCCCCCCGTCTACAAAATTCCTGGATCCGCGCCTGTATAGTGCCTGTGAAAATTGTCCTTGTCCTACCTCCATGGTCCGAGATAATGGAGATTCCTTTAACAGAACGTGATGCGATAAAGTCGGCAAAAAAAATGAAAAAGACATGCAGACGAATGTCAGGTGTATGATGATTCATGTTGGCCACTTTCGACGAGGATCAGTCTAATATTTGACAGCTTCTCACCCAAAAGGAGTCTTGAGAACTTTATGATTAATGATGGCTTGGTGCGTGCTGTCCAAGACTGATTCAATGAAGCTTAATTGGTAAGGGAACCAACACATACTGGCCGACTTGTGTCCATCTGATGGTGCGGATTGCAAGGCTAGTCTGGTGGATGAAACCTGAAGACGCGGCGAATGCCGTTTTCACTCCGTTGGTTTCGCTGCGAAAACTCGAAGCCTTATGACTACCCGCGTGGATTGCGTGCGGCTTACAGGCTAAGGGAAATCACCAACCCGTGCGATTCGATAATCGTCTACTTTTCAGCTCGTATCGACTTGAAGGTGCTTACAAATGATCGACATTCTTCAAAATGCTCTGAAAGTAAAAAACAAAAATTTTGGGAAGGAACAAATTAAGTTTTCATACTGGCGTGTACGAACACCCACACGTACAAACGCTGCCTAACTGGCTTGATCGACTGGTCATAGACACTCGTGGTCTACAGATGTCACTCGTGGACATCGACTGCCTAACCGACTGGTCACAGACACTCGTGGTCTGAATATGTCACTCGTGGACATCGACTGCCTAAAAGCTATAACTGGCTTGATCATCGACTAGTCATAGACACTCATGGTCTGCGGCTATCACTCGTGGACAAAACTAAACACTTTATCATACTAGCATGTCCGCTATTGTCGAACACCCATACGTGCAAACATGCTAACAGCCTTGCTTTGTCGACTCACCATAGACACCCGTGGTCTGCAGATGTCCCTCGTGGACATGGCGATTATACACAAAGCAAACCCGTCATCAAGAGCTTGCAGTTCGTTACATTTCCGAAAACAAATCCGTGACCGTTACCTCCAACAAATTCAAAGTTTCGGTAGCTTTGCAGCTTATTTAATTGCATAACCAAAAAACTCAAAACATAAAGAGAGGCGGCGCGCCCAAATGTTTTGTATGCTCAATTTACAATAAAAAGTGCAAATGCCGACTTCACAGCCGGGGTACAAACAATTTAGTCGGGAAGGTCTCTTATGATTTGAATGCATGTATTCTGTGCAATAAATACGAGATTAATGAATATTAATCAGGTTTATGGAAAGTGCGTCAATCTGTGTGTTTGCAATTCCGAGACCTTTACCGAGTGCACCCTTTGGTATGTCTCCTTTATAACCATTCTTTGTCATGGGTGCAGCCCAGCAATGCAGTACCATATGGGTTCACGGTTCAATGATTCTTGGTTCAGCCTATATAAATGTCGCTGCGACGTGGTTCGCTCTCTTTTTCTGACTACCCTCTGATCTGACGTATTGTATAGAACAAAAACGTATCAACCCCGGGCCGACTCTTATCACGGAAGAAGTTAAGTACAATGTTTGCCTCTGTTGAGTAGTCCTATATTATATAGTGACCAGTGTCTGTTGGTCATATCTGAGTTGGGTACAGACGGGACATTGTTAAACGAAAAGCAATACGGCAGCTATAAGGGAAAGAATGCAGAATTTGACCATGACTCTTGTATGGTCTTGATTGTGGTTTTGTGTTTTGATCACGTCGAATACATTTTTTCACAAAGCTCTTGTTTTCCCTACGTGATTGCCATTCAATCTGGTACAAGACATGGGGAAAACTGGGGAAAGAATTTACAAGTCGGACGTCGCATAAGCCCTCATGCACTTAGCCTATGGGACAAGTTTTTCCTAGTAAATTCTTCATAATTGTTCCCCTATAAATTTTGGTTTTTTTTGTTAGATTTGCACTTATTGATGTATAATAAATCATTTTAAGGCAAAATTAGTGACGTCCGAGTGCTAAATTCTTACCAAAACTGGGTATAAGGAAATTAAAAAAAAAATAATAATAATAATAATAATAATAATTTAAAAAAAATACATTATAATAATAATTTTTATATTATCTTTTGCTGCTGCTTTTCTTACTTGTGCCGTTGGCGTTACCATAATAAATCGGGAACCAAAGTTCCCATGTAGCAGATCTTGCACGTAAGTAACGGCTTTTATTGCCGTTCAGATTCCGGGGTTGATGATTTCAATCAGAGGGTAGATCAAGCCGATGCTTTTGAAAAGAAATTGCGTCGATTATAAAGGCATTCACATTCTGGAAACAATGGTTTAACAGAACCAGACATTATGTTCACAAATAGGTGATATGTTCTGCCCAGAGGGTGTTCCTCTGTGGGTTCCTCGCCATGCACGAACACCCAGGATTTTCCGCTTGTAGCACATAAACCAATCAAACTGCTATTTTGCTTTTTATTAAAACACTAAGTTTTGAAGTACAATTTGAGCGTATACCTTTCACCAATAATTGTTTCCTAATGTTACAATGAAAATGTTCCTAAAACTGTAAATAATAAACGTTCATATATATAAGTTTCCCTCGTTTCGTCTACGGGAATGGGTGTCCGGCCATGGTAATCTTTCCAACTTAATTAGGCCTACTGAATTGTTGCTCCGTTTCCAGAGTTTTATCCATAACAGTTGCCCGCTTTCGTGGGGAAGTTGCACAATTTTCTGCTCGTTTCAAAGCTTTAATTCAGGCAGTTATTTGCTCGTTATGTTAGTAACGTGATGAATTGTTGCGAAAAAAAAATGAGAAGTTGTTAATGGCTTCAAACTTTGTATGCAAAACCTTTGATCAACTTCTTATCTCTTATACCAATTATTGCTCTGTTTCCAGAGCTTTTCATTTGGACAAGTCGTCCATATTTTAATTGGTAACTTACCTAACCTTGATTCGGACATGTCGTCCGTTCCTTTTGGTGGTGCCTCGCTAAATTGTTGCTTTGATTTCGAAGCTTTAATTCAGACAAGTTGTCTGTTTTGGTTAACTTACCAAATATTTTTCAATTCAATTCACTTTATTTCCATACTGTGTACACATACATTTAAATGCATAATTTTACAGAGATTTAGACTAATGTACACGTATAGAGGGATCCCATAAAATGCAAAGCTTGTCAAGTATGGGATCCCTTTATAAAGATACAATGCAGGGATTTAGTTTTCTATACTGGTATGAAAATAAGTTTAGGGAATGAGCAAAGGATTCATATTCAATCGAAATCAAAATGATATAGCCATAATAATGGCTATGTTACTCTGCTTCCAGAGCTTATTTCAGACACGTTGTCTGTTTTGGCTAACCTGCCAAATATTGTTACTCTGCTTCCAGAGCTTATTTCAGACACGTTGTCTGTTTTGGCTAACCTGCCAAATATTGTTACTCTGCTTCCAGAGCTTATTTCAGACACGTTGTCTGTTTTTGTTAACATTCGAAATATTGTTGCTCTGCTTCCGGAGCCTTATTTCAGGGAAAAAACAAATATATATATATATATATGTGTATTTGCTTTTCCTGTATAGGACGACCGGTTGGGGGGTTAAAATGGATGTTAAGACGACCGGCCGCGTTGGGACGACCGATTGTCGGTCGTCTTAACGGTTTTTTGCTCTAAAACCATATTTTAGGTCAAAAACCATTTTGTTAGGTTTCTCACCATTTTTATTTGGTTTGTAATCATTTCGGTCTAGGTCGAAAAACATTTTATGAGAACTTTAAGTCGAGAAATTTGGTGTCAACGGCAGTTTTGCCGACAAGTTTGCCGTTTCAGTGGTCCCCCAGAGCACTCTGCCCAAAACGGTCGTCCTGTACCGGAGGAAGGAGGTAATTATGTATGTTTATATGTATGTATGTGTATTTGCTCCGTTTTCGGAGCTTTAATTCGGACAAGTCCTGGTAACTTGACAGTTCTTGCTTTGCTGGCAGAGCTTCGGTCAAGCGGCCCATAATATTAACATTCTTAAATGGTCGAATTTGACCGGTACACCTTACTAAATATATATGTACTTGCTGTAAATTAAAAAAATAAAATAAAATAAAAAAAATTGTCCGTGACAAAACGTCACTGGCCGAGAGTCCAATGATGAATCTTGGGAAAAGCACTCAAGAAATGGTAATTAACTTGTTTCCAAAATAGTAATGAGATCACTTTTTGAGTTCGAATTTTAGGATGGCTCCACCAAAACGTGCTTTGGAAAACCAGTGGAAAAGTTGCGTTTGGAGGCCACCTACCAACATCTTTCCCGGCGGGGACATCGCAACCAAGCAACAGCGCCACACTACCAACGGCTACAAGGCTCGACGTCAACACTGGAGCAACATCCGGTACACCGTGACCGCCCGGGGAGTCTCTGGAAGGCGGACTGGGGCCGATTTCCAGAGGTTCCTTGAGTTAGGAGCTAGTTCTTTTAATTTTTTCGCTGACTTAACTGAGCCGGGCTAGTCTCAATGGGTGGTTCTGTCTCCTTGCTACAACCCTAATCATTTTTTTGTGGAACAAAATTCATTTTTGACAGAGCTTTACTTATGGGCTGCCGGTTTGGGTGAGCCATATGCGAGCAAGTTATGGTACAAGTGGCCGATACATACATATTTGATAAATATTCTTGACGATTTTTGTGATCATTTCTATGCATCCTTTTAACGCGGCTGTTTCGATCTACTTTTCCAGTCCTGGTTTGACTGTGGGTTCCCCTTGCAAATGAGAAAACAAAAGAATTTGCCCTACCTTGGTTGGTTTTGAACATGATTCAGTTCCAATGACTGCGTGTACACCAGCCTAAAGTTACCAGGGATGAGGACATGATTTCAAAAATACAAAAATAATTGAATAAATAAAAATTTACCTTGTGGGAATTACAATAAGTTAATGGGTTTGATACTTTGCCTGCAAGTTGTGCCAGTCGCGCCCCTTTTAGGAAGACAATTAACTTGACGAGAGGCATCAAAAGAAAATGGCTTTTATCATTACGCACCAAGGCTCCTTCCTATATAATGAATGCAATTCGCATTGTATCTCGGTGTGAACATTGAAACCGGGCCCGCCTGCCCACCCATTCAGACACAAGAGTTCCACTATTTAATCATTCAGGTAATGTGGCAAGGGAAAAGGGAGTGCACCCTCTTTCGGTATCCTTGGATGCACCCACGTTTCCTCCTAAAGATAAAGAAAATACAAAAAGGGGGTTTTTCGTGGCCTCAGAGGACCAGCAGCATGCTGTATGGAATGATACCGAAATCCTTGTCGTATTCCTGTATCGTTAACTTAATTTGGAGCAAACTTTCTGTCATGTTTTAAAATCATTAAGGATGTAATAAGAATTTGGCTTTAATTGTTTGAGGAATGAACAGGCGAGTTTCCGTGCCCGCAGCTATCCCAAATGTTCACCAATGAAATTCGTGTCAAGATTCCTTTATTTGGTGTCTTTACATGATGTAGATAGAAAATAAATAACATTTTTGACGTGGGAGCGGAGTCGGAAACGTAAAGTTTTGATCGAGAACTTGCGATTCTTACAACATCCTTACGGCATATATTCTTTAGGAATTTTCGTTTTGAGCTGCAGCACGTGCAGCGACCTTTTGTTATCATTGCTCTGTGTCAAAGTTGAAACTTCCCAGCATTTCGGGGTTAACGGTGTAATTAGAATAAAGAATATAACAAATAAAAAATGAAAAGTACTTATGCTATTTGGTCGTGGGAGGTTTCACTTACTTTTTAGGTAAACTTTTGAAAAAAATTGTCATTTTGACGTTTTTGAATTTGTGCTGAAAATGGCTCAGGGTTGAATAATCTGTATTGTAGTGAAGTTCTATATATAATTCCTCATCAAGTGCTCTTTTCTGTTATTCGCAAAGAGACCTTTAGAAACCCGCACGCGAAAAGCAGTTTTGATTGAGGCAAGTTCATGCGACATGTTAATTTGCGTTTTTTCACGAGCAGCGTGTTGTGTGAGAATTAGCACGCACAAAATGTAAATTCACGTTTACACGAAAACAATGTTTTTTTTGCACACGGCGTGTGGGGTATCGGCGCGTTCTTTTTGCCAGAATGTTCCACAGTTCCCGGCAAAACTCCTGAAATTTGTTTTTTGTTTTTCGAACATATTTTTGTTGTTGTTTTGCTTGCTAATCAATTTGTAACTTGCAACCAATTCATTATTGTTAGAACGGTGTAGTGCCAAGTATGACAAGCTACTCGTACGTGTTTTTGTGGGATACCAAAAGTCACTTCAGTGAAGCTATGCGCTATGCAATGCAATATAGGTCGCTTAAAAAATGAAAACCACATTAAATGCGATTTTCTCAAGTTTGTTCATACGAGTTGTGACCCAAACGTTGCCTTTGTGAAAACGTTGACGACGTTATTAAACCAAATCATTAAATTTTCGATTTGACATGTTAGTTCCTAGCATCAGGCCCTTTGGATGTTGCCATGATTTGTGGGTCTACACTAAACCAGTAAACTGTTTCCCTGCGCTTTGGCAAGGGACGTTGCAGATTGCTGGCGGGTGTTTGCACTTTATTACCTTGGTAACCGACATCACATTTCAGTCGTTTGTTAACCGCAATATATAGGAGCCGCCATCTTATAGGGCGGTTTTTTTTTTCTGCCTGGAGGATAGGCATGATTGCACATATTGTGCTTGCATTGTTCCGCACGGGGTGGCGGATATTCCATGCGGTCTATTGATTCGGCTCTGGTCCGATGTTACAAAATTAATAAGGGCATTGTTTTTCGGATAGGATCTACATATTGCCTTCGCTGTGGTATTACTATTATTATTTTTGTTTGTCAGTCGCACAGATAAGTTGAATGGGGCGATGGTGATCTGACGCCTTTGGGCCCAACACTGACAAGAGCACTGTTTATACAAATGCTTAAACAAGTAAACGTGTTTAAGATTTAATTCCGTTTTCGAAGACTGATAACATAAGATTACTGATACAAATATAATGCTTTTTAAATTACTTTGTTAATTTGTTAGTGTTCGACCATAGCGGGTCGTAGATAAACTCGGTATCGCCAAAAGGTTAGCGATTATTTAAAAAAACAAAAATAAATAAAAATAAAAACTCTTTTTTTCCCATTCTCATCGTGTAGCTAGCGGTCGTTTGTTTTCGTGGGGGAGCCGACCTATGCAAAGACGTCAGTGCATAGGCCGTCTCGTGGCAGTTCGGCCCCACAAAAACAACTCTCTTAAGTTATTGCAGTATTCCTATGTTCAAATGCCTTTTGAGGTTTAAGAAAACCCTTGATGTGTTTGGATTCTTCCTTCTCCGATTTGTTCCATTTTTGTGATAATGGGTTTTCATTGATAAATCAGACTGTTAGCTACATGTGAGTTATCAGTTGGTCCTTCGTTGTTCCATATAAATCTTAGTACAGGGGGACCAACTGATTAAGATATTTAATTCAGTTGACGATGTTTTGGTAATCATTTGTTGGATTATATTAATAAATCATTGGACTCTGAACCCATAATTCCAGTGTGATAAATGGTTGTTCTTCCCGACGTGCGAATTCATAAAGAATTATAGGGAAAAAATCTCCATGTCTCTTGGCCAAATGAACCCCATGTGTTATGGAGCACGACAAAAATCCTAATGTTTTCAAACAAGCACGTTAAATCGTTTCACAACTAAAGGCAGGTTTCCTTGCCAAATTTATCCTCTCTGAAACAGTGTCATATAATCCAAACCGCGCATACGCTGCGCTCACACGAAATATATAGACACTCGGATTTTATGGTAAACACAAGGCAGAGCAACAGGCCCCCAATCATACAGTCAGTCCGCAGCGCACACAAAAGTGCTTCCTTTTATGTGCACAGTATGCACGCGTGACTTCAGCCAGTTGCAGTCTTGCATATTTAATGAGCTTGAACAGCCTGTCGAAAACCAAGGATTTCTCATTCATTTCTAGGGATCTGAACAATAAGAGTAGGATTTTCGGAAAGATGAGAAACATATCTGTCGTCGAGTATCACTATTTTATGTTTTTTTTGTATTTTGAGTTGAGAAATATTCAAGAAAAAACACGTCAAAAAAGACGACAAAAGACACCCAAAACATCGGCAAATATCTCCCTTTGTCACTACTTGCAGCAGTCCATGTTTACCTTTTATACAAAGAATATGTAATATTCTACCCATAAATAATGAAAATTGTACGTACTTTTGTCTAGTCCAGTCAGGAAACAGCGAAATCCAACGGCATTCCCCAAAAACACAAACCCAAAATTACCGCCGTGGCACCGCATAGTTTCCTGTAGTCCGATTGGCTAACGATGACGTCATTGCTAGTTCCAGATTAGACTGGTTTCAAGTCCACCAATGTTTTCGCGGGTTGTACCATGGAGCTAGTTATTGAATGCATGTATAGGTCTACCTTGATTTCCTTTTCTCCTCTTCGAACAGTATAGTTAAGCCCCCATAAATCGAGTTAAATTCAAACCGGTGTAAAAATTCTCAAAGCATAGCCAAGTGTGTATTCAATCTTAGTTTTGATCATTTTTTCCTAAAAATCACTTAGCTAGGATCTGAAGCTTTTTTTATGTTTACACAAGATTAAAGTAATTTCCTAATCTTCTGGTTCCTTGTTCTATGCCTCCATCTGCCCAAATAAATTTTAAACAGTAATCAGTCCAGTTGGGAAAAGGATTATATGACACAGGAAACATGACAGATTGTTAACGGTTCTTTTTAATTTATTCAATGTCACACATCTTTGGATACTACACAGCAACTGATAAATAAATCTGTTAAAACAACTACATGACTTATGATTGACATATGGTGGATTTCAAAACCGTTATTATTGCCAAAAATGTAACCATAATGAAAAACCACGAGCGGAATAGTCACAACAGGTTCTGTTGTTGCAGAGAGTGTATAATTACATAAATATTATCAAACGTTTTTTAAAACTTGATAACTGCCACACATGTAAACACTGTCTGATTAGAGTTGCTAAAGTATACTGGATCAACTGTAAAAGACAAATACATGTATGACGATACAAAATGTATGGTTCATTGCTTGTACATGTATTTCAAGCTGCACAGATCCCAAAAATAAAATATAGGTTGTATCTCTCATCAGCTGGTTTAAAATTATATACAGGTACATGTACATCTAAACTCTAGGTGGGACTTGCACTAACATGCATAACAAACATGAAGTACAAGTTATTAATATCAGTTGACAATTTTGACATACATTGTAATTAAAATAGCACACTGGTACAAACCCTGCAAATAAAAGTCTTGCATAAATACACACACTGCCACATTTCTTTATAGGATGAGTACTGCAACTTAATTAACGGTAAATGTATGTTTTTATGTTCCTTGGCAGAATGCTTGACACTATGTCAAAAGACAAGTGAGTAAGTTAGAACATGGTTAGAATAACTAAAATTACCAGGGATAATTGCCGGAGTCTCTGTGAAGTTGTCAGGAGATGTGTTTCAGAAGAACTTTGCCATTGTGCTTCTGATGCTGCATACATGTACATATACAGGTCCCCATGATGACCACTGCAGTAATTTAAAATAGTTAAAACAAAATTAGTGAGCACTAATAATAACATCAAGGGGAGGGGGAGGGGGTGTTGTGCCGTGCAGGTTTAACCCACATTTTGAGTGGGGAAAATTTAACATTTCCTGAGGAAACACTTAAAAAATCGCAGTGGCTATATATAGTTACAGTAACCATAACGCGTTAACAAATGCATATAGTTACGGTATTGCAACTGCGTAAATCACTGCATCGATGATATCAGGGGGCGAGTCGGTCAGGGGGCGAGTTGGAAAGGGTACATAAGGTGGCGACTTGACATGATTCCAACTTAATAGGCATACCTTAAGAAAAACATAAGTGGGATAAACAAATTTAAGATTTCTTTTAAATTGTGTGAAGAAAGACTTAACAATTTGTCAGCCTGGCTCGTATGTTTTGCACTCAAGGTCTAAAGCCATGATCGACTCCCCAAATTTCCCTCAACTTTGAAGTCGAGTCGGTCAACGGACGAGTTGGTCCAACGGACGAGTTGGTCCAACGGACGAGTTGGTCCAACAGTCGAGTTGACTGTCATGAATGTGTTTAGGCGCATTTCTACAATGTCTGCGTGCACACGTACGTACGTACGTACGTACGTGTGCAGCCACAGTAACATCGCACTGCTAAAAGGGTGAAATCTCGCGGTAAAATCGTAGCGCAAAAACCATTGAAAAATCTCTTTCAGCAAGCCACATGGCACGTTAAACGAAAGCACTTGTCTTCATCTATCGGAAAAACGCTAAAAAAAGTTTTGTCTAGTCCAGTCAGGAATCACAAACCAATTGACCCCCTCAAAATCTACGATACGACCCATCACTTCAGATTTACACAATTACCAACTAAACAATGACCCAAATTGTGACAAAATATACATCAATCGAAAGAGGAAGAATTATTCTACAAACTTACCCCGCCATCTTGGCCACCAACTACCCGTTAAAAACGGTTGCGAGCAACGAAATAAGGCCACATAATCTCGCGAACATCCCGGACTTTCTCGCGGTGCGTTCACGCCAATGAGCTGCGCAAATAAAATTGGGTATTTGACCTCATTATCGGGTGCGCTGCGGACTGACTGCATAAGCTCAATGCAAATGGTTCAGTAACAATAGAGAAATCACCAGGCAAACCTGAACCCTGACCCTGCGTACGGCCACCCTCACATCCAGCTGCGCCGCACGTCCCCCAATTGCCCAACCTCTAATGACACCTCGCAAAACTGTGGATGCGATTAATGCAATTGTACTCTTAAATTGCGTAATTCGAAATTCATATTCTGGAGCTGTCCGAGTGTGCCCGTTGACTCGGGCCTAAATACTACAGCATGATGTAAACTATATTTCAGTTCACGACTTATAGTCTTAGCACGAGTTCGTCCTCTAGATCTTTGCATACATTAATATGCTCGAGGATATACACAACTGCAATATGACAATTCTCAGAATGGTCGGTATTTGAATAAATGTCAGTACAGTACTGCAGTTGCAAGGTCTAAAGGGCTTACCCTTCATACATGTATCCAGGCTGTGTTGCTCGAAGCGCAACTGGGCAAAGTTAACCGAACAGAAAGAATGTTCGCGTGAACATGCTCCACGAGATTCAATCTGCCTATACATATATATACTTGCTAAAAGTTTGGGAAACATTCCCAAGCACTCTGAAGAGTGTAATGAAAATGTAATTGTTTTCTTTCGTCCGACTCATTAACCACTAAAAGGTGTTCAAATTTTTAATGGAAAATCAATATCTCGGTGGAAAACAATATCTCGGTATCGACCAGAGTACGGAATTCGTGCAGAAAACATGAGGGAAAACAGCCCTCTGTAATAAAGCATTATAAAGGTTCAGACGTTCGGAATAAGAAAAATAGCACTGTCGAGGCTTCATGTTTGGAGACTCAGACGTTACTAATTAGCACGCTCATGGTCGCGATAGGCGAAGACAAGCCGTTTTGGATATCAAGAACCACTATACTTACGTTAACAGCACAGATGTTTTTTATTTATTTATTTGTTTTCATTATAGACCTTTTTCTGCCAATGACACATGCAGAGTCTCAGTATAGCTTCAAATAGGTTCAAATAGGTAGTTTAAACTAAACGGGTAGGCCTACTTATCTTAGATTATTGCTGACGTCCTCTCGCACAATTAGATTGAAGTGTCCAGAAAGAATTCAGCAGTTGACCTCGGAGTGAAATACCCCTGCTCTATTTGGCCACGCGTTTGACCAGATTTCGTTGACTCGGTTTACTGCGACCCCATTAGCTGGCAACTTTCGTGTTCCCTCGCAGTGAAGGCTTGAAATTAGCAAATTTGTCTGGTTGTTTAGTATCGAAGCAAACGACATAGAAAATACGGGGAAGAGAGAAACCTAAAATGAACTGTGTGTGACGCTGTGACTGCCTGCGAATGACTTGCAACCGCCCATGCAAGTGTACCACATTACACGGCGCATTCTACGCACCAGTACACCACAATCAAACCTTTAGACCTTACGTAACACCCACCAACAGGTGCTCTCACACTTGCGATGAGATAACAATTCTCTTCTTATTGCATGCCGAAGAGAATTTATAAATCTCGGGTCTCCGCAATGCATGACCGATTAAGCGAAGACAACTTCTCAGCAGAGTGGTTGTGGCAGGTGGTACGCGTGTACGAGAGTACAACTCGGCGGAGGTTAATCGTATCGGGAAGTGCACACCAAGGCAGTAGCGCATAAGAGCTCGATGACTAGCGTCAAGATGCTGCGCCATGGTCTCTGTGAGTGTTAGGGCATCGCAACTATACAGTAGCACTGACTCGACAGTTGACTTAAACAGCTGCATCTTGGCGCTATCGCTGGCTACCGAGTCCCACACGGGTGTGAGTTTTCGTGCTGCCACCCATGCCATCTGTCGTCGCTGCTGAATTGCACTTTTGCTGTCCGCCACTTTGCATCCCAGGTAGCAAAAGTCATGGCAGGCTTCAAGGGGGGCGCCGGTTGTTGTACGAATGACAGTGTGTGGAATGTCTCCAATGTACATAACCCAAATAAATTTTAAACAGTAATCAGTCCAGTTGGGAAAAGGATTATATGACACAGGAAACATGACAGATTGTTAACGGTTCTTTTTAATTTATTCAATGTCACACATCTTTGGATACTACACAGCAACTGATAAATAAATCTGTTAAAACAACTACATGACTTATGATTGACATATGGTGGATTTCAAAACCGTTATTATTGCCAAAAATGTAACCATAATGAAAAACCACGAGCGGAATAGTCACAACAGGTTCTGTTGTTGCAGAGAGTGTATAATTACATAAATATTATCAAACGTTTTTTTAAAACTTGATAACTGCCACACATGTAAACACTGTCTGATTAGAGTTGCTAAAGTATACTGGATCAACTGTAAAAGACAAATACATGTATGACGATACAAACTATATGGTTCATTGCTTGTACATGTATTTCAAGCTGCACAGATCCCAAAAATAAAATATAGGTTGTAGGCTATCTCTCATCAGCTGGTTTAAAATTATATACAGGTACATGTACATCTAAACTCTAGGTGGGACTTGCACTAACATGCATAACAAACATGAAGTACAAGTTATTAATATCAGTTGACAATTTTGACATACATTGTAATTAAAATAGCACACTGGTACAAACCCTGCAAATAAAAGTCTTGCATAAATACACACACTGCCACATTTCTTTATAGGATGAGTACTGCAACTTAATTAACGGTAAATGTATGTTTTTATGTTCCTTGGCAGAATGCTTGACACTATGTCAAAAGACAAGTGAGTAAGTTAGAACATGGTTAGAATAACTAAAATTACCAGGGATAATTGCCGGAGTCTCTGTGAAGTTGTCAGGAGATGTGTCTCAGAAGAACTTTGCCATTGTGCTTCTGATGCTGCATACATGTACATATACAGGTCCCCATGATGACCACTGCAGTAATTTAAAATAGTTAAAACAAAATTAGTGAGCACTAATAATAACATCAAGGGGAGGGGGAGGGGGTGTTGTGCCGTGCAGGTTTAACCCACATTTTGAGTGGGGAAAATTTAACATTTCCTGAGGAAACACTTAAAAAATCGCAGTGGCTATATATAGTTACAGTAACCATAACGCGTTAAGAAATGCATATAGTTACGGTATTGCAACTGCGTAAATCACTGCATCGATGATATCAGGGGGCGAGTCGGTTCAGGGGGCGAGTTGGAAAGGGTACATAAGGTGGCGACTTGACATGATTCCAACTTAATAGGCATACCTTAAGAAAAACATAAGTGGGATAAACAAATTTAAGATTTCTTTTAAATTGTGTGAAGAAAGACTTAACAATTTGTCAGCCTGGCTCGTATGTTTTGCACTCAAGGTCTAAAGCCATGATCGACTCCCCAAATTTCCCTCAACTTTAAAGTCGAGTCGGTCAACGGACGAGTTGGTCCAACGGACGAGTTGGTCCAACAGTCGAGTTGACTGTCATGAATGTGTTTAGGCGCATTTCTACAATGTCTGCGTGCACACGTACGTACGTACGTACGTGTGCAGCCACAGTAACATCGCACTGCTAAAAGGGTGAAATCTCGCGGTAAAATCGTAGCGCAAAAACCATTGAAAAATCTCTTTCAGCAAGCCACATGGCACGTTAAACGAAAGCACTTGTCTTCATCTATCGGAAAAACGCTATTGTTTTCCAAAGTTTTGTCTAGTCCAGTCAGGAATCACAAACCAATTGACCCCCTCAAAATCTACGATACGACCCATCACTTCAGATTTACACAATTACCAACTAAACAATGACCCAAATTGTGACAAAATATACATCAATCGAAAGAGGAAGAATTATTCTACAAACTTACCCAGCCATTTTGGCCACCAACTACCCGTTAAAAACGGTTGCGAGCAACGAAATATGGCCAACGAAATCTCGCGAACATCCCGGACTTTCTCGCGGTGCGTTCACGCCAATGAGCTGCGCAAATAAAATTGGGTATTTGACCTCATTATCGGGTGCGCTGCGGACTGACTGCATAAGCTCAATGCAAATGGTTCAGTAACAATAGAGAAATCACCAGGCAAACCTGAACCCTGACCCTGCGTACGGCCACCCTCACATCCAGCTGCGCCGCACGTCCCCCAATTGCCCAACCTCTAATGACACCTCGCAAAACTGTGGATGCGATTAATGCAATTGTACTCTTAAATTGCGTAATTCGAAATTCATATTCTGGAGCTGTCCGAGTGTGCCCGTTGACTCGGGCCTAAATACTACAGCATGATGTAAACTATATTTCAGTTCACGACTTATAGTCTTAGCACGAGTTCGTCCTCTAGATCTTTGCATACAATAATATGCTCGAGGATATACACAACTGCAATATGACAATTCTCAGAATGGTCGGTATTTGAATAAATGTCAGTACAGTACTGCAGTTGCAAGGTCTAAAGGGCTTACCCTTCATACATGTATATCCAGGCTGTGTTGCTCGAAGCGCAACTGGGCAAAGTTAACCGAACAGAAAGAATGTTCGCGTGAACATGCTCCACGAGATTCAATCTGCCTATACATATATATACTTGCTAAAAGTTTGGGAAACATTCCCAAGCACTCTGAAGAGTGTAATGAAAATGTAATTGTTTTCTTTCGTCCGACTCATTAACCACTAAAAGGTGTTCAAATTTTTAATGGAAAATCAATATCTCGGTGGAAAACAATATCTCGGTATCGACCAGAGTACGGAATTCGTGCAGAAAACATGAGGGAAAACAGCCCTCTGTAATAAAGCATTATAAAGGTTCAGACGTTCGGAATAAGAAAAATAGCAGTGTCGAGGCTTCATGTTTGGAGACTCGGACGTTACTAATTAGCACGCTCATGGTCGCGATAAGCGAAGACAAGCCGTTTTGGATATCAAGAACCACTATACTTACGTTAACAGCACAGATGTTTTTTATTTATTTATTTGTTTTCATTATAGACCTTTTTAAAAATAGACAAGCCGTATTTTTTATAGACTGGTTTCATAGTAATAATGCACCGAAAGCGGAGTTAAAACTATACGGCGGCCATGTAGTTTCGTTCTCATATCATGCGTACATGTACATACATGTATGTAGGCCTATGCCTAGATACATGTATGTAGGCCTATGCCTAGGCCCCTCACAATTACAAATAATGCCTGGACTCAAATTGATAAATTCATATTCGTATTCGTTTTCTGCCAATGACACATGCAGAGTCTCAGTATAGCTTCAAATAGGTAGTTTAAACTAAACGGGTACTTATCTTAGATTATTGCTGACGTCCTCTCGCACAAGTAGATTGAAGTGTCCAGAAAGAATTCAGCAGTTGACCTCGGAGTGAAATACCCCTGCTCTATTTGGCCACGCGTTTGACCAGATTTCGTTGACTCGGTTTACTGCGACCCCATTAGCTGGCAACTTTCGTGTTCCCTCGCAGTGAAGGCCTGAAATTAGCAAATTTGTCTGGTTGTTTAGTATCGAAGCAAACGACATAGAAAATACGGGGAAGAGAGAAACCTAAAATGAACTGTGTGTGACGCTGTGACTGCCTGCGAATGACTTGCAACCGCCCATGCAAGTGTACCACATTACACGGCGCATTCTACGCACCAGTACACCACAATCAAACCTTTAGACCTTACGTAACACCCACCAACAGGTGCTCTCACACTTGCGATGAGATAACAATTCTCTTCTTATTGCATGCCGAAGAGAATTTATAAATCTCGGGTCTCCGCAATGCATGACCGATTAAGCGAAGACAACTTCTCAGCAGAGTGGTTGTGGCAGGTGGTACGCGTGTACGAGAGTACAACTCGGCGGAGGTTAATCGTATCGGGAAGTGCACACCAAGGCAGTAGCGCATAAGAGCTCGATGACTAGCGTCAAGATGCTGCGCCATGGTCTCTGTGAGTGTTAGGGCATCGCAACTATACAGTAGCACTGACTCGACAGTTGACTTAAACAGCTGCATCTTGGCGCTATCGCTGGCTACCGAGTCCCACACGGGTGTGAGTTTTCGTGCTGCCACCCATGCCATCTGTCGTCGCTGCTGAATTGCACTTTTGCTGTCCGCCACTTTGCATCCCAGGTAGCAAAAGTCATGGCAGGCTTCAAGGGGGGCGCCGGTTGTTGTACGAATGACAGTGTGTGGAATGTCTCCAATGTACATAACCTTCGTCTTGCTGGTATTAAGCTCGGTATATGCAAACAAAGGACTAGACGGGGAACAAGAGCAGGAAAAAGCGCCGGAAGATCCAAATACCTGACGCCCGAAAACCATGTGTGTGGTAGCCATGTTAAAGCTGTACGACAATACCATATTGAATACACCGGTTCCCGTCTGATCACCGCAGTTAAGCAACGTTGGGCTCGGTCAGTACTTCGGTGGGAGACCACCTTTGAATACCGAGTGTCGTAGGCACTTTTGTTTTGTCGAGTAAAATATTGTTCTTCAGTAAACGTTTCAAATTACGTAAACCTGTTCAGCATTAGTCTACGACCATACCACATTGAATACACCGGTTCCCGTCTGATCACCGCAGTTAAGCAACGTTGGGATCGGTCAGTACTTCGGTGGGAGACCACCTGGGAATACCGAGTGTCGTAGGCACTTTTGTTTTTAGTAAAATATTGTTTTTCAGTAAACGTTTCAAATTACGCAAACCTGTTAAGCATTCGTCTACGACCATACCACATTGAAAACACCGGTTCCCGTCTGATCACCGCAGTTAAGCAACGTTGGGCTCGGTCAGTACTTCGGTGGGAGACCACCTGGGAATACCGAGTGTCGTAGGCACTTTTGTTTTGTCGAGTAAAATATTGTTCTTCAGTAAACGTTTCAAATTACGCAAACCTGTTAAGCATTCGTCTACGACCATACCATATTGAATACACCGGTTCCCGTCTGATCACCGCAGTTAAGCAACGTTGGGCTCGGTCAGTACTTCGGTGGGAGACCACGTGGGAATACCGAGTGTCGTAGGCATTTTTGTTTTTAGTAAAATATTGTTCTTCAGTAAAAGTTTCAAATTACGCAAACCTGTTAAGCATTCGTCTACGACCATACCACATTGAAAACACCGGTTCCCGTCTGATCACCGCAGTTAAGCAACGTTGGGCTCGGTCAGTACTTCGGTGGGAGACCACCTTTGAATAGCGAGTGTCGTAGGCACTTTTGTTTTGTCGAGTAAAATATTGTTCTTCAGTAAACGTTTGAAATTACGCAAACCTGTTAAGCATTAGTCTACGACCATACCACATTGAATACACCGGTTCCCGTCTGATCACCGCAGTTAAGCAACGTTGGGATCGGTCAGTACTTCGGTGGGAGACCACCTGGGAATACCGAGTGTCGTAGGCACTTTTGTTTTTAGTAAAATATTGTTTTTCAGTAAACGTTTCAAATTACGCAAACCTGTTAAGCATTCGTCTACGACCATATATATAGTTGACGCTACTCGAGCCCTTTGGCAGGAGACGTTGTGACCGATGGACAATATAGGTTAAATTCTCGAAATTTGTCTCAGCCATCCTGCCCGATCGTGTGCAGCACGGACAGCCTGATTATGATTAAGGCCGATGGCGTTGAGATCGACTACGATCTGTGAAATGTAAGTGCGGCGCAAGTTTCCGCCACGTCGGAAGGGTTCTGATGGTTGGTTGTTCGGGTTTAAGAATATGGCGAGAGGTATCTCGGGTCTCCGCAATGCATGACCGATTAAGCGAAGACAACTTCTCAGCAGAGTGTTTGTGGCAGGTGGTACGCGTGTACGAGAGTACAACTCGGCGGAGGTTAATCGTATCGGGAAGTGCACACCAAGGCAGTAGCGCATAAGAGCTCGATGACTAGCGTCAAGATGCTGCGCCATGGTCTCTGTGAGTGTTAGGGCATCGCAACTATACAGTAGCACTGACTCGACAGTTGACTTAAACAGCTGCATCTTGGCGCTATCACTGGCTACCGAGTCCCACACAGGTGTGAGTTTTCGTGCTGCCACCCATGCCATCTGTCGTCGCTGCTGAATTGCACTTTTGCTGTCCGCCACTTTGCATCCCAGATAGCAAAAGTCATGGCAGGCTTCAAGGGGGCGCCGGTTGTTGTACGAATGACAGTGTGTGGAATGTCTCCAATGTACATAACCTTCGTCTTGCTGTTATTAAGTTCGGTATATGCAAACAAAGGACTAGACGGGGAACAAGAGCAGGAAAAAGCGCCGGCAGATCCAAATACCTGACGCCCGAAAACCATGTGTGTGGTAGCCATGTTAAAGCTGTACGACCATACCATATTGAATACACCGGTTCCCGTCTGATCACCGCAGTTAAGCAACGTTGGGCTCGGTCAGTACGTCGGTGGGAGACCACCTTTGAATACCGAGTGTCGTGGGCACTTTCGTTTTTAGTAAAATATCGTTTTTCAGTAAACGTTTCAAATTACGCAAACCTGTTAAGCATTAGTCGACGACCATACCACATTGAATACACCGGTTCCCGACTGATCACCGCAGTTAAGCAACGTTGGGCTCGGTCAGTACTTCGGTGGGAGACCACCTGGGAATACCGAGTGTCGTAGGCACTTTTGTTTTGTCGAGTAAAATATTGTTCTTCAGTAAACGTTTAAAATTACGCAAACCTGTTAAGCATTCGTCTACGACCATACCACATTGAATACACCGGTTCCCGTCTGATCACCGCAGTTAAGCAACGTTGGGCTCGGTCAGTACTTCGGTGGGAGACCACCTGGGAATACCGAGTGTCGTGGGCACTTTTGTGTTTAGTAAAATATTGTTCTTCAGTAAACGTTTAAAATTACGCAAACCTGTTAAGCATTAGTCTACGACCATACCACATTGAATACACCGGTTCCCGTCTGATCACCGCAGTTAAGCAACGTTGGGATCGGTCAGTACTTCGGTGGGAGACCACCTGGGAATACCGAGTGTCGTAGGCACTTTTGTTTTTAGTAAAATATTGTTCTTCAGTAAACGTTTCCAATTACGCAAACCTGTTAAGCATTCGTCTACGACCATACCACATTGAAAATACCGGTTCCCGTCTGATCACCGCAGTTAAGCAACGTTGGGCTCGGTCAGTACTTAGGTGGGAGACCACCTCGGAATACCGAGTGTCGTAGGCACTTTGGTTTTGTCGAGTAAAATATTGTTCATCAGTAAACGTTTAAAATTACGCAAACCTGTTAAGTATTCGTCTACGACCATACCATATTGAATACACCGGTTCCCGTCTGATCACCGCAGTTAAGCAACGTTGGGCTCGGTCAGTACTTCGGTGGGAGACCACCTTTGAATACCGAGTGTCGTGGGCACTTTTGTTTTTAGTAAAATATCGTTTTTCAGTAAACGTTTCAAATTACGCAAACCTGTTAAGCATTAGTCGACGACCATACCACATTGAATACACCGGTTCCCGACTGATCACCGCAGTTAAGCAACGTTGGGCTCGGTCAGTACTTCGGTGGGAGACCACCTGGGAATACCGAGTGTCGTAGGCACTTTTGTTTTGTCGAGTAAAATATTGTTCTTCAGTAAACGTTTAAAATTACGCAAACCTGTTAAGAATTCGTCTACGACCATACCACATTGAATACACCGGTTCCCGTCTGATCACCGCAGTTAAGCAACGTTGGGCTCGGTCAGTACTTCGGTGGGAGACCACCTGGGAATACCGAGTGTCGTGGGCACTTTTGTGTTTATTAAAATATTGTTCTTCAGTAAACGTTTAAAATTACGCAAACCTGTTTGTCATTCGTCTACGACCATACCACATTGAATACACCGGTTCCCGTCTGATAACCGCAGTTAAGCAACGTTGGGCTCGGTCAGTACTTCGGTGGGAAACCACCTGGGAATACCGAGTGTCGTAGGCACTTTTGTTTTGTCGAGTAAAATATTGTTCTTCAGTAAACGTTTAAAATTAAGCAAACCTGTTAAGCATTCGTCTACGACCATACGACATTGAATACACCGGTTCCCGTCTGATCACCGCAGTTAAGCAACGTTGTGCTCGGTCAGTACTTCGGTGGGAGACCACCTGGGAATACCGAGTGTCGTGGGCACTTTTGTTTTTAGTAAAATATCGTTTTTCAGTAAACGTTTCAAATTACGCAAACCTGTTAAGCATTAGTCGACGACCATACCACATTGAATACACCTGTTCCCGACTGATCACCGCAGTTAAGCAACGTTGGGCTCGGTCAGTACTTCGGTGGGAGACCACCTGGGAATACCGAGTGTCGTAGGCACTTTTGTTTTGTCGAGTAAAATATTGTTCTTCAGTAAACGTTTAAAATTACGCAAACCTGTTAAGCATTCGTCTACGACCATACCACATTGAATACACCGGTTCCCGTCTGATCACCGCAGGTAAGCAACGTTGGGCTCGGTCAGTACTTCGGTGGGAGACCACCTGGGAATACCGAGTGTCGTGGGCACTTTTGTGTTTATTAAAATATTGTTCTTCAGTAAACGTTTAAAACTACGCAAACCTGTTTGTCATTCGTCTACGACCATACCACATTGAATACACCGGTTCCCGTCTGATAACCGCAGTTAAGCAACGTTGGGCTCGGTCAGTACTTCGGTGGGAAACCACCTGGGAATACCGAGTGTCGTAGGCACTTTTGTTTTGTCGAGTAAAATATTGTTCTTCAGTAAACGTTTAAAATTAAGCAAACCTGTTAAGCATTCGTCTACGACCATACGACATTGAATACACCGGTTCCCGTCTGATCACCGCAGTTAAGCAACGTTGTGCTCGGTCAGTACTTCGGTGGGAGACCACCTGGGAATACCGAGTGTCGTGGGCACTTTTGTTTTTAGTAAAATATTGTTTTTCAGTAAACGTTTAAAATTACGCAAACCTGTTAAGCATTCGTCTACGACCATACCACATTGAAAACACCGGTTCCCGTCTGATCACCGCAGTTAAGCAACGTTGGGCTCGGTCAGTACTTCGGTGGGAGACCACCTGGGAATACCGAGTGTCGTAGGCACTTTTGTTTTGTCGAGTAAAATATTGTTCTTCAGTAAACGTTTAAAATTACGCAAACCTGTTAAGCATTCGTCTACGACCATACCACATTGAATACACCGGTTCCCGTCTGATCACCGCAGTTAAGCAACGTTGGGCTCGGTCAGTACTTCGGGGGAGACCACCTGGGAATACCGAGTGTCGTAGGCCCTTTTTGGTTTAGTAAAATATTGTTCTTCAGTAAACGTTTCAATTTACGCAAACCTGTTAAAACAAGTTTCATTTTCATTTTGAACTATGTGAACTTTTCATTATTTCAGAAACGAGCATTATTGTTCAAAGCTATATATAGGTATGCCTTTTTTATGGTAATATTTCAAAACAATGAATGAAGGACTGAAAGCAAGATATTATCGAACAATAATATCATGTACGATGGATTGGAAGTGCGTAGTAAACTATGACGAACTAAAAGCAGGATTATATCTCATGATGAAGCTGCTAGGGCTGAAAGTGGGGAAGTATTCAAAAATAAAGCTAGTGCGAAATGCGAAAAATGGGATAGTGTCCTATATTATTAGCGCACATTGTCAAGCTAATTTGACAAAGCTTCCACGCGGAATATGAAGCTCGTGCAACAGGCTGAACACACAATAATATTATCCCAAAACGGAGCTTACCAAAGGGCTAAAAATGGCATAACATCGTCCTACATGGAGCTCGAAGAGCTGCAAATAGGATTATATTATCCCACATATATAGCTATATGTGACAGGCTTAGCACGGTACAACATTATACCAGAACGAAGCTTGCATGAACAGCTGAAAAATGGTTATCATCATCCGAGCTATAAGTCTAGTGTGCATGTGACAGGCTGAGCGCGGTATAATATTATACCAGAACGGAACTTGCATGAACCAATGGAGTTGCATGAACTAGGGCTGAAAAATAGATATCATTCGACCTAGTATAAGACTATATGTGTGAAAGGCTGTGCGCGGTATAATATTATACCAGAACGGGTCGGAGCTTGCATGAACTAGGGCTGAAAAGTGGATATCATCAAACATATAAGGCTAGTGTGACAGGCTGTGCGCAGTATAATATTATACCATAACGGGTCGGAGCTTGCATGAACTAGGGCTGAAGAGTGGATATCATCAAACCTATATCCATAAGGCTAGTGTGACAGGCTGTGCGCGGTATAATATTATACCAGAACGGGTCGGAGCTTGCATGAACTAGGGCTGAAAAGTGGATATCATCAAACATATAAGGCTAGTGTGACAGGCTGTGCGCGGTATAATATTATACCTGAACGGGTCGGAGCTTGCATGAACTAGGGCTGAAAAGTGGATATCATCAAACCTATAAGGCTGTGCGCGAAGGGGGAAAACGTGATATATTCACAGCTAACATGACAGGCTGAAAACTTGATATTGTGAAGAAATGTAAAAGGAAAAAATACATCCTATTTATAAATGTTTGTTTTATTCAAAGTTTACTGTTTCTTCTAATAGTCTAGATTGTTTTTAAAAAAAGTTAACTTTAACATGTAGTTCTCAACAATTATAAGTACATATACATATATGGGTCTTTCTATAAATTTGGGGTCCAACGTGTGACATTTTTCTGTCCCCATTACACACGACATACTGCTATCATGTAATCACTCTTTTAAGACGAAGGCATTTAAATAATGTCCTGACTTTACAAACTATGACATTTTACAAGATGTCGGATGTAACGGGACAGAAAAGAATGTACCCCAAATTTATATAATGACCCATAAGTCAAGTCTCGTTAATAAAATGTCCTTGTGACGCTCTTATTACCGAAGTTCGACTGTAGTAGTTCACAAAACACAACTTCTCACAGTTTACAAAGGAATACGTAGCAATTTTTTTGTCTACACATAGTTGTAAGTACATGCATGATTACTACATTCACCACTTGCTCGGTTGGTTTCCAAACAAGGATTTCCTGGCATACGTCACATTTTACAATGAACAAAAGTCAACGTCATAGCAACAAATGTGAATACGATGCGAGGGAGTCATTGTTCATGCAAGTAAAGACCGGCCTTTTTGCCATATGATTATGGCGGTTCCGCGCAAGTGGTGAATATTGTAGGTTCAATTGGGGAAAGGTTAAAAAAATAAAACACCTTATGGCATGGTCATAGAATATATTTAGCAGGCAGCAGCGGTATTTCATTTGACTGTCCAGTCCAGCAACTCAGCCATACATTGTATGTACATACCCATGGAATCAGTGGTGAGCACATTGTACCAGTCTATCACAGCAGAAATCAATCCCCCACCAGTCATGTGCAGTGCACACTTTGCGGTATTAAAAAGGGATGTTCGGATTCATGAAATACCGCAGCTGCCTGACAGAATATTTATGAGGTACCAGTACAGTGAAACAAATACAACATGGTTTCAGGGGGAAAATAGTTTTAAAAATGAACTAGGGCTGAAAAGTGGATATCATCCAACATATAAGGCTAGTGTGACAGACTGTGCGAATCGTCATATAATGTGAATATCATTAATACCTAATGAGCGTTTCATAAATCGCGAATATTTCATTTTTGCGATTTATCCACTTAAAATGAAGAGAAAAAGAATGCGATATAAGCTGACTAGAGGGATATGTGGACTACTAAAAAAAAAGAGACATGAAATGGCTTGACTACAAAGGTGCGTTATTGATCGGAATCAAGGGACAGCATAGAGTCTTCATCTAGGCTTCCATCTCTTACTGGCTGTTTGTCTCTTCTTGGCTGCAGGTATGATGCTGCAGGTATGATGCCACATCTTTTTGTATCTTTCTCATGGCTTCCCCACTTGCAATAACCACAGCATTTCTACTATGCTCACATGCCGCTAGTGCAGCTGTTCCTGTAATTGTAAACAAAATGAGAGCAAACTAATATTAGAAATTCCAATTTCATCATCTAGTACCTCATTAGAGGTATGTGTAAAATCCTTTGCCATTTACCACCCAAACAGCTGTTTTTGTTTATGGTTGTGTTTTTGTTTACGGTTGTTTACTTATTGATGAAACACCATGTGGAAAATACAGAACCGTGTAAGGGACACCGCATAGCACCGTGGGGCACTGCAATAAACAGCCGAAGTGTGACATGAGTTGCCATGGCAATTGGCTCTAAACATCATGGTAGTCGGAAAAAGTACCATTGTAAAAGCACAGGGACACGGTTCGGTGATTTTTAGTGTAGAGCCAATAAGCCAGTTGCGTGATAGATTTGCATAAATCATAGAGTCCTGACTCTGTGCTATGGCGCTAGCATATAACAGACAGTCCAGCACCAGACTACCTGGCAAATCAGGCTGATGCAGGTGGTGCAGTCTGGGACATGCCAACCAGCGTGAAAGTCTGTACGGTACCTGGAATATCTTGCACATTATGTATGCATTTTAAGCTGGACCATACTAAATTACATGTTGAAATGCGCATGTTGAAACACGTACTCGCCATGAAATTTCGTCAAAATAATGAGTTAGTACGTCTTGTTTGACTTTAAATGGACGTTAATTTTGAAAGCTGAATCATTCCCAATCTGTGCATGATAAATTTAAAGAAAAGAGTAATGATTTTGAGTTATGAGACTGGTTTGAAGTTGCCGATTGCACCCGAACGAAGGGAGACGTATACACTATATACAGCAAATTTCACTTGAAATAGGGGAAATAAGATGCAGGGTTGAGATTGGAGGAAAACAAATTCCGGAAAGGGAGGATCGTTTCAAAAACATTTTAACCAGGTATCACAAAAACCAGTTTTGTTTTAAATAGTCCGATACAAATGTGGATAACATTAAAATGAATCCAGGCAACATCCATCGCTGAATACCATAAAGATGGTATCGCGCCAGCCGCGAACACTGCACACAGCATCGCGCCAGCTGGTCGCACACACCACACGCTCGACCATACGCGCGATGAAGGCGCTTGATTATGGATTAGACTTGTACATGTCCGCTTTCTATACTCGTTGCAGACCCGGTCATCTCGCCGAGTGGCACAGTACATACAGCGCTGTATGTCATTTCGACTTTCGAACTCGTTATTTCGACTTTCGAACTCGTTATTTCGACTTTCGAACTCGTTATTTCGACTTTCAAACTCGTTATTTCGACTTCCAAACTCGTTATTTCGACTTTCAAACTCGTTATTTCGACTTTCAAACTCGTTATTTCGACTTTCAAACTCGTTATTTCGACTTTCAAACTCGTTATTTCGACTTTCAATCTCGTTATTTCGACTTTTAAATTCGTTATTTCGACTTTCAAACTCGTTATTTCGACTTTCAAACTCGTTATTTCGACTTTCAATCTCGTTATTTCGACTTTTAAATTCGTTATTTCGACTTTCAATCTCGTTATTTCGACTTTTAAACTCGTTATTTCGACTTTCAATCTCGTTATTTCGACTTTTAAACTCGTTATTTCGACTTTCAATGTTGGAGCAAAATGCCGTTGACAGATGGATGCTACTGACGCTAAGAAGTTTGCTCGTTTGTACTTTAATTTGTGATTAAGTTATAGCGAAATTCTGCTATGTTTACTGGCAAACCACGACATTCTCATAAGTAAGCGGACTCTTCAACGCCTACTCAAAAAGCTAGGTTTGTTCCGTCGGAAAAGACATACAGACCTCGTGGAAGTTGCATGCTTCATTGAAGAGGAATTGCAGAAGTCTGGGCGCTTGCATGGCTACCGCTGGATGCATTTAAAATGCATCCAAAACGGGTTAAACACTAGCAGGGAAACAGTTCGACAGCTCCTAGGATTGTTGGATTCCGAAGGGGTAGAACTGAGAGCCAGAAGGAGGCTGCAGAGGCGCATGTACCGAGGGAGAGGACCGAACTTTATATGGCATATGGACTCGTACGATAAATTGAAACCATTTGGGATTTGTATTAATGGATGTGTGGATGGATTTTCTCGGCAAATAATGTGGTTAGAAGCATACGTATCAAGCAGCGACCCCAAAATCATCGCTGGTTATTTCATGCAGACTGTACGCGAAAAACGTAAATGTTCAAGAATAATCAGGGCTGATATGGGCACTGAAAACACTACTGTGCAACAAATGCAGATGTTTTTGAGGAGAAATTGTACTGATGCATTTTCTGGTGCAAAGAGTTTCTTCCTTGGCAGTAGTCCAAGCAACCAGAGGATCGAGTTCTGGTGGAGTATACTGCGCAAACACTGTTCACAGTTTTGGATGGATGCATTTCATGAACTGAAGGACTACGGGGAATTCAGTGGAGACATGTTGGACACTGCTTTGATCCAGTTATGCTTCCTAAATCTCATCCAGGTACTGCATAGCCCTTCCTAGACAACAGAGCTTCGGAAAAATCCTTAGCCCTGGATCCGTATCTATCCCAAAACTGTGGCAAACTCACCCCAATGAAATTTGTTCCTTGGCTCCGATATTTGCTCAGTAGGTGCACTCGCCCCAATGTTCAAATATTCCGAAGAGTACGCATCGATGCGATGTCCATTTTGTGTGAAATCCTGTTGCAAAAGTTGGACTCTCCGTGAGATAAAATACAGGCTATTTGCGCGAAAGTAAAGAGGTCAACACTAGACTGGTTTCCTGTCCCTTATATATCCTTCCCCTTATCGTATATGAATGGGAAGTAAATATGAGGACAAGCAACCAGTTTAGCTTGTGGTGACCTCTTCACTCTCGCGCATGCTTAATGTTTGATTTTGGGCAAATGGCCTGTATTTTATCTCACGGAGAGTCTAACTTTTGCAACAGGATTTCACAAAAACTGGATATCGCATCGATGCGTACTCTTCGGAATATTTGAACATTGGGGCGAGTGCACCTACTGAGCAAATATCGGAGCCAAGGAACAAATTTCATTGGGGTGAGTTTGCCACAGTTTTTGGTTAGATACGGATCCAGGGCTAAGGATTTTTCCGAAGCCCTGTTCACGGGTCTAAGCCCTTCCCGAAGATGCCTTGCTTTCGGGTAGCACTTTCTTATCAGTGTATCAGAATTGCCTACAATGAGCTACGATTTGTGCGATTTTATGTAGAGTCTATATAGACAGCGGCCTCCCACTGTGCGAATTTTGTCACAAAATTATTTGTCTCCGTCCAATTAGCTACCAATTGGTACGTTTTGTGTGTATATGATAGACACTCCGACAAAATTGTAGCTATAATCGTACACAATTTGTGGCAAAAATTGCTGAAAGTGGGCCTCCCACTGTGATTTTTGCCACGAATTTCCTGCGATTAGCTACGATTTTGTCGGACCGTTTGTAGACTCGACACACATTCGTACTAAATCATAGCTAATCGTAGGAAATAGGAAATTCGTGGCAAAATTCGCACATAAAGGAGTGCTGTAATTGCATCTGCAGCATTTCTGCTCCCACGTCCAAATTGACGAAAACTTTAGATTGAGACCGCAAAATTTCAGAATGGTATTGAGAAAAATATTAAGCACAATGTAGACTGTTAAAGAGCTCTGTAAAATTAGGAGCTGGGTCAAAAAAGGTGATCTGAACGCATTCCTCTAATACGCGAATCACACGCACGCACGCAATCGTGGACGTCTTGTTGTTCCCCTTTTGCGAAAGCCTCCACAGGATTTGGGAATCGTGGACCTACTGTCCCTCTTTTGTTCTCTCCCTCCTCCCGTACACGGTTTGAATGCGTATACAAATGCATCCAAACCAACACCCACACCATAACCAATAATGGGAAGAGAACGATTCCATGATTCTCATCAAACCCGAGTTCATGGACTCTCCGTCCAGTGGGTGTGCAATCGAACAAAGTAACAAAATAAAATGCAGTCTCATGTATATGGTGGCCAATCCTCAAAACTGAAACAACAAATGGTACGGGAGGATAAATTATGATCATCAACTTCATCGGGATCCGAACCATACATCTGAGACATTCCATGCACGCAGATGCTTTTCCAATCGAGCTATATATGAAGTTCCCTCAGGTTTTCACTAGAAACCCTGAAAAAGTTCTCTTGGTGCACTACTAACTCAGTCGGTGGAGCATCTGCGGCAGAGAATTCAGATTTAAATCCCGATTCAATGTTAAGGACTGTTTTAGGACCGTTTTGTTTTTCTTTCATCCATATTTTATTGATGTTTTATCCCTTCAGTTAACGATGTGACCAGGAGTTTCTTTAAATGTCCTTCTGTTTTTTAACACACCCCCAGGATGAGCTGGACACAGTCGTTAAAGAGTGGAATGCCCATCGCATCGCCTCCTCGCGAAATCACCACGGTCCTTTTGGGCGACCAAGCATCATGTATTCTTTGCCACAGTTGTATGGAGCGGTTGACCACTGTGTACCAGTTGAGGTTGATGAAATAGAGGTGTGTGAAACCGAGTGCACTTTTAAATCCGAGTACCCATGTGATAAGGATGTGTTCGAGTTGTGTTCCATCCTGATGGCAGAAAGGGGCATCAGTGCACCACAGGCTCCCGACGAGGGTTTACAATTGTATCGTCTTCTCAGAACAGTAATAAGGAACCAGTTGTGACATTTCGTATCTGCATGTATATTTTGAAAGGGCCGCCCTTCACGTGAAGCATGGTTTTTTTCTGCTTTTTGTGCAAATGTCATGACAGTGATTTTTTCTAAATAAAATATTAGTACTCTGACCAATGTTTTTCCGTCAACTCATGAAAAAAAAGGTCTTTAGGCAGGGTCGTTATAATTGTTTAAGTTAAAGGATCGTGACGAGATTTGTCCCAAACTGGATTGTTCTAAACCACCAAAGTGCAACACATCAAAAAACAAAACAAAGCCCACAAATTATGCACTTGTCAATTGCAACCTGCACCCCAGGGGACCCTGGACTAGCGGGAACTTCTATATTGACATTTGGAAATCCCTGGGTAGTCCCTGTTAAGTTTCTAGTCAAGTGGCACGGGGCAGGGACACTGTTTTCTTTGAACCCATGGGTAAGTCCCCGCCCCTGACCACTGGGCTTACGTTGAAAGTTCCTGTACAGTCCAGGCCCTGTGGAAGTCCCTGCATATGCCCCGGCAAAAGATGTCTGGCATAGTATGCCCTATTTAAAACTATTAAAGGCCACTCAGTCATGCCTTAGACAATCAGGTCATATATCCTTCATGATGTTTTAGTAGCTTTGTACATTTCATTCTGTCCAACTTCCAACTTCTTTCATTAAATCGATTCACTGATTACCAATTTACCAGTGCATTGTTGTCTAGGAGGGACAGCGCATGAATAAACGGTGTCATGTCGTATTTTGACAGTGCCTCAGGACCAGAACAGAATTTCCTAAATAAGTGTTTGCCACGCGTCACGACGAGGGGATGGGAGGGTCAAATGTTCTTGATTCCCAATCTGTTCATGATTTCTGATTTCTCAATCTCCACGCATTCGGATGCATGTCGTACATGTACAATATAGTTATTTCTCGAAGGTACATGCAAGTCCTGGTATAGTCCCGGGCAATGCCCCGGCCGGCGGGTCATCTGTTTTTGGAAATCCCCGGGTATCGCCCTGGCCGGCGGGGCAACCCCTTTGGAAGTCTCGGGTCAGTCCCGGGGTAACGTCCAGGGTAGCGGGGCACCTTTTTTCTTGGAAACCCTTGGGTAGGTCCCTGCTATAGCCAGGGTCCCACAGGGCGCGGGTTGATAAGTGCATAAATAAACAAACAAATTAAAAATATAAAAAAATAAAAAATTATATATAAAAGAAATTTTTAAATAGGGACAATGCGAAATTTCAGTTATAAACCGTATCGAATAGCTGCCGTCTTGTGGGGCAGTTTCTTTGTTTCCTGACATGCATGGTTGCATATTGTGCTTCCATTGTTGAAAAGTTTAAGTAACGAAAGGTGCCCCACACGATGGCAGCTATATTTACCGTTTAGGGCCAAGACTATGATATGGACGGTTCCAGTGATGGAGCAACTGGTGATGTCGTATGTGAAAGTAGTCAGCAGGGAAAGTCACACACATGTTTATCGTACTGGGTATACAAGAATGAGCCTTTTTGAAGCCCCGGAGGGAGAGAAAATTACCTGCACAAGTAATGGGTTTAAAATAGCACGACAAACGTTCATTTCTCATTTTTAAACAAAACTTACTGGTTATGCAGTAACTGATAATCTTCTTTGTTGGAACAAAATACTACTAAAGTATGACATCAGTTACCATGGTAATTGGGTCTTTATATTCCCTGGTAATCTGAAACGTCGGTTGCTAAAGCGCATGTAAATAGTCCACTTGTTTAAAGTCCAATTTACACGATAGAACATGTGTTCCAGACCAACAAATGTATATTCAATTTATATGATCATACTTTCATTCAAGAGAAATGTTTTATCGTGTTAACTGGAACTTGAACATCCGCGAACAAGATTGAACATTGTCAAATTTACACGATCATCCTTTTTTTGTTCAAGAACTTCATCCAACAAATGTATGACGATGAAGTCCCAGTTCACGTTATGTTCACGAACAGTTTATGGATTTTGTGGCTCGTCATTGGAGCTAAAATACCACCCGACCCAGATCTGCAACCTGATTAGCTTAGAGGTTAAACACCTTCCATAATTTGTTCAAATTAACGTCCATGTTCGAAAATCGTCCAACATGTTCAAGCTTGTACAAGCATATTCACAAGCTTGTTCAAGGGTTGTTTGCAGATGTTCAAATTGCCGTATTAACGACAGAACATTTGCTCCTGAACAAAAGTCGAATCCCGGTGGAGCCAAAATGCTTTTCACTGCATTCAGAAATGATGATGTAGACGAGGCTAAAAAAGGCCATAGATGTATCATTTGCAGAATAACGCTTATGAAGAATCTTCTCCGTAAGAATGTTCTTAACTAGCCTGAAAGACTTTTAGCTACATATATGTATTATCGTTGATTAAGACACCTTGAAACCCATTTTGTGTATATACGTGAATATTAAAAGAGTCTTGTGCACGTGACTTTTCTTTTAAATGAAAACCATCTTTTATTGTTAATTTTCTACACAAAGTATAATTTTTGATGGAAATAAATTGTTCGTGTTTGTTACCATTGCTATCAACACCGAGTAAAGTTTTTCTTGCAAACCTATGAAGTATATATACCAAGCACGATATGGGGCCTACGGACTCCCCCCTAACGCCCCTATACCTCAACACACTCTACCCTTTTGTTAACACACCAACACCAGCATATTGTGCTTCCATTGTTGAAAAGTTTAAGTAACGAAAGGTGCCCCACACGATGGCAGCTATATTTACCGTTTAGGGCCAAGACTATGATATGGACGGTTCCAGTGATGGAGCAACTGGTGATGTCGTATGTGAAAGTAGTCAGCAGGGAAAGTCACACACATGTTTATCGTACTGGGTATACAAGAATGAGCCTTTTTGAAGCCCCGGAGGGAGAGAAAATTACCTGCACAAGTAATGGGTTTAAAATAGCACGACAAACGTTCATTTCTCATTTTTAAACAAAACTTACTGGTTATGCAGTAACTGATAATCTTCTTTGTTGGAACAAAATACTACTAAAGTATGACATCAGTTACCATGGTAATTGGGTCTTTATATTCCCTGGTAATCTGAAACGTCGGTTGCTAAAGCGCATGTAAATAGTCCACTTGTTTAAAGTCCAATTTACACGATAGAACATGTGTTCCAGACCAACAAATGTATATTCAATTTATATGATCATACTTTCATTCAAGAGAAATGTTTTATCGTGTTAACTGGAACTTGAACATCCGCGAACAAGATTGAACATTGTCAAATTTACACGATCATCCTTTTTTTGTTCAAGAACTTCATCCAACAAATGTATGACGATGAAGTCCCAGTTCACGTTATGTTCACGAACAGTTTATGGATTTTGTGGCTCGTCATTGGAGCTAAAATACCACCCGACCCAGATCTGCAACCTGATTAGCTTAGAGGTTAAACACCTTCCATAATTTGTTCAAATTAACGTCCATGTTCGAAAATCGTCCAACATGTTCAAGCTTGTACAAGCATATTCACAAGCTTGTTCAAGGGTTGTTTGCAGATGTTCAAATTGCCGTATTAACGACAGAACATTTGCTCCTGAACAAAAGTCGAATCCCGGTGGAGCCAAAATGCTTTTCACTGCATTCAGAAATGATGATGTAGACGAGGCTAAAAAAGGCCATAGATGTATCATTTGCAGAATAACGCTTATGAAGAATCTTCTCCGTAAGAATGTTCTTAACTAGCCTGAAAGACTTTTAGCTACATATATGTATTATCGTTGATTAAGACACCTTGAAACCCATTTTGTGTATATACGTGAATATTAAAAGAGTCTTGTGCACGTGACTTTTCTTTTAAATGAAAACCATCTTTTATTGTTAATTTTCTACACAAAGTATAATTTTTGATGGAAATAAATTGTTCGTGTTTGTTACCATTGCTATTAACACCGAGTAAAGTTTTTCTTGCAAACCTATGAAGTATATATACCAAGCACGATATGGGGCCTACGGACTCCCCCCTAACGCCCCTATACCTCAACACACTCTACCCTTTTGTTAACACACCAACACCCTCCCCCCCCCCCCCCCACCCCCCCACACCCCCCCCCCCCCTAAAAATTGAAAGGAATTCCTTGGAAATTCCTTAGATGTTTGAGACACAATGGGGGAACAATGGTAGGGGGAGTTCGTAGGCCCCATATCGTGCTGCATATGGAAGTATAACAAATGGGAAATTGAAAATGACCTTTGTACGAACCTATCTTTGTTAGTGCTGTTTTTCTAACAGTGATGATATTACCCATGTTCAACATTGTAATGTAATTACATGTAACCACTTCTATTTTAGGAAAAAAACAGGCACAGCTAATGCGTATTAAAGGGCCACACCGGCTTACTGTTTACATAATGTAGCAATCTAGCATCCTTAACAATAATATTTCGATGGTCGTTGTGAACAAACAAATATCAAAATGTAAGTGGAATTTCTTTTCGTTTTAGAACGACAGGTGCCAGTGTATTCACACTGAACACAATAGAATTACATAACAACTGGCTATATAAACGCCACGTTCGCTTCAGTAGCTCACTCTCGGTCAATCGTGTCAACTTTGCTGTACAATCCTATTCTACACACGTCTTCACGCACCGCATCGAACATGTCCCTCGAACCGGGCGTCGGCGGTTCGGAGTCCGGTACCGGCAGTGATCAGATACTGAACGCTATCCAGGCCCTTTCTAAGTCATTAGACTTCAAGGTCGAATCGGCTTGCAAGAAGCAACGCTTATCAGACGTTCCGACGTTCAAACGCGACGGCATCAACAGCAGCACAAGCACTGCGAGAAGCTTCTTTCGCTTGTCGAGTCGGCCATTCAGAACATTGACAGCCTTGACATCGACGGAACGCCGCCGTGAAGTCCATCAAGGAACGTCAAAAGCTCATACGACTTGCTGACCGTTCTGATCTCGGCTGGAGAGTTGTGAAAGAGTACATCGCAGAAACGTCTAATTGAGGCGGCATAGACATTTGCGTCCACCCAGTCGTATGGCACTGAGTTTATAACACATTTTATTCGATCGTTTGGTATCGAATTCGATTTGAGGGACAGCGGATTTTTTGTCCGTCCAATATTGGCATCGAGCACATCGTTCAAAGTTTAATTTCACAATGTTTTAAAATTGTTGATCTTTCCACACCGGAACTGGCAATCGTAATTTGTTATTTAATACCTTTTTTACCTTTGTTGTTTTTTTCCGCGTTCCGTGTGCACCGAAGGCCAGTAAACGTCTATTTGAGGCGGCATAGACATTTGCGTATACCCAGTCGTATGGCACTGAGTTTATAACACATTTTATTCGATCGTTTGGTATCGAATTCGATTTGAGGGACAGCGGATTTATTTTATTTTATTTTATTTTTGTCCGTCCAATATTTGGCATCGAACACATCGTTCAAAGTTTAATCTCACAATGCTTAATTGTTGATCTTTCCACACCGGAACTGGCAATCGTAATTTGTTATTTAATACCTTTTTACCTTCGTTGTTTTTTGTTTCCCCTTTGCCCTTTCTTTTGCGACTTTCTATAGACTACAGCAAGGTTCGCACAACGACCTAGCCACTGTTCACCATTGGAAACATTTGACCTGTTTTTGTCCTTTTCTCGTCTCACATGAGGTATAAATAGAAAAGAAATGAATTTTCTGACGGAAGTATGGAGGAAGAAACGTAATTAACTAGAAATGTTTAAAATTAACAAAAGAGACAAATGTTGGGCTATACGTTTTGGTGTCGTTAGCGCCCTCAATAGTTAGTACAACATATTAACACAGTAACAAAAAATCAAGCTGGATTGTACGTTGCCCCAAAAACCAAGCCCCCAGTTTTGTTTTCAGTCCCACTCGGCGTATGGGATATGGGACATGGGACATGGACGCACTACATTATGCCATTTCCACAAGCGCTCGTGGGATGTCATTATGCATAATTATAACTGTTGCAATTGTGTTGGACCTTCCATACATGCATGCCTTGCTGAGAAAACATCCCTAGCTGGTCTGAGCAGTGAGCACAAGACGTCATTGTCTTGCCAGTTTTCCGACAAATGGTAGCACTCATACCATTTTCAGCTGTTCAAATGTCTTGTTCTTTTTATGAAAAAGGTGTTATGTTTGTTTAGCAGAGTGTCTTGTTCGTGGGTTTAATTCCCCTTTCCATCTTACCCAGACCAGCACATAACGGTACCGTTAAGTACTGCTGCATCCCAGTATTCCGCTATATTGACAATATAATACTTTGCAAAAATTGTGGTTTCATTGTGGAAATGATTCAAAAACGGTGTTAGTAAGAACAGCAAATGTTACAGAATAAACACGTATCTGAAGTCAATGACCTCTTCCAGCCTGTGGAATACAAAACATGTCACCATAAGCATACAAAACTAAGCTATAGAGCTTCTGCGCGGGCGGCCATGACAAGAGCAGGTTTTCTAGCACCTGTCATGGCCGCCGTGCAAAGGTTCTATTAGCGGCATTTGGTGCATGATATGAGACCAGTGGTATTCCCCCTTCCATTGTTCATTATTGTGTTTCAATCATCCATGGAATTTCCTTTCAGGGATGTTTTAAAAAAGGTAAATAAAGACCCGAAACAGTGACGTTTTTATTCAAAGTACTTCCGTTTCCATTCCGGGCGCTCATCTCCCGTCTCCTGTATCGCCGTCTCTGCTAGAAGTTCGATCACATCGTCTACGACCACCACGACGTCTCCATTCAACTTTTAAAAGGTGCTGTGGCGTGGGCACTGTATTCTATAGTTACTCCGAATTAAAATACGGCAGTCAAAAACCTTTTGTATTCAGCCGTGTGTGAACTATCCATTAACATATCGCAAAAAGAATCACGATCCGCGGCCCCGCGCCACTTCGCCAAACACTTTAAAATTCGCGATAGACCTTATCGCTAATACCGCTTGGGCAAGTTTGCACAAAAGCACAACTGTATTGTGGGAAGGAAAACGGGGCAAAGTCTGCCCCGAAAACCTTCCCACAATACATTGCTGCTTTTGTGAAAACTCACCCAAGCGGTATTTGCGATAAGGCCATCGGAATGAAAGTCATAGAATACCATCCGGAAGATTTCAAAAACACATGAGGCTTTTTTTCATTATTCATTTTTAATTATTTCGTAAAACAGGTGCCCGAGGGGTACATAGATAATGTATGTACTGCCCCCATAGGCTATAAGGACAGCGTGCGAGTGAGACACGACTCGGATTAATCAGATAAATCGCCAAATACCATGTTTTATTCTCACCATCAATTCATATGAAAACCTCTTACGGTTTCTTTAGTATTCTATTTACGATTTGGTTTCATTATTTTTCTTTCATATTGATCATAAAGTGGACGAAATTTGGGAAATCGGGACTTTTCTTACGTTTTCGTCTTCAGATCGATTTCACGTTTGCCATCATTGCATGACAGGCAGACACCGAGGAGACGTAATTTTTCATTGGCCAAATTCGATGTCGCGATGGCAACAGCCAATCAGATGACGGAATACATACGTGTACAGAACGTCCAAAGATTGCCGAAGTGAGATCGGGGGCGCGTACAATAGCACAATACATACGTACACCGGTATGGGTATTTTCCCATACCTTTACCGTTGAAGGTATTGTCGGTATGCATACGTATTGCGCTATTGAGTCGGATTTGCAGTCTCGCGCGGCTACACCGAAACACGAACAGTGGAATTGTGTGTCAGCACTTGGATCTCGCGCTCAAGACTATCATCTGCCGTCTGATTTCGAAAAATCTGGTTGATTGGTCGGAATTTCTCGGTTTGGCGCCATATATATCGATTTCTTTCATGAACAAGTATTGAAAGTACGTTGAAGTTCCAAATTGTTTGAAATAATGAAAAATGTTTGAATAATGAAACATTTCGGCGGCGGCCATTTGGTCATGCGGGCGGAGGACGGTATTCTATGACTTTCATTCCGATGGCCTAAGGTCTATTGGCCTCTTTACATAATTCGGCCAAGGGGGCGAGTCGGTTAGGGGGGCGATCGAGTCAGTCAGGGGGCGACTCGGTCAGGGGCGAGACGGCCAGCATGGCCAGGGAGCGACTCGGTCAGGGGGGCGACTTGGAAAGGGCGAGTAGGTAAGGGGCGACTCGGCAAAGCCAAAGGGGCGACTTGACCATGACCTAGCCGATTCCTATTCCTCATCATCATGAACTATAGTACTACAGCCACTGTGTACTGCTGTGTATTAACTTTTGTTAACATGTTTAAAGTTGAAGGACCCTAACGACCCATCTTGTCATTGACACTATCTATGACAGTCATATTCGTAAAATCTACCGATAACGTACCTTTACCTTTCCCAGTCTTGTGAACATAATGTGTATCCAAGCTGATCTGGTGCGGCACAGTGCGGGCACGTGCAACGACGTAGTACACTTGCACGTCACAAGGCAGGAAAATGTCTGCAGCCTCGTACGCGTCCCAGGCTGTGCACACTAAGCGGGCGGTACCGGATAATGCATTCCACGGGGAACGAGGTTCTACACGCAAGTCGAAATAACGAGATTGAAAGTCGAAATAACGAGTTTGAAAGTCGAAATAACGAGTTTGAAAGTCGAAATAACGAGTTTGAAAGTCGAAATAACGAGTTTGAAAGTCGAAATAACGAGTTTTAAAGTCGAAATAACGAGTTTGGAAGTCGAAATAACGAGTTTAAAAGTCGAAATAACGAGTTTGAAAGTCGAAATAACGAGTTTGAAAGTCGAAATAACGAGTTTGAAAGTCGAAATAACGAGTTTAAAAATCGAAATAACGAGTTTGAAAGTCGAAATAACGAGTTTGAAAGTCGAAATAACGAGTTTAAAAGTCGAAATAACGAGTTTGAAAGTCGAAATAACGAGTATGAAAGTCGAAATAACGAGTTTAAAAGTAGAAATAACGAGTTTGAAATATTGTTTTTGTTGGCGCTAATGGGCTTTCGTAGTACACTGTACGTACAGATTGAATACATACCTTCTCCTGTGAGGTCTACGATCCAATCACCCTCTCTGCTTTCTCCAAGAACTATGTGAAGAGTCGGATCTTCTTTAATGAGCGCATCGCATTCTTCTGCTCCTATATCGGCCTCATCGATGCGGAAGACGGCCTTCAAATACGTTGACATATCGCCAGTCACTGCATCTGTAATAATTCAATACCAGGATGTGTTGAGGGGGCACGGCTAGGCTTGGGCGACTCCAGCATTTTTAGAGTCGACTCCGATTCCAAAAAATAATTGATTCGATTTCATTTTTTCCCAGGAAAACACTAAAGCTTGTTGGGCTCAAAATGGACCCATACAAGATTCTGAAGGCCCTGAAAATAAGCCACGAAATTTTGCTTTTTTTTGGCAATTTTCGAAAAACAGAGGTCACATGATTTATCCAAACCATATTTCTGGTTCCGAAAAATCACATGGTCTTGCGAGTTAGTTGTGTGTACAGCCACATGAAAGTTTTTTTACTGCAGCACTGCACCAATTTCAACTCTGATTATCACCAATATTTATAAATAATTGACAAAAAGAGGGACTACATGTATTTATTATACAGGTTATAAAACACAGTTAAACATTAGTATGAAAAGTTGAACATAAACTTTTGATTCGAGAGTCTGAAGAACGAGAGTGCGTGCACGGTTGAGTGTAGTATATTTGCCCCACCCAGCCCGGCATTTAGCCCGAGTGTTGTTGCACAACAGCGGTTGCCCCGGTGTACGTTTTGAGAAGAAAAAAAAACAAATTTTGCCGTTGACGACCCAATTATTTTTCACATGTTCCATGCCAGTGCCAGTACCCAAAATAATGCATGCATCTTTTTGACCATGCATCGTGGTGACCGTTTGCCACGTGAGGGAGCTGCTGAGTGCACCCGTGGAGGACAGACACAAGTGATCCTTGATTATTGTTTAACATAAATACCTTTTTGTCCTGGTTGAAAGTGATAGCTTGGCACCAGACCTTGAAACTTATGCTCTCGAAGAAGTTGTGTGGCCGCTGCAAGTGTCCCTGAAGATACCTTCGCACAGATGACCGTTTTTATGTGGCCGATCGAGCCGATGATACCTCTTGCAGTTTCAAACTGAGTGGTATTTTCCTAATGGATGTAATAGTCAGATGGTTCACTCTTAATATCTTCAATGTATTTAATAAGTCCTGTATTATAGATACTACTTTTTCAGCTGAAAATCTTCAGGGATTCATGGCTCACCAACTCCAATACTTCACTGTTCAAACAAAAGCTGGAAGTAGCACATTAAAACTTGAACACCCAATGTTTCTGCTATGCTAGTTGTTTTTTTTTTCCTTTAGAAGTATGACCTTCTGGTCCTACATGTAACTGTATCATAACTGGAAAACAAAACAAACTATGGACTTGAAACTTGGTACTAACTCAGAATCTGGATTGAGCATGGGCACATTGTTAAGTTGTCATTATGATGTCATCATGTAAATAATTATACTATTTTGAAAAACGCAAAAACCGGAACGGGGTAATTATACAGCTGAATCCGCATAACAACTGACAGCTTTTGGATTTGGGGTAGCTTTTGTACCCATGGCTGCCATGAGTTGCAGTTGAATTCCATTGTTGCTGTGACCCATTCACAACTCCTTCCAATGATCTCATGCCACATTGCTATTAAACACATCTTTCAAAATATTTGGACGAACTTTCAGTGTAATGGTACCACATGTCGAATTTGGCACAATCAATACTTGAAAAAGCGTCATTTTGTTTGCAGTTCAGTATAATTGATCCAGTTACATAAATCAGTGCAGTAATTACACTAGCCCTTTGCCTTTCATATCTAAATATGAAATTGCACGTTTCCCGTTTACTTCCTCTTAATTTTTGGGGAGGTATTTAACTTGGTTGTTAAGTTAAAACAACATCCCCTTTCTGGAAAAAGTTTGGACAATCTTCTAAAAACAGACACTTACCTCCATGTCAAATACCACAAGTTTTGCAGACGTGAAACCAGTCATCCTTTTGACAGCAGTAGCGGAAAAAGATGTGAGGAAAACAACCTTGCTAGTGTCGTTTTCCAGAATGTGCATGTCGTTATCTTCTTCATTCTCTCCAAGACGCTGGCTATCCTTCCAACTGATGGCATCCTTGATAAAGTTGAGGAAAGGCCGAGGGATGCCTTGTTTGAAATTGCATCCTGTAAAGAGTAAAATAATGCACGTCAATAGAGGGTTTTAACACCGTCACAGGTACCTGTACAGACATGGATATGTAATGACTTTATGCACTTTTCGTGATGCATAACCATAGTAAACAAGTTTTCATACACGTTGACTTGGATTATCGGCCTCCATAGTCGTGTAGCATAAAAACAGATACCGGTTATGTAGTTTTTCGCGTTATACATGATGGATCACTTAGTTGCATGTATTTGTTTTATTGTCGATATACATTCCATGAATACAGATCCAATTTCATGAGTAATGCTTATGTGAAAGCAATGAAAAATCTGCTGAAAACAAAGACAAGGCAGAGCAGATTTCACAGATAAATGTACATGTACACATTAACACAGTATGAAACCCAGTGTGCCCATAATGTGAATGGTTACATGTATCGTTTTCATACATGTACCTATATTCGCTAATTTTAATGGAAAAGTCAATTATAATTTTAATGTGACATTTAAATACAAAATTTCTAACCTAACAAAATACTGATGATTACTGAAATTTTCAGCCAGGCCCAGAAATGGCAGCTTTAATGGTAGTAATTGGATTTTGGGAAAAGTACTTCCAACGGCGTCGCCGTGGTGCTATATCACTTTAATTTCATACTATTTTGGGCAGACACCATCATGAATTTGCCGACAGTACCATGAATTTACCGACAACAATGAATAATGGGGTTGTAGGGGGTGTCACATCCCCCCCCCCCCCCCCCCCCCCCCCCCCCCCCCCCCCCCCCTCGCGACGCCGTTCAGTACTTCAACATGTAAATGAACAAGCAGTACCTGTGAATGGCTGGATTGCACTCTCGGTAGTGTGCTGAGGGTAGTTTCGTTCTGCCTCTTCCCATGAGGTGATGTTTGGCAGTTGTGCAACCAGCTCCTTTTGTACTACCACGAGCTTCTTGGCTTTGTCCGCCTCCTTCGCTAAGTCCCCAATTTGGAGACGTTCAGAGACGACTTCAGCCAGAAGTTCAAACTTTGTTTTTTTCTGGCAACCCTTGCAACTTCAAGAAGATCTGAAATGGAACATTTGGAATTTAAAAAACAAATATAGTTTTCTGTCATTGACGCATACAAGGTAAGGACCTCAAGAGCTATCAGAGGAAGTTTGGAGTAGATTAGCGGAGTCTCTGAGCTCTTCTTACTGTGTCAGCGAAGGCCAAGCCGCGGAGAAGGGCATGAGGAAATCCCGGCAAACTCGGCAGGGTTGCGCACGGCCAACACTGGTCTAAAAAGGACCACACGACCAACAGTGGTCAAAACAGTGAGCTCTTATTACATGTTTTCACACAGTAATTGCATCAGATTTCCAACACAAGTATAAAGAAAAACACAAGATAAGGGGGAAATCTCACGACAGAAAATCTCCCACTAAACATGGCTGCCAGTGCAAAGGGTGTATTGCATAATCCTTGTCCAAATGTTGAAGTTGCTGCAGTAGCGATCATGATCAATCACGCTCTTACTACAATATGTATCCCCACCCTCGGGACCGTAAGAAATGGCCACTATAAAGAGGTGGCCTCTTTATAGAGTTTTCTTAAGCATTATACACATGGCATTTGGGACCAAAGGTTGGTGGCCACTGTAAGCAGGTGGCCTGTTTATCAAGGTGTCCTTAAAGATACAGGCTCGTCATTGCGCGAGGAACAATCTTTTGCCACAAAATTCACTGCGCTCCATACTAGTTGGGCAGTCGGCTCTTACGATCCCGGACGGTGCAGGCTCATTGGTATACGTACGTACACATCAAATTCAAACGCACGTACCTGCGTGGTTCGACTACACACCGGGCCGGATGGTAAGAGTTCGTTCAAAGTATGGAGTAGTGCTGCAACCGTGTAAACGTTTAAACGACCGAAATGTAACTATCCGTTTAGAAAAATGCCAAACGGATATCCGAAACCAACTTGTGAAAAAACGATCTTCCCTTTTTTGGCGCCGCCGGAAATTTCTCCAGAGGCAGTTTTGTTCCGATTTCTCAAAGAACCGGGCAGCATACCGCTGTGATGAGCCCAACGGTCGTTAACCTTTGTGTTTTCGAGCCGAAGATGTACAGTTGCGTTCGCGGGCGGAATCGATTTTACTGATGGTTTTCAGTTTCATCTTGCAAGTTGAATTCAAAGCAGGGCGGTAAACACTGTCGAGCCGACGATCATAGTTGTGTTGGAACTGTTATTGATTCCATTCTATCATTGGTTGCTGACTTTGGGTTTGAGTGACTTCTCGAAAGTATCCAATTACAGCAAAGCCCAGCTGAACTTTCGTGGCCTGCATCATGTATGCTACAATTCAATGAAGTGTCAGTGGTGCCGCGGGAACGCACATGATACCAGGTCAAAGAACTTTATATTGCGAGCGCGGTAATAAGTTTTACTTTTCGTTATGTTTACTATTCTTTTAAACAAACGTTAAATTGACGTTTAAACGTTTAGAAAAATAAACGGTAACTCCCAGCGCTACATGTAGTATGGAGGGTGGTGAATTTCGTGGCACGAATTAGCTTGTTGTGCATCGACGAGTCTGTGTCTTTAATAGCAGGTTACACTGCACATACCCTATAAATTGTTTGAAAAACGTCACTTACTGTCTGCTTTAAGCACTTCCCTGTCTTTGTCTCGGCTAGTTCGAACATCTTTATTAACTTCTCGTAGCATCTGTTGCTGTAGAGAGCAAGTTGGAAAGTCGGTTCCATAGATTTCAGATCCTGAAAGAATATTTTGACAATTTGTCTAATACATTTCTTGGACATTGTATTAAATGTACAAATGCATAATTGTAATTAGACTAAGTGTACATGGTATGCCCTGTCAACAGCAGAATGATTTCAGTACACAACAGTACACTGTTCCTTAAATATAATTTCTCCATTATAAACTTTAAGGATAGGAGAATCAATTCTCAATTCAAACACCACAATTCCATTAAAACTGGAACTGAAACAGAGCCAGGACTTGCATAATGCGCCTTCTCAGGTAAGATTTCTACTGCATTTTTGGGGAAAATGGACTAGTTTAATTACAGATCTCATCAGCTCCCTGCGCTGCTTCAATGCACCCAGGGACCAATAAAAGTTAAAACACATCGGCTTTCACTGCCCTCACATGTAGAGAGGCAATTCGTGGCAAAGTGCCTTGCCCAAGAACACATGCACCATGGACAAGCCGGATGGGATTCGAACAAACAACATTTGGGTTTACAATAGTCTACTCTTTGATTCAAAACACTACTGCACTCGGCCATGGTACCCGACAAACTTTCTTCAAATTGTTCTCACAGTAAAATAAAAACCAACAAAAAAGGCAGATGTACTTTTGAAAATGTTACGGAATCTTGCCTGCAGAATTATAAATTTTGCAACATGACTCTTTGAAGCTAGTATAAATAAAGGCCCAGGCTCGTCAGCAATGCATGCACGCCAAATTTGTGCAACAGAATATGCTGCTCCGTAGCAAAGGCATGGAGCTGCGTATTTCGTGGCACGAATTTGGCGTGCACATTGCTGACGAGCCTGTGCCTTTTAAATGTATATTCTAAACACAATAATTATGTTGTCAATCATAACTTGACACACGATGTAATCGTTGACTTCCCATTGTACGATATTTTGACCAATGCTGTGGAGAAAAGGCAAACGGCACAAGCTGGAAAGACAACTCAAGATGAAGAGATCGTAAATGTGTCGGAAGACAATCTCCAAATGCGTCAGGTACAATCAAGATATTCCATAGGGGTCATTCCAAAAATTAGGGGTCCAAAATTGTTGGTGTCCCAGTTACGTACGACACTCTCTGCTTCAAAAATCAACCCTCCTGATCACAAATTCTCAGTAATGGACTGTGGCAGCCTCATTTTATTCAATATTTTGTTCTCCGATTTCTTAAAAATATTTAAAACAAACGACCATAAAAGCTTATAATTTGTTCCATGGTATTGAATAGGAGTTTAGTGTCCCGGGTTACCTACGCCAATGAAAAATTGCTGTAGAATGAGTTTGCATTAACCTTGGTGCCATATTTACACACAAACATTAAATTGAAGTGGCATTTGTTGAAATAAAAATAATTATTATCTACTGGGGAAACCATTTTCAATCACTAAAAACACTTGGAAATCTTAAAAAGCATGTCACACTTTTGGACCCCTAATTTTGGGAATGACCCATATACATGTATTGAAAATATATTTTGATACCTTGCAGTTCATACCGTGCAGTTCATACTGTGCAGTGATAGCTGCAACAAGAAAATTAACATCCATTAATTTACAACTTGACTAACTTTATTTATCCTTGCATTATTTTCCTTGTATTTACGACTCTAAGAAGTCATGGTAAAGACACCATGTAAGATAAAAACATTACACTTTATCACTAAATTCAAGTTTTCTCACCATATTTACAATTTCTGGGGCGTTGTCATATTATGGGGTAGATTTTAGAAAAAAATTCCGATGCGTTGCAAATACCAAATCCATCGTAACTCGCCGAACCCACGTCGAAAAAATTACAAAGGGTTCGGTGAGTTAAAATGGATTTGGTACTCCAATTTATCCAAGAATTAGTGATGTTTAAGTTTCTGTATAAGACAATAAAGATTAATGCTGGGAATTTTCGTTTAATCCAGTAAACGTTTTGTAATTCTTTCATGTACCATTTAACCATTTGGCCGTCATTTTAAATGGTACTGGCTGGTTTTTTAAATTATTGATGCACGTACAAGTATACACCACCCAAGGCTACCAAAATACATAAGTACATTAAATATAAACACGTACGTGTACACAAAGTTGAATTAATCCTGGGGCTGCAAATATGCGTTTAACTGTCTTAAACCGGTTTCTCAAACAAAACCAAAAGTACATCAATGTTTATAATGACTGGTTGTCTCAACAGGTTCGTCTTGGAAAGAAGGCACCAGCTACAAAAAAAACCTCCGAAATTGTGCGAGGGGCGTATGGTGGCAACGCACTTACAGGAGTATGCCAATGAATGGCCACAGATTGGTGAGGTAGTCAATGTACAAGAAGACAAGGTGGACATTAATTGGTACACCGGTACCTACACGAGGAAATGGACCCCAATAAACATCAGGGTACAAGGCAACAAATCCAAGCAGCTTTTGAAAACGACCATCAGCAGAAATAGCATTTTAGGTGATTCATTTCAGTTAACAGCGTGGGGGGCGCACGCCTCCCCCCCCCCCCTTTTCCAAAAAAAAAGAAATAATAATAATAAAACATTTTTGTGCACACTTTTCCTGCTTAAAGTGGTTAAATATTGTGAAGATGAAAAAAACGCATGGGGATTAATTGATCTTCAACCACCCAAGTAATGGCCCACAGTTTAAAAAAGCATTAAAGGTACACACCTGCCTACTGTTTACATGATTTAGTGATGTAGCAGCATTGATAACACTTTTTTGATGGTCGTTGCAAAAAAAAATTCATCAAAATATTCCGTAATTTACTAAAGAAGTGCAAAAATAACAAAGACGGCCAAAAGACGGGTTATACGCTTTACCAGCCGTTGCAACTACGCGAGAGCCTCACGACTTTGGCACAAACGATTCGCTCTTCTCCTGCTCAGGATATCTCCAATTTTCTGCTCACGATTTCACTGGACAGCCCGGACGACCGAATAGGAATTTCCGTTTTCTTTTGAGGAGTTGGCATCATTTTTTTTTCTTCACGAACGTACGTGCAACGAAGCAACACGCCTACGTACGTGTGTGTGCACTCATATTTGCCGTGCATGCTGCGCGGGGCAAATCGCTACACTCCACGGTAGCCTGCCGTAGCACGCGCTCGCTCCCGTTCTCCGGACTCTTGAAACAAACAATTATGTTAGAATTTTCATACTTATGTTTAACTTTGTTTCATACCTGTATAAATAGTCTCTCTTTTGTCAATTACTTTTAAATATTTGGGGGAAATCAGAGTTGAATTTGGTGCAGTTCTGCAGTAACAAACCTTTATACGGCTGGAAATACAACTAACTCACAAGACCACGTGACTTTTCGGAACCAGAATTTGGTTCCGAAAAGTCACGTGACATTGGATTTTTCAAAAGTGCTCAAAAACGGCTAAATTTGACGGCGTCTTTTCAGGATATATCTAATTTACTCTCGAATGCGCTTCAGAATAATGTATGGGTCTATTTCGAGCCCAAAATAGCCCAACAAAGAAGGTGTGTTCCTTTAATTCCAACACCAAAACATTACATTGTTACACTACATTTTCATAGGCCAAAAATCATACATTTGTGGATCATACATTTGTACTGCTCATCAGCCCACCCACCTTGGCCAATAAAAAATACAGCATGTGATGATGGTTTCCCCATCACATGTACAGTGTACAATAAAGTTTATGCAGGCGGCATTTCAGGAAGCGGGAAATTACTCAACTCCCCACATTAAACATGTTGACCTGTCCGAGATAAGCCAAAATCTGACTTACGCGATGAATTTTATTAGGAACAACATACGAAATCAAACGTTCCAAGCGATTTTGTCACAGATAAGTAAAAATCCGACATAAATATATCCGACTTATGAAAGGTTTACTGTATTTTAATTTTTGACATTGGAAATCATGCCGTACTTAACAAAAAAAAACGCCAGGCTTAATGTAGCGTGTTCAGATTTTCTGGAAATTTGATTTAGATCTTAACAATCGTTTAAAATACCTCCCAAGAATGTGGTACATGTATACATGTCATTGTAAAAAACCAAAGAAAACGGAAAACGCTATTGCAGAAAACCATCAGCAGAACATGGGAAATAAACTGATTGAAAGCTAATAGGAGACGAACAAATTGTTTGTGACAAACTTGCGAGGCTTGCAGAACGTATAACCTGATTTTTGACAGTGTTTGTTAATTTTAAGCTCTTTAATTAATTACAAGATTTTTTTATCTTTTTTCACGACATAAACATTTTTTTTCAATACGACATCCACATTTTTTTTCAATGATCAATGATGCTACATCGCTAAATTATGTTAACAGTAAGCCGGTGTGTACCTTTAAAGGCCCATTGTATCTTTGGCAATGACCAAATTTAGTTTTTCATGATTTTACAAGAAAAACCTTACTGAAAGTGTTGATAGCAATGGCAACAAACACCACATTCATTTATATCCGTCCAAAATGTTATTTCATGTTGGAAATTTACATCGAAGGTGGTTTTCTAAATTCACTTGTACACAAAATGCATATATATTTCCAAAGTTTTTTAAAAACATTGATACATCTACATGTATGTAGCTAAAGTTTCTTCAGGCTAGTTTACCAGCATTCTTCGTAGATATGTTACACTCTTATCTTTTAGTCTTAATAATATTATTCCTGGTTGTCCATTATGTCAAACACTATTTTGGGATAATACAGTAACTCTCAGTATTCGCCACTTGCATGGTTGCGCTCAAAACGAGGCTTTCCTGGCATGCGTCATATTTTACAATGGATGAAATTCAATGTCACAGCAACCGACACAGTCAGTCCGCAGCGCACACAAAAGTGCTTCCTTTTATGTGCACAGTATGCACGCGTGACTTCAGCCAGTTGCAGTCTTGCATATTTAATGAGCTTGAACAGCCTGTCGAAAACCAAGGATTTCTCATTCATTTCTAGGGATCTAAACAATAAGAGTAGGATTTGCGGAAAGATGAGAAACATATCTGTCGTCGAGTATCACTATTTTACGTTTTTTTTGTATTTTGAGCTGAGAAATATTCAAGAAAAAACACGTCAAAAAAGACGACAAAAGACACCCAAAACATCGGCAAATATCTCCCTTTGTCACTACTTGCAGCAGTCCATGTTTACCTTTTATACAAAGAATATGTAATATTCTACCCATAAATAATGAAAATTGTACGTACTTTTGTCTAGTCCAGTCAGGAAACAGCGAAATCCAACGGCATTCCCCAAAAACACAAACCCAAAATTACCGCCGTGGCACCGCATAGTTTCCTGTAGTCCGATTGGCTAACGATGACGTCATTGCTAGTTCCAGATTAGACTGGTTTCAAGTCCACCAATGTTTTCGTGGGTTGTACCATGGAGCTAGTTATTGAATGCATGTATAGGTCTACCTTGATTTCCTTTTCTCCTCTTCGAACAGTATAGTTAAGCCCCCATAAATCGAGTTAAATTCAAACCGGTGTAAAAATTCTCAAAGCATAGCCAAGTGTGTATTCAATCTTAGTTTTGATCATTTTTTCCTAAAAATCACTTAGCTAGGATCTGAAGCTTTTTTTTATGTTTACACAAGATTAAAGTAATTTCCTAATCTTCTGGTTCCTTGTTCTATGCCTCCATCTGCCCAAATAAATTTTAAACAGTAATCAGTCCAGTTGGGAAAAGGATTATATGACACAGGAAACATGACAGATTGTTAACGGTTCTTTTTAATTTATTCAATGTCACACATCTTCGGATACTACACAGCAACTGATAAATAAATCTGTTAAAACAACTACATGACTTATGATTGACATATGGTGGATTTCAAAACCGTTATTATTGCCAAAAATGTAACCATAATGAAAAACCACGAGCGGAATAGTCACAACAGGTTCTGTTGTTGCAGAGAGTGTATAATTACATAAATATTATAAAACGTTTTTTAAAACTTGATAACTGCCACACATGTAAACACTGTCTGAATAGAGTTGCTAAAGTATACTGGATCAACTGTAAAAGACAAATACATGTATGACGATACAAAATATATGGTTCATTGCTTGTACATGTATTTCAAGCTGCACAGATCCCAAAAATAAAATATAGGTTGTATCTCTCATCAGCTGGTTTAAAATTATATACAGGTACATGTACATCTAAACTCTAGGTGGGACTTGCACTAACATGCATAACAAACATGAAGTACAAGTTATTAATATCAGTTGACAATTTTAACATACATTGTAATTAAAATAGCACACTGGTACAAACCCTGCAAATAAAAGTCTTGCATAAATACACACACTGCCACATTTCTTTATAGGATAAGTACTGCAACTTAATTAACGGTAAATGTATGTTTTTATGTTCCTTGGCAGAATGCTTGACACTATGTCAAAAGACAAGTGAGTGAGTTAGAACATGGTTAGAATAACTAAAATTACCAGGGATAATTGCCGGAGTCTCTGTGAAGTTGTCAGGAGATGTGTCTCAGATGAACTTTGCCATTGTGCTTCTGATGCTGCATACATGTACATATACAGGTCCCCATGGCCATGATGATCACTGCAGTAATTTAAAAGAGTTAAAACAAAATTAGTGAGCACTAATAATAACATCAAGGGGAGGGGAAGGGGGTGTTGTGCCGTGCAGGTTTAACCCACATTTTGAGTGGGGAAAATTTAACATTTCCTGAGGAAACACTTAAAAAATTGCAGTGGCTATATATAGTTACAGTAACCATAACGCGTTAAGAAATGCATATAGTTACGGTATTGCAACTGCGTAAATCACTGCATCGATGATATCAGGGGGCGAGTCGGTCAGGGGGCGAGTTGGAAAGGGTACATAAGGTGGCGACTTGACATGATTCCAACTTAATAGGCATACCTTAAGAAAAACATAAGTGGGATAAACAAATTTAAGATTTCTTTTAAATTGTGTGAAGAAAGACTTAACAATTTGTCAGCCTGGCTCGTATGTTTTGCACTCAAGGTCTAAAGCCATGATCGACTCCCCAAATTTCCCTCAACTTTGAAGTCGAGTCGGTCAACGGACGAGTTGGTCCAACGGACGAGTTGGTCCAACGGTCGAGTTGACTGTCATGAATGTGTTTAGGCGCATTTCTACAATGTCTGCGTGCATACGTACGTACGTGTGCAGCCACAGTAACATCGCACTGCTAAAAGGGTGAAATCTCGCGGTAAAATCGTAGCGCAAAAACCATTGAAAAAACTCTTTCAGCAAGCCACATGGCACGTTAAACGAAAGCACTTGTCTTCATCTATCGGAAAAACGCTATTGTTTTCCAAAGTTTTGTCTAGTCCAGTCAGGAATCACAAACCAATTGACCCCCTCAAAATCCACGATACGACCCATCACTTCAGATTTACACAATTACCAACTAAACAATGACCCAAATTGTGACAAAATATACATCAATCGAAAGAGGAAGAATTATTCTACAAACTTACCCCGCCATCTTGGCCACCAACTACCCGTTAAAAACGGTTGCGAGCAACGAAATAAGGCCAACGAAATCTCGCGAACATCCCGGACTTTCTCGCGGTGCGTTCACGCCAATGAGCTGCGCAGATAAAATTGGGTATTTGACCTCATTATCGGGTGCGCTGCGGACTGACTGGACATGGTAACGACGCGAGGGAGTCATTGTTCGTGCAAGGAAATTAAGCCTCACTGTTTCGACAATATGGCGGAACCGTGCAAGTGGCGAATAGCGCTCTTCAAGGGACCACAATAATTTGAGCTTTATATCCAGAGAGCGCTATTAACAATACATACACAACGCAGAGAATAATGGATGGGACTTGGAAAAAGGAGCTTAATATTGAGAAGAACTTTATATCAGGGGTTATTATAACAAGAGTTTACTGTATCCCCACAAGAGTTTACTGTATCTTGTTAGCTATTGTTGTACAGCACATACATGTACTTTTGTATCATAATATCACTGGCTGCCTATTTTGTCAAGCACCACTGTATTTTCCATTGTTATGATACATGCAGGTCTCTGTATAAAATTATCAGTGGTTGGCCAGGCTGTCTTAAAGTACAGTGAGTCTTTGTATAATATTTTTCCAGTTTTGTCGAACTTCACAGTCTTTGTATAATATTATACACTGTTGCCTATTTTTATCAAACTTCACAGTCTTTGTATAATATTATACACTGTTGCCCAGTTTTGACAAACTTCAGTCTTTGTCTAATGTTATACACTGTTGCCCAGTTTTTTCAAACTGTAAAATATTGTTCATCAGTAAACGTTTACAATTACGCAAACCTGTTAAGCATTCGTCTACGACCATACCACATTGAATACACTTGTTCCCGTCTGATCACCGCAGTTAAGCAACGTTGGGCTCGGTCAGTACTTCGGTGGGAGACCACGTGGGAATACCGAGTGTCGTAGGCACTTTTGGTTTTAGTAAAATATTGTTCTTCAGTAAACGTTTCAAATTACGCAAACCTGTTAAGCATTAGTCTACGACCATACCATATTGAATACACCGGTTCCCGTCTGATCACCGCAGTTAAGCAACGTTGGGCTCGGTCAGTACTTCGGTGGGAGACCACCTGGGAATACCGAGTGTCGTAGGCACTTTTGGTTTTAGTAAAATATTGTTCTTCAGTAAACGTTTCAAATTACGCAAACCTGTTAAGCATTCGTCTACGACCATGCCACATTGAAAACACCGGTTCCCGTCTGATCACCGCAGTTAAGCAACGTTGGGCTCGGTCAGTACTTCGGTGGGAGACCACGTGGGAATACCGAGTGTCGTAGGCACTTTTGGTTTTAGTAAAATATTGTTCTTCAGTAAACGTTTCAAATTACGCAAACCTGTTAAGCATTAGTCTACGACCATACCATATTGAATACACCGGTTCCCGTCTGATCACCGCAGTTAAGCAACGTTGGGCTCGGTCAGTACTTCGGTGGGAGACCACCTGGGAATACCGAGTGTCGTAGGCACTTTTGGTTTTAGTAAAATATTGTTCTTCAGTAAACGTTTCAAATTACGCAAACCTGTTAAGCATTCGTCTACGACCATGCCACATTGAAAACACCGGTTCCCGTCTGATCACCGCAGTTAAGCAACGTTGGGCTCGGTCAGTACTTCGGTGGGAGACCACCTGGGAATACCGAGTGTCGTAGGCACTTTTGTTTTGTCGAGTAAAATATTGTTCATCAGTAAACGTTTAAAATTACGCAAACCTGTTAAGCATTCGTCTACGACCATACCATATTGAATACACCAGTTCCCGTCTGATCACCGCAGTTAAGCAAGGTTGGGCTCGGTCAGTACTTCGGTGGGAGACCACCTTTGAATACCGAGTGTCGTAGGCACTTTTGTTTTTAGTAAAATATTGTTCTTCAGTAAACGTTTCAAATTACGCAAACCTGTTAAGCATTCGTCTACGACCATACCACATTGAATACACCGGTTCCCGTCTGATCACCGCAGTTAAGCAACGTTGGGCTCGGTCAGTACTTCAGTGGGAGACCACCTGGGAATACCGAGTGTCGTAGCACTTTTGTTTTTAGTAAAATATTGTTCTTCAGTAAACGTTTCAAATTACGCAAACCTGTTAAGCAAGCAATAATTGTTTTACACGCGTCGTTAGCCCACCCAATGTGAAAGACAGAATTAATATATGCAATGGACAAACTGACTGAAATGAATGAAACACAGATATTTATTAATATGGAAATTAATAAAATAAGCAAATACTGTTATTAATGAGCAACAAATATGTACAAACAAATGTCAAAGCACCAACTTAGAAGCAAACGTAACTTGCAGGCAAATGCACTTTAAGTTGGGCAAAACAAATGAGCAAAAATAGCTTAAGGAAAAAAACTCAAAATAATTATAGCCAACAGTAAACAGTAATGACAGCTAATATGTGCATGCACATAGGTACGTACCTTTTTCGTATTTCAGTATCTACACTACGGCTTATCCCCTGGGAAAATACATTCATAATAAACATGTTAAATACACCAGATATATGATAAATATAATACAGAAACTTGCATGAGTGTATTCTACTCCAAAATATGAGGGGCCACTCTTAACCCTGAATTATTGCAGGCAACTCTTAAGCTTATCACAATGATATAGCTTAAACCTCAAAAGCCTTAAACTTGCTTTGATTAGTATTTTATACTATCACGACGGTGATGACAGTCCACAGCTATATTGACCCTATAGTTCACAGTTCAGTCTCGGAGATTGTCTCTGTCCTAGACAATCATGGAGAAATGTTCACTTAATCATTCACCAACCTTGGCTGATTTAGGAATCCCTGGTCAAAATAGGGTAGCTGTACTTGATGAGTACTAGGGCTTAGATCGCTCATCCACAACACATGTCAAACATGCACATCGTCCGGATCCGTCATGTCCGTGTGTGTGCTTTTACTGTGACCTTTCATAGCGCCCTCTCTTGGCCCAAGGTCGACACCTCTGCGGGTACGGTTCAAAACCCCGCTACAAAAACCATCTACGGATATAAGGTAAATATCCCGTAGCCTGATAAGTATTACAGGTAATGCACAAATTACTAATTTAATGGGCAACGCTGAAACTCAATGGGTAAAATTAATTACACCAAAACATCAATGAATTAAAGAAATACATGAGTTAAAGATAACAAACTATATTCAAAACATTTAGGTAAAACTTACGGTCAGCACGACAGGCTCTGGCTTTCTGCCATAATGCACGGCAAATCGCAACACACCGAAGGTGGCACTGTGACAACAGAGTGACTCACTGCACCCGGCGCTGATGTTGCTGTTGCAAGGCAAAACAAAATGCCGTCTGATTCAATACCGCGCGCTTTCCCTCTCCAGTCCATACCACTGCACAAAACAACCACTCATGCATACCAGAGGTCACACGTCATTCATAAAAAGCTGACCATGGCTCATACCACCAATTAGACTTTACCAGTCCCATGGGGTTTTAATACAGGTAACTCTGACAACAGCCCTCCGTTTCAAAGAAGATGGCCTACATCTTCTCAACCTGTCAGAGTAAAAACAAAAACATTAGCCTGGAAATTATTCAGACTGTCATTTCTCTTTCAGCATTCTGTGGGAGACAGAAAATTATGTGTTAGTCATTTTAATATATAGTTTCAACATACATTCAAAATGACTTGTAGTTTAACCTACTACACTCACTGAGCCAAAATTGTCAAAATTATAGCTCATTGGTAACTATATGCTATATAGTTGATACAACAAATGTGATCAAAAGGATCTTTAAGAAACTCTGCTAAGAAAGTCGGCACCTACATTGAGCTTACCTGGTATCGCTTCAATGCGGAAGCGGTGGGACTGCAGGGACAATGCCCATCGCATCACTCGGCTGTTAATTAACTTGGCACGCTGTAAGTACAGCAGGGGCTGGTGATCTGTTTCCATAACAAATTCCTTACCTTCCAAATATATCTGAAATTCGTTGATTCCCCACACAATGGCAAGACACTCTCGTTCGATAACCGAGTACTTCTGTTCACGAGGTAAGAGCTTTCTACTCGCATATGCTACTGGCAATTTGTAATCACCTTCTTCTTGCAGGAGAACCGCACCAATTCCTGTATCGGAGGCGTCAGTTCTCAAGATGAACCCTTTTCTGAAATTAGGCAGTTGGAGAATTGGACTGCTTGTGAGGGCGTCCTTCAGCACAATATATGCCTTCTCCGTCTTGTCTGTCCAGACTATCTTATTTGGTTTTTTGGCCTTCGTGCAATCAGTTAGAGGTGTATAGATGGTACAAAAACCATCAATGAACTTGCGGTGTGGTGCTGTACGAATCTTCTCTAGCTTGTCTTGTACGGGTTTCAACTGCCCTTCACCCACAATATGGCCGAGGAACTCAACTTTAGAACACCCTATTCTACACTTACTTGGTTTTGCCGTTAGATTAACTTGGCGGAGTCGAACAAGCAGTTGTTTCAAAATCCTCAAGTGCTCTTCCCAGGTCTCTGTGTGGACTAGGATGTCGTCGATGTAGTTATGGACCTGATCAATTCCCCGAAGGACAGATCTCATAACTCGACTGAATGTTGCAGGGGCATTAATAAGCCCGAAAGGCATTACCCTGAATTGAAAGAGCCCTTGCGGAGTGAGGAATGCTGTCTTCTCTTTTGCACTTTCTTCTAGAGGGATTTGCCAATACCCTTTGCTGAGGTCTAACTTGCTGAAGAAACGAGCTGTGGACAAATTAGCAAAGATTTCTTCGGGGTTAGGTATTGGCTCTGCGTCAAAGACTGTAATCCTATTGATCTTCCGAAAATCTATGCAGAACCGACAGCTTCCATCTGGCTTCTTTACAAGAACAATGGGGGAGGCGTAGGGTGAATTTGACGGCTCTATAACTCCCATGCTTAGCATCTTTTTACACTCTTCCTCCACTACATGTCGTTTAGCATAGGGCAGGGGATATGGTTTCTGATGAATTGGCATATCTGAAGTGACCTTTATGGTGTGGACCCCAACAATGGTTCTTTCTGGTAGGTCAGTCTTCACCTCAGACTCCACATCCTTTTTCCCGCTCCATAACTCCTTTAAGATCAACATTGGACCCCGCACAGATCTTCCATACAGCAGCTCGAATGGTGAGAATCCCAATGAAGACTGCGGTACTTCTCGATATGCAAACAGAAGTGGATCCAGATACCGATCCCAATCATCTGGCCTGTCTGCACACATTCTGCGGAGCATCTTCTTAAGTGTACCGTTGAATCTCTCAACGAGACCATTGCATGCCGGATGATAAGGAGTCGTTAGCAACTGTCGCAATGAAAGGAGCCTTCCTACCTCCCTCATCAGATCAGATGTAAATTGGGTCCCTTGGTCAGAGAGAATTTCCATGGGAACTCCAACTCTAGAAAATATCTTAACCAAAGCTTCGGCAACGTCAGTTGTCTCTATACGAGGTGGAGCTATTGCCTCGGGGTACCTAGTGGCATAATCCACAACTGTCAAAATATAGCGGTTCTTCCTAGCCGTCATCGGGTGTATAGGGCCTACTAAATCGACAGCCACTCGTTGGAAGGGAACATCGATAACCGGCATCCTTCCAAGGGGCACTCGTTTCACCCGACCTTTAGACACTTTTCTGACATACATCGCATGAACGACAAAATCTGGCAATGTCGGCTTGTACCCCCGGCCAAAAGAAACTGGACATCACTTTGTGGGTGGTACGTTTGATACCCTGATGGCCTCCCGTAACACTGTCGTGAGCCAACTTTATAACCATTTGGCGGTAAGGTAGTGGTACTACAAGCTGCTGGACTTGTTCGGCATTTTCTACTTTATTCCGTTGAAATATACGAAACAACTTACCTTCCTCTTGAATGAAGTACGAAGTGCGACCATCTCTCCCACTTTTCACTTGGTCAGTGTTGGCTAATTCTCTGATCTTTTGCAGGGTGACATCCTCCCGTTGTGCCAACTGAAACTCTTCCGAGGTCACGTCTGGTAGGGTCAGTGATACTTTCATAGGACGATCGAGTGGGCTTATTCTCCTTCTGTGCCTGGGACCTTGTCTGTACAGCCATCACTTCAACATCTGTTGTCTTCAAGTCAGTTGGGTGTTTCCACTGAAGGTTTGGATCATCTGCTGCTCTGGCATGCTGTATGTTACCTAAAACCAAACCATAAACTGGCTTATTCATACAAATGGCTTCTACTTCACCAGAATAAAAAGGTGTATCTATCATAATTTTGGCCGTTGGAAACCTGCGAACTGTGCTATCAATCATAACACAGTGCTTGTAGTTACCCGTCATCTGCTCAGACGTGACCAAATCTTGTCGGACTACTACCCCACTGCAACCTGTATCACGAAGTACACTCACCCTAATAGCACCAACCATCCCATCAGTGACAGGCATTTCCGTTGGTTTAGATTGCTTGTATATTGCCGACATCACTGGAAGCGTGTGTCCGCACTGAAGTTTAGCAACCCCATCTGTACTGCAGCAATCCTGCAGACTTTGGGTTTCCACCATGCAGGCAGAAGTCTCTTTGTGTACTGGGGGCTTCACACATTTGGGACAAGGACATTCGATATACGCGGGGTGGAAAGCTGACCCTGATCAGATTTATCTGTCTGTCGATTACCCTGACCTTTCTTCTGAAAATAATTTGATTCTCTAGGTCTGTACTTACCCTTACCTTCGGTTGTCATACTTGCCACTTTCATTGGCTGACTGGTTCCTCTTCCCCAGCAGTCCTTGGCAAGATGTCCTGTCCTACCACAATTGAAGCAGCGTAGACCCTCTCGGTGATTATAAGGCTTTGGAGTCGAGGAAGTATCCTTCTTGGCTTCAGTAGGATGCCGCTGATTCCATCCTCCATATGACTGGCTGGCCTTGCCTGTAGCTGTTGGTGTACGCCATAGACTCTTCCCATGAGCTTCTATATACTGTTGGGCTAGCTCTGTCATATCATCGATGGTTTTTGGCTTCCGCTCCTTAAGAAATAAAGATAACTGCGGACTTGATCCATTAACAAATTGTTCTCGCAACAACAGATCAATGACGCCTTCGTATGTTTTGTCTGTTGAAGACAATTCCACCCACCTATTAAAATAGTTTTCTAGCCTAACTGCATATTGAAAGGCAGTTTCTCCACTTTCGGGTTTGGCAGTGCGAAATTTCTCCCTAAAACCATCCTCCGTGAGTCTAAAACGCCTTAACAATGCACCTTTCAAAGAGGAGAAGTTTGAGGCCTGGTCAATGGGTAGTCTGTAATACACATCCAGTGACTTACCCTTGAGGAGGGCACTTAAATTGATTGCCCAGGTGTGCTCAGGCCACCCAAGGCTGGTAGCATACCTCTCAAATCTGGCAAGGTAGGCATCCATGTCATCCTTGAGGTCATCGAATGTTGGAAGCTTCGGAGTACGGGATGGTGCCTTCACATGCTGATGTGTACCACCATTGCCGTCTTCAGAACCTGTAACACTAGCAGAATCTTGTTTTGACTGTAACTGAACTTTTTTTTGTAGAATGTCATGTTCGCACCGTTTAATTTCTAACTCCTGTCGTCTCAATTCCATCTCTTGGGCTCGACTGTCACGTGCCACATGTTCACGTTCTCTAACAAACTCTATCAAATCCTCATCTGACAAACCAATCTCCTTGCCCAGCTCCAGCCACTGTCTATCAATTGTCGATGTCACACACTCACACAAATTAGGATAAATCACACACAGGGAAATCACAGGGCATAGGGAAAAAATAAAAAAACACGACGAGACTACGCAGCTGCACACAGTTTCGCAATTTCATAGGCAGCGAGCAACTCATCGTAACAGTACCATCTTCGGTGTCCATGCGCACAAAAACCTTCCAACCGAAAACACGTACTGACCTCTAAGTTTATCCCTGTAAGAACTCAAATGAGAAAAAAGAACAAAACAATGGATAGTCAAGAAAAATTCACACTTAATAACAATGACTGCTCATCAGATGAGAATATACCGTCCAATGAGAATAATTCTCTATTTCACTTCTTGGCCTGACAATTACCAAGATGGGTGTGTTATGGGCTAACGAAATACCCGGATCTTCCACCAAATGTCATGCGCTATATGCAGCAAGCAATAATTGTTTTACACGCGTCGTTAGCCCACCCAATGTGAAAGACAGAATTAATATATGCAATGGACAAACTGACTGAAATGAATGAAACACAGATATTTATTAATATGGAAATTAATAAAATAAGCAAATACTGTTATTAATGAGCAACAAATATGTACAAACAAATGTCAAAGCACCAACTTAGAAGCAAACGTAACTTGCAGGCAAATGCAGCTTTAAGTTGGGCAAAACAAATGAGCAAAAATAGCTTAAGGAAAAAAACTCAAAATAATTATAGCCAACAGTAAACAGTAATGACAGCTAATATGTGCATGCACACACTTGGCAACTTACACACATAGGTAAGTACCTTTTTCGTATTTCAGTATCTACACTACGGCTTATCCCCTGGGAAAATACATTCATAATAAACATGTTAAATACACCAGATACATGATTAATATAATACAGAAACTTGCATGAGTGTATTCTACTCCAAAATATGAGGGGCCACTCTTAACCCTGAATTATTGCAGGCAACTCTTAAGCTTATCACAATGATATAGCTTAAACCTCAAAAGCCTTAAACTTGCTTTGATTAGTATTTTATACTATCACGACGGTGATGACAGTCCACAGCTATATTGACCCTATAGTTCACAGTTCAGTCTCGGAGATTGTCTCTGTCCTAGACAATCATGGAGAAATGTTCACTTAATCATTCACCAACCTTGGCTGATTTAGGAATCCCTGGTCAAAATAGGGTAGCTGTACTTGATGAGTACTAGGGCTTAGATCGCTCATCCACAACACATGTCAAACGTGCACATCGTCCGGATCCGTCATGTCCGTGTGTGTGCTTTTACTGTGACCTTTCATAGCGCCCTCTCTTGGCCCAAGGTCGACACCTCTGCGGGTACGGTTCAAAACCCCGCTACAAAAACCATCTACGGATATAAGGTAAATATCCCGTAGCCTGAAAAGTATTACAGGTAATGCACAAATTACTAATTTAATGGGCAACGCTGAAACTCAATGGGTAAAATTAATTACACCAAAACATCAATGAATTAAAGAAATAAATGAGTTAAAGATAACAAACTATATTCAAAACATTTAGGTAAAACTTACGGTCAGCACGACAGGCTCTGGCTTTCTGCCATAATGCACGGCAAATCGCAACACACCGAAGGTGGCACTGTGACAACAGAGTGACTCACTGCACCCGGCGCTGATGTTGCTGTTGCAAGGCAAAACAAAATGCCGTCTGATTCAATACCGCGCGCTTTCCCTCTCCAGTCCATACCACTGCACAAAACAACCACTCATGCATACCAGAGGTCACACGTCATTCATAAAAAGCTGACCATGGCTCATACCACCAATTAGACTTTACCAGTCCCATGGGGTTTTAATACAGGTAACTCTGACACCATACCATATTGAATACACCGGTTCCCGTCTGATCACCGCAGTTAAGCAACGTTGGGCTCGGTCAGTACTTCGGTGGGAGACAACCTGGGAATACCGAGTGTCGTAGGCACTTTTGTTTTGTCGAGTAAAATATTGTTCTTCAGTAAACGTTTAAAATTACGCAAACCTGTTAAACATTCGTCTACGACCATACCACATTGAATACACCGGTTCCCGTCTGATCACCGCAGTTAAGCAACGTTGGGCTCGGTCAGTACTTCGGTGGGAGACCACCTGGGAATACCGAGTGTCGTAGCACTTTTGTTTTTAGTAAAATATTGTTCTTCAGTAAACGTTTCAAATTACGCAAACCTGTTAAGCATTCGTCTACGACCATACCATATTGAATACACCGGTTCCCGTCTGATCACCGCAGTTAAGCAACGTTGGGCTCGGTCAGTACTTCGGTGGGAGACCACCTGGGAATACCGAGTGTCGTAGGCACTTTTGTTTTTAGTAAAATATTGTTCTTCAGTAAACGTTTCAAATTACGCAAACCTGTTAAGCATTCGTCTACGACCAAACCACATTGAATACACCGGTTCCCGTCTGATCACCGCAGTTAAGCAACGTTGGGCTAGGTCAGTACTTCGGTGGGAGACCACCTGGGAATACCGAGTGTCATAGGCACTTTTGTTTTGTCGAGTAAAATATTGTTAATCAGTAAACGTTTAAAATTACGCAAACCTGTTAAGCATTCGTCTACGACCATACCTCATTGAATACACCGGTTCCCGTCTGATCACCGCAGTTGAGCAACGTTGGGCTCGGTCAGTACTTCAGTGGGAGACCACCTGGGAATACCGAGTGTCGTAGGCACTTTTGTTTTTAGTAAAAAATTGTTCTTCAGTAAACGTTTCAAATTACGCAAACCTGTTAAGCATTAGTCTACGACCATACCATATTGAAAACACCGGTTCCCGTCTGATCACCGCAGTTAAGCAACGTTGGGCTCGGTCAGTACTTCGGTGGGAGACCACCTTTGAATACCGAGTGTCGTAGGCACTTTTGTTTTTAGCAAAATATTGTTCTTCAGTAAACGTTTCAAATTACGCAAACCTGTTAAGCATTCGTCTACGACCATACCACATTGAATACACCGGTTCCCGTCTGATCACCGCAGTTAAGCAACGTTGGGCTCGGTCAGTACTTCGGTGGGAGACCACCTGGGAATACCGAGTGTCGTGGGCACTTTTGTTTTTAGTAAAATATTGTTTTTCAGTAAAAGTTTCAAATTACGCAAACCTGTTAAGCATTCGTCTACGACCATACCACATTGAAAACACCGGTTCCCGTCTGATCACCGCAGTTAAGCAACGTTGGGCTCGGTCAGTACTTCGGTGGGAGACCACGTGGGAATACCGAGTGTCGTAGGCACTTTTGTTTTTAGTAAAAAAAAATTATTCAGTAAACGTTTCAAATTACGCAAACCTGTTAAGCATTAGTCTACGACCATACCACATTGAATACACCGGTTCCCGTCTGATCACCCCAGTTAATCAACGTTGGGCTCGGTCAGTACTTCGGTGGGAGACCACCTTTGAATACCGAGTGTCGTAGGCACTTTTGTTTTTAGTAAAATATTGTTCTTCAGTGAACGTTTCAAATTACGCAAACCTGTTAAGCATTAGTCTACGACAATACCACATTTAATACACCGGTTCCCGTCTGATCACCGCAGTTAAGCAACGTTGGGCTCGGTCAGTACTTCGGTGGGAGACCACCTGGGAATACCGAGTGTCGTAGGCACTTTTGTTTTTAGTAAAATATTGTTCTTCAGTAAACGTTTCAGATTACGCAAACCTGTTAAGCATTCGTCTACGACCATACCACATTGAAAACACCGGTTCCCGTCTGATCACCGCAGTTAAGCAACGTTGGGCTCGGTCAGTACTTCGGTGGGAGACCACCTGGGAATACCGAGTGTCGTAGGCACTTTTGTTTTGTCGAGTAAAATATTGTTCTTCAGTAAACGTTTCAAATTACGCAAACCTGTTAAGCATTCGTCTACGACCATACTACATTGAATACACCGGTTCCCGTCTGATCACCGCAGTTAAGCAACGTTGGGCTCGGTCAGTACTTCGGTGGGAGACCACCTGGGAATACCGAGTGTCGTGGGCACTTTTGTTTTTAGTAAAATATTGTTTTTCAGTAAACGTTTCAAATTACACAAACCTGTTAAGCATTCGTCTACGACCATACCATATTGAATACAGCGGTTCCCGTCTGATCACCGCAGTTAAGCAACGTTGGGCTCGGTCCGTACTTCGGTGGGAGACCACGTGGGAATACCGAGTGTCGTAGGCACTTTTGTTTTTAGTAAAATATTGTTCTTCAGTAAACGTTTCAAATTACGCAAACCTGTCAAGCATTAGTCTAATAATAATAATAAAAACTATGAATTGTAGGTTAGGGCGACAAATCGTGTGTAAAAAAGGTATATTAGGGCGACCTGCTCAACAGGGCGACATTTTGGTGTCGCCCTAATATTTTTGAATTTAAAATTAATTTTTTTAGGTCAAAAACCATTTTTTTTAGGTCGAGAACCATTTTTATTGGGACTGGAGTCGTTTCTCTTCGGTTTGTGACCATCTCCGGAAGCTTTGGGGGAAAAAATATATGGTGTCATTTTGAGTGACTCTTGCCGAAATTTCGGTGGTCTCCGGTGAGAGTCTTGCCGAAATGTCGCCCTATTGCGGCATCCAGTGTTCTTTAAATAATTACATTTATATAGCGCGCATTCCATATAAATATGTTCATGTGCGCTGCACATTTTAAAAACGAAACTAATTACATCATCGTTACTTAATTAAGATAAAAAAATCATAAATCAAAGGCAAGTTTAAAAAGATATGTTTTAACTTCGGTTTTGAACTTCTCAAGACTCCTAAGATTTCTGATGTGACCTGGAAGTTTGGACCATAGTTTAGGGGCAGCGGTCTGAAAAGCACAATCGCCTAATGAAACTTTACATTTAACATTCCCCGGAGTCAGTAACACACTATTCATTGAACGAAGACTATATCTGTTTTGACGAACAACAGACACCAGGTCACAAAGATACCCTGGAGCTGTTCCGCTTAAACATTTAAATGTTAAAATCAAGATTTTAAACTGAATACGATAGACAACCGGTAACCAATGAAGGGATTGAAGAACTGGCATAATGTGACATGTACGTGGTGATCCGGTTACAAGTCGAGCTGCAATATTTTGAATTCTTTGTAATTTACCAATGTGTGTACTGGAAATACCATATAGTAAGCTATTACAGTAATCTAGTTTGCTTGTTATGAAGGCATGCACTAAAGACTCTGTAGACTGTTGAGTTAAAAACTTCCTGATTCTACGCAAATTGTACAAGTGGTAAATTGCAGAGTTACTTATTTTATTTACATGATACCCCAACTTAAGCCCGGAATCAAACCAAACCCCGAGGTTACGTATAGCACCAGATGATGCACTAACTACAGTATTACCCACTTTCAAATGAGACACAGTTACCTTTTCCAGCTGTTTTTTTGTACCTAAAATAATAAATTATGTTTTTCCAGTATTAAGCTTGAGTTTATTTACAGTCATCCAATGTTGAATTTCATTAATACAATTTTCAATGGCACATTTAGCAACAGACTCATTTGTACCAGGTCCGGGTTTGAATGATAAATAAAGTTGTGTATCGTCAGCATATGAATGTACATGTAAAAGATGTTTCTCTGTGACCTTAAATAAACCACTGGAATACAGCAAAAACAATAAAGGACCAAGACAGCTACCTTGTGGGACGCCAGATTCAAGATGAAAACTATCTGATAATACCCCGTCAACTGATATACGTTGGGATCTGCCCAATAAATATGATTCAAACCAATTGTACACAGTTCCAGTTATTCCAAAGTTATTACGTAATCGAGTCAGTAGTATGCCATGATCCACGGTATCAAAAGCTGCACTTAGGTCTAAGAGCACAAGTAAAGTTACACATTGTTTGTCCATATTCATAAGAATGTCATTCTTAATTCGCAATAATGCAGTTTCCGTACTGTACCCCGGACGATAAGCTGATTGATTACTAGGCATGTACTCATTTTTTACTAAATAAGAATAAACTTGATCAGTGACAGCACGTTCGACTAACTTGGACACAAACTGCAAATTAGAAATGGGACGTAAATTCGTAAACCCCGTGTCCAAACCAGGTTGTTTCAATTTTGGAACTACAATGGCTTCCTTCCAGGAACAAGGAACTATTCCATTTTGCAGAGACATGTTAATAATAATTGATGTTACCGATGGCAACAGTTCATTAATGCATTCCTTCACAATAAATGTTGGTACCGGGTCCAAGATGCAGGACTTGCTAGGTGCTTTCAACATAAGTTTCCTCACAGAATCTTCACCCAGTACCTTAAATTCATCAAGGAATGCATTATTCGTTAAATTGTTAACAGGCATTAGAACAGGTAATACAGTAACTGGAACTACCGTTTTATCTAACCCTACACGTATATCAGTGATCTTTTTAACAAAAAACGACCCTATTTGATTGGCAAGATTAAGCTTATTACAATTTTGTGGAAATAACGTGTCCGAATCCTGATTTAGCAATTGCTTTACAGCTGAAAACAATTTCCGTTGATTTTGATGGCAGTTTTTGTCAATAAAATCGGTATAAAATTCACAGCGTGTTGTGTTCATGATATGCGTAGTCTTATTCCTCTGGGACTTAAAGGCTTTCAGATCTACATCAAGTCCAGATAACCTCCATTTCCGTTCTACACATCGACGCAGTCTCTTTGCCTCCCGAATCTCGTTGGTAAACCAAGGCACCCGAGCACGTCTGACGACAGTCCGTGAGCGTAGAGGAGCATGCGTGTCCAATACTGAAGCCAAAGTGTTATTGTACATGTTAACTAGCCGGTCCAGATCCGATGGTACATCGCGAATGAGGGTGGAAGCACATAAATCATTTTTAAACTGATCAATATTAATTGATTTTAATTTCCTAAATGTCACATTCTTGACTGTAAGTTCACTCTTCATCATGTTAAGATTACAAAGTACCGTTGCATGGTCGGAGAGAAAACTATCAATTATTGGTGCATCAAGAACAATGGTGTCGCTCAGCCGGGTAATTATTAAATCTAAGATATGTCCATGAGCATGAGTAGGCAAGCTCACATGTTGCTTAAGACTCATTGAATTTAACAAATCATTCAATTTATCTGTATTAGTATCAGCTGCGTTGTCCATGTGTACATTACAAATCCCCACAAATGATCACTGGTTCCGGGCAGAGAATAGTAGACTCAAGATACCGAGTAAAAACACCAATTGTCACAGGATGATTTGTAGAGTAAGGCGGTCTGTATATGATACAGAGGCGCAAACTTGATGAACAGCTGTTCCCAATGATCCATTCAGAGACCTCAAAAGAGGTCCAATCTTGTGTCCGGATCTTCCGTACAGTAAGATTACTACGACAGACCAAGGCTGTTCCTCCTCCTTTACGATGGATTCTTGGATGGTCGAAAATTTTATATCCATTTGGTACACATTCTCGTCTGACAGAAGAATCGTGTTCCGCTAGCCACGTTTCTGTAACAGCTACTATGTCTATTTCATGATGGCAGACATAATCGATGAAGCTAGCAGTTTTATTTCGGATGGATTGGGCATTCCACAGACAAAATTTCAGTTGTTTCGGTGACTCGCTCCGTATTACCGAGGTACACATAGGAATCTGGATTAAATTAACTGCATTAACACGGCGAACTGTTTCACGAGGAGAAAACTTGATAGATTGCAATCGCTCTCCATTAGACACAAAAACAGGTATTTTAAATCCTTTTTCAGCGGGTGTAAATTGTCGATATTGCAGGTGTACATGTTGAGACGAATGTTTATTAGATCCACCCCTGCTCCCTCTCTGACGTTTGGCAATTCCTAGTTCATTTATCCAAATCCAAGTTTTTTTATCCAACAACCTATAAGTGTGTGTACGCAGTGCAAATAATTCCGAACGAGAATAACAGCTACATGTACCGTACACATGTTTACTTATAGTCATATGCCTACTTGTACTTGATAAAGTTTGCAGAACCGGTGTGCATTCACTCCATTCTAACAATTTCTGTTTCTGTTGCAGAACTTGTGATTGAGGACCTGGATTAGATGAAATATCCATGGCGATGGTAATATCCAGTAGTGGTTCAGGACGAGGGACAAACAGAGATGTCTGTCCATGTTTAGTCCACTTGCACACGGCTCGTTTCAGCTGATTTGGCAGTTGTAATCCACCAACAAATCTCGGATATTCACATATTGCAGGGATGTAGTCAGAGAATGTCCAAGCATTTGTCAGAAGGGCATACAAGATCGGCAGGGCCAAATACACACGGCCGAACTTCATGTTCACTTACGGTGTCGGAAATACACGGCTAACCCAAGGTGGCATACATGAGGAAATCGAACGTCAATCGGCATACAATTTTCACTGTTAGTCCAGTAGAAACCACACCAAAAAGACGATCACGTATTCCACAATGGTTATTCGTCTCATAAAAGTTAAAAAGTTTCACATATGACAAATAAAACTGAAGATACAGACAGATTTAAAAACACTAAAAACGGGTCCATATTATGCAATATGATTAACGAAATTCATGTATAGAAACTTGGTAATAAAGACCTTTGTAAAACCCAAAGCCGAACAAAAATGGGAAATAATTTTTAATAGGACTTCTCCTCCGAACTGTACCTTAAGTTGGAAAAGGCGATATAGTAAATTAATTGATCCAAATGATACAGATTTATGGTTTAAAATTAAACACAGGATTTTGCCAACAAGAGATCTATTGTATAAAATAGGGATTACTGAAAATGACAGATGTTTAATTTGTAATGAAAATCAAGAGACTACAGAGCACCTTTTTATTTATTGCTGTAAAACCTTTGAGACATGGAATTTTGTTGAAAATTTGCTCCGAAAATACGGTGATGACAAACATTTTTATTTAAATGATATTTGTAGAGTCCTTGGTATTGGTCCAGGAATTAATAGTACTGCTTGTGTGCTTTTTTGTAAGGTTTTTCGTGTTATTTGGAACTTAAGGGTTCAAATATCTCTGTCTGCAGCGCAAGAGAAAAATACATACGTTCCTCGTAGGCCCTTTTTGTTTTAGTAAAATATTGTTCTTCAGTAAACGTTTCAAATTACGCAAACCTGTTAAGCATGCGTCTACGACCATACCACATTGAATACACCGGTTCCCGTCTGATCACCGCAGTTAAGCAACGTTGGGCTCGGTCAGTACTTCGGTGGGAGACCACCTGGAAATACCGAGTGTCGTAGCACTTTTGTTTTTAGTAAAATATTGTTCTTCAGTAAACGTTTCAAATTACGCAAACCTGTTAAGCATTCGTCTACGACCATACCAGATTGAAAACACCGGTTCCCGTCTGATCACCGCAGTTAAGCAACGTTGGGCTCGGTCAGTACTTCGGTGGGAGACCACCTGGGAATACCGAGTGTCGTAGCACTTTTGTTTTTAGTAAAATATTGTTCTTTAATCAGTAAACGTTTCAAATTATGCAAACCTGTTAAGCATTCGTCTACGACCATACCATATGGAATACACCGGTTCCCGTCTGATCACCGCAGTTAAGCAACGTTGGGCTCGGTCAGTACTTCGGTGGGAGACCACCTGGGAATACCGAGTGTCGTAGGCACTTTTGTTTTTAGTAAAATATTGTTCTTCAGTAAACGTTTCAAATTACGTAAACCTGTTAAGCATTCGTCTACGACCATACCATATTGAATACACCGGTTCCCGTCTGATCACCGCAGTTAAGCAACGTTGGGCTCGGTCAGTACTTCGGTGGGAGACCACCTGGGAATACCGAGTGTCGTAGCACTTTTGTTTTTAGTTAAATATTGTTCTTCAGTAAACGTTTCAAATTACGCAAACCTGTTAAGCATTCGTCTACGACCATACCACATTGAAAACACCTGTTCCCGTCTGATCACCGCAGTTAAGTAACGTTGGGCTCGGTCAGTACTTCGGTGGTAGACCACCTGGGAATACCGAGTGTCGTAGGTACTTTTGTTTTGTCGAGTAAAATATTGTTCTTCAGTAAACGTTTCAAATTACGCAAACCTGTTAAGCATTCGTCTACGACCATACCACATTGAATACACCGGTTCCCGTCTGATCAGCGCAGTTAATCAACGTTGGGCTCGGTCAGTACTTCGTTGGGAGACCACCTGGGAATACCGAGTGTCGTAGCACTTTTGTTTTTAGTAAAATATTGTTCTTCAGTAAACGTTTCAAATTACGCAAACCTGTTAAGCATTCGTCTACGACCATACCACATTGAAAACACCTGTTCCCGTCTGATCACCGCAGTTAAGTAACGTTGGGCTCGGTCAGTACTTCGGTGGTAGACCACCTGGGAATACCGAGTGTCGTAGGTACTTTTGTTTTGTCGAGTAAAATATTGTTCTTCAGTAAACGTTTCAAATTACGCAAACCTGTTAAGCATTCGTCTACGACCATACCACATTGAATACACCGGTTCCCGTCTGATCACCGCAGTTAAGCAACGTTGGGCTCGGTCAGTGCTTCGGTGGGGGACCACCTGGGAATACCGAGTGTCATAGCACTTTTGTTTTTAGTAAAATATTGTTCTTCAGCAAACGTTTCAAATTACGCAAACCTGTTAAGCATTCGTCTACGACCATACCACATTGAAAACACCTGTTCCCGTCTGATCACCGCAGTTAAGTAACGTTGGGCTCGGTCAGTACTTCGGTGGTAGACCACCTGTGAATACCGAGTGTCGTAGGTACTTTTGTTTTGTCGAGTAAAATATTGTTCTTCAGTAAACGTTTCAAATTACGCAAACCTGTTAAGCATTCGTCTACGACCATACCACATTGAATACACCGGTTCCCGTCTGATCACCGCAGTTAAGCAACGTTGGGCTCGGTCAGTACTTCGGTGGGGGACCACCTGGGAATACCGAGTGTCATAGCACTTTTGTTTTTAGTAAAATATTGTTCTTCAGTAAACGTTTCAAATTACGCAAACCTGTTAAGCATTCGTCTACGACCATACCACATTGAAAACACCTGTTCCCGTCTGATCACCGCAGTTAAGTAACGTTGGGCTCGGTCAGTACTTCGGTGGTAGACCACCTGTGAATACCGAGTGTCGTAGGTACTTTTGTTTTGTCGAGTAAAATATTGTTCTTCAGTAAACGTTTCAAATTATGCAAACCTGTTAAGCATTCGTCTACGACCATACCACATTGAATACACCGGTTCCCGTCTGATCACCGCAGTTAATCAACGTTGGGCTCGGTCAGTACTTCGTTGGGAGACCACCTGGGAATACCGAGTGTCGTAGCACTTTTGTTTTTAGTAATATATTGTTCTTCAGTAAACGTTTCAAATTACGCAAACCTGTTAAGCATTCGTCTACGACCATACCACATTGAAAACACCTGTTCCCGTCTGATCACCGAAGTTAATCGACGTTGGGCTCGGTCAGTACTTCGTTGGGAGACCAGCTGGGAATACTGAGTGTCGTAGGCACTTTTGTTTTGTCGAGTAAAATATTGTTCTTCAGTAAACGTTTAAAATTACGCAAACCTGTTAAGCATTCGTCTACGACCATACCACATTGAATACACCGGTTCCCGTCTGATCACCGCAGTTAAGCAACGTTGGTCTCGGTCAGTACTTCGGGGGGAGACCACCTGGGAATACCGAGTGTCGTAGGCCCTTTTTGTTTTAGTAAAATCTTGTTCTTCAGTAAACGTTTCAAATTACGCAAACCTGTTAAGCTTGCGTCTACGACCATACCACATTGAATACACCGGTTCCCGTCTGATCACCGAAGTTAAGCAACGTTGGGCTCGGTCAGTACTTCGGTGGGAGACCACCTGGGAATACCGAGTGTCGTAGCACTTTTTTTTTTAGTAAAATATTGTTCTTTAGTAAACGTTTCAAATTACGCAAACCTGTTAAGCTTGCGTCTACGACCATACCACATTGAATACACCGGTTCTTCTCTATATATTGCTCCATTACTAAGAAACAACACTGAAAACACAGTCATGCGGCGGCGTTGGTTTATTGCAGGCTACTGCTGTACTTTCTTTGCCTACCAGAGATTACATGTAGTTATTCTACTATATACAATACAGTTTTCAGGTTAAATCCTTTCTTTATGCAATAGAGCGGCACAGCTACTCGCCGGCTACGAAAAACTCATCCCGCAGGATGAGAAACGTAGGTCTGGCCCATGCAATATAGCTAAACCCCAGACGTGGCTGCCCTCGTGCATAGAATAACGGCACTTACAAGCCAACAGCTTTGGACACGGATAACAAATCTTCCAAAGAATCCTTAACATACCCATCCTTAGCCGACTCCGACTTCCACCTGCCGTGCCTTTTAAACAGTCTATCCGGCACTCCTGCTTGAGCAGTTGCTCCCCCGGATCTCAGGCTATGCAAGCCAAAACTCCTAATGTCTGAAACAAACGGGGTCAAAGCCTCAAGGGTAATTTCTCTCACCCTTGAATACGAGAGTGGCTGGTTAGCACTCCTCAATTTGTATCCGCCTTTAACTTTTGACAAGGCACGAAATATAAAGGCGTCTGGTTCACTAATTTTGGCTAGGGATATATATTTTTCCAACAACTGTACTGGGCAATACTTAGAACCTGTCTTACTTATGACAACTTTTCTACCTTCCCGGTATTTATCAGTTTTGCTTGATGGGATTTGCAATGTCAAACCTTCAGAGATAAAACAAATATGGGAAAGTTTAATATTAACAAGTTCGCTAAATCGCAAGAAACCTGTGTATGCCATGAGACACATGGTAACTGTTCTAAAGGTCATAAGGTTTATCTCTTTGGGTTGCGTTGAATTGTACAAATAAAAGTCCATCATTTCTCTCAGAACCGATGCCGGTAATGGTTCTTTCTTTGCAATGGGTTTGGCAAGCCTCCTTTTGAAACCTTCTTGGGTAGATTTTATAAGGGGAAAGACTGTGGGATCATCAATTCCGGCCATTTTGTGTGCCCAAGAGATTGATGCTACTGCCTTAGTGATTGGTGCATGAGAATTACAATTTTGACTTAAATGCGTTAGATATAAACATATATCAAATGGGTCTGCATTTAAGTGCTTTTTCCCAAATTTTGTAGCCCAATCTGATCAGCGCAAAAATGCTCCCGAGTACAGCTTGACAGTGGATTCCGCCCTAGAGTCCAGCGTCACACTTGGAAGCTGAGCTGCCAACTGCCTTAGTTCTGGGTATGTCTCCTCCACTCTGGAAGCCCAAATGCCATTGCTGAATATGATCTGTAAAAATACAAACAAAAGGTTTAGTATTGCAAACTCTAGAAAGGAGAGAAATCAAGTCTTAGTGCAAGTATCTTGCTTCGGGCTATGCTCTCTATAAACTTAACATTACCACCCCTTCCTGGGGCAAATATCGGCCAGTTTCTAGGCATTTCGTACACGTCTCGTACGGCTTTCCCTGGGTTATAACCATCTGGGAATAACATCGGCCAGTAGGGCGCGGATAACCAGCATGGGCAAATCAAAGTGCCAAAAGCCTTGGTATTCTCCATGTGGTTCAGAACTCTGGGTATCAAAGAGATTGGAGGAACAACCCAATTGTTTTCACCCTTCCAATCTACAGTGAAAGCATCTACTGCTTCACAGCCTGGATTATGACACCTGGAATTAAACCTTGCGACTTTATTATTGTAATAAGTGGCAAATCTGTCTACTGTATGTGGCCCCCACAATTCATCAAAGAACGAGAATACGTGATCTGAGACGCCCCAGTCATCCGGATCGATTTGCCTACTAAGCACGTCCGCTTTCTGGTTCTTTGACCTTGGGATCCATTCCATGTCCACATGAATATTATTCTGCAAACATGTAAGGCAAATGCTAAGGGCTACCTCCTGGAGTTCTGGTTTCATACTCCCTTGCGCTGCTATTCGCGCTACAGCTTGGTTATCTGTAAACCACTTTGTCCGGCGGTTGGGCAGTTTAGCCACAAATGCTTTCAGAACTAGGTCAACTGCTCTGAGTTCCTTCCATGTGGAATTCTTCCGGGACTCACTACTGTCCCAAGATCCCTGGGCCTTGTCATTGCCCAATTCATCCACGTAGCCACCGTAGCCCGTGTTACTTGCATCCGAATACACTACTCTAGAGTGTTCGGTAAGTGTACCAATAATGGCCTCGTTGGCCTTATCTATATTGTCAGACCAGAATTGCAATTCTGCATTGGCTTGTGGTGAAATGCTCACAGGGGCATCCCATGCCCTTCTGTTTTCTATACAGACATGCAATGATTTTGTCATGACCTTTGTTACGTTCCCTGTCACCAGACTGGTAGAAGTTATCTTACCCACAAGCCTAGCCAAAGACCTAGCCGTTTGGGCATAACCTGGTCTGGTGATATGCTCAACACCCTGTTTTATAGCGGTAATTCGTCTGTGGGGAATTCTCAAGGTACCTAGTCCGAGATTGATCTCATAGCCAAGCCATTCTAGATTGTTTACTGGATCCCAAATGCTTTTCTGAACATTGGGAACGAACCCCGACTGTATGATGTCTAAACGAACCTGTTCACTGTGTTCTTGTGCTTTTTTCAAGGTAGGCGCAAACCCAAGCCCATCGTCAAGAAAGACGACTATTGATTTTCCTTCGCCCCTCCACTTTTTGACAAGTGGACGAATTACTTTAGTGAAAATGTAAGCGGCACTTGATAGGCCAAATGGCAGCTGCTTAAATCGAAAATAGGACAACGAGTTTCCATTTTTCCAAGCAAAACCAAGAAAATCGCAATGAGCTGGGCAAATATCCAAATGGTGGTAGCCCGACTTTAAATCAAACTTGAACATGTACCCACCTTTTTTGAGGAAGGTGAGTGCAGTGCGCATGTCTTCGTATTTGACTGACTGTTTTTCAAGGTATTTGTTTACCAATCTGAGGTCTAGGATGAGCCGTTTCTTGCCACTGGTTTGTATGGAAACTGACAGTGGATTTACAACTCTGGGCTTATTCTGACATACTTCTGCAGTACCTAATACAACTAATTCGGAGATAGCTTTTAAAACAAAATCGCTGTTATCCAGAGCCGACTTGTTGTTAGTGGAGGACATTTGGGGGGGCTCCGAAATAAACGGCAATGGATAACCATTAATAATTACATTAGAAACGAAATCCGGTGGGTGTAATGAATCCCAAAAAGCCTTATGTTTTCTAAGCCGACCAGAAACTTTGATGCAACAGGCACCCGAGGTTTCTTCATATTCATGATAATTATCGACCACATGGGGTTGACTGCTATCAAAGCACAGCGGAACATTGGAATCAGACTTAACTTTACTGGCTTGAGCTAGTGAGTCCACTTTGGTCTTTCCGTCTGGGGCAAGTGGCCTTCCAGTGAGCGAAGCTTCCACACACGAAGCACGCTCCTCCGAAGCCTTGAGGTTTGTTGGCCCGGGCACTGTAAGCTTGGGGCTGTCCAAAGGGACGAAAAGTAGAAGAAGCAGAACTTGCGCCAGAACTCTTGAACTTCTTGGCCTGTTGCGCTGTAGACTCTGCTGCCCTCTTCTGCTTGATCTTTCTGGCGGCTCGATTTTCCGCACGGATGATCTTGTTGTCGTCATCTTGGTCGGCAGCCAGCTCATGCTCCTCGTACTCGGTTACCGTTGCCCAACCGTACGTGCTGGAATCTGCCAAGCGAATTAGCTTTTGTCTCTTATCGATGGTGGTAGTGACGTTGGACAGCGTAGCTTTCAAGTCTGACGGGGAAGGGTTGTCAGCATCTAACTGCTCTGCTGCAGTTTGAATTAAGTCTTTGACTTGTCTGTAAAACAAAAAAAACATTGTTGAGACAATTTTTGTAAAATTTCGGCTGGGACAATTACCGATCGACGTTGACCAATAATGCAAGTGCAAAGCAGCCATCGCGGTTTGCAATTTGAAAATTTAAAAATTGCGTGTTCAGCCTGCAGTGGACCAACGTGAAGTGACTCTCCTACTCTGCGCGGCTTAGCGCAGCTATTGTTACACGCACCGCTGCACATTCCGCCCACATACCGCGAAGAAAACAAATATGTTCTAATTCATACCTGGTCACTCAACCGAACATATTTACTTTTCTTCTCTATATATTGCTCCATTACTAAGAAACAACACTGAAAACACAGTCATGCGGCGGCGTTGGTTTATTGCGGGCTACTGCTGTCGCCGCATATGAAGGTTAAAGAAGGCGGCAAGAAATTATCAAATGAGTTTCACAGATCTGATAACCAACAATGGTGTTAATAGAATTAACCTGGTTCCTATGAGTACAAAGACAAGGAAAGACACTTAGCTGGTTAAATTCAAACTGTCGTTTGTTGCCCTCTCGTCTCCACTTAGTTCTTGTAGAATCTTTGAGCTTCTGGGATAGGGCGTTGGCAGTTTTAGATTGCTGCTCTAAAACCTCTGCCTTGGTGCTGCTGAGCTTATGTTCGAAGACTTGCGTGAACTGCGCTAGCATGTTCCGTATGTCCTCCTTCGTAGCGGGTAGCTCTTCGTCGTTCATGCTCGTAACAACCCAAGTTTGACAATGGTTTTAGGAGCGGTCAAAAATTGCGTGTTCAGCCTGCAGTGGACCAACGTGAAGTGACTCTCCTACTCTGCGCGGCTTAGCGCAGCTATTGTTACACGCACCGCTGCACATTCCGCCCACATACCGCGAAGAAAACAAATATGTTCTAATTCATACCTGGTCACTCAACCGAACATATTTACTTTTCCCGTCTGATCACCGAAGTTAAAGGAGCGTGACCAGAGTTTCTGGAAAATAGTTTTCGATGTAACTTACCAGTATTATCAAGTAACTCCCATACACACCTCCCATCCCAAAAACCCGAAAACATTCGCAATTTCCAGTAAAAAATTGAACAAAACTATCGAGTCGGCTTTCAGCGTAAAACGTTGATACTGGAAAATTAGTTTACAAATGATCGGTGGATTTTCGACGATATCCTCGGAAATATGCGGCCTAGAAGCGCGGGAGTTTCAGTTTCGTAATCAGAAAAATATAACGGATGTTATGATATAAAAATATCATGACCCATAAGGTAAGTCCCGGGGAGTTATGGGTAAAAAAAGGTGATCTGGTCACACTCCTTTAAGCAACGTTGGGCTCGGTCAGTACTTCGGTGGGAGACCACCTGGGAATACCGAGTGTCGTAGGTACTTTTTTTTTTAGTAAAATATTGTTCTTTAGTAAACGTTTCAAATTACGCAAACCTGTTAAGCATTCGTCTACGACCATACCACATTGAAAACACTGGTTCCCGTCTGATCACCGCAGTTAAGTAACGTTGGGCTCGGTCAGTACTTCGGTGGGAGACCACCTGGGAATACCGAGTGTCGTAGCACTTTTGTTTTTAGTAAAATATTGTTCTTCAGTAAACGTTTCAAATTACGCAAACCTGTTAAGCATTCGTCTACGACCATACCATATTGAATACACCGGTTCCCGTCTGATCACCGCAGTTAAGCAACGTTGGGCTCGGTCAGTACTTCGGTGGGAGACCACCTGGGAATACCGAGTGTCGTAGGCACTTTTGTTTTTAGTAAAATATTGTTCTTCAGTAAACGTTTCAAATTCCGCCAACCTGTTAAGCATTCGTCTACGCCCATACCACATTGAAAACACCAGTTCCCGTCTGATCACCGCAGTTAAGCAACGTTGGGCTCAGTCAGTACTTCGGGGGGAGACCACCTGGGAATACAGAGTGTCGTAAGCCCTTTTTGTTTTAGTAAAATATTGTTCTTTAGTAAACATTTCAAATTACGCAAACCTGTTAAGCATGCGTCTACGACCATACCACATTGAATACACCGGTTCCCGTCTGATCACCGCAGTTAAGCAACGTTGGGCTCGGTCAGTAGACACGGATAGTTTTTCGGCTCTTAATTTTAAGTCTTTTTGAGGCCTATATATCCTGCTCCTTTTGCAGAGCTAATAATTTCATCTTCAGTACAAACTCTAAGAACACCGGATTGAGGTGAGATTGACTGTTTTTCGAGGGCCTTTGGCCCTACTTCCTGTGGTCAAGTACAGGAGACTTGCGTGTAGCCGCCATCTTGGCCACGATGTATGCCGCCAAGGCTAACCGTCAGGTACTACGGAGACCGAATACCATCAAGTTTTATCCGAAGGATCTCGGAAATGTAATTTCAAGAGAAGTGTATGACGCCATAAGGAAGGAATTAGGCACAGTAGAAACCACAAAATGCATCGCTCCCCTCGACAGCGGCTGGTACAATGTGACTTTCAACAACGAACGGGACTGCGAACAAATAGCTCAGCGAGGGCTAATCATACAAGATCTACTAATGCAATGTGAACGAGCCAACGTTCAAAATTCGCTTGTTGTTTACGCAAAGGTGCCTTATGAGATGAGCGATAATACCGTCATTGGTGCATTATTGCCGTACGGGACTGTGGTTAATGTTAGGCACCAAGTGCATGATTTCGACCCTAACATTGCAACTGGAGTCAGGAGTATGCTAGTCAATAATGTTAAAAAGCCAATACCCAGTTTTGTGAAAATAGCCGGCTTCTCACTCCCCATGAAATACCGTGGACAGCAAAAAACGTGCACAATTTGTCAGAAACCAGGCCATTTTGCAAGAGACTGTGAACTAAAAGGCAGGTGCTTTGTTTGTGGTAGTTATGCCCACAGATCAACTTGGCATGACCGACAGGAAAAGGTGGAGCTGGAAAGTCCTACGATTGTCATACCGGAAGAGGAGAATGCAAGTTCAGATGAGGACGATATCACCCAAGACGAAGACACCAACACAGAGGACGAGGAGGACATGACCAGAGATGAGGAAGACACTACCGAAGATGAGCAAGACACCACCAAAGATGAGCAAGACACCACCAAAGATGGAGAGGACACCACCAACGATGAGGAGGACACTCGCAAAGATGAGGAGGACACTCGCAAAGATGAGGAGGACACTCGCAAAGATGAGGAGGACATTCGCAAAGATAAAGAGGACAGCCGCAAAGATAAAGAGGACACTCGCAAAGATAAAGAGGGCACCCGAAAAGATGAGGAGGGCACTCGCAAAGATGAGGAGGGCACTCGCAAAGATGAGGAGGGCACTCGCAAAGATAAAAAGGACACTCGCAAAGATAAAGAGGACACTCGCAAAGATAAAGAGGACACTCGCAAAGATAAAAAGGACACCCACAAAGATAAAGAGAACACTCGCAAAGATAAAGAGGACACTCGCAAAGATAAAGAGGACACTCGCAAAGATAAAGAGGATACGAGTCAAGGTGACAAGAACAACAAGAAGGGTAACACTCAAAAAGGGAAAGGAATTCCCTCAAAAACCAAGCAAGACAAAACTCCAGTTCAAAAGTCGAACAAACTAGCAAATAAAAACACTCTAGCCACAAATCTTCCTGAAGATCACAACATGTATACAGCCAAAGCCCCCGTAAATGAACCTACAGCAGAAGACTTTGAAGACATGGAAACGACGCAAGATGCTGAAAGTCACGACCGCGAGGATAGTCCAAGTCCATCCTGGGCAGACCGAGTCAAACAACACCCCTCTGGGAAAATAACCCACGAAAAGCACCACGAAACAAATACAAACCCTGAAAACGTACCTGCCGAGGGAAGTGATGAGCAAGGACCATGGAAAGAACTAAAAAGTCACAAGAAACGAATTGGGAGAAAAACACCCTACCCACAACCCAGAGGACGGGGCAGAGGCAGGAACAGAGAAATTCAAGCACAACCAGTTGGTCGCGAGTGTACATCAACCCAGAAAAAATAAAATGGTAAATTATCCTTAATGTTTATGAAAGGTGTTTTATTCACTGTAAGTCTCTTCATTATGGCGCTTAATGTAGTAACACTAAATTGCAATGGATTGAGAAATAATATGAAAAGAGATACAATATTTAATTACATGCATAGAAGGAAAATCGATGTTGCTCTTTTGCAAGAGACTCACAGTGAAAAAGAGGACGAGAGCTTTTGGAGTAAGCAGTGGGGTGGGGAAATCGCTTTTAGTCATGGACTGAGAAATTCAAGGGGGGTTGGAATTCTTATTTCGAATAAAATTACAGCAAAACTCACCAACATCAAGCGAGATGATGAAGGCAGATTTATTATTGGCGAACTAAACTTGGACAACCAAAAAATTACTGTTGCTTCAGTGTATGCTCCAAATGCTCTCGGCCCCAGAAACTGCTTTTTTGGGAAACTTTGTGATGTCCTTGTTGATTCTGAAAATCTAATTATTGGAGGAGATTTCAATTGTAATATTGATCTTGGTATGAGTAAGGAAAAGAGTAGTATTGCCTTTCTAAAATTGGTTCAACAAAATAATTTGATTGATGTGTGGCGTTCAATCCATCCTAGTGAGTTGGGCTACACACATTACAATAAAAGTACTAAAACAAGTAGTAGAATTGATTACTTCCTAATGTCAGCCAAATTGATATGCAACCTTGAACACATACTTATTAATGCTGTCGGGTTTTCTGATCACAACCTCATTTTAATGAAGTTAATTGACAAAAAAACAGTAAGCGGACCAGGCAGATGGATGTGTAATAACGATAATCTTGAAGATCCGGAATGTGTTAACAGAGTAACACATTTTTGGAAATACTGGCAAACCAAACAATTCTGCTATAACACCATCACTGACTGGTGGGAAATGGGGAAAAGCAAACTTAAAGAAATTCTTAAAGAGTATGGTAAAGAAAAATCACTTAAATATAATCAACAGACAAAGGCTGTTCAAAAGAAGTATAGGGATCTCACAAATAATCCAAACCATAATACTGATGAATTAAATCGCCTTGAACAACAGCTGAAAACCATTGAAACTAACGAGTGGGAAAAGGCTCGTGTAAGGACACATTTGAAAAATAAGTCTGAAGGTGAAAAACCTAGCAAGTTCTTTCTTGCTATCGAAAAACAAAGAACCAAGAATAATGCTATGGCAACTATAAAAGACGCTGAGGGCGTCCCACTTACAGAATTTAGATATATTGTTAAGCGTATCAATGAGTTTTACTCCCAGTTATATTCTACTACACTCTCAGAACGCTGGTTAAAATATCACTGGTTAAAAATCAGTTGGTTAAAAACCTCCCAATGTTGGTTAAATTCTATGAGTTGGGTAAATTTTTCTTTAACCAGGGGTTGGTTAAGAAATATTCTGCTTTCTGGTTGGGTAAACTGCGGGTTGTGTAAAATATAAGATCAGAGGGCTGTATTTTAACCAACTATGGTTATAATGTCGACCCCCCGCAAAAGCGAAGTTGGTTAAAACAAATCGCCCAACCATGTCACGTGGTGTCCAGCGAAAGTTGACATTGGTGAATGGCAGTTCGCTAGTGCAGCATTTTTTTCACGCGTCGCGTCGTTGTCGATGTCGATGTAAAAACGTTATGTGTGCATACACTCTGGCATATACGCACACACACATACACACACAAAATGGCGAAAGTTCACCGACAGATTAGCGGTGTTTCTGAGCCGAAATGACGGTTATTTGAAGGTAAGCCTGTCTCGTTTAATCGTCTGGTATTTCGGTAGACTGTGTGGATACATTAGTAGTTGCTACCAGAAAGATTTGGCAGACCTTTTCGAAGGTTTAAGCCGACATGAACGTGCTATTTTTGTTAACCATACACGCACGGCATGCACGGCTAGGCTTTGTACACGTGGGCCGTGGTATCTAGTGATAGTGGAATACATACATGTACTCGCTATACGCACGGTCTTCGTTTCTTCCACCCCTCCCTAGTCCCCCACCCCGGGCTGTCCCACCTATAAGACTAATAAATGGGGGTTGTCACTTTTCGTGTGATAAATTCCCCGCCACTGGGAAAAATTTGGATGACAAAATCCTCGCCCATATGGGGACAAAACGTGCACGTTTTTTTCCCCCAGGTGCGCTGTAAATTTTATTTCTATATGCGTCGTGGACAAAATCGCCACCTGAGAGGTGGGGCACCGCAGGGGGAGGGGGAGCAACACTTGATAGGGACATGATTTGGAAAGAATTCCGATTACCACTAGTCGCCACTAATTCTCCTTATAGTGATTTAATAACCACTAAAATGTGTTAAAAGTTTGAAGGGAAGTGATTTTTTTAGCCAAACAGGTAAGAATTTAGTACTCGGACATTTATTTTATTTTTTTATTTATTTCATTTTCCGGGATATAAATCACAGACAAATAAATTACACTCACATATTACATACATACAAATAAACACTGAGAAGGAAACATAACAAAAAAACAATACCCAAATAGCTCCCGCAGGATTACCCAAAAGAAACAAGTTTCTATCGAGGGGCTCTCCAAACTAATTGGATAATACATTTAGGATAAATACATTTAATAAAAATATTTACAAAATTAAGCAATTATCATAAATTATAATACTTGTAAATAAAATAAATACTGGCATGCATACTATATTTAAATCATAATTATAAAAAACAAAAAACAAACAAAAAAACAAACAAACAAACAACCCAACCAACAAACAAAACAAAAACAAAAACAAAACAACACACAAAACAAAACAAAGCAAAACAAAACAAAACAAAAAAGTACATGATATTGAAGTGATAAATCCTAAGCTTAATGTCAATACAGTCATTAGATCCTTGATGTCGTCACCCACATTCGTTGGGTGATGGCATCAACGACCAGTTTACTGTACAGACGAAGGGGTGACTATGTTTCAAATCAAATTATATACTTAACCAAATACATTATCTAATTTAACTGAGGTCTTAATTACAATAATTATATATATTAAAAACAAAAACAAAACAAAACACCTGCAGTGTAAGAAAGGAGTTTGTTGAAAAGGCCAAAGAAATTTGAGAGACTTTTGAAAACACGGATTGAAGATGAAAATATGCTGGGTGAATAGGCCTTTTCTAGAAAGCATGAGAGATGGGATCAAGACTGAAAAGATGATCACGTAAAGAAATAATGAAAAGTGTAGGTGAATGTTCGAGACAAAGATCTCGAACTTCACCAGAAAGGGAGTTAAAAAATCTTGGAAAGAAGGTAAACAAAGAAAATTTGACACAGTTAGTCCTGCTGTATTGATGCTTGAAGAGCAGGGTTTCGTTTTTCCTAGTATTGATCTGTGGGAGAAAATGTGAAGAAACAGAAATTGTATTGTAGAGACATTTAACAACAAAGGAAGCACTGAGGTATACCAGTCTGTTGTAGAGAGGAGGCAAGTTAAGTTTGGACATCACTAATTTTGCCTTAAAATGATTTTTTAAACGGCAATAAGTGCAAATCTAATAAGAAAACAATTTGGAGGGGAAAAAAATAAAGAATTTACTAGGAAAAATTTACAATTTGTCTGAATTGTCCCATAGGCTTAGTGCATGATACACTCCTTTAGCAGTGCTTTGCGCGCGCCACTTTAGTTTGCCCGCTCCAACCACTGCTAAACTTCGCCGCAAATCCTGCGAAGCGCGTGGGTGTGACGTCGCCCAAGACCGAGCCTGGATGACACTTGCCATGATTGGCTAGATTCTGTCACCTGACGTTGGTTCTGTCACATGACCTGCATCTGACACAGTAAAGATGGCTGCGCCCAGGTACGTCAACACTAACGTTGCTTTGCCCACTGTCGCGTCGACTTTTTTTGTCATTATTTCGTCCTGGTTGTTAGTGTGGTTTTACACAGTAAGTATTTGTTTCACGGACATCACCAATCCTTCACCGTGATCACTGTACATCCCTATAGAAAGGTGGGGAAATCACATTATTCAAGCTCTTCTTTTACCGCGAAATCATGTGTGTATTAAAACTGATTAGGGGAGAGCTGGAGATGAAGAATGGGTATGTTTTCATATACATTGAACACGGATTTGGGTAAATTGATATGTTGGAATCGATAGCTTATTCAATTCTAAGATATACTTCCCACTGACACTTCCGTCGCAAATGTTGCATTTCTGAGATAAATAAATGATAAAGCATAAAGTAATGCACAAAATGACGTGGCGAGCGGTCTGTGCGTAAGCGCGACAACAGAGAGCGCTGCGCGCGCGAGCGAATGGTTATCTTGTGCACTAACTGAAGGCAATTTTTGAGGAAGAAAACGTGATTTTTCTACAGAAAAGCAACATTTGCGACAAAAGTGCGAGTGGGAAGTATATCTTAAAATTACATTATGTGTTGATTCCAGGAGGTAATTTCCTTAAAATCTTTGTTCAATATATACGAAAAAAATACCGAAGAATGCGGTGCAGTATGAAGCGCCCCCACGGAGATATATTGCGCCAAGCCATGCGAATAATTCCTCAACTTCAAGTCTGATCAGTCTTAGTTCAACACGCTGTCTCGTTTTCTGCTAAACTATAAGCTTTGTCACGAAAGCCTAAATGCAGCAGGAGTACGTAGCACACGTGGGGGCACGCAACGTCGTTGTCAATGTAGTAGCACACATTTACGCCTGGAATGAAAACTACGCACTCGACGAAGCTCACGAAGAGGAACTGATAATCATTTTTGTGTGCTAAAACAAACAAACAAAGGGAATGTTTTTTACACTGAAATTTTGCACAAACACAGACAACAATCTCCCCAAACTGTCGCTGGTTTCACAAGTCTGTTTCGCAACACAAACTACCCTGTTTGGACCAGAAATCTCACCGTCAAACAAACATCTTGCTGTGTTCCAATTTAAATATTTAAAAAAAAAAATTTAACAATAATTATCGTCAGAGAGTATTCTTTATTTTCAGAATCTATTCAAAAAGTTGGAATTGAACAATGCTGTTAAGGAGTTTAATTAATAATATTTCTTCATGATGTACTCTCTGCAACAGCAAAACCTTTTAATTGATGTGACTATTTATTCAGCAGATGGTTTTGCATGTACAGTGTATTATGGGTTACATTTTTGGCAATATTTACGTTTTTGAAATCCACCATGTCATATTTATCAGTTGTGTAGTGACTGTGTAAAGTTGTGTGACAGTGAATAAATAAAGAAAACCGTTAATTAACAGTCTATCATTTTATTTCATGATGTGCTTCTGTGTCACAAAAACAAGACCATAATATATATTTTTCCCAAAGTGAGTTTGGCTGTTTATTTAAATTTATTTGGGCAGATGTAAACATAGAGCAAGGAAACAGAAGATTGGGAAATAGAGTAGCTGACCTTTACTTAAATCTTGTGTACAACAAAGTAAAATCTTCAGATTTAAATTTGAACTTGCAAATCCTTGCTAAGTGATTTTAAGTAAAAACTTATCAAAACTTAATTAAATACACGCCTGGTTTATTGGCTATGCTTTGAGTTTTAATAGCTTATTGGTTTTGATTTAGTGGGGCTTAATAATACTGTTCAAAGAAGAGAAATATAGATATTTAAAAAAATAAGGTATGTGTACTTGAATTCGGGGCGATTCAATAAAGCTCTTTGCGTACACCAACGCAAAATAGGTGGACCGTAAAGCAGTCTAATCTGGAACGAGCAATGACGTGAACCATACGGCGCCACGGCGGTAATTTTGGATTTCTGTTTTCTCGGAATGCCGTTAGATTTCGTTGGATCCCGACTGGACTAGACAAATGTACGTAGAAGTTTCATTATTTATGGGTATAATATTACATATTATTTGTGTAGAAGGGAAACATGGACTGTTTTGAGTATTAGCAGTGGGAAATATTTGCCGATTTTTGGTGTGTGTTTCATCGTCTTTTTTTGCAAGCGTATATTTCACTTCTCGCGCTGCGGACCGGCGGTATATATGCATATGCATGAACGTTAGGAGGCGCGGCGCGATACCCGATTGTGATTGGCTATCCGTGCAACAAACCTAACGATTTTGTAAGCGGTGTGCTGATTGGCTTCGCAGGATTTGCGGCGAAGTTTAGCAGTGGTTGGAGCGGGCAAACTAAAGTGGCGCGCGCAAAGCACTGCTAAAGGAGTGTAAGTGCATGAGGGCTAATGTGATGTCCGACTTGTAAATTCTTTCCGATAGGTGTCATGCATACTACGTTTAGTCTTTGTTTCATTTTGTTTATCAATACAGCAATTTAATAACAACACGGTAATGAGAAGCCAAGGCGACAACCACTCATCACAGTTGATCTGACAACTGCTACTCCCTGATGCTACTGTCTTCATGGTGAAGCTGGTGAGGGCCGATCGAGGTGGATCATTCCGATGGAAACACTAACATTCAAGAAGACATAGTGTGCTGGACATAATAACTGATCTGCCGTTTGACATTTTGTTTGTGAGCTACAGCTGCCTTAGAGTAATCTGGTGTGAGAAGCCTGAATACGGGAAACTTTTTTATTTAGTGGACAGTAATGATCGTATGCTAACTGCATTTTTGTCACTTTTTGATCCAGAACAAACTTTCCATACTTTGCAAGCTAATCGCAACTAAATATAAATTGTGTTAGTGTTATTTCGCAACCCGAAGTTAACTTTTCTTTGTCTGTGTAAACCACAAAAGCACTCAAGCATTATCAAACTCACTGTTAACATAGTGTAATGTGTTTGAAAGAATCCAAATACTTTCATTCAGACAATTTTAGGATATTTGACCTACGGTACTGCTGCTGGTTATGTACACCAAAATACGGTATACATGATACATGTATATTCAAAATAATAAAATGTAAAATTATCAAGGTCATTGTGTAGTATATGCCTTTATTGAGTGTCTTAAAGAACTGATAACATAATAAATTAACCAACTGTTGGTAAAATATTTCCCAATTTCTGTGAACAGCATTTAAGTAAATTGCCCAACCATTCTGGTATAACCAACTGCATGGTAACAATTTGCCCAACTCACCATTAACCAACAGGTTGGTTAAAATTTAATTAACCAATCATTGGTTAAACATTTTAACCAACCACGTATTAAAATTTAACCATCCTGGGTTGGTTAAGGTTTTAACCAACTGTTGGGATGTTCACCTGGTAATACATGGTTGGTTAAAATTTTAACCAAGTTGGTTAACATTTTTAACCAACGTTCTGAGAGTGTAATGGCACTGACCCCCATGAGCAACAAACAATTATAGATGATGTCAACTCACACGAAATCGAGGAACCTGAGATTTTGGAAAGTAATATTTCAGGAGCTGAAATTACACTTGCTCTCCAGCAAATGAATAAAGATAAATCACCCGGTATTGATGGGCTGACAGTAGAGTTTTATCTCAAGTTTTGGACTATTCTTTTGAGTGTTTTTCAAGAATGCAAAGAAGGAGGTTCACTTCCCAATACAATGAGCACTGCTCTTATTAGATTAATATACAAAAACAAAGGGGATAGGGAAGACCTAAAACATTGGCGTCCAATTAGTTTATTGACAGTAGATTACAAAATACTTGCTAAAGTCTTAACTAACCGACTTCGCAAATGTATGCCTAATTTGATTGGAGAAGAGCAAAGCAGTGGGGTATCAGGTAGAAATATTCACGATAATCTAATGATTCTAAGAGATGTTGTAGATGACCTTAACATGAACAATAAACAAGGGGGGCTCCTAAGTATTGATCAAGAAAAAGCCTTTGACAGGATAGAATGGGATTACATGTATGAAATTATGAATAAGCTCGGCATTCCTCAGGGGTTCATTGATTACATAATGGTTTTGTACAGCAGACCGAAAAGTTGCGTCATTGTGAATAACTATATAACTCGTCCCTTTGACGTAACCAGAGGTATCCGGCAGGGTTGCCCCTTGTCACCGCTTTTGTACACCATCTGTGCAGAAGGATTGGCCTGTCTAATTAGAAATAATACAAACTTAACGGGTATCCCAATTCCATACACTGATGATCAAGTCAAATTAATACAGCATGCTGATGACACGACGGTTTTTATTTCTCGTGATGAAGATTTTCCGATTTTAGCAAACATTCTAAATATATACAATGAAGGCACGGGATCCAAAACAAATATTCAGAAATCAACAGGGCTCTGGCTCGGAACCTGGAAATCGAGGACAGATTGCCCAGGGGGGTATAATTGGGTCAATGACAAGATTAAGATTTTAGGGGTTTATATTGGCAATGAAGTAACCCAGTCTGACAACTGGGACCCCAGAATAAACAAGATTAAGAGTGTTTTTAACAGTTTTAAGGGAATGAATTTAACTTTAAAAGGAAAAGCAGTCATCATCAACACTTATGCTGGAGCTAGTATTAATTATTTGGGAAGTGTTGTGCCATGTAATGATGATTCAATAAAAAAAATGGATAAATGTATTTGGGACTTTTATTCGAACAGTAAACCTGATAAAATTAACAGAGATACAGTCAGAGGTCCTAAGGAAAGAGGAGGTACAGAGGTTTTGAATGTAAAACATAGATTAACTTGTCTGAAATTAAATTGGTTTACCCGTTTTAGCACATGTACTGGAAAATGGAAACAATATTTTGATTATTGGATCAAGAGAGCTAGTGCTAAAGGTTTAGGTTGGTAAGATTTAGGGAATTACCCTACAGCCTTAAATACCAGTGAATTTTATCGAGAGGTAATTAAAGCATTTCATAACTGCGGAGGACGTATTAACTTAGGCTCCATACAAAATATTGCTTGATTCTCATCAGCGGCCGGGTCAAATTTGCGGCGCCGGATCGATTTTTTTATATATTTTGTATACAAATTATAAAACCTCCGGATGCCACATATGCCTGCAGAAATGTCAAATTTATATTTTATAATGTTATCCCAACTTTGAAAAACTGTGAGGACTATATTCTCCGAATGATGATGGTGATGTTGGTGGATTCTTTTTCAAACATCATCTGCTATTCCGTAATTCCCCGCCGGCCATGCATGGCCCGAGGTACGCAGCAGTTCCGAGGTACATAGGCCTACATAGGATTTGCCAGCGGGATCGTGGTTCCATTTCAGTCGCGCTGGGCCGGCCGAATTGCGAAACACCCGTGACAAGTAATTTTCTCTTTCGGGGAAGTAAAACTTCAGAACTGCCCGAGGTAACTTTACAGGTATATTTTCCCTTTTAATAAATGCTGTTTTTCACGGCCTACAATGGCAGTCGGAAAATTTACCTGAGATTTTTGTGCATTTTTAAACGATTAAATATGTTTTATTTCGTCGCACATTTTCACCGGCGCGGTACGTGCATGCAGTCTGCAGACCCAGTACCTCTAGCGCCAAGGCGCCGCACAGTGCATGTCATGAACAACGTGTATGTCATGTCGAGCATACATGTAAATAAAAATCACACGGAGCACTGCGTTTGCCATATGTGCCAACCTAACACACATCAACAACATGTGAATAGCATAACGCCAACTACACGTTGCACACACAATGATCTGTTTATCGTATGACATAGTTAGTAAGAATTTATAAGGGAGTTAACGAAAAGGGGCTAGAGGCTCAGGCTATGTATGCTCCTTGCTCTATGGTTTGGCTACGACAGGATTTTATCAAAAAGTTATTTGTCACTGCTAAATTTGACTTTTTAGGATGTGTTATTGCTTTCTGAAGGCCAATAAAGGCCCTGCTGGGGAAAATTACCGACATTCGTGTATGGAACTCTTACCCATGAATAGTGCTGTGCTCAGAGTATGAGATGAATTTTTTTAAATATTTTTCTTGCTGTAAAGTTCTGCAGGAGTGGTGTCCAATTTACATGTTCATCTCTGAATGTATTGGGTCCACATGACTCTCAAAATATAAAATATAAAATGGCCTGGTCATCGGAATTGATCGGATTGTGCTGCGAGAATCCGCTTTTATATACCCAAAAAATATATATAAATTATAAAATATAAATTGCCCTGGTCGTACAAATTTTTACCCATGTTCTGATGAGAATCAAGCAATATTTTTTATGGAGCCTTAGTTATCTCCTGTAAGCAAGAAGCACACAACGTCCCACTGTGGCAAAATGCCCTACTAACGGGCAACAAACAAAAATAACTTGTTGGTAACATTTTAAGTGAAAATGGAATAAAAAAACTAGGTGATGTTATGTCAGGTGATAAACTCAAGTCACTCACATTGATTTCCAAACAATATGATATTAGACCTGGTACTGTTACCAGAACAATGAATGATTTAAGAGTAAATATTAGACCAAACCTTTTAAAGGAAACAAGGAGTGGACCAGAAAACCATATATGCAATATGCTAGAAATTAGTAATTATGAAAATGATGCAGATTATTATGTTCTTAACAAATCATTAATGAAATTCATGTATAGAAACTTGGTAATAAAGACCTTTGTAAAACCCAAAGTCGAACAAAAATGGGAAATTATCCTTCATGGACAAAGTTTTTTGGGAGGCAAAAAGAAACAGCCCTGAGAACAATCAACGTGTTATGTCAATCCGGTTTGAGCAGCTTTAATTCACCGCAATTCACACCACTAGCGATAACAAGCAAATATGATTCCTTTGACAGCTATTAGTTTTCGGCCGCAGCGGACCCGCAAAACTTTGCAACAATTAAGCAAAATAATTAAGCAAGCAACATTATTTATCAGCTATTAGTTTCTTGCCGCAGCGGGCACGCGAAACTTTGCAACTATTAGGCAAAATAATTAAGCAAGCAACATTATTTATCAGCGATTAGTTTCCGGGCGCAGCGGGCACGCGAAACTTTGCAACAATATTCTGATTAGTTTCCGGGCGCAGCGGGCACGCGAAACTTTGCAACAATTAAGCAAAACCAAACATACAATAAATAAATCATATACAAAGTCGTGTATGATTTCCATTATTTGCGCAATCGTAAACAATAACAGCAAAATATACTAAGTGATAAAACTACACAAGGAATCAGGCGTAAATTAAATCAAGATAAAAAGCGAAGGTCATAATCCACCAAAAGTGAGGTTAATTTGGGGGTCTAGAATGAAATTCCCGCCAAACCTAAGCCATCCTGGGAAAGGCGAAAATTCCCTCAAACCCAGTGGGAAATAAGGGTAAAATTCCTTTCCGGCTCCGTTTCACTGCAATTGGCAACCAAGTATTGACTCCAGGACTGGCCAGCAAAATTATTGCACCCCATTGACACCAAAGCCGTAAACCCTGACCCCATGCCAATGATGTATAGGCTGGTGAAAAGGGGAGGCGGTGGGGTTTTCAAGAAGACAGAGCAAAGTGATGTTGAACGCTTAGCTGCTCAAACGAAAGTGGAGAATGCTTCATCAGGGCCGATCCTTAAGTTCACCCCCAAATTCGAATGATATTAATGACTTCAAACAATCAATCTTCACACCACCAAGGACAAAAGCCAGGCCCCCAGATTTGCAAGCGCCAGGAACTAAATTACCAAGTATGAAACAAAGACCCCCTTGTCCAGGCGTATAATAAATTTGAGGCCAGAATTCTGGGCTTCAAATAATTTATCCCCGTTGGGACATTTCTTGTGGGAGGGCCAGGCGGTCAGTGGCCATGACTTTACCACACTTTCCATATGTTGCGGGGGCGATGGACTTGGTCCATTCTCGGTTGACGAGTCATTTTCGGTTTGAGCAGCCGAAGGGAAACGTTATATTTTCAGTTTCTTTTGATCAAGTTTTTTTGCAAAATGCCCCGTGTGAAATCGAGACGACGAGTCGCCCCTGGGCCGGCAGCTAGCGGGCGACGGGGACGAGGAAGACCGCGCTCGTCCGCCGTGGCAAGGACAGGACATGATGCGGCTGTTTCTCTGCAGGCCAGCATCGCGCCGCCGCTGCAATCGGAGCCGGAGATGATGCCCCAGAGCGGTCGGTCCGGAGGTGACTCGGGCGCCTCTTCGCAGCCGGGTAAGTCTGCCGTTCCAATTTCTACGGAAATGCAATCATTGTGTCTGCATTCCCCTTCTCCCAGTTTCTCGGTCATTCCCTCCCCGACAGTCACCGTTTCGACTGTTTCGGCCGATGCGACCCCGCCCTTGTCCATTTGTAGTGTTTGCGACGATTTGGGCACGGGTATTTCGCAATCCTTGCGTAATAAAATTTGGGACGGTGCGTACGTCGATTTCGGGTCCCTTCTTCGATCCAACCGAGGTCCCGATTTCGATCTCGGGGACAATGAGTGCATTTTTATGATTGGATCTAAAGATTCGCCAACTTGGCAGATCCGCCCCCAAAATCTACGTACCGGCCGTATTACGTCCATCGAACAATGGACTTCTGCATTTTTAATTTTCGCGTCTGTTTTTCTCACACGCCACCCGGATCGTGCGCAACAGTTGCTTAAGTTTGCCGATGTCATTCGCTCTGCGGCATTCCGTCACGGGGGTTTTGGCTGGCGCGATTATGTCATGCAGTTCCGGTTGCGTCAAGCGCGAACACCATCCCGTTCCTGGGCCAGTATCGATGCCGAATTGTGGCTGATGCTTCTCGGCACTCCGATTTTTTCACCGCATAATTTTCGTCTCTTTTTGCAGCGCGAACGCACCGGGCTTGGTGGCTTTGCTTTCGGATCAGGCCGCTCAAAACCCTCTGCCGGTCGTCAATTCACATGCAACGATTTCAACCGCGGCCAAGGTTTCAGACCCCATTGTCGTTTCTTCCACCGTTGCTCTTCCTGCCAGTCAGCCGGATATCCAGCATTGTACGTTGTGGACGCAACCAACCCGATCGCTCATCTGTTGCCCGCGGCCCTGCCGCAAGCGCAAACACCTTTAAATTAATAACTTGCTTCCATTCTTACGCAACTACCCGAATGCTGCTTTTGGTCTGGCAGCAAGATGCTCAAATTTTGGATTGACGGTTTCACTCACGGTTTTCGAAATGTTTTTTCGGGCCTCCGTGCCACCCATTCGGCTCGTAACGCTCTTTCAGCTCGTGATTTTCCAACGCCGTTGCAGGAAAAATTGGCAAAGAAGTTGTTCCAAGAAGTTGTTAGGTCGTTTTGCGGGTCCGAGCCCTTACCCCATTTTTGTTATTTCGCCGATTTGGTTTGTTCCTAAGCAGGTCCCAGGGGAGTTCCGCTTAATTCACAACTTGTCTTCTGCTGTAGATGACTAGCTTTTGTCATCTCGCACCCAGCTTGGCAACTTTTTTAATGGTTTTGCATTAATCATAATTTTCATAGTGACCAATGCCCATCAGTTGAGCAGTTAGGGCAGTGTATTGCATTTTTGTCCATTTCCGGCTTTGCCCCCTCCCCCTCTTCCAGTTCCATTGCATCCTTTTTCTGGCATTTCTGCTCAGGTCCAGAATTTAGGGTTTCTTGATGTTTCTCAACCTTTTGTGTTTTTGATCACACGTTTGCTGGAGGGTTGTCGTCGGCGCAACTTAACTATCGTCGCCCCAATTTACTTTCGATTTGTTTTTGTTTGTTTGTTTGTTTGTTTTTTGTTTTTGTTTTTTTGTTTTTTTCCGGGTTGGGGAATTGACAGCCAAGTCACGAAGGAAGTGTGCCCCGTTTGCCAGGTCCGACGTCTCTCTGTTGGATGCGCCGCGTCGGGTTGCATTTTCGGTTCGTCGGTCTTTAACTGACCAGTTCGGGAATGGTTTTGTTGTTTCCATTCCGGCATTGTTTATCGGGCATGATCCATTTGGTTCGTGCACTTTTTGTCCCATTTAATTTTTGGGATCGCCCGTGACACGATCCCAATTCACAGCGGTTTTGCGTAGGTCTCTTAAATGTATCGGCCTGGCTGACCCTAGATTTTCTTCGCACGCCTTTCGCATTGGCGCTGCGACATCGGCAGCTATGGCCGGTGTCCCTGAAGACGATTTTCAGATGATGGGACTTTGGTAATCGGGAGCTTATCGTCGTTGCATTAGAATAACTCCCGATGTTTTTACTTAATCGTATCTTGTTACTGGGATAGTAGTTTACCATTATTATTCATTTTTATTTGTTCCCAACCCTTTGAGCCAATTTGTCCGGCAAGCCAACGGTGTGGTTTGTTGGTGACTCCTGCGTGACGTGCTTGGGCATCGCGGGTGGCCCGATCTTCAGCCATTGGTGATCCCTTGAATCAGCTGGCCCACATCCAGGGACGTCTGAGACTACGTTTGGACGAGTTTCAGGAGTTCATCACGGAGGCGTCGCGCACCGCCGATGTCATGCCTGACGTCATTATCCTACACGTCGGTGCCATTGCCCTACTTATAGACCGGCAGCCCAGAGGGTTTTGGTTAAACGAACGAGGTACCAACAACCGAGGGCAGGAACATTTAGGAAGTGACCTAGTATTTGTAGATCTGGGCGTCTGCCGGGGTCCCTCTGCTGCGTTTGACCCCTGGAGACCCCCAAAGGGGGCCAAAAATTGCGCTGGATCAAACATTCGAGGTACTACATGAAACTAAGTTTAGATGAAAGAGCACATCACACAGAGTACGGAATGGCCCTTGCCAGACGAAATTTCTGCTGCAAAAGTCCTGCCAGACGCCCGCCAAAATCTCATTCCATATAATAAATGCAAGATACAACGGCCGTCGACAAACGAGTCCATTTGTTTTAAACGGGTAGCTTTGACATACGGCTGTTCTGTGTTTCATCTGGCGTAAATCACAGAGATACATGTGCGTCTATTGCGGCGCGGGCTAACTAGGCGCGTACTGAAATACACGCAGGTCCGAATTAATCTTTGCATGATGTCAAAGTTGGTGTGCGACGCCTGACGTTTGACGCGTATTGTTTGCGCCAGTGTTGAGCTTTTTGGTGACCAGGAGCCAATTTAATGGCGCTGTTTAGCACCAAATTTGCTTTATTTTGTTAAAAAAGGGCCCGCCAGCCAAAATCGTAGGTGATTTTTTGTTTTTACTATCTTGCTACTGTTTCTAAAAACTCAATTTGCCATATAGGCTAATAATTGGCTGGTAACTCATTTTACAAAAGTAAATAAATTCTGTGCTTGGCACATTTTTGTGTAATTCTCTGATTTTCAGTGACTCATTTCCCTCCATATGGCTCTATTTTTCAAGGAGACGCACTCCAAGACTCAGTGTGAATCCACCCAATATAAACCCCGCCGATTTACGATTTACCTTTGCGATTTACCGGCCACTTGAAAACCGAATTAATACCAAACCATCGGATGATACATACAAATCTAACCAACATTTTTGATTTGTCCCAGACCGGCGCGAACCTTCCAGGTTAAAGGCACAGGCTCGTCAGCAATGCGCCCCCGCCAAATTCGTGCTCGAAACACGCAGCTCCATGCCTTTGCTATGGAGTTGCGTATTGCGTGGCACACATTTGGCGGGCGCACATTGCTGACGAGCCTGTAACAGGCCGATTGGCTGGCAAATCGCAAAAGTGTGCGCCGGGTTCAAAAGCGGGTAAATTTGATGCGCGTCAACTCGACAAAATGCTACACGCAGAGAATTTGTATAGTCCAACTCACTGAAAATCCCAGAATAACAGGACATTCTTGTGCGTCGCTTCACTCCAAATTCCTAGCCGTATTTTTTTCAAGCAGCGCGCGTCAAATTTGCATGCAGAACGCGTGAATAAAGTTCAGTGTGCATAAAAACAAGTTCAGTGTGCATATCCAATTCATCTACATGACTTTTGTAATTCATTCCATGCCGCACTCCAAATTCCTTCCATCCCGCATTTTCGTCAAGCAACACGCGTCAAATGTGCATACAGAACACGCGAAAAAAATAAGTATGCATCTCCAATTCATCTAATTTTATAGGCATGTTCCCGGGGCATGTTCAGACGGCCCGTTATCATCAATACTGAGGGTGGATATTCACTGCACACAGCCTTTTTTTGCGTAAACCCGACGCGCGTTGCTTTCACAGAAAGCGGTTTGGAGGGAATTTGGAGTGAAAGGATGCTCTGATAACCACATAAACAACTTGATTTTGTGTATTACAATATTCTGTTCACGTCGCTTTTTCGCACATCGACGCGCGTCAATTTTATTTTTGCCGATGCAACTTATGACGATGGAAAATGATACAGTTTAGCACTTTAATTTACACTTCATTACGTACATTGAGTATTTAGGTACATGTTCATGTACTAACGTACGTATACATTGTAACCCATGGTGACCAAGAAGATTTACGCCGGATGAAACACAGAACAGCCGTCTGTCAAAGTTACCCGTTCAAAACAAATGGACTCGTTTGTCGACGGGCGTTGTATCTTGCATTTATTATATAGAATGAGATTTTGGCGGGCGTCTGGCGGGACTTTTGCAGCAGAAAATTTGTCTGGCAAGGGCCATTCCGTACTCTGGGTGATGTGCTCTTTCATCTAAACTTAGTTTCATGTGGTACCTCGAATGTTTGATCCAGCGCAATTTTTGGCCCCCTTTGGGGGTCTACAGGGGTCAAACGCAGCAGAGGGACCCCGGCAGACGCCCAGATCTGCAAATACTAGGTCACTTCCTAAATGTTCCTGCCCTCGGTTGTTGGTACCTCGTTCGTTTAACCAAAACCCTCTGGGCTGCCGGTCTATTAGGCCTTGTTCATAAACAATTGTTGATCTTTATGGCCCGGCAATGACCTTTGGTAACTTGGTCTCTTTTCTCCCACGCAACTTTGTTTTTCTCTGCAATTTTGCCCCGGGTCACTAACCCTGGCTAATGTCAGCCAACTTACTCAAGCCGCCATTAAGCGGGCACAGAGGCGTATTCGCGGCAGCATTTTCGCCGTGTTCCGCAGATTTCCTGGGGGAGCCATTTGGCACCCCTAGATATTGTTTGGTCTAAGCCCGAGTGGTTTGTGACAGATGGCGCCCACCTGACCGATATGGGTCATCGCTGTATACTTAATAAAAACAATTTCGGGCTGCAGTTAAGACTTTCCTTTAATTATTACTTTGTGAACCGAGGCTTTTTTGGCGGCGGTCATGTTGGGGTTCCAACATGTCCGTTTGGCGGGAATTTTATTCCATGACCCCCAAATTGCCTCGGTGATTGTTTTAATTCAATTCACTTTATTGGCTTTTAAGCATTGGTGGATAATTTCAGTTTGTTGACCCCCTAAGGGCTGGTGGACGCATATATTTTTGTCTGCTCATTGCCAAATTTGATTTCAAGTTTAAGATGTATTGCGGGTTTATCCCATAATGTAACGCGGGTTAGCTTTGTCCGGGTACAAACTTATTTTGCTGTGGGATTTTAATATGTATTGCAGGTTTATCCCATAATGTACCGCAGGGTAGCTTTGCCCTCGTAAAAACTCATTTTGCTGTGGGATTTTTATATGTATTGCGGGTTTATCCCATAATGTACTGCAGGGTAGCTTTGCCCGGGTACAAACTCATTTTGCTGTGGGATTTTAATATGTATTGCAGGTTTATCCCATAATGTACCGCAGGGTAGCTTTGACCTCGTAAAAACTCATTTTGCTGTGGGATTTTTATATGTATTGCGGGTTTATCCCATAATGTACTGCAGGGTAGCTTTGCCCGGGTACAAACTCATTTTGCTGTGGGATTTTAATATGTATTGCAGGTTTATCCCATAATGTACGGCAGGGTAGCTTTGACCTCGTAAAAAGCCATTTTGCTGTGGGATTTTTATATGTATTGCGGGTTTATCCCATAATGTACTACAGGGTAGCTTTGCCCGGGTACAAAATCATTTTGCTGTGGGATTTTAATATGTATTGCAGGTTTATCCCATAATGTACCGCAGGGTAGCTTTGACCTCGTAAAAACTCATTTTGCTGTGGGATTTTTATATGTATTGCGGGTTTATCCCATAATGTACTGCAGGGTAGCTTTGCCCGGGTACAAACTCATTTTGCTGTGGGATTTTAATATGTATTGCAGGTTTATCCCATAATGTACCGCAGGGTAGCTTTGACCTCGTAAAAACTCATTTTGCTGTGGGATTTTTATATGTATTGCGGGTTTATCCCATAATGTACTGCAGGGTAGCTTTGCCCGGGTACAAACTCATTTTGCTGTGGGATTTTAATATGTATTGCAGGTTTATCCCATAATGTACCGCAGGTAGCTTTGACCAAGTACAAACTCATTTTTGCTGCGGGATTTTGATATGTTTTGCAGATTATTGCCAAAAGCGTTTCGTGGGTTGGCTTTGACCGGAATCGCAAAGTTTGCAATTTTGAAGTGGGTCATTGTTTGTGAGACCCTTAGGACAAATGCAGTATTTCATAAGACTTTTGCTAAATGTCTTGTTCAATTAAATTATATATAAAAGCTGCTCAAGCCATCATGGCAAATAAAAAATGTTGTCTCAAATTTTCCTTTTGTTAGCGTGTCTTGGATTTTGGCGCATGCGGGGATAAACCATTTGAAGCTCATAAAATGGCCTCAAATTTATTATCTTTAATAGGACTTCTCCTCCGAACTGGACCTTAAGTTGGAAAAGGGGATATAGTAAATTAATTGATCCAAATGATAGAGATTTATGGTTTAAAATTAAACACAGGATTTTGCCAACAAGAGATCTATTGTATAAAATAGGGATTACTGAAAATGACAGATGTTTAATTTGTAATGAAAATCAAGAGACTACAGAGCACCTTTTTATTTATTGCTGTAAAACCTTTGAGACATGGAATTTTGTTGAAAATTTGCTCCGAAAATACGGTGATGACAAACATTTTTATTTAAATTATATTTGTAGAGTCCTTGGTATTGGTCCAGGAATTAATAGCACTGCTTGTGTGCTTTTTTGTAAGGTTTTTCGTGTTATTTGGAACTTAAGGGTTCAAATATCTCTGTCTGCAGCGCAAGAGAAAAATACATACGTTCCTGACATACTTGGTGTATATAAAAGACAACTAAAACAATACTTACGTATGGAAGTCAAAAGATTACACCGCAGGGATTTTCAACAAATTTACACTCAAAATAGGGCTATTTGTTGGATGGATGGGGAACAATTGAACTATGCATTCTAGTTTCAGACGTCCTATTGTTGCAATTTTTATCATATACATACATATAAAGTAACTTAATTATGTACGAAGTACGTAAATTGTAGATACTGTATGCATGGAAATGTGTTAATAAATGGAGTCTAACTCCTCTCAGAAAAAAAAAAAAACTTCGGTGGGAGACCACCTGGGAATACCGAGTGTCGTAGCACTTTTGTTTTTAGTAAAATATTGTTCTTCAGTAAACCTGTTAAGCATTCGTCTACGACCATAACACATTAAAAACACCAGTTCCCGTCTGATCACCGCAGTTAAGTAACGTTGGGCTCGGTCAGTACTTCGGTGGTAGACCACCTGGGAATACCGAGTGTCGTAGTTACTTTTGTTTTGTCGAGTAAAATATTGTTCTTCAGTAAACGTTTCAAATTACGCAAACCTGTTAAGCATTCGTCTACGACCATACCACATTGAATACACCGGTTCCCGTCTGATCACCGCAGTTAATCAACGTTGGGCTCGGTCAGTACTTCGGTGGGAGACCACCTGGGAATACCGAGTGTCGTAGGCACTTTTGTTTTGTCGAGTAAAATATTGTTCTTCAGTAAACGTGTAAAATTACGCAAACCTGTTAAGCATTCGTCTACGACCATACCACATTGAATACATCGGTTCCCGTCTGATCACCGCAGTTAAGCAACGTTGGGTTCAGTCAGTACTTCGGTGGGAGACCACTTGGGAATACCGAGTGTCGTAGGCCCATTTAAAAAAAAAAAAAAAAATTGTTCTTCAGTAAACGTTTCAAATTACGCAAACCTGTTAAGCATTCGTCTACGACCATACCACATTGAAAACACCGGTTCCCGTCTGATCACCGCAGTTAAGCAACGTTGGGCTCGGTCAGAACTTCGGTGGGAGACCACCTGGGAATACCGAGTGTCGTAGGCACTTTTGTTTTTAGTAAAATATTGTTCTTCTAGTAAATGTTTCAAATTACGCAAACCTGTTAAGCATTAACCACATTGAATACACCGGTTCCTGTCTGATCACCGCAGTTAAACAACGTTGGGCTCGGTCAGTACTTCGGTGGGAGACCACCTGGGAATACCGAGTGTCGTAGGCACTTTTGTTTTCAGTAAAATATTGTTCTTCAGTAAACGTTTCAAATTACGCAAACCTGTTAAGCATTCGTCTACGACCATACCACATTTAAAACACCGGTTCCCGTCTGATCACCGCAGTTAAGCAAGGTTGGGCTCGGTCAGTACTTCGGTGGGAGACCACCTGGGAATACCGAGTGTCGTAGGCAGTTTTGTCGAGTAAAATATTGTTCATCAGTAAACGTTTAAAATTACGCAAACCTGTTAAGCATTCGTCTACGACCATACCATATTGAATACACCGGTTCCCGTCTGATCACCGCAGTTAAGCAACGTTGGGCTCGGTCAGTACTTCGGTGGGAGACCACCTTTGAATACCGAGTGTCGTAGGCACTTTTGTTTGTAGTAAAATATTGTTCTTCAGTAAACGTTTCAAATTACGCAAACCTGTTAAGCATTAGTCTACGACCATACCACATTGAATACACCGGTTCCCGTCTGATCACCGCAGTTAAGCAACGTTGGGTTCGGTCAGTAGACACGGATAGTTTTTCGGCTCTTAATTTTAAGTCTTTTTGAGGCCTATATCCTGCTCCTTTTGCACAGCTAATAATTTCATCTTCAGTACAAACTCTAAGAACACCAGATTGAGGTGAGATTGACTGTTTTTCGAGGGCCTTTGGCCCTACTTCCTGTGGTCAAGTACAGGAGACTTGCGTGTAGCCGCCATCTTGGCCACGATGTATGCCGCCAAGGCTAACCGTCAGGTACTACGGAGACCGAATACCATCAAGTTTTATCCGAAGGATCTCGGAAATGAAATTTCAAGAGAAGTGTATGACGCCATAAGGAAGGAATTAGGCACAGTAGAAACCACAAAATGCATCGCTCCCCTCGACAGCGGCTGGTACAATGTGACTTTCAACAACGAACGGGACTGCGAACAAATAGCTCAGCGAGGGCTAATCATACAAGATCTACTAATGCAATGTGAACGAGCCAACATTCAAAATTCGCTCAAGAGTATGCTAGTCAATAATGTTAAAAAGCCAATACCCACTTTTGTGAAAATAGCCGGCTTCTCACTCCCCATGAAATACCGTGGACAGCAAAAAACGTGCAAAATTTGTCAGAAACCAGGCCATTTTGCAAGAGACTGTGAACTAAAAGGCAGGTGCTTTGTTTGTGGTAGTTATGCCCACAGATCAACTTGGCATGACCGACAGGAAAAGGTGGAGCTGGAAAGTCCTACGATTGTCATACCGGAAGAGGAGAATGCAAGTTCAGATGAGGACGATATCACCCAAGACGAAGACACCAACACAGAGGACGAGGAGGACATGACCAGAGATGAGGAAGACACTACCGAAGATGAGCAAGATACCACCAAAGATGAGCAAGACACCACCAAAGATGGAGAGGACACCACCAACGATGAGGAGGACACTCGCAAAGGTGAAGAGGACACTCGCAAAGATGAGGAGGACACTCGCAAAGATGAGGAGGACACTCGCAAAGATAAAGAGGACACTCGCAAAGATAAAGAGGACACTCGCAAAGATAAAGAGGACATTCGCAAAGATAAAAAGGACACCCGCAAAGATAAAGAGGACACTCGCAAAGATAAAGAGGACACTCGCAAAGATAAAGAGGACACTCGCAAAGATAAAGAGGATACGAGTCAAGGTGACAAGAACAACAAGAAGGGTAACACTCAAAAAGGGAAAGAAACTCCCTCAAAAACCAACCAAGACAAAACTACAGTTCAAAAGTCGAACAAACTAGCAAGTAAAAACACTCCAGCCACAAATCTTCCTGAAGATCACAACATGTATACAGCCAAAGCCCCCGTAAATGAACCTACAGCAGAAGACTTTGAAGACATGGAAACGACGCAAGATGCTGAAAGTCACGACCGCGAGGATAGTCCAAGTCCATCCTGGGCAGACCGAGTCAAACAACACCCCTCTGGGAAAATAACCCACGAAAAGCACCACGAAACAAATACAAACCCTGAAAACGTACCTGCCGAGGGAAGTGATGAGCAAGGACCATGGAAAGAACTAAAAAGTCACAAGAAACGAATTGGGAGAACAACACCCTACCCACAACCCAGAGGACGGGGCAGAGACAGGAACAGAGAAATTCAAGCACAACCAGTTGGTCGCGAGTGTACATCAACCCAGAAAAAATAAAATGGTAAATTATCCTTAATGTTTATGAAAGGTGTTTTATTCACTGTAAGTCTCTTCATTATGGCACTTAATGTAGTAACACTAAATTGCAATGGATTGAGAAATAATATGAAAAGAGATACAATATTTAATTACATGCATAGAAGGAAAATCGATGTTGCTCTTTTGCAAGAGACTCACAGTGAAAAAGAGGACGAGAGCTTTTGGAGTAAGCAGTGGGGTGGGGAAATCGCTTTTAGTCATGGACTGAGAAATTCAAGGGGGGTTGGAATTCTTATTTCGAATAAAATTACAGCAAAACTCACCAACATCAAGCGAGATGATGAAGGTAGATTTATTATTGGCGAACTAAACTTGGACAACCAAAAAATTACTGTTGCTTCAGTGTATGCTCCAAATGCTCTCGGCCCCAGAAACTGCTTTTTTGGGAAACTTTGTGATGTCCTTGTTGATTCTGAAAATCTAATTATTGGAGGAGATTTCAATTGTAATATTGATCTTGGTATGAGTAAGGAAAAAAGTAGTATTGCCTTTCTAAAATTGGTTCAACAAAATAATTTGATTGATGTGTGGCGTTCAATCCATCCTAGTGAGTTGGGCTACACACATTACAATAAAAGTACTAAAACAAGTAGCAGAATTGATTACTTCCTAATGTCGGCCAAATTAATATGCAACCTTGAACACATACTTATTGTAACGAAACAAGTTGTGGATATAGTGCCAGTCTAAAGAGCTGGTACTCGCGCCGCGTCGGTGGTCTACGGCTGGCGACCGCACTTGGTGCATTGCACGATGCTGGCGCGCACGCGCGGCATACGGCTATATAAGAGCGTGTCGGCCATGCGTCGCTCTCTCTCTTCTCGTCGGCTGTTTTCTGGTCTACCTCGTGGCTGTGCTGTGCTGTGCTCGCACGTTCGCTACCGGCCTTATCCACGTGCTAGTTCTAGCCAAATTACCGAGCCGATCGCCGAACCGACAGACCACCAGACGCACAATCTCAGATGAGTGTTACTCTGTGAGTGAACCACATTTTAGAAAGGTGTATTTAGCTATAACTATTGCTAGTCCACTGTCTCGATTGAGCACATACCTTATAACAGTTCTTGCGAACCTGATTAGGTGGAAACTAGGAGACAACCATTTATAACACCTGTCTAGGAGACAACCATTTAGAACACCTGTCTAGGAGACAACCATTTATAACACCTGTCTAGGAGACAACCATTTAGAACATCTGTCTAGGAGACAACCATTTATAACACCTGTCTAGGAGACAACCATTTAGAACACCTGTTTAGGAGACAGTTAAATAAACCATTTTGACCAGTTCATACGGAGCCTGTGTCGCTAGTTTCATTGCCTCCTGTGAGTGAATGCACCTAGATAGGAGTGTGTCATATTGTACAAACGCCAGAGGTAACTGCGATGCCTGGGGGTAGACTTCCTCCAAACGGAGTTACGTCCCGGGTTTTCCGATTGCCGCTCGTCGGACGGGCCTAATCCCTTTAGCAATTCCGCCGTGGTAACTCCCATCAGAGGTTCCGGGCAACGATACCCAGATACTGAGACGGGGAGGCCACGGACCGCTACATTATTAATGATGTCTAGTTTTCTGATCACAACCTCATTTTAATGAAGTTAATTGACAAAAAACAGTAAGCGGACCAGGCAGATGGATGTGTAATAACGATAATCTTGAAGATCCGGAATGTGTTAACAGAGTAACACATTTTTGGAAATACTGGCAAACCAAACAATTCTGCTATAACACCATCACTGACTGGTGGGAAATGGGGAAAAGCAAACTTAAAGAAATTCTTAAAGAGTATGGTAAAGAAAAATCACTTAAATATAATCAACAGACAAAGGCTGTTCAAAAGAAGTATAGGGATCTCACAAATAATCCAAACCATAATACTGATGAATTAAATCACCTTGAACAACAGCTGAAAACCATTGAAACTAACGAGTGGGAAAAGGCTCGTGTAAGGACACATTTGAAAAATAAGTCTGAAGGTGAAAAACCTAGCAAGTTCTTTCTTGCTATCGAAAAACAAAGAACCAAGAATAATGCTATGGCAACTATAAAAGACGCCGAGGGCGTCCCACTTACAGAATTTAGATATATTGTTAAGCGTATCAATGAGTTTTACTCCCAGTTATATTCTACTAATGGCACTGACCCCCAAGAGCAACAGACAATTATAGATGATGTCAACTCACACGAAATCGAGGAACCTGAGATTTTGGAAAGTAATATTTCAGAAGCTGAAATTACACTTGCTCTCCAGCAAATGAATAAAGATAAATCACCCGGTAATGATGGGCTGACAGTAGAGTTTTATCTCAAGTTTTGGACTATTCTTAAAGATGATCTTTTGAGTGTTTTTCAAGAATGCAAAGAAGGAGGTTCACTTCCCAATACAATGAGCACTGCTCTTATTAGATTAATATACACAAACAAAGGGGATAGGGAAGACCTAAAAAATTGGCGTCAAATTAGTTTATTGACAGTAGATTACAAAATACTTGCTAAAGTCTTAACTAACCGACTTCGCAAATGTATGCCTAATTTGATTGGAGAAGAGCAAAGCAGTGGGGTATCAGGTAGAAATATTCACGATAATCTAATGATTCTAAGAGATGTTGTAGATGACCTTAACATGAACAATAAACAAGGGGGGCTCCTAAGTATTGATCAAGAAAAAGCCTTTGACAGGATAGAATGGGATTACATGTATGAAATTATGAATAAGCTCGGCATTCCTCAGGGGTTCATTGATTACATAATGGTTTTGTACAGCAGACCGAAAAGTTGCGTCATTGTGAATAACTATATAACTCGTCCCTTTGACGTAACCAGATGTATCCGGCAGGGTTGCCCCTTGTCACCGCTTTTGTACACCATCTGTGCAGAAGGATTGGCCTGTCTAATTAGAAATAATACAAACTTAACGGGTATCCCAATTCCATACACTGATGATCAAGTCAAATTAATACAGCATGCTGATGACACGACGGTTGTTATTTCTCGTGATGAAGATTTTCCGATTTTAGCAAACATTCCAAATATATACAATGAAGGCACGGGATCCAAAACAAATATTCAGAAATCAACAGGGCTCTGGCTTGGAACCTGGAAATCGAGGACAGATTGCCCAGGGGGGTATAATTGGGTCAATGACAAGATTAAGATTATAGGGGTTTATATTGGCAATGAAGTAACCCAGTCTGACAACTGGGACCCCAGAATAAACAAGATTAAGAGTGTTTTTAACAGTTTTAAGGGAAGGAATTTAACTTTAAAAGGAAAAGCAGTCATCATCAACACTTATGCTGGAGCTAGTATTAATTATTTGGGAAGTGTTGTGCCATGTAATGATGATTCAATAAAAAAAATGGATAAATGTATTTGGGACTTTTATTAGAACAGTAAACCTGATAAAATTAACAGAGATACAGTCAGAGGTCCTAAGGAAAGAGGAGGTACAGAGGTTTTGAATGTAAAACATAGATTAACTTGTCTGAAATTAAATTGGTTCACCCGTTTTAGCACATGTACTGGAAAATGGAAACAATATTTTGATTATTGGATCAAGAGAGCTAGTGCTAAAGGTTTAGGTTGGTATGTTTTAGGGAATTACCCTACAGCCTTAAATACCAGTGAATTTTATCGAGAGGTAATTAAAGCTTTTCATAACTGCGGAGGACGTATTAATTTAGTTATCTCCTGTAAGCAAGAAGCACACAACGTCCCACTGTGGCAAAATGCCCTACTAACGGGCAACAAAAAAAAAAAACTTGTTGGTAAAATTTTAAGTGAAAATGGAATTAAAAAACTAGGTGATGTTATGTCAGGTGATAAACTCAAGTCACTCACATTGATTTCCAAACAATATGATATTAGACCTGGTACTGTTACCA